>CM035160.1:138043589-140481376 GCA_020205615.1 Panax quinquefolius
CCGCCCGTTTTGCAAATATGGTATGTAAGTTTGGAAAAGATTTTTTAAAGACATGTTTGAAAGTTTTAATTTCAAAAAGGAATAGCTTTTAATTTCTTCCAAAAACACTTTTTCACCTATAATTTTTACACCTTGTGTTATCAAATATTCCCAAACATGTACATTTTTTAACTTAATTTTTTTTACATCATCGCTTCAAACAGATCTACACTTCTTTTCATAACAATTTTTGTTTGATTGTTGTGGTTAACCTACGTTTGGGAGGGCGGACAATATAAAAATAAAAAGATATTGACAGAGAAAGAGAAATTAAACAAGAGAAGGGGAGAAAAAGAGAAAAGAAAGATAAAGGAAGAAAATGATAAAGAGAAAATAAGATAAGAAAAAAAGAAAGAAATTTACTACTTCTTATTTCTTATTTCATTTTTAATATATTTCATTAACTATTTGATAAAGAAAAATAAATAAATAAATAATTCTAAAGAATGAAGGAGGGGGGCCTTTACAAATTTAAATTATTACGGAAACGTTCTCACTTTTACACAAGAATAAAACAAAGGAATAAAATAGTGAGCTTAAATTTCTTTCTAGTTCTCTTTTCTTCTTTTTTTTTTTTTTTTGCTCATTGAACATGCGTTTCTCAAAATCCCAAACAAATTCCTACCGTCTTACAAAGCATTTTGCCTTTAAAAAAATTTAAATTTAGATGTAAAATAATAGAGAATTATTAGGGAATCTTTTAGAAACACAAACCTGAATTACCGATTTATCTACACTTAGGTTAATTTTTTTTATGACTATATTGCATTGATGATTAAACTGAACAATTTATACATATATATACTACTTTAGTTGTAACACACTCAAATCCCTATACTCCTACAGCCAGGGGCGGATTCAAGATTTTTTTCCAAGCAGAAGCGAATTTAATTAATTTAATTAATTTTTTTGTTGAAGTTAAATAAAAAAAACTTAAACTAATCATAATATTAAGAACTCATAATAATGTTTACAAATTGCAATAAATATTTATAATTCAAACTAAAAAAGGAATTTCAAATAAAAAGCATTTAGATACAATTTAGAAACTTATTTCGGTTACTTGTCATAGTTCAATTTAAATGATACTTCAAATGGTCAAAGCCTCAAACCAAATTTGCTTTCTATATTCAATCAAAACCATGAATTAATTTCAAACCATAAACTAGTTTTTGTATCTTTTTATAAGTTTCAAATAAGTTTTACTTTAAATAAGAGAAACAAATCATCCAAAACTTATACTTAGAACACCAAAAATTATAAAGGGTCCATTAGTTAGATGCAAGAAAATAAAGTATTTATAACAACTAGAAATGAGGGGTTGCTAAAGGCTCATAGTCATTTCCAATTTTCATTTTCCCATTATAAAATAAGAAAAAATCATTGTAAGCTATCACAATAAAAGACAGAAACTAATCAATCAAAATGATGCCATTTTCAATTGAAGATCAAACAATCCAAAAACAAAAACTCAATTAGACCAATTGTGACGCCCCCAAAATCGGGACCAACTTAATACAAAATCAGGACTAACCTAATCCCGATCTTGTGCATTAATGACTATCTTGTTCTAGTTATCAATATTTTATTTGATAAAACTGTGGATAATTTAAAAAAATTTCTTTCTGTCTTTTATATGTTCCCTGAATCGCAACCTTTACGATTCCCTTATTTCAAAATTATAATTATTTTATAATTTATTTTATCAGAGTAAGATATATATATATATATATATATATATATATATATAATTCATCTCTTCAAACATATCCCTTTTTTACATAGTATAGTCACAATATAGTAATCACCACTACCCATTCTCAATTCAAAACAAACTTTCTATAGAATATTCCGAGTTTCACATAATTGTCAACTACATATATACATTAAAACCATTAACATGGTTCAAAATAACTTCTAGCTCAAGAAAATTTATTCCTTGTACAACTTCTGATCTTTATTGTCCAAATGGCAGATAATATTATTTTGTATCATTAACTTGCAAAAAGTTTATTTTTGTAAAATTAAGCTCGACAGCTAAGCAAATCTAGCAGTTTTCATACTTATATAGCAAATAATTTTCATGCTTAATTCATATATTATAAACATTCTTCTTGATGTGTTCCACATATCATATAAAGATTAATTTTCATAACTCAATCAACTTGGTCATAAATTGACTTTTATAATTTATAGCACATCATATATAATTCAACATTCTCATTTCAGTTACAAACAGTGAATATCAAGTTCATATAACACATAGGAACTGAAAGACTTGCCTGACTTAGTATCTCTTCCTTGAGCATGCGAATAATCCTTTACAAATGTTTACATACAACATTCATAAGAATTTGCTTAATAAAGGTAATCGTCACCTTTTAAGGCTTATCGATGGTGATTATTCTAACCTAACTCGCTAGTACAACCCTTCTGACTTAATCCAAACACAACGTTCTTTCTCATCATAAAAATAATATTTCCATAATAATAAGTGATTAGCATCTACATAGACTCATACGTCACATCTTAACACATTCCAGCCGGTAGGAATTATTTCGATAATTCCCGACTTCCAGGTAATTAATAGTTTTAATCCGCTGGAAGCCTAAATCTCCTATTAATCCTCCTTAAAAATTTTATTATTTTTTTTTCTGGCCACACATATATACATATATTCCATACACAAAAATAATTCTTTTGGAATTTTTCGTTTTAATTAAGTATTTTTCAAAAACCCATTTTAGTTCGTGGCTTAACAAATTCACTATATCATGCTTAACTTCAAAAATTTCCAAATCTTGTCAAAATCTTATACATGTTATCATGAAGTTTCAATTTAAATTTCATGGTCATCGGAGTTATATAATAGAAGTTATAGTCGTTTTCGTTGGCAAAACCCTAGTTCTTGTTTTGGCCATAACTCCTTCCCCCGATGTCGGAATTCGTTCATCTTTGGTCAAAAATTACATAACTCCATATAGTTTCATACCCAAAAGTACAGAATTTATTTCATTTTCTAGGTAGACCAAACATGCCACGGAACTGACTGGATAGCAGGTCTGGACAGTTTTTCGGGTCTGGACTGTTTTGGTAGAATCTATCCATACGAAAAATCTACAAGGTATTTTCTGCAAATTCCAGTTCGAGTGTTTAGAGGACTTCCATATCTAAATCCAGAACTTTACCACACTCAAAAATTCAAAAAAGGCTAGAACTTATACTCGTTTGAATTTTAGTCTTTATTTTTTTACAAAAAATAGTTTTTCTAGATTTCATTGTTATTAAGAAAACTCTCTTGTTTTCATGATTTTCCATACACAAAACATATAACAAGTATATATACTCCTTCATATCCTCCCTTATAACATAGGATCCACCATACAAACAATCTCCCACAATAACCAAGCAAGAACATAATCTATATATGCTTAGAGATTTAAAGTTAGGGTTTTGAAAAGGTTATACCTTCTTGCTTAGCTTCCTTCCTTTTCTTGCTAGATGATGCTTGCTTGACCTTCTTGCTAGCCCCTACTTTTCTTCTCTTGCCGAAATTGTGGCCCTCTCCCTTCCTTCCTCTTGCTCTCACAAAATTTCTAACAATTGGTAGAAGTAAAAAACTCTTCCAAATAAATTATTAGCCTCTATTTATAGAAAATTTAAATTATTATAGTCATTTAGCCTCCAAAACTTTAGCTCCAAGGCAACCATTCTTTGACTCCAAGCCAAGACAACCTTTCTCTAGTCAAGCCATCTTAATTTCCTAGGCTCAATCCTAGCCAGGCCTCTTTCTTTTCTTAACTAAGCCTTGCTATAATTTATTTTAATATCGTTTATTTAAATTATACAGTAATTTTTGTATACTTAAACTAATTATTTCTTTCCATAATATAAATTATGTCTAACAATTTATTTATAAACACTACAAGAAATTAAAAGGCGAATTTCCGACGAAATCTTCCGTCGAAACTAAGCCTATTCCGTCGAAAATAACTTATTTAATTACGTACGAGGGACTATTCCGTCGAAAATTATGTCGTATATACACACGTCGTAAATAAGTACGTCAATAATTTTGTCGAAACCATTTATTTTTGATGATTTATTTGCAACGAAATTTAAATAAGAAATAAGTTATCTTCGAGGGAATATTTACAACTAATAATTTCGTTGAACATAATAAACAGGGAATATTTTCGATTTGAAATTTTAAATGGGACATAAGTTCTTCGAATTTTAAAATTTGTTTTTAGCCTAATTTAGGAAAAACCTATTTTCAACTAAAATTAATCGAAAATAAAATAATTTTTTTAATAATTTTTTAAAATTTTGATTCCCAGATGTTTAAACCCAATTTTTTTGTACCTGCAACATGTTTTAGCCCAATAACAAGAATATATTCCACTCATTTAATTAACATATATATCGCTAAAAACACGTATATATAAACTTGTATATATCATCATCCATCTAATACTCATTAACTAAGCTAACAATGACATATATGTAAGCTAACAATTATAAATAATCTACTAACTCATCAACAATTTCAAATATAATCTAATGTTCCATAAATTATATAAAATATTATTTATAACACTTTTACGTACATAACTAGATCGATTACAATAATAAGTATATATAAATGATCGACAAATGCGTCATAAACTAGTATAACGATCATCATCGGGTGTAGGTGAACGACAATGTCTTTGCTGTGTATATGAAAATCACAGACCGTCGTCCCCCTCATTCGTTCGTCATCGCCATCGCCATCGCCATCTCCGGTCCCTCGCCATCGTCACCTTGTTAATAAATTAAAAATAAAAATCATTAGTTCATATATATGTGAGAATTAAAAGATATTGCTAAGCGAAAAGTCTACTCTACAGGAGGGTAACCACCATCCGGAGCATTTTTCCCCCAATGCGTCGAACTACTCCTCGCAATAAGCACGCATTTCTACTTGAGGCCCCAAAGAACCTCTAAACGAGCTTGTGAAGATGAGACCTACTAGGCAATCAACGATAAAAAAATCGGATCGGTATGGAACCTTTCCAACACTGCCGCTTATCGACCTCTGGAATAACTCGTCGTCCAAGCCAAATATAGCGCCCATATGAGATGGTACAATAGGTGCTCTCGGACGCTGGCGATGGCTAGATCCTGCGAAAATTTATATAACATGGCTATCGTCAATAATTTATAAGTTCTGATAAGTTTTGAGAATTTCGTGTAACATAAAGAATTAATATTATTACCTCTAGGTAGTGTATATGCAGGTATCCTCGGTAGACCCACCACTCGATACCTGCCGGTACTACTAGTAGGGGGATCCTGAGACTCGACCCATAGTCTCGGCCTCATCTCCGAGATAGATAACACAATCTGGGGAGTGGGGATGGTGGAATCTAATGGCTCAGAACCCTACTAGCAGCCTCCAACTCAGCTATACGCTGGCCCCGAAGCTTTTGAAATCGGTCTTGTAATTTTTATTGTATACGTGAGTTAATTATATCATTTTATTTTGTGAATATTGAGATTACTTAAAAGTTAGAGTAGTTTTACCCGTATAGTAATCACTTACTTTTGAGACAAAGACGCTCCTTTCTTGTAATGTGGGCCCCATCCTAAAACTCTAACATGGTCAAGTTCTCGCTTTCAAGGTCCTCCCCAAGGCCTAATAGATGTAGTCGTAAAAAGTTATTAATTATTATTAAATTAGAATTTGATAAGTTATTTTTAAATACATTACGGTTACCGTCTTCGCCTCCTCGAAAGACTGCGAGCCAGTCGTGTGTACTATGCAGAGCTTGGCCCGGTTTTTCTTTGCCTGGTCAGACTTCTTCTTGAAATCTTCAACCTCCCAGTGCACACACATAGCCTGTCATGCGGGATCGAAGACTATGCAGGGCTGGTAAATTATGAGGGAGGTCTCAGGCTGGTCATCAACTACCCGGGCTGCCCGTCGTCGTAACTCATATAGCCAGCCGGAGTAATTCGCAGCGACATGTCTAATAATCATTGCATCATCAGCTATCTGAGAGACGCCCTCGGCAAATCTATAATAAGTCTATAACAAGTCTTAAAGTTAGGAACAACTAATTTCTTAAATGTTACAACTATGTAATAATATAAAACTGGCTAATATAAAATTATTAACTTACGTGAAACTCCCGCAACACAGTATCCATAAAGGAGCGATCGTACCGCTCGTAGTGAGTGAAGCGTATGCACACGTTCGGGAGGTGCATCAGACAGATCGCGTGTAACGTGTGTTTAGAGACCAAGTCTAGTATACTACAGTAAAAATATAACAATATGTGTTACTTTAATTATGTCATACAAAAAAATATATAGATTTAATAGTGTTACGACAAGGATGGATTAACACTTACTATCCAGACTGAACATCCACCGGCACCGTAAGTGGAGATGCTAGTGGCTGACCAAAGATACCGAGGTTAAGCTCACGGTGTCGTGGACGAGGCGATATGTAATTATTAAAAAACTTAGTTAATAAACATGAGATAATGCAGTTGAGATAAATTTAAATCCCATGTCAGACAACTTACTATCTCCTGAAGATGAGCCTCCATCATGGCTAGCGTCTCCCGATCCTGATCGCCCAACATCGCGACGACCTCCATCGCTGTGTCTAGCCATAAATACGGATCCCTCATGCACATTGATGGTGGAAGATTATAAGATACCATAATGATAGGCCAAACATAGTAAGGCTGACTAAAATTATTAAAAGGACAAAAGCACAACGTCACATTCCTGAATTCCTCCTCAAACTGTGAAAAATTTTCATTAAATCTCTTCCATTCATCTCCATCTGCTAGGTAAGCCAGCTGACCAGGCACGACGTCCCTTGTTCTATGCTTACTTGTAAGACCCCGAATTTTATGAAATAAAAGTATTCAATTTTTCTATTCAGTAAATGGTTAAATTGATAAAAGGTTAAAGTTAAGGGTGATATAATAATTTTTTTTCAAAATAAGCAAGTGGCTATAAAATACTTATTGTTGTCGGGGAATATTAGTTTAGTCGTGGAATATTCTTTCTGTCGGGGAATATTCGTACGACGGCGCAACCATTTGTGGGCACCATAATAGAATAACTATCGGATGAAGAAAACGACAAATTTGAGTTTTTATAAATAACGTCAGTAGTTATTACTGCTAACAATCGCTTGGAATACCGGTGGTTAAAATACGATGTCTACGCGTTGTTACACAGTAGCACACAGTTTTGCACAGTATTTTTGAATTATTGATTATTACGTGAGAAGGCACTACTCAATAATTATTACAGTAATTACTGTTCAATATTTTATTTTATTGAATCAATAATTGTTGCGTTGATATTTTATATTATTGTTATTTTAATAATTATCATTGCACAGTATCTCTATTATCAGATCAATAATTCATATTATTTGAATAATATTATTAGATATAATTATTAGCAACGCCTCTAGAAAGTTCTATCGAGGAGAGGTTTGGTCACCTAATCGCACGCGTCGAAGAGAGAAATCCTTATCTGAAAGCCCCTCTTTCCTGAACCACTGATTGTCATTATTATGATTACAGAATATTATTTATGAATAATTAATTATTGATTTATATGATAATGAAATATTTATTTGATGTGGATATAAATGATGGATTTATTTATGTGGTTATAAATGAAGGAATTAATGTTGAGGTGTTTTATCAGTATTTTGTCGGATTGGAGGTATTAAAAGATCAAATCAGTGTTCTTACAACTTTAGTATGATCATGACTATGGGTAGATTTTTGGTATGATCATGACTATGGGTTCCCTTTGGCCAGTAGTGCAAAGTTGAATTGTTGACTGGTATGATCATGACCATTGAATTTATAATTGAATATCTTTAGCTTAAGTGAAAAGGTGAAATGATCAACATAGTTATAATTATTATTTATATAAATTCTGAAATGATTATATATTTCTTTGAGATATTAACATATTTGACCTGTAGTGTAAATATGAACTGTTGATGAATATCTTTGGCATGTAGTGCAAAGATGAACTGTTGATGAATATATTTGGCCCGTAGTGCAAAGATGATCTGTTGTTGAATATCTTTGGCCCTTAGTGTAAAGATGAACTGTTGTTGAATATCTTTGGCCCGTAGTGCAAAGATGAACTGTTGATGAATATCTTTGGCCCGTAGTGCAAAGATGAATTTATTAGTATGATTATGAACAAGAACTGTGATTTGGTATAACCATGATCTTTGATGTTTCAGGTAAAGACATGTGATGAAAATTATCTTCGTCCTGTGTGCGAAGAGGAATTTAGAATCACAATTATGATTATGAGTTACTCATATAATTGTGGAAAGGAACCGCTGATTGATGCTTACAGGATAAAATGTTGTTGGTGGATTTTAACACGGAGAAGATAATAGACTTTATGGTCTATTTGACTCTTCTAATGGATTGCTTGTTCACCGCAACTATGGTTGAAAAGTTTTATCATCTACCATATGTTCTAAATCTCTGATTTATTATTGATGAAGGCTATTGAGAATTTAATTATCTTTAGTCATAATATTCTTTACTGGGCTAGTTGAGCTCACCCTTTTGCTTCACAATTCCTTTCAGGTAATAAGAGTGTAGCTGGGTCGAGCGGGAGTAACAGGGGAATAGAACGGTGGTCATCATTTAGTAGTTATATTTTGTGAATCAAATAGGGTGAGGCGAACCCAACATTGGAAGGGTGTTTTGCCATTATCATATAAGATGTCTAATAACATACAACCTCGTGTCATCATAAGACAAGGTTGTGCTCATCCACTTGCAGAGTATATCTACGAGCACTATCTATATAATCTTGGTGTTTGGTTGAAGTATAATTCTCAATTAGAGACAGTGGAGATAATGATATATCAAGAGAAGACTCACCATTTGAAAGAATATGATAGTAATCTTCTCATTTTTCTTTGGGGTCTATTGGGTCAACCAAGGATAATTCTGTGGACATATGATATCTATCATAACCTAAACGCATGTCCTCCAATGTACAAAGGTTTCCTTGAGCACTTCCCAAAGATTTTAATTTCTAAAACAGTTTTTGACTGTACCTTTATGTAAGGTTTCATTGTGACGTACTACCCAAATTGGTGTCAAGAGTCACAGTTGGTATATATATTTGTATCAAAACTCACAACATATGTGTTGATGGGGGATGCACTGAAGCCAGACTCTCCGTAGGGGACGCCGTTCTGCGGTGGCAAACTGATAGGTACCACTGTGAGGTGTTGTCCACGGTTGGGACATGAGTCATATTTGGTATTAGAGCTTAGGGATATGGTCTCTGGCGGAGATCGGGGAATAGAACTAAGAGGGGAGAGATGAGTAAATACTTCGCTAGTGTGTCCTACCTAAGCTTATTTGTTGGTTAGTCATAATATCGGGATATTATGTGATCTGTTAATTTATTCAATTAACCCTTATTTTGAAGCTGTATTCTAGAATGATATCTGAAATACAGGAGATGTGCAATGGAGAAATCATGATGACGGGAAGATGGAATCAAAATAAAAGCAAGGTATTCTCAACTCTTGAAATATTGTGTACGTAAATTTCGAGGGCGAAATTTCATAAGGAGGGGAGATTGTAAGACCCCAAAATTTATAAAATAAAAGTATTCAATTTTCTATTCAGTAAATGGTTAAATTGATAAAAGGTTAAAGTTAAGGGTGATATATGAATTTTTTTTTCAAAATAAGCAAGTGGCAATAAATTACTTATTGTTATCGGTGAATATTTGTTTAGTCGTGGAATATTCTTTCTGTCGGGGAATATTCGTACGACGGCGCAACCATTTGTGGGCACCATAATAGAATAACTGTCGGATGAAGAAAACGACAAATTTGAGTTTTTATAAATAACGGTAGTAGTTATTACATAACAATCTTGTTGGAATACACGGTGGTTAAAATACGAATACGCGTTGTTGCCACAAAGAAGCATTACGCTTTTGCATGATTTTTGAATTATTGATTCTTACGTGAGAAGGCACTACTCAATAATTATTACAGATATTCTTCGCTCAATATTTTATTTTATTGAATCAATAATTGTTGCGTTGATATTTTATATTATTGTTATTTCAATAATTATCACTGCACAGTATCTCCATTATCAGATCAATAATTCATATTATTTGAATAATATTATTAGATAGCATTATTGGCAATGTCTAGAAAGTTCTGTCAAGGAGAGGTTTGGTCACCTAATTGTGTGTCAAGTAAGGAGAAATCCTTATCGAAAAGCCCCCTCTTTCCTGGGAACTGCCTGGTTGTCATTATTGTGATTCTGTAACATTATTTATGAATAATTAATTATTGATTTATATGATAATGAAATATTTATTTGATGTGGATATAAATGATGGATTTATTTATGTGGTTATAAATGAAGGAATTAATGTTGAGGTGTTTTATCAGTATTTTGGTCGGATTGAAGTATTAAAAGATCAAATCAAGATTCTTACGACTTTATTGTGTGAGTTATAATTTTTAATCGTAGTTGGATCGTTGAGATTTTTGGATATGTTATACATATATAAGTTCTATATGTTCACAAATTTTGAAACAGTTAAAAAGAACGCCCCATTTGTTATTGTTTTAAGAGGTGATGGATTCGAAATTAGGTTTATAAATGATTTTGGTGGGTGAATAACTTTTGGTTGTTAGGATGGTGGTTGATTTTTGATGGGTGGAATAGTGGCGGTCAAGCCATCGTGTGTCAAAGTCTCGTTCTTTGTGCTAACATTTTCCTATAAATAGAGGCTAAGTTAGAATTAAAAATTACACCGTAATTCATAAGTCTTCTCTTTTTTCTCTAGATTATCGAGTGTATTTTGTGAGTATTTAGATACTTGGTGAGTTGCTATTCATCGCCTCAAGTTTCCTTCAAATCATATCCGATATCCAAATGTAAGTGTTGCTCTTTTTGAGGTAAGGGATAGTAAGGATGTTATTTTCTTTCTAATGATGTTATTCTTTCAATATCATTACACTGAAATATTGGTATGAATTTTATTATGGAATTTCTATCTTTTTGAGTCGGGGTTACTATTCACGTATACGACACTATTCACGTATATGACACTATTCATGTATATGATACTATTTACGTATATAACATTATTTATGTATACTTGATACTATGTATTAATACTAATACTATTCATTTAGTTACTTATTCACGAGTTACTATTCATGACAAAATTGGTTTCTTTTTCTAACCAAATTATAGTTGATTTATGAATATTACTCTTGAGATTAAATCTAGATGTTTTGATTATATTGATTTTACTATTATATATAACATTTTATAACCCTAATGATGATATTTCTCTTTGACTTGAGTGTAAAGATGGGTAGATTTTTGGTATGATCATGACTAGGGTTCCTTTCGCCAAGAAGTGCAAAGTTGAATTGTTGATCGGTATGATCATGACCACCATTGAATTTATAATTGAATATCTTTAGCTCAAGTGCAAAGGAGAAATGATCAACATAGTTATAATTATTGTTTATATAAATTCGAAATGATTATATATTTCTTTGAGATATTAATATATTTGGCACATGTAGTGCGAATATGAATCTGTTAATGAATATCTTTGGCATGTAGTGCAAAGATGAACTCGTTGATGAATATCTTTGGCCCATAGTGCAAAGATGATCATTGTTGAATATCTTTGCCCGTGTGTAAAGATGAACTGTTGTTGAATATCTTTGGCCCGTAGATGAATCTGTTGATGAATATCTTTGGCCCGTAGTGCAAAGATGAATTTATTAGTATGATTATGAACAAGAACTGTGATTTGGTATAACCATGATCTTTGATGTTTCAGGTAAAGACATGTGATGAAAATTATCTTCGTCCTGGGTGCGAAGAGGAATTTAGAATCACAATTATGATTATGAGTTACTCATATAATTGTGGAAAGGAACTGTTGATTGATGTTACAGGGATAAAACAGTGTTGGGTGGATTTTAACATGGAGAAGATAATAGACTTTTATGGTCTATTCGACTCTTCTAATGGATTGCTTTCGTTCACCGCAACTATGGTTGAAAAGTTTTATCATCTACATATGTTCTAAATCTACGATTTATTATTGATGAAGGCTATTGAGAATTTAATTATCTTTAGTCATAATATTCTTTATCTTTGAGTCTACAGTTGAGCTCACCCTTTTGCTTCACAATTCCTTTCGTAATAAGAGTGTAGTTTGGGTTCGAAAGCGGGAATAACAGAGGAATAGAAATCGGTGGTCATCATTTAGTAGTTATATTTTGTGAATCAAATAGGGTGAGGCGAACCCAACGTTGGAAGGGTGTTTTGCCACTATCATATAAGATGTCTAATAACATACAACCTCGTGTCATCATAAGACAGGGTTGTGCTCATCCACTTGCAGAGTATATCTACGAGCACTATCTATATAATCTTGGTGTTTGGTTGAAGTATAATTCTCAATTAGAGACAGTGGAGATAATGATATATCAAGAGAAGACTCACCATTGGAAAGAATATGATAGTAATATTCTCGTTTTTCTTTGGGGTCTATTGGGTCAACCAAGGATAATTCTGTGGACATATGATATCTATCATAACCTAAACGCATGTCCTCCAATGTACAAAGGTTTCCTTGAGCACTTCCCAAAGATTTTAATTTCTAAAACAGTTTTTGACTGTACCTTTATGTAAGGTTTCATTGTGACGTACTACCCAAATTAGTGTCAAGAGTCACAGTTGGTATATATATTTGTATCAAAACTCACAACATATGTGTTGTTGTATTTTGCACGACAATTGTTGTAATAAAGTTGTAGTTGTTTTCTGTACCATGTATTTGGCGACTCAGAATAGGTTGGATGGAATGGACCTATTTTGGGATTGTCATGATTAGTATCGAGCTATAAGTAAAGAGCCCCGAGCCTCTTCTTTGGTGACTTCTGTTGATGGGGATGCACCGCCGGACTCTCTCCGTAGGGGACGCCGCTCATGCTGTGGCAAACCCGATCGGTACCACTGCGTGAGGTCTTGTCCACTATTGGGACATGAGTCATATTTGGTATCGTGAGCTTAGGGATATGGTCTCCAAGCGAGATCGGGAATAGAACTAGAGGGAGAGATGAGTAAATACTTCGCTAGTGTGTCCTACCAAAGCTTATTTGTTGGTCTGTCATAATATCGGGATATTATGTGATCTGTTAATTTATTCAATTAATCCTTATTTTGAAGCTGTATTCTAGAATGATATCTGAAATACAGGAGATGAGCAATGGAGAAATCATGATGACAGGGAAGATGGAATCTGAAATAAAAGCAAGGTATTCTCAACTCTTCGAAATACCAGGTACATAAATTTCGAGGGCGAAATTTCATAAGGAGGGGAGATTGTAAGACCCCGAATTTTATGAAATAAAAGTATTCAATTTTCTATTCAGTAAATGGTTAAATTGATAAAAGGTTAAAGTTAAGGGTGATATATGAAATTTTTTTTCAAAATAAGCAAGTGGCTATAAAATACTTATTGTTGTCGGAGAATATTCGTTTAGTGTGGAATATTATTTCGTCGGAAATATTCGCATTTACCACAAGAACCATTTGTGGGCACCATAATAGAATAACCGCTTGATGAAGAAAATGACAAATTTGAGTTTTATAAATAACAGAAGTAGTTATTACTGTTAACACTTGTTGGAATACTTCGGTGGTTAAAATACGATAATAAACGTTGTTGCACAAGAAGACATTACACGCTTTTGCACAGTATTTTTGAATTATTGATTCTTACGTGAGAATGCACTACTCAATAATTGTTACAGTAATTACTGTTCAATATTTTATTTTATTGAATCAATAATTGTTGCGTTGATATTTTATATTATTGTTATTTCAATAATTGTCACTGCACCTTTAAGTATCTCCATTATCAGATCAATAATTCATATTATTTGAATAATATTATTAGATAGCATTATTGGCAATGTCTAGAAAGTTCTCATCAAGGAGAGGTTTGTTCACCTAATTGCGGCGTCAAGAAGGAGAAATCCTTATCTGAAAGCCCCCTCTCTCCTGGGAACTGCCTGGTTGTCATTATTGTGATTCTGTAACATTATTTATGAATAATTAATTATTGATTTATATGATGATGAAATATTTATTTGATGTGGATATAAATGATGGATTTATTTATGTGGTTATAAATGAAGGAATTAATGTTGAGGTGTTTTATCAGTATTTTGTCGGATTGGAGGTATTAAAAGATCAAATCAGTGTTCTTACAGCTTTATTGTGTGAGTTATAATTTTTAATCTGACCGTTGGATCGTTGTGATTTTTGGATATGTTATACATATATAAGTTGAGTATATGTTCACAAATTTTGAACCGTTAAAAATGAACGAATGATTTGTTATGAATTTTAAGAGGTGACTGATTCGGAAATTAGGTTTATAAATGATTTTGGTGGAAAATTCTAGAAATGGGTGGGCCCCACTTTTGGTTGTTAGGGATGGTGGCTGATTTTTGGTGGGTGGAATAGTAGCAGGTAAAGCCATCAGGTAACAGGTCAAGTCTGCTTCGGCGTGCTAACATTTTCCTATAAATAGAGGGCTAAGTTAGAATTGAAAATTACACCAGAATTCATAAGTTTTCTCTCTTTTTCTCTCTAGATTATCGAGTGTGTTTTGTGAATATTTAGATACTTGGTGAGTTGCTATTCATCGGTCTGTAAGTTTCCTTCATTATCCGATATCTAGTCGTAAGTCTTTTTGCTTTTTGAGGCAAGGGATAGTAAGGGATGTTATTTTCTTTCTAATAATGTTATTCTTTCAATATCATTACACTGAAATATTGGTATGAATTTTATTGTGGAATTTCTACCTTTTTGAGTCGGGGTTACTATTCACGTATACGGCACTATTTACGTATACGGCACTATTCATGTATATGACACTATTTACGTATATGACATTATTTATGTATACGGTACTACGTATTTAATACGAATCTTATTCACGATTACTATTCATGAGTTACTATTCATGAGTTACTATTTACGAGTTACTATTCATGAGTTACTATTCATGACAAAATTGGTTTCTTTTTCTAACCAAATTATAGTTGATTTATGAATATTACTCTTGAGATTAAATCTAGATGTTTTGATTATATTGATTTTACTATTATATATAAATTTTTATAACCCTAATGATGATATTTCTCTTTGACTTGAGTGTAAAGATGGGTAGATTTTGGTATGATCATGACTATGGGTTCCCTTTGGCCATTAGTGCAAAGTTGAATTGTTGACTAGTATGATCATGACCATTGAATTTATAATTGAATATCTTTAGCTTAAGTGCAAAGGTGAAATGATCAACATGGTTATAATTATTGTTTATATAAATTCTGAAATGATTATATATTTCTTTGAGATATTAATATATTTGGCCCAGAGTGCAAATATGAATCGTTGATGAATATCTTTGGCATGTAGTGCAAAGATGAACTGTTGATGAATATCTTTGGCCCGTAGTGCAAAAGATGATCATTTGTTGAATATCTTTGGCCAGTAGTGTAAAGATGAGCTGTTGTTGAATATCTTTGGCCCAGAGTGCAAAGATGAATCTGTTGATGAATATCTTTGGCCCGTGGTGCAAAGATGAATTTATTAGTATGATTATGAACAAGAACTGTGATTTGGTATAACCATGATCTTTGATGTTTCGTAAAGAGACATGTGATAAAAATTATCTTCGCCCCAGAAGCGAAGAGGAATTTGGAATCACAATTATGATTATGAGTTACTCATATAATTGTGAAAAGGAACTGCTGATTGATGTTACAGGATAAAACAAAGGTTGTTGGTGGATTTTTAACATGGAGAAGATAATAGACTTTTATGGTCTATTTGACTCTTCTAATGGATTGCTTCGTTCATTTAAACTATGGTTGAAAAGTTTTATCATCTACCATATGTTCTAAATCTCTGATTTATTATTGATGAAGGCTATTGAGAATTTAATTATCTTTAGTCATAATATTCTTTACTGGGCTAGTTGAGCTCACCCTTTTGTTAGAGTTTATGCCCTAGAGGCCAATTATTTGATATAATTGCTTAACATTTTGATATTATATTTGATTGAATAAATGAATGATTTTATTATGGTTTTATTTATCGTTATATAAATGTTAACATAATAAAATTCCTTAGAATAATGATACAATTTATATAGTTTCAAGAATGTGACTTGAACATGAGATTATATAATTATAATTAGTATCATTGTTCTTAAATGTCCTTAATCGAAAGTACCATTGTTGGTAGGACAACAATGATGCATCGAGACTAGTATGTGGATCGATCGATGACCAAATCTCATTGGTCAATAAATATATGAGATATTAAGTCAATGAATAGGTATGTGTTAGAAGAACGATGTAATCGGATGGACCCACCATGAGAATTCTATGTGGATCATTATGCGAAGTGTCATTAGCAATTCTCATAGTGATAATGATGTAATGGTCCTCCGACACGAAATCACTATATTACTACACGAGAATTTATGTACTTTGATATCATCAAATGTCACCTTTAATAGGTGGACTATAAAGGTGATTATTGGGTTCATCATGAATCGTGTGAGAAATATGAGTGATCTAGATGGAATTTAACCATCCTATATATTATGGGTGATATCCATAGGCCTCTTGATTGAGTAGGACTATGAAATGCATGGCCATGCTCAAATAGTGATTTGTTTCATATAGTCTACTCATTGATCAAGAAAACTCAGATTAAATTATGAAGAGTATGACACATTCCATGACTCAAGTTTAATATAGGATATTAAGGTTAAAAGGATTAAATTACATTGACACATTGGTCACGTAAAAAGGTCAGATCGAATCATTGATCTTATTATTACTTGGGTAGCGAAGCATTACTAGATGATGTCGCCACTCGCTTTATAATTTTATAATATGATTTTAAAATTATTGCCAACGTAATAATAACCTATATGGTCACACACAAAGAACGTTGTTAAAAGGGAATTAATTTAAATTGTAAGGATTTAAATATATCAATATGATTGATAGTATTTAAATCACGAATTTAAATTAAAAGGATGCTTTAGATATGTATATATATTAATTAAGTAAGACTTAATTAAGATATAATATATATATATATATATATATATAATTTTTTATTTTAATTAGATTAGTGTTTTGATTAATTTCGATTTATTGCTATATATATGATATATCGCGTCTTTGGAAAATTAATCAAAAACAAAAAAACCCTAGCCGCTTCTTAGAGAGAGACTAGAGAAAACAGCCCAAAATCCTCATCTTTGGTGGCTAAGACTGCGATTCCTTCTTCTCGCAGATCGTAGGATTTATCGTGTGGAAGCGCTCGTGTGGATACCGTAGTGACGCAATCCGCTTGAATCAAGTTGGAGATTCGAATCGCATCGATTCTAGCTTTAACAATCGGATAATTTCTAACCTCTGAATTAATTGTTTTTCGCATGGATCCTGCTTTTAGGGTTTCGTAAATTGCTTTAAAATTTTAATTTCATTTGCAGCATTTAAATGCAAAACCCAACACCTTTTGCTTCACAATTCCTTTCAGGTAATAAGAGTGTAGTTGGGTCGAGCGGGGTTTACAGGGGAATAGAACGGTGGTCATCATTTAGTAGTTATATTTTGTGAATCAAATAGGGTGAGGCGAACCCAACGTTGGAAGGGTGTTTTGCCACTATCATACAAGATGTCTAATAACATACAACCTCGTGTCATCATAAGACAGGGTTATGCTCATCCACTTGCAGAGTATATCTACGAGCACTATCTATATAATCTTGGTGTTTGGTTGAAGTATAATTCTCAATTAGAGACAGTGGGGATAATTATATGTCAAGAGAAGACTCACCATTGGAAAGAATATGATAGTAATATTCTCGTTTTTCTTTGGGGTCTATTGGGTCAACCAAGGATAATTCTGTGGACATATGATATCTATCATAACCTAAACGCATGTCCTCCAATGTACAAAGGTTTCCTTGAGCACTTCCCAAAGATTTTAATTTCTAAAACAGTTTTTGACTGTACCTTTATGTAAGGTTTCATTGTGACGTACTACCCAAATTAGTGTCAAGAGTCACAGTTGGTATATATATTTGTATCAAAACTCACAACATATGTTTTGTTGTATTTTGCACGACAATTGATGTAATAAAGTTGTAGTTATTTTCTGTACCATGTATTTGGCGACTCAGAATAGGTTGGATGGAATGGACCTATTTTCGGGTGTCACATAACTCATATGTTGAGCCATATGGGACGACGTGAATATATAGCCATTGAAGTGTCGTGCAAGAGGAAAGTAACGTAAGATCTTCTTGGGCACATGTTTCTCATTCCCCCACGTTTTGTGGCCTTGTACCGAGGCAAGCTGCATATATCACATTGTCCCTTATCTCTGTCTTTCCCATAGTATAACATGCAATCATGCTCACAAGCATTGATCTTTTGATACCCCATATTCAACCCCTTTACCATCTTCTTCACTTCGTAATAATTAATTAGCGGGCAGAATATGATCATTGGGGTAAAAACTCGCTAATAAGAACAATCAAATTGTTGAAACCTCTCTCACTGCAATCATGCTCATTCTTGAAGTGTAAGACCTTAGTAAGTACATATAGCTTATTGTGCTTATCTTTTCCAGGATACAACATAACCCCCGATTCAGATAACAGTCTGTAAAAGGCAGCAGATGTATCATTTGACACTTGTTGAGCATTGCTTGACAAATGCTCATTTTCAGTCCAGTCAATATTGGTAGGGCCATAAAAATCCACCAACATCTCCATGATATCATAGTTATTGACGTATGAATCCCGTTGAATTGGTTGGTCTACAGAACTTTCGATCATTTCTCTCAACTCAATTGATTCTTCGTGATGAATCCATACGGAGTACCCATCCACAAAGCCATGAGAAAATAAGTCAAATTTAATCTCGTCCGCTTTCTTCCAGATCAGGTTTTTACACTTGACACACGGGCATCTCATCTTTCAGTTCGGATCATCAGCATGTTCTAGTGCTTTGTTCAAAAAGTTAGACACCCCATCACGATAAGTTACGACTAATCCCCTCCCATCAATGGGTATCCTACGGTACATCCAACTCCGGTCGGCTGACATCTTGAACTGAACAAAAGACACATTCTATAGAGGGTAAGGCTTATGAATTATATTAGTGGTCCATGCATGAATTATATTTTTTGAGTATTTCCACTCTACAGCACACGGGTAAGGCTTCTATCTCGTTCCTGGATGCGTCTCCTCACTAGTGTCAACACGTTGAGCACATTTCATCTGTTTCAAGTAAATTTCGGCAGCACCTCCCTATGGTCTCCAAGTACACGAAATAAATTAAGATAACTTAATCTAAGTATACACTCGAAGAACATGTAGAGATAACAACCGAAAAATCCTCAAAAGTCAAAAAGCGTACCGTTTCGTATTGGCACCAGCCTAAGTGAGAGACATAACATCCAGTAACAGTCCCAGACTAGGGACTATTCGACATTCACTCCTACAGAGTGAATGTCGAATGAGTTTCTAAGAAAATTAATATATATTGAGTTTATTGAAGATTACTATGGCAAATTAAGCAAATGCTACTTAGTTTAAGAAAACTCCTACGTATACTACATGATGTGTCAAATATATTTACTCTACTTTAATTTAGATGTGGAAAACTATATAAGTATTTACATGTGTCAAGCATTTTCAATTTACTTTAGTTGTAGAAGACTAAACAAGTACTACTTAGTATTTTATTTTTTATTTTATTTTATTTGCATTTAATTTACTTTAGTTGTAGAAGACTAAACAAGAACTACTTAGTATTTTATTTTATTAATTTTATTTTATTTTCATTTAATTTACTTTAGTTGTAGAAGAATAAACAAGTACTACTTAGTATTTTAATTATTTATTTTATTTTATTTTCATTTAATTTACTTTAGTTGTAGAAGACTAAGCAAGTACTACTTAGTATTTTTTTTTTCATTTTTTTCATTTAATTTACTTTAATTGTAGAAGACTAAGTAAGTAATACTTAGTATTTTATTTTATTAAATTTATTTTATTTTCATTTAATTTACTTTAGTTGTAAAAGACTAAGTAAGTACTACTTAGTATTTTATTTTATTTTATTTATTTTTATATTATATTATATTACTTCCTCCGTCCCATGATAAAAGTTCTTATTATTATTTTGGGTAGTCCCATGTTAAATGTCCACTTTCCTTTAATAACCAAACTTTTACATATTTTTTCTATTATGCACGTAACATTAAATATTTCATACTTTTTTTATTCTAATTCTCTCTCCATATTTAATAAGTATAAAGAGAGAATATTTTTGAATTGAATAGCTAGAAAGTCACTCTCTCATCTATATTAAAAATAATTAATGACATATTATTATAGGCAATTTTGTCATTTCATTCATCTCCTTAATATGCGTGAAAAATCCACTAGGACTTTATCCTGGGACGAAGAGAGTATTATATTACTAATAATTGTCTGTGCCAGAAGGCACGATGTAATGAAAATTAAATTAAAATTTGAAAAATACTACATTATCTCAAAGCTTTTTGCAACCTAAAATAACTTACAATCAGACATAACAATTACTCCCTCCATCCCATGATAAAAGTCCTTATTACTATTTTGGATAGTCCCATGTTAAATATCCACTTTCTTTCAATAACCAAACTTTTACACATTTTTTTCTATTATGCTCGTAGCATTAAATATATCATACTTTTCTTATTCTAATTCTCTCTCCATATTTAATAAGTATGGAGAGAGAATATTTTGAATTAAATAGCTAGAAAGTCACTCTCTCACCTATATTAAAAATAATTAATGACATATTATTATGGGTAATTTTGTCATTTCATCCCTCTTCTTAATATGCGTGAAAAGTCCACCAAGACTTTTATCCTGGGACGGAGAGAGTATAATAATTCATCATACCACCACAATAATTAATTTTTCTTTAAAAATAGATGTCCAGAAAAATCTAAATCTATCTACAAAACTTACAAATTATCAATAAATTTTTTTATAATTCACCACACCACCACAATAAAAATTATTATTGTTATTATTATTATTATTATTATTATTGTTATTATTATTATTATTATTATTATTATTATTATTATTATTATTATTATTATTATTATTATTATTATTATTATTATTATTATATTATTATTATATTATTATAATTATTATATTAATATTATTAATTAATATTATTATATTATAATTATAATTATAATAATTATAATTATTATTACTATTATAATTATAATTATTATTTCTATTACTATTGCTATTATTATAATTATTATTACTATAATAATAATAATTATAATTATAATTATAATTTCTATTACTATTACTATTATTATAATTACTATTATTAATATTATAATAATAATTATTTTTATTAATATTATAATAATAATTATTATTATTACTATTATTACTATAATAATAATAATTATTATTATTATTATTATTATTATTATTATTATTATTAGTAGTATTATTATAATAATTATTATAACAATAATCATAATTATAATTATTTTAATAAATTATTACTATTATAATTATTATTATAGTAGTAATTATTATAATTATAATTATTATAATACTAATAATTATTATTTTTATTATTATTATTGTAATAAATTATTACTATTATTATTATTATTATAGTAGTAATCATTATAATTATTATTATTATTATTATTATTATTATTACAATTATTATTATAATTATAATTATTGTTATTATTATATTTATTTTTATTATTACTATTATTATAATAATTATTATTTTTATTATAAATATTATTATCATTATTGTTATTATTATTGTTATTTGATTTGGGCGAGAATTTTTAGGGGTGAATTTGATTTGGGCGGAAATTTTTAGTGTAAGATGAAATATGAGCCTTTAGATTAAGTTGGAAGAATTGAGATGAAATCTAAATCGTCCTTGTGCTTTATCAAATAAACGATTCAAAATGGGTTCTGTTGTATTATATAGATATTATATTATATTTATTATTATGTTTTATTTTATTTTATTGTTATTTTTATTATATCAAAATATATATATTTAATTTTTTTATTAAATTTAATTTAATATATTAAATTAAATTAATTAAATTAATTTTATTTTATTTCTTTTGTATTATATTTTATTTTATTAAATTTAATTTAATTTATTTATTAAATTATATTTATTTCATTTATTAAATTTTATTCTAATTTTATTTTAAATTATATATTATTTTATTAAATATAATTTTTTATTTTTTAATCATGTTGATTAAATTAATTGATATTTGAAGTATAAATTATATGATTTTATTTTATTAGTCGAAAACTAATTAAGTAAATGCTACTTAATTACCGAATTTTAGAATTAGAAAAGTAAGTAATATATATAATTAGTTAGTAGAGCCCACAAATTTTGTATCTCATGAATTATGACAGAATTTCCGTGGAAAATTCCGTCGGAAATATCAAGCATCACATTCCAAATTGAAGATTTATCTTTACCGTTATGAACATAAAGTACTGTAATTGAAGAAATACACTGCAATTGCATAAAGAAAAACAAAATCAAACAATAAAATGGATGATCTACACTTACAGAAGCTGCAATATTGCACAAAATAAATAATCCCAGTTTGCAGAAGTCAAGTAAATAATCCCAATTTGCAGAAAAAAAGGCTTTCCAATTTCAGCAACAACACAACTCCAAAATTAAATTCCCAATTTCAGTATACATCCAATTTTAGATATTATATCAACAACTAACAAATGCATTCAAATTTCAGCAATTATATATATCAACAACTTACAAATTAGTCAAATTGTAGTATACATTCTCATGGAATTACCCATATATATGAATCCTAAAAACATTTCATTAGGGGCACTTACCTTGAACTAGAGGAGCAAGGAGGAGACTGTGGAGGGGGGCTGCAGTCTAGGGTTGTGGTGGTGGCGGCTATGGAGGCAGGGGGACAGAAAGAAGGGTGGGGGGGGGGGACTAATGGGAGTGGTTGGGGGGGGGTACTGGGGACAAGGGGTACCGGGGAGGGGTGGGGGACTTTTGGAAGAGAGAGAGAGAGAGTAAATGAGAATGGAAGATATATATATATATATATATATATATATATATATATATATATATATATATATAAAATGAGAGAGGCTACTGGAGAAGAAGACGAGCGAAATATAGGTTTTAAGAGTTATTTCGAACGAAATTTTCGTTTAATTAATTCTCTAAATAACTTACTCCCACTTTAAATTCCTCGAAAATAAACCTTGCTTTCTTCGAGATTAGATTTCACCAAGCAGGAAGATTACACCACTTATGGAGTTCTATTTCCACAAAAATTAAATTGAATATACTTTTTTTTCGAGGGAAGTAAGGCCGACAGATTATTCTTTCAGAAATAAGTTAAGCTTGACGGAATCAAGTCCGTCGGAAATAGCCTTTTTTCTTGTAGTGTGTAGTAAATATAATTTACATATTTATCATATCTCATACACGCATTACATTACATATTCTTTCCGAAAATATAGAAGCTATAATATGTTTCATGTAATATTTCCACTATAGTTAAATTTTATAAACTATTTTAATTTATTTAAGTAATGAATACAACAATTTGTATCATCAATTCTTGCTACCTCATTCCCTTTAATAATTTTTTTTCAACAATTTATTTATATATAATAAATATATACTAATAATATATATTTATTATTCACAACAATCACATATTGTATAGCACGTATTTTGCACTACAATATAACATATCACCTAATAAGAATTTTCTTTATTTAATTCTTATTTTAATAATTCCCAAAAATTTGGATTGTCACACCAAACAAACAGTAATCACAGTCAACCAAATCAATAAAAAAAGTTCAAACTTAAATCAAACAATCCTTCACAGTTCACACGCTGATGAAACCAAAAACTACAAAAAATAATTCTAAGATTTCACCAAGCTTTAAAACTAAGAAGATTTTCAAACTTAAATCAAACAATCCTTTACATGATTTCTCTTTCTCTTACTTTCTAGCTTTTGACCTTTTCGTCCTATTAATTTTTTTCTATTTGGAATATGATAATGATTGCAAGGGTGAGCATCAAATATTCTCATCAAGAAAATGAAATGAATTGAAACCGTTAAAGGAATGACTTCGAATCAATAATTCTAAAATAAAAAATAATTATCAATTTTACGTTACTTAGATGGTCATAAAAAGACTAAAAGTTCTTTTGAATCGTACGGTTGGTGATCAGCCTAGAAATACTTCCGTGACCAAAAATATGTTACTTCATTAATGAATAAATATATTTTAAACAAATGAAGAACTCGTCAAGGAAATTTTCAACATAAGAAAGTTCAAAACCAGAGTCTTTATCTTTGAATCAGTATTGAGTGGTCGTAATGATCATGAACTCTTTACATCATATTAAACGTTAAAAGTATTAAGTCAACACTATATGGCCCAAAAGTGTCACACAATTTTATATAAACGGTTGAATCTCCATAAGTGTTTAACAATCACATACACTGAAAAACTCTCCATAAATATTCTCCAATATTATATGGTTGTTCATCCTCAGTTTGAATTAATTCCATAGTGGAGTAGTCAAAACAACTGTCATACTTTGCAATTTAATAAATTTAGGAATATGAAGAACGTGCAAATTTAGAAATAACATTCCGTTCAATAAACTTACCATACATTATGAGTTCAGAGACTTGTCTTAATAATAATATGAGTTCAGGAACTTGTCTTAATAATAATATGAGTTCAGGAACTCGTCATAGCAATATGAGTTGACGAGTATAAGAACTAATCAAGAACTTACCATAATACTATGGGTTCAAGAACCTACCATACTAATTATATGTTCAAGAATCTGTAACGCCCCCAAATCCGGGTCCCTTGAAACTCGGACCTGGTGCATTACTAGAAAACCTTCATATGAATATTTATAACCTTTATTCATAAAATAATGAATATAACCTCACTTTTATACCAATTAATACATTAATTCCTGCTATTTCCAGAATTCGCAACCTTTACAGCTTGGAGTTACACTTTTAAATCATATTGATTTAAATTATACATTTCAAGTTATAAATAATAGTTTTCACTTAGATATATTGATTTTAAGTATCCATTTTAAGACCCCAGCTTTTATAAATAAAGATGAATTTTCTATAAATATTATTTTTGAATATTATGGAATAATTTGATATAATGTTATAGTTGTGGGTAATATTTATAAATTTTGCAAAGTATGCAAGTGGTTATATTATATTCGATTGGTCGGGAATATTCTTTAGCAGAGAATATTCGCATAACAACTACCAATCATTGGTGGACCCCACAATGTAATTATTATCGGATTGAGAAAACGACAAAAATATTTTATTGAAATAACTACGGAAGTTTTACCGCTGATATCGCTTGAACTACTCCTTAGTAAAAAAGTACAATGAATACGTGTGGTCGCATAAGAAGACACACGGTATTGATTATCGATGCTTATGTGAGAAGTCACTAAGTTTGATTCCATTATCATCGATTAATAATATGAATTATTATAATGATAATGACGTTTTTGTTTTATTCAGATTATTAACGTAATAAAATGTAAACATCTTTTATATAAAATGTAATACTTTATTAAAGTTATTTTATAAATAAAATATATTATATTTTATTATGCATAGTGTTGCATAGTGTTTTGTATAAGTTTTTGTATAGTGTTGCATAAAGTGTTTGCATAGTAAAATATTTTTATATAAATAGAATATATTATATTTTATTTAAAAGATTTTGCTTTTAAATATGGACCGTCGATTAAAGTAAATCAATCCGGACCGCTCATGGATTAATTACTATGCATTCTATTTTCCTATAAATAAAGCTCATTCCTTCATTATTTTCTTACGAATTCACCAAACTCTGTAGAGAGAAAACTATAGAGAGAAAGAAGAAAAGTATTCTGCTACTTCACTTTGCCAATATTCAGCTTCTTCTAAGGTAGGGAATATTATTTGTTGTACGTAAGGGGTGTTATTCTTTCTTATTCATGAAGAGAACTTCATTATTCCATTCATTATTATTCTGCTGAATAACTCGTAAAAGTGGCATACCCTATACATAACTTCGTATACGCGCCATACCCCTATACTTGGTGAAATCTTATGTTATTCCATCGCTTATTATTCTGCTGGAATAACTCGTGATACGCCATTTACCCTATACTTGGTGACATTCTTCTATTATTCGTTGGAACATCCTGCGTCATGTGTTTTACACCGACCGGGTTCCGCCTTTTTATTATTCTGCTGAACATCCTCGCTCATGTGTGTTTTACACCGACCGGTTCCGCCTTTTATCATTCTCGTTGAATATCCTATCTCGTGTTTTTACACCGGATCCGGTTCCATCTTTATTATTCTCGTTGAACATCCCGCTTGCAGTGAATTTTACCGACTTCGGTTCCGTTATTATTATTCTGCTGAATAACTTTGCCTATCGCAAGCACCGCATGCACGGTGATTTCTTTTGTTATTCCATTCTTTATTATACCCAAATTGGTTAAAACTTTGACTTCTATACTCCATGAAATTAGTAGAATATCCTTGATATTTGCGCTTCATCCAAAGATTTTTCATGGAAATATTCTTCCGATCATTCTTGAATTTTACTCTACAAAACAAATGTCATGTTGACAATTTGGACGTTAATAATTCCCGGATAAAATAATTCTTGAACTTGTTTTTTATTGAATTCTTATATCATTGTCATCATCCTCATGTTTATATTTTTTTTTAAAGTCATCTCGTGGCACTGTAGAGCATGGATGGACTTGGTATGATTATGACCGTGGATTATTCTTGTGTAATCACGACCGTAATGTTACAAATGATGTGGTAAAAATCCTCGTCGGTCAGTAGTGCATCGATGGACGATTGTTGGCATGATCATGACCATTAATGAATACACAACTATTCTCGCCCGTAGCGTGCATGAATAATTGTGGTCGTGATACTAAAGAATATCCTCGGTCAGAAGTGCAGGGGGTGATTCGATGATGTGGATTATTTATTAAAGTTTAGTCTCACTTTAACAAGGATGAAAAACTTTTAAATCATAAAAGATAGTAGATTTTATTTTCTACTGACTCTTTTAATGGATCGCTTGTTCACTTAGCAGCTTAAACTTGATGTTTATTATATTTTATCGCTTTAACAATCGTTGAAGGCTATTGATAATTTATTCTCGCATTATCTTAGTCATAATATTTCTTCTCGGGCTAGTTGAGCTCACCTTTTTCTTTCTTTCACCGTTCTCTTCGTGAAATGAGAATATAGCCGGGACGAGTCGGGGAACTGAGTAATGGTCCGGAGGATAAGATTAGTAGTCCTCACTATTCTGCGTGAAATAGTGTGATAATAATTGTAATGAGGACTCCTTTTGAGTTTGTATAATATCTAGTAGACAATATTTGTATTCAAACTCACGCTTTATGTCGTATTGTACACCTATAGTTATATTAGTAAATTGTATTTAAATTACATACTATGTATCCGACTACCCAAGATGGGTGATGTATACCTAATTTTGGGGCGCCACAAATTGGTATCGAGCTTAGGATATGATCCTCGCCAAGATGTGAGAAAAGTACTAGGAGGGGAGAGACGGGGAATATCTTCGCTAGTATGACCTACCTAAGTTTATGTGCTATTTTATTGGTCATCGTAATATAAAGATAATTTGTTACATGTCAATTAACCTTTTATTTTGTGGCAAGATCTCAAAAATGACATCCGAGAATGTTGAGAATAAAGAATGGAGCACAAAGCGATCGTTGATTCACCACATATTAATAATCGTGATAATGTGCATCGAAGGCGATAATCCTCATGCAAACAACAACACCGACCAAATGATGAATGATCAAATGTTCGTGAGGCTTTATGCAATTTATGCAACAAAGAAAGCGAGAGCGACTCACGCCCAAAACGTAGGTGGAAACACGGAAAACTCTCAAAAGCCACCGCTAAACAATTCAAGGAGCCGGGACCACCGGAGTTTAAGGGAGAGCCAAAACCACTTCAAGCGGAAGCATGGATAAAGCAGATTACCAAGATATTTGATGTCTTGGGATGCTCCGAGAGCAAAAGGTTCCTTTTGCGCTTTTATGTTATGCGCGGAGAGGCAGACATCTGCTGGGGAATCGTGAAACGTACTCAACCTCCAGTCTCAAGATATCTTGGGAGAAGTTCCAGAGTCGCTTCAACGACAAATACTTTCCCGAAAGTATTCGCCACATGAAGGAGGTGGAGTTTATCAAGTTGAACAAAACAATATGACCGTGTCGCAATACGAGGCAAAATTTGCGAGTTATCACGGTTTCGTCCCCACTTGTGGATAATGAAGAGAAATGGCGCCAATGTTTTTAAGAGGTTTGAAGTCGAGATACGCCAACATCTTATTTCTCATAAACCGTGTTTGTATTCGGATGTTGTAAATAGGGCTCGATTAGTGGAGCGCGATAAAGAGTCAACGCAACTAAAAGAGAGCAAATGCAAGCAAAGTTATAATACCAAATGAGAGTAGTCATCGAAGCGGTGACAACAAGCGTGGAGGGAATCAACAAAGCCGGATATGGTAACCACTTCGCCGGTAATCAGTACAAAAACAATAAGAATGGACATTTCAAGAAACGAGATTCAACAATGATGGAAAGACGTCAAAGACCAAAGACCCGTTGTTAAGGAAGGAGAAAGACCACCTATCATATGCTTCAAATGCGGAGAAGAGGGACACATCATCCAACTATGCCATGCCAGTCTATAAAGCATGTTATAATTATGGAAGAGAAGGTCACTTAGCTCGATTTTGTCGCCATCAAGACAAATTCAACTAGGATGGAGGCACCAAAGGCCATCCCGAAAAAGTCAAAACCGGTAGTGCAAGGGGAGAGCGTTTG
Organism: Panax quinquefolius; assembly: GCA_020205615.1. Taxonomy (NCBI): domain Eukaryota; kingdom Viridiplantae; phylum Streptophyta; class Magnoliopsida; order Apiales; family Araliaceae; genus Panax; species Panax quinquefolius. The sequence continues at coordinate 138,072,856 of CM035160.1, forward strand.
TTGTGACCTCCCGTAGAGAGCAAGGAACCCGAATGAGGTCATCACGGGTAAGCTTATCATAAACTCTAATGAAGTCTACACTTTATTTGATACCTGCTTCTACCCATTCTTTTATTTCTCCTACTTTGCGCTCATCGATTAAATTTGACTCGAGAAATTAGACTTTGACTTATCTCGTGAAAACTCCGCTGGGAGAAACCTTCATTACATCCACTGCTTATAAGTCTTGTTTGGTTCAAATCGGTACCCTCACATTACCTCGTCGATCTTATTTCATTAAAAATACTTGCATTTGACGTGATTCTAGGGGATTGATTGGTTAACTACTTATCATGCAAAAAATTGATTGTTTTCGTAAGGTTGTTAGCTTTCATATTCCTAATCAACCTATTATGCGAATTCAAACGACCAAACCATTAAAATCAATCACGGTCATCTCAAGCCATAAAGCTATTCGCTTATTGAAAAATGGATGTCAAGCTTTCTTAGCTCATGTCACGATTTAAACAAAAATACGCCGCTTTTTTGAATATATATTTCTATTGTTAATAAATTTCCGACGATTCTCCCAAGAACTTCCCTGCCTACCCCGTAGCGTGAAATCAAATTTTGTATCGACCTTGAACTCGCATAAAAAACCTATTTCCAAAGCCCCATATCGAATGGCTCTATTGAACTTCGTGAGTTAAAGACCCAACCGCAGGAATTGTTAGACATCGGCTTTATTCGTCCCTAGTACTTCTCCTTGGGGTGCTCCTGCTCTATTCGTGAAGAAGAAAGATGGGAGTATGCGACTTTGTATTGATTATCGGAGTCAATCATGTCACCATCAAAATAGGTATCCATTGCCACGTATTGATGACCTGTTTGACCACCGCATGGAGGAGCCAAATTCTTTTCAAAGATTGATCTTCGTTCGGATATCACCAATTGAAGATTAGAACCGTGACATTCCAAAGACGGCTTTCGTAACTCCCCATGCGAGCATTATGAATTCCTAGTCATGTCCTTTGGATTGACTAATGCTCCTACGCCTTCATGGATATGATGAACCGAGTATTCAAGGAATATTTAGATCACTTTGTGGTCGCCTTTATTGATGACATCCTTATTTATTCCAAAAGCCGTGAAGATCATGAAAGCAACACTTGAGGTCGACACTCCAAAAGCTTCGTGAATATAAGCTTTATGCCAAGTTGAAGAAATGCAAATTTTGGCTTGAAGAAGTAGCATTCCTTGGGCACGTGGTATCAAGTCATGGAATATCTGTTGACCCAAAGAAAGATCAAGCTATTCAAAGTCGGGAACAACCTAAATCGCTGATCAAGCACGTAGCTTTCTCGCTTTAAATTTGGTTATTATCGAGATTCGTGGAAGGATTTTCTCAAATCGCTACTCCATCGACTCAAATTGACTCGAAAAGATACAAAGTTCTTTTGGAGCGAAGAATGTGAGAAGAGTTTTCAAGAACTCAAGAGAGACTTATTTCAAAGACTGCTCGACAATACCATCCGCCTCGGAGGGATTTGTCATCTACAAATGATGCTTCGAGCAAAGGGTTGGGATGTGTTCTTATGCAACATGGAAAAGTTATAGCATATGCCTCATGACAACTCAAAGAATATGAGAGGAATTATCCTACTCATGATCCGAGTTAGCAAATTGCTGTCTCTTGCACTTAAAATTTGGAGGCATTACTTGTATGGGGAGAAAGTGGAGATCTTTACGATCATAAAAGCCTCAAATATTTCTTCACTCAAAAGGAACTCAACATGCGACAACGACGCTGGCTTGAACTGCTGAAAGATTATGATCATACCATCCAATACCATCCCGAAAAGCGAACGTGGTAGCCGACGATTGAGTAGTAAGATCGTATGCAAGTACGAAAAGTGCGTTATTGTCAACACAAAGGCCCATTTTGTGTGACTTGCAAAGGATGGAGATAGAGTTAAAGACTCTGTGGACGATGTGATGATAGCGAATATACGAGTAGAACCGACTTTAATCGATAAAGTTAAAGTCGCCAAGCTACGCACTGGAGTCGATGCGTATGAGGAAGAAAGTGCAAGAGGGTGTTATCGCCGGAAGCAAGAATCGATGAAGAAGGAATACTTGAGTCAACTCCGCACTTTGTGTTCCTAACGACCCCGATTTAAAGTATAATATCATGATGGAGGCGCACAACACACCATTTGCAATCCATCTCGGGAGTACCAAAATGTATCATGATATTCGGCTATACATTTTGGTGGAGCAATATGAAGAGAGAGATAGTATTGCTTATCTCAAGGTGTCTAACTTGTCAACGAGTTAAAGCGGAGCATCAAGTACCAAAAGGTCCATCAGAAACCACTTGAAATTCCGTAATGGAAGTGGGAGCACATTACCATGGATTTCGCTACTGGGCCTTCCTAAGGTTTCTCAAGGCATTGATGCGATTTGGGTCATTGTTGATAGATTGACCAAGTCCGCTCATTTTTTTACCGACACGAGAAACTTATACACTTGAACGCCTTGCTCAGATGTACATAAACGAGATTGTAAGATCGCATGGTATGCCAAGATCCATAGTTTCGATCGAGACCTAAGATTCACTTCACGATTTTAGGTTAGTTTGCAAAAAGCTATGGGCACAGACTTCACGATTTAGCTTCAGCATATCATCCTCGGGACGGACGGACAATCGGAGAGGACTATTCAAACTCTTGAAGATCTATTAAGACTCAGTCCTTGATTTCAAGGGAGTTGGGACAAGTTCTTACCATCGGTGGAGTTTTCCTACAACAACAGCTTATCAAACAAGTATCGGCATGGCTCCATTCAAGCATTGTATGGAAGAAAGTGTCGCTTCTCAAGATCTTTGGGATGAGGTGGGTGAAGCAATGTTGTTGGGACCGAGTTGGTACGTGTGATGACTACGGAAAAAGATTCAAACGATCCGACAACGATAAAAAAACCTCACAAAATCGATAAAAGGTTATCTTGATCTTCATCGAAAGGACGTGAAATTTGATATAGAGATCATGTGTTGTTAAGAGTTGCTCCATGGAAAGGAGTTACAAGATTTGGAAAGAGAGGAAAACTTAATCCTCGATTCATCGGTCCATTTTTAATCCTCGATCGAGTAGGAAATCGTGGCCTATAGACTCGCTTTCCGCCAAATATGTCTCGTGTTCATAACGCTTTTCACATATCCATGTTACGTAAATATGTGAAAGACCCGAACCATATTATCGAAGTTAGAACCCATTTAAATAAGCGGAAGATTTGACGTATGAAGAGGTTCCTGTTCAAATTTTGGATAAGAAGGAACATATTCTACGCTCCAAGGTTATACCTCAAGTCAAAGTTTTGTGGAGGAACCACGATGTTGAGGAGATGACTTGGGAGTTAGAATCTGAAATGAAATCAAGGTATCCTTACCTCTTCGACATACCAGTACGCACTTCTAATTTCGAGGGCTTAAATTTCATAAGAAGGGGAGGTTAGAAGACCCCAAATTTTATAAATAAAGATGAATTTTCTATAAATATTATTTTTGAATATTATGGAATAATTTGATATAATGTTATAGTTGTGGGTAATATTTATAAATTTTGCAAAGTATGCAAGTGGTTATATTATATTCGATTGGTCGGGGAATATTCGGTTTAGCGGGGAATATTCGTATAACTACTCAATCATCAGTGGACACCACAATGTAATTATTATCGGATTGAGAAAACGACAAAAATATTTTATTGAAATAACTACGAAGTTTTACCGCTTGATATCGTTGAACTACTCCTAGTAAAAAAAGTACAATAGAATATGTGGTTGCATAGTAAAGACACCAGTATTGATTATCGATGCTTATGCGAGAAGTCACTCATTTGATTCCATTATCACGATTAATAATATGAATTATTATAGCGATAATGACGCTTTTGTTTTATTCAGTATTATTAACGTAATAAAATGTAAACATCTTTTATATAAAATGTAATACTTTATTAAAGTTATTTTATAAATAAAATATATTATATTTTATTATGCATAGTGTTGCATAGTGTTTTGTATAGTGTTTTCAGATAAGGTGTTGCATAAAGGTTTGCATAGTAAAATATTTTATATAAATAGAATATATTATATTTTATTTAAAAGATTTTGCTTTAAATATGGACCAATCGTCATTAAAGTAAATCAATCTGACCCGCTCATGGATTAATTACTATGCATTCTATTTTCCTATAAATAAAGCTCATTCCTTCATTATTTTCTTACGAATTCAATTTGAACTCTGTAGAGAGAAACTATAGAGAGAAAGAAGAAAAGTATTCTCGCTACTTCACTTTGCCAATATTCAGCCTTCTAAGGTAGAAATATTATTTGTTGTACTTCGTAAGGGGTGTTATTCTTTCTTATTCATGAAGAGAACTTCATTATTCCATTCATTATTATTCTGTTGAATAACTCCGTAAAAGTGGCATACCCTATACATAACCTCAGTATATGCGGCGATACCCTATACTTGGTGAAATCCTTATGTTATTCCATTGCTTATTATTCTCATTGAATAACTTTGTATACGCTGATTTACCCTATACTTGGTGACATTCTTCTATTATTCGCTTGGAACATCCTCACTCATGTGTTTTACACCGGACCGGTTCCGCCTTTATTATTCTCATTGGAACATCCTGCTCATGTGTTTTTTACACCGGACCGGGTTCCGCCTTTTTTATCATTCTCGTTGAATATCCTATCCGTGTTTTTACACCGGATCCGTTCCATCTTTATTATTCTGTTGGAACATCCTCGCTTGCGGTGAATTTCACCGACTTGGTTCCGTTATTATTATTCTCATTGAATAACCCGTCATGCGGCACCGCATGCATGGTGATTTCTTTTGTTATTCCATTCTTTATTATACCCAAATTGGTTAAAACTTTGACTTCTATACTCCATGAAATTAGTAGAATATCCTTGATATTTGTGTTTCATCCAAAGATTTTTTCATGGAAATATTCTTCCGATCATTCTTGAATTTTACTCTACAAAACAAAGATCATGTTGACAATTTGACGTTAATAATTCCTGGATAAAATAATTCTTGAACTTGTTTTATTGAATTCTTATATCATTGTCATCATCCTCATATTTATATATTTTTTTTAAAGTCATCTCATGGCCTGTAGAGCATGGATGGACTTGGTATGATTATGACCAGGATTATTCTCGTAATCATGACCGTAATGTTACAAATGATGTGGTAAAAATCCTCATGGTCAGTAGTGCATTGATGGACGATTGTTGGCATGATCATGACCATTAATGAATACACAACTATTCTCGCCCGTAGTGCATGAATAATTGTGGTCGCGATACTAAAGAATATCCTCGGCAGAAAGTGCGGGGTGATTCGATGATGTGGATTATTTATTAAAGTTGAGTCTCAAATTTTAATAAAGTTGATGAAAAACCTTTTAAATCATAAAAGATAGTAGATTTTATTTTCTACTTGACTCTTTTAATGGATCGCTTGTTCTACCGCAGCTTAAACTTGATGTTTATTATATTTTATCGCTTAACAACCTTTGTTGAAGGCTATTGATAATTTATTCTCGCATTATCTTAGTCATAATATTTCTTCTTCGGCTAGTTGAGCTCACCTTTTCTTTCACCGTTTCTCTTGTGAAATGAGAACATAGCCGACGACGAGCTCTGGAACGGAGTAATGGTCCGAGAGGATAGCATTAGTAGTCCTCACTATTCTGTGAAATAGTTTGATGATAATAATTAAATGAGGACTCCTTTTGAGTTTGTATAATATCTAGTAGACAATATTTGTATTCAAACTCACAGCTTATATCGTATTGTACCATGATGAGCTATATTAGTAAGTTGTATTTAAATTCTGTACCATGTATCTGACTACTTAAGATGGGTGATGTATACCTAATTTTGGGGGCGTCACATCCATGAACTCATAACTACACTTAACTATTATTCTATGTAATGTTATTTGACTATGCAATTATAAAAGTGGTCATGTGCCAGACACATGCTTTCAGGAAAATTCCAGAAATACCCTTTAGTCATTAGAATAATGCCCATATTGCCCTATCCTTCTAGCCATCAATCCAATCCCTCAATCAATTCCCAAAACGAGCCACCTCCACGAGTCTTCTGCCTTGGGACACCTGGAGGCTTCTCCCGGGTATAGCACATTTATTTTTAACTTTTTCGTCTTCATTCTATTAGGTTAAGTGAACCCTAATTTGCACATTTAATGAGGTCGTGGAACCTTAATTGTGCATTTAATTCAATTAGGTTATGTGAACCCTAATTTTGCACTTGGACCCACATTTCCCCCCTGCGCGAGAGTCGCATTTCCAAAGAGACGATCGTGCAAGAATACTTCAAGCTTTTGAACGATTTTCTGGGACTCCACTTTATAGGTCTTGAAGACAAGGGTCCTAGAAGAGGGAACCCCTAGGAAACTAAAACTTAGGGTTAAACCCTATAGTGGCAAAATTTAGCAGAGCTCTTCCTTGGACATATTGGAAAATCTTCTAAAAATCTTTCCAGATCTTGCTTAATCTTTGTTTTCTTAAATCTTTTTTTTGTTGAGACACTTATTTTATTTGATGTTTTCCATCCGGGTGTTGCCACCTTACCGTATAATGACCTTGGTTATCCTTCGGATGACTTAGGTTTCGAGGAGTCATCATCAGCACATCAGACCCATGCTCCTGCATCCCTTGTCTCGATGACCTCTATGATTGCTTCTAAAGTAGCTCCCGCTAGAGCTTTCTTCAATCCAATTGGAGATCTTGTTTCTTGGAGGGGCATTCAGTTATCCTCTTCTAGTCAGGAAATTCTCGAGCATCTACTGGCTCGATTTTCGTAGATACTTGACCGGCTAATTATTAAGGTAGCCTTTGCCCAAACCTTCTTTTTAGATCGTCTCGCCAACCTTGTTCTCGGGCTTCACGATATTTCTTTATACTCTTTGCGAGTTGAGGACTTGAAGAACTTTAGCGATGATGTAGATGACCTTGCAACTGTGGATGTTGATATGTCTCCTTTTTGTGCTAGGCTGGATCATCTTAAGTCAATTTTTAATCTTGTTGCACTATGTTCGGAGGTCGTTGTACGTAAGTGTCAAGATGACTCTTTTTTAGTACAAATTTCAGAGCTTGACGAAGCCGCAAACAAATTGAAGATCCAGTCTCGAGATATAAAATCCCAACTTCGAGATGTAGAGTTCCAGCTTCAGGTCTTATAATCCACTACCCGATATATTAGGGAGCTGAAAGCTGCAAATCTCAATATTCAAGACATTGCTGACTTGGAAGCTTTAGTTATGCCCCCACTTCAGTTTGATATGTCATGACCTTTAGATCATGGCCTTTTGTAGTATTTTCCATTTCCTGTATCAGAAAACTCATTTACATATATTTTATTTATCAAAATAGAGTTTCTTTATCCTTATTGATTGCCATTAATTTGAATGATTCCTTAAAACTCAATATTTATCATTGATTTTTAAGTTATTCAAATTAAAACATGAATTTAAAGAAAAGACGTGTTTTTTTTTCGATCTCATGGAAACCAACACTTGACTATATATTTTTTTTCATTAAGTATAAGTAAAAGTTTGATAATTTATTGATAATAAAGTTGCTTTTAGCATAACGTTTTAGATAATAAATCTTGCTTTTGACGGGGAAAGCATAACGTTCACAACTTTTAGAGATAAAGTGTAACTTTTTCAAGGTTGAGGGCTTATACTCATATGCCTCAATCACTTTTGAAGTTAAAAGTGTAACTTCTGAGGGCTGATAGTCAGGTGCCTCGATTACTTTTGAAGTTAAAAGTATAAATTTTTGATCTGAGGGCTGCTATTTAGGTGCCTCGATTACTTTTGAAGTTGAAAGTATAACTTTATGATCAGAGGGCTGCTAGTCAGGTGCCTCGATATACTTTTTGATCTGAGGGCTGCTATTCAGGTGCCTCAATTACTTTTGAAGTTAAAAGTATAACTTAATGATCCGAGGGCTGCTAGTCAGGTGCCTCGATTACTTTTGAAGTTGAAAGTATATCTTTGTAATCCGAGGACTTATAGTCAGGTGCCTCGATTAATTTTGATGATAAAGTATAATACTCGGGTGCCTCGTCACTTGGGTCATCCAATTTCTTGGCAAACATGATCTATGAGGACTTAAAATCAGGTGCCTCGTCACTTGGGTCGTTTAATTTCTTGGCAAGTGTGATCTACGAGGACTTGGCCACCATTTAGAGTGGACCACCATCTTGGGTGGATTTATGATATTCTTATATCTACATTTCAGATATCTTTCAACGGTAGAGCCAGTATTTGGGTTGTCCATCATCTTGTGTTAATGAAGCTTGTGTAACAAGACTTTTCATGTCTTCGGGTGATCATCTTGGATTTTTCGAGAGAATCTTGATTTAGATTTTGTTCGTGGCCTTTGTTTGTCCATTGTCTTTGGGTAGTGAGGTGATGATTTATAGTGTTTCACCTTGTATCTCTCCATCAGATTTTTAACGTCCCTATTAATGGAAGGAGTTCTCTTATCTAATAAGATGTTTGGACAGCGTCTTGTTTAGCACAGTGTTTCTCTTTCCAATTCTATTTCTCCTGCTGCTAACTTCTCGTGATAGATCCTTCACAAACTATAACAGTCCATAGTAGTGTGTCCTGCATGTTGATAGTACACACAGAAGTCTGGTCTTTTTTTCATCTCTTCCGTCACAACAGATCTGGCCCTAGGAGGTTTCACCACTCCATGTTCAACCCATTGTTCATACAGGCCCCTGGATGCTTTCTCACTGCATGTGATGGCCTCTAGAATTAGCATTCTTGTATACTTGTCTCCGGGTTTTCCTCTGCCCCGTTCAATATTTCTCTCGTTCTTTTCCCTTTTTCCCCCTTGTGGTTTTGATTGAGAATCTGCCAAAGCCACAGTTGTCGTCCTCTTGCCCTTCCATGTAACCATCGCATGGCTAGTGGGCAAAGTCATGATTCCTCCTGAGTTTTATGCAAAAATGAGAGGGTCGCGAATGAGTCACAGACTTTTGTAATGAAATGGGGCTTGAAGGCATCTAAAGCACCATTTTTGTATATGTTGACCAAGTTCTTTTCTTTGATTAGCTCTGCACACTTCTTTGCTTAGGACCTAAATCTGTCCACATAATCTAACAGTTCCTCGTTCAGTTCCTGCTTGAATCGCATGAGCTCTACAATAGTTACCTATTTTTGGCAATATGTTCCCTAACATTTCCTTTCTCCCCATTGTATTTTGGAAACTGCGGGGGATGCTTAATATGCCTACTCCATTGGTATGGTCAGTTCCGAATGTATGCCGGGTAGGGTGGAGTAAAGTCAAACTCAGAAGGTCGATGTAAAGACCCTCAAATTTTTTAAATAAAAGGAATTTCCTTTATTTATTATTTTGAAATAGTAAGGGTTGATTTGATTAATGTGGATAGTTAAGGGTTAAATACGCAAATATTTCAAAATAAGCAAGTGGTTATAAAATATTCATTTTGCTCGGGGAATATTCGTTTGGTCGTGGAATATTCGCATCGCTTGTCAGAATATTCGCATTTACCAAGACGTAGCCATGTGTGGGCCCCATAACTAAAAAGCGATTGGATGAAGAAAACGACAAATATAAGTTGGTTAAAAATAACTACAGTAGTTATTACCATTTATCTTTGTTGGAATACCCTATGGTTAAAATACAAGATAATATGCGTGGTTCGCACGATGAGAGACACCAGTATTACCATGTAATTGTTGAATTATTGATCCTTACGTAAGATGGCACTTACTCAATAATTTTCACGAGAGTTACCGCTTCAATATTTTATTTTATTGATTCAATAATTCTTTGCGTTGATATTTTATATTATCGTTGTTCAATAATTGTCATCGCACAAGATTTCCCATTATCGGATCAATAATTCATATTATTTGAATAATATTATTAGATAGCATTATTGGCAATGTCTAGAAAGTTCATCGAGGAGAGGTTTGGTCACCTAATTGCGCTACCAAGAAGGAGAAATCCTTATCTGAAAAGCCCTCTTTCCGGGAACAAACTGGTTGTCATAAATGTGATTACAGAATATTATTTGTGAATAATTAATTATTGATTCATATGATAAGAAATATTTATTTTATATGAATATAAATGATGGATTTATTTATGTGGTTATTAATGAAGGAATTAATGTTGAGGTGTTTTATCGATTATTTTATCTGGATTGAGGTATTAAAAATCAAATCGGGGTTTTGAGATATATTATGGGGTTATAATTTTTAATCCCACCGCTTGGATTGTGGTAATTTTTGGGTATGTTATACATACATAAGTTGAGTATATGTCCACAAATTTTGAACCGTTAAAATGCACGAATGATTTGTTGTGAATTTTAAGAGGTGTCGGATTCAAAATTAGGTTTATAATTGATTTTGGTGGAAAATTCTAGAATTGAGTGGGCCCCACTTGTGGTTGGTGAAAAAATGTGCTAAATTTTATTTCAAATGTGGTGGGTGGCAATAGTAGCGGTGTAAAGCCATCGTGTAGCAGTCAAGTCTGCTTCTAGTGAGCTAACATTTTCCTATAAATAGAGGGCTAAGTTAGAATTGAAAATCACACCGAAACAAAGTTTTCTCTCTTCTCTCTATATTATTGAGCGTATTTTGTGAGTATTTAGATACTTTGAGAGTTGTTTGTTAAGACAAGTTTCATTCAAAGATCACTTCCGCCTTTCCTTCCAAGTAATCGATTCTTTGAGGTAAGGGATGTTATTTTCTTCTCAAATGATATTAATTCTTCAATATCATTATCTTTGAAATATTGGTTGGTACTTTTATCAAATTTGGAACTTTTTTTCATGTTCCGGGGTTACTATTCATGAGTTACTATTCATGAGTTACTATTCACGAGTTACTATTCACGAATACTATTCATGAAGCGTGAAAATGTTTTTTTTTGTGGAAGTTCTATCTTTTGGTGTCGAAGTTACTATTCACGATACTCTAAGACTATTCACGTGATACTACCTTTATTCACTTAATCGGCACTATTCAATAGAAAAATGAAAATTTTTCTTTTCGCCTAAAATATCTATTCGGATACTAGCTTTGATTGTATCCATGTTTTGATCATTCTTGAATTTTACACCACTATGATTATTTTTGAGGTATTTTGGACGTGGATAAAACCAAGTACGAATCCTTAATCCTTGTCATTTTGTTTCAATTGGATTTGTTTCTTTAAAATATTTTCATCATCCTCGCCTTAAATGATGATATTATTGAATATCTTTGGCCCAGAAGTAGTAAAAGATGAATGATTTCAAAGAATATCTTTGGCTGTGAGTGCAAAGATGAGCAGTGTGTTTAAATGAATACGACCGATCGATGAATATCTTTGGCTGTGAGTAAAGATGAACAGTGTTTAAATGAACATGACCGATCGATGAATATCTTTGGCCTTTAGTGCAAAGATGAATGTGTTGAGATGAACACGACCGATTGATGAATATCTTTGGCCCAGAGTAAAAAGATGAATATTGATTGATGTTATAGGATAAAATATTGATGATGGATTGTTAAATTCATAGATTATAGTAGATTTCATTCTCTACGTAACTCTTTCTATGAATTATTATTTCCGCAATGAATATTGATCTCAAACTTGTCATTCATTGTATTCTATCGATTTTTCCTCGTTGAAGACTAACGATAATTTGTTTTATATTATCTTAGTCATAGTATTCTTTATCGGGCTAGTTGAGCTCACCCTTTTCCTTGTTGTTCCATTTTCTTCTCGTGAGGCGAGAATGTAAAGCAGTACTAGTCGGGGTATGGAATGAAGGTTCTAGAGAGAGTTGTTTATTAGTCCTCACCATTATTGTAAAATAATGTATCAATAAATGTGATGAGGATTTATTTGAGTATAAATATTGTCTAGAAGATAATATTTGTATTTAAACTCACGCTTTATTGTTGTGATAATAAAGTTGTAGTTGTTTCTGCACCATGTATTTGGCGACTTCGAGAATGGGTTGGATGGAATGGACCTATTTTGGGGTCGTCACATTTGGTATCGTAGCTTAGGGATATGATCTCTGGCGTAGATCGGGAATAGAACTAGGAGGGAGAGACGAGTATATCCTTCGCTAGTGTGTCCTACCTAAGCTTATTTGTTAGTTGGTCAATATATAGGGATATTATGTGATATATTGATTTCAATTAACCCTTGTTTTATGACATGTATTTGAGAATGTCGATCGAGAATATTAACAAGGGAGTAAATGAGACCGTGGAGATGCCTGCAGACTTACCAACGAGGAGAACGCAACAACAGTCGACAATGTTCCTCTTGTGAACAACACCAACGAAAGCGTATGATGAACGAGGGGATGTTTAGAAGCTTTTTGCGCTCATGCAAAATCGCATTTGAGGAGACTTCGTTCAAAATACGAGGAGAAATGATAGCAATTCACGGGTTGTCACAAACAAGCGCTCAAAGAGTTGGGACCACCGTAATTTAAGGAAAGCCAGATCCGATCACGGCGAAACATGGGTCAAACAAATTACCAAGATATTCGATGTCTTGGGATGCACGAAGAAATGTAAAGTTCCATTCGCTACTTTTATGTTCCGTATGAAAGCAGACATCGGTGGGAATCTATGGTTGCACTCCATTCAATTGTACTCAAAGATGTCGGAGACGCGTTTGAAGCAGTTCAATGACAAGTACTTCCACGAAAGTATTCGTCTATATGAAGGAAGTGGAGTTTATTAGATTGGAGCGAGTAATAACATGGCGGTCCCAAAGACGAGGCGAAGTTTGCGGAGTTATCCAGTTTTGCACCTCATTTGGTGGAGAATGAGGAACGATGACGCGGATGTTTCTTAGAGGTTTGAAACCCTAAGATACGCCAAGATCTCATTTCTCATAAACTTTCTTTTATTCAGATGTTGTAAATGTGGCTCAATTATTAGAAGCGAGATAACGAAGTACTATCAATCGAGGACCATAACGTGGATCGTATCACAGAGATAGCGATCAACAGAATAAATGATAACTCATGGAGAAAGAAATGAGACGACAGAAATGGTAACCACTCTGGTGGTAATCATGGTCATGAAAATGTAAGAAGCGAAGTCGGAGGAGATTTTAAAAGAGGAGATTTAACAACGACTATGTGAAGACGACAAAGTCTTGGCGAAGAATCGGTTCTAAGGGAGGAGAACGACCACCGTTATATGTTACAAATGCGGAAAAGAGGGACATATCACCCAAAACCGTCCACAACAGCTTAAGGTATGCTATAATTGTGGAAAAGAAGGACATATCGCCGAGATTAGACGATATCGAAACCCAAATCCGATGGGAATGGTGACTCAAAAGGATGTCCAAGAAAAGTCAAAGTCAACGATTCTCGGAAGAGCGTTTGTAAGTGGCCGGTTAAAATACGAGGAACCCGAACGAAGTTAGCACGGTTAGTTAATTATAAATTCTTGCGGTTTATACCTTATTAGATACCCTGGTTCTACCCATTCTTTTATCTCTCTTGCTTATACCAACGTTTGAACTTGACTACGGAGAAATTAGACTTTGACCTATTTATGGAGACTCCGCTAGAGAAAACTTTCATTACATCCGCTTGTTTAAAAAATCTTGTTTGATTCAAGTTGGCACCATTACCTTACTGTTGACCTTATCTCTTTAAAGATACTTGCTTTTGATGTGATTTTAGGATTGATTGGTTAACTACTCATCATGCCAAAATTGATTGTTTTCGTAAGGTTGTTAGTTTTCATATTCCTAACCAACCTGCTGTATGAATTCAAGCAACTAAACCATTAAAATCAACCATCGTCATATCTAATCATAAAGCTATTCGCTTATTGAAAAACGGATGTCAAGCTTTCTTAGCCCATGTTATGGATTTGAATAAAGACACGCCAAATTTGAATAATATTCCTGTTGTTATCGACTTTCCGACGATTTCAAAGAACTTCCCTTGGCCTACCCCGAACGTGAAGTTGAATTCTTTATTGATCTTGAACCCGGCACAAAGCCCATTTCTAAAACCCCATATCGAATGGCTCTATTGAACTTCGTGAGTTAAAGGTCCAACTACGAGAATTGTTGGACATCTGGTTTCATTCGTCCCCAAGTACATCTCCTTGGTGCTCTCTGCTTTATTTGTAAAAAAGAAAGACGGGAGTATGCGACTTTGTATTGACTATCGAATTGAACCATGTCACCATCAAGAATAGGTATCCTCACCTCGTATTGATGACTTGTTTGACCACTTGCAAGGGGCACAATTCTTTTCAAAAATCGATCTTCGCTCGGATATCATCACCGAAAATTAGAATCGAGGATATTCCAAAGACGCCTTCGTAATCCCTAGAGTATGGGCATTATGAATTCTTAGTCATGTCTTTCGGACTAACTAATGCTCCTCAAGGCTTTCATGGATATGATGAACCGAGTATTCAAGGAATATTTGGATCATTCGTTGTTGTCTTTATTGATGACATCCTTATATATTCCAAAAGTCGTGAAGATCATGAGCACCATTTGAAGTCGGTACTCCAAAGGCTTGAAAACCAACTATATGCTAAATTGAAGAAATGCGAAGTTCGGCTTGAGAAGTAGCCTTCCTTGGGCACGTGGTGTCGAAACATGGAGTATCTGTTGATCCGCCAAGATTGAAGCAATACAAAGTTGGGAGCAACCAAGTCGGTGATCAAGTACGTAGCTTTTGGGCTTAGCCGTTATTATCGGAGATTCGTGGAAGGGTTTTCTCGAATCGCTACTCCATTAACTCAACTTAACTCGAAGGATACGAAATTCGCTTGGAGCGAAGAATGCGAGAAAGTTTCCAAGAGCTTAAGAGGAGACTTATTTCTAAGACTGCTCTAACAATACCATCCGGTTCGGATGGATTTGTTATCTACAACGATGCTTCCGTGCAAAGGTTAGGATGTGTTCTCATGCAACGTGGAAAGTCATAGCCTATGCCTCGCGACAACTTAAAGAGTATGAGAGGAATTATCCTACTCATGATCTAGAGTCAGCAAGCAATGTGCGTTTTAAGGCTTAAAGATATGGAGGCACTATCTATACGGGGAGAAAGTGGAGATATATTCGGATCATAAAAGCCTTAAATATTTCTTCACTCAAAAAGAACTCAACATGCTGGGCAATGACGTTGGCTCGAGCTATTGAAAGACTACGACCACACTATTCAATACCATCCTGAAAAGCGAACGTAGTAGTGTACGCGAGTAGTAGAAGATCATATGCGGAACGAGCAGTGCGATGATGTCAAGTATACGACAGAGCCAACTTTAATAGAAAAAGTTAAGGTTGCTCAAGCCACCGAATCTTGAGCTTATGCGTATGAGAAGAAAGTACAAGAAGGAGCTATTCTAAGCGAGAATTGATGAAGAAGGAATACTTGAGTCCACTCTAGACTTTGGTTCCTAACAACTCGATTTGAAGTACAAGATTATGATGGAGGCACACAATACACCATTTGCAATCCATCCTCGAAGTACTAAAATGTATCGTGATCTTCGACATACATTTTGGTGGAACAATATGAAGAGAGAGATTGCAAAGTTTATCTCAATGTGTTTAACTTGTCAACGTGTAAAGGCGAGCATCTAGTACCTAAGGGTCCGTTGCAACCACTTGAGATTCGGAATGGAAGTGGAACACATTACCATGGATTTCGTTCTACGGGTCTTCCTACGGTTTCTCAAGGCATCAATGCTATTTGGGTTATTGTTGATAGATTAACCAAATCTGCTCATTTCTTCTTGACACGGAGACTTATTCACTTGAACGCCTTGCTAGTATGTACGTAAATGAGATTGTGAGGTTGCATGGCATGCCCAGTATCCATAGTTTCCGATCGTGACCCAAGATTCACTTCAAGATTTTGGGTTAGCTTGCAAAAAGCTATGGGCACGGATTTGCGATTTAGTTAAGATACCATCCCCAAACCAGACCGGACAATCGAGAGGACTATTCAAACTCTTGAAGATTTATTAAGACTCTTGTGTCCTAGACTTCAAGGGTAGTTGGGATAAGTATTTACCATTGGTGGAATTCTCCTACAACAATGCTTATCGTGCAAGTATAGGTGTGGCTCCATTCAAGCATTATATGGACGAAAATGTCGTTCTCAATATGTTGGGATGAGGTGGATGAAGCAACATTGTTGGGACCCGAGTTAGTACGTATGACTCACCGAAAAGATCCAAATGATTCGACAACGATACAAACGGCACAAGATCGACAAAAGAGTTATGCGGATCTTCATCGAAAGGACGTGGAATTTAATGTAGGGGATCATGTATTGTTACGAGTTGCTCCATGGAAGGGAGTTACAAGATTTGGGAAGAGAGAAAGCTCAATCCACGATTTATCGGTCCATTTCAAATTCTTGACCGAGTAGGAAATGTAGCCTATAGACTTGCGTTACATTCAAGTATGTCTCCTTGTTCATAATGTGTTTCACATATCTCGTATTTCAGAAATATGTGAAAGACCCGAACCACGCTATTGAAAGTTAGAACCGGACGAGATAGCCAAGACTTAACGTATGAGGAGGTACCAAGATCTTGGATAGGAAGGAGCATGTCCTACGCCAAGAAAGGTCATACCACAAGTTAAAGTTTTGTGGAGGAATCATGCTATAGAGGAAATGACCCGAATTGGAAATGAAAATGAAAGCGAGGTATCCTCACCTTTTCAAACACTGTGTATCGTCACGTCAATTTCGAGGACGAAATTTCATAAGGAGGGAGGTTGTAAGACCCTAAATTTTTTTAAATAAAAAGGAATTTCCTTTATTTATTATTTTGAAATAGTAAGGGTTGATTTGATTAATGTGGATAGTTAAGGGTTAAATACGCAAATATTTCAAAATAAGCAAGTGGTTATAAAATATTCATTTTTGTGTCAGGAATATTCGTTTGATCGTGGAATATTCAATCGTTTGTGAATATTCGTAAATGCGATACTGCACAGCAGCCCATGTGTGGGCCCCATAACTGAAAGCGATTGGATGAAGAAAACGACAAATATAAGTTGGTTAAAAATAACTCTGCAGTAGTTGTTCACCGCTTATATCTTGTTGGAATACCCGGTGGTTTAAAATACGAATACGCTGCGTGGTTGCACAAAGAGTTACACTTCAGTATTACATGTAATTGTTGAATTATTGATCCTTACGTAAGATGGCACTACTCAATAATTTTCACAAGAATTACCGCTCAATATTTTATTTTATTGATTCAATAATTGCCGCTGCGTTGATATTTTATATTATCGTTGTTCAATAATTGTCATCGCACACAAAGATTTCCCATTATCGATCAATAATTCATATTATTTGAATAATATTATTAGATAGCATTATTGGCAATGTCTAGAAAGTTCTCTCAAGGAGAGGTTTGGTCACCTAATCAAGCGCTACCAAAGAAGGAGAAATCCTTATCTGAAAGCCCCTCTTTCCGGGAAACACAACGTTGTCATAAATGTGATTCTCGTAATATTATTTGTGAATAATTAATTATTGATTCATATGATAAGGAAATATTTATTTTATATGAATATAAATGATGGATTTATTTATGTGGTTATTAATGAAGGAATTAATGTTGAGGTGTTTTATCGGTATTTTATCTGGATTGGAGGTATTAAAAATCAAATCGGGGTTTTGAGATATATTATGGGGTTATAATTTTTAATCCGACCGCTGGATTGTGGTAATTTTTGGGTATGTTATACATACATAAGTTGAGTATATGTCCACAAATTTTGAACCGTTAAAAATGCACGAATGATTTGTTGTGAATTTTAAGAGGTGTCTGATTCAAAATTAGGTTTATAATTGATTTTGGTGGAAAATTCTAGAATTGAGTGGGCCCCACTTGTGGTTGGTGAAAAATGTGCTGAATTTTATTTCAAATGTGGTGGGTGGCAATAGTAGCGAGTAAAAGCCATCGTGTAGCAGAGGTCAAGTCCTGCCTTTTGCATGGGCTAACATTTTCCCTATAAATAGAGGGCTGTTAGAATTGAAAATCACACCGTAAACAAAGTTTTCTCTTTCTCTCTATATTATTGAGCGTATTTTGTGAGTATTTAGATACTTTGAGAGTTCTTTGTTCAAGATAAGTTTCATTCAAGATCACTTCCACCTTTCCTTCCAAGTCTTGATTCTTTGAGGTAAGGGATGTTATTTTCTTCTCAAATGATATTAATTCTTCAATATCATTATCTTTGAAATATTAGTTGGTACTTTTTTATCAAATTTGGAACTTTTTCATGCTCTGGGTTACTATTCATGAGTTACTATTCACGAAGTTACTATTCATGAGTTACTATTCACGAGTTACTATTCACGAGTACTATTCAGCGTAAGCGTGAAAATGTTTTTTTTTGTGGAAGTTCTATCTTTTGGTGTCGGAGTTACTATTCACGATATCGACACTATTCACGATATCTGACTATTCACGAATCGGCACTATTTACCAAAAAATGAAAATTTTCTTTTCGTCTAAAATATCTATTCGGATACTAGCTTTGATTGTATCCATGTTTTGATCATTCTTGAATTTTACACCACTATGATTATTTTTGAGGTATTTTTGGACGTGGATAAAACCAAGTACTAATCCTTAATCCTTGTCATTTTGTTTCACCGGATTTGTTTCTTTAAAATATTTTTCATCATCCTCGCCTTAAATGATGATATTATTGAATATCTTTGGCTGTAGTGCAAAGATGAATGATTTCAAGAATATCTTTGGCTTTGTAGTAAAAAGATGAGCAGTGTTTAAATGAACATGACCGATCGATGAATATCTTTGGCTGTGAGTGCAAAGATGAATGAGTGTTTAAATGAATATGACCGATCGATGAATATCTTTGGCCTTTAGTGCAAAGATGAACAGTGTTGAGATGAATACGATCGATTGATGAATATCTTTGGCTCAGTAGTGCAAAGATGAATATTGATTGATGTTATAGGGATAAAATATTGATGATGGATCGTTAAATTCATAGATTATAGTAGATTTCATTCTCTACGTAACTCTTCTATGAATTATTATTTCCATGCAATGAATATTGATCTCAAAACTTGTTGTCTGTTGTATTCTATCGATTTTTTCCTCATGAAGACTAACGATAATTTGTTTTATATTATCTTAGTCATAGTATTCTTTCTCGGGCTAGTTGAGCTCACCCTTTTCCTTGTTGTTCCATTTTCTTCTCGGGAGGCGAGAATGTAGCGAGTACTAGTGGGTAATGGAATGAAGGTTCTAGAGAGAGTTGTTTATTAGTCCTCACCATTATTGTAAAATAATGTATCAATAAATGTGATGAGGATTTATTTGAGTATAAATATTGTCTGAAGATAATATTTGTATTTAAACTCACGCTTTATTGTTGTGATAATAAAGTTGTAGTTGTTTCGCATCATGTATTTGGCGACTCGAGAATGGGTTGGATGGAATGGACCTATTTTGGGGTCGCCACACGGGGTGTCTACTTCTACTTATGAAGTTGATTGATCACATCAATAATATCATCATTCGTCACATATTGGCTTGTGGTATGGACTCTTTGTTGTGTTGTGATGTATTGCTGCATTGACCTTGTATATGGTACAAAAATTGGCTGATATACACTGGCATTATGTAAATTATGTATCGGTTGTGCTTGTGGGATTCTTCGTTAGACAAGGCTTGGGATGGTTGATATCTGCACTTGTGAAAATGCGGGGATAGTGGTCAGAATGATATTTTTCTGAGGTTGGATGACTTCCAGTCTGGGTTGTGGCACGTCACCACTGTTCTGAGGTTCTAGGTGGATGATTAGAATGGACTAATTCTCTGTCAATGGAGGTGCAGTCTGATTCTCCTTATTGTTGTTATCGTTGTTGTTGTCCTCTACTCTTGCTTGTTCTCCCTGCAAATTGCCTGGGAACATGGTCTTGAAAGTGGGGGTTTGCATCAACTATTGGTGAAAATTCTCCATTTCCTCTTGTTTCCTCTTCATCTCCAACATCATAGCCAACATCATCCCATGTCCTTCCCGTGCTTCCTTTAATGCCTTGAGCATCTCCAGTTGCACAGCATTTGCCTGCTCTCCACTTTCTTCCTCACCTTTTTCATGTCGCCATGATCTTTGGCCCCTCGCGTATATGAAGGACTTGAGGGAGCTCATCCCTATGTCCTCATGTATTTCTTGCAGCTTTCCTTAATATTAGTCATCTTGCTCGTCATGATAACCAAAGCTTTATTTGGACCTTGTAAAAAAGTGTGCCTCATAGGGGTTGAATCCTAAGAGGGGAACTGTTGAGTTCTTCTTCTCTTATTCATTTCTTTTATTTTGGTCCTCCCTTTGTTTGGTAGTTAGTCTTGTGTCAAGCATCCTTCAGGCTTTCTTGTGGAGTTGCTTCTTGGCCATCTTCAAAATTGAGTTCGTTAACCCTTTCGTATGAATCATCCTCCCAAGGGGAGACCATTTAAAAAGGGTTTATTAAACTTGTCTGCCAACTCCGGAGGATGCTCTGTCGAGAATATATATTTCATGGATATTGTCCTATAACAGAACCAAATTTGTTAATTATATGGACATTTATATATTAACACATGTATACATATGTATGAATGCAAATATGTAAGGAATCGTGTAATGTACTTCCCTTGATTTAAAAAAGTTGGAATTATGGAGTTCTCATTCCCCCAGTTTTCTTTACTTTGAGAAATCGAAAGTAAAGAAAACTTCGTGAAATACTTTATAATTTTTTTTTAATGTGAGAGTTGTTTCTCATTCTTCGCATAGTACAGCTCTTGAATGATCGAGCTTATGGTCTGAACAAGAGATGAATAATGGGTTGTCCTCCTTTCAATGGTAGTTCGGTCATTATAACGTCTTTGGGCCCTAGACTTGACCTTCTCCCTTCCTTGGTAGTAATCGTGATCCATTTTGTCTTTCCTCTTGGTGAGATTCAATTTTCTTTAGATCTTAACATCATCATATTTATTGAGTTGTTCTAACTCGAAGAATTCCTGATCCATATGGTGATCTGGTGTACCACTTAGTGATTCTCAACTATGTTTGGTGAGTTCCTAATACATTTGTGTCATCCATCTTGATTTCAAGTGAAGCTTTTAATCTCGACAAACTCATGCGTAATACCGGAAAAGATAAAATACATACACAATTGTCAGTGTACTGTTAAACATCATGAAAAATCAAATTATACAGATGCATCTATGTTCTACATGAAGTTTGTTAATCATGTATACTAACATTATATTGTAAATATATTTTGTTTTCATATTTATTTTGAATTGTATCCAAATAAAAAAAAATTATTACTGTTGGTAATAATAAACTTTATCATATATACATAAATGAGCAATATGTATAAATGAAAGAGATGTATAGATGGCAATATGTATATTTAGCAAGAGCCCCTTTTAATTTCAACCACCTCAATAGTATATTACTATTACTCTATTATAGTAGGGTTCGGAACAAGGAGGGTTCGGGCAAGCAGGGTTCGGGCCCCTCAAAAGTAAGGAGGGTTCGGTTAGGTTAACTTTCATTTCCACTTTAGTGTATATATGAATGCTTAAATGGGGCCAGCTACTTAAATTGATCATAAATTTAATTTTCAACTCATGCCTCATCAATAAGTAAAATGATGTACTTATAGATGTTTCAGATATGGAGGCTAGGCTTCGGCCAAGGAGGGTTCGGGTCAGTAATGCCTTTTCTTTGATATGCTTTTTCCTTCTTCCAAGCCTCAAATTGTCGAACCCTTCTTGGGTGAACCATGGTTCCAAAAGCATTTACTAGTTTCAACATCTGAACTGAATTTTTCCTCGTCTCTCGAGCCACAATCGGAATTGCTCTATTTGGCCGATAATGAAAGCTTGATTCTTATCCAGAAAAAAAAATCAATTTGGTCCCGTCCCAATTTGGTGAACCGACTTAATTTGTTGACACCAAATTAATATGGTTAATTGGCACTACTCACATCTCTACTGAATTGGCCATTGATGTTGAAAGAGTCGTCCGGGTGAAGCTCACATCTCGTGGACCCTCGAAGCAATGAGAGTTATCACAGTTAGCAGCTATGCGAGTTCGTTGAAAAAGTCGTCCCATTCGGTCATTTCTATTATTATTATTGTTAAGGGGGAGCTTATTCCATTATATCGCCCATTATACAAATTATCACTTAACCCAACTTCACCAAGAATCATTATGCCAAATGACGTTGACTATTATCACTTCCGCCACTTTCGTTGCATGGCATTAATGAGGATGGGACTCAGATGACGGCATGCATGGGACTCAAACAAAAGAATAAGAGGGGTGAAGGTAGACTGCTTACTTTCTACCGCCGACCCAAGTGAGGGAAAAAGGTGTCGGGCGGTGGTGGTGGTGGCACAGAACCTGATAAGGGAGTACGTACGGGGCTAAGATCACATAAGAGGGTAAGTAACACACACATTTCAATTAGAATTTAATTCTATCTCTCTCTCGACACTAGATAATATTTTCTCCCATTGTCGACCTCGGATCGCTCAGATCGACTCTCACGCCGAGCTATCCTCGACGGCCAAAGCCACTGCTTTTGTGTCGATTTGTTGAACTGCAAGGTGATATCGACGCGCTTGGTGATCGGGACGTGAGAAAGATCTCAAGCGCTAACATCAAGGCGCTAAGGAGAGGCCGAGTTCTAGTGTCCCGAATATTTTTCAATCACAAACCGTGGTTTGTTTCTACGCCAAGATTCATGGTGAAGAGTAGAACACCTACACCAAGGGCGTACCGAGGGTCGCCAAAGGAATCGACACCCCGAGTGTCACTAAGGATCGCTTGGGACCGCATAAGTGTTCATGCAAGCACAAAGGCCCAAACGATCCCCAAGATTTTCTATTGAAGAAGATGGTAAGGCTAAACGAGGTTAGTCTACCCCATCGATAAAGCTGCCCGCCACTACTTTAAACGAGTAGGCACACTTCGCCTAACTCGATACCGAGAGGACCAAGATGAAAAAGCTTCACGACCGCTAAGATGGCCGATGAAGCGATAGAGCTATGGAAGTACTTCAGAAGCAACGACAGATATAGCCGAAAGCAGATGGCCCTTGATGACAGAGTCGAGAGATGAAGAACTCGCTTATAATCAATCCAAGAGCAAGGACACCAAGTGGAAAAGAACCTGCTCATTCAGACGAGAGTCTCTCGAGGTCAAAATCGAGAAAGAAGAAGATCCTCAAGCCCTACTCCTCAAAGATCGAGGAGGGTACATCACCCCGCCGATTCTAAGGAGCAGGGTCAAGAGAACGGAGAGGTCGATCCAGTGATCGCACTCAAAACCACAAAGAAAGCCCTTGTTGTTGCAGACATTCTCGCCTCAAAGGCTGTGGCACAAAGACGAAGCATATCTAGAGATTGTACTCCCGAGAGTCTACCGAGGGTACACCGCCTGTAGACACTCACACCGAAGAAGCCCTTCTAGAGTCAAGGTTCTATTGTAAGAAACCTATTTACTCAAAGGAGAAAGGAGTCACCTAAAAGGAAGCATCATCTCAACCGTAAGGTGTAGAGTATTTGGTTAAAGAGTTAAAAGAACTTCTAAGCAAATAAGTAAGTAAAAAGACGGCGAGGACACTTCGGAAAGAAGGCATCCCTTTTTCCGCGGAGATTCTTAAAGAAAAAGTCGATTCCTACCAAGAAGTTGCCCCATATCGAGAGTTATGATGGATCGTGATCCTACGACCACAACAAAGCGCTCAATCGATCGATGGATTATTATGACTTTAGCGATGTCGCTAAGTGTCATACTTTTGTCACAACACTCGTAAAGGATGCCCGATAGTTGGATGGGGACGCTTGCCTCGATTCAATTTCATCTTCGGGCGTATATGTGCAAGAAATTTCATGCTCGCTTTGGGAGCAACAAAAGAAGGGGAAAACCAACCGTTCGCGCTCAGTTCGACGCTTTTCGAATGAGTCTGGGGCCAATATGTGAAGAGATTCCGTGAAGCAATTGCCAGTGATGACTCAATGATCTACAAGCCGCTGGATCGCTTTCGTAATGGGTTAGATCCGTCAAATCGAGAAGTTAGTGAAGAAGTTGATGTTTCATCACCCAAGAGTCTTCACGAGGCCTTTCGACAAAGTCAAGGTTATATCGTGGTGGAGGAAGCCATGGATGCCTCAAACGCCCCGCTTCGCACGGCTTAAGGAGACAGACGGATAAACCGATAAAGACCAGTAGAAAGAATGAGGGTAATAAAGACCGCTACGGCGGCGGGTCAAAAAGTTTAACAATTGGAGACAGAGGTGGAGGACGCTCATCCGCCCCAAATTTCGTAGAGTGAATAGAACGTATACAAAAACTTACTTAATACGATATGTATCATTATCTTGGATCAAATTAAGAATCAACCTATTTTCGAACCACCTCGAGATAACATTAAGCCCGAAAAAGGAAATTCTCGTAAATATTGTGATTACCATCAAGCTTCGGGTCATGATACAAACGACTGTGCTAGTTTGAAGGACTTTATTGAAAGGAAGGTACAAGGCGTTTTAATTCAAGATGTACGCCAGTAACTAATCAACAAAGCAGGATGTAGGGCCTGCTCTCAGAGCTCAACCAGGGCCAAAGCAAGTGTTACCAGCCCCTAATGTACCGCAAGGCACGTGATAGATGTCATCACCGGGGTACTTCGCAAACTCGTTGGAAAAAGCGCCGGTTACTTGGATTCTATCACGACAAAGGCGGGTACCTCCTCCGAAGATCGACAGATCTTATCCGAAAGTTCTAGAATCTTTTATCGATGAAGATTACCTTCGAAATTATCGAACCGCACGAGGGATCATTGGTGTCGACCGCATGTGGGTTCGGTAGATATGAAACGGATGATGGTGGATAATGGGTCTTCAGAGATATTCTCAGATGCCCACGCTTATCGTAGAGGATGCACCTAGATGGGCTTAAAATGGAGTCGGGACAGAGGCTTTTTATATGGTTTTAGTAATGACCCTAAGTAAGGTGGTCGAACTATTGAACCGCCAAATATCTTCTAACGCCTTCAAACAGTAGAAATTACTTGCAAATTTTATGTCAGATATGTAGATTCTCGCTTATAATGCTATTTTGGGAAGGCTCGCTTTAATTGCTTTTGGTAGTCGCGACCTCTATTCCTCATTTCAAAATCAAATTTCCTACTACCATGGGCTCATGAGGTGAAGGGGACTTGATCCGCCGTAAGATGTTATAGAAATGTCAGATCACTTCGGAGTGGGAATATCGAAGGTAAAGCAACTACATGGCGATAGAGATCGAACCTTCACAGAGAGTAGTTCAACCATCGGTCATGCCACCAAGAAACGGAGGAGATAGAGCTCATCCCGCAAAGAGAACAAGACGGTGAAAATAGGTTCGGTCCCGCGAACCTCTCCTGACGAACCTCACGGAGCTCCTTCAAAGCTATGTTGATATTTTCGCACGGGAGCCTCGTGATATGCCGGGGTAAAGGTAGGATATCACCGAGCATCTACCGAGGTAGACCCGTCGTCAAGAAGCCAAATCGATGAAAGAGGAGGATTTTCGCACCGAACGCCAACCGAATAATTGATGAAGAGATCAGAAACCGCTGGCAGCAGACTTCATCTTCGAGATCGACTACCCGCAGCCGGATGGCGAATGTGGTGCCGGTACGTAAGCAAAATGGTAAATGGCGAGTCCGCATCGACTACACCGATCTAAATAAGGCTTGTCCAAGGATTTCTACCCTTTACCCCACATCGACCAACTAATCGATGCCACTTCGGTATGCTTTGTTAAGTTTCATGGACGCATTCTCCGGATATCATCAAATTTCCACGCAAGAGAGGATATACCAAGACGCGCTCATTACGCATCGCTCGGTAAGATATGCTTATAAGAAAATGACCTTCTACCTCATCAATGCCGAGCCACATATCGTAGGATGATGAACCATGTTTTCGTATATCACCAAGGTGAATACGGAGGTGTACGTAGATTTATATGATTGTCAAAAGTATGTTGGTACATAAACATCCGGATGATTTGAAGAATGTTTTCGCACAATTCACAAAGACAATTTGAGATCAATCCCACTAAGTGCACCTTCTGGCCTAGGGGTCGCAAATTTCGGGTTATCTTGTCACCGAGAGAGAATCGGGTCAATCCCGAGAAGATTCAAGCGATCCCGAACATGAAGACTCCTCACCATTTAAAGATGTTCAACGTCTGACCGAAGGATTGCAGCTTTGAGGAGGTTCATGTCCAAGTCTCACGAAAGATGTCTCACCGCTTCTTCGATACATCGAAAGGGTCAAGAATGCAAAGACATTTCAATGGACTTCGAGCGTGAGGACGCCTTTCGTGAGCATCAAGTCCTACTTATCTTCTTCTACGCTTTGTTGGTGAAGCCCGCCTCCTCACGAACCTTTATATTTGTACTTAGCAGCCTAGTTCATCAAGCGTAGGAGCGCTTTTGGTGCGTGAAGTCAGGGGGTAAGACCCTTGCTTTATTATGTAAGCCATGTCCTTCGAGATGTCAAACAAGGTACCAACATCAAAAGTTTGCTTTTGCTTTAATAACCGCTAGTCGAAAAGCTTAGGCAATACTTCCGTGGTAGATTGGTAATAGTATATACAGATCACCTTTAAAGAAGATTATGGGCAAACCCGAGGTGCTCTGGGAGATTAATGCACGGACGATGGAGTTGTCACAATTTTTCATTGAATATCATCCCCGAACCGCCATCAAAGGGCAAGCCTCGCTGATTTTGTTGTTGAATGCTCGCTTTCAAGTCGATGAAGTTGTGGCGTGTCAAGGATCTGGACAGGCGCTTGCGCTTTCGCAAAGAGGCGAGTTCTTGGACGTCAGATGCAGATGGGTCTTCTACCACGGACGCCAGCAGGTGCAGGGATTATTCTCGACGAGTCCGGAGGGATTCAAGGTACAACAGCCATCGATTTCAGCTCAAAGCGACAAACAACGGTTTAGTAATGATGAGCGGTGTCCTCATAGGTTACGATCGCAAAGAGTCTTGAAGTGCAAAGAATAATCATCTTTAGTGATTCTCGCTAATCGTTAAGCAACTTTCGGGAATACGAAGCTCGAGGCCCAAAATGATCAAATATCTAATGTAATCAAGGAACAACTTCAAAGATTTCCAATCCTACGAAGTTTCAAGGGATCGAGCGTAATAACAATTCAATTGTCGATGCACTTTCCAAATTAGCCACTACGGATGTTAACGCCTTTGATGGGTCTGCATTATTTACAAACTTTGCAAACATCCTAGTGTCATTATGAATCCAGAATGTGCATCGACCAAACCAACCGCCGGTCGACTCCATATATAGAGTATCCGCGATGGCGCCTTACCTTCTGGACGGATGCTCGCCAAGAAAATCAAGTATAAAAGTGCCAATTTTGTTCGATTGATGGAGATCTGTTCAAGAGCTTTCATCTCCACTATTGAAATGCTTCGACTCCATCCTCGTCGACTATGCTCTTCGGAAAGACATGAAGGTATTTGTATACTATATACGGCTGGCTAAGTCATTAGCCTATAAAGTACTTCGCCAGGGGTACTATCGCCTACCATCTTTAAAGAAGCAAAGAAGAAGCAACCGAGTACGCCAAGAAGTGCGAGAAATGTCACCAATAAAAATTCGATCTCATCATCATCCCACCGTAAGAGCTATACTCGATCTTATCTCCTATACCCTTCACCGTCTGGGGGGTTGATATATCGGGTCCACTACCGAAAGCTAAAGGTCGTCACCATCATTATAGTTGCTATTGATTATACGACTAAGTGGTGGAGGCAAAACCACTTCTGGCCAATAACTAACAGAGTGCCTAAAGTTTATAAAGGAGTCTGTGGTGTTTCGCCGGATCCCTAAGGTGTTGATATCGACAACGGACGCCAGCCAGGATCGAATTTGAGGCATTCTTGAAAGAACTGGGATTCAACACGTAAAGACTTCAAAGGGCTCATCCACAAATAAATGGACAAGTCAAGTGACCAATGTAACGTCACCGAATGGGATCAAGCGCAGATTGAATGAAGCCAAGGCGCGATGGCCGCAGGAGCTACTTAGCGTGTGGGGCTTATCGAACTACTCCGAGGACTACAACAGGATTCACCTTTTTAGATCGCCTATGGTAATCGATGCCTTAGTCCCAGCTTGAAATTGATCTCCTAGTCTTCGTCACCAAATTCAGAGAAATCTACAATGAGGAAGGGCTTAAGGCCAACCTTGATTTACTTGAAGAAGTAAGAGAAACAAATTTTTAATCAGTCAAGCAACCTATCAAATAAGAGTGGCTAAGCATTATAATAAGGGGGGTAAAATGTCGAAGGTTCAAGTGGGAGATTTTGTCCTCGAGAAGCCAAAAGCATCTACACCTCGTAATATAGGAAAGTCGATGCCAAACCGGGAAGGACCGTATGAAATAACCAAGTGCAAGCCGGAACTTATCGATCAAAGCATTAGATGGGTCAACAATTAAGAATACTTGCACACGCCGGCAAAGTTTAGAAAGTACTTTCAAGAAAAATGATGTCCGTACATCGAAGTCTCAGAATATTTATGTCATCATCAATAAAAGTTCCCTTTTTCTCGAACAAATTTTGTCTTCATCACGATCGATCATCGGGTTGGGAGGTTCGGTGGACTCACGCCGGCCATTCGATGGCAAATTTTTCTAGTGTGGTCCTTATGAGTTTGTCAGCCCTTCGTGGTAGGCAAACGCCATTGGTGTTGGGAGGTTCGGTGGACTCACCGCCATTCGATGGCAAAATTTTCTTCAGGTGGTCCTTATGAGTTTGTCGTGCCCTTCGTGGTAGGCAAACGCCATTGGTGTTGGGAGGTTCGTGGACTCACCGCCATTCGATGGCAGCCTTTTCTAGTGTGGTCCTTATGAGTTTGTCGTGCCCTTCGTGGTAGGCAAACGCCATCGGTGTTGGGAGGTTCGTGTGGACTCACCGCCATTCGATGGCGCCTTTTCTATAGTGGTCCTTATGAGTTTGTCGCCCTTCGTGGTAGGCAAACGCCATTGGTGTTGGGAGGTTCGTGTGGACTCACACGACCATTCGATGGTAGCCTCTTCTAGCAGTGTGTCACTTAGACCTTGTCGTGCCCTTCGTGGTAGGCAAGTGTCATCTTTAAGACGTTGTCGCCCTTCGTGGTAGGCAATTGTCGACACTTAGACCTTTGTCGCCCTTCGTGGTAGGCAAGTGTCATCTTTAAGACTTTGTCGTGCCCTTCGTGGTAGGCAAAAATGTCATCTTTTGGTTTTGTTAGCCTTTAGGGGTAAACAAATTCCTCGACGAAGCAAGATATATCTCACACTTCTAAGAATTAATAAGTATCCCTTTACTTTATTACCTAAAATTTTTCTAAGTGTTGAGTTCAGAAGCTTCATTCTTACATTTCATCTTATCTCGTTATATGGCATATTTAGTTGTTACCTAACAATTCGGTTCAAATTTCACGAAAGGGTTTCATGATCTTTTCACTTAAATAAATATCGAGTATCAAGTAAAATAAATATACCAAGTCATAAGGAATGAAGCCATTTTCATTAATATTTAATTTAATTACACTGTTGATAATTTTTACAAATATCAGAAATTAAAGACAGAAAGACATAAAAAGAACATCGCCTTCAGCGCCCATCTTCGTCTCAAGAATCGAAAAGGATGGGTCCAGATTGGTCAGATATGCCTTCTCCTTGCCACGACTTCTAAGAAAGCTCAGAACTCTCGAGTATATCTTCATTATTTCCCCGCTGATTTCATCCGAAGTTCCTGATTTTCGTGATATTTGTTTGCGGTCGTTTGCTAAAGGGGGCCCAAGGTCCCAAGAGCCTCGAAGTTCTGATTTCTCTTCGAGTTTGAGCCGCTTACTCATGTGATTTAGTCTCTCACGCTTCCAAATTTTATGGATAGTCTTGGTCAAGATCTTAGCATCGCCTTTTAATTCCTCGATCTTCTCCATCCTTATCTCGCCCTCCAACCAAGTCAACATTCATTTTGACGATCTCCTCGTACGAGCTTTCGTCGACTTCAGCTTCTTCCTCGAGGCCTTTACATCTCCTTTGCTTGGGCTAACTCTTTTTGAAGACCTTCATTTGTATGAAGAAGGCATTCACGCTGAAGTTTTCTCCTTCGCCAAAGTAGACTTTCAAAGACGGCATTCTCCTTCCTCAAGATCTCTTCTTCGCTTACCCGAGAGACCTCGACGAAGACGTCCAACACCGTGATCGGCCTATGTGTTTCCAATACCATTTGATCGGGCCAGATATATAAGTATGCAGATAAATTCGTAAATAAAGAAGATACTCGCTTACCTTTCGCCAAGTAGCTCATGCCTTCACCGAGTAGATCTCCATTCGAACTGCTCCTCAACCGATGATCGCTTGCTTTCACGAACAAAGGTGTTGAACAATTGAAGGGAAAATGAGCATCGAGCCTGGGGCCACATTGTTGAGAGGCCATGGCTTCCCGATCAATCTCTTGGTTGGGTTCTCTCAAGCGAGAAGGTGGAGGTTCTTCGCGAATGGGTGAGGGTCTCGCGTGTATGGTTTCGGGAGAAGGAGATCTAAGCAGTATGCTGCTCAGAGTCAAGGCGAAGGAGCAGGAGATGAACCAGTGGTGGATGTCCGATGGTTGTTTTTTTTTTCGGAAGGAGTGTGGATCGACCCTTGGCTGGTTCATTGTCGTGCACGGGGTTTCGTGGATGTGGTCGGAGGAGTGACAACAAGAGGTAGGGGGACTCAAGCTCTTCTAGCAAATGTGGGGGGTTATTTTGGTTCTTATTTTCTTTACACGAAGGACCTTAGCCCGATCGCAAAGGAATATCGAGTAGGCTCCTTCTCACCGGGTAGTTCGTGAGGTCGGAGGATCGGGATTGGTTGAAAAGGTTGTTTGGGGGTTGCTTCGAAAGTGTTTCGGGTCACTTTCGTGGTTTGTTTCGATCGGGTGGTTTTGGATCGTCATGGATCTCTTTCTTCTACGAGGTCTAAGGTTTTCTTCGGCATGTTGGGTTCGCTACCAGGTTCGCTACCAAAGGGAAGAAGTTGGTGGGTCTCAAGTAGTAGGGGTTAACCTCGGAAGATTCTTCACGGATGCTCTTCACTCAGATCCGTGATTCATCCCCGCTAAAAATCTTCCGTGTCTCTCACCTCCAGGAGCTCTGCTTTGATCGTAGACACCGCAAAAACCACGATCGTAACCTCAGATCACTTATATAGCTCGTAAATTATGTTACAAAGTTATTCAAAACTTACATTTGTGGTTGTATAACCAGTGCTTGTTTGGTCAAAAGTGTGAAACTCCATTCTTTTGAGGAATCTTCCTCAAGAAGTCCGCCATCTCCTCACCCGCTCTTCTGATATGTCTCCAAAGTCACAGAGACCCAGTCGAGGTGGTCCACCGAAGAGAAGAGATCTCAGTCCCGTGATGAAAAACCACTTCATGCCAACCTTTGTCACCGGAAGGAGTATTCATCGTGGGTCTCCTCTCGAACCTCGTGTCAGGTCGAGGAGATTGCTTGCTCAACACTTTGAAGCCTCGCTCCCGAGACCTACCAAAGCAGAAAAGAGGGTGAAGAAGATATCGACAGAGGGAGCAATCCCTAGTTCACGGCGTAAGGCAATAAATGCCAAGATGTGGATGTAGAGTTGGCACTAGTCGGGCGAAGCCCACTCCTATAAACCCTAAGAGGGTAATGATGAAGACACGGAGAGGTAGCGAACCCCTTTTCGTAAGAGTGATGTAGTACGGCGACCCAACCGTCCTGGTCATTGGGTACATACGCCTTTCGTGAGCAGGGCCCTTATCGCAGATATGTCGTGAATCATAACGAGTCCCGAGTATGCATATTTCAGATTCAAAGACCGAGGAACTGGATGTTGGCATTAGGGAATTGTTCCCATCCTTGAAGAAATCGAGGTAGAGGAGGTCGAGAAGGGTTTCCCCACGGTGGTCGATTGAGGGTCGAACTCAACCCTCTCGTTGTTAGGGTTCGGGTCAGAGAAAAACGATGTCGATGGGAGTCGCATCGAAGAGGAGAGTTTTCGCCAGAGGTTTCTGGCCACCATCATTAAGATTTTGTGAAGCAGAGAAAGAAATTTGCAGAGAAGAAGAAAGCTCTAAGGTTCAAATTTTGAATTAAAGCAGTAAAACCGCTGTAATTGGTAAAGTTTACCTTTTTATAATCGACAACAGTACTGTAGAATTAAGGGCGTACATTTTAATTCAATCGCAATGATGATGAATGGAAGGGGTTTCATCTGCTTTTAGACCTAAATATCTTCACCTTTGTGGGCTTCAAGGCTATCGGGCTTCTACTTCGCACACTGACAATAACAATTTGGGCTTTGCAAGTTTCACTTTGATCTCTTACGACTTATCATAGTTGGTTACGCCCCGGCCTATATCGCTTATAGTCTTTCATTAAACACCCCGCTTAATATAAGACTAGGGGTAATGTCAGCCATAATCCTTTTCCTTATCGGGCCAAATTATCGGCCCTCCTCGATCATGTTATGCTAAGTCATGGTCGATCCCATTACTGGGCATTTCTATATTATTATTCGGGCTTAGTCATTATATCGCCCATTATACAAATTATCACTTAACCCAACTTCGACCAAGAATCATTATGCCAAAATGACAATTATATAAGGTTATTGACGTTATTATATACAAGTGGATATTATGTCATCATCATAAAGTAATCAAACTAACACTTCATTGCATATATGGCAAAATTTCGTTATTATTAAAAAAAAGGGTATACATATTCACCATATACGTGCATGCATGGACCAAATTACTTAAATTGTTGATCAATTTTTTTTTCTAACTCATGGTCAGTATGCATAAAAAAAGTGGAGTACTCTTTCCTTGCAAAATAATTATTTTGTCATACATGCATGCACTTACTTAACTAACTACATAATATGACCTGAGAGTTCATCCATTCACATGATAAAAGAATATAAAATGCATCTCATTATACACAATAAATTAACCCATGCAAAAGTATAAAAATACTATGTGCTACGAGCCTTTACATGAAGAACAACATCACCAAGCAATTTAATGGGGGGTTTTACCGAACCCTACAAGGTAGAAGCTTAAGGGATTTTTTTATACCGAATTCTAGGTAGCATTCCGAGAAAGAAGAAGTTCCTAATGATAATAATAATTATTTTAATTATTATTTATTTAAGTTTTTATTATTATTGTTTTTTTAATACTCCTCCGTATGAATAATTTTTTTTAATGCACATGTACTAATTTTTTTAAGTTGATGAAATTCTTAATGAATTAAAAAAAAGAATGGTATAATTTACTTCCCTTAGTATGAAGTAGAAGCTATCAAGTTCATGTTGCCCCCAGTTTTCTTTACTTTGAAAAATCGAAAGTAAAAAAAACTCCTTGAAATATTTCCTCAATGTTTTTTTAATTTGTGGACTTTTGACTATCGTCACTTCAATCGGTGGTTTTTTCAGCTCTTGTTCGATAACTTTTGTCGGTGAGACCTATTTAGCTCTACCGGCATTCATCGATGAAATATTCGTTGGCCTTCTGAGGTATCTTCTGTGATGGTGTCTTCTGTGACCGTTGTTCTTCCTCTTCGTGTTATGGTCATACCCTTCATGAATTCTACACCTCCCCAAGCAGAGTCGCCAAATAAATTTGGGCAAGGAAATCGCGTCTTGCTTGTTTAGGGTTTCATGTTGGCTGAGGAGGAGAGAAATTCACGAAGAGCACGGAATTGATTGATTGATTGAAGAGGGAAAAATGACAGGTGGGCGATTACTCCAACAATGCGTGGCAGAACCCCTAGAATCCGGAAACCGTGTTAGGGTTATTGGGATTCCAAGAGCCTTATTGAGTTCTTCGAGTTGAGAGAGTGTTCCAATCTTTTTAGTGCTTTTAGGTGGAATATCCAAGCCTTAAGCTACCAAAAGAGTTCTTTGATCTTCCAAGAGTCCAAGTCTTGAGTCTCAAGAGAGGTCCCCTTCCCAATGGAAGGGAAGGGGTATTTATAGGGTTTTCTGAAAAGTGGTTATGTGCCAGACACATGCTTTCAGGGAAATTCCAGAGATACCTTTTAGTCATTAGAATATTGCCCATATTGCCATGTCCTTCTAGCCACCAATCCAATCCCTCAATCAATTCCCAAAATGAGACGCTTCCACGAGTCTTCTGCCTCGGGACACCTGGAGGCTTCTCCCGGGTCTAGCAATTTTTTTTAAATTTTTCGTCTTCATTCTATTAGGTTTAGTGAACCCTAATTTGTACATTTAATGAGGTCGTGGAACCCTAATTATGCATTTAATTCAATTAGGTTATGTGAACCCTAATTTTGCACTTGGACCCACACCTTTTTCCTTTTTCTATCCCGAATCCTTTGATCCACTCTGTTTTAGCTTAAAACAATTATTTATAGCAAGGGTGAGCAACTACGTTGCCCATCAGGTATAACAGTTATCACATAACACATTTTAAACATAAATTAAATTATTCATGCTTCGCAGTTTATACATAATTCATATTTTTCATACATGGCATTTATTCAGGCATCATAATGCTCATACTCAGCAATTATATCTGCTTCATGCTTATCATATACCTCATATCATGAATATTGTAAGTTTCCATAACTCAATCCACATCAATCATTAACTTGATTCAATAGATTTATATCACAGTACAACACATAATGCACATCTCAATTTATTCACACGGAGTACATATAATATAGGGACTATGTATACATTACAATTAACAAGTTCACATATAAAAATAAGTTCTAAAAAACTTGCATGTACTAGGTGTTTTACCATTATGCTAACATGTCGTATTCCTCTACATGACCTACGCGGTATGAGAGATTGATAATAAGCACAATCAGTACTTGATCTCATGGTTAACCTTACTTTAATAACCTATTTTAACATATATTATCATTGTACCACCTTTATATTCAACTTCGTTATTTATATAACTCAGCTTTATTTCCCTTTTCATCGCTACATGTGCTAGCTTATCGTACGTGTAGTTTACTGTGTGTGTATCACACCACTACAACATACACATTACTCATATAAGTTCCTTAGACTTAGATTAGGCATATAACCTTCGTTCATCACTTTGTGATCATACACACATGGTATACATTGCATATTTATTTCTCATACATTCTCAAATATACTCATTTTGGTCCAATCATAACATAATACAAATCATTGGTCATTATACAATTCAAATATCATCTTACGTTATGTTGTAGCATTTCTAGGAATCAAATTCCATTATTCCATCATAGTTCAAAAATAGAAAATATGATTTTCTAGGGTACTTTGGAGATTTTTTATGAATCTTTGTAATGAGCTTTTGACTTCCATGTTTCAACAAGCTTTTAGACCATACATCATAGTATTTAATTCCTTAGTGAGTCAAATGAAACAACCTCTTAAGGCTTCTTAAGATAGTACCTCAAAATGGGTATTTTACATTTTTACTCTACTACCAACTGTAGCATAAGTTAATTTTTAGGCCACTTTGATGATGCTTTTGGACTTTATGAGCTAGCCCATTTGATCTTTTGTTTGTGCAAGCATTTAAATCATATATCATAGTATTTTTCCATGAGTTTGGTTTCTTAAATTCAGTTATGGAAGTTAACCAAAACTGGGCACAAACTAGGGTGTTTACCCATTTTCACTCTACTATCTGCACTCTACTATTTTCACTGTACGATTTTCAGAGCCACTCTACTACCCAACTGTTGCAAAATTGAGTTTATTGCCTACTTTGATGATTTGTTGGAACTTCTTGGTTAAACTTTTGGCTCTACCATCTGGCCCTACTTCTAGACCACATACCAAGGTATTTTAATAAGGGTTTAGGTTCTTCCTTCATATCAGTTAGGATTACTTTAATTGAGACTCAAACTGGACAGTTTAACACTTTTTCCCCAAAATTGATTTTTGACACTTCTTAAATTTCTTTCAGTTTTTATCACCACAAGTACATTCTGTATACTATATGTTCATGGTTTAATACATCTAAATGCAGGGCTTCTATCTTTTGTTCAAAATAGTACCTAATAGGCTTTTAATTCTTCTTTCATTGGTCCGGGAACATCAATTTATAGTGTTCTAATTTGAGACTCAAAGTGGGGTCCGTAGATGACTTTTAAGTTGAGATCTACGATCGTGGAGTTGCATTCTACGATCATGGAGTTGCACTCTACGATCGTGGAGTATGGTACGTACTCTACTATCTAAAATATAATTATCATAGCATGTAAGTTATACTACAACAGGTTATTTTTAAGTATAGAAGCATGTTTGAGGCATTCATCTCAATATATGAGCCCATAGACATGATTTGGACTCTAATTCATAGCTAGCATGCTTTTACACTATAACAGCCCCTACTTGGACATTTAATCAAACAGTTTGTGAGCATGATTTTATTTACATGTAATTAACCACAAATTTCTGTCCATTTTCCCCAGCCTTTTGGCTTTTGATTTATTAAGGGTCCCCATATAATGCCTCAACATCCACACAAGGCTCTAATATTATCATAACAGCCATCATAGTCTTATTTAATACTATAGCCACTAACATCCCATTCTACTAAAAAATATAAAATGGAAAAGGAACGGAAAGAGTCTAAGCTTGCTTACCTTACTAACTTCTAGAGATTGAAGTAGCTTTGCTGTTCAATCCTTCTTTCCTTTCCAGTCGTAGCTTTGATACTCTCTCAATCTAATGGACTGCTTATTGATATTGCTTTTGGAACGCGGATAAGTATAGAAGTCATTTGATTTCAGGTGCATTGTATGGCCATATATGGCTGAGCTTTCTCTCAATCTCAATCAGCCTACTTGGCCTATTGCTACTCTCCATCATTATCTCTACCATGATGCTCTCTTTAGCTCTTACCTGTGTAAGACCCCAACTTATTATAAATAAAATTAAATTTCCTCTATTTAATTTTTTGAAATAGTAAGGATTGATTTGATTAATGTGGTTAGTTATGGGTAAAATGCACAAATATTTTAAATAAGCAAGTGGTTATAAAATATTCATTTTATCGGAGAATATTCATTTGGTCGTGGAATATTCTTCTTTGTCGGGAAATATTAAATGCTGACAATAGCGACCTTGTGTGTGGGCCCATAACGAAAAGCGATTGGATGAAAAAAAACGACAAGTATAAGTTGTTTATAAATAACTGGCGTAGTTATTCTGGTTATCTTTGTTGGAATACCCTATGGTTAAAACACAAGATACGTGTTGTTGCCAAGAAGCTACCAGGTATTGCACCACTTATTGATTCTTACGTGAAGGCACTACTCAATAATTGTTACGAATAATTCTTTTCAATATTTTATTTTAT
This sequence comes from Panax quinquefolius, assembly GCA_020205615.1. Taxonomy (NCBI): domain Eukaryota; kingdom Viridiplantae; phylum Streptophyta; class Magnoliopsida; order Apiales; family Araliaceae; genus Panax; species Panax quinquefolius. The sequence goes on from CM035160.1 coordinate 138,110,432, forward strand.
TGTTTCAATAATTGTTGCATTGATATTCTATATTACCGTTGTTTCAATAATTGTCACTACACAAGATTTTCCATTATCGAAGCAATAATTCATATTATCCTGAATAATATTATTAGATAACATTATTGGAAATGTCTAGAAATTTACATCTAAGGAGAGGTTTGGTCACCTAATCATTGCGGCGCATGATGGAGAAATCCTTATTGAAAGCCCCCTCTTTCTGAGGCAGCTACTTAGTTATCGATATTGTGATTACATAATATTATTTACGAATAATTAATTATTGATTTATATGATGAGGAAAATATTGATTTTATGTGGATATAGATGGAGAAAATTTTAAAGTGACAATTGTTGAAAATTAATATTTTATCTTTTTTGATAAAATAATGTTTTATTATATTATTATAATATAATAATGGTGATATTTTTACAATGAATGTGGGATATATGAGTATATGAGGAGGAAGAGTATTTTTGTTGCAATAAATGTTAAAAACATGTTAAACATGTCGGTGGACCCAATTCCTTGACTGAAATGTGATTATAGCCTGTAAAATCGCCCGTTTGTTGATTTCGGTCAATTTCTGTCTGGAATTTGGAAAAACTTTCTTCTGCAAAGCTTTAGATAATGGAATTTCCTATGGAAAAGACATAAGGTTCGAATTTTTCTGACAAAAGGGCTATTTATTGAAGTTCCGAAGTTCCAAAATAATTGATTTTTGAAGTTTTAAATTTTTTTTAAAAGAAAAACGTTTTTTTTTTCATTTGGTTGGCTCCACTTGCACATGTTAGTTGCTGATTTCAAATGTCTAGAGGTGGGCGTAGGAATTTGGTTAATAAATATTATTAATTTATTAAATTTTTTGGTTTGGTGTTTTAAGCATTTTCCTATAAATAGGGTGCTTAGGTTAGAATTGAAAATCACACCAGAAACTGAGGTTTTCTCTCTTTCTCTCTCGATATATTGAAGCGTATTCTTGTGAGTATTTTAATACTTTGAGTGTTCTTTACTGATTGCAAGTTCAAGTCATAGCCTATATCCTGGTGTTTCAACTAAAGTAATCTTGTCTTCTGAGGTAAGGGATATTATTTTTTTTAAAATGATATTATTTCTTTCAATATCATTATGTCGGAGTATTGGTAAGATTTTTTTCTTGTGAAATTCTTGTCTTTTAGTGTCGAGGTTACTATTCACATATACGACACTATTCACGTATACGGCACTATTCATAAATACGACACTATTCACAGAAAAATTAAATTTTTGTTTTTCGTCCAAAATATCTATTATGGATACTAGCTTTGATTGTATCCATGTTTTGATCATTCTTGAATTTTACTCCACTATGATTATTTATGAGGTATTTTGGACATGGAATAAATTGAAATACTGAATCCTTAATATTTATTCTTTTGTTTCCTTTGGATTCATTTTCTTTAAAATATTTTTCATCATCCTCGGTCCTAAATGATGATATAATTAAATATCTTTGGCCTGTAGTGCAAAGATTAATGATTTTTGATGAATATCTTTGGCCCGTAGTGCAAAGATGAACAGGTGTTTAGATGAACATGACCAACTGGTGAATATCTTTAGCATGTAGTGCAAAGATGAATATTTGATTCAAGATATATATTGATTTATGTTACAGGGATAAAATATTGATGATGGACTTTTAAATTCATAGATAATAGTAGATTTCATTCTCTACGTAACTCTTCTAATGAATTATTATTTCCACTGCGAATATTGATTTAAAACTTGTTGTCAATTGTATTCTATTAGATTTTTCCCCGTTGAGGACTAACGATAATTTGTTCTATGTTATCTTAGTCATAATATTCTTTACTGGGCTAGTTGAGCTCACCCTTTTCCTTTTTGTTCTATTTTTCTTCTCTGGATCAGGCGAGAATGTAGTGAGTACTAGTCGGGGTATGGAATGAAGGTTCTAGGAAGTTGTTTTAGTAGTCCTCACCATTTTTGTAAAATATTGTACTAATAATTATAATGAGGACTTATTTGGGAATGAATATTGTCTAGATGACAATATTTGTATTTAAACTCACAGTTTTTATGTTGTATTAATAAAGTTGTAGTTTGCTTTTGATATGTTATTGTTGTGACTCGAGAATGGGGTTGTATACCTATTTTGGGGGCGTCACAGTTGGTATCAGAGCTTAGGGATATGATCTCTGGCGGAGATCGGGGAATAGAACTAGAAGGGGAGACGAGTAAATCCTTCGCTAGTGTGTCCTACCTAAGCTTATTTGTTGGTCGGTCATAATATAGGGGTATTATGTGATTTGTTAATTTGTTTAATTAACCCTTGTTTTATGGCAGTATTTAAGAATGGCAACTGAGAATGTTAACAGTGGAGTAAATGAGACCGTGGAGACACCTTTTCTCACCAATGAGGAGAACGTGCAACAGGTTGGCAATGTTCCTCCTGTAAACAATACCACTGAGCAGACGATGAACTATGAGATGTTTAGAACCTTTTTGCGGTTCATGCAAAACCAAACGAAGGAGATTCCTGTTCAAAATGTAGGAAGAAAAAATGGCAACGCACAGCTGGTCACAACCAAGCAGTTCAAAGAGTTGGGATCACCAGAATTACAGGGAAAGCGGGATCCGATTAAAGCGAGAGGGCGTGGGTCAAAACAAATTACCAAGATATTCGATGTCTTGGGATGCATGGAGGAACAGAAAGTTCCATTCGCCACTTTTATGTTCCAGTAATGAGGCGACATCTTGGTGGGAATACGTGAAGCGTACCCATCCAGCCGCTTTTCGGCATGTCTTGGGAGACATTTCAGAAACTGTTCAATGACAAATACTTTCTTGAAAGTATTTGTCATATGAAGGAGGTAGAGTTTATTAGATTAGAACAAAACAACATGACGGTGTCCCAGTACGAGGCGAAGTTCGCGGAGTTATCCAGGTTTGAACCTCATTTGGTGGAGAATGAGGAACGTATGACGGATGTTTACGAGAGGTTTGAAACCCAAGTACATCAATATCTCATTTCTCATAAATTTTCTCTATATTCAGATGTTGTCAACAGGGCTCAATTATTAGAGCGAGATAACGAGTACGGTCAATCGAGGGACCACAACAAGGACCATACCGGTGACAGTAGTCATCAGAACAACGATAACCAGCAAAAAAGAAGAATACGGACAAGAGCGACAACCACTCTGGTGGTAATCATGGCCATGGGAATAGAAGAAGCGAGTCGGGGGGAGATTTTAAAAAAAGGAGATTCAACAATGATGATGCAAAAGCGTCAAAGACTAGCAAGAATCGGTTTCAAGGAGGAGAACGACCACCGGTCATATGCTATAAATGTGGGAAAGAAGGACATATCAGTCCAAACTGCCCACGACAGTTCAAGGTATGCTATAATTGTGGAAAGGAAGGACATATCGCTTGAGATTGTACGGTAGCAAAACCAAGTTCAGCGGGGACGGTGACTCAAAAGGCTGTCCCAGAAAAGTTAAAGTCAACGGTTCCTGGAAGAGCGTTTGTCGTGACTGGTCAAAATGCGAGGAACCCAAACTAGGTGATCACAGGTACCGGGGCTACCCATTCATTTATCTCTCCTACTTGTGCTCAACGTTTAAATTTGACTCTGGAGAAATTAGACTTTGACCTATCTGTGGAAACTCCGTTAGGAGAAACTTTCACCACATCCACTATTTATAAATCTTGTTTGATCCAAGTTGGCACCATCACCTTACCTGTTGACCTTATCTCTTTAAAGATACTTGCATTTGACGTGATTTTAGGGATTGATTGGTTAACTACTCATCATGCCAAAATTGATTGTTATCTTAAGGTTGTTAGTTTTCATATTCCTAACCAACCTGTTATGCGAATTCAAGCAACTAAGCCATTAAAATCAATCACTGTTATATCAAGTCATAAAGCTATTCGTTTATTAAAAAATGGATGTCAAGCTTTCTTAGCCCATGTTATGGATTTGAATAAAGACATGTCAAATTTGAATAATATTCCTGTTGTTATTGACTTTCCTGTCGTATTTCCTGAAGAACTTCCTGGTTTACCCCCAGAACGTGAAGTTGAATTCTTTATTGATCTTGAACCTGGTACAAAGCCCATTTCTAAAACCCCATATCGAATGGCTCCTATTGAACTTTAGGAGTTAAAGGTCCAACTACGAGAATTGTTGGACATCGGTTTCATTAAATCTAGTACATCTCCTTAGGGTGCTCTGTTTTATTCGTAAAGAAGAAAGATGGGAGTATGCGACTTTGTATTGACTATCGGGAATTGAACCATGTCACTATCAAGAATAGGTATCCGCTACCTCGTATTGATGACCTATTTGACTAGTTACAAGGAGCACAATTCTTTTCAAAGATCGATCTTCGTTCTGGATATCATCAGCTGAAGATTAGAACTGAGGATATTCCAAAGACTGCTTTCAGGACTCGGTATGGGCATTATGAATTCTTAGTCATGTCTTTTGGATTGACTAATGCTCATGCGGCTTTCATGGATATGATGAATCGAGTATTCAAGGAATATTTGTATCAGTTCGTTGTTGTCTTTATTGATGGCATCCTCATATATTCCAAAAGTCATGAAGATCATGAGCACCATTTGAAGCTGGTACTCCAAAGGCTGCGTGAAAACAAGCTATATGCTAAGTTGAAGAAATGCGAGTTCTGGCTTGAGGAAGTAGCATTTCTTGGGCACGTGTCAAAACATGGAGTATCTGTTGACCTCGGCGAAGATTGAAGTAATACAAAGTTGGGAGCAACCAAGAAGGCGGACCAAAATGCGTAGCTTTACGGGCTTAAACTTGGTTATTATCCGAGATTCGTGGAAGGGTTTTCTCGAATCGCTACCCCGTTAACTCAAATTGACTCGAAGGATACAAAATTCAGTATGGAGCGAGGATTGCGAGAAGAGTTTCAAGAGCTCAAGAGAGACTCATTTCACTTTGTTCGATAATACCATCCGGTTCGGATGGATTTGTTATCTCTGAAGCGATGCTTCGCAGCAAAGGGTTAGGATGTGTTCTCATGCAACGTGGGAAAGTCATAGCCTATGCCTCATGACAACTTAAAGAATATATGAGAGGAATTATCCTACTCATGATCTAGAATTAGCGGCGATCGTTATCGTCTTAAAGATCCGGAGGCCTTATCTATATGGCAAGAAAGTGGAGATATATTCAGACCATAAAAGCCTCAAATATTTCTTCACCCAAAAGGAACTTAACATGCGGCAACTGTGAGACCCCGAATTTTATGAAATAAAAGTATTCAATTTTTCTATTTTGGTAAATAGTTAAATTGATAAAAGTTTAAAGTTAAGGGTAATATATGAATTTTTTTTTTTTGCAAAGTAAGCAAGTTGATATAAATTATTCGTTGTGTGGGGAATATCCGTACGATGGTACAATCATTGGTGGACCCCACAACGGAATTATTGTCGGATTGAGAAAATGACAAAAATATTTTTATAAAAATAACGGCGGAAGTTTTACCGTTAACTGTTGAAACACCGTGTTAAAAGTACGATGTCTACGCGTGGTTGTATAGTAGCACACTCGTATTGATTATTGATGCTTACGTAATAAGTCACTCGGTTTTGTTTTATTAGTATTATTAATGTAATAAAATGCAAAAAAGCTTTTTATATAAAATAGAATACTTTTATAAAGTTATTCGTTTTATTAGGCTAATAGTAAAATCTTTTTATATAAAAAAGAATACTTTTATAAAGTTATCTATTTTATTAGACAATAATTAGAATATATTATATTTTATTATGCATAGTGTTTTGCATAGTGCTTGCGTAGTGTTTGAATAGTAAAATCTTTAATAAAGTTATTCGTTTTATTAGATTATAAATAGAATATATTATATTTTATTTAAAAGATTTTGCTTTAAATATGGACCAGTCAGATTAAAGTGAATCAATCTGGACCGTTCATGAGTTAGTTACTATCTTGATCCATTTTTCTATAAATAGAAGCTCATTCCTTTATTATTTCTTACTTAATTCAATTGAAACTATAGAGAGAGAAACTATAGAGAGAAAGAAGAAAAGTGTTCTACTACTTCATTACTTCTATATCCGATACTCTTATTTCTAAGGTAGGGATATTATTTTTTTAATACTAAATAAGGGGTATTATTTCTTTTGTGTTCATGAAGAGAACTTCCGTTATTCCATTATTTATTATTACATTAGGAATAACTTTTGTATCTGTGATTTACCTATACTTGGTGAAATTCTTCTATTATTCCATTTTTATTACCTGTTGGAACATCACATGCTTACATGCATTTTACGCGGACTGGTTCCGTCTCTTTACTATTATCTTTGAATATCCTGTTTGTGCGTTTCTGTGGGACTGGTTTTAAAATCTTTCTTTACTATTCTCGCCAATATATCACATGCATGCATTTTACTGGGGACTGGTTCCGTATTTATTATTACTGTTGGGAATAACTTTCTATGCATGCGGTCTCTATCGCATGCATGGTTAATCCTTCATTATTCCATTCTTTATTATTACATTGGAATAACATGTACATGTGGATTACCACATGCATGGTGAATGATCCTTTGTATTTCATTTCCTTGTTAAATTGTGGAAATGATGCATTTACGTGGATTATGATGAAAGTCATAATAAAAGCATTGGACTAATGAAAATCATGGGTATATGTGGTATTAGTAAGTGTTATGATGAGTTATGTTGGTTATTATGTGAAAACATAAAAGTTTCTTAGAAATCACAAAGGGTTGAAAAATCGATTTTTTTGTGAAAATGGAACATGAAATTCAATTGACCATATCTCCTATTATATTTCAATTTTTAGTGTGGTCAAGTTCTAGAGTTAGGTCTATGAGTTTTGTAACTTATCCAAGTGGAATCACTTTGGAAAAGGTGTTTTAGATTTTTGTGTGGGTGATTTTTAGCAAAGTACTGAAAAAGCGTAAAAATATGAAAAAAAATTCTTTACCATGATTTTAAAAGGGTTGTTTCGACCACTTAATTTATGAGAAAAATTCTGGCCTTTTGGGACATGAAAGTATATGGTATAAAGTATCTCCTGTCCAAAAATGAGTTCATTCCAACTTAAAATGAGCAAGTTATGACCATTTCAATATTTAAGTTTTTTCGATGAAAAATGTTATAACTGGAGTTCTATAACTCCGACGACCATGAAATTTAAATTGGAAGCTCACGTTAACATGTGTAAGATCCTGCCAAGATTTGGGAATTTCTGGAGTTAACCGTGAGGTAGCTAATTTCTTAAGAAATTAATTAGAAATTGATTTTTGAAAAATAGTAAATGAATTTTTAAAATATCAAGAAAAATATATGTTCAATATGGGACTATATTATGCTAAATCCCAAAAAAAAAAGAATAATTTTTGGGACTGATTTGGTATTTTTCATGAAAATAGTTTAGCTACGAACATATGAGTTAAATATGTTATGTGGAGTTGAAGAATTGGTAAATAGGATTTTAGGGCTTGAAAATCCTATATAAGGTATTTCAGATTTTTGATGAGTAATTTGATTATTGGTGATGAAATCTTATGAGTATGACATTTTGAATGATTAAATGCATTATTTGGAAAAGTGTAAACAATTAAATATAATTGTTTATAAGTTTAAGAAGTGATTAAAATATTGGTATAGTATTAACAGTATTAGATTATGATTTTATTAAGTGATTGATAATGTCTGGATAAATTTAAAGTCTTTAATATTTATCCTTAATTTAGTTTGATTAATGCTTATAATATTGTCATCGTCCTCATATTTATATTATGTTGAAAGTCATCTGTGGCTTGTAGTGCATAGATGGACTTGGTATGATTATGACCAGGGATTATTCAGTATAATCATGATCGTAATGTCGCAAATGATATGGAAAAAGTCCTCATTGGCCCGTAGTGCATTGATGGACAATTTTTGGTATGATTATGGCTATGGATTCTCTTCGGCCAAGGGTGCAAAGATGAATTATTTTATAGCATGATCAGGACCGTTGATAAAAAAACACGATTATCTTTGGCCCGTAGTGCATGGATAATTTGGGGTTAATACTAATGAAAAAGTCCTCATTGGCCCGTAGTGCATTGATGGACATCTTTTGGTATGATTATGGATATGGATTCTCTTCGACCAAGGGTGCAAAGATGAATTGTTTTATGGCATGATCATGACCGTTGATGAAAACATGATTATCTTTAGCCTGTAGTGCATGGATAATTCGTGGTAGTGATATTAACGAATATCCTTAGCCGTAGTGTATGGATAATTAAGTGATATGGATTTATTATCGAGCTGAGTCTCAGCGATGAAATATAAATTCATGGATGTGATATTAACGAATATCCTTGGCCATAGTGCATGGGTGATTCGATGATGTGGATTATTTATTAAGCTGAGTCTCAGCGATAAAATATTTATTATTCACTTTTAATTCGTAGAAGATAGTAGATATCATGCTCTACTTGACTCTTCTAAAATACAGTTGTATGTCTTTGACATGTAGTGCAAAGATGAATTGTTAATGAATATCGTTGGTAGTAGTGCAAAGATGAATTTATTAGTATGATTATGAAAGCGAGAATTACGATTTGGTATAACCATGATTTTGATGTTTCGGTGAAGATGGGTGATGAAAATTATCTTCATCCCAGTTGCGAAGAGAATTTAGAACCACAATTATGATTATGAGTTATTAATATGATTGTGGGCGAGAAATGTTGATTTATTTTACATGGATAAAACATTATTGGTGGACTTTTAACATAGAAGATAATAGACCTTATGGTCTATTTGACTCTTCTAATGGATTGCTCGTTCACTGTTAACTATGGTTGAAAAGTTTTATCATCTACCATATGTTCTAAATCTACGATTTATTATTAATGAAAGCTATTGATAATTTAATTATCTTTAGTCATGATATTCTTTCTTTGGGCTAGTTGTGCTCACCCTTTCCGCTTCACAATTCCAATCGGTAATAAAAGTGTTGCCTTAGTAAGAGTGTTTAAGGGTCGAGCGGGGATAACGAGGGAATAGAACAGATGGTCTCTAGTCATGGAGTTCTCCTAAACAAGATAAAAAAGTGTGTTGTATTCTATACAACATTTAGTAGTTATATTTGGTGAATCAAATAGGGTGAGAGTGAACCCAACTTTGGAAGGTGTTTTGCCACAATCATACAAGATGTCTAATGACATACAACCTCGTGTTATCATAAGAGCGAGGTTGTGCGCATCCACTTCTTTGAGTATATCTACGGGCACTACCTATATGATCTTGGAGTTTATTTGAAATATAATATTCACTTGGAGACAGTGGAGATAGTTATATGTCGAGAGAAGACTCACCATTGGAAAGAAGATGATAGTAATCTTCTCATTTTTCTTTACAGGGTCTATTAGGTCAACCAAGGATAATTACGTGGCCATATGATATATCTATTATAACCTGGGCGCATGGCCTCCCATATCTGAAGGTTTCCTTGAGCACTTCCCAAAGATTTTAATTTCTAAAAAGCAGTCTTTGACTATACTTTTATGTAAAGTACCATTGTAAGGTTGTGGTCGAGGCACCATGAGAGTTACATACATTTGTATTAAAACTCACGATTAATTGTGGTCGGTTCTATCTGACGATTCAACAGATTAATATAAATGAAGTTATATTTGAATTTTGTACCATGTATCTGGCGACTCATAATGGGTGATGTATACCTATTTTGGGGGCGTCACAGCAACGACGTTGGCTTGAGCTTTTGAAAGACTACGACCACACCATTCAATACCATCCTGGAAAAGCGAACGTGGTAGCTGACGCGTTGAGTAGAAGATCATATGCGGGAACGAGTGCGATGTTGTTAACACAAGGCCTATTTTGTGTGATTTACAAAAGATGAAGATAGAATTCAAGACTCCGGGGACCCATGCAATGATGTCAAGTATACGTATAGAACCAACTTTAATCAAAAAAGTTAAAGTTGCTCAAGCCACAGACCCGGAGCTGATGCGTATAAAGAAGAAAGTGCAAGAAGGTGCTATTCCAGAAGCAAGAATCGATGAAGAAGGAATACTTCGAGTCCACTCCAAACTTTGTGTTCCTAATGATTCTGATTTGAAGTACAAGATCATGATGGAGGCACACAATACACCATTTGCAATCCATCCTGGAAGTATCAAAATGTATCGTGATCTTCGACATACATTTTGGTGGAACAATATGAAGAGAGATACAAAGTTTATCTCGAGGTGTTTAACTTGTCAACGTGTAAAGGCGGAGCATCAAGTACCTAAGGGTCCGTTGCAACCACTTGAGATTCCGAAATGGAAGTGGGAACACATTACCATGGATTTCGTTACGGGTCTTCCCACGGTTTCTCAAGGCATAAATGATATTTGGGTTATCGTTGATAGGTTAACCAAATCTGCTCATTTCTTGCCGATACGGGAGACTTATTCCCTTGAACGTCTTGCTCATATGTATGTAAATGAGATTATAAGATTGCATGGCATGCCAGTATCCATAGTTTTGGATGTTGACCCAAGATTCACTTCAAGATTTTGGGTTAGCTTGCAAAAAGCTATGGACACTTGATTTATTCTGATTTAGTTGACATACCATCCTCAAACGGACGGGCAATCAGAGAAGACTATTCAAACTCTTGAAGATCTATTAAGACTCTGTGTCCTAGACTTCAAAGGCAGTTGGGATAAGTATTTACCATTGGTGGAATTTTCCTACAACAACAATTATCAAGCAAGTATAGGTGTGGCTCCATTTGAAGCATTATATGGACGAAAGTATCGCTCTCCAGTGTGTTGGGATGAGGTAGGTGAAGAAACATTGGTGGGACCAGAGTTGGTACATATTACTACAGAAAAGATCCAAATGATTCGACAACGTATACAAACGGCACATGATCGACAAAAGAGTTATGTGGATCTTCATCGAAAGGACGTGGAATTTACTTTTGGGGATCATGTATTGTTGCGTGTTGCTCCATGGAAGGGAGTTACAAGATTCGGCAAAAGAGGAAAGCTCAATCCATGATTTATTGGTCCATTTAAGATTCTTGATCAAGTAGGAAATGTGGCCTATAGACTCGCGTTACCTCCAAGTATGTCTCGTGTTCATAATGTTTTTCACGTATCCGTGTTTTGTAAATATGTGAAAGACCCAAACCACGTTATTGAGTTAGAACTGGACGAGATAGCCGAAGACTTAACGTACGAAGAGGTACCTGTCAAGATCTTGGATAGGAAGGAGCATGTCCTACGCACGAAGGTCATACCACAAGTTAAAGTTTTGTGGAGAAACCATGCTATAGAGGAAATGACCTGGGAGTTGGAAACTGAAATGAAAGCGAGGTACCCTCACCTTTTCGAAATACCAGGTACGTATGTCAATTTTGAGGACAAAATTTCATAAGGAGGGGAGGTTGTAAGACCCCAACTTATTATAAATAAAATTAAATTTCCTCTATTTATTATTTTGAAATAGTGAGGGTTGATTTGATTAATGTGGTTAGTTATGGGTAAAATGCGCAAATATTTTAAATAAGCAAGTGGTTATAAAATATTCATTTTTATCGGAGAATATTCGTTTGGTCGTGGAATATTATTACTTTGTGGGGAATATTAAATGCGACGACGCAATGACAATGTGTGGGCCCATATAGCGAAAAAACGATTGGATAAAGAAAATGACAAGTATAAGTTGTTTATAAATAACTACAGTAGTTATTACACGAATTAATATTGTTGGAATACCCGGTGGTTAAAACACGATAATACTGCGTTGTTGCACAATGAAGCACGGTATTGCACCAATTATTGATTCTTACGTGAAAGGCACTTTACTCAATAATTATTACAAAGGTAATTACTATTCGATTATTTTATTTTATTGATTCAATAATTGTTGCATTGATATTCTATATTACCATTGTTTTAATAATTGTCACTACACAATATTTTCTATTATCGAAACAATAATTCATATTATCCTGAATAATATTATTAGATAACATTATTGGCAATGTCTAGAAAGTTACATCTAAGGAGAGGTTTGGTCACATAATTGCTTGCAAGAAGGAGAAATCCTTATTAAAAGCCCCTCTTTCACGGGAACGACCTAGTTATCGATATTGTGATTACTGTAATATTATTTGTGAATAATTAATTATTGATTTATATAATGAGAAAAATATTGATTTTATGTGGATATAGATGGAGAAAATTTTTAAAGTGACAATTGTTGAAAATTGATATTTTATCTTTTCTGATAAAATAATATTTTATTATATTATTATAATATAATAATGGTGATATTTTTACAATGAATATGGGATATATGAGTATATGAGGAGGAAAAGTATTTTTGTTGCAATAAATGTTAAAAACATGTTAAACATGTCGGTGGACCTTATTTCTTGACTGAAATTTGATTATAGTCTGTAAAATCTCCCGTTTATAAATTTCAGTCAATTTTTGTTTGGAATTTGGAAAAAATTTCTTCTGCAAAGTTGTAGATAATGGAATTTCCTATGGAAAAGACATAAGGTTCGAATTTTTTTGGCAAAAGGGCTATTTATTGTAAATTATTGATGTTTCGAAGTTCCAGAATAATTGATTTTTGAAGTTTTAAATTTTTTTTAAAAGAAAAACATTTTTTTTTATTTGGTTGGCTCCACTTGCACATGTTAGTTGCTGATTTCAAATGTCTAGAGGTGGGCGTAAGAATTTGGTTAATAAATATTATTAATTTATTAAATTTTCTACTTTGGTGTTCTAAGTATTTTCCTATAAATAGGGTGCTTAGGTTAGAATTAAAAATTACACCAGAAAATGAAGTTTTCTCTCTCGGTATATTGAGCGTATTCTTGTGAGTATTTTAATACTTTGAGTGTTGTTATACGGTGCAAGTTTAAGTCATAGCCTATATCCGGTGTTTCGACTAGAAGTACTGTCTTTACGAGGTAAGGGATATTATTTTTTTTAAAATGATATTATTTATTTCAATATCATTATGCCGGAGTATTGGTAAGATTTTTTTCTTGTGAAATTCTTGTCTTTTAGTGTTGAGGTTACTATTCACGTATACGACACTATTCACGTATACGGCACTATTCACGAATAAGACACTATTCACAGAAAAATTAAATTTTCATTTTTCGTACAAAATATCTATTATGGATACTAGCTTTGATTGTATCCATGTTTTGATCATTCTTGAATTTTACTCCACTATGATTATTTATGAGGTATTTTTGGACATGGAATAGCTGAAATACGAATCCTTAATATTTATTCTTTTTTTCACTAGATTCATTTTCTTTAAAATATTTTTCATCATCCTCGGTCCTAAATGATGATATAATTAAATATCTTTGGCACATAGTGCAAAGATTAATGATTTCGATGAATATCTTTGGCGTAGTGCAAAGATGAACAGTGTTTAAATTGAACATGACCAATTAATCGGTGAATATCTTTGGCACGTAGTGCAAAGATGAATATTTGATTCGAGATATATATTGATTTATGTTACGAGGATAAAATATTGATGATGGACTTTTAAATTCATAGATAATAGTAGATTTTATTCTCTACGTAACTCTTCTAATAAATTATTATTTCACTGCGAATATTGATTTAAAACTTGTTGTCAATTGTATTCTATTAGATTTTTCCTGTTGAGGACTAACGATAATTTGTTGTATGTTATCTTAGTCATAATATTCTTTCTTGGGCTAGTTAAGCTCACCCTTTTCCTTTTTGTTCTATTTTCTTCTCCTGATCGGTAGAATGTAGCGAATACTAGTCGGGGTATGGAATGAAGATTCTAGGAAGTTGTTTTAGTAGTCCTCACCATTTTTGTAAAATATTGTACCAATAATTGTAATGAGGACTTATTTGGGTATGAATATTGTCTAGATGGCAATATTTATATTTAAACTCACAGTTTTTATGTTGTATTAATAAAGTTGTAGCTATTTCTGTACCATATTATTGACGACTCAAAATGGGGTTGTATACCTATTTTGGGGGCGTCACAACCTGGCCCCATACATTGGACTTCATCATTACCACTACACAACCCCTAAAAGGCTGCTTAGCAGCTTCCTACTACTCTGCAGTCTACCTGGCCTCTATATTGGCCCCTATTCAGTCCTCTAGTAGCTATTTGGCTCATGTAATGAACTTGGCTCCTACGTCCACTCTACACCTTATAGCTACTAACTAAATTGCTAACTAACTGTCAGCTTACTAACTAACCCACAACCATCTCACTACAATTTTAATTTGAACTAACAGTTTCTTTTTTCTCTAATATGGCTGCCGAATTGGGTCTAATGCAAGGCTGGGCACAACTTTGCTTTGCGCTCAATGCACTCATATCATATTAATAAAATAAAGAAGGCTTGAATGCCTAAATGGAAAATTTAATTTATCCCAATGCAATTTATATAAGTTGGACTCTTATTACCCCCACTTTATGTAAGGCAATATATGGTCCATAACACTAAATTATTTGAAAGCACACCTAGCAAATTTGACATGGTCCAATAGTTAATATGGACTTATATTACATATTAATATACATGGATTTTTTTATTCACCACAGTTCTTTAAGATAGAAAAATAGCTAGCACATACATCATTAAAAATGATGGCTTTATGTAATTTAAACTTCATGGTAGTACCCACCATTTTCCTTATTTGTCACTAAATAATACTTTTGAACGAAATTAATTATATTATAATATAATTATTTCATTGATCTCATATGTGGATTTATGTCAAGAATTTCTCAATTAACTAATATTGGCTTCCCTTTTCATTTTGAATAATCAAGGTATTCATTTAGTAATACCATTGCTTACTACTTCATCTCATAAAATTTATTCAACTCCACATATTACTTTCTTTTCATTATGACTAAGTAATATTTATATTGTCTCGTACATTCTTAGTTAGAGCCTTTTATATTAAAAGTCTCTCTTTCCGATCATTTTATACCCTATTGGCAAACAAAAAATAAATTAATCCACTCTTTTCACATTTCCTTTATTAATAATTAGGTTAAATCTCTAACAATTATTTAATCAATTAATATTTCCCTTAAAAGAAATATTACTAATATTCGGGAAATCACATTCACCCCTCCTTCAAAGAATTTCGTCCTCGAAATTATAGCATACTCATCTCTACATATCATAACTAGGTTTTCATACTAACCTTTACATTCTCACCTTCCTCTAAGAAGCGCTCATACCTTTTTATCATTCAACTTCTAGAGTATTGGAATATATTTAAAGAGTCTTCAATAATTGTTCAATAATTGTGAAGTGGTATGAATAACTAAGAAGTAAAAACATTCCTTTAAAAACTTTTCATATTTTTGTGAGGGGTCATACATATCAACGTTTAACTATTACATTTAATTTATGTAAAAAATATTATGCAAACCTTTTGTGATTATTAAGGTATGTAATGAATTAAGGTTGTAGACATTGAGAAATGTTGTAGAATCATTTGAAATAAACAATGTATGTTTATATATTTCGCGTTAGTAATAGAATGTATAAGAAGATGGTGTATCGTGATGCACCAAACGAGTAGGCCCAAATAATTCAATCGAGGTAGTTTCTAAACCATACCACATATTTCTGGCAACAACAAAAGCAGCAAAAAAGACAGCAACAATACTACTAGAAAAGACTATTTCAATATTGCCCATACACAATCCTTTGTATACACGTTGGGGCAGGCGGATACTAAGATGGAATAGACCGGGCAATATACCTATTGTCCCTGCTGCAATATGATGAGGTATGAGGTTCAAGGGATTTGGGGGCCTTATAGAATCGTTATCTTAATGAAGTGAGTATTAATTACTTTTGTTAGCCTAAGTAAAGATGGGAGTTAAATTTCATGTACATTGAATTGTTAGGAGTCCATAATAAATATTGGGCCATAATAAATCTTTCTTGTATGCTTGTTACATTAGTTATGAGGTTAGAGGATTTTCTTGCCATGATACAAGGGTATAATTGGCCCAAGATTAAAACTTATGTTTACCATTTTACTAGCCCAATCCAACAAACCAAATAATATGTAAAAAGGGGTCTATTTGAGCCCAAAAGAATAAAACCATTTCAGCATATTTTTTTAATCCAATTCGGCAACCCACATTGGGGGAGCTAAGGATAGGCTGAGTTTGGTTCTAATTAGCTAGTTGTCAATTAACACCTTCGATTAAAAGGACTAGGCCCAAATAAAATCTTTGTCCAGCCTTATTTTAGGTCATTTTGGCAGCCCCGTTGGGGGGAGAAGAAAGTTCGCTTGCTATTTTAAATTTAACAACTTATCCGCCATAGCTGGGTTGTTATGGCAGATATTTGATGTTTGTTAAGTTAGTTTATGACCATGATATGTTTTCTCGTTTTCGATGTGCTTACTTGTATGAAATTCATTCTAGGTTTTCTTATCCATGTGTTGACTTAGGGTTTCATTCTAGTCAATCTTTACATGACTTGTTGTTAGTTGAAAATGGTAGTTTGTTTATCATGATAAGTATGATATGAGCTTTTATCTTGTGAAGTTTGTTGTACCATTTTTACTCCATTGATAACATTATTTGATCTATATTGTGTTAATGTCAAAGGGAAGGGAAATGTTAAATCTATTTTACAGGTTCCTAATGGGTTCATATTCATCAAGGAAGAAAGTATGGATTGTTGGGAAAATCCATTCGGGCATTGCATTGAGAGTCTACATGGAACTGTTAAGATCTTTATTCTAATAGACTATACATGTGATTTTGAGTTATTTGATTTCTTTGTGATTAGACAAAAAGAACTTGTGACGCCCCCAAAATCGGTATACATCACCTATTCTGAATCGCCAAATACATGGTACAGAATACAAATACAATCTTTAATATACAACAAGAAAGCTGTGAGTTTTAATACAAATACTGTCATCTAGACAATATACAAACTCAATGGGGTCCTCATTATATTTATTATCACACTATTTCACAGAATAGTGAGGACTACTAATACACCATCTAGGACCATCACTCTGTTCCCCGACTCGTCCCAGCTATATTCTTATTTCCTGAAGAGAACAGTGAAAGAAAGGGTGAGCTCAACTAGCCTAGTAAGAAATATTATGACTAAGATAATGCAGAATAAATTATCATTAGCCTTAAACAATGTTAAACTGATACAATATAACAAACATCAAGTTTAACTGCAGCGGAACAAGAAATCCATTAGAAGAGTCAAGTAGAGAATAAAATCTACTATCTTCTATGATTTAAAAGGTTTTTCATCACTTTTATCATTTGAGACTCGACTTAATAAATAATCCACATCATCAAATCATCCCTGCACTATAGGCCAAGAATATTCTTTAGTATCACGACCACGAATTATCCATGCACCACGGGCCAAAGATAATCATGTTTTCATCAATGGTCCTGATCATGTCATAAAATAATTCATCTTTGCACCCTTGGCCGAAGAGAATCCATAGTCATAATCATACCAAAAACTGTCCATCAATGCACTACGGGCCAATGAGGACTTTTTCCACATTATTTGTAACATTACGGTCATGATTATACCGAATAATCCCAGGTCATAATCATACTAAGTCCATCTATGCACTATAGGCCACAGATGACTTTCAACATAATATAAATATGAGGATGATGACAATGACATAATAATTCAATAAAACAAGTTCAAGAATTAATTTATCCAGGAACTAATAACGTCCAAATTGTCAACATGATACTTCTTTGTGAAGTAAAATTCAGGAATGCTCAGAAGAATATTTCCATGAAAAGATACTGGATGAAGCGCAAATATCAAGGATATTCCACTAATTTCATGGAGTATAGAAGTCAAAACTTTAACCAACTAAGTATAATAGAATATATGAAATCGCAAATGGATTTTCGTCCGCTATGAGGTAATCCACGTAGACATATCATTTCCACAATTTAATAAGGAATGAATACGAAGGATCATTCACCATGCATGTGGTAATCCACATAGATAGGTTATTTCAACAGAATAATAAAGAATGGAATAACATCAGGATTCACCATGTGTGCGATATAGCATAACAATCGGTTATTCTCAACGAATAATAAATAATGGAACCGGTCCCAAGTAACGCATGAGCGAGGATATTCCGGCTGAGAATAATAAATAATGGAACCGAGTCCCAAAGTAAGCGCATGAGATAGGATATTTCAACAGAATAATAAAGAACGGAATATTAGAAGAATTTCACCATGTATGCGGTGCTTACATAAACATGTTATTCCAACATAATAATAAAGAATGGAATAACAGAAGAATTTCACTACGTATAGGGTATCCCGTATATACAGGTTATTCCAACAGAATAATAAAGAATGGAATAACAGAAGTTCTCTTCATGAATAAGAAAGAAAGAATACCCCTTATGAGTACAACAAATAATATCCCTTACGAGTACAACAAATAATATCCCTTACCTTAGAAAGAAGAGTACTGGATATAGAAGAAGTGAAGTAGCATAACACTTTTCTTCTTTCTCTCTATAGTTTCTCTCTCTAGAGTTTCAGTGAATTCGTAAGAAATAATGAAGGAATGAGCTTCTATTTATAGAAGAATGGACTGCATAGTAACAAACTCATGAACGGTCCAGATTGATTTACTTTAATCTGATGGTCCATATTTAAAGCAAAATCTTTTAAATAAAATAAAATATATTCTATTTATAATCTAATAAAACAAATAACTTTATAAAAGATTTTACTATGCAAACACTATGCAGACACTATGTAACACTATGCATAATAGAATATAATATATTCTATTTATAGAATAACTTTATAAAAGTATTCTGTTTATATATAAAGTTTTTCTATTTTATTACATTAATAATACCAATAAAACAAAAAGCGAGTGACTTATCACATAAGCATCAATAATCAATACCGTATTGCTACTATGCAACCACGTGTATTCATCGTTCTTTACTACCGAGTAGTTCAACAGTATTAACGGTAAAATTTTCGCCGTTATTTTCATAAAATATTTTTGTCATTTTCTCAATCCGACAATAATTATGTTGCAGGGTCCACCAATGATTGTACCGTCATACGGATATTCCCCGACCAATCGAATATTATACAACAACTTGCATACTTTTCAAAATTTATAAATACTACCCACAACTATAACATTATCTCAAATCCACACCATAATAAAAAAAATATTTCGAAAAAATTAAATCTTTATTCATAAAATCTGGGGTCTCACAGAACTTGTTGATTTGTTTTGTTTTGTGTTTAATCCAAGAATTCAGGTGTATGGGCTTATGTGATGTGATTAGTTTCAAAAGTTGACATTTGACCCAAGATCATTAACGTTGTTTTGTTTGCGAATGATCGAGATCATCATATTGATTTTTAATTTGGAATTCATAAATGGATGGCTATGCTCATACTGATATTTGATCCAGGAGGAGATAGAACTTTTCATAGGCTTATTTGCATTGCATTCAAGTTTGTTTTAGTAGATAATAGATTAGTTCATATAGTTATTATTTGGGAAGTAACTGGTCTACGAGTAGAAGGGCATCGTGTTGCTATATTCTTAGCGAGAGTTAGAGTTTTGGATGATTTTTTTCATAATTTTGTTTGCATTGTTGATATTACTTATGTATATTATTTACAAGTTGAATTGTGGGATTATGATTCGTTTGAAGCTACTAACTTAGTCTATTTTTTATGTAGGAACAGGTATGTGGTTAGTTCCTTTTCAAGCGGAGGAGATGTCGAATTTGAGGACAAATCATTTTCAAGAAGACGGGAATGAAACAATCCTGACCGGGCTTGCATGTGTCGAAAAACAACGAGGACTTAGTTCAAGTTCCGGGTAGTCAACGAATGATTGCGAGTAGATGGGCTGAATTCAACCTAAGGATGCTTCAATTGGAGTTCAAGTCAATTAGCCCCGTGTACATTGGATGTATAAGAGTTACAAGTTATCACGCGACAACACGAGGTTGGAATGCATGGAACGAAGAAGGAGGATTCAAGCGTCAAGACAATGTGTTCATCATGCTGCAGAGATCAAAACTTTTTCTAGGGAGGTTAAAGATGTGCTAAATTCACAAATATGGTCCAAGTGTACGTTTCATGTGAGGGTCCCGAATCTGAGGTCTCGAATCACCACGGATCCGGTTCGATCATTCTATACACTATACAACTATTACTATTTTTGCGGAAGATATAAACATAAATTGTTTATACAATAAATTTACATACTATTCCCCAAGGTCGAGTAACCTTAACTTATACACAATTCATCACTTGTCTAATACATAATATTATCATCATACAATACTATTACAAATCTAATCGCACACATTAACTTTATGCGTTGGAACGGTCTTTAACCTTTCCTTGTATCCGACGCGTTCGTCTTAATCTGCAATGTTTATCATGATATAACAAGGGTGAGCATAAAATTGCCCAGCAAGTTTAAGTTCAATAATATAATGATATATCATGATTGAAAGAATCTGAATAATAAGTTGGCTATAATTCAACAATATAATTGTGAACTAGAATGAACAAACTTTTGACTGAACAAGTATATAACATGAACAAATATATCCGACCGGGCGGTAATGAAGGTGATCAGCCTTTCATACCTGACTTATACATGCAATATGTACAGAGTACAATTCTACAATGGCAATCAGTAATGATTATCCATAAGCATATCAGGATGAAACAACTCTTAGTAGAGTTAAGTAAAAAAACAAACTTGCCTGAACCGTTGATTACCGCTATACGCAATTTATAACGCTTTATCTGAAGACCTAATATTAGTAATATAGATCTCCAATATTAGAATAATATCATCACAATATAATATTATTATATATATAGACATATATAGAATAACCTAAACACATAACACATAAAACATAACTCTATCAGTCTATAACACATATAAGACTCGGTATTAAGTCAAACTATTGCAGTCTGAGTTGAACCCGACACAAATCTGACATCCCGACAGTCTAGTCGGACTTTTATCGAGTCTAAGTTCAATTAAACTCTGCCTAACACTTAACAATTATCTAAGATAATTTATTAACAGTCGAAATATTTTTTGTAAGTTCGTAATAATTTTCAAATAATTATTATCATTTATCATGGATTTTCAATCATTAAAATCATATTTAAATGAATTAAATACCACAATATTCTATTATCATTAATATCTATTTATTGTCAAATATTAATGAAATACATAACATAACATTATAATATATTTATAATATCACAAAGTATTTTAATACCTTAAAATCACCTTTATATGATTTTTAAACACTTAAATCCATTATCTCGATAATTGCTATTAATATTAAAATATTAATATTTTCATGACAAAATATCAAAAGTTATATTTTATAACTTAAAATATTTTTGTAACACTTAAATCATTTTATATGATTTATAAATCATTAATTCTATTTTTCCTAATTTATTTAATATAGTTATTAAATAAACTAATTATCATTAATATTAATTAATTAATGAAATTCATCACAAAATATTAAAATTCATTAAAATAACTTAAAATATTTTCTTTTACCATAATATTATTTTTCATGATTTTTCATGTATTAAAATCATTTTTAAATAATTTATTTAATATTATAATTAAATAAATTAAATACCATTTATATTCCAAAAATATTAAATATTTATGAAATATACTTAAAATAATTAAAAACTATTTTTCAGACTTTAAAATAATTTTTCGAAATTTATTATGTATTTTTAATAATTAAAAACTATTTTTTTCTATTTATTTAATTAAAATAATCAATTTCCGAAATTAAGTGTCGCTATAGGGGCCTTAGGTGACGAATCCGTCGCTAATGGTGTTCTTGGCCTGTTCTTGAGCTGCCCAGAAAATGCATGTCAAAAGACAACTAGGTAGGTTTGACCAACATTTAATCATTGTTCTCGTGATCTTCTGTGCTGGATAAAGTGTTTAGATTATAGTATAAGTGTTATACTACCATTATCAATAAATTTCATGGCCATCGAACAACCTACCTGAGAGATTTAAGGTCCAGAAAATCTTGTCAGAGCTGTTCTTCATTTCTGGGTTTTCCAGAAATGAAGAACAGTTGCTAGGCCTTACTTTGAGCACTCGAATCTAAGCGTTACAGGTTGGATTAATGTGATATTAAAGTTCAATCGTGTAGTCGAGGTGTCAGGGAACACAACCATATCACTAACTCAACCTAAAAACATCATATGATCACGATTTGGCATGGTCAAAGTAGGGATCAGGAATCGGGTCTTGAAGTTTCTGGGTTACCTAGAATCTCCTTTCGGGGAGTTGGTCAACGGTGGTTTGACCATGATTATCTACTATTCTGTTCACGATCTGGGTGGTCTAAAGACTTTAGCATGTAGTCTTCATGTCAGGCTACAACAAAAACAGCAACAACTGGACCAAGTACATTACCAGAAGCAAGATCAATTAATGGTCTAGAAAATCATCATCGATTTTTTCGGGCAAACTAGGTTACCCGTAAATGTCGGGTCAAATGGTCGATCAACACAAATAATTTGCTCATATCTTTCAATCTACTAATGATCTGGCCTTGTGTCTAGCTTCATATCAAAGTCCTCATTATATAGAACACATTTATAACATAAAACAACATATATCTAAAATCGAGAAAGATCTAGGGCCTCTGACATATGACTGTCAGACCACTTTTTGAACCTTTTTCCAGATTTCTAAAATCATCAATTTTGAGCATCTAAATGATATGGATCCAAGTTTTAGCAATCCAGATCATCAAATAACACCCTTTAACATAACTTTAACAAACCAATTTCAACATACAACATCAAATCAAAAGATTTCTAGGATTAGGGTTTATAACTCTTTTATACTTTGATTTTTTGATTCTGACTTTTGAATCTGTTCTTGGTAAGTTGGGATATGATCATGGCTCATCTTATCATTCTCTCTCACTCCACATTTTTGAAATATAGAGAGAGAATGTCTTGGGAGAAAATGAAATTAAAGTGGCCCTTTCTCTCTCTTTAATCTTATAAATTGCTACCAATGTAATGTATTTTGCTGAGCTAGCTGCTGGATTATTGGACAATAAGTCACATGGCTGGTACAAAGTTGGTTACCAACCCCATATATTGGCAAGATTGCAAGTAACCTTCAATTATTTAACAAAGGGCAAAATAGTCATTTTGCTATTAATTTTAATGGCATTCTAGTAAATGGCCAAACCTTTAGGGTTTAGGGTTTGAACCCTTAGATTTTGGCAATTTGATTTCTAAAGTTTCCAATTTAGGTTTTAAAAATAGAAATTTAATATTTCTAAATTAAAATTAGGATTTTCTAATTATATTAAAATTTCTTAATCATAATTTAAATCTTGCTAATTAGGATTAGTATTTCCTAATTAAAATTGCTAATTAAGCAATTAAGGACAAAATTGGTCATTAGGGTTTTCAGCCCAAAAATTAGGGTTTCTAATAAAAAAAATAATTTTCTAATTTATAAATTAGATTTCGTAATTAGATTAGGGTTTTCTAATTACTTATACTTGAAAATTAGAATTAATATATCCTAATTAATATTAAAAGTATTACATTAACACTTAGGTTTTCCCTAATTATAATTAGGGTTTCAAATCCAGAAATTAGGGTTTTCTAAATCAATTAAGGTTTTCCCTAATTAGGTTATTATTAATAACGTTTATTTGTTATATTAACATTTGTATTCCCAAATTAGGGTTTTATACACCGAATTAGGGTTTCGTATTCCCAAAACTAAAATTAGGGTTTCCAGAACCGGTTTCTAGGGTTTCTTATAATTCGTAAGAATTTTCTAACCGAACGTTGACGTTCTTAATATGTACTTAGGGTTTGATACAGATATCGTTTATCTGGTCAACTATTGACCCTTAAACCACATACTGTACACATATACACAAAATATATTCAATTATTCCTTAATCTTGAATAATTCACCTAAATCCTTCACAGAATTTTGAAATCCTCAAAATTCCTTCACAAAATATCGAAAGCATACACTTATTTTATGTCTAGGTTCTAATATTGAACCTTAAATCCATTAATTAAAATTTTAACAATATTCAAATTCTCGGGTTGTCACATTTCAGGTAATTCCGATGCTAGCATGGAAAATAGAATTCATGATGGAGTTTCAGGAAACTCTACCCTGGCGGAGTTTTCCAAGTCAATAAGTCCGCCCCGACGGATTTTCCTCTGTCCAAACAAGCCCCAGGGAGTTCTGACTCCGCCCCGGCGCGTTGTTCTCTGCCTCGATAGATTTGCCTAGATTTGTTTGGAGTGTTTTTCGAGGCTGATGCGTTTTGACAACTTTTGAGCATATATTTGTTTCCTAAACTTAGTATTCACTATATATTATTAGATTTCTATTATAATTAGGATGTTAGATTAGATTTTAATTCCAAAAACACTTATTGATTCCTTTTAATATTTCTAGGGCTTCAAGTTATGGTTGTTTAAGGATCATTGATATAACTAAAATTAATTAATTATTTAATATTATTCAGATTTATTCTACTTAGAGATTTTTCTCTACTTTTGGTTCTTTGAAGAATTTCTAAGTAATTTCTTAGTTTATTTTTTGAGATTCAATTTGACTTATCATACAACAGTTCATAGTTGTGTATTGTAAGACCCCAACTTTTATAAATAAAGATGAATTTTCTATAAATATCATTTTTTTAATATTATGGAGTAAATTTGATATAATGTTATAGCTGTGGGTAATATTTATAAAGTTTGCAAAGTACGCAAGTTATTATATAATATTCGATTGGTCGGGAATATTCGTTTGAGCAGGGAATATTCGTATAACTAAGACAATCATTGGTGGACCCCACAATGTAATTATTATCGGATTGAGAAAACAACAAAAATATTTTATGAAAATAACTACGGAAGTTTTACCGTTAACTCTTTGAAACACCCGGTGTTAAAAAAATACGGTGATACGCATAGTTGCACAAAGATGGCCTGTATTGATTATTGATGCTTACGTGAGAAGTCACTCAGTTTTGTTCAATTATTGCTATAGTAATTGTTGTAAATTTTGCTTTAATTATGGACCGTCCGTTTAAAAGTAAATCAATCTGGACCGTTCATGGATTAGTTACTATGCAGTCCATTCTTCTATAAATAGAAGATCATTCCTTCATTATTTCTTACGAATTCACTGAAACTCTAGAGAGAGAAATTATAGAGAGAAATTATAGAGAAAAGTATTCTGCTACTTCCCTACTCTTGTATTCAGTTTATTTTACTTGTGAGGATATTATTTCTTTTGTATTCATGAAGAGAACTTCGATATTCCATTCTTTATTATTCTTGCTGGAATAACCAGTGATACGCGACTACCCTATACTTGGTGACATTCTTCTATTATTCTATTTTTATTATTATTCATTGGAATATCCTCGTTCATGCGTTTCTTACGCCGCCTAGTTCCGCCTTTTATTATTATTCTGCTGGAATATCCTGTCATGCGTTCGCCTTTACTTCGTTCTGCTCTTTATTATTATTCTTTGGAATATCATGTATCGCGCGCTTACGCCTTACTGGGTTCCGCTTTTTATTATTCTCATTGAACATCCTGCCGGTTGCAAATTTCGCCTGACCTGGTTCCGTTACTTATTAATCTGTTGGAATAACCTGTCTATGCGAAGTACCGCATGCATGGTGATTTCTTTTGTTATTCCATTTGTTGCTATACTCAGTTGGTTAAAGTTTTGACTTCTATACTCCATGAAATTAGTGGAATATCCTTGATATTTGTGCTCCATTCAGTATCTTTTCATGGAAATATTCTTCTGAGCATTTTTGAATTTTACTCTACAAAGCAATATCATGTTGACAATTTGGACGTTATTAGTTCCTGAATAAATTAATTCTTGAACTTGTTTTATTGAATTCTTATATCATTGTCATCATCCTCATGTTTATATTTTTTGAAAGTAATCTGTGGCCTGTAGTGCATGGATGGACTTGGTATGATTATGACCAAGGATTATTCGGTGTAATCATGACCGTAATGTTACAAATGATGTGGTAAAATTCCTCATTGGCCGTAGTGCATTGATGGACAATTTGTTGGCATGATCATGACCATTAATGAATACACAAATATTCTTGGTCCGTAGTAGTGGATGGATAATTGTGGTAGTGATACTAAAGAATATCCTCGGGCAGAAAAGTGCGAGGGGTGATTCGGTGATGGATTATTTATTTATTGTCGAGTCTTAGCGATAAAAGTGATGAAAACCTTTTAAATCATAAAAGATAGTAGATTTTATTCTCTACTGACTCTTTTAATGGATTGCTTGTTCCACTGCAGCTTAAACTTTATGTTGTTATATTTTATCGCTTTAACATTTGTTGAAGGCTAACGATAATTTATTCTCGCATTATCTTAGTCATAATATTTCTTCTCGGGCTAGTTGAGCTCACCCTTTCTTTCACTATTCTTCTCTTGAAAATGAGAACATAGCGAGGACTAGTCGAGGAACGGAGTGACTGGTGCAGAGGATAAGATTAGTAGTCCTCACTATTCCACGTGAAATAGTGTGTTAATAATTGTAATGAGGACTCCTTTTGAGTTTGTATAATCTCTAGTAGACAATAATTGTATTCAAACTCACAGTTATGTTTTGTCGTATTGTACACGACATTTGTATTAGTAAGTTGTATTTGAATTTTGTACCATGTATCTGACGACCCAAGATGGGTGATGTATACCTAATTTTGAGGGCGTCACAGTTGGTATCAGAGCTTAGGGATATGATCCCTGGCTATGATGTGAGAATAGAACTAGGAGGGGAGAGACGGGGAATTCCTTCGCTAGTATGACCTACCTAAGTTTTTTTGGTATTTAATTGGTCGGTCAGAATATAGGGATAATATGTTACATGTCAATTAACATTTTGTTTTGTGGCAATATTTGAAAATGACATCTGAGAATGTTGAGAATAGCAATGGAGCACATGCGACCGTTGATTCACCACATATCAATAATCAGGATAATGTGCATCAGGAAGGCGACAATCCTCATGCAAACAACAACACCGACCAAATGATGAATGATGGATTGTTTAGAGGCTTTATGCAATTCATGCAGCAGCAGGCGAGAGCAGCTCCTGTCCAAAACGTAGGTGGAAATACTGAAAACTCTCGGACGGTCACCGCTAAATAGTTCAAGGAGTTGGGACCACCGGAGTTTATTGGAGAGCCAAAACCACTTATGGCGGAAGCATGGATAAAGCAGATCACCAAAATTTTTGATGTCTTGGGATGTTCCGAGGAGCAAAAGGTTCCCTTTGCCGCCTTTATGTTCCGAGGAGAGGCGATTCATCGGTGGAATCAGTAAAGCGTACTCAACCCCGCCACACCAAGATGTCTTGGGAGAAGTTCCAAGAGTTGTTCAATGACAAATACTTTCCCGAAAGTATTCGTCACATGAAGGAGGTGGAGTTTATCAAGCTGGAGCAAAATAATATGACCGTGTCACAGTATGAGGCTAAATTTGCTGAGTTGTCCCGGTTTGCGTCCCACTTGGTGGATAATGAAGAGCGAATGACACGAATGTTTTTGCGAGGTTTGAAACCTGAGATACGTCAACATCTTATTTCTCATAAACTGTGTTTGTATTCAGATGTTGTAAATAGGGCTCAGTTAGTAGAGCGCGATAATGAGTCAACCCAATCAAAAGAGAGCAGTCGGCAAAATGATAATACTAGTGAGAGTAGTCATCGAAGCGGTGACAACAAGCGTGGAGGGAATCAACAGGCCAGAAATGGTATCCACTTTGGTGGTAATCAGGGCCAAAACAATAAGAATGGACATTTCAAGAAGAGGAGATTCAACAATGATGGAAAGACGTCAAAGAATAAAGACCCATTGTTAAGGAAGGAGAACGACCACCTATCATATGCTTCAAATGCGGAGGGGAGGGACACATCAGTCCAAACTGCACGATGTCGTCCAAAGCATGTTATAATTGTGGAAGAGAAGAGCACTTAGCTCGATTTTGTCGTTCACCGAAGACAAGTTCAGCTAGGATGGAGGCACCAAAGGCCATCCCAGAAAAGTCAAAGCCGGTAGTGCAAGGGAGAGCGTTTGTTGTGACCTCCCAGAAAGCAAGGAACCCGAATGAGGTCATCACGGGTAAGCTTATCATAAAATCTAGCGAAGTCTATACTTTATTTGATACTGGTTCTACCCATTCGTTTATTTCTCCCACTTGTGCTCAACGATTAAATTTAACTTCGGAGAAATTAGATTTTGACTTATCAGTGGAAACTCCATTGGGAGAAACCTTCATTACATCCACTGTTTATAAGTCTTGTTTGGTTCAAATCGGTACCCTTATATTACCTGTCAATCTTATTTCATTAAAAATACTTGCATTTGACGTGATTCTAGGGATTGATTGGTTAACTACTTATCATGCAAAAATTGATTGTTTTTGTAAGGTTGTTAGCTTTCATATTCCTAATCAACCTATTATGTGAATTCAAGCAACCAAACCATTAAAATCAATCACGATCACCTCAAGCCATAAAGCTATTCGTTTATTGAAAAACGGATGTCAAGCTTTCTTAGCTCATGTCACAGATCTAAACAAAAATACGTCAGCTTTGAATGATATTTCTGTTGTTAATAAATTTCCTGACGTATTCCCCGAAGAACTTCCTGGCCTACCCCCAGAACGTGAAATTGAATTTTTATCGACCTTGAACCCTACATAAAAACCCATTTCCAAAGCCCCATATCGAATGGCTCCTATTGAACTTCGTGAGTTAAAGACCCAACTGCAGGAATTGTTAGACATTGGCTTTATTCGTCCTAGTACTTCTCCTTGGGGTGCTCCTATTCTATTCGTGAAGAAGAAAGATGGGAGTATGTGACTTTGTACTGATTATCAGGGGTTGAATAATGTCACCATCAAAAATAGGTACCCATTGCCACGTATTGATGACCTGTTTGACCAGTTGCAATGAGCTAAATTCTTTTCAAAGATTGATCTTCATTCCGGATATCACCAATTGAAGATTAGAACAGATGACATTCCAAAGACGGCTTTCAGAACTCGGTACGGGCATTATGAATTCCTAGTCATGTGCTTTGGATTGACTAATGATCCTACTGCCTTCATGGATATGATGAACCGAGTATTCAAGGAATATTTGGATCACTTTGTGGTCGTCTTTATTGATGACATCCTTATTTATTCCAAAAGTCGTGAAGATCATGAGCAACATTTGAGGCTGACACTCCAAAAGCTTCGTGAATATAAGCTTTATGCCAAGTTGAAGAAATGCGAGTTCTGACTTGAGGAAGTAGCATTCCTTGGGCACGTGGTATCAAGTCATGGAATATCTGTTGACCCAGCAAAGATTAAAGCTATTCAAAGCTGGGAGCAACCTAAATCAGTGACCGAAGTACGTAGCTTTCTCGATTTAGCTGGTTATTATCGGAGGTTCGTGGAAGGATTTTCTCGAATCACTACTCCATTAACTAAGCTGACTCGGAAAGATACAAAGTTCGGTTAGAGCGAGGAATGTGAGAAGAGTTTTCAAGAACTCAAAAGGAGACTCATTTCAAAGACTGCTTACGGCTAATACCATCCGGTTCGGGAGGGATTTGTCATCTACAAAGATGCTTCTAGCAAAGGGTTAGGATGTGTTCACATGCAACATGGGAAAGTCATAGCCTATGCCTCAAGACAACTCAAAGAATATGAGAGGAATTATCCTACTCATAATCTAGAGTTGGCAGCTGTTGTCTTCGCACTTAAAATTTGGAGGCATTACTTGTATGGGGAGAAGGTGGAGATCATTACGGATCATAAAAGCCTCAAATATTTCTTCACTCAAAAGGAACTCAACATGCGACAACGATGCTGGCTTGAGCTATTGAAAGATTATGATCATACCATCCAATACCATCCTGGAAAAGCGAACGTGGTAGCTGACGCATTGAGTAGAAGATCATATGCAAGTGTGAATGCGATATTATCAATGCAAAGGCCCATTTTGTGTGACTTGCAAAGGATGGAGATAGAGTTAAAGACTCCAGGGACCCATGTGATGATGACGAATATACGAGTAGAACCGACTTTAATTGATAAAGTTAAAGCTGCACAACTTACAGACCTGGAGCTGATGCGTATGAGGAAGAAAGTGCAAGAAGGTGCTATGCCGGAAGCAAGAATCGATGAAGAAGGAATACTTTGAGTCAACTCCAGACTTTGTGTTCCTAACGACCCTGATTTAAAGTATAAAATCATGA
This sequence comes from Panax quinquefolius, assembly GCA_020205615.1. Taxonomy (NCBI): domain Eukaryota; kingdom Viridiplantae; phylum Streptophyta; class Magnoliopsida; order Apiales; family Araliaceae; genus Panax; species Panax quinquefolius. The sequence goes on from CM035160.1 coordinate 138,140,935, forward strand.
TGGAGGCGCACAACACACCGTTTGTAAGACCCCGAAATTTTTAAATAAAAAGGAATTTCCTTTATTTATTATTTTGAAATAGTAAGGGTTGATTTAATTAATGTGGATAGTTAAGGGTTAAATACGCAAATATTTCAAAATAAGCAAGTGGTTATAAAATATTCATTATCGTCGGGGAATATTCGTTTGGTCGTGGAATATTCGTACTGTCGGGGAATATTCGTACGACGGCGCAGCCATGTGTGGGCCCCATAACGGAAAGCGATTGGATGAAGAAAACGACAAATATAAGTTGTTTTTAAATAACTGCGTAGTTATTACACTAATTATCTCGTTGGAATACCCGGTGGTTAAGACACACTAATACGCGTTGTTGAACAGTAGCACACGGTATTGCACCAATTATTGATTCTTACGTAAGAGGGCACTACTCAATAATGGTTACAGTAATTACTGTTCAGTATTTTATTGAGTTAATAATTGCTGCGTTGATATTTTATATTGCTGTTGTTCAATAATTGTCATTACACAGTATTTTTCATTATCGAAGCAATAATTCATATTATCTGAATAATATTATTAGATAACATTATTGGCAATGTCTAGAAAGTTCTGTCTAAGGAGAGGTTTGGTCACCTAATTGCGCGCCAGTAAGAAGAAATTCTTATTGGAAAGCCCCTCTTTCCTAGGAACTGCCTGGTTGTCAATATTGTGATTCTGTAATATTATTTGTGAATAATTAATTATTGATTTATATGATGAGGAAAATATTGATTTTATGTGGATATAGATGGAGAAAATTTTTAAAATGACAATTGTTGAAAATTAATATTTTATCTTTTTCTGATAAAATAATTCATTTAAATATATTATTTTAATAATATATTAACGGTGATATTTTTACAACGAATGGGGGATATATGAGTATAAGAGGAGGAAGAGTATTTTTGTTGCAATAAATGTTTAAAATATGTTAAACATGTCGGTGGACCCCATTTATATACCATTTGATTATATCGCCTCGCCTGTTGTATTTCGGTCAATTTCTATTTGGAATTTGGAAAACTTTCTTCTGCAAAGTTGTAGAGAATTGAATTTCCTATAAAAACTCGCGAGATTCAAATTTTTGATGAAAGGCTATTTATTATGAATTATTGAAGTTTTGGATTAATTGATTATCATTTTTTGGAGTTTTAAGTAACTTTTGCATGAAAAACGTTTTTGTCACTTATGGGACATGTGTTATGTGGTTGATTTCAGCTGATGGTGTGCGTAGGAAGATGTGGAAAATAATATTATTAATATATTAAATTTTCTGCTTTGGTGTTCTAAGCAATTTCCTATAAATAGGTGCTTAGGGTTAGAATTGAAAATCACACCGTAAATCAAGTTTTCTCTCTCTATATTATCGAGCGTATTCTTGTGAGTATTTTGAGTATACTTGAGTATTGCTAGATTGGTGCAAGTTCCTTCAAAGACTATACCCCGTGATTCTAGCTAGAAGTCTTCGATCTTCGAGGTAAGGGATATTATTTTTTTGTAATGATATTATTTCTTCAATATCATTATCTTTGAATGTTGATCTGAAGTTTTTATCAAATTTGGAACTTTTTCATGCTCTGGGGTTACTATTCATGGGTTACTATTCATGAGTTACTATTCACGAAGTTACTATTCATGAAGTTACTATTCACGAGTTACTATTCACGAGTACTATTCATGAAGCGTGAAGATGTTTTTGTGGAATTTCTATCTTTTGGTGTCGAGTTACTATTCACGATACTACTTTCGCATTCACGATACTATGACTATTCACGATATCTGACTATTCAATCGAAAAATAAAATTTCTTCTTTTCGTCTAAAACATCTATTCGGATACTAACTCGATTGTATCCATGTTTTGATCATTCTTGAATTTTACACCACTATGATTATTTTTGAGGTATTTTTGACGTGGATAAAACCAAGTACGAATCCTTAATCCTTAATCCTTGTCATTTTGTTTCACCTTTGGATTCGCTTTCTTTAAAAAAAAAAAAAATATTTTCATCATCCTCGGTCTTAAATGATGATATTATGGAATATCTTTGGCACAGAGTGCAAAGATGAATGATTTCTTAAGAATATCTTTGGCTCGTAGTGCAAAGATGAATGATTTCAAGAATATCTTTGGCCAGTAGTGTGAAAGATGAACAGTGTTTAAATGAACATGACCAATCGATGAATATCTTTGGCTGTAGATGCAAAGATGAATATTTGATTCCGGATGTATATTGATTGATGTTACGAGGATAAAAGATAGACGATGAACTTTTAAATTCATACATAGAAGATAGTAGTTTGCATTCTCAACTTAACTCTTCTAATGAATTATTATTTCACGCTGAATATTGATTTAAAATTTATTGTCTATCAGTATTCTATTATATTTTTCCCTCGTTGAAGACTAACGATAATTTGTTGTATATTATCTTAGTCATAATATTCTTTATCGAGCTAGTTGAGCTCACCCTTTTCCTTTTGTTCCATTTTTCTCGTGAGGCGAGAATATAATGAGTACGCAGCCTGGGGTATGGAATGAAGGTTTTAGAAAGGATTGTTTAGTAGTCCTCACCATTTTGTAAAATAATGTATCAATAAATGTGATGAGGATTTATTTGAGTATAGATATTGTCTAGAAGATAATATTTGTATTCAAACTCACAGCTTTTTTACTGTTGTAATAATAAAGTTGTAGTTGTTTCTGCATTCATGTATTTGACAACTCGTAATAGGTGATGTATACCTATTTTGGGGGCGCCATGAGGTATATCGAGCTTAGGGATATGATCTCCATGCGAGATCGGGGAATAGAACTAGGAGGGAGAGACGAGTAAATCCTTCGCTAGTGTGTCCTACCTAAGCTTATTTGTTAGTTGGTCAAGATATAGGGATATTATGTGATATATTGATTTCCTTAATTAACCCTTGTTTTATGACAAGATTTGAGAATGTCGAATCGAGAATATTAACAATGGAAATGAGACCGTGGAGATGCCTCAGTACTCACCAACGAGGAGAACGTCTGCAACAGTCGGGCAATGTTCCTCCCGTGAACAACACCATTGAAAGCGATGATGAACGAGGGATGTTTAGAAGTTTTTGCGATTCATGCAAAAATCGACATTTAGGAGACTCGTGTTCAAAATACGTGAGGAAATGATAGCAATTCACGGGTTGTCACAAACAAGCGAGCTTCAAAGAGTTGGGACCACCAAAATTTAAGGGAAAGCCAGATCCGATCATGGCGAAAATATGGGTCAAACAAATTACCAAGATATTCGATGTCTTGGGATGCACGGAAGAACAGAAGGTTCCATTCGCCACCTTTATGTTCCGTGGCAAGGCGCATTCATGGTGGAGTCTGTGAAGCGTACCCATCCACCAAGACTCAAAGATGTCTTGGGAGACGTTTGAAGCTATTTAATGACAAATACTTTCCCGAAAGTGTTCGCATATATGAAGGAAGTGGAGTTCATCGATTGGAACAAAACAACATGACGGTGTCTCAATGACGAGGCAAAGTTTGCGAGTTATCCGTGTTTGCACCTCATTTGGTGGAGAATGAGGAACGATGACGCGGATGTTTCTTAGAGGTTTGAAACCCCAAGATACGCCGAGATCTCATTTCTCATAAATTTTCTCTTTATTCGGATGTTGTAAAATGTGGCTCAATTATTAGAGCGAGATAACGAGTACGGCCAACCGAGGACCACAACCGTGGATCGTATCGAGATAGCAATCAATGAATAATGATAACTCATGCGAGAAAGAAACAGACGACATAAATGGTAACCACTCTGGTGGTAATCATGGCCATGAAAATAGAAGAAGCGAGTCGAGGAGATTATAAAAGAGGAGATTTAACAACGACCATGTAAAGATGATGATCTTTAAAGAATCGGGTTCTAAGGGAGGAGAACGACCACCCATTATATGCTACAAATGCGGAAAAGAGGGACATATCACCAAACCGCCCACAACAGCTTCAAGGTATGCTATAATTGTGGATAGGAAGGACATATCGCTCGAGATTGTACAATGAGCGAAAAACCTAGTTTAATGGGGGACGGTGACTCAAAAGATCGTCCCGTAAAAAGGCAAAGTCAACGATTCCGGAAGAGCGTTTGTTGTGATCGGGTCATAATGCGAGGAACCCAAACGAGGTGATCACGGGTAAGCTATTTATAAATTCTTGCGAAGTTTATACCTTACTTGATACCGGTGCTACCCATTCATTTATCTCTCTGCATGTGCTCAACGCTTTAAACTTGACTCGGAGAAATTAGACTTTGACCTATCTCGGAAACTCCGTTAGAGAAACTTTCATCACATCCACTTTTTATAAATCTTGTTTGATTCAAGTTGGCACCATTACCTTACCCATTGACCTTATCTCTTTAAAGATACTTGCTTTTGATGTGATTTTAGGGATTGATTGGTTAACTACTCATCATGCCAAAATTGATTGTTTTCGTAAGGTTGTTAGTTTTCATATTCCTAACCAACCTGTTGTATGCGAATTCAAGCAACTAAACCATTAAAATCAATCATCGTTATATATAATCATAAAGCTATTCGCTTATTAAAAACGGATGTCAAGCTTTCTTAGCCCATGTTATGGATTTGAATAAAGACACGCCAAATTTGAATAATATTCTGTTGTTATTGACTTTCCCGACGATTTCAAGAACTTCCTTGCCTACCCCGTAACGTGAAGTTGAATTCTTTATTGATCTTGAACCCGCATAAAGCCCATTTCTAAAACCCCATATCGAATGGCTCCTATTGAACTTCAGAGTTAAAGGTCCAACTACAGAATTGTTGGACATCGGTTTCATTCGTCCCTATTACATCTCCTTGGGGTGCTCCTGCTTTTATTTGTAAAGAAGAAAGACGGAGTATGCGACTTTGTATTGACTATCGAGAATTGAACCATGTCACCATCAAGAATAGGTATCCTCTACCTCGTATTGATGACTTGTTTGACCAATTGCAAGGGGGCACAATTCTTTTCAAAAATCGATCTTCGCTTACGGATATCATCACCAAGATTAGAATCGAGGATATTCCAAAGACGCCTTAACCTCAGATGGGCATTATGAATTCTTAGTCATGTCTTTCGGACTAACTAATGCTCCTGCGGCTTTCATGGATATGATGAACCGAGTATTCAAGGAATATTTGGATCAATTCGTTGTTGTCTTTATTGATGACATCCTCGTATATTCCAAAAGCCGTGAAGATCATGAGCACCATTTGAAGCTGGTACTCCAAAGGCTTCGTGAAAACCAACTATATGCCAAATTGAAGAAATGCGAGTTCTGGCTTGAGGAAGTAGCATTCCTTGGGCACGTGGTGACGAAACATGGAGTATCTGCTGATCCGCCAAGATTGAAGCAATACAAAGTTGGGAGCAACCAAAGTCGGTGGATCAAGTACGTAGCTTTTGGGCTTAAATTTGGTTATTATCGGAGATTCGTGGAAGGGTTTTCTCGAATCGCTACTCCATTAACTCAAATAAACTTCGGAAGGATACAAAATTCGTTTGGAGCGAAGAATGCGAGAAAAGTTTCCATGAGCTTAAGAGGAGACTTATTTCTAAGACTGTTCTAACAATACCATCCGGTTCGGATGGATTTGTTATCTCACAATGATGCTTCGTGCAAAGGGTTAGGATGTGTTCTCATGCAACGTGGAAAGTCATAGCCTATGCCTCATGACAACTTAAAGAGTATGAGAGGAATTATCCTACTCATGATCTAGAGTTAGCGTGATGCTTTCGCTTAAAAATATGGAGGCACTATCTATATGGGGAGAAAGTGGAGATATATTCGCACCATAAAAGCCTTAAATATTTCTTCACTCAAAAGAACTCAACATGCTGGCAGCCGACGCTGGCTCGAGCTATTGAAAGACTACGACCACACTATTCAATACCATCCCGGTAAAGTTTAACGTGGTAGTGACGCATTGAGTAGAAGATCATATGCGGAACGAGTGTGATGATGTCAAGTATATACGACAGAGCCAACTTTAATAGAAAAAGTTAAGGTTGCTCAAGCCACCCAATCGGAGCCGATGCGTATGAAGAAGAAAGTACAAGAAGGAGCTATTCCTAAGCGAGAATTGATGAAGAAGGAATACTTCGAGTCCACTCTAGACTTTGTGTTCCTAACGACTCGATTTGAAGTATAAGATTATGATGGAGGCACACAATACACCATTTGCAATCCATCTCGAAGTACTAAAATGTATCGTGATCTTCGACATACATTTTGGTGGAACAATATGAAGAGAGAGATTGCAAAGTTTATCTCAATGTGTTTAACTTGTCAACGTGTAAAGGCGAGCATCTAGTACCTAAGGGTCCGTTGCAACCACTTGAGATTCCTAATGGAAGTGGGAACACATTACCATGGATTTCGTTACGGGTCTTCCTACGGTTTCTCAAGGCATCAATGCTATTTGGGTTATTGTTGATAGATTAACCAAGTCCGCTTCATTTCTTGCCGATACGGAGACTTATTCCTTGAACGCCTTGCTAGTATGTACGTGAATGAGATTATGAGGTTACATGGCATGCCTCAGTATCCATAGTTTCGGATCGTGACCCAAGATTCACTTCAAGATTTTGGGTTAGCTTGCAAAAAGCTATGGGCACGGATTTGCGATTTAGTTCGCATACCATCCCCAAACCGGACGGACAATCGTAGAGGACTATTCAAACTCTTAAAGATCTATTAAGACTCGTGGTCCTGACTTCAAGGGTAGTTGGGATAAGTATTTACCATTGGTGGAATTCTCCTACAACAACAGCTTATCGTGCAAGTATAGGTGTGGCTCCATTCAAGCATTATATGGACAAAAATGTCGCTCTCCAATATGTTGGGATGAGGTGGGTGAAGCAACATTGTTGGGACCCGAAGTTAAGACGTATGACTACCGAAAAGATCCAAATGATTCGACAACGATACAAACGGCACAAGATCGACAAAAGAGTTATGCGGATCTTCATCGAAAGAACGTGGAATTTAATGTGGGGATCATGTATTGTTGCGAGTTGCTCCATGGAAGGGAGTTACAAGATTTGGGAAGAGAGAAAGCTCAATCCACGATTTATCGGTCCATTTCAAATTCTTGACCGAGTAGGAAATGTAGCCTATAGACTTGCGTTACCTCCGAGTATGTCTCGTGTTCATAATGTGTTTCACATATCCGTATTTCAGTAAATATGTGAAAGACCCGAACCACGTTATTGAGTTAGAACCGGACGAGATAGCCAAGACTTAACGTATGAGGAGGTACTGTCAAGATCTTGGATAGGAAGGAGCATCCTCCTACGCCAAGAAAGGTCATACCACAAGTTAAAGTTTTGTGGAGGAATCATGCTTATAGAGGAAATGACCGGGAATTGAAACGGAAATGAAAGCGAGGTATCCTCACCTTTTGAAACACCGTGTACGTATGTCAATTTCGAGGACAAAATTTCATAAGGAGGGAGGTTGTAAGACCTCAAATTTTTTAAATAAAAAGGAATTTCCTTTATTTATTATTTTGAAATAGTAAGGGTTGATTTGATTAATGTGGATAGTTAAGGGTTAAATACGTAAATATTTCAAAATAAGCAAGTGGTTATAAAATATTCATTATCGCTCGGGAATATTCGTTTGGTCGTGGAATATTCAGATCGTCGGGAATATTCGTGCGACGTATGCAAATGCCCATGTGTGGGCCCCATAACTGAAAGCGATTGGATGAAGAAAACGACAAATATAAGTTATTTTTAAATAACTACGTAGTTATTCTGCTATTATCTTGTTGGAATACCCTTGGTTAAGACACACTAATACGCGCTGTTGAACAAGAAGACACCAGATTGCACCAATTATTGATTCTTACGTAAGAGGGCACTACTCAATAATGGTTACAATAATTACTCGCTCAAGATTTTATCGAGTTAATAATTACTTGCGTTGATATTTTATATTCTTTGTTGTTCAATAATTGTCATTACACGATTTTTTCATTATCGAAGTAATAATTCATATTATCCGAATAATATTATTAGATAACATTATTGGCAATGTCTAGAAAGTTCTCATCAAGGAGAGGTTTGGTCACCTAATCAAGGCCAAAGAAGAAGAAATTCTTATTGAAAGCCCCTCTTTCTGAGGAACCGCCTGGTTGTCAATATTGTGATTCTCAGTAATATTATTTGTGAATAATTAATTATTGATTTATATGATGAGGAAAATATTGATTTTATGTGGATATAGATGGAGAAAATTTTTAAAATGACAATTGTTGAAAATTAATATTTTATCTTTTTCTCGATAAAATAATTCATTTAAATATATTATTTTAATAATATATTAACGGTGATATTTTTACAACGAATGGGGGATATATGAGTATAAGAGGAGGAAGAGTATTTTTGTTGCAATAAATGTTTAAAACATGTTAAACATGCTCTGTGGACCCCATTTATCGAATCGAAATTTGATTATAGCCAAGAAAATCGCCTGCGTTTGTGGATTTCTTTTGTCAATTTCTATTTGGAATTTGGAAAACTTTTCTTCGCAAAGTTGTAGAGAATTGAATTTCCTATAAAAACACATGAGATTCGAATTTTCTGATGAAAGGGCTATTTATTATGAATTATTGAAGTTTTGGATTAATTGATTATCATTTTTTGGAGTTTTAAGTAACTTTTGCATGAAAAACGTTTTTGTCACTTATGGGACATGTGTTAGTGGTTGATTTCAAATGATGGTGTGCGTAGGAAGATGTGGAAAAATAATATTATTAATATATTAAATTTTATGCTTTGGTGTTCTAAGCAATTTCCTATAAATAGGTGCTTAGGTTAGAATTGAAAATCACACCGTAAATCAAGTTTTCTCTCTATATTATCGAGCGTATTCTTGTGAGTATTTTGAGTATACTTTGAGTATTGCTAGATTTGCAAGTTCCCTTCAAAGACTATACCCGTTATTCTAGCTAGAAGTCTCGATCTTTCGAGGTAAGGGATATTATTTTTTTGTAATGATATTATTTCTTCAATATCATTATCTTTGAAATGTTGATCCGAAGTTTTATCAAATTTGGAACTTTTTCATGTCGGGGTTACTATTCATGGGTTACTATTCATCAGTTACTATTCACGAGTTACTATTCACGAGTTACTATTCATGGGTTACTATTCACGAGTACTATTCATGAAGCGTGAAGATGTTTTTGTGGAATTTCTATCTTTTGGTGTCTGAGTTACTATTCACGATACTTTTAAGACTATTCACGATATCTGACTATTATTCAAAAAAATAAAATTTCTTCTTTTCGTCCAAAACATCTATTTTGGATACTAACTCGATTGTATCCATGTTTTGATCATTCTCAATTTTACACCACTATAATTATTTTTGAGGTATTTTTGACGTGGATAAAACCAAGTACGAATCCTTAATCCTTAATCCTTGTCATTTTGTTTCACCGGATTCGCTTTCTTTAAAAAAAATATTTTCATCATCCTCGCCTTAAATGATGATATTATGGAATATCTTTGGCCTCAGAGTGCAAAGATGAATGATTTCTTAAGAATATCTTTGGCCAGTAGTGCAAAGATGAATGATTTCTGAAGAATATCTTTGGCCAGAGTGCAAAGATGAACAGTGTTTAAATGAACATGACCAATCGATGAATATCTTTGGCCTGTAGTGCAAAGATGAATATTTGATTCCAGATGTATATTGATTGATGTTACAGGGATAAAAGATAGACGATGAACTTTTAAATTCATACATAAAAGATAGTAGTTTGCATTCTCTACTTAACTCTTCTAATGAATTATTATTTCATTGCGAATATTGATTTAAAATTTGTTGTCTATCAGTATTCTATTATATTTTTCCTCGTTGAAGACTAACGATAATTTGTCAGATATTATCTTAGTCATAATATTCTTTATTGAGCTAGTTGAGCTCACCCTTTTCCTTTTTGTTCCATTTTTCTCGGGAGGCGAGAATATAAAGCAGTACGAGCCTGGGTATGGAATGAAGGTTTTAGAAAGGATTGTTTAGTAGTCCTCACCATTTTTGTAAAATAATGTATCAATAAATGTGATGAGGATTTATTTGAGTATAGATATTGTCTAGAAGATAATATTTGTATTCAAACTCACGCTTTTCTTGTTGTAATAATAAAGTTGTAGTTGTTTCTGTACCATGTATTTGACAACTCAGAATAGGTGATGTATACCTATTTTGGGGGCGTCACACCGTTTGCAATCCATCCTGGGAGTACCAAAATGTATCCTGATATTCGTCATACATTTTGGTGGAGCAATATGAAGAGAGAGATAGTGCTATTTATCTCAAGGTGTCTAACTTGTCAACGAGTTAAAGCGGAGCATCAAGTACCAAAAGGTCCATTGCAACCACTTGAAATTCTAGAATGGAAGTGGGAGCACATTACCATGGGTTTCGTTACCGGTCTTCCTAAGGTTTCTCAAGGTATAGATGTGATTTAGGTCATTGTTGATAGATTGATCAAGTCTGCTCATTTCTTACTGATACGAGAAACTTATACACTTTAACGTATTGCTCATATGTACATAAACGAGATTGTAAGACTACATGGTATACCGGTATCCAGAGTGTCTAATCGAGACCCAAGATTCACTTCACGATTTTGGGTTAGTTTGCAAAAAGCTATGGGCACAAACTTACGATTTAGCTCGGCATATCATCCTCGAACGACCTGACGGTGGAGAGGACTATTCAAACTCTTGAAGATCTATTAAGACTCTGTGTCCTTGATTTTAAGGGAAATTGGGACAAGTTCTTACTATTCGTGGAGTTTTCCTACAACAACAGTTATCAAGCAAGTATTAGCATGGCTCCATTTGAAGCGTTGTATGGAAGAAAGTGTCGTTCTCCAGTATACTGGGATGAGGTGGGTGAAGTAACGTTGTTGGGACTGGAGTTGGTACGTATGACTACAGAAAAGATTCAAACGATCCGACAACGTATAAAAACCTCACAAGATCGACAAAAGAGTTATGCTGATCTTTATCGAAAGGACGTGGAATTCGTTATAGGAGATCATGTGTTGTTACGTGTTGCTCCATGGAAAGGAGTTACGAGATTTGGAAAGAGAGGAAAACTCAATCCTCGATTCATCGGCCCATTTTTAATCCTCGATCGAGTAGGAACTGTGGCCTATAGACTCGCTTTACCGCCAATTATGTCTCGTGTTCATAACGTTTTTCACATATCCATGTTACGTAAATATAGGAAAGACCCGAACCACATTATAGAGTTAGAACCGGACGAAATAGCGGAAGACTTGACGTATGAAGAGGTTCCTGTTCAAATCTTGGATAAGAAGGAACATATTCTACGCTCCAAGGTTATACCTCAAGTCAAAGTTTTGTGGAGAAACCACGATGTTGAGGAAATGACTTGGGAGTTAGACACTGAAATGAAAGGTATCCTTACTTCTTCAATATACCAGGTACGTACCCTAATTTCGAGGGCAAAATTTCAAAAGAATGGTAGGTTGTAAGACCCCAACTTTTATAAATAAAGATGATTTTTCTATAAATATCATTTTTTTTTAATCTTATGGAGTAAATTTGATATAATGTTATAGCTGTGGGTAATATTTATAAAGTTTGCAAAGTACGCAAGTTGTTATATAATATTCGATTGGTCAGGAATATTCGTTTTGAATAGGAATATTCGCATAACCAAGACAATCATTGGTGGACCCCATAATGTAATTATTATTTGGATTGAAAACGACAAAATACTTTATGAAAATAACTACGAAAGTTTTACCGTTAATCTGCCAAAACACCCGGTGTTAAAAGTACAAATGATACGCCGTAGTTAAAGCGATGCTTCTGGTATTGATTATTGATGCATATGTGAAAAGTCACTCAGTTTTGTTCAATTATTGCTATAGTAATTGTTGTAAATTTTGCTTTAATTATGGACCGTCCGCTTAAAAGTAAATCAATCTGACCGCTCATGGATTAGTTACTATACGATCCATTCTTCTATAAATAGAAGCTCATTCCTTCATTATTTCTTTTAATTCAATTGAAACTCTAGAGAGAAATTATAGAGAAAAGTATTCTGCTACTTCCCTACTCTTGTATTCAGTTTATTTGACAGTAAGGGATATTATTTATTTTGTATTCATGAAGAAAACTTCTGATATTCCATTCTTTATTATTCTGCTGGAATAACCAGTATACGCGGACTACCCTATACTTAGTGACATTCTTCTATTATTCTATTTTTATTATTATTCTGTTGGAATATCATATCTGTGCATTTTACGCCAAACCTGGTTCCGTCTTTATTATTATTCTGTTGGAATATCCTGTCTGTGCGTTTACGCCGGACCTGGTTCCGTATTTATTATTATTCTTTTGGAATATCCTGTCTATACATTTACGCCGGATCTGGTTCCCTCTTTATTATTCTGTTGGAACATCCTGTCGGTGCGAATTTCGCCTGACCTAGTTCCGTTACTTATTAATCTGTTGGAATAACCTGTCTATGCGAAGTACCGCATGCATATTGATTTCTTTTGTTATTCCATTCGTTGCTATACTCAGTTAGTCAAAGTTTTGACTTCTATACTCCATGAAATTAGTGGAATATCCTTGATATTTGCGTTTCATCCAGTATCTTTTCATATTCTTCTGATCATTCTTGAATTTTACTCTACAAAGCAAAGATCATGTTGATAATTTGGACGTTATTAATTCTGGACAAAATAATTCTTGAACTTGTTTTATTGAATTCTTATATCATTGTCATCATCCTCATGTTTATATTTTTTGAAAGTCATCTGTGGCCTGTAGTGCATGGATGGACTTGGTATGATTATGACCAAGGATTATTTGGTGTAATCATGACCGTAATGTTACAAATGATGTGGTAAAATTCCTCATTGGCCGTAGTGCATTGATGGACAGTTGTTGGCATGATCATGACCATTAATGAATACACAAATAATCTTGGCCCGTAGTGCATGGATAATTATGGTCGTGATACTAAAGAATATCCTCGGGCAGTAGTGCAAGGGTGATTCGATTGATGTGGATTATTTATTAAGTCGAGTCTCAAATGATAAAAGTGATGAAAACCTTTTAAATCATAAAAGATAGTAGATTTTATTCTCTACTTGACTCTTTTAATGGATTGCTTGTTCTCATTGGCTTAAACTTAATGTTGTTATATTTTATCGGTTTAACACTTTGTTGAAGGCTAACGATAATTTATTCTCGCATTATCTTAGTCATAATATTTCTTCTTTGGGCTAATTGAGCTCACCTTTTCTTTCAATCGCTTCTCTTGAGAAATGAGAACATAAGCAGGACTAGTCGGGGAACGGAGTGATGGTCCGTAGGATAAGATTAGTAGTCCTCACTATTCTATGAAATAGTGTGTTAATAATTGTAATGAGGACTCCTTTTGAGTTTGTATAATCTCTAGTAGACAATAATTGTATTCAAATTCACAGTTATGTTTTGTCGTATTGTACACGACAGTTGTATTAGTAAGTTGTATTTGAATTTTGTATCATGTATCTGATGACCCAAGATGGGTGATGTATACCTAATTTTGGGGGCATCACATGTATGGTGTCTTCTACCGCATCAATCGTCGATCGTGCCGAGATTCTTGTTTCAATATAAACACGGGGTTTAGGCGTCGTTGGTGTTCCATTCAACCTAGATTACATTGCTTAATAGATTGTACCAAAGTTCTCATCTCAATATAGACGTTGGGTTGAGGTGTCGAGAGAGTTTCACTCTATAACCTGTGCTAGAAACGATCCAGGCAATGACCAGTTCACGCAAACAAGGAGAAGACTTCAAGATTAGATTTTTATCATCTCCGCCCCGGTGGGCTTTTAAGCCTAGGAAATATTTCCCCGACAAAGATCACTCTGCCAAAGTTCGCCCCATCGAGCTCTGAAACCTCCACGGTGCCTTACTCTCTGCCAAACCCCTCCCCGGCGGGCTTTACAGGCCCAAAATATCCACCTAGGTGGAGTGGCCCAAATTTATCTGGCTTGTTTTTTGAAGTAGACGCGTTTTGATAGATTTTGAGCAGGGATTTGTTTCCTAAACTTATTATTTACCATATATTATCAGATTTGTATCATAGCTACGATGTTAAATTTAATTTTGATTCCAAAAACACTTATTGATTCCTTTTAGGATTCCTAGGGTTTCAATTCTTATTATTTAAAGACTCGTGGATGTTGTGACGCCCCCAAATTCAGTCACTCATATCTCGAATTTAGTGTGTCACATACTAATTCTAATATCATACTAAAATCATCAACAACGGAAATAATAGAATAATTTACATGGATATATTATAAATATTCGCGTCCCAAGGTACCGTAACCGTTACTACAACAATCCAGTGATAACACTTAAATATAATTTAATCATCCTTAATACATCATTATAATAATAATAATAATAATAATAATAATAATAATAATAATAATGATTCTACACTTAAAGGATGACTAAGCTATTATGTAGCCTTGCCCTTTCCCGATGTACCGCCTTGCTCTGCCTTAATTGTAATATTTTTAGGGAAGCAAGAATGAGCAACAAGTTTGCCCAGCAAGTAATTTAGCAATAAGAATAAGCAGTTATAACGTTTGAACATTATAAGGTATAACAGTAATTGTTAGTTCAAGGATATCAAGAAGTATCAAGAGTGTTCCATAAATGTCGCTTCAGACTGAAGGATATCAACAAATTTCAAGGTTTATTCATTTCGAGGGTCGATAAGAATGAACACTGAGCAGTCACTAAGGACTAAGAACTCTTACTAGAATTAACAGTATTATACTGTAAACCCAATATAAACGAGTATAATAGGTGATCAGCCTAAAGTACCCTACGTTATGCATAACATTTAATCATACTCATGTGCGCACATCGGTTCCCAAACAATATAAAATTTCCCCTTTTTAAGAGGGTTATTCATCTCAGTAGATTTACAAGAGTCTGCACCAAGTCAATTGGTTTGGATAGCTTTCTAACATGTGATAATTGTCTAACCGAATCAAAGGATTAGACAACTTTTATAATTCATTTAAGAACAATAAGTACAATGCTCGCAACAATGTCAATGTATATAAATGATTTCCGAATAGTAATAGACATTTGCTCAATATGAGTATGGAAACAATTCGGATTATACAATATACAATGTAAAGAATTTAGAAGACTTGCATTCAATATGAGAATCAAATGAAGTTAGAGAACTCACACAAAATCCAAAGTTGTGTGAGTTAGGAGACTTGCCTTTAGCGTTGATTACCACTTATAGCGTAAAATCACCTCAATGAACTATGTTATCCTATTTATGTATTTATAGGTATTCATTAGTCATATACACTTGATATATATATATATATATTTGTATACTTTCATCACACATATCTAAATTCATGAAGGCTACACACATTTAAGCTCATATGTAAGACCCCAACTTATTATTAATGAAATTTAATTTTCTCTATTTATTATTTTGAAATAGTAAGGGTTGATTTGATTAATGTGGATAGTTAGGGGTAAAATACGCAAATATTTCAAAATAAGCAAGTGGTTATAAAATATTCATTGTTGTCGGAGAATATTCGTACTATCGGAATATTCGCATTTACTGACCGTGCAGACAATGTGTGGGCCCCATAACGGAAAGCGATTGGATGAAGAAAACGACAAATATAAGTTGTTTAAAAATAACGGCGTAGTTGTTACCGTTAACACTGTTGGAATACCCGGTGGTTAAAACACAGTAATACGCGTTGTTGCACAGTAGCACACGGTATTGCACCAATTATTGAAGGCACTACTCAATAATGGTTACAGTAATTACTGTTCAGTATTTTATTTTATTGATTCAATAATTGCTACGTTGACATTTTATATTGCTGTTGTTTCAATAATTGTCATTACACCGTATTTTCCATTATCGGAGCAATAATTCATATTATCTGAATAATATTATTAGATAACATTATTGACAATGTCTAGAAAGTTACGTACAAGGAGAGGTTTGGTCATCTAATCATGCTTGCCAGTAGTAGCGAGAGAGATCCTTATTGAAAGCCCCTCTATCCCTGAACCGCAGTTGTCAATAATGTGATTCTGTAATATTATTTATGAATAATTAATTATTGATTTATATGATGAGGAAAATATTGATTTTATGAGGATATAGATGGAGAAAATTTTTAATGTGACAATTGTTGAAAATTAATATTTTATCTTTTTCTGATAAAATAATTCATTTAAATATATTATTTTAATAATATATTAACGATGATATTTTTACAATGAATGTGGGATATATGAGTATATGAGGAGGAAGAGTATTTTTGTGGCATTAAATGTTTAACACATGTTTTGTGTGTTGGTGGACACAATTATCGATCAAATTTGATTATAAATTTGTAAAATCGCCCGTTTGTGGATTTCGGTCAATTTCTGTTTGGAATTTGAAAAAACTTTCTTCTGCAAAGTTGTAGAGAATTAAATTTCCTATAAAAATTCGTGAGATTTGAATTTTCTGATAAAAGGGCTATTTATTATGAATTATTGAAGTTCCAAAGTTCCGAAATAATTAATTTTTGGGAGTTTTAGTTAATTATTTTGAGAAAAACGTTTTTTGCAACTAAGTTGGCCTCACATGTGATTCAAATGGGCTGAGATCAGTTGTCTAAGGTGGGCTAAAGAAAATGTGAAAAATATATTAATATTATATTCAATTTTCACTTTTCGTGTTCTAAGCATTTTCCTATAAATAAGGTGCTTGGGTTAGAATTGAAAATCACAATGTAAACCGAAGTTTCTCTCTATTTCTCTCTCGATATATTGAGCGTATTCTTGTGAGTATACTTTGAGTATTGTTAGACGGTGCAAGTTCCTTCAAAGACTATACCCTAGTATTCCAAATTAGAAGTACTAATCTTTCGAGGTAAGGGATGTTATTTTCTTCTCAAATGATATTATTTATTCAATATCATTATCTTTGAAATATTGGTTGAAACTTTTATCAAATTTGGAACTTTTTCATGTCGGGGTTACTATTCATGAGTTACTATTCACGAAGTTACTATTCATGAGTTACTATTCACGAGTTACTATTCACGAATACTATTCATGAAGCGTGAAGATGTTTTTTTTTGGAATTTCTATCTTTTGGTGTCTGAGTTACTATTCACGTGTACCTGAACTATTCATATACTCATGACTATTCAATCAAAAATAAAATTTCTTCTTTTGTCCAAAATATCTATTCTCGATACTAGCTTTGATTGTATCCATGTTTTGATCATTCTTGAATTTTACACCACTATGATTATTTTTTTGAGGTATTTTTTGAACATGGATAAAACAAAGTACGAATCCTTAATCCTTAATCCTTGTCATTTTGTTTCACCGGATTCGCTTTCTTTAAAAAAAAAATTTTTCATCATCCTCGGTCTTAAATGATGATATTATTGAATATCTTTGGCTCAGTAGGTGCAAAGATGAATGATTTCTGAAGAATATCTTTGGTCAGTAGTGCAAAGATGAACAGTGTTTAGATGAATACGACCAATCGATGAATATCTTTGGCTCAGAGTGCAAAGATGAATATTTGATTCCGATGTATATTGATTGATGTTACAGGATAAAAGATAGACGATGAACTTTAAATTCATACATAGAAGATAGTAGTTTGCATTCTCAACTTAACTCTTCTAATGAATTATTATTTCATTGCGAATATTGATTTAAAATTTGTTATCTATTGTATTCTATTAGATTTTTCCTGTTGAAGACTAACGGTAATTTGTTGTATATTATCTTAGTCATAATATTCTTTACCGGGCTAGTTGAGCTCTCCCTTTTCCTTTTGTTCCATTTTTCTTCTCGTGAGGCGAGAATATAAATGTAAGTACGAGTGGGGGTATGGAATGAAGGTTTTAGAAAGAATTGTTTAGTAGTCCTCACCATTTTGTAAAATAATGTATCAATAAATGTGATGAGGATTTATTTGAGTATAGATATTGTCAGAAGATAATATTTGTATTCAAACTCACGCTTTCTTGTTGTAATAATAAAGTTGTAGTTGTTTACGTACTATGTATCGACAACTCGTAATGGGTGATGTATACCTATTTTGGGGGCGCACAAATGGTATCGAGCTTAGGATATGATCTCTGGCGGAGATCGGGAATAGAACTCAGGGAGGAGAGGCGAGTAAATCCTTCGCTAGTGTGTCCTACCTAAGCTTATTTTTTAGTTGGTCAAGATATAAGGATATTATGTGATATATTGATTTCCTTAATTAACCCTTGTTTTATGACAAAGATTTTGAGAATGTCGATCGAGAATATTAACAATGGAAATGAGACCGTGGAGACGCTTTGTACTCACCAACGAGGAGAACGTGCAACAGTGGGCAATGTTCTCATGTGAACAACACCACTGCTAAGAGATGATGAACGAGGGGATGTTTAGAAGCTTTTTGCGTTCATGCAAAATCGCACGAGGAGACTCGTGTTCAAAATACGAGGAGGAAATGATAGCAATTCACCAAGTTGTCACAACCAAGAAGTTCAAAGAGTTGGGACGACCAGAATTTAAGGGAAAGCCGATCCTATCATGGCGGAAACATGGGTCAAACAAATTACCAAGATATTCGATGCCTTGGGATGCACGGAGAGCGAAGGTTCCATTTGCCACCTTTTATGTTCCGTGGCGGCGGCGATTTCATCGGTGGAAGTCTCAGTGAGCGCACCCATCCAAATTACACTCAAAGATGTCTTGGGAAACGTTTGAAACTATTTAATGACAAATACTTTCCGAAAGTGTTCGTCATATGAAGGAAGTGGAGTTCATCAGATTAGATCAAAACAACATGACGGTGTCTCAATACGAGGCAATGTTTACAGAGTTATCCAGTTTGCACCTCATTTGGTGGAGAATGAGGAACGTATGATGACACGGATGTTTCTTAGAGGTTTGAAACCCTAAGATAAGTCAAGATCTCATTTCTCATAAACTTTCTCTCTATTCAGATGTTGTAAAATGTGGCTCAATTATTAGAGCGAGATAACGAGTACGGCCAACCGAGGGACCACAACCGTGATCGTATCGCAGATAGCGAACAATGTAATAATGATAACCAAATGAGAAAGAAATGACAGTAAAATGGTAACCACTCGGTGGTAATCATGGCCATGAAAATAGAAGAAGCGAGTCGGAGGAGATTTTAAAAGAGGAGATTTAACAATGACCATGTGAAGACGACAAAGGCTTGCAAGAAGAATCGGGTTCTAAGGGAGGAGAACGACCACCCATTATTATGCTATAAATGCGGAAAGAGGGATATATCGGTCCAAACTGCCCACAACAAGCTCAAGGTATGCTATAATTGTGGAAAGGAAGGACATATCGCTCGAGATCAGTATGGTAGCGAAACCTAGTTCAAAGAGGATTCGTGACTCTCAAAGATCGTCCCCGAAAAAGTCAAAGTCAACGATTCCGGAAGAGCGTTTGTTGTGGATCGTCATAATGCGAGGAACCCAAACGAGGTGATCATGGGTAAGCTATTTATAAATTCTTGTGAAGTTTATACCTTACTTGATACCAAAGCATACCCATTCATTTATCTCTCTCCGCTTGTGCTCAACGCTTTAAACTTGACTCGGAGAAATTAGACTTTGACCTATCTGTGGAAACTCCGTTAGGAGAAACTTTCATCACATCCACTGCTTATAAATCTTGTTTGATTCAAGTTGGCACCATTACCTTACCCGCTGACCTTATCTCTTTAAAGATCTTTGCTTTTGATGTGATTTTAGGGATTGATTGGTTAACTACTCATCATGCCAAAATTGATTATTTTAAGTAAGGTTGTTAGTTTTCATATTCCTAACCAACCTGTTGTATGAATTCAAGTAACTAAACCATTAAAATCAATCACCATCATATCTAATCATAAAGCTATTCGCTTATTGAAAAACGGATGTCAAGCTTTCTTAGCCCATGTTATGGATTTGAATAAAGACACGCCAAATTTGAATAAAATTCTGTTGTTATTGACTTTCCGACGTATTTCAAGAACTTCCCTGGCCTACCCCTTAACGTGAAGTTGAATTCTTTATTGATCCCGAACTGATACAAAGCCCATTTCTAAAACCCCATATCGAATGGCTCCTATTGAACTTCAGAGTTAAAGGTCCAACTACAGAATTGTTGGACATCGGTTTCATTCGCCCTAGTACATCTCCTTGGGGTGCTCCTGCTTTATTTATAAAGAAGAAAAAGATCGGAGTATGCGACTTTGTATTGACTATCTGAATTGAACCATGTCACAATCAAGAATAGGTATCCTCTACCTCGTATTGATGACTTGTTTGACCCGATTCAAAGGGCACAATTCTTTTCAAAATCGATCTTCGCTTCCGGATATCATCACCAAGATTAGAATCGAGGATATTCCAAAGACCGCCTTGAAACTTCGGTATGGGCATTATGAATTCTTAGTCATGTCTTTCTTGGATTGACTAATGCTCCCGCATCTTTCATGGATATGATGAACCGAGTATTTAAGGAATATTTGGATCGATTCGTTGTTGTCTTTATTGATGACATCCTTATATATTCCAAAAGTCGTGAAGATCATGAGCACCATTTGAAGTCGGGTACTCGAAAGGATCGTGAAAACCAACTATATGCCAAATTGAAGAAATGCGAGTTCGGCTTGAGGAAGTAGCATTCCTTGGGCACGCGGGTGTCGAAAACATGGAGTATCCGTTGATCCCATGAAGATTGAAGCAATACAAAGTTGGGAGCAACCAAAGTCGGTGGATCAAGTACGTAGCTTTTTGGCTTAGTGGTTATTATCGAGATTCGTGGAAGGGTTTTCTCGAATCGCTACTCCATTAACTCACTTAACTTCGGAAGGATACAAAATTCGTTTGGAGCGAAGAATGCGAGAAGAGTTTCCAAGAGCTTAAGAGGAGACTTATTTCGCACTGTTCTAACAATACCATCTGGTTCTTGATGGATTTGTTATCTACGACCGATGCTTCGAGCAAAGGGTTAGGATGTGTTCTCATGCAACGTGGGAAAGTCATAGCCTATGCCTCATGACAACTTAAAGAGTATGAGAGGAATTATCCTACTCATGATCTAGAGTTAGCAAAGATCGTTTTAGCTAAAAGATTTGGAAGCACTATCTATATGGGGAGAAAGTGGAGATATATTCTGACCATAAAAGCCTTAAATATTTCTTCACTCAAAAAAGAACTCAACACGCGGCGACATTGGCTCGAGCTATTGAAAGACTACGACCACACTATTCAATACCATCCCGGAAAAGCGAACGTGGTAGCCGACGCGTTGAGTAGAAGATCATATGCAGAACGAAAAGGATGATGTTAAGTATACGCGTAGAGCCAACTTTAATAGAAAAGTTTAGGTTGCTCGCCACCCCAGGCCGAGAAATGATGCGTATGAAGAAGAAAGTACAAGAAGGAGCTATTCGAAGCGAAAATTGATGAAGAAGGAATACTTGAGTCCACTCTGACTTTGTGTTCCTAACGACTGATTTGAAGTACAAGATTATGATGGAGGCACACAATACACCATTTTCAATCCATCCTGGAAGTACTAAAATGTATCGTGATCTTCGACATACATTTTGGTGGAACAATATGAAGAGAGAGATTGCAAAGTTTATCTCAATGTGTTTAACTTGTCAACGTGTAAAGGCGAAGCATCTGGTACCTAAGGGTCCTCAGAACCACTTGAGATTCCGAAATGGAAGTGGAACACATTACCATGGATTTCAAGCATTTTGTCTTCCTATGGTTTCTCGGGCATCAATGCTATTTGGGTTATTGTTGATAGATTAACCAAGTCCGCTTTCATTTCTTGCCGATCGGAGACTTATTCACTTGAACGCCTTCACTAGTATGTGCGTGAATGAGATTGTGAGGTTGCATGGCATGCCTGTATCCATAGTTTCTGGATCGTGACCCAAGATTCACTTCAAGATTTTGGGTTAGCTTGCAAAAAGCTATGGGCACAGATTCACGATTCGATTCGGCATACCATCCTCAAACGGATTTTACAATCGAAAAGGACTATTCAAACTCTTGAAGATTTATTAAGACTCAGTGTCCTAGACTTCAAGGCGGTTAGGTTAAGTATTTACCATTGGTGAAATTCTCCTACAACAACAGCTTATCGAGCAAGTATAGGTGTGGCTCCTTTTGAAGCATTATATGGGCGAAAGTGTCGCTTCTCCGGTATGTTGGGACGAGGTGGGTGAAGCAACACCGTTGGGACCCGAGTTGAGTACGTATGACTACTAAAAGATCCAAATGATTCGACAACGATATACAAACGGCACAAGATCGACAAAAGAGTTATGCGGATCTTCATCGAAAGGACGTGGAATTTAGTGTAGGGGATCATGTATTGTCATGAAGTTGCTCCATGGAAGGGAGTTACAAGATTTGGGAAGAGAGGAAAGCTCAATCCACGATTTATTGGTCCATTTCAAATTCTTGACCGAGTAGGAAATGTAGCCTATAGACTCGCGTTACCTCCGAGTATGTCTCGTGTTCATAATGTATTTCACATATCTGTACTTCGTAAATATGTGAAAGACCCAACCACGCTATAGAGTTAGAACCGGACGAGATAGCCAAGACTTAACGTATGAGGAGGTACCACAAGATCTTGGATAGGAAGGAGCATGTCCTACGCGCAAAGGTTATACCACAAGTTAAAGTTTTGTGGAGGAATCATGCTATAGAGGAAATGACCTGGGAATTGGAAACGGAAATGAAAGCGAGGTATCCTCACCTTTTCGAAACACCAGTGCATCGTCGTCAATTTCGAGGATGAAATTTCATAAGGAGGGAGGTTGTAAGACCCCAACTTATTATTAATGAAATTTAATTTTCTATTTATTATTTTGAAATAGTAAGGGTTGATTTGATTAATGTGGATAGTTAGGGGTAAAATACGCAAATATTTCAAAATAAGCAAGTGGTTATAAAATATTCATTGTTGTTTTAGAATATTACGTACTATCGGGAATATTCGTGCGGCGACGCAAGCAACCATGTGTGGGCCCCATATAACTTGAAAGCGATTGGATGAAGAAAACGACAAATATAAGTTGTTTAAAATAACTGTGTAGTTGTTACCATTAACACTTTGTTGGAATACCCGGTGGTTAAAACACAAGAATACGCTGTTGTTGCACAAGAGAAGATGCACCAGATTGCACCAATTATTGAAGGCACTACTCAATAATGGTTACAGTAATTACTGTTCAATATTTTATTTTATTGATTCAATAATTGCTACGTTGACATTTTATATTCTTTGTTGTTTCAATAATTGTCATTACACCTATTTTCCATTATCGGAGCAATAATTCATATTATCCTAATAATATTATTAGATAACATTATTGACAATGTCTAGAAAGTTCATGGCCAAGAGAGGTTTGGTCATCTAATTGCTAGCTAAGTAAGAGAGATCCTTATTGAAAGCCCTCATCCCTGGAACCGCCTCGTTGTCAATAATGTGATTCTCATAATATTATTTATGAATAATTAATTATTGATTTATATGATGAGGAAAATATTAATTTTATGAGGATATAGATGGAGAAAATTTTAATGTGACAATTGTTGAAAATTAATATTTTATCTTTTTCGATAAAATAATTCATTTAAATATATTATTTTAATAATATATTAACGATGATATTTTTACAATGAATGTGGGATATATGAGTATATGAGGAGGAAGAGTATTTTTGTGGCATTAAATGTTTAACACATGTTTTGTGTGTTGGTGGACACAATTATTGATCAAATTTGATTATAAACACGTAAAATCGCCTTGGTTTGTGGATTTCGGTCAATTTCTGTTTGGAATTTGAAAAACCTTTCTTCTGCAAAGTTGTAGAGAATTGAATTTCCTATAAAAATTCGCGAGATTTGAATTTTCTGATAAAAGGGCTATTTATTATGAATTATTGAAGTTCCGAAGTTCCGAAATAATTAATTTTTGGGAGTTTTAGTTAATTATTTTGAGAAAAACGTTTTTTGCAACTAAGTTGGCCTCACATGTGATTCAAATGGGCTGAGATCAGTTGTCTAAGGTGGGCTAAAGAAAATGTGAAAAATATATTAATATTATATTCAATTTTCAAACTTGGTGTTCTAAAGCATTTTCCTATAAATAAGGTGCTTAGGTTAGAATTGAAAATCACAATGTAAACTCAGTTTCTCTCTTTTTCTCTCTCGATATATTGAGCGTATTCTTGTGAGTATACTTTGAGTATTGTTAGACGGTGCAAGTTCCTTCAAAGACTATATACGGTATTATTCCAAATTTAAATACTAATCTTTCGAGGTAAGGGATGTTATTTTCTTCTCAAATGATATTTTATTTATTCAATATCATTATCTTTGAAATATTGGTTGGAACTTTTATCAAATTTGGAACTTTTTCATGTCGGGTTACTATTCATGAGTTACTATTCACGAGTTACTATTCATGAGTTACTATTCACGAGTTACTATTCACGAATACTATTCATGAAGCGTGAAGATGTTTTTTGTGGAATTTCTATCTTTTGGTGTCGGAGTTACTATTCACGTGTCCGGAACTATTCATATATACGGCACTATTCACCGAAAAATAAAATTTCTTCTTTTTGTCCAAAATATCTATTCTGGATACTAGCTTTGATTGCATTCATGTTTTGATCATTCTTGAATTTTACACCACTATGATTATTTTTGAGGTATTTTTTGAACATGAATAAAACAAAGTACGAATCCTTAATCCTTAATCCTTGTCATTTTGTTTCACTGGATTCGTTTCTTTAAAAAAAAATATATTTTCATCATCCTCGGTCTTAAATGATGATATTATTGAATATCTTTGTTTTCAGTGCAGATGAATGATTTCTGAAGAATATCTTTGGTAGTAGTGCAAAGATGAACAGTGTTTAGATGAACATGACCAATCGATGAATATCTTTGGCCCAGAGTGCAAAGATGAATATTTGATTCGAGATGTATATTGATTGATGTTACGGGGATAAAAGATAGACGATGAACTTTTAAATTCATACATGTAAGATAGTAGTTTGCATTCTCAACTTAACTCTTCTAATGAATTATTATTTCATGCGAATATTGATTTAAAATTTGTTGTCTATTGTATTCTATTAGATTTTTCCTGTTGAAGACTAACGGTAATTTATTGTATATTATCTTAGTCATAATATTCTTTATCGGGCTAGTTGAGCTCACCCTTTTCCTTTTTGTTCCATTTTCTTCTCGGAGGCGAGAATATAAGCGAGTAATGCGAGTCTGGGTATGGAATGAAGGTTTTAGAAAGAATTGTTTAGTAGTCCTCACCATTTTTGTAAAATAATGTATCAATAAATGTGATGAGGATTTATTTGAGTATAGATATTGTCTAGAAGATAATATTTGTATTCAAACTCACAGTTTTACTGTTGTAATAATAAAGTTGTAGTTGTTTCTGTACCATGTATTGACAACTCAGAATGGGTGATGTATACCTATTTTGGGGGCGTCACATCATAGATGCGTAACTCACATTGATTGTACCTTTAAAATCTTTAGAAACATTTTTAGATCTCTTATACTTACATCATATGTGAAACATTGCTTAAGTTACTCACACATGTTGAAGAACCTTTAGGCTAAGTTTGGTCCTTTATTATATTTACTCATAAATTTCCATTTTATAAAGTTAAAAGAGCTCATTATATCAACCACTAACCATAGTATTCGTTAACCACATAACATTGCCAAACAACCTCTTTTAGTTCATGCTTGCGTAGTTTATAACGTGTTTAATTAGATGTGTGAACATATCGGTTATCTTTAGAGGCATAAAGCATCCTATCATAGTTGTTCAAAAGTTCACCATACAAGTCATGAAGTCTTCAACTCAATTGGTTTCCAAATCATAAATTTTCATGACAACAACTAAGCACGCAAAGTACGTTGAATTCACATTTCATATGTATTTATAAAACTAACTAAGTTGCGAATACATGCTCAAAAGGTTCGATTTCAAAAAGCTGTAAGGTTTTATAAACATGGTTTTCGTCTTTTAATTTTTCTTTCAAAAAGTTATAATTCAAACTCCAAACCTACTAAAACATCAAGGTTAAACATGCATTGACACATGCTTAAGGCATGTTTATAATTTTATAAACATGCATTGACACATACTTAAGGGTTATGCATACTCCTTAAGTTAAGTTAGTTTAGGTCCGCTTGTATCAAAAAAATAAGTTACTTAAGACACACCCCCAATTTGGGAGGGCATTTATACTACAGGGACCCCGTAGGCATGGCTTATGTAAAACTTCCACTTCCCCGTCGAGGCGGGGCCTTTATATTTCACGACCCCACAATAAAGCGGGCATCACTTATGTCTTTAGAATACATCACTCCCTTGCTACGAGCTAACATGCCAACTCCCATCCAAACAGTAATGTAATGATGTATAACTGATATAAACTTGCTACTAACCATCCCTAGCATGCTTCTAACAATCCCAAACATACAAACAATCAAATTCAAGAATCAATTCAAGATTTATGCCATTTTGTCAAAGTTTAACACATTTAGCGATTCTCTTCACTACGGATTCGTTACTTGACCAATTTACTTCGTTTAACTTTTGTTGATTTCGTATTTAACCATATTAACAATGTCTAGCATCAATTGACACATTCTAGCATGCTTTAACCATAAACTTTTCAACTCAAAACAAGTATTTTTGTACTTTTCTAAGAACTTTGCAAATCTTGAATTTAAGAACATATAGAGGAATATTACCTTTTGTGAAGTTGAATTTCTACTCTAGCTTCACTTTGCAGATTGTATAAGCTCAACCAAACCACACTCAGACACAACTTGAAGTTTTAACAAAGAATTTAGCAAATGACTGTGAATGAGAATGGCTCCATTTGTAGGAAAGCTTGTGACCAAATTTAGGCTTTGCTCAATGAATTAAACCATTGGAATGGAGAATGATATGATGGGTATTAAGAATTTGGTGGAGGAGTACTATGTAGACCACTCCCCTCCTAATGATTTTCTAGCTTTGTGTTTGGTAATGAGGGACTAGGCCAATGGCCTATTACGTGAAGAGAAAATAGAACAACACACTCATTTTGGGACATTACCAATACTCAGCATTTGCAAACCATTACTTAGCATACTTAGATTTAGTTGATATTTGTCCACAAATGTGCATACATATACACCCACTCATACATTACACCTAGAATCATATAATCCATGTACATTAGTTTAATTCCAAAAATATTTACATTAAACTAGAATATACTTTAGTTGGGTACCAATATTACTTTCCATAAAATTCATTATTCCAATTCTACATAAATATTAAGATAATCACTTAGTATTCATTATTTATTTAATCAAAGTTATTTTCCTTCACAGGGTTTAAAATACTCATTTAATTACTCCCACACACATCATGGGGTCACATAAGACTTTTCACACACAACTTAATAAATTACATAAGTTAAGCTTACTTTTATCATATATTTTTATATAATAATTATTTACATTCCAATGTCACACCTCATCTTATATTGAATGAAAAACCTTAATATATATGATTTCTCCTTACATGATATTAGTCATGATAATTAATGAATAACAATTAGTCAACCATATTATAGCGGGGGTTAAATGCTTTCTGAGTCATTTATATTTATAAATTAGAAACTTATAAATTGGTCATTTGAACTTTTTTTTTCTTACGATCGACTCATCGAACTTTAGTTTACTAACAAAAAGTTACAAAAAACGTTAATTCAAGGTTGACTTAATGAAAATGATGATGTGGCAGCTGACTTGTCTAAAAAAAAGCTTATGTGTCAGTTAGTATGCGATGTGGCAGTGAATATGTGAATTTGGAGGAAAATTTTTATGAAAAAATGGAAAAAAATATTTTAAAGTATAATATAAAATATAAAAATTAGTCAAAAAACAAAAAAAATAATAATTATTATTTTTAATAAAAATTAAAAAATGCAATTTTTTTATTTTTTATTAAAAAAATTTAAAACGCATTTTGTTTAATAAAAATAATTGGTTTTTTAATTTTATTAAAAAATTTAAAACGCAATTTTTTTAATAAAATAAATATTTTTAATAAAATAAATTAAAACGCATTTTTTAATAAAATAAAAAAAATGTTGTTTTTTAATAATAAAAATGCGAGTTTTTAAAAAATAGTTTTAATAAATGCGACTTTTTTAATAATAAAATGTATTAAAAATTCAGCTTTTATTATTAAAAAATCGCATTTTAATACTAAAATCTACATTTTTAAAAAAATAGCGTTTTTTATAAAAACTACATTTTAAAATGCGCTTTTTAAAATTGCGCTTTTTAAAAACAACGTTTTAAAATGCGAGTTTTTTTTAAAAAATGTAGTTTTTTAATAATAAAATGCGATTTTTAAAAAAGCGCATTTATATAAAAAATAATTAAAAATTTTCTTTTATTAGAAAATTTGCTTTTTAAAAAATGCATTTTAATTATTTAAAAAACTACATTTTTTTATTTTATTAAAAAAGCGCATTTTTTATTTTTATTAAAAATATGCGTTTTAATTTTTTTTATAAAAATATAAAAAAGCGAATTATTTTATTTTAAAAAACGCGCGTTTTAATTTTTTTTTTAAAAAAAATAAAAAAATTGCATTTTTTAATTTTATTACAAATAATTATTTTTATTTATTTATTTTCTTGTTTTTTTGGCTAATTTTTATAATTTATATTATACTTTAAAATATTTTTTTTCATTTTTTCATGAAAATTTTCTTCCAAATCCACATCTTCACTACCACGTCGCATACTAACTGTCACATAAGTTTTTTTTAGACAAGTCAACTGCCACATCATCATTTCCATTAAGTCAACCTTGACTTAATGGTTTTTGTAACTTTTTATTAGTAAACTAAAGTTCAGTGAGTTGACTGTAAGAAAAAAAAAATTAATGACCCATTTGTAAGTCGACCTATATTACAGTGACCTAGAAAGCATTTAACCCTATTATGACATTATTTATTTATTAATATTACTAATTAATTTAATCCATTTCATCCTTAATTAAATTAGTACTTTCTCATTTCACCACTTTGCCACACTAGGCATAATTCTACAAGCTTAAACTAAGCTTCTCATCACTTCTAATACATTGCTTAATTATCACATGCTTATTCAATTAATTATCACAACTCATGTCAATACTATATATATTTATATTCAAATAAATATGCAAACATTCTTTATTCTCAATATTATAATTTATTAAAATTTGTGGGTATTACAGATGTAATTCAACATTAATTATTCAATAGTATTTAGATTTATTCTATTTGTGAGATTATTCTTTACTTTAAGTTATTTGAAGAATTCCTAAGTATTTTTCTTAGTTAATTTTTTGCGATTCAATTTGACTTATCATACAACAATACATAGTTGTGTGTGGCATTTTCTATCGCGTCAATCGTCGATTGTGTCGAGGTTCCTATTTCAATATAAACACGGGGTTTAGCGTCGTTGGTGTTCCATTCAACACATATTTCATTGCTTGATCGATTATACCAAGGTTCTCGTCTCAATATAAACGTTGGGTTGAGGTGTCGAGAGAGTTCCACTCTATCAACTGTGCTAGAAATAATCCGGATGACAACCACCTCACGCATGTGTGTCGTGGAGTCTATTAGGATGAATAAAAGTATTCGTTTTGGATTTAAATTGTTAAACTTTACATCTATTATTCTAAGGTATGATTGTATGATAATAACACTATATTAAAATGGCAGATGGTATAAATATAACTTGTTAATTTAAGAATTCATTATGTTATATAATTCATTTGATTAATGAATATAATACATTTAGTTGTTGAAGTAAAAATATGAAGATATAAAAAGAATGCCTTAAGTATTAAAGGTTAAGTTTTTATATACTCCCACTTAATTAACATTTTAAGGTGAATAATTGTATATATTTGATCTCAAGATATAAATATGAATCATAACGATAAATCATAATAGATATGACTTGAGAAGTAAGACGAGCTATAAACGTTGCGATTCAGGAAACAAAAAAAGAAGTAAAAAAGTTTTAATTTTATATGCATTTTATCAATTATAGTATTCGTTAAAGATGTAGAGTTAGACTGAGATCATATATTAACGAACAAGATCGGGAGAGAAAATAGGCCGAATTTTGGGGTTGTTACACTAGCTCCCTTATATCATTAGGTATCTACCATAAAACGTTCAGGGCCAACCATGTTCTCTAACTCAAAATTACTCCCAAAACAGAGTAAAATCATGAGTGTATTTATCAGCCTTCTTGCAAAACATTATGATTAAATAACCATAAGGAGAAAAATTCTCAAACTTTTAGGGTTTGTAGAACACTTATAGAGCTACAACATACTAAAATATTACTCCATCCGTCCCAAATTAATTGCTCAGTTTTGACTTTTTAAAGTCAAATTGACCATTTTTAAAACTAATCTTTCTACTATTTTTGCTAAAATATAGGCGAAGAGTTATAACCAAAAGAAAGTATATACAATTTATTACTAATCCCAATTTTTATAATTTTAGAAATATATCTATATATGCTTAATTATTAATTCTAAAAATAGTCAATTTGACTTAAAAAAGTCAAAACTGATCAATTAATTTGGGACGGAGGGAGTAAGTTCTAACTCATTATAGGTTGAGAGTTATGTAATTTAGAAAAACATGGCACAAACAATTTTTAGTTAGTCTTGTATTGTTTTTTTTTCTTTTTTCTCTTTTATGATTTTGGTTCTTTTTTTGCTTTTCATGGTCACATCATTAGAGACATATCAATATTATCTTAACATATTAAGAGTTTCAAAGTTTTCAAGAGAAAATAATTTTCAAAAGGTTCTATGGATTAAAAAGTATATATGTTTTATGTTCCTTTTGCTGGTTTTCTTCTTTCTAGTGCTTTCTCCCTTCTCACTCTGTTTCTGAGTTTTAAAATGGACAGAAAAGAAAAAAATATGACTTAAAATTTAAGTTTTTAATAAACAGAAAAGAAAATGAATGGATAGAAAACTTGGTCATTTTTCCTGCCAAAATTTTCCGTCCAAAATTGGCCTGATTTGGACGGAAAAGAAATTGGAATAACTAATATTTTTATAATTCTCATATTATCCTCAACTTTCAATATAATAACTTTTAAATTACAACCCATGTCCCCAATTTATGAGAAACAAACTTTTTTGGTGCAAACGACTTTTTTTTTATCTGCCACCACCAGTAGTTATACCGCAATAACTTCTCTTCTTCGAATTCTTTCACAATTCCTCATGTTGAACGCTCCCCTGCAAAACCCTTTTCTAATTCTCATCCCAATACCAAGGTTTGGTATTATCGTGTGTGTGTGTATTCTTTGTTTGTTGTTTGAACTTGAACTTGCAAGTTTATTTGTTTCTAGTATCAGATATACATATTATCTTGTTTTTTAGCATAACTCTATTTGTTGATAATGGTATTCAAATAATTGAGAATTGTTTTCCCTTTTTCTTACCACTTGTAGTACTTGACCTTCTAAAGTTTGGTTCACACCCATCAATTATTTGGATATTTGTATTTGATTATGGAATTTTTTTTTTTTGATTAAATTGATCTTGTATATTTTTATTCATGGTTCAATGATTATAATTAATAGAAGAGTAAATTTGTAAACTAAAATTTTACTTTTCTTTTCTATTAAAAACTCAGAAAGAACACAAAGAAAAAGTTTTTTCTATTCTTCCCTTTTCTGTTCTAATTTAAGTTTTCTATTCTTTTATTTTCCGTCCAAAACTCAGAAACAGAATGTCAAAGTCCAAACTTCTTCTTCTTCTTTCTCTTTCTCTTCTTTCTCCGCCGTTAAATTTTCAATATTTCGTTGTTTAATACTGCGGACGAGACAAATGTCCAAAATGTGCCTCCTTTACAAGTCCTCATTCGTAGTATTAAACTGTGGATGCTAATTTTATAGCTGATCAATTGGGAAATGACGTCGTTTTTAAATAAGTATCATCCGCAGTATTAAACTAATGATGCTAAGTATGGTTGGTCAATTGGAAAACGATGTCGTATTAGCTAAATTCAATTATATTTTAGTTTTTTAAGCTCGCAGTGTTAAACTATAGATGCCATATAGGGAGGATTCATACAATACAATGTTGAATACAGAGTTTGTAAAACCCCAACTTTTTGAATAAAGATTAAATTTTCTCGAAATATATTTTTGAATATTATGGTGTGGATTTGATATAATGTTATAGTTGTGGGTAATATTTACAAATTTTGCAAAGTATGCAAGTTGTTATATAATATTCGATTGGTGAGAATATTCATTTTAACGGGGAATATTAAATACAACGGCAATCAATCATCATTGGACCCCATGACGGAATTATTATTATCGGATTGAGAAAGCGACAAAAAAACTTTTATAAAAATAACGGCGGAAGTTTTACAGTTAATTTGTTGAAACACCCGGTGTTAAAAAATGAATATGTCTGGCATGGCGTGGTTGCATAGTAGCACACGGTATTGATTATTGATGCTTACGTGAGAAGTCACTCGGTTATACTCAATTATTGCTACGATGATTTACGCATCATATCTATCATATTATGGATTCAATTATGGTCAGATATCATCTGCGTAAAATGTTTTTATTAAATCAATACTTGAGGCGACAAATTTATTCATATTATAAAGCGCAATATTTACAATGTCTAGAAGTTACATCGAGGAGAGGTTTGGTCACCTAATTATTGCGCATGATAGGGAGAAATCCTTATTGAAAGCCCTCTTTCATGGGAACGACACTGGTTGATAAATATTGTGAGTTATAATATTAATGATGAATGATGTTCGGAGTTGAATTTGGAGACGCTTGACGTGATATTTGAGTCCTGGAACATTTAAATTAGTAAAATAGTCTATAAACACAAATTTTTTTTGGATTCACTATTTGGTCAAAAAGTCCACATTTGACTTTTTCGGGAAAAGTCAAACTTCAAAATTTTCAAAATTTATATTTTTGATAAAAATAGTTTCATTATGTTGGAATTGTTTGTGTTAGTGAAAATCGACATTTATTAGATGATAATTGATGTCAGGGTTATATTGATAAATCGGGTAATTTATCGGATAAATGAGCAATTAATTGCTACTAATTCACATGCTTATATAACTATTTGTTCACATATGTGTACTATTGAATCACATTATTTACTATTAGGGGAGTTGGTGCAAGATTGATAATACTTACATGACTAAGTTAAAAATTGAGGTATAGATGGAGCTATTATACTGTAATTCGTATTTTTTCACATGATTATACTATTGATTCACATGATTGTACTATTGATTCACATTATTTACTATTAGGGGAGTTGGTGCAAGATTGATAATACTTGCGGGACTAAATTAAAAATGAAAGAAAAGTTGGAGGTATTGTCTTTGTAATTTTCGAGCCCCAAAACGTGCTTATTATCGAAACTATATTTTCCTATAAATAGAAGCTCATTCTTCCTTCATTTCTCACCAATTCACAAAAGCTTTAGAGCGATTATTATTATAGAGAGAAAGAAGAAGAAATCTGCTACTCACTATTCCGATATCCGGTTTTTCCAAGGTAGGAATATTATTTGTTGTACTCGTAGGGAGTATTATTTCTTTCTTATCTATGAAGAGAACTTACATTATTCCATTCTTTATTATTACATTGGAATAACTTTTGTATCATGCAATGCTACCCTATACTTGGTGAAATTCTTACATTGTTCCATTCTTTATCATTACATTTGGAACATCACATGCATGCGTTCTCTGCCGGACTGGTTCCGTCTTTATTATTCGATTGGAATATCATGTCTGCATGCGTTTCTGTGGGACTGAATCCTTCTTTATTATTCCGTTGGAATATCATATCATGCGTTCTACGCCTTGGGACCGATCCGTCTTTATTATTCATTTGGAAATATCCTATCACATGCGTTTTCTGTGGGACTGATTCCGTCTTTATTATTACATTGGAATATCCTCGTCATGCATGCGTTTTATCTGGGACTGATTACATTATTTATTATTACATTGGAATAACTTTTGCTGTCTTGATCTATCGCATGCTGGTGATTTCATTTGTTATTCTATTCCTTATTATACTCAATTAGTTAAAGTTTTGACTTCTATACTCCATGAAATTAGTGGAATATCCTTGATATTTACGCTTCATCCAGTATCTTTTCATGGAAATATTCTTCTGAGCATTCTTGAATTTTACTCTACAAAACAGTATCATGTTGACAATTTGGACTTTATTAGTTCCTGGATAAATTAATTCTTGAACTTGTTTTATTGAATTCTTATATCATTGTCATCATCCTCATGTTTATATTTTGTTGAAAGTCATCTGTGGCCTATAAAGCATAGATGGACTTGGTATGATTATGACCAGGGATTAATCGGTGTAATCATGACCGTAATGTTACAAATGATGTGGTAAAAGTCCTCATTGGCCCGTGGTGCATTGATGGACAGTTATTGGCATGATCATGACCATTATTGAATACATAAATATTCTTAGCCTGTAGTGCATGGATAATTGTGGTCGTGATACTAAAGAATATCCTTGACCATAGTGCAGGGGTGATTCGATGACGTGAATTATTTATTAAGCTGTGTCCCAGCGATAAAAGTGATGAAAAACCTTTTAAATCATAAAAGATAGTAGATTTTATTCTCTACTTGACTCTTTTAATGGATTGCTTGTTCAAACTGCAGATTAAACTTGATGGTTGTTATATTGTATCGGTTTAACACTTTGTTGAAGGCTAACGATAATATATTTTGCATTTTCTTAGTCATAATATTTCCTCTTTGGGCTAGTTGAGCTCACCCTTTTACTTTTATTGTTCTCTTGAGAAAATGAGAACGTAGCGAGGACTAGTCGGGGAGCGGAGTAGCGGGACGAGATGATAGCATTAGTAGTCCTCACTATTACGTGAAATAGTGTGATAATAATTGTAATGAGTACTCCTTTTGAGTTTGTATAATCTCTAGTAGACAATATTTGTATTCAAACTCATGACTTATGTTTTGTCGTATTGTACACTGACAACAGATTATTAAGTTATATTTGAATTTATGTACCATGTAAGTGGCGACCCAAGATGGGTGACGTATACCTAATTTTGGGGGCGTCACAGAGTTGGAGATTGAAAATTTAAAAGCTCTAATTAAACCAACCACTAGAACTTGAGAAAAGCTAAAGCTATAGAAGGAGAAGCATTAAAACCCAAATAATTGTAGTCAAAACATCTGTAATTACGTGTTGAAAGCAATTCAAACCTATTATCTACTAAAATTGTCGCAAATACTGTTGAAAGAGAATGGTGGTACAGTAATATTGTTCGAGCCACAAAAAATAAAGTAAATGCTCCCCCACCCTTTTTATATATTTTTTCATTTCACAGACTCCTTTAGATCATATCAAGCTTCATTAAATCAATGAACCCTAGATTCTCATAATTACAATCACTGTGAGCTTCTTCAGTGTATTACGGTGTATTGTTAGTGTAAGACCCCAACTTTTTATAAATGAAATTGAATTTCCTCTATTTATTATTTTGAAATAGTAAGGGTTGAATTGATTAATGTGGTTAGTTATGGGTAAAATGCTCAAATATTTCAAATAAGCAAGTGGTTATAAAATATTCATTATTGTTTGGAATATTCGTTTGGTCGTGGAATATTCTTCCCAATAAATGGAATATTAAATGCAGACACACGATCTTTTGTGGGCCCCATAACTTGAAAGCAATTGGATGAAGAAAACGACATAAGTATAAGTTGTTTATAAATAACGGCGTAGTTATTACAAGTTATCTTTTGTTGAATACTCGGTGGGTTAAAACACGATGTCTGGCGTTGTTGTTGCATGAAGACACTTACCAGTATTGCACCAATTATTGATTCTTACGTGAAGACACTTGATTCTTACGTAAGAAGACAACTATTCAATATTTTATTTTATTGATTCAATAATTGCTACGTTGATATTTTATATTATTGTTGTTTTAATAATTGTCACTACT
Organism: Panax quinquefolius; assembly: GCA_020205615.1. Lineage (NCBI taxonomy): Eukaryota > Viridiplantae > Streptophyta > Magnoliopsida > Apiales > Araliaceae > Panax > Panax quinquefolius. Next base: position 138,177,306 of record CM035160.1, read on the forward strand.
GCGATATTTTCCATTATCAAATCAATAATTCATATTATTTAAATAATATTATTAGATAGCATTATTGGCAATGTCTAGAAAGTTACATCTAAGGAGAGGTTTGGTCACCTAATTGCGCCGCCAAGAAGGAGAAATCCTTATTGAAAGCCACCTCTTTCTGAGGAACGACACGGTTGTCGTTATTGTGATTACGTAATATTATTTGTGAATAATTAATTATTGATTTATATGATAAGAAAAATATTTATTTATGTGGATATAAATGGAGGAATTTTTAGAAAAGTGACAATTGTTGAAAATTGATATTTTATCTTTTACGATAAAATAATTTATTATTATATTATAATAATATAATAATGGTGATATTTTTTTACAATGAATGTGGGATATATGAGTAAATGAGGAGGAATAGTATTTTTGTTACTAAAAATATTTAAAACATATTAAACATGTTGGTGGACCCATTTCTTGGCCCGAAATTTGATTATAGCACAGTAAAATCGTCTCAGTATGTGAATTTGATTCAATTTTGTTTTGGAATTTGGAAAAACTTCCTTACGCAAAGTTGTAGAAATTGAATTTCCTATAGAAGGACATAAGATTCAAATTTTTCTGATAAAAGAGCTATTTATTATGAATTATTGAAGTTCTGAAGTTCTGAAATAATTAATTTTTGAAGTTTAAAATATTTTAATTAAGAAAAACGTTTTTGTTATTTTTGTGGGGTGGATGGATGATGATTTTGGTCTGGTGTGGTGTGCGTAGGAATATAATTTGAAAATATTAATAATTTATTAAATTTTCTGCTTTGGTGTTCTAAGCATTTTTCTATAAATAGGGTGCTTAGGTTAGAATTAAAAATCACACCAGAATCTGAAGTTTTCTCTCTCTATAATATCGAGCGTATTTTTGTGAGTATTTTTATACTTTGAGTGTTGCTATACGGTGTAAGTTTCTTTCAATGTTATATCCGAAATTCAGTCAGAAGTACTATTCTTTTCGAGGTAAGGGATGTTATTTTCTTCTTAAATGATATTATTTTCTTCAATATCATTATCTTAAAATATTGGTTTGAACTTTTATCAAATTTAGAACTTTTTGTGTATGGGGTTACTATTCACGTTATCTTCACTGACTATTCACCAAAAAATGAAAATTTTCCTTTTGTCCAAGATGTCTATTATGGTTACTATCTTTGATTGTATCCATGTTTTGATCTTTATTTTGGATTACGCTTCAAAATTGGTTATGATGGAGTATTATTGAACTTGGATAAAAGCAATGTCTGAATCCCTAATATTTGTTCTTTTGTCTCACTGGACTCGTTTTCTTTAAAATATTTTTCATCATCCTCAGTCCTAAATGATGATATTACTGAATATCTTTGGCATGTAGTGCAAAGATGAATGATTTTCTAATGAATATCTTTGGCCCATAGTGCAAAGATGAACAGGTGTTTAGATGAACATGACCAACTGATGAATATCTTTGAATCGTAGTGCAAAGATGAATATTTGATTCCAGATATATATTGATTGATGTTACAGGGATAAAATATCGACGATGACCCTTTAAATTCATATATAGAAGATAGTAGATTTCATTCTCTACTTAACTCTTCTAATGAATTATTATTTCCCCTACGAATATTGATTTAAAACTGATTGTCTATTGTATTCTATTAGATTTTTTCCTGTTGAGGACTAACGATAATTTGTTCTATGTTATCTTAGTCATAATGTTCTTTACTGGGCTAGTTGAGCTCACCCTTTTCTTTTTTGTTCCATTTTTCTTCTCAGGAGGCGAGAATATAGCGAGTACTAGTCGGGGTGTGGAATGATGGTTCTAGAAGTTGTTTTAGTAGTCCTCACTATTTTGTAAAATAGTGTATTAATAATTATAATGAGGGCTTATTTGAGTGTGGATATTGTCTAGATGACAATATTTGTATTTAAACTCACAGCTTTAAATGTTGTAAATATTTTGCTTTCGACAATTGTATTAATAAAGTTGTAGTTGTTTACGCACTGTGTTTTGGTGACTCAGAATGGGTGTTGTATACCTATTTTGGGGGCGTCACAGTTAGCTTTGATCCAGACTTGGTGTTTTCACTGTTGTAATTGTTATCTGTAATATATAGTATTATTTAATATATATATATATATATATAATAAAACAGAACATAATTTTATATATATATAACATAGAAATTATTAATAAATAAATCTGAGTCCTTTGAATTCACAAAGTCTCCTTAAAGCAAATTTATTCCCTCACAGGTGCTAAGGATTAATTGAATAATTGCTTCCCAAGATAAAACGGATTTCCAGTTCTTAATTAGAAGCACTTCAAAATTAAGAACACATCGAACCAATATTTATGTTATATGCTGAACTTACATGAATATTAATAATGCATGCATGAAGAAAACTAGGGAAAAACTTACTGCAACACTTTGCAGATAACGGGATTTTGCAGTTTGAACGGGAAACGGGAAACGGAGAATAGGCTACGACACAGGCAGAACGGGAACGGAAAATCTATATTTTTCGGAACGGGAAAATTTTCTGTAGAATGGAACGGAACAGAAATTGTGTAGAACGGGAGGGAAAATTACTTGTTGTTTTAGGCGCCCATATTGATTAATTTATAGCCTAAGTTGGCAGTTTATTACCGTTGGCACCATCAAAACTACGTAGTATTGATAATAACTTAAACAAAATCTGTTAAATTATTAAACATATTTTGTCCAAAAAGTTATATATCAAGACCCGAACCCACGACCCCGAGCCCGACCACGGCGCACGTGTGGGTTTGAACCATACCTTGGCTAGGTCCTCTCCCTTTCACAAAAGTGGGGTGCCCCTTGGGGCCCTTTCTAGTGAGCAAACATCTCATATATAAAGACTTCACATTTCCTTCACACATCCTATGTGGGACTTTTGCACCTTACAATATTTCAAGTAGGTGACTTTGGAGTCAATTTTCTCATTCAATTCTTAATGGATTTGAACATATAAATATATCAAGCTATACTCCTCATGAAGGAGAACACATTGGTGCAAAGACCTGATATTTTCGAAATGTGGGTCCCTCATTTAATTGAGCCTCAAAATGCTCTAACATTTAATATTTCAAATCCCATTTCCAACAGTAATCACCGAGGACGATGTGAATTGCTTGCAAGGAGTGAAAACAGTGTATTGTATTAATCCTCCTTAGTTGGCATCTGCACTTTAATATGCGGAGCCTAGAAAACTAAAAAAATAGAATTTGGCCAATATGACGTTTTTCAATTGATCAATCATACTTATTTAGCATCCGCAGTTTAATACTTCGGACGACACTTATTTAAAAACGACGTCGTTTCTCAATTGGTTTGTCATACTTAGCACACAGTTTAATATTGCGGACATGAACTTGTAAATGAGGAGTATTTTGGACATTTCCACATCCAAAATATTAAACTGCGAAATAGTAAAAATTAAATTGCAAATGAGAGCAATATTAACCGTTCGATATTTAGATAGACGCTCAAAATTTATTGTAAAACTATTTTTTTTATAACATTAATTATGAATCAATCCTCGAAAATATAAGAAAGAATATTTTGTTTGCTTGGTGTACGTAATATACTAGTATAGGTTAGTTTTGGTTGTTCCGCTAAAATTTGGGCCACGTGACCCTTTTACTTTTCCTTTACAATATAGGCCCCAAAGATGAATTAAAAGGCCAACAAGACTTCTTTTCTATGTATAGCTGGTCACGTGGGAATTTTATCCCCATAAATTTCTTTTTTTTTTCCTTTTTTTTGTATTCTTCATTTCTTGGTCAATTGGTAAGACTTTTTGATTTTTCTTTTGCATTATATAACCTTTCAACACATAATTTAAATATGTTAGGGTATAAAATTAATTTCAATTAACATTTCTTTTTAAAAAATAAAATAATACTACTCTCTTATAAAAAAAAAGGTCATAATCTTTACATATTATGATATCTGCGGCAGCCCATATATAATGGACGAAAGGCATGTATGTATGTGATATATAAAGATTATGTAATTTTTTATATGCGATAATAATATTCTTTGTAAAAATATTTACATTACAATCCGCCATGCTGAAGACATTGATAGGAAAACAAAAAAACTAGTTCAGTACGTACGTACTTTAAAAAACCCTAAAGCCAGACAGATTTATTTTGGAAACCATGGCCATCCATTATAAATTCAAATAAGTTGAAGGGGAGTGAGTATATATGCCTGCATGCTCAGAGATTAACTTGAGAGATCATCTCCATTAAAATAGAGGATCTCTAAAAGATTAACTTGAATGAGTATATATATATGCCTGCGTGCTCAGAGATTAACTTGAGAGATCATCTCCATTAAAATATGTCTGACTTTTACAGGCAGAGTTTTCCTGTGGCATTGTATTAGTTGGTAGGACTTCGATTCCATTGCCAAAAGAAATCAATCGCCAAAAAGAAAAATAGATGATTTGGGCTTGTGGCGACAAAAGGATCAAGATACATACCTGAATAGAATATCATACTCACTATTAGAAAAAAGCGCGAATTATATATATTATACTACTCCCTTCGTTTTAGGATAAAAATCCTAGCTGACTTTTTGCGCATATTAAAAAAGATGATAAAATGACAAAATTATTCATATTTAAATTCTCATTTAATTGCAAAATTTTTTGCATATGACTACTGATATTCCATAAATATGCATAAAGAATGTAAATATGACAATTAATACTAAGGGTATTATAGACAAATTATTGTAAAAATTAGATTGTTTAAGGTAAGTAGATATTTAACTTGTGACTACTTAAAATAATAATAAAGCATTTTATCCTGAGACGGAGGGAGTAATATTCATCCTCAAATGTATTTTTATGGAGAAGGGACAAATTAAAGAACATTTTCACTAACAAATTAATATAAAGACAACGCGTGGTCGAAAGATTTAAATTCAATACCTCGTACACCAAGAATTTTGATACCATGTTACTCCCTCCTATTCAGATTAAATGTCTTTTTAGAATTAAGCATACTTATTAAGAAATAACACAAAATGTCTTTTCTATCCTTAATTAATTATTTCTCTCTCCACAATTGTCTATTCTCATTCTCCACATTGCATTTACTAAGCATATTAAATAGATGGGTAAATTAGGAAAAAATAGTGCAATACTTCATAGGAATTCCAAAACGACACTTATATAGAATAAAATGAAACTCTCTAAAAAGACATTTAATCTGAATAGAAGGGAGTATTAATCAACACATAAAAGTTATTAAAAAGAGTAATAAATAATTTATATCATGCTAATAGTGTTAATACTTGAGTGAGTGAATGCTTTATAAGTCCATGGTACATGAATGTATTTAAAAGAAAAGTGTCATAGGATATGTATGGCTAAGTTCATTTACATGCATTTGGTCATCAAAGTTCTATATATAGTCTTGTAAATTAGTTATTTGATATAAGTGAACTAAGTGAAATGTAAGTTGAAGTGAAACAATTCTTCCTATATATATCCAGTTTCTCTCTAAATTATATCCTCTTCCACATTTTCAATATAGTGGCATGAGAGTCGAGGTTTAGAAAAGGGTATCCAAGATGACAACTAGGGCGAGTCAACAACCAAATTGAGGTGATTAGTGCTATCAAATTGTGGTAACTCAGACTTGGAGTGCATGCACCTTGGTGCTGGCATAAGGTAAAAAGATACAATACATAACTTAGGCACCATAGAGATGATAACGTGTTTATGATTTTCAACCCTTTACTTTTAACATTTATGTAACTTAAAGGGTAAAGGAGAAAGGAAAAGGTTAAAATAAAAATTATTCAATTAAAAAAAACTAAATGTATAACAAGTAAACATGATTTTTATTGTAACCCAAAATAATACCATGTAATAATAAATTAAAAGATACACATCTTACGCACATTACTTTGAGACTAGCTACATTCTCACTTGTATGTTACAAGTTACAACCACACTCATTTGAAAAAGTATAGTTCAACTGAATTAACAGATCATAACCTAAAAAATTAAGTCTCAGAATTGAGATACTAAGTACTACAAATTAAAAAGAAAAAAACACCATTTAATTTAGCTACTCTAAATTAAAGGTTATGCTTGTAATCCTTCATCCTACTACAGTAGACATTCATTTGAAAATTGTTATTCCATTTAAACAAAATTTTGGCAGGCATGAATATATATTAGACCGAGTAGAACTAGAGTCTTGCGGGTATACTTAGACGTTAGTGTTTCCATGTCCAAGGCCATTACAGATACTATGTGTAAAATTAGGCAATGTACTGCACTTCCAGTAGGGAAATAGGTCATTAAAGGGAAATAGGGCAATGTACTTCAAGTTAAAATGAATTGAATTCTCACCTTCCAGAGTATATATAAGGATCTCTTGAAATGCAATGAACAACGACCATGTACCTACGAGAAGTTTGAATAACTTGAGAATAAGAAAAACAAAGTAGCTGTGACTATGTTATTGTAAATACAGTCACAATCTGATGGATTGTTGGATCAACCAATTAGTTTGGTTGTGGATCTTATTCATAGATGTATATCTGCAATTTAAATTCGATCTGTAGGATTTTATATTCGAAGACCTAGATATGGTCGGCAGAAAAAGTCCTAGATTCGGTGGCTAGAAATAGCATTATATATATATATATATATATATATATATATATATATATATATATATATATATATATATATATATACCACATGTACAAATTATTATCTATAAAATAATATATTATACACTTAACAACATTAAGTAATATAGTTTCCCACAAATGATATTCCCATTGATCGGAACTATAAAGGCAGCAGATCTACTATCTAAAACGCTACAAGACTATTTCTAGCCAGTACTGGATTTAGGATTTCCATTATAAGATCCTAGGTCGAGGATTTAACATATAATAAATGGTGGGTATAGGACTTATTCTAGCCAATATATCTAGGGCGTCCATTACAACTTTCTTATTTTTGTTTAGTATTTATGATATTTGAAAGATAATGATTTGTGTCGGTGTATATTATAAATATATGTGTGTGCGCGCGTAGAGTAAGTGTAATACCTGAGCCTGTTTGTGATGAATATGAATTTTTGATCCGATAGGGCATCGTTTCTGGCGAAATCCAGGTAAATCGTTGGTACAGGGGGTGGAGGCACCAACATTAGACAACTTATGAAAGACAAAAGCTTCAACACTGATATATATTATCGATGGGGTTTCGAAAAGAATATATGCAGCCATGAAGAGACGGCTGTGCTGAGAACTTGGCTATTTGTGTGATATGATTAGGGTTTGAGGAATTTCCTCCTTTAATACCCCCGTTTTGCAAATATGGTACGTAAGTTTGGAATTTCCTCCTTTAATACCCCCGTTTTGCAAATATGGTATGTAAGTTTGGTAAAGATTTTTTTTAATTTCAAAAAGGAATAACTTTTAATTTCTTCCAAAAACGCTTTTTCACCTATAATTTCTACCCCTTGTGTCATCAAATATTCCCAAACATGTATATTTTTTAACTTATTTTTTTTACATCATGGCTCCAAACAGATCTACACTTCTTTTCATAATAATTTTTTTTTGTGAGTGTTGTGGTTAACCTACGTTTGGAGGACGGAAAATATAAAACTAAAAAGATATTGACGGAGAAAGAGAAAATAAACAAAAGAAGGGGAGAGAAAGACAAAGGAAGAAAATGATAAACAGAAAATAAGATAAGAAAAAAGAAAGAAATGTACTACTTCCTATTTCGTATTTCAGTTTTTATATATTTCATTAACCGTTTATCAAAAATAAATAAATAAATAATTCTAAAGAATGAAGGAGGGGGGGCCTTTACACATTTAAATTATTACGGCAACGATCTCACTTTTACACAAGAATAAAACACAGAACGAAGATAGTGAGCTTAAATTTCTTTCTGGTTCTCTTTTCTTCTGTTTTGTTTTTTGCTCATTTAACATATGTTTCTCAAAACCCCAAACAAATTGCTACCGTCTTACAAAGCATTTTGCCTTTAAAAAAATAAATTTAGATGTAATGCCCTCAAATCCCTATATTCGCTACAACCAGGGGCGGATTCGGGATTTTTTTCCAAGCAGAAGCGAATTTAATTAATTTTTTTTGTTGAAGTTAAATAAAAAAAACTTGAACCAATCATAATATTAAGTAATCATAATAATGTTTATAAATTGTAATAAATATTCATAATCCAAACTAAAGAAGAAATTTCAAATAAAAAATATTTAGATACAATTTAGAAACTTATTTCGGTTACTTGTCATAGTTCAATTTAAATGATTCTCCAAATGGTCAAAGTCTCAAACCAAATTTGTTTTCTACATTCAAACAAAACCATGAATTAATTTCAAAGCATAAACTAGTTTTGGTAACTTTTTATAAGTTTCAAATAAGTTTTACTTGAAATAAGAAAAACAAATCATCCAAAACTTATACTCCAAACACCAAAAATTATACAGGGTCCATTAGTTAGATGCAAAAAAATAACGTATTTATAACAATTAGAAATGATGGGTTATTAAAGGCTCATAGTCATTTCCAATTTTCCATTTCCCATTATAAAATAAGAAAAAACCATTGTAAGCTATCACAATAAAAGACAGAAACTACTCAACCAAAATGATCCCATTTTCAATTAAAGATCAAACAACTCAAAAATAAAAACTCAATCAGACCAATTGTGACGCCCCCAAAATCGGGACCAACTTAATCCACAATCAGAACTAACCTAATCCCGATCTTGTGCATTAACACTATCTTGTTCTAGTTATCAATATTATAATTGATAAAACTGTAGATAATTTTAAAAAAAAATCTTTTTGTCCTTCATCTTTTCCCTGAATCACAACCTTTACGATTCCCTTATTTCAAAATCATATTTATTTTTATGATTTATTTTATCAGAGTAAGATATGAATATATATAATTAATCTCTTCAAACATATCCCTTTTTGTAAATAGTATAGTCACTATATAGTAATCACCACTACTCATTCTCAATTCAAAACAAACTTTCTTTATTTATAGAATATTTCCGAATTTCACATAATTGTCAACTACATACATTAAAAACCATTAACATGGTTCAAAATAACTTCTAGCTCAAGAAAATTTTGCACAACTTCTGATCTTTATTGTCCAAATGGCAGATAATATTGCTTTGTATCATTAACATACAAAAAGTTTATTTTTGCAAGATTAAGCTCGACAGCTAAGTAAATCGAGCAATTTTCATGCTTCACTTAGCATATAATTTTCATGCTTAACTAGCATATTATAAACGTTCTTCTATGTATATCATACATGATGTGTTCCATATATCATATAAAAAATTATTTCCATAACTCATTTAACTTAATCATAAATGACTAAAATACACTTTGTACCCTAAATTCTACAGGCATGTTGAGGTTTGCATCCTAAACTTCTAAATGTGCTTACTTGTACCCTAATATTTAATTTGCGTAACAAAAAGCACCCTCCAATCTCTCAACCGGTCTAAAATGACTAGGAGTTCAGGTTCTATTTTTTTAAAGATAAAATAAGTAAACTATTAACAAAAATAATATAATAATATTAAAACTAATCAATGAAAATAATAATTAATTAAACCTAAACCACCACCCTTTTCTCTCTCCCTCTTTCTCTTCACTCAGTTCAACTTCGTCAACCATGGACCATGGTTAGCAACAAGATGTTTACAGAGCAGCGGCATAATCAATTGATTGTGACTTCAATTCATTGTTTCATCCCCAATAAAAAAAATTCATCCAAGTCCATTTTAACCATCAATGAGTAAAACCCTAACCCACACCAACCCCAAATTGATCTAAAAATTTCTCACCCAATTAACTAAAAACATCAATAAAATCTATTTTGGGGTTAGATTTTAGGTTTAAGATTATTTTTGTGAAGATGAAGAAAAGGAGCAATTTGTTGCGAATTTTATTGGGTATTGGATTAGAAATTGGAGTTAAAGTTAGAGATCAAAATTAAATGAAGGTTTAAGGTATTTGTGAAAGTTCAATCTGCAAAGAAACATCAAGATTCATTTTCTCTCTTTGTTTTTCTCTATATTGTGGGATGAAAGAGAGAACGTGAATTTTTCTTTTCTATCTCTAATCATGCATATCGCTTTACTCTACTTTTATTGGATGAAAGGGTGAAGGATATGTAATAGTGATGATACAAATGTGATGAAAAAGAAAGGAGATGTACCAATGGTGATGAAGATGAAGAAAAACAAGAGAGAGAAAGTAAAGTGGTAAACATTTGGGTGTTAATTTTAGAAATTAGGGTTGATGAAGAGTAAAGGTTTGTTGTGGGTTTAGGTTTAAAATAAAAAAGATGAGCGGGAATGAAGAGAGAGAATGAGTGATGTTAATTTAATTGTTTTCTATTATTTTACTTTTAATGTAAATATATTATTTTTTAAAGTATTAATCATAGATTAACCTGAAATTCAAGTCATTTTTAACCGGTTGAGAGTACGGAGGGTGTTTTTTGTTATGCAAATTAAATTTTAGGATGCAAGTGGGCACATTTAAAAGTTTAGGATGCAAACCTCAACATGCCTGTAAAATTTAGGGTGCAAAGTGTATTTTAGTCATCATAAATTGACTTTAATAATTTATATCACATCATATGTAATTCAACATTCTCATTTTAGTACAGTTTACAAACAGTCAATATCAAGTTTATATAACACATAGGAACTGAAAGACTTTCTTGACTTAGTATCTTTTCCTTGAGCATGCGAATAATCCTTTACAAATGTTTACCAACATTCATAATAATTTGCTTAATAAAGGTAATCGTCACCTTTTAAGGCATACCGACGGTGATTATTCTAACCTAACTCGGTAACCACCCTTCCGACTTAATCCAAACACAATGTTCCTTCTCATCATAAATATAATATTTCCATAATAATATGTGATTAGCATCTACATAGACTCATACGTCACATCTTAACGCATTCCAGTTGGTAGGAATTATTTCAGTAATTCTCGACTTCCCGGTAATTAATAGTTTTTAATCCGTTGGAAGCCTAAATCTCCTATTAATCCTCCTTAAAAATTTTATTATTTTTTATTTTCTGGCCACACATATATACATATATTTCATACACAAAAATAATTTTTTTGGAATTTTTCCTTTTAATTAAGTATTTTTCAAAAGCCCATTTTAGTTCGTGGCTTAACAAATTCACTATATCATGCTTAACTTCAAAAAATCCCAAATCTTGTCTGAATCTTATACATGTTATCATCAAGTTTTAGTTTAAATTTCATGGTCATCAGAGTTATATAACCCAAGTTATAGCCATTTTCGTTGGAAAAATCGTAGTTTATTTTTTGTTTTGGCCATAACTCCTTCCCCCGATGTCGGAATTCGTTCATCTTTGGACAAAAATTACATAAATCCATATAGTTTCATTATCCAAAGGTAAAGAATTTATTTCATTTTCTAAGTGGACCAAACATGCCACAGAACTGACTGGACAACCGGTTTGGACAAATTTCTGGTCAGGACTGTTTTGGTAGAATCTGTCCATACGAAAATCTACAAGGGATATTTTGGAAATTCAAACTGGAGTGTTTAGAGGACTTCCATATCTAACTCCAGAACTTGTCCACACTCAAAAACTCAAAATAGACTAGGGGTTATACTCGTTTGAATTTCAGTCTCCATTTTTTACAAAAATAGTTTTTCTAGATTTTATTGTTATTAAGAAAACTCTCTTGTTTTCATGATTTCCATACACAAAACGTATAAAAAGCATATATACTCCATATCCTCCCTTATAACATATGATCCACCATACAAACAATCTCCCACAACAACCAAGTAAGAACATAATCTATGCTTAGAGATTTAAAGTTAGGGTTTTGAAAAGTTTATACATTCTTGATTAGCTTCCTTCCTTTTCTTGCTAGATGATGCTTGTTTGACCTTCTTGCTGGCCCCTCCTATTCTCCTCTTACCGAAACTGTGGCCCTCTCCTTTCCTTTCTCTTGCTCTGTCAAAATTTCTAACAATTGGTGGAAGTGAAAAACTCTTCCAAATAAATTAGTGGCCTCTATTTATAGAATGTCTAAGACTTAGGGTATTATAGTCATTTAGCCTCCAAAACTCTAGCTCCAAGACAACCATTCTTTGGCTCCAAGCCAAGCCAACCTTTCTCTAGCCAAGCCATCTTAATTTCTAAACTCAATCCTAGCCAAGCCCATTTCTTTTCTTAACTAAGCCTTACTATAATTTATTTTAATATCGTTTATTTAAAGTATACAGTAATTTTCGTATACTTAAACTAATTATTTCTTTTCATAATATAAATTGTGTCTAACAAAAATATTTATAAGTAGTAAATGTAATTAACATATTTACCATATCCCATACACACATTACATATTCTTTCCGTAAAATATAGAAGTTGTAATATGCTTCATCTAATATTTCCACCATAGTTAAATTTTATAAACTATTTTAATTTATTTAAGTAATGAATACAACAATTTGTATCATCAATTCTTGCTACCTCATTCCCTTTAATAAAATGTTTTCCACAATTTATTTTTATATAATAAATATATACTAATAATATATATTTATTATTCACAACAATAACATATTGCATAACACGTATTCATTTTTGCAATACAATATCACATAACATATCACTTAATAAGAATTTTCTTTATTTAATTCTTATTTTAATAATTCACAAAAATTTGGGTTGTCACACCAAACAAACAGTAACCACGGTCAACCAAATCCATAACAAAAAAAAAAATCAAACTTAATCAAACAATCCTTCACATTTCACACGCTAATGAACATTAAAAACCAAAAACTATACAAAAAATACTTCTAAGATTTTACCAAGCTTTAAAACTAAAAAGATTTTTGTACTTGTATTTTGGATTGGTTTATGAAAAAAAAAATTCTCCCTCAAAATTTAACTCTTCCATTAATTTGTCCACTTAAATTTATTAATTTACTTATTTGTCATGCCCCAAGAACGCCTCAACAAAATGGTGTGGTGGAACGTAAAAATCGTACTCTTCAAGAAACTGCAAGAACTTTACTACATGAAAGTAAATTGTCTAAAAGTTTTTGGGCAGAGGCTATAAGTACTGCATGTTACATTTTAAATAGAGTATTAATTAGACCCATTCTAATGAAAACACCATATGAGTTGCTAAACAACAGAATTCCAAATATTAATTATTTTAAAGTGTTTGGTGCTAAATGTTTCATTTTAAATACTAATAATAATCTTGGAAAATTTGATGCAAAATCAACCGAAGCTATTTTTCTAGGTTATTCAAGGCATAGTAAAGCTTACAGGGTTTATAATCTTGATAAATTTAAAGTTGAAGAATCTGTGCATATTGTTTTTGATGAATTTAACCGTGACCTATCAAAAGAAGAAAATGAATTTTATGCAGGAAAAGACATTCTGATTAGTGGAAAACAGACAGCTCAATCCGGACAGCCTGAGCCGTCTGCATCAAAAAGAAAGTCAGATGAACGTGGAAAGCAAATAAACGAAACTAGACAAACTGAGTCATCTGCCCCGTTTGAAAACTCAGACATGCAGACGCCTCAGGTCAGACAGCTTAACCCGTCTGCATTAGAAGAAGAATTAGATGATCAGTTTGAAGCAGAGTTTGACGTTGTAGAACTCGAACTCGAAGAGCAAATATTCGCAAGAAGGCTTCCTATACCATCTAGAATAGCGAGAAATCATCCACCAAATCTGATCATAGGTGATCCTAACACTTGGATGAACACAAGAAGAAAAGCAAGGAATTATTGTGCATTCTCCGCATTCCTTTCTCAAATAGAACCAAAGAGTGCCAAGGAAGCAATCCAAGATGAAAATTGGTCTATTGCCATGCAGGAAGAATTAAACCAATTCGAAAGGTGCCAGGTATGGGATCTTATCAAACCTCCTAAAGATGCTTCTATAATTGGTACAAAATGGATTTTCAAAAATAAACTTGATGAAAATGGCATAATTACTAGAAATAAGGCTAGATTGGTAGCTCAAGGCTATAATCAACAAGAAGATATAGATTATGAAGAAACTTTTGCCCCTGTTGCAAGGTTGGAAGCCATACGAATTTTGTTAGCCTATGCATGCTTTAGACAATTTAAATTATATCAAATGGATGTGAAAAGTGCATTTTTAAATGGCTATTTAAATGAGGAAGTGTATGTCAAGCAACCTCCAGGATTTGAACATGAAAAATATCCACATCATGTGTTTAAATTGAAAAAGGCTTTGTATGGATTAAAACAAGCTCCAAGAGCTTGGCATGAAAGATTAAGTAAGTTTTTATTAGACAATGGTTTTAATCGTGGTAAAATTGATTCCACTCTTTTTACTAAAACCAAAAATAAGGACTTATTAATTGTTCAAATTTATGTGGATGATATCATATTTGGAGCTACTACTAACTCTTTGTGCGAGTGGTTTTCCCAATGTATGCATAATGAGTTTGATATGAGCCTTATGGGCGAATTAAATTATTTCTTGGGGCTTCAAATCAAACAATCAAATGAAGGGATTCACATTCACCAATCCAAGTATGTGAAAGAACTATTGAAGAGATTTGGATTCGAAAATACCAAACCAAAGTCAACACCAATGAGTACTACTATCAAGCTTACTGCAGATACTACAGGTAATGATGTTGACGTGACAATATATCGAGGTATGATTGGGTGTTTACTATACTTAACTGCATCAAGACCAGATATTATGTATAGTGTATGCCTTTGTGCTAGATTCCAAGCTCAACCGAAAGAATCTCATCTTACAGCGGTAAAACGAATATTTAAATACTTAGTTGGCACAATGAATTTAGGCTTATACTATCCTGTATCTCAAAGTTTTGAACTAATTGGATACTCGGATCAGATTATGCGAGGTGCGAGTTGATAGAAAAAGCACAAGTGGTGCTTCTGTGAATTTTTAGGTCAAAGCCTTGTAGCTTGGCACAGCAAGAAACAAACATCTGTTGCCTTGTCTACTACGGAAGGTGAATATTTGGCGGCAGGTAGTTGTTGTTCACAAATTCTGTGGATGATACAAACATTACATGATTTAAATGTTATTTGTGAAAATGTGCCTATTATGTGTGACAATACTAGTGCTATTGATATCTCTAAAAATCATGTGCTTCATTCTCGTACTAAGCATATTGAAGTAAGACATTATTTTTTAAGAGATAATGTTGCTAAAGGATTAATAAAGTTAGTATTTGTCCCTACTGAACATCAATTGGCTGACATTTTTACAAAACCTTTAAGTGAGGAACGTTTTTATACCTTGAGAAGAGAACTTGGAATCTCTGCCTGCGCTTAATTATCATATTTTTATGCCTTTAGAAATTAAAAAAAAATTAAAAAAAAGTAAAAAAAAAATTATATATATATATACATATTAATTAAAAATACAAATTATATATATATATATATATATATATCTTCTAGACATTTTTTTTAACATATGTGCAATCTTTTATTAACTGACGAATTTCATTATATGTTTAACTGCCATATGTGAAAATATATGTGACATATTATCTCTTAAAAATTTATATATATGGTAAGGAGGGGCTATATTGGAAACTAGCCTAAATAGTTTGAGCGCGAATTGGGTATATCAAAGGACTCTTCTGAGTTTTTCTCTCCCACTGTGCTAATTTCTCTCTCACCGTGTTTATCAGCTTCTCTCTTTTCTTACTCCATCTTTCCTCTTACACTCTAGGGTTCTCAAAGAGTTGGCAATGGCTAAAACCCGTGGCGGTCATGTGGTCAACACTTAAGCGGGAAGTGATTCCAAGCAAGCTTTATCCCACCTCACTCCTTACGACGGTAGCTCGAATCGACTTCTCACTTTCATGATCAATGATTTGGGGGTTCTGAAGAATCGTTTGAAAGGAAAATCCACCGACCCCATCCTCATTTCCGATTCCTCCTCCTCGACCACGTGATTTCCTCGCCTTCTCAAACACATGGTACTCCCCTAATTTTTACTTCATCTCATTATGCTCTGCGATTTCAAGATATTATGCTTAATAAAATGATTGTGTTTGGGAAATCAGTTGATCATGCCTTATTCCAACAAATTGGGGTCACAGCTTTATTTGAAAAAGTGAACCTCTCTGCTATGTTGAGTCCACCCAAATCTGCATATCCCACTTTCATTAAACAATTTTTTGGGAATATGTCTGTTAACAATGATGTTATAAAAACTTTTGTGAAAAACAAAACACTGGTCTTTGATTATCTTTTGCTTACGGGCTCTATTCTTAATATTCCATGTTCTGGATTCTGTCCTTTCACCCTTAAGGGACCCATAGAATTTGAAAATTTAACTGTCCTTGAACAGTTACGAATTATGAAAAAATGTTCCTCGGCTGAATTTATTGGCTTACCCACTATAGTGGAAACTACCCCCTTGAATAATGTCATTCATAAACTCATTCGTGCAAATTTGGTTCCTAGGAATGGGGGTCGTTCCAATATAACATATCAAGATTTAATTCTTTCTGCCTTAATACTCTCTGGAACAAAGTTTAATTTTGCGTTGCTTATGATTAAGCACATAGAGAGTTGTTTGACAAATAAAACGAAGTGTTTTCCTTATGGGGGTTTTCTTACCAAAATTCTTACCCACTTTGGTATTTCGTTTGTCAATGAAGATGTCGTCAAAGTTTCTGATGTGATTGATAAATATATCCTGTCTCAATCCAAGTTGACTGTGAATTCTGCTGGAACATTATGTTGGGAAGTTGAGAAGGTTCCTACTTCAACTCCTCCATCTCCACACTCTTCTCCTATTCCTAATTCTACTATACCAGATTCTACTGATCTTCCTCCTCCTTCCACTGCTCAAAATTCTACTCTTTTTCAACTTATCCATGATATGGGCACTCGTTTTGACTCAGCCTTTCAAACAGTCTCCAATCAAATTCAAGAGTTGAACACCAAGGTTGATTATGTCTCCGGATGGATGGAAGTGTTGATCTCCCATCACAACAACTATGTGCTTAAAATCAAAGATTTTGACAAGAAACTGAATGATGTTCTCTATGAACTTTATTATGAGATCCAAATTGCTGACTCCCATCTTTTTGATAATGCCAATGGGGGAGAAGTATAAGGGATAAGAGGAACTGTGGTATATCTGTGGTTTTTTGGATATTTCTTTGTTTTGGATACATTAGACTATGCTACTAATGATGTTATTGGTTTTTAACTATTTTATTTGGGATATGATATCTATGCGATGCATAGGCTTATATATTTAGATATTATATATGTCTCCTTTTTGTTATTTGTTTCCCTATCTGTTATAGAAATCTTATATGCATAAATTTAGGGGGAGCTTAAATTTAGGGGGAGCATATGTGGTTAAAGTAGTGCATAAATTGTCATCATCAAAAAGGGGGAGAATGTTAGTTTTTGAGTATATGATGTTTTGATTGATGACCAATTTTAGTGTGCATGGTTCATGATGTATTATTATATTAAATGTGCATGAATTATGGGTTATAATATTATAGTTGATATGCATGAGACATGGGTATTGCATGAACTATTATTGCTAATTTCTTTCCGTTGGTAGTTGGAATATGTTCAAAATCAGTTCAGATTTGAATTAATATTATGGAAGATTTGATTTGGAGGATATAAAGAAAGATTTGGATTGGAGCTTATTAAGGTATGTTGGTATAACAGATATTATGGTCCTTAAGGTATGCTAGGCCAAATTGGCTCCTCTGTTTCATCGATTATAGCTCGTGGGTAATAAGTTAATTAAGGAGTGTGTCTTTGCTTAGTGGAGCCCACATTAGTTATTGATATTTTGGTATCTTATTTTGAAAAGGAGTCCCTCTTGAAGCTATCATCCTTATTTATCTCCTTTCCTATTATCTAACTCAGTTGATTGGGTGTAGAATTTCACTCCTTGATTTTAGCTCTTCAAAATAAAATAACCGGGTGCATATCTCGCTATTATCTTTACTGTTGATTCAAAGTTCTTAGAAATTATGGAGAGGCTACAAAGCGGACCCCAGAAATCTTAGCCATCTTATGTTATAGTCGTTGCTCTCTTGCAATATATATATCTCCTCTCTTCGGCTGTTAAGGACACATGAACTACCAGCAATCAAATTGAGAGAATACATCAGAGCTTACAAATTGTTTTAGTCCAGCCTTATATTCTTAGATAGCATATTCTTTTGTGCTGGAAATTTCTTTTCCTTGTAAACCGAAAGTAAGCAAAGTTTTTGCTTGAGGGTTCCTGTTTTAGCTAGTCTGTTCATAGAAGGCTTCAAGGGTCTCAGTGGTGAGAAAAGGTGCAATAGTGTACATGTTGCAGAGGTGCAAACCGGGGGCATAGGTGTTCAACTTCAGTTTTGAGGCTTCTTTGTAACAGGGAGTAATTTATGTATTGAGTTTTAAATAGCAATAAAAAGAGTCTCCAATCCTAGTTGGGATTGGACGTGGATTAGGCTACTAGATAGAGGATAGGGGCTGAACCACGTAAAAATCTTGGTGTCTTTACATTTCTGCACTTTTACTTTGTGTTGGTTTAAAGTTCTGTGTTTTGAGTTATATCAGTTTATAGATACACTAATCCAGACACCAAAACAGACAGGCGCAGCTGTCTGAATTAATCCTATAGCAGAAAATTACAAAAAGTTGTCACTATTTATTACATTAAGTATAAACACCTATTCACCCCCCCCCTCTAGGTGTGCGTATTTACTAAATTACATTACTCTTCTTACTTGATATCAACCCATAACCTTTACATGATTTCTCTTTCTCTTACTTTCTAGCTTCTGACCTTTCCGGTCCTATTATTTTTTTCTATCTGGAGTATGTTAATGATTGTAAGGGTGAGCATCAAATATGCTCATCAAGTATGAAATTGAAATGAAACCGTTCAAGGAATGACTTCGAATCAATAATTCAATAATTTTAAAATAAAAAATAATTATCAGTTTTATGTTACTTATGTAACGCCCCCAAATCTGGGTCCCTTGAACCTCAGACGTGGTACGTCACGATATTACCTTCATCTCAATACATACAACCTTTATTAATAAATAATTGAACACAACCTGACTTTTATACCGATTAATACATTATTCCCTTCTGTTCCAAAATATGTAATATTTATAATCGGTTATTACATCTTTAGATCGTTCATGATCTATCTATACAACTTAAACTATAAATAATATGTTTTATATTGATACATGGATTGACAATTCAAATTTAAAGATTCTAATGTATAGTGTTCTTCAACTACACATCTACAATGTACAATATTAACGTTCATTTAGCTTAGCTGGAAACTTCGCATTCCATTGTTTTAGCATAAAACCTTACCAGGTATAATTACTCTAGAGAAATTATTCCAATGAGTTAATGTGTTATTAAAACACCAACTGTAAGACCCCAAAATTTTTTTAAATAAAAAGGAATTTCCTTTATTTATTATTTTGAAATAGTAAGGGTGGATTTGATTAATGTGGATAGTTATGGGTAAAATACGTAAATATTTGAATAAGCAAGTGGTTATAAAATATTCATTATTGTTAGGAATATTCGTTTGGTAGTGGAATATTAAATCGCTTCGGGAAATATTAAATGACGCCACGCGATCTTTTGTGGGCCCCATAACGGAAAGCGATTGGATGAAGAAAGCGACAAATATAAGTTGTTTATAAATAACGAGGCGTGAATTACTGAATTATCTTGTTGGAATACCCGTGGTTAAAACACATTAATACGCGTTGTTGAACAAGAGCACTGAGTATTGCACCAATTATTGATTCTTACGTAAGAAGGCACTACTCGATAATTGTTACGTAATTACCGCTTCGATATTTTATTGATTTAATAATTCTTTGTTGTTTGAATAATTGTCATTACACGATATTTTCATTATCAAAGCAATAATTCATATTATCTGAATAATATTATTAGATAACATTATTGGCAATGTCTAGAAAGTTCCGGTCAAGGAGAGGTTTGGTCACCTAATTGCTGCCAAGATGGAGAAATCTTTATTGAAAGCCCCCTCTTTCCTTAGGACGACACAGTTACCAGATCTTGTGATTCTGTAATATTATTTGTGAATAATTAATTATTGATTTATATGATGAGGAAAATATTGATTTTATGTGGATATAGATGGAGAAAATTTTTAATGTGACAATTGTTGAAAATTAATATTTTATCTTTTTCTGATAAAATAATTCATTTAAATATATTATTTTAATAATATATTAACGGTGATATTTTTACAACGAATGTGGGATATATGAGTATACGAGGAGGAAGAGTATTTTTATTGCAATAAATATTTAAAACATGTTAAACATGTCGGTGGACCCCATTTATTGACTGAAATTTGATTATAGCATGTAAAATCGCCCGTTTGTGGATTTCGGTCAATTTCTGTTTGGAATTTGGAAAAACTTTCTTCTGCAAAGTTGTAGAGAATTGAATTTCCTATAAAAACTCGCGAGATTCGAATTTTCTGATAAAAGAGCTATTTATTATGAATTATTAAAGTTCTGAAGCTCCAAAATAATTAATTTTTGAAGTTTTAAATTTTTTTTTACAAAAAACGTTTTTTGCATGTGTGAGGCATGTGTTCAATTGCTGAATTTCAGATTCAAAGGTGTGCGTGAAGATTATATATATATATTAATATTATATTAAATTTTCTGCTTTGGTGTTCTAAGCAATTTCCTATAAATAGGGTGCTTAGGTTAGAATTGAAAATCACACGGAAACCAAGTTTTCTCTCTATATTATCGAGCATATTCTTGTGAGTATTTTGAGTATACTTTGAGTATTGCTATACGGTGCAAGTCCAAGTCATAGCCTATATCCTGTGTTTTAATTTAGAAGTCTTGATCTTTTCGAGGTAAGGGATGTTATTTTCTTCTCAAATGATATTATTTCTTCAATATCATTATCTTTGAAATATTGGTTGGAACTTTTATCAAATTTGGAACTTTTTCATGTCTCGGGTTACTATTCATGAGTTACTATTCACGAGTTACTATTCATGAGTTACTATTCACGAGTTACTATTCACGAAGTACTATTCATGAAGCGTGAAGATGTTTTTGTGGAATTTCTATCTTTTGGTGTCTGAGTTACTATTCACGTATCGGACTATTCACGTATCTGCCTTATTCAATTAGAAAAATAAAATTTCTTCTTTTTGTCCAAAATATCTATTCTGGATACTAGCTTTGATTGTATCCATGTTTTGATCATTCTTGAATTTTACACCACTATGATTATTTTTGAGGTATTTTTTTGAACATGGATAAAACAAAGTACTAATCCTTAATCCTTAATCCTTGTCATTTTGTTTCACTGGATTCGTTTCTTTAAAAATATTTTTCATCATCCTCGGTCTTAAATGATGATATTATTGAATATCTTTGGCACATAGTGCAGATGAATGATTTTGAAGAATATCTTTGGCCCAGTAGTGCAAAAGATGAACAGTGTTGAGATGAACATGAATGACTGATGATTAATATCTTTGGCCCGTAGTGCAAAGATGAACAGTGTTTAAATGAACATGACCAATCGATGAATATCTTTGGCACAGAGTGCAAAGATGAATATTTGATTCAGGATGTATATTGATTGATGTTATAGGGATAAAAGATGAGCGATGAACTTTTAAATTCATACATAGAAGTGATGGTTTGCATTCTCTACTTAACTCTTCTAATGAATTATTATTTCATTGCGAATATTGATTTAAAATTTGTTGTCTATTGTATTCTATTAGATTTTCCCTGTTGAAGACTAACGATAATTTGTTGTATATTATCTTAGTCATAATATTCTTTCTTGAGCTAGTTGAGCTCACCCTTTTCCTTTTTGTTCCATTTTTTCTCGGGGAGGCGAGAATATAGCGAAATGCAGTCGGGGTATGGAATGAAGGTTCTAGAGAGAGTTGTTTAGTAGTCCTCACCATTTTGTAAAATAATGTATCAATAAATGTGATGAGGATTTATTTGAGTATAGATATTGTCTAGAAGATAATATTTGTATTTAAACTCACAGCTTTCTTATTGTAATAATAAAGTTGTAGTTGTTTCTATACCATGTATTGACAACTCGAATGGGTGATGTATACCTATTTTGGGGCGTCACGGTTGGTATCGAGCTTAGGGATATGATCTCCAAGGAGATAGGGGAATAGAACTAGGAGGGAGAGACGAGTAAATCCTTCAAGCTAGTGTGTCCTAACTAAGCTTATTTGTTAGTTGCTCAAGATATAGGGATATTATGTGATATATTGATTTCCTTAATTAACCCTTGTTTTATGACGGTGTTTGAGAATGTCGATGAGAATATTAACAATGGAAATGAGACCGTGTGGAGCCTTTGTACTCACCAACGAGGAGAGCGTGCAACAGTCGGCAATGTTCCTCCCGTGAACAACACCATTGAAAGCGAGATGATGAGCGAGGGATGTTTAGAAGTTTTTGCGATTCATGCAAAAATCGCATTTAGGAGACTTCGTGTTCAAAATACTGAGGAGAAATGATAGCAATTCACGGGTTGTCACAACATGCAGCGATTCAGAGTTGGGACCACTAGAATTTAAGGGAAAGCCGGATCCGATCATGGGCGGAAACATGGGTCAAGCAAATTACCAAGATATTCGATGTCTTGGGATGCACGGAGGAACAGAAGGTTCCATTCGCCACCTTTATGTTCCGTGGCGAAGGCGGACTCTTGGTGGGAGTCTGTGAAGCGTACCCATCCAAATTTTTTTCGGCATGTCTTGGGAGACGCGTTTGAGAGCTATTTAATGACAAATACTTTCACGAAAGTGTTCGTCATATGAAGGAAGTGGAGTTCATCGATTGGAACAAAACAACATGGCGGTGTCTCGATGACGAGGCAAAGTTTGCGAGTTATCCAAGTTTGCACCTCATTTGGTGGAGAATGAGGAACGATGACGCGGATGTTTACGAGAGGTTTGAAACCCAAGACACGACAATATCTCATTTCTCATAAATTTTCTCTCTATTCGAGATGTTGTTAATGAGGCTCAATTGTTAGAGCGAGATAACGAGTATATTCAACCAAGGACCATAACCGTGGATCGTACCGGAGATAGCACTCAACGAATAATGATAACCAAAATGGAGAAAGAAAAACGGACGGACAAAATGGTAACCACTCTGGTGGTAATCATAGCCATGAAAATAGAAGAAGCGAGTCGAGAGGAGATTTTAAAAGAGAGATTTAACAACGACCATGTGAAGACGACAGCGGTCTTAAGCAAGAATCGGTTCTAAGGGAGGAGAACGACCACCGATCATATGCTACAAATGCGGAAAAGAGGGACATATCGATCAAACCCGCCCACAACAGTTCAAGGTATGCTATAATTGTGGAAAGGAAGGACATATCACTCGAGATTGTACTTGTAGCGAAACCTAGTTCAATGAGGGACGGTGACTCAAAAGATCGTCCCGGAAAAGTCAAAATCAACGATTCCGGAAGAGAGTTTGTTGTGGATCGGGTCATAATCGCGAGGAACCCAAACGAGGTGATCACGGGTAAGCTATTTATAAATTCTTGCGAAGTTTATACCTTACTTGATACCGGTGCTACCCATTCATTTATCTCTCTCGCTTGTGCTCAACGCTTTAAACTTGACTCTGGAGAAATTAGACTTTGACTTATCTGTGGAAACTCAGTTATGAGAAACTTTCATCACATCCACTTTGCTTATAAATCTTGTTTGATTCAAGTTGGCACCATTACCTTACTGTTGACCTTATCTCTTTAAAGATACTTGCTTTTGATGTGATTTTAGGGATTGATTGGTTAACTACTAATCATGCCAAAATTGATTGTTTTCGTAAGGTTGTTAGTTTTCATATTCCTAACCAACCCGTTATGCAATTCAAGCAACTAAACCATTAAAATCGATCAACGTCATATCTAATTATAAAGCTATTCATTTATTGAAAAATTGATGTCAAGCTTTCTTAGCCCATGTTATGGATTTGAATAAAGACACGTCAAATTTGAATAATATTCCTGTTGTTATTGACTTTCTGACGTATTTCTGAAGAACTTCCGGTCTACCCCGAGCGTGAAGTTGAATTCTTTATTGATCTTGAACTGGTACAAAGCCCATTTATAAAACCCCATATCGAATGGCTCTATTGAACTTGAGGAGTTAAAGGTCCAACTATAGGAATTGTTGGACATCGGTTTCATTAAATCTAGTACATCTCCTTGGGGTGCTCTGTTTTATTCGTAAAGAAGAAAGATGGGAGTATGCGACTTTGTATTGACTATCGGAATTGAACCATGTCACCATCAAGAATAGGTATCCTCTACCTCGTATTGATGACTTGTTTGACCGATTCTGAGGGCACAATTCTTTTCAAAAATCGATCTTCGATTCGGATATCATCACCAAGATTAGAATCGAGGATATTCCAAAGACGCGCTTTAGAACTTCGATGACGGCATTATGAATTCTTAGTCATGTCTTTCGGATTGACTAATGCTCCTATGACTTTCATGGATATGATGAACCGAGTATTCAAGGAATATTTGGATCGATTCGTTGTTGTTTTTATTGATGACATCCTCATATATTCCAAAAGTCGTGAAGATCATGAGCACCATTTGAAGTTTGGTACTTCAAAGGCTTCGTGAAAACAAACTATATGCCAAATTGAAGAAATGCGAGTTCGGCTTGAGGAAGTAGCATTTACGGGGCACGTCAGTGTCAAAACATGGAGTATCCGTGGACCCAGTGAAGATTGAATCAATACAAAGTTGGGAGCAACAAGCCCAGAATCAATGGCAAAATCGTAGCTTTCCGGGTCTAGCTGGTTATTATCGGAGATTCGTGGAAGGGTTTTCTCGAATCGCTACTCCATTAACTCAGTTAACTCGGAAGGATACAAAATTCGTTTGGAGCGAAGAATGCGAGAAGAGTTTCCAAGAGCTTAAGAGGAGACTTATTTGACACTGTTCTAACAATACCATCTGGTTCGGATGGATTTGTTATCTCTGATGATGCTTGCAAAGGGTTAGGATGTGTTCTCATGCAACGTGGGAAAGTCATAGCCTATGCCTCGCGACAACTTAAAGAGTATGAGAGGAATTATCCTACTCATGATCTAGAGTTAGCGTGCCCGTCGTTTTCATGCTAAAAATATGGAGGCACTATCTATATGGGGAGAAAGTGGAGATATATTCGGACCATAAAAGCCTTAAATATTTCTTCACTCAAAAAGAACTCAACATCTTGCAGCTGACGTTGGCTCGAGCTATTGAAAGACTACGACCACACTATTCAATACCATCCCGGAAAAGCGAGCGTGGTAGGCGTACGCGTTGAGTAGAAGATCATATCACGAACGAAAAGCGATGATGTCAAGTATACGCGTAGAGCCAACTTTAATAGAAAAAGTTAAGGTTGCTCAAGCCCCATGAATCCGGAGCCGATCATTATGAAGAAGAAAGTACAAGAAGGAGCTATTCCTAAGCGAGAATTGATGAAGAAGGAATACTTGAGTCCACTCTAGACTTTGTGTTCCTAACGACTCGATTTGAAGTACAAGATTATGATGGAGGCACACAATACACCATTTGCAATCCATCCTGGAAGTACTAAAATGTATCGTGATCTTCGACATACATTTTGGTGGAACAATATGAAGAGAGAGATTGCAAAGTTTATCTCAATGTGTTTAACTTGTCAACGTGTAAAAGTGAGCATCTAATACCTAAGGGTCCGTTGCAACCACTTGAGATTCCAAAATGGAAGTGGGAACACATTACCATGGATTTCACATCTGGGTCTTCCTACGGTTTCTCGGGGCATCAATGCTATTTGGGTTATTGTTGATAGATTAACCAAGTCTGCTTTCATTTCTTGCCGATATGGGAGACTTATTCACTTGAACGCCTTGCTAGTATGTGCGTGAATGAGATTGTGAGGTTGCATGGCATGCACATATCCATAGTTTCGGATCGTGACCCAAGATTCACTTCAAGATTTTGGGTTAGCTTGCAAAAAGCTATGGGCGCAGTTCTTATTGATTCGGCATACCTTCCTCAAAGCGGACGACAAATCGAAAGGACTATTCAAACTCTTGAAGATTTATTAAGACTCGTGTCCTGAACTTCAAGGCGGTTGGGATAAGTATTTACCATTGGTGGAATTCTCCTACAACAACAGATTATCGTGAAAGTATAGGTGTGGCTCCATTTGAAGCATTATATGGACGAAAGTGTCGCTCCCGGTATGTTGGGGCGAGGTGGGTGAAGCAACATTGTTGGGACCCGAGTTGAGTACGTATGACTACTTTAAAAGATCCAAATGATTCGACAACGATACAAAACCAAGACAAGATCGACAAAAAGAGTTATGAGGATCTTCATGGAAAGGACGTGGAATTTAGTGTGGGGATCATGTATTGTTGCGAGTTGCTCCATGGAAGGGAGTTACAAGATTTGGGAAGAGAGGAAAGCTCAATCCACGATTTATTGGTCCATTTCAAATTCTTGACCAGAGTAGGAAATGTAGCCTATAGACTTACGTTACCTCCAAGTATGTCTCGTGTTCATAATGTGTTTCACATATCTCGCATTTCGTAAATATGTGAAAGACCCGAACCACGTTATAGAATTAGAAGCTGACGAAATAGCCAGAAGACTTAACGTATGAGGAGGTACTGTCAAGATCTTGGATAGGAAGGAGAGCATGTCCTACGCCGCATAAGGTCATACCACAAGTTAAAGTTTTGTGGAGGAATCATGCTATAGAGAAAATGACACGGGAATTGGAAGCGGAAATGAAAGCGAGGTATCCTCACCTTTTGAAACACACAGTGTACGTCGTCAATTTCGAGGACGAAATTTCATAAGGAGGGAGGTTGTAAGACCGAAATTTTTTTAAATAAAAAGGAATTTCCTTTATTTATTATTTTGAAATAGTAGGGGTGGATTTGATTAATGTGGATAGTTATGGGTTAAATACGCAAATATTTCAAAATAAGCAAGTGGTTATAAAATATTCATTATCGTCGGGGAATATTCGTTTGGTCGTGGAATATTTGTCTTCGTCGGGGAATATTCGCATGCATCAAGCGATCATGTGTGGGCCCCATAACGGAAAGTGATTGGATGAAGAAAACGACAAATATAAGTTGTTTTTAAATAACTGGCGTAGTTATTCTGAATATCTTGTTGGAATACCCGGTGGTTTAAAACACACTTAATACGCGTTGTTGAACAAGAAGACAGCACGTTGCACCAATTATTGATTCTTACGTAAAAGGCACTACTCAATAATGGTTACGAATTATTCGCTCAATATTTTATTGAGTTAATAATTTATGCGTTGATATTTTATATTGCTTTGTTGTTTGATAATAATTGTCATTACACAAGATTTTTCATTATCGAAGCAATAATTCATATTATCTGAATAATATTATTAGATAACATTATTGGCAATGTCTAGAAAGTTCTCATCAAGGAGAGGTTTGGTCACCTAATTGCGCCAAGAAGAAGAAATTTTATTAGAAAGCCCCTCTTCCTGAGAAGCACCACCGTTGCAAGATCGTGATTCTCAGTAATATTATTTGTGAATAATTAATTATTGATTTATAGGATGAGAAAAATATTGATTTTATGTGGATATAGATGGAGAAAATTTTAATGTGATAATTGTTGAAAATTAATATTTTATCTTTTTCGATAAAATAATTCATTTAAATATATTATTTTAATAATATATTAACTGATGATATTTTTACAACGAATGTGGGATATATGAGTATACGAGGAGGAAGAGTATTTTTATTGCAATAAATTTTTAAAACATGTTAAACATGTCTGGTGGACCCCATTTATTAACCGAAATTTGATTATAAACAGAAAATCGTCTGCTTGTGGATTTCGGTCAATTTCATTTGGAATTTGGAAAACTTTCTTCTCGCAAAGTTGTAGAGAATTGAATTTCCTATAAAACACGCAAGATTCAAATTTTCTGATAAAAGAGCTATTTATTATGAATTATTGAAGTTCAAGCTCCAAAATAATTAATTTTGAAGTTTTAAATATTTTTTTTACAAAAACGTTTTTTGCATGTGTGAGGCATGTGTTCAATTTCTAAATTTCATATTCAAAGGTGTGCGTGAAGATTATATATATATATATATATTAATATTATATTAAATTTTACGCTTTTTGGTGTTCTAAAGAATTTCCTATAAATAGGTGCTTAGGTTAGAATTGAAAATCACACCAGAATCAAGTTTTCTCTCTCTATATTATCGAGCGTATTCTTGTGAGTATTTTGAGTATACTTTGAGTTATGCTATACGGTGCAAGTCCAAGTCATAGCCTATATCCTGTTTCAAATAAAGTCTTGATCTTTCGAGGTAAGGGATGTTATTTTCTTCTCAAATGATATTATTTCTTCAATATCATTATCTTTGAAATATTAGTTGGAACTTTTATCAAATTTGGAACTTTTTCATGTTTTTACTATTCATGAGTTACTATTCACGAAGTTACTATTCATAAGTTACTATTCACGATTCTTATTATTCACGAGTACTATTCATGAAAGCGTGAAGATGTTTTTGTGGAATTTCTATCTTTTGGTGTCTGAGTTACTATTCACGTATATGGCACTATTCAATCGAAAAATAAAATTTCTTCTTTTGTCCAAAATATCTATTTTGGATACTAGCTTTGATTGTATCCATGTTTTGATCATTCTTGAATTTTACACCACTATGATTATTTTTGAGGTATTTTTTGAACATGGATAAAACAAAGTACTAATCCTTAATCCTTAATCTTTGTCATTTTGTTTCACCGGATTAGTTTCTTTAAAAATATTTTCATCATCCTCGAGTTTAAATGATGATATTATTGAATATCTTTGGCTCGTAGGTGCAAAGATGAATAATTTCAAGAATATCTTTGGCACAGAGTGCAAAGATGAACAGTGTTGAGATGAACATGATCGATGATTAATATCTTTGGCCGTAGTGCAAAGATGAACAGTGTTTAAATGAACATGACCAATCGATGAATATCTTTGGCCATAGTACAAAGATGAATATTTGATTCCAGATGTATATTGATTGATGTTACGGGGATAAAAGATGAGACGATGAACTTTTAAATTCATACATAGAAGATGATGAGTTGCATTCTCTACTTAACTCTTCTAATGAATTATTATTTCATCATGCGAATATTGATTTAAAATTTGTTGTCTATTGTATTCTATTAGATTTTTCCTGTTGAAGACTAACGATAATTTGTTGTTTATTATCTTATTCATAATATTTTTTACTTGAGCTAGTTGAGCTCACCCTTTTCCTTTTTGTTCCATTTTCTCGTGGAGGCGAGAATATAGCGAGTACAGCCTGGGTATGGAATGAAGGTTCTAGAGAGAGTTGTTTAGTAGTCCTCACCATTTTGTAAAATAATGTATCAATAAATGTGATGAGGATTTATTTGAGTATAGATATTGTCTGTAAGATAATATTTGTATTTAAACTCACGCTTTTCTTGTTGTAATAATAAAGTTGTAGTTGTTTCTGTACCATGTATTGACAACTCAGAATGGGTGATGTATACCTATTTTGGGGGCGTCACACCAACCATCTTCAATCACTATTTCTTCTCGTGAACCTTTTTCTATCCTGAATCCTTTGACGCTATGGTCATCTGCTTATATCGATAATTATCTGCAAAATTTTGTTTGCAAGATTGAGCACGACGGCTCAGCAAGTCCAACAGTCTACACATTTCATGCTTCATATATTATATGAATTTCATATATTCATGCATCAAAATTTTAGTCAACGCATCTACACATGCTTCATATCCATCTCTATATGCATAATAAATTTTATGATATGCATCTTAATATGAATCATACTTATCATTCAATACAATATAATCTTCATATTGTATATTTAACCCATACTTTACAAATTCAATACTTTGCATTTAGTCACATAACATTCATGTAATCAACGATTTCACATAAAGCAACATATATCATTAACTACCGTAAACATGGTTTAATACACATTATCACATAAGAGCAAGTTACTGAAGAACTTGTCTCAAAGCGTTCCTTGCACTGTTAGGAGAATTCGCCCTTCCATTGACCTACACGATTAATTAAGGGTATATATAACCACCATTAGCCACATGATGACGCTTGGTAGTCATTTATGTTAATTCCACTTTACTTTTCACCATTCTTCCTTTTTAAATCTTGATACACAATATTTTAATCATGTGTTTAAGACTTACTAGAACACTTTATTGTCCATTTGATTTATTTACATAAAATTTCCTTCGAATGATAACCTGCATGCTCCATTAGAATTTAATTGATTATGTTAATCATCACCTCGTAATTAAATATGATAATAATTCTTAAACTCTCGTCTAATATTATTAATCACTCTATAAATATTATTAATTATATAATAATATTTCAATCGCCACTAATATTATTAATCATTTAATAATATTTTATTCACTTTCTAATATTATTAACCATTTAATAATATTTTATTCACTTTCTAATATTATTAATCCTTTAATAATATTTTAATTACTTACTAATATTATTAATTCTTTAATAATATTTTAACCACTTACTAGTATTATTAATCTTTTAATAATATTTTAATTATTTAATAATTAATATTATTAATCATTTATAAATAATTTAATTTAATTGTTTATCTCTTACTATTTAATTTATTTAACACACACATCGTGCCATTCTTATATTATTTTATTAAAAATGACCAAATTACCTCATAAAGTCTTAATACAATATATTAATGATTATTAGTCAATAAAATCTCCTTATAGAATTTTATGATTTAATATAACTTAATTTTCTTATTTATTCTTAACGCAAATCATAGGTATTAAAAATACCTACTCAAATTATTATTTTCCTATCTCTTGAATTACTTCAATATATAATATTTTAGTCACAAAATAATTTTCCTGAAATGTTCCAACTTAATTTTCTATTTTTAAATAGGTCATTTCTATCAATAATTAACTACCATATTTATTAAAAATTATCTTTTTGACTTATACCAACGTACACATCCCCTCACATCATTTTTAAAACATTCGCATAAAATTATATGATTAACCTTTTCATAGTCTCATATGTCACATGTCGACATACTCTAGTCGATAGAAATTATCTCGACGATTAATCCTCGACTCGTCGGTAATTATAAGTTTTTAATCTGTTAGAAGCCTAATTTCCCCATTAAGCCTCCTTAATCAATTTATTATTTTTTTTTTTTTTTCTGTCCATACATATATACATATGTTCCATACACAAAAATAATTTTTTTGAAATTTTTTATTTTTATTAAACATTTTTCAGAAGCCAATTTTATTTTGTAACTTAGCAAAATTAGCTATATCATGGTCAACTCCGAAAATTCCTAAATTTTTACAGAATCTTACATATATCAACGCAAACTTCCAGTTTAAATTTCGTGGTAATCGGAATTATAGAACTCTAGTTATAGTTATTTTCGTAAGAAAAATCCTAAAATTGAAATGGTCATAACTCACTCGATTTAAGTCCGAATAAACTCAAATTTGGACATGAGCTTATTTATATCATATATTTGTATTTTCGAAAAGGCCTGAATTTATTTCAAAAATAAAATGGCCAAAAATTCCCCTGGAAATATTTGGACAAATTATTTTTTGTTATTTCCAGATTTTGCCTACTTTACTAAAAATTGTCCATACGGAAATCTACAAGTAATTTTTCAGTGATTCCACTTGGAGATGTTAGATATCTCATGGATCTAACACATGTCTTCAACGGATCTCAAAAATAAGTTGTAGATTTTAAATGGTGAAGGTCCAAAGTGGACTGAAATTTAGGGCTTATTTGTAACAAAAACTATTTTTGATCTTCTTCTTTGTTTAAGCTCATCAACCCTTAAATTGACAACATCCAAGCATAAAACATCATAATACATCCTAATACTTCTTTTACTCATGGATCTATCATGATCCATGATTAATTTCATCAAACTGAAGAACATAAACTAGAAAATCAACTAAGATTTGAAGTTTATGCATTTAGGATTTTTCTCCTCTTGATTTCATCTTCTTCTCTTCTCTTCTTGCTATCATTTAATGGCAGCCTTTTTCTCTCTATTCATCTCTATTATGGTCAGACGACAAGGGAGTGTAGGAATGAGAGTAATTTTTTTTCTTCCTTTCCTTTATTTAGCTAAATGATATTTAGGAGAGAGGGAGAGAGTAGTTTAGGATTAGGTAGAGTTGGTGAGGAGTAGGTGGAGGTGGTTTACCTAACCCATGTGCTGAAAATTGCAGCTGTTTTAAGTCATGTGGGGTTCGCTTTTATTTACTCGTTTTGCATGTTTAATCTCGACTTTGACTTTCGGACCCGAAAAATCAAAATTTTGAGTCTATAGTCGATTCCTACTAAATTCTACGCTCCCAACATCATGGGCACATCCATTTCTTCAAATTCATCTCTGAATTTTAAGTTTGTCTTTTCTCCATAAAAGTCAACTATTGACTAATTTGACCAAAAAGTCAACCCCGACACATTTTGTATTTACAACCTATTCTTACTAATTTCTATGTTCCGGATTCAAATATCTAATGTGTTTCCGAATTCCACTCCTAACTTCGATTTTGACTTTTCTCCATAAAAGTCAACTATTTGCTTTGACCAAAAAGTCAACCCTGACACATTTCATGTTTACAATTTTTTCTGACTAAACTTGATGCTTCAGATTCAACAGAGCAGTCTGTACTTCAAAATTCTATCCCTAACTCAAATTTTGAGTTTTAACTTACTTCCTTTATATTGATTAATCATTTTACCTAATCATTTATTGATTATTATTTATTTCACTTGTCATTCAAGCTATGTTAATTTATAACATAGTTTTATCTTGTTTCTCACGTACATAACTTAATTAATCATATAGGTTTGTCTGTTCATCCTTTAGTTATTACTTTCTTCCCATTTACAAGGATTTCATATTAGTTTACTAATCCCTTACACAATTTCTCTTAATCAACTTATCTCATCAACTTACCTCGTCATAGGTATTATCTCCCTCAGTTTTTTTTATCCCTTATTATCCCATTCATGGATAGAATTCCATTCTTAACCTAAGTCTTATCTGACTTATTTCAGTTCTTGAATACCTGCTAATCTTCGGTATCAATTCCTTAAATATTTCTATCATCCACCATCAATTCTCTTTACATTCTTTCAGATATTAAATCATGTAGGTTTTTCTTAAAATTATTAATCATTCCTTTACTTCCAATCTAAGATTTATTCTTTAAATCTTTATTTATTTATTCAAGACAAGTCTCATAATCTAAGTTTTATTCTTTAAACCTTTATTTATTTATTCGAGACAAGTCTCATAAATTTTCAGGTTATCACAACTTAGATGGTCATAAAAAGACTAAAATTTCTTTCGAATCGTACGGCAGGTGATCAGCCTAGCAGTACTTTCGTGACCTGTAATATGTTAATTTGTGACGCCCCCAAAATAGGTATACCTCACCCATTCTGAGTTGCCAAATACATAGTACAGAATACAAATACAAACTTAAATATACAACATGAGCTGTGAGTTTTAATACAAATATTGTCTTCTAGACAGTATTCAAACTCAAAAATAAGTCATCAATACATTTATTATCACACTATTTCACATAATAGTGAGGACTACTAATGCAACCATCTGGACCGTCAATCCATTCCCCGACTAGTCCCATCTATATTCTCATTTTTTCTGAAGAGAACAATTAAAGCAAAAGGGTGAGCTCAACTAGCCCAGTAAGAAATATTATGACTAAGATAATGCAGAATAAATTATCATTAGCCTTCAACAGTGTTAAACTGATAGAATATAATAGACAACAAGTTTTAGATCAACAACTGCAGCGGAATAAGCAATCCATTAGAAGAGTCAAGTAGAGCATAAAATCTACTATCTTTTATATATGATTTAAAAAGTTTTTCATCAACTTTATCGCTGAGACTCAGCGTAATAAATAATCCACATCATTAAATCATCCCTGCACTACAGGCCAAGGATATTCTTTAGTATCACGACCACGAATCATCCATGCACTACGGGCCAAAGATAATCGTGTTTTCATCAACGGTACTGATCATGCCATAAAACAATTCATCTTTGCACCCTTGGTCGAAGAGAATCCATAGTCATAATCATACCAAAAACTGTCCATCAATGCACTACGGGCCAATGAGGACTTTTCCCACATCATTTGTAACATTACGGTCATGATTATACCGAATAATCCCTGGTCATAATCATACCAAGTCCATCTATGCACTACAGGCCACAGATGACTTTCAACATAATATAAGCATGAAGATGATGACAATTCAATAAAATAATTTCAAGAATAAATTTTAAAGATTTATAAGTTAATTTATCCTGAACTCAGTAACGTCCAAATTGTCAACATGATACTGCTTTGTGGAGTAAAATTCAAGAATGCTCAGAAGAATATTTCCATGAAACGACATCGGATGAAGCCTTGAAATATCCGTGATATTCTACTAATTTCATGGAGTATAGAAACCAAAACTTTAACCAACCGAGTATAATAGAATATATGAAACTATGAATGGATTTATGCCCGCCATGCGGTAATCTACGAGACGCATCATTTCCACAAGTTAATAAGGAATGAATACAAAGGATCATTCACCATGCATTCTAGAATCCACATAAAAAGGTTATTCCAAAAGAGTTATAAAGAATGGAACCGGTAATGCTTAATCCGCATTACGCATGTGATATTCCAACAAAATAATAAAGAATGGAACCAGTCATACGTAATCCGCATGCAGATGTGATGTTCCACCTAATAATAAATAATGGAACCAGTCATGCGTAATCAGCATGCATGCATGTGATGTTCCAAAATAATAAAGAATAGAATAACAATGTATTCACTGTGCATGCGATAGAATCAGCATGCATGTGTTATTCCAATGTAATAATAAAGAATGGAATAACAAAAGAATTCACCAGAATGCGATAGACCGCATGCATAAAGTTATTCCAATGTAATAATAAAGAATGGAATAACAACAGAATTCACCAAGCATGCGATAGATCAAGATGCATGTGTTATTCCAACAGAATAATAAAGAATGGAATAATATAAGAATTTCACCATGTATGCGGTACTTCGCATAGACAAGTTATTCCAACATAATAATAAAGAATAGAATAACAACCCTTACGAGTATTGAAAAAAAAATAACTCTCTTCATGAATATAAAAGAATAATACCCCTTTACGAGTATTGAAAGAAAATAACTCTCTTCATGAATACGAAAGAATAATATCCCTTACGAGTACAACAAATAATATCTCTTACGAGTACAACAAATAATATCCCTTACCTTAGAAGAAACTGGATATTGGAAAAGTGAGGTAACAGACTTCTCTTCTTCTTTCTCTCTATAATTTCTCTCTCTAAAGTTTCAGTGAATTCGTAAAAAATAATGAAGGAATGAGCTTCTATTTATAGGAGAATGGACTGAATAGTAACTAATTCATGATCGGTCCAGATTGATTTACTTTTAAACTGACGGTCCCTATTGATTTACTATTAAAACTTAAAGCAACGGTTCATACTGATTTACTATTAAAACTTTAAACCAGCGATCCATATTGATTTACTATTATAACTTTCCACCAGTGGTCCATATTGATTTACTATTATATCTTCAACCAATGATCCATATTGATTTACTATTATAACTTTAACCAACTGATTCGAAAAATTATCACATCTCCCCATGGAATAATATTGTACCCAAAATGATTTGACCGAAAAGAAATATATTTTTTGAATGAATAATAGATTTCGAGAATAGTATCCGACACCTAAAAGTTTTCCAAATACTCGAGTGAACATACTAGAGTGAATAGTAATCGGTGAATAGTAACTCGTGAATAGTACTCGACGCTTAAAAGTGCCCCAATACCCGATCGGTCGTCAATATAACCTCCAGACATCAATTATTATCGCAATAAATATCAATTTCTACTAACACTAATAATTCCCACACAATGGAACTATTAATTTCATCTTTAATCAACACAAACTTATTCATCATTAATATTATAATGCACAATATTTAACAACCAGGTCGTTCCCAGGAAAGAGGGGGCTTTCCAATAAGGATTTCTCCTTATCAGGCGCCGCAATTAGGTGACCAAACCTTTCCTCGATGAAACTTCTGTACATTGTCAATATTGTAAATAATAATATGAATAACTTTGTCGTCTCAATTATTGATTTAATAATATAGCATATTATGCAGATGATATTGTGACAATAATTGAACAATAATATGAGAGATATGATACAACAATTACTGTAGCAATAATTAAGTATAACTGAGTTACTTCTCACGTAAGCATCAATAACCAATACCGTGTGCTACTATGCAACCACGCGCCAGACATCGCATATCTTTTACTACCGGGTAGTTCAACAGCTTTTAACGGTAACTCTTTTGCCATTATTTTTATTAAAAGATAATTACGTCGCTTTCTAAATAAGACAATACTTTCGTTAGGGGGTCCACTAATGATTGTGCCGTCGCATTTGGATATTCCCTTACAAAAAGAATATTCCCCATCAATCTAATATTATATAACAACTTGCTTACTTTGCAAAATTTATAAATATTATCCACAACTATAACATTATATCAAATCCACACCATAATATTAAAAAAATATTTTGAGAAATTTAAATCTTTATTCATAAAATTTTGGGTCTCACAATCTCCCCTCCTTATGAAATTTCACCCTCGAAATTTATGTATGTACCTGGTATGCCGAAGAGATGAGGATACCTTGACTTCATTTCAGATTCTCACTCTTGAGGTATAACCTTTGAGTGTTGAATACGATCCTTCTTATCCAAGATTTTAACATGTATCTCTTCATACGTTAAATCTTCTGCTATCTCGTCTAGTTTTAATTCAATAATGTGGTTCGGGTCGTCCTCATAATTACGTAACATTGATACGTGAAAAACGTTATGAACACGCGACATACTTGGCGGTAAAACGAGTCTATAGACCACAGTTCCTACTCGATCGAGGATTTCAAATGGGCCAACTAAATTGAGGATTGAGATTTTCTCTCTTCATCGACTCTTTCTTCTAGAATAACTTCTTCTTGAACCTTCTTCTTCGTTTTCATCAGTTCCAGGTCTGAAGCTTAAGCAACTTTAACATTATCGATTAAAGTCGATTCTAATCGTATATTCGTTATCTTCACGTGGGTTCCTAGAGTCTTTAACTCTATCTTCATCATTTGTAAGTTATACGAAATGGGTCTTTGTGTTAACAACATCGCACTCGTAAACGCATACGATTTTCTACTCAACGCGTCAGCTACCACGTTCGCTCTTCCACGATGATATTGAATGGTATGGTCGTAATCTTCAACAGCTCGAGCGAACGTCTTTGGCGCATGTTATGTTCGTTTTAGGTGAAGAAATATTTGAGGGTTTGAGAAATGGATTTTGTACTGTGGTCAATAAAAAATTCGATTTCACACACTAGGGGTAGGCTAAGAAGTCTTCAAGAATACATCAGGAAATTAATTAACAATAGAAATATCATTCAAAATTGTGACTCTCATCCAAGACTTGGATAGCACATGTAATGAAGGTTTCTCCTAACGGAGTTTCAACCGATAAATCAAAGTCTAACTTCTCTAGAGTCAAATTTAAACGTTGAGCGCAAGCAAAAGAGATAAAAGAATGGGTAGAACTGGTATCTAATAAGGTATAGACTTCGCAAGAGCTTATGATTAACTTACCCCTAATAACCTCGTTCGGGTTCCTCGACAAACGCTCTCACTTAAACTATCGGCTTTGACTTGTCTGAGACATCCTTTGGTGTCACCATCCCAGCTGGACTTGACTTCACCATACGACAAAATCGAGCTAGGTGAACTTCTCTTCCGCAATTAAAACACGCTTTGGATTGCTGCGTATAGTTTGTGTGACGCCCCCAAAATAGGTATACATCACCTATTCTGAGTTGTCAATACATGGTACAGAAACAACTACAACTTTATTATTACAACAGTAAAACTGTGAGTTTGAATACAAATATTATCTTCTGCATAAATATCTATACTCAAATAAATCCTCATCACATTTATTGATACATTATTTTACAAAAATGGTGAGGACTACTAAACAATCCTTTCTAAAACCTTCATTCCATACCCCGACTGCACTTTCTATATTCTCGCCTCCCGAGAAAAATGGAACAAAAGGAAAAGGGTGAGCTCAACTAGCTCAAGAAGAATATTATGACTAAGATAATATACAACAAATTATCGTTAGTCTTCAATAGGAAAAATATAATAGAATACAATAGACAACAAATTTTAAATCAATATTCGCAGCTGAAATAATAATTCATTAGAAGAGTTAAGTAGAGAATGCAAACTACTATCTTCTATGTATGAATTTAAAAGTTCATCGCTCATCTTTTATCCCCGTAACATCAATCAATATACATCCGAATCAAATATTCATCTTTGCACTACAGCCAAAGATATTCATCACCGGTCATGTTCATTTAAACACATGCTCATCTTTGCACTACGGGCCAAAGATATTCTTCAGAAATCATTCATCTTTGCACTACAAAGCCAAAGATATTCTTAAGAAATCATTCATCTTTGCACTACAAAGCCAAAGATATTCCATAATATCATCATTTAAGACCGAGGATGATGAAAATATTTTTTTTAAAGAAACGAATCCAAAGAAACAAAATGACAAGGATTAAGGATTAAGGATTCGTACTTGGTTTTATCCACGCCCAAAAATACCTCAAAATAATCATAGTGGTGTAAAATTCAAGAATGATCAAAACATGGATACAATCGAAGTTAGTATCCGTAATAGATGTTTTGGACGAAAAGAAGAAATTTTATTTTTCTATGAATAAGACCGTATAATTGAATAGTGTCAGATACGTGAATAGTGCCGTGATACGTGAATAGTAACTCAGACACCAAAAGATAGAAATTCCACAAAAAACATCTTCACGCTTAAAATAGTACTCGTGAATAAGTAATAAGAATAATAACTCATGCAATAACTCGTGAATAGTAACTCATGAATAAGAACTCATGAATAGTAACCCGACATGAAAAAGTTCCAAATTTGATAAAACTTCAGATCAACATTTCAAAGATAATGATATTGAAGAAATAATATCATTACTGAAAAAAATAATATCCCTTACCTCGAAAGATCAAGACTTCTAGCTAGAATCACCGTATAAGGTCAAGGAACTTTTGCACCGCCTAGCAATACTCAAAGTATACTCAAAATACTCACAAGAATACGCCGATAATATAGAGAGAGAAAACTTCAGCTTACGGTGTTATTTTCAATTCTAACCTAAGACCCTATTTATAGAAAAATGCTAGAAGACCAAAGCGTAAAATTTAATAAAATAATAATATTTCTTAAAATATTCAAGCCCACCTTAGAAATCTGATTTCAGATCATTTATAACACATGTGAGCCACTCAATTACAAATAAAAACGTTTTTCTTACAAAAAATATTTTAAACTCCCAAAAATCAATTATTTCGGAAGCTTCGAACTTCAATAATTCATAATAAATAGCCCTTTCATCAGAAAATTCGAATCTCGCAAGTTTTTATAGGAATTTCAATTCTCTACAACTTTGCAGAAGAAAATTTTTCCAAATTCCAAATAGAAATTGACCGAAATCCATAAACAGGCGATTTTACAAAAGCTATAATCAAATTTCACCAATAAATGGGGTCCAATTTACATGTTTAACATGTTTTAAATATTTATTGCAACAAAAATACTCTTCCTCCTCGTATACTCATATATCCCACATTCGCTTGTAAAAATATCACCGCTAATATATTATTAAAATATATTTTAAATGAATTATTTTATCGTAAAAGATAAAATATTAATTTTCAACAATTGTCATTTTAAAAATTTTCTCCATCTATATCCACATAAAATCAATATTTTCTCATCATATAAATCAATAATTAATTATTCACAAATAATATTACAGTAATCACAATATCGACAACCGTGCGCTCCCAGGAAAGAGGGGTTTTCCAATAAGAATTTCTTCATCTTGCCGCAAATTAGGTGACCAAACCTCTCCTGTATGTAACTTTCTAGACATTGCCAATAATGTTATCTAATAATATTATTCGAGATAATATGAATTATTGCTTCGATAATGAAAAATAATGTGTAATGACAATTATCAAAACAACAAAGAATATAAAATATCAACGCAAAGAATTATTAACTCAATAAAATAATTGAATAAGAATTATCGTAACCATTATCGAGTAGTGCCTTCTTACGTAAGAATCAATAATTGGTGCAATACCGCAAGCTACCGCTCAACAACGCAGATTAGTGTGTTTTAACCACCGGGTATTCCAACAAGATAATTCAGAATAACTACGCCAAGTATTTAAAAACAACTTATATTTGTCGCTTTCTTCATCCAATCACTTTCCAGTTATGGGGCCCACACATGGTCAAGGCTTGTGCATTTAATATTCCCCGACAAAGATATAATATTCCACGACCAAACGAATATTCCCCGACGATAATGAATATTTTATAACCACTTGCTTATTTTGAAATATTTATGATTTAACCCTTAACTATCCACATTAATCAAATCAACCCTTACTATTTCAAAATAATAAATAAAGGAAATTCCTTTTTATTTAAAAATTTGAGGTCTTACAACCTCCCTCCTTATGAAATTTCGTCCTCGAAATCGACGTGACGTACTGGTGTTTCAAAAGGTGAGGATACCTCGCTTTCATTTCCGCTTTCTAATTCCCGTGTCATTTCCTCTATAAGATGATTCCTCCACAAAACTTTAACTTGTGGTATGACCTTTCAAGGCGTAGGGACATGCTCCTTCCTATCCAAGATCTTGACAGTACCTCCTCATACGTTAAGTCTTCTTGCCTATCTCGTCCCGGCTTCTAACTCAATAACGTGGTTGGTCTTTCACATATTTACGGCAAGTATGATATTTGAAACACATTATGAACACGAGACATACTTTTGAGGTAACGCAAGTCTATAGGCTACATTTCCTACTTTTGGCCAAGAATTTGAAATGGACCAATAAATCGTGGATTGAGCTTTCCTCTCTTCCCAAATCTTGTAACTCCTTCCATGGAGTAACTCGCAACAATACATGATCCCCACATTAAATTCCACGCCCTTTCGATGAAGATCCGCATAACTCTTTTGTCGATCTTGTGCCGCTTTGTATACGCTGTCGAATCATTCGGATCTTTTCTAGTCATATCGCATTTCTAACTCGTCCCAACAATGTTGCTTCACCCACCTCATCCCAACATATCGAGAAATCGACATTTTCGGCCCATATAATGCTTCAATGGAGCCACACCTATACTTGCTCGATAACTGCTTGTTGTAGGAGAATTCCACCAATGGTAAATACTTATCCCAACTACCCTTGAAGTCTAGGACACGTAGTCTTAATAGATCTTCAAGAGTTTGAATAGTCCTCTCGATTGTCCGTCCGCTTGGGGATGGTATGTCAACTAAATCGCAAACTGCGCTCCCATAGATTTTTGCAAGCTAACCCAAAATCTTGAAGTGAATCTTGGGTCACGATCCAAACTATGGATACAGCATGCCATACAACCTCACAATCTCATTCACGTATATACTAGCAAGACGCTCAAGGAATAAGTCTCCCGATCGGGCAAGAAATGAGCAGACTTGGTTAATCTATCAACAATAACCCAAATAGCATTGATGCCTTGAGAAACCATAGGAAGACCCGTAATGAAATCCATAGTAATGTGTTCCCACTTCCATTCCGAAATCTCAAGTGGTTGCAACGGACCTTTAGGTACAAGATGCTCCGCCTTTACACGCTAATGCAAGTTAAACACATCGAGATAAACTTTGCAATCTCTCTTCATATTGTTCCACCAAAATGTATGTCAAGATCACGATACATTTTAGTACTTCCGTGATGGATTGCAAATGGCGATTGTGCCTCCATCATAATCTTGTACTTCAAATCGTAGTCGTTAGGAACACAAAGTCTAGAGTGGACTCAAGTATTCCTTCTTCATCAATTCTCGCCCGGATAGCTCCTTCTTGTACTTTTCTTCTTCATACGATCACCCGGCCCATGGGCTTGAAAGCAACCTTAACTTTTTCTATTAAAGTTGGCTCTACGCGATACTTGACATCATCGCACTCTGCTCCTCAAGATATGATCTTCTACTCAATGCGCCACCTACACATTCGCTTTTACCGTGATGGTATCAATAGTGTGGTCGTAGTCTTTCAATAGCTCGAGCCAACGCCACCGCCGCATGTTGAGTTCTTTTTGAGTGAAGAAATATTTAAGGCTTTTTATGGTCCTAATATATCTCCACTTTCTCCCCATATAGATAGTGCCTCCATATTTTTAACGCGAAAACGATCACGCTAACTCTAGATCATCACGAGTAGGATAATTCCTCTCATACTCTTTAAGTTGTCCCGAGGCATAGGCTATGACTTTCCCACGCTGCATGAGAACACATCCTAACCCTTTGCATCAAGCATCATCAGAGATAACAAATCCATCCGAACCAGATGGTATTGTTGAACAAAGTCTGCCAAATAAGTCTCCTCTTAAGCTCTTGGAAACTTTTCTCGATTCTTCGCTCCAAACGAATTTTGTATCCTTCCGAGTTAGTGAAGTTAATGGAGTAGCGATTCGAGAAAATCCTTCCACGAATCTCCGATAATAACCAAATTTAAGCCCAAAAAGCTACGTATTTCACCACCGACTTCTGCTTGTTCTAACTTTGTATTGCTTCAATCTTCACGGATCAACAGATACTCCATGTTTCGACACCATCGTGCCCAAGGAATGCTACTTCCTCAAGCCGTAACTCGATTTCTTCAATTTGGCATATAGTTGGTTTTCACGGCCTTTGGAGTACCAAATTTTCAAATGGTGCTCATGATCTTCACGGCTTTTGGAATATATGAGGATGTCATCAATAAAGACAACAACGAATCGATCCAAATATTCCTTGAATACTCGGTTCATCATATCCATGAAAGTCATAGGAGCATTAGTTAGTCCGAAAGACACGACTAAGAATTCATAATGCCCATACCGAGTTCAAGGCGCGCTTTGGAATATCCTCGCTTCTAATCTTCACCGATGATATCCGAATCTAAGATCGATTTTTGAAAAGAATTGTGCCTCAGAATCGGTCAAACAAGTCATCAATACGAGGTAGAGGATACCTATTCTTGATGGTGACATGGTTCAATTCCCGATAGTCAATACAAAGTCGCATGATACTCCCG
Organism: Panax quinquefolius; assembly: GCA_020205615.1. Lineage (NCBI taxonomy): Eukaryota > Viridiplantae > Streptophyta > Magnoliopsida > Apiales > Araliaceae > Panax > Panax quinquefolius. Next base: position 138,221,032 of record CM035160.1, read on the forward strand.
CTTTTTCTTCTTTACAAATAAAACAGAGCACCCCAAGGAGATGTACTAGATTTAATGAAATCGATGTCCAACAATTCCTCGTAGTTGGACCTTTAACTCCCAAGTTCAATAGAGCCATTCGATATGGGGTTTTAGAAATGGGCTTGTATCGTGTTCAAGATCAATAAAGAATTCAACTTCACGCTCGGGGTAGACCGGAAGTTCTTCTAGAAATACGTCAGAAAGTCAATAACAACAAGAATATTATTCAAATTTGACGTGTCTTTATTCAAATCCATAACATGGGCTAAGAAAGCTTGACATCCGCTTTTTAATAAACGAATAGCTTTATGATTAGATATGACAAATGATCGATTTTAATGGTTTAGTTGTTGAATTGCATAAACAGTCAAGTTGGTTAGAATATGAAAACTAACAACCTTACGTAAAACAATCAATTTTGGCATGATGAGTAGTTAACCAATCAATCCCTAAAATCACATCAAAAGCAAGTATCTTTAAAGAGATAAGGTCAACAGTAAAGTAATGGTGCCAACTTGAATCAAACAAGATTTATAAACAAAGTGGATGTGATGAAAGTTTTCCTAACGGAGTTTCCACAGAGGTCAAAGTCTAATTTCTCCTGAGTCAAGTTTAAACGCTGAGCACACGCAGAGAGATAAATGAATGGGTAGCACCGATATCAAGTAAGGTATAAACTTTGCAAGAATTTATAAATAGCTTTTACCCGTGATCACCTCTTTTGGGTTCCTCGACATGACCAAATACAACAAAAACGCCTTCCCGTAATCGCTGACTTTGACTTTTTCGGGGATGTTTTTTGAGTCACCGTCCTCACTGAACTAGGTTTCGCCATCGCATAATCTCGAGCGATATGTCCTTCCTTTCCACAATTATAGCATACCTTGAACTGCTGTAGGCGCTTGACCGATATGTCCTCTTTTCCGCATTTGTAGCATATGACCGGTGGTCGTTTTCCTCCCTTAGAACCGCTTGTCACGCCAAAGACCGCCATCTTCACATGGTCGTTGTTAAATCTCCTCTTTTAAAATCTCCTCCCACTCGCTTTTCTATTTTCATGGCTATGATTACCACCAGAGTGGTTACCATTTCGTCTCCTCTTTTTTTCTCCGCAGTTATCATTATTCTGCTGATCGCTATCTCCGATACGATCCTCGTTGTGGTCCTCAAACCGACCGTACTCAAGTATCTCGCCTAATAATTGAGCCTCGCTTACAACATCCAATAAAGAGAAAATTTATGAGAAATGAGATATCGACGATGCCGGGTTTCAAACCTCTAAGAAACATCCGCGTCATACGCTCCTCATTCTCCACCAAATGAGGTGCAAACTCGTAACTCGCAAACTTTGCCTCGTCTCGAGACACCGTCATGTTGTTTTGTTCCAATCATGAACTCCACTTCCTTCATATGACGAACACTTTCGTGAAAGTATTTGTCATTAAATAGCTTCAAACGCCTCCCAAGAAATGCCGAAAAGTACCGATGGGTACGCCTACGACTCCCTACCAGTGAGTCCGCCTTCGCCACTTTAACATAAAGGTGGCGAATGGAACCTTCGTTCTCTCCGTGCATCCCAAGACATCGAATATCTTGGTAATTTGTTTGACCCATGTTTCCGCCATGATCGGATCTCGCTTTCCTTAAATTCGTGGTCCCAACTCTTTGAATCGCTTTCACTGTGACAACCCGTGAATTGCTATCATTTCCTCCTCAGATTTTGAACACGAAGTTTCTCGTCGATTTTGCATGAAATCGCAAAAAACTTCTAAACATCCCTCGCTCATCATCTCGCTTCAATGGTGTTGTTCACAGAGGAACATTGCCACTGTTGCACGCTTCTCCTCGTTGGTGAGTACAGCATCTCCATGGTCTCATTTCCATTGTTAATATTCTCACGACATTCTCAAATCCGCCATAAAACAAGGGTTAATTAAGGAAATCAATATATCACATAATATCCCTATATATCGACTAACTAACAAATAAGCTTAGGTAGGACACACTAGCGAAGGATTTACCTGCCTCCCTCCTAGTTCTATTCCCCGATCTCCGCCAGAGATCATATCCCTAAGCTCGATACTAACCGCGACGCCCCCAAAATAGGTATACATCACCTATTCCGAGTTGTCAATATACGGTATGTAAACAACTACAACTTTATTATTACAACAAGAAATCTGTGAGTTTGAATACAAATATTATCTTGCAGACAATATCTATACTCAAATAAATCCTCATCACATTTATTGATACATTATTTTACAAAATGGTGAGGACTACTAAACAATCCTTTCTAAAACCTTCATTCCATACCCGACTGCACTCGCTATATTCTCGCCTCCCCGAGAAAAATGGAACAAAAGGAAAAGGGTGAGCTCAACTAGCTCAAGAAAGAATATTATGACTAAGATAATATACAACAAATTATCGTTAGTCTTCAACAGGAAAAATATAATAGAATACAATAGACAACAAATTTTAAATCAATATTCGCAATGAAATAATAATTCATTAGAAGAGTTAAGTAGAGAATGCAAACTACTATCTTCTATGTATGAATTTAAAAGTTCATCGCTCATCTTTTATCCCTCGTAACATCAATCAATATACATCCGAATCAAATATTCATCTTTGCACTATGTGCCAAAGATATTCATCACCAGGTCATGTTCATTTAAACACTGCTCATCTTCAGCACTACGGGCCAAAGATATTCTTTAGAAATCATTCATCTTTGCACTACAAAAGCCAAAGATATTCTTAAGAAATCATTCATCTTTACACTACTGTGCCAAAGATATTCCATAATATCATCATTTAAGACCGAGGATGATGAAAATATTTTTTTTAAAGAAACGAATCCAAAGGAAACAAAATGACAAGGATTAAGGATTAAGGATTCGTATTGGTTTTATCCACGCCCAAAAATACCTCAAAAATAATCATAGTGGTGTAAAATTCAAGAATGATCAAAACATGGATACAATCGAGAAAGTATCCGAATAGATGTTTTGACGAAAAGAAGAAATTTTATTTTTCTTGAATAAGATCAGATATCGTGAATAAGTGTCAGATACGTGAATAGTGCCGATATCGTGAATAGTAACTCGACACCAAAAGATAGAAATTCCACAAAAACATCTTCACGCTTCATGAATAGTACTCGTGAATAAGAACTCGTGAATAAGAACTCATTAATAAGAACTCGTGAATAGTAACTCATGAATAAGAACCCATGAATAGTAACCCCGACATGAAAAAGTTCCAAATTTGATAAAACTTCAGATCAATATTTCAAAGATAATGATATTGAAGAAATAATATCATTACTGAAAAAATAATATCCCTTACCTCGAAAGATCAAGATTTCTAGCTAGAATAATGTATATAGTCTCAAGGAACTTGCAGACCGCCTAGCAATACTCAAAGTATACTCAAAATACTCACAAGAATACGCCGATAATATAGAGAGAGAAAACTTCAGCTTTACGGTGTGATTTTCAATTCTAACCTAAGCACCCTATTTATAAGAAAATGCTTAACACCAAAGCGTAAAATTTAATAAAATAATAATATTTCTTAAAATATTCAAGCCCACCTTAGAAATCTGATTTCAGATCATTTATAACACATGAGCCACTCAATTACAACAAAAACGTTTTTCTTACAAAAATATTTTAAACTCCCAAAATCAATTATTTCTTGAGCTTCAAACTTCAATAATTCATAATAAATAGCCCTTTCATCGTAAAATTCGAATCTCACAAGTTTTATAGGAATTTCAATTTCTACAACTTTGCGTAAGAAAATTTTTCCAAATTCCAAATAGAAATTGACCGAAATCCACAAACAAGCGATTTTACAAAAGCTATAATCAAATTTCACCAATAAATGGGGTCCACCGACATGTTTAACATGTTTTAAACATTTATTGCAACAAAAATACTCTTCCTCCTCGATACTACTCATATATCCCACATTCGTTGTAAAAATATCACCATTAATATATTATTAAAATAATATATTTAAATGAATTATTTTATCGTAAAAGATAAAATATTAATTTTCAACAATTGTCATTTTAAAATTTTCTCCATCTATATCCACATAAAATCAATATTTTCCTCATCATATAAATCAATAATTAATTATTCACAAATAATATTACGTAATCACAATATTGACAACCAGTGCGCTTCCTGTGAAAGAGGGGCTTTCCAATAAGAATTTCTTCTTACTTACTACAAGCAATTAGGTGACCAAACCTCTCCTTAGATGTAACTTTCTAGACATTGCCAATAATGTTATCTAATAATATTATTCAGATAATATGAATTATTGCTTCGATAATGAAAAATAATGTGTAATGACAATTATTGAAACAACAAAGAATATAAAATATCAACGCAAAGAATTATTAACTCAATAAAATAATCGAATAAAGAATTATCAGAACCATTATCGAGTAGTGCCTTCTTCACGTAAGAATCAATAATTGGTGCAATACCGTGCTACTTGCTCAACAACGCGTATTAGTGTGTTTTAACCACCGGGTATTCCAACAAGATAATCTGTGAATAACTACGCCAAGTTATTTAAAAATAACTTATATTTGTCGTTTTCTTCATCCAATCACTTTCCGTTATGGGCCCACACATGGTCAAGCCTGTCGCATTTAATATTCCCCGACAAAGACAAATATTCCACGACCAAACGAATATTCCCAATTTATAATGAATATTTTATAACCACTTGCTTATTTTGAAATATTTGCGTATTTAACCCTTAACTATCCACATTAATCAAATCAACCCTTACTATTTCAAAATAATAAATAAAGGAAATTCCTTTTTATTTAAAAATTTCGGGGTCTTACAGTTTGGACGAATGTGTCCCTCCTGTCCGCATTTGAAATATACGACCGGTGGTCATTCTTCTTCCTTTGAAATGGGTGTTGGTGCTGCTGTCTTTCCATCATTATTGAACCTTCTCTTCATGAAATTTCCATTTCTATTATCTTGGCCATGATTACCACCAAAGTGGTTACCATTCTTGGCATGATAATTTCCCCGACGATGGTTATCATTGTTCCGATGGCCGTTGCCACCGGTACGATTATTATTGTGTTGTTGGTCGTTGCCTTTTTGTTGTGCCTACTCATTATCGCGCTCCAATAACTGACCCCTATTCACAATATCTGAATATAAACAAAGTTTATGAGAAATGAGGTATTGACGTATTTCGGGTTTCAAACCTCGCAAAAACATTCGCGTCATTCTCTCCTCATTATCGACCAAATGGGATGCAAATCGGGATAACTCCGCAAATTTAGCCTCGTATTGCCACACGGTCATATTATTTTACTCCATTGCTTATCTCAACATTTTCAGATGTCATTCTCAAACACTGTCACAAAACAACGGTTAATTGACATGCAACATATTATCCCTATACTCTGACCGACCAATTAAATATCAAATAAACTTAGGTAGGTCATACTAGCGAAGGAATTTCCCGTCTCTCCCCTTCTAGTTCTTGTCTCACATCTCAGCCAGGGATCATATCCCTACGCTTTGATACCAACTATGACGCCCCCAAAATAGGTATACCTCACCCATTCTGAGTCGCCAAATACATGTTACAGAATACAAATACAAACTTAAATATACAACATGAGCTGTGAGTTTTAATACAAATATTATCTTCTGCATAAATTCAAACTCAAAATAAGTCCTCAATACATTTATTATCACACTATTTCACGTAATAGTGAGGACTACTAATGAAACCATCTGGACCGTCAATCCATTCCCCGACTAGTCCCAGCTATATTCTCATTTCCTGAAGAGAATAATAAAAGCAAAAGGGTGAGCTCAACTAGCCCAGTAAGAAATATTATGACTAAGATAATGCAGAATAAATTATCATTAGCCTTCAACAGTGTTAAACTGATAGAATATATAGACAACAAGTTTTAGATCAACAACTGCAACGGAATAAGCAATCCATTAGAAGAGTCAAGTAGAGCATAAAATCTACTATCTTCTATGATTTAAAAAGTTTTTCATCAACTTTATCGCTGAGACTCAGCTTAGTAAATAATCCACATCATTAAATCATACATGCACTACAGGCCAAGGATATTCTTTAGTATCACGACCACGAATCATCCATGCACTACGGGCCAAAGATAATCGTGTTTTCATCAACGGTACTGATCATGCCATAAAACAATTCATCTTTGCATCCTTGGCCGAAGAGAATCCATAGCCATAATCATACCAAAAACTGTTCATCAATGCACTACGGGCCAATGAGGACTTTTTCCACATCATTTGTAACATTACGGTCATGATTATACCGAATAATCCCTGGTCATAATCATACCAAGTCCATCTATGCACTACAGGCCATAGATGACTTGCAACATAATATAAGCATGAGGATGATGACAATTCAATAAAACAAGTTCAAGAATAAATTTAAAGATTTATAAGTTAATTTATCCTGAACTCAATAACATCCAAATTGTCAACACGATCATCGCTTTGGGAGTAAAATTCAAGAATGCTCATAAGAATATTTCCATGAAAAGATACTGGATGAAGCGCAAATATCCAGGATATTCTACTAATTTCATGGAGTATAGAAGCCAAAACTTTAACCAACTGAGTATAATAGAATATATGAAACTGCAAATAGATTTTTGTCCGCCTTGCGGTAATCCACGTAGATAGATCATTTCCATAAGTTAATAAGGAATGAATACAAAGGATCATTCACCATGCATGCGGTAATCCACATAAACAGGTTATTCCAACAAAGTAATAAAGAATGGAACCAGGTCATGCGTAATCCGCACATACAGGATATTCCAACAGAATAATAAAGAATGGAACCAGGTCATGCGTAATCTAACAGAAGAATTTCACCATGTATGCGATACTTCGCATAGACAGGTTATTCCAACATAATAATAAAGAATGGAATAACAATCCTTACGAGTATTGAAAGAAAATAACTCTCTTCATGAATACGAAAGAATAATACCCCTTACGAGTACAACAAATAATATCCCTTACGAGTACAACAAATAATATCCCTTACCTTAGAAGAAATTGGATATTGGAAAAGTGAGGTAGCAGACTTCTCTTCTTCTTTCTCTCTATAATTTATCTCTCTAGAGTTTTAGTGAATTCGTAAGAAATAATGAAGGAATGAGCTTCTATTTATAGGAGAATGGACTGAATAGTAACTAATTCATGAACGGTCCAGATTGATTTACTGTTAAACTGACGATCCATATTGATTTACTAATAAAACTTAAAGCAACGGTCCATACCGATTTACAATTAAAACTTTAAACCAAATGATCCATATTGATTTACAATTATAACTTTCCACCAAATGTCCTATATTGATTTACTATTATATCTTCAACCAACGATCCATATTGATTTACTATTATAACTTCAACCAACTATTCGAAAAATTATCACATCTCCTCATGGAATAATATTGTACCCAAAAATGATTTGGACCGAAAAGAAATATATTTTTCGGGTGAATAGTACCCCGTGAATAGTACTTCGGGAATAGTACTCTGACACGAAAAGAGTCCCAAATACCCGAGTGAACAATACTAGAGTGAATAGTAACCAGGTGAATAGTAACCCATGAATAGTACTCCGACACGAAAAAGAGCCTCGAATACCCGATTGGTCAATATAACATCCAGACATTAATTATTATCGCAATAAATATCGATTTCTACTAACACTAATAATTCTCACACAATGGAACTATCAATTTCATCTTTAATCAACACGAACTTATTCATCATTAATATTATAACACACAATATTTAACAACCCGTGTCGCTCCTGTGAAAGAGGGGGGATTTCCAATAAGGATTTCTCCTTATCAAAAGCGCAATTAGGTGACCAAACCTCTCATTGACAGAACTTCTAGACATTGTCAATATTATAAATAATAATATGAATAACTTTGTCGTCTCAATTATTGATTTAATAATATAACATATTATGCAGATGATACTGTGACAATAATTGAATCAATAATATGAGAGATATGATGCAAAGAATTATCGTAGTAATAATTGAGTATAACCGAAGTGACTTCTCACGTAAGCATCAATAACCAATACCGCAGTACTATGCAACCACGCCAGACATCGTATTTTTTACTAACGGGTAGTTCAACAGCTTTAATTCGGAACTCTTTTCAAATATTTTTATAAAAAGATAATTCTATCATTTTTAAATACGATAATACTTCCGTTGTGGGATCCACCAATGATTGTGCCGTCGTACGGATATTCTCGACAAAAAGAATAGTCCCCGACCAATCGAATATTATATAACAACTTGCTTACTTTGCAAAATTTATAAATATTACCCACAACTATAACATTATACCAAATCCACACCATAATATTAAAAAAAAATATTACGAGAAATTTAAATCTTTATTCATAAAATTTGGGGTCTCACATACTTCACTGTAGTACATAGTGACTTGTCAGAGTACTCTCATTAATGAATAAATATATTTTGAACAAATGAATAACTCGTCAAGGAAATTTTCAACATAAGAAAGTTCAAAACCATAATCATTATTGAAGGGTCGTAAGGATCATGAACTCGTTACATCATATTAAAGGCTAAAAGTATTAAGTCAACACTATATGACCAAAAAGTGTCACACAATTATATAAATGGTTGACTCTGCATAAGTGTTTAACAATCACATACACTAAAAAACTCTCCATAAATATTCTTCGATATTATAAGGTTGTTCATCCTCAGTTTGAATCTGTTCCATAGTGGAGTAGTCGATACAACTAGCATACTTTGCAATTTAATAAATTTAGGAATATCATGAACGTGAAAATTTAGAAATAATGTTCCATTCAATAAACTTATCATACATTATAAGTTCAGTAACTTGTCTTAATAATAATATGAGTTCAGGAACTCGTCATAACACTACGAGTTCAAGAAATAATCATATGACGAGTTCCTGAACTAATCAAGAACTTACCATAATACTATGGGTTCAAGAACCTACCATACTAATTATATGTTCAAGAACCTATCATAATAATATGAGTTCAAGAACTCGCATATATCTCCAAAACTTGCAGCTCAACTCAATCATAGGAATTTGCAGGACTTACAGAATTTCAATAAATAAGAAACTTGTTCAAATAAATAGTTTGCCAAGAATTTATATCTTGCTCAATTTAAAAATATCAAATAGTTCAAAGAACTTCTAACAATTAAGGAACTGACACGTAAGCTCAAAAAATAAGTAATTTCATAATTTATGAGTTTCATTGTCTCGGTCCGTAGTTCATCATCTATATTATTCTCATCCAATATTTCTTTTTCCCGTACTTAATTTTGAGTTATCTACAACATTATAGAATTCAATTGAGGATGTAAACTGAGGATGCTAAGTATGGTTCGTCCGCAGTATTAAACTGAGGATGCTAAGTATGGTTGGTCAATTGGAAAGCGACATCGTATTGGGCAAATTCAATTTTTTTAGTTTTTTAAGCTCCGCAGTGTTAAACTATGGATTCCATCTAGGGAGGATTCATACAATACAACGCTGAATACAGAGTTGGAGATTGAAAATTTAAAAGCTCTAATTAACTAGCCACCAGAGCTTGAGAAAAGCTAAAGCTATAAAAGGAGAAGCATTAAAACCCAACTAATTGTAGTCAAAACATCTGTAATTAATTATCAAAACCCTTTTACGTGTTGAAAGTAATTCAAACCTATTATCTACTAAAATTATCGCAAATACTATTCAAAGAAAATGGTGGTACAATAATATTATTCGAGCCACAAAAAACAAAGAAAATGCTCCCCCGCCCTCTTTATATTTTTTCATTCAGAACTTTTCACAAACTCCTTTAGATCATATCAAGCTTCATTAAATCTATGAACCCTAGATTTTCATAATTACAATCACTATGAGCTTCTTCAGCGTATTCAATGGTGTATTGTAAGCTTTGATCCTGACTAGGTGTTTTCACTTTGTTGTAATCACCGAGGACGATGTGAATTGCTTGCAAGGAGTGAAAACAATGTATTGTATTGTGACGCCCCCAAAATAGGTATAAGTCACCTATTCTGAGTCACCAAATACATGGTATAGAAACAAATACAACTTCAGTAATACAATTATCGTGCAAAATACGACAACACATATACTGTGAGTTTGAATACAAATATTGTCTAATAGAGAGTATAAAAACTCAAAAGGAGTCCTCATTACAATTATTGATACACTATTTTACAAAATAGTGAGGACTATTAAAACAACTATCTTGAATCATCACTCCATACTTCCTATTTAGTTCTCGCTAAATTCTCTCCTCCTGAGAAGAACAACGGAACAAAAAGGAAAAGGGTGAGCTCAACTAGCCCAGTAAAGAATATTATGACTAAGATAATATACAACAAATTATCATTAGTATTCAATAGGGAATAATCTGATAAAATATAATAGACAACAAGTTTTAGATCAACATTTGCAGGGGAAACAGCAATCCATTAGAAGAGTCAAGTAGAGAAAGAATTCTACTATCTTCTAAGATTTAAAAGTCCATCATCAATATTTTATCCCTGTAACATCAATCAATAAACATCTTGAATCAAATATTCATCTTTGCACTACAGTGCCAAAGATATTCATTTGATCACCAGTTAATCATGTTCATCTCAACATCTGCTCATCTTCACTACTACTGCCAAAGGTATTCATCAGGTAATCATTCATCTTTGCACTACAGGCCAAAGATATAGCATCAAGTATCACCATTAAGGACTGAGGATGATGAAAAACATTTTAGAGAATGAATCCAGTAAGATAAAAGAACAAATATTAGGGATTCGTATTACAATTTATCCAAGTTCAATAATACTCCATAATAACCAATTTTGAAGCAGAATTCAAAAATAAATATCAAAACATGGATACAATCAAAGATAGTAACCATAATAGACATCTTGGACAAAAAGAAGAAAATTTCATTTTTCGATGAATAAAGTCGATATATCGTGAATAGTATTATCGATACGTGAATAGTAACTTCCCACACAAAAAGTTTCAAATTTGATAAAAATTCAAACCAATATTTCTAAGATAATGATATTGAAGAAAATAATATCATTTAAGAAGAAAATAACATCCCTTACATCAAAATAATAAGATTTCGATCTAATATCGTATAAAATCGAAGGAAGCTTGTCTTAAACAAGAACTCTCAAAATATCTAAATACTCTCAAAAATACGCTCGACAATATAGAGAGAAAGAAAACTTGTTTCTGGTGTGATTTTCAATTCTAACCTAAGCGTCTATTTATAGGAAAATGCTAGAACGCCAAAGGAGACTAAATAATAAAATAATAATATTTCATTTCTTCCATTCTACGCACATTTTGTTGAAAACTATAGCATGCCAAATCTGAAAAATAATAGCAGCCCCTCATGTGTATTCAACACCAACCAAAAGTGGGTCCCACCCATAATTTAATAAAATCATTTTATTTTCCGAAACTTCAGTAATTCATAGAAAATAGCTCGTTTATCAGAAAAATACGAATTTTATGTCCATTCCACACGAAATCAAATTCTCTACAACATTGAAGAAGAAAGTTTTTCCAAATTCCAGACAGAAAATATCTGAAATCCACAAACGGATGATTTTTAATACTTCCAATCCGAAAAAATACTGATAAATCACCTCAGTATTAATTCCTTCATTTATAACCACAATAAATATATCCATCATTTATATCCACATCAAATAAATATTTTCTTATCATATAAATTAATAATTAATTATTCACAAATAATATTATAGAATCAAAATAATGACAACTGCATAGCTCTCGAAAAAGAGGGGCTTTTCGATAAGGATTTCTCCTCATCGACGCCAAGCAATTAGTGACCAAACCTCTCTTTGATGTAACTTTCTAGACATTGTCAATAATGCTATCTAATAATATTATCCAAATAATATGAATTATTGATCCGATAATGGAAAATATCAGCGCAAATGACAATTATCAAACAACAATAATATAAAATATCAACGCATTAATTATTGAATCAATAAAATAAAATATTGAATAAGAATTACTATAACAATTATCGAGTAGTGCCTTCTTACTTAAGAATCAATAATTCAACAATACTGCATAATACCGCAGTATACTACATCGTGCAACCACCAGCCAGTATTCATCGTATTTTAACCACCGTATTCCAACAAAGTTGTTAATTCGTAAATAATTACACCGTTATTTATAAAAACTCAAACTTGTCATTTTCTTCATCGGACATTTATCCGTTATGGGGCCCACAAATGGTTGCTCCGTCGTACGAATATTTCCCGACAACAAGAATATTTCACGACCAAACGAATATTCCCTGACAAAATGAATACTTTATAACCACTTGCTTATTTTGTAAAATTTGCACATTTCACCCATAACCAAAGTATTATATCAAATTATCACCTTATTATTCACAATAATAAATAGAGAAAATTTGATTTTATTTATAATAAGTTGGGGTCTTAGAACCTCCCCTCCTTATGAAATTTTGTCCTCGAAATTGATGTACGTACCTGGTGTTTCAAAAGGTGAGGATACCTCGCTTTCATTTCTGATTCCAACTCCCAGGTCATTTCTTCAATAGCATAGTTCCTCCACAAAACCTTAACTTGTGGTATAACCTTCGTGCGTAGGACATGCTCTTTCCTATCCAAGATCTTAACAAGTACCTCCTCGTGACGTTAAATCTTCTATCTATCTCGTCTCGTTCTAACTCAATAATGCGGTTCGGTCTTTCACATATTTACTGAAGCATAGATATGTGAAAACATTATGAACACGAGACATGCTTGGAGGTAATGCGAGTCTATAGGCCACATTTCCTATTCGGTCAAGAATCTCAAATGGACCAACAAATCTTGGATTAAGCTTTCCCCTCTTCCCAAATCTTGTAACTCCCTTCCATGGAGCAATACGTAACAATACATGATCCCCAATATTAAATTCCACGTCCTTTCGATGAAGATCCGCATAACTCTTTTGTCGATCCTGTGCCGTTTGTATACGTTGTCGTATCGTTTGGATCTATTCTGTAGTCATGCGTACCAATTCTGGTCCCAACAATGTTGCTTCTCCCACCTCATCCCAGTATATTGGAGAGAGACACTTTCGTCCATACAATGCTTCAAATGGAGCCACACCTATACTTGCCTGATAACTGTTATTGTGGGAGAATTCCACCAATGGTAGGTATTTATCCCAACTCCCTTTGAAATCTAGGACACAGAGTCTTAATAGATCTTCAAGAGTTTGAATAGTCCTCTCGATTGTCATGTCCAGCTTAAGGATGGTATACTGAATCCCAATCAGAACTGCGTGCCCATAGCTTTCTGCAAGTTAACCCAAAATTGTGAAGTGAATCATGGGTCACGATCTGAAACTATGGATATTGGCATGCCATGCAATCTTACAATCTCATTCACGTACATACGAGCAAGACGTTCAAGGGAATAAGTCTCCCGTATAGGCAAGAAATGAGCAGACTTGGTTAATCTATCAACAATAACCCAAATCACATCTATGCCTTGAGAAACCTTGGCAAGACCCGTAACGAAATCCATAGTAATGTATTCCCACTTCCATTTCGAATCTCAAGTGGTTGCAATGGACCCTTTAGTACTTGATGCTCCGCTTTTACACGTTGACAAGTTAAACACCTCGAGATAAACTCCGCGATCTCTCTCTTCATATTGTTCCACTAAAATGTATGTCGAAGATCATGATATATTTTGGTACTCCCAAGATGGATTGCAAACGGTGTGTTGTGTGCCTCCATCATGATTCTATGCTTTAAGTCAGAATCGTTAGGAACACAAAGTCTGGATTTGACTCGAAGTATTCCTTCTTCATCAATTCTTGCTTCTGGAATAGCACCTTTGTGACGCCCCCAAAATAGATCCATTCTATCCAACCTATTCTGAGTCGCCAAAAATATGGTACAAAAAATAACTATAACTTTATTACTACAATTGTCGTGCAAAATACAACAACACATATGTTGTGAGTTTTGATACAAATATATACCAAATGTGACTCATGACCCAACTGTGGACAACACCTCACAATGGTACCTTACATAAAGGTACAAATAATAACCTGCTTTTTAGAAATTAAAATCTTTGGGAAGTGCTCAAGAAACCTTCGTTACATGGGAGACCAAAGCGCCTAGGTTATAATAGATATCATATGCCCACGTAATTATCCTTGGTTGACCCGATAAACCCCAAAGAAAATGAGAAGATTACTATCATATTCTTTCCAATGGTGAGTTTTCTCTTGACATATCATTATCTCTACCGTCGCTTAATCGAGAATTATACTTTAACCAAACTCCAAGATCATATAGGTAGTGCTTGTAGATATACTCGGAAGTGGATGTGCACAATCTTGTCTTATGATAACACGCAAGTCGCATGTCATTAGACATCTTGTATGGTAGTAGCAAAACACCCTTCCAACGTTGATTTAGCTTTCACCCTATTTGGTTCACCAAATATAACTACTATGTATAAAATACAACACACTTTTTATCTTTGCTTAGGGAGAACCTTCACAGCCTAGAGACCACCGCTCTATTCTCCTCACATTTACCCCGCTCAATTCAAATTTACACTCTTATTACCCGAAAGGAATTGTGAAGCAAAAGGGTGAGAACAAATAGCCCAGTAAAGAATATCATGACTAAAAATAATTAAATTTTCAATAGCCTTCATCAATAATAATTCAGAGATTTAGAACATATGGTAGATGATAAAACTTTTCAACCATAGTTGCAGCGGAATGAGCAATCCATTAGAAGAGTCAAATAGACCATAAAGTCTATTATCTTCTACATGTTAAAAGTCCACCAACAATATTTTATCCACTACTAGAAATTCGACATATAGCGACGAGCTATAGCGACGGTCGGCACGTAACCGTCGCTATAGAGTATCTATAGCGACGGTCGACATGGAACCGTCGGTATAGAGTTTTGTTTTAAAGAAAAAACTCTCCCACTTTCCCCAAATTATTTCAGTATCTTCGTTGGGCATAGTTTGTATATATCTTTCTCTCTGCTCTCTTTCGCTTTTACAAAACCAAAACCTAGCTATCGATCTCTACTTGCCTCCTCCTCTCTCTGTTACCTCTCCGATCATGACCGACTCAACCTCATTCTCTTTATTTATCATTTTCTCGTCAGAGATCTCCTCCTCTCTTTCTTCTCTCCATTGATCTTTTTTTAGATCTCATGCGCACTGGCCTCGCGATCTCGCTCCCCGATCCACCGCCCTCCTCCTCCTTCAACGCAATAACACTCAGACTCGATCCTCGGCAACCAATTTACGGTAGAGTCCGTATCCTCAAGGAGGCGGTGTCGGTCCCGCTCACGGAGTTTCGCTGCCTCTGCAAGGTCCACCCATGAAGGTTCTTCAATGATTACTGCCCTTCATGAGTCACCACCAAGCACATCAAAGCTAAGGGTAGAAAAAGGCGAGCTCAAGGATCATACTGCTTCTTTGTGAAAATCATCTCCAAGTCAAAGGTCCTTTCTTTCTTCTTACAAAGTAATTGTTAGGTTATCTATTTGAATCCTATTTTGATCACTTGAAATTAATTCCCAATTCCTAAACAACAAATGTTCTTTTCTATATTTGAACTTTAAAATTGGGGATTCTACTTCCACTCTGTTGTTCCATTGTAGCGCGAAAGATTTGAACTCTGGGATTCTACTTGCATATGAATCTCTTTCCTTTTGTAGCATTATATTGCTAGTTGAAGTCTTCTCCTCCCCCTCACTCCCTACCGAACTGACGGTAGTCATACTTATGTTCTGGGTAATGAACCTGTCCTAAAAACATGATTTTGCAAAGGATGTAAGACTTTTCTCTCGTCCATTCTGCTTGGTCAAATGTGCAAGCTATAAGGTAAACTCTGAATTTAACTTCTAAATGTGAACCTATTGATAATATTTTTTGAGTTTGGGATGATTCTCGACATACATTTTCATTATTTTTTTAGGTCTCGAGGCATCACTTGCCTCATCTCACGATCATTCAACTTTGAATTTTGGGTTGGTGTGACTTAATGAATGTGTAATGGCTTTTGATTGATACCTCATTGAACCTTCCACGTAATTATGTTCACATTAAGTGTAAATGAAGAGTATCAAGTCGTGATCGTATCTATGAATACTGATTAGTGGAGATCTGAGGTCAGGATATTATGTCAATCCTGAATGTTTCTATGAAGTATTGCTAGTGGTATTTGATCATTTAATTACTTAGATTCATTTATAAAATAATACATCTGTAGCTCTGAATCTAAATACATAGTACAACCAAGAATGATCTATACAGGGACATATGTTTACCTTATATATTCTAAATTACTCCCCGCTAGTTGATCATATACAGGGACATTTATGGTGGCTGCTTGGGTGATGGACGATGCCCATTTTTTTTTCTTCATTGCTTTGCTGATACAAAGCCTATATCAATCTCTTTTTAGGTTGACATGTGCATATTTGTAACAAAGCTATATATATCTATAATATACACGTATTAAAAAAAAAATCAAGTTGGTTTAAAGTTGTTTGAATTAACTGTCTTTAAAACTTTACTATCTTAATTTTCCAATTAGATTGTAGCAGATGGTGTTGATCCCAAGCAACACGCGTTTTTCTTTTGGTAAGTGTTATTTCTTTTGCTTCATTGGATGTTGATATGATTGTTGAACAAACTTGAATGGGGAAAACAATGTTTGTATAGTCCAAAGCCATTAAAGGCGCATAATACCTAAGAGCTTGGTTCAAAATGCAAAGCACGCTCATCCTCTTGTATTAGATTCGACTTCACGCAAAGAATCAATGGACATTGGAAAAAGATTAATGGTATGATTTCTCTCCATTTGCTCCGTATCTTCTTTTGCAACCAATTGCAGTCTCAATTGTTTCTAATTGAACTATATGCTATCATAGCTTTGAGACGGTGCAATTAGTGATGACTTTTTTTGGCAATATTTGGAATGAATCATGAGGACATTGATATACTCTGACCTTATATATAGTTTTTGTCATATTCCAGTACAATAGTGTTTAGACTTTTTTTTATTGTTCTCGTTCCATGGAACTTTTCTGTGATTTTTGCAAAACAAAATTGTGTATTATGGCAATATTCAAGCAAATCATATAGGTAGGCCTTGTTATTTTAGACTTGATTATGAAGTAACAGATCCATGGTACATAGACATAAATGGTAGTAGAGACACCATCTTGATAGAAATTCTCCAGGTGCCACATTAGCCTAGTTATTATGTATAGTTATCTTAATTTGTTCAAGTGAGTTGACTCTGTCTTGTTAAACCTTCATTTCCAACTACATTCTTTTATCTTAACTTGTTATTATGTATAGTTATCTTAATTTTTTCAAGTTATTTTTGGTTGGGGAAATATGACTTGCATTCAAATTTGTTTAAGAGATTGAGGAAGAAAAGGTGGTTGAGAAAGGAAAAAGGGTAGTTGTGTTGTGTGTCATATTTTTGTAATGTGTTTGGATATTATGGTTTATGGGCAGGTAATTTATGACTGTTGAACTATATCTAATGCTAGACTTGGTTTATTTTTTCTTAAGAAAAAATTTAGCAACTTGGTTCATTTTTACTCAGGTTGTAGCTGTGAATCAACTAGATCGAAATGAGTTGCAAGGAAACTAGGACTTTCTTGTAGTTATTAGTTTAGTATCTCTGCTCGAGTTCAGCATCTCTTCTTAATGTAACTAAACTATTGTATTGTAATGATAGATTGTAAAAGTTATTAGTTTAGTAGTTTGGTATAATAATGATCATCATATTTGAGGAGATGAATTATTCAACTATTATATTTTAATGTTGTAATGTGAATGATTTTAAATGATGTATATAATATTTTGTATATTTTATTTTATATTGTATTTGTGTTTTGTTGAATAAATTTGCATTATTAATTAATTTTTTTTTTTAAATATAAAAAGGCTATAGCGACGGTCATCGACCGTAGCTATAGTGTTCTATAAAACACAGACCTATAGCGACGGTCGCCGAACGTAGCTATAGACATATACACGATTTTGTCATGACCTATAGCGACGGTCTCCGACCGTCGCAGTGACGCCCCCAAAATAGGTATACATCACCCATTACGAGTTGTCAATACATGGTACGTAAACAACTACAACTTTATTATTACAACAAGAAATCGTGAGTTTGAATACAAATATTATCTTCTAGACAATATCTATACTCAAATAAATCCTCATCACATTTATTGATACATTATTTTATAAAAATGGTGAGGACTACTAAAAGACTCTCTTTAGAACCTTCATTCCATACCCCGACTCGTACTCGCTATATTCTCGCATCCTAAGAAGAAAAATGGAACAAAAAGGAAAAGGGTGAGCTCAACTAGCCCAGTAAAGAATATTATGACTAAGATAATATACAACAAATTATCGTTAGTCTTCAACAGGGAAAAATCTAATAGAATACAATAGACAACAAGTTTTAAATCAATATTCGCAGCGGAAATAATAATTCATTAGAAGAGTTAAGTAGAGAATGCAAACTACTATCTTCTATGTATGAATTTAAAAGTTCATCGTCTATCTTTTATCCTTATAACATCAATTAATATATATCTGGAATCAATTATTCATCTTTTTGCACTACTGTGCCAAAGATATTCATTAATTAGGTCATGTTCATCTAAACACTGCTCATCTTTGCACTACTGGGCCAAAGATATTCATCAAAAATCATTCATCTTTGCTACTACGTGCCAAAGATATTCAATAATATCATCATTTAAGACCGAGGATGATGAAAATATTTTTAAAGAAACGAATCCAATTGAAACAAAATGACAAGGATTAAGGATTAAGGATTCGTACTTTGTTTTTATCCATGTCCAATAATACCTCAAAAATAATCATAGTGGTGTAAAATTCAAGAATGATCAAAACATGGATACAATCAAAGCTAGTATCTAGAATAGATATTTTGAACGAAAAGGAAAATTTTCATTTTTCGATGAATAGTCTTAAGATTAAGAATAATCAGAGTATCGTGAATAGTCTTCAGTATACGTGAATAGTAACCCCAAACACTAAAAGTTCTAAATTTGATTAAAAAGTTCGGATCAATACTTGACATAATGATATTAGAATAAATAATATCATTAAAAAAATAATATCCCTTACCTCGAAGATCGGTATTTCAAGTTGAAACACCTGATATAAAGCTATGACTTGAACTTGCACCAGTATAATAATACTCAAAATATACTCAAAATACTCACAAGAATACGCTCGATAATATAGAGAGAAAACTTCAGCTTACGTGTAATTTTCAATTCTAACCTAAGCACCCTATTTATAGGAAAATGCTTAGAACACCAAAGCGTAAAATTTAATATAATATTAATATATAAATTAAATTTTCCTACGCCAACCTTCCAAGAACTGAATTCAGCTCATTCAACACACGTGTAACACACCATAATGAAAAAAACGTTTTTGTTATTTAAAATATTTTAAACTTCCAAAAATCAATTATTTCGGAGCTTCGGAACTTCAATAATTCACAATAAATATCCCTTTTATCAGAAAATTCAAAACTCTCGACTTTATATAAGAAATTAAATTCTCTACAACTTTATAGAAGAAAGTTTTTTCAAATTCCAAACAGAAATTAACCGAAATTCACAAACGGGCGATTTTACAGGCTATAATCAAATTTCAGTCAAGAAATGGGGTCCACCGACACATAAAGCATGCTTTAAATATTTTTGGTAAAAAAAATATTCCTCCTCCACATATACTCATATATCCCACATTCATCGTAAAAATATCATCATTATTATACTATTAAAATATAATAATATATTTAAATAAATTATTTTATCAAAAAAAGATAAAATTTTAATTTTCAATAATTGTCACATTAAAAATTTTCTCCATCTATATCCACAATCAATCATATGAATCAATAATTAATTATTCACAAATAATATTACAGAATCATAATATTGACAACCGTACGGTTCCTGGAAAGAGGGGGCTTTCCAATAAGAATTTCTCTTCTTGCCAGCAATTAATTAGGTGACCAAACCTCTCCTTAGATGTAACTTTCTAGACATTGCCAATAATGTTATCTAATAATATTATTCAGATAATATGAATTATTGCTTCATAATGAAAAATACTTGTGTAATGACAATTATTGAAACAACAAAGAATATAAAATATCAACGCAAAGAATTATTAAATCAATAAAATAATCTTGAAGAATTATCGTAACCATTATTGAGTAGTGCCTTCTTCACGTAAGAATCAATAATTGGTGCAATACATGAAGTGCTCTTGTGTTTTAACCGCCGAGTATTTTTAATAAAGATATATTAATGAATAACAACTCTGTTATTATTTTTAAACAACTTATATTTGTCGTTTTTTTTATCCAATCTCTTTTACATTATGGGGCCCACAAAAGATCGCGGCAGTCAATATTTAATATTCCCTAACAATGAAGAATATTCCACGACCAAACGAATATTCCCCACAACAATGAATATTTTATAACCACTTGCTTATTTTGAAATATTTATGTATTTTACCCATAACTATCCACATCAATCAAATCAACCCTTACTATTTCAAAATAATAAATAGAGAAAATTAAATTTCATTAATAATAAGTTGAGGTCTTACAACCTCCCTCCTTATGAAATTTCATCCTCAAAATTGACGTCACATACCTAGTGTTTCAAAAGGTGAGGATACCTCGCTTTCATTTCCGCTTCCAATTCCCGTGTCATTTCCTCTATAAGCATGATTCCTCCACAAAACTTTAACTTGTGGTATGACCTTTGCATGGCGTGGGACATGCTCCTTCCTATCCAAGATCTTGACAAGTACCTCCTCCTCACGTTAAGTCTTGGGCTATCTCATCCGGTTCTAACTCTATAACGTGGTTCGGGTCTTTCACATATTTACAAAGTACGATATTTGAAACACATTATGAACACGAGACATACTTTCGGAGGTAACGCGAGTCTATAGGCTACATTTCCTACTCGGTCAAGAATTTGAAATGGACCAATAAATCGTGGATTAAGCTTTCCTCTCTTCCCAAATCTTGTAACTCCTTCCATGGAGCAACTCATGACAATACATGATCCCCTATACTAAATTCCACGTCCTTTCGATGAAGATCCGCATAACTCTTTTGTTGATCTTGTGTCATTTGTATACGTTGTCGAATCATTTGGATCTTTTTCGTAGTCATACGTATTTCAACTCGGGTCCCAACAATGTTGCTTCACCCACCTCGTCCCTAACATACGAGGAGAGCGACATTTTCGTCCATATAATGCTTCTCAATGGAGCCACACCTATACTTGCTCGATAAGCATTGTTGTAGGAGAATTCCACCAATGGTAAATACTTATCCCAACCGCCTGTGAAGTCTAGGACACGAGTCTTAATAGATCTTCAAGAGTTTGAATAGTCCTCTCTCGATTGTCCGTCTGCTTTGAGGATGGTATGCCAAATCAATCGTAATCCGCGCCCATAGCTTTTTGCAAGCTAACCCAAAATCTTGAAGTGAATCTTGGATCACGATCCAAACTATGGATATTGGCATGCCATGCAACCTCACAATCTCATTTACATATATACTAGCAAGACGTTCAAGGGAATAAGTCTCCCGTATCGGCAAGAAATGAGCAGACTTGGTTAATCTATCAACAATAACCCAAATAGCATTGATGCCTTGAGAAACCGTTGGAAGACCCATAACGAAATCCATGGTAATGTGTTCCCACTTCCATTTCGGAATCTCAAGTGGTTGCAACGGACCCTTAGGTACTAGATACTCCGCCTTTACACGTTGACAAGTTAAACACGTTGAGATAAACTTTGCAATTTCTCTCTTCATATTGTTCCACCAAAATGTATGTCGAAGATCACGATACATTTTGGTACTTCCAGGATGGATTGCAAATGGTGTATTGTATGCCTCCATCATAATCTTGTACTTCAAATTAGAGTCGTTAAGGACACAAAGTCTGGAGTGGACTCGAAGTATTCCTTCTTCATCAATTCTCGCTTCTGGAATATCACCTTCTTGTACTTTCTTCATCATATGCAACAGCTCCGGGTCGGTGGCTTGAGCAACCTTAACTTTTTCTATTAAAGTTGGCTCTATGCGTATACTTGACATCATCACACTCATTCCTGCATATGATCTTCTATTCAATGCGTCAGCTACCACGTTCGCTTTTTCAGGATGGTATTGAATAGTGTGGTCGTAGTCTTTCAATAGCTTTCGAGCCAACGTCGTTGCCGCATGTTGAGTTCTTTTGAGTGAAGAAATATTTAAGGCTTTTATGGTGCGAATATATCTCCACTTTCTCGCCATATAGATAGTGCCTCCATATCTTTAGCGTGAAAATGATCTTTGCCTAACTCTAGATCATGAGTAGGATAATTCCTCTCATATTCTTTAAGTTGTCGTGAGGCATAGGCTATGACTTTCCCACGTTGCGAGAGACACATCCTAACCCTTTGCTCAAGCATCGTCAGAGATAACAAATCCATCCAAACCAGATGGTATTGTTAGAATAGGTGCCGAAATGAATCTCCTCCTGAGCTCTTAGAAACTCTTCTCGCATTCCTCGTTCCATACGAATTTTATATCTTTCCGAGTCAGCTGAGTTAATGGAGTAGCGATTCGAGAAAATCCTTCCACGAATCTCCGATAATAACTAGCTAAGCCGAGTAAAGCTACGTTTTGATCACCGACTTTTGGTTGCTCCAAACTTTGTGTTGCTTCAATCTTCGCCGTCCACTTGGATACTCCATGTTTTTTTACACCACGCGTGCCCAAGAAATGCTACTTCCTCGCCGAACTCGCATTTCTTTAATTTGGCATATAGTTTGTTTTCACGAAGCCTTTGGAGTACCAAACTTCAAATGGTGCTCATGATCTTCATAACTTTTGGAATATATGAGGATGTCATCATAAAGACAACAACGAATCGATCCAAATATTACTTGAATACTCGGTTCATCATATCCATGAAAGCCAGCAGAGCATTAGTCAATCCGAAAGACATGACTAAGAATTCATAATGCCCGTCACTTAGAGTTCTAAAGGCGGATTTTGGAATATCCTCGGTTCTAATCTTCACCGATGATATCCGAATCGAAGATCGATCTTTGAAAAAATTGTGCCCCTTGCAATCGGTCAAACAAGTCATCAATACGAGGTAGAGGATACCTATTCTTGATGGTGACATGGTTCAATTCCCGATAGTCAATACAAAGTCGCATACTCCCGTCTTTCTTCTTTACTTAATAAAACAGAGCACCCCAAGGAGATGTACTAGGCCGAATGAAACCGATGGCCAACAATTCCTCGTAGTTGGACCTTTAACTCCTGAAGTTCAATAGAGCCATCCGATATGGGGTTTTAGAAATGGGCTTTGTACTAGGTTCAAGATCAATAAAGAATTCAACTTCACGTTACGGGGTAGACCGGAAGTTCTTCAGAAATACGTCGGAAAGTCAATAACAACAGGAATATTATTCAAATTTGACGTGTCTTTATTCAAATCCATAACATGGGCTAAGAAAGCTTGACATCCTTTTTCAATAAACGAATAGCTTTATGATTAGATATGATAGTGATTGATTTTAATGGTTTAGTTGCTTGAATTAAATACAACAGGTTGGTTAGGAATATAAAACTAACAACCTTACGAAAACAATCAATTTTGGCATGATGAGTAGTTAACCAATCAATCCCTAAAATCACATCAAAAGCAAGTATCTTTAAAGAGATAAGGTCAATGGTAAGGTGATGGTGCCAACTTGAATCAAACAAGATTTATAAACAATGTGATGTGATGAAAGTTTCTCCCAACGGAGTTTCCACAGATAGGTCAAAGTCTAATTTCTCCTGAGTCAAGTTTAAACATTGAGCACAAGCGGAGAGATAAATGAATGGGTAAAGACCCCAGATCAAGTAAGGTATAAACTTCGTGAGAATTTATAAATAGCTTACCCGTGATCACCTCGTTTGGGTTCCTCGCATTTTGACCGATCACAACAAAAGCTCTTCCAGAACCGCTTGACTTTGACTTTTTGGGATGATCTTTTGAGTCACCATCCCCATTGAACTAGGTTTCACTATCAGTACAATCTCGAACGATATGTCCCTCCTTTCCACAATTATAGCATACCTTGAACTGTTGTGGGCGCTTTGGTGATATATCCTCTTTCCGCATTTATAGCATATGACCGGTGGTCGTTTCTCCTCCTTAGAACCGATTCTTCTTTGCACCTGCGTCGTCTTCACATGGTCGTTGTTAAATCTCCTCTTTTAAAATCTCCTCCCGACTCGCTTTTCTATTTTTATGGCTATGATTACCACCGTTGGGTTACCATTTTGTCCGCTCTTTTCTTTCTCCGTTGGTTATCGTTGTTTTGTTGATTGCTATCTCCTAGATTATCCTGGTTGTGGTCCCTCGGTTGACCGTACTCGTTATCTCGCTCTA
Organism: Panax quinquefolius; assembly: GCA_020205615.1. NCBI lineage: Eukaryota > Viridiplantae > Streptophyta > Magnoliopsida > Apiales > Araliaceae > Panax > Panax quinquefolius. The sequence goes on from CM035160.1 coordinate 138,245,786, forward strand.
ATAATTGAGCCACATTTACAACATCCTAATAGAGAGAAAATTTATGAGAAATAAGATATTGTCGTATCTTAGGTTTCAAACCTCTCGAAACATCCGCGTCATATACGTTCCTCATTCTCCACCAAATGAGGTGCAAACACGGATAACTCTCTGCAAACTTTGCCACCGTCTTGAGACACCGCCATGTTATTCTGCTCGAGTCTAATAAACTCCACTTCCTTCATATATAACAACACTTTCGTGGAAAGTATTTTCATTAAATAATTTCAAATATCTCCCAAGACATCTTTGAGAATGCGGTGGATGGGTACGCTTCACGACTCCCACCAATAGTCTCATCTCTCGCCACTAAACATAAAGGTGGCGAATGGAACCTTCGTTCCTCCGTGCATCCCAAGACATCGAATATCTTGGTAATTTGCTTGACCCATGTTTCGCGCCATGATCGGATCGGCTTTCCCTTAAATTCGTGGTCCCAACTCTTTGAATCGCTTGGCCAGTGACAACCCGTGAATTGCTATCATTTCCTCCTGTATTTTGAACACGAGTCTCCTCGTCCGATTTTTGCATGAATCGCAAAAAGCTTCTAAACATCCCTCGTTCATCATCTCGCTTTCGGTGGTGTTGTTCACAGGAGGAACTTTGCCAACTCACAGTACGCTCTCCTCGTTGGTGAGTACAGTGTGTCTCCACGGTCTCATTTCCATTGTTAATATTCTCAATCGACATTCTCAAATCATCATAAAACAAGGGTTAATTAAGGAAATCAATATATCACATAATATCCCTATATATTGACCAACTAACAAATAAGCTTAGGTAGGACACACTAGCGAAGGATTTACTCGCTCTCCCTCCTAGTTCTATTCCCCGATCTCCGCCAGAGATCATATCCCTAAGCTCGATACCAACCGTGACGCCCCCAAAATAGGTATACATCACCCATTCCGAAAGTTGTCAATACATGGTATGTAAACAACTACAACTTTATTATTACAACAAGAAAAGCTGAGTTTGAATACAAATATTATCTTCTGCACAATATCTATACTCAAATAAATCCTCATCACATTTATTGATACATTATTTTACAAAATGGTGAGGACTACTAAAAGACTCTCTCTAGAACCTTCATTCCATACCCCAGACTGCACTCGCTATATTCTAGCATCCCGAGAAGAAAAATGGAACAAAAGGAAAAGGGTGAGCTCAACTAGCCCAATAAGAATATTATGACTAAGATAATATACAAAAAATTATCGTTAGTCTTCAACAGGAAAAATATAATAGAATACAATAGACAACAAGTTTTAAATCAATATTCGCAATGGAAATAATAATTCATTAGAAAAGTTAAGTAGAGAATGCAAACTACTATCTTCTATGTATGAATTTAAAAGTTCATCGCTATCTTTTATCCCCGTAACATCAATCAATATATATCTCGAATCAAATATTCATCTTTTGCACTACAGCCCAAAGATATTCATTAGTTAGTCATGTTCATCTAAACACTGCTCATCTTTTGCACTACTGGGCCAAAGATATTCATCAAAATCATTCATCTTTGCACCGCAGCCAAAGATATTCAATAATATCATCATTTAAGACCGAGGATGATGAAAAATATTTTTAAAGAAACGAATCCAAAGAAACAAAATGACAAGGATTAAGGATTAAGGATTCGTACTTTGTTTTATCCATGTCCAACAATACCTCAAAAATAATCATAGTAGTATAAAATTCAAGAGTGATCAAAACATGGATACAATCAAAGCTAGTATCTAGAATAGATATTTTGACGAAAAAGGAAAATTTTCATTTTTCGATGAATAGTCTTGCGATTCGTGAATAAGCATCAGATACGTGAATAGTAACCCCGACACTAAAAGTTCTAAATTTGATTAAAAGTTCAGATCAATACTTGAAGATAATGATATTAGAATAAATAATATCATTAAAAAAATAATATCCCTTACCTCGAAAGATCAGTACTTCTAGCTGAAACACCGGATATAGGTTATGACTTGAACTTGCACCGTATAGCAATACTCAAAATATACTCAAAATACTCACAAGAATACGCTCGATAATATAGAGAGAAAAAACTTCAGTTTCTGGTGTAATTTTCAATTCTAACCTAAGCACCCTATTTATAGGAAAATGCTTAGAACACCAAAGCAGAAAATTTAATATAATATTAATATATAAATTAAATTTTCCTACGCCAACCTTCCAAGAACTGAATTCAGCTCATTCAACACACATGTGTAACACACCATAATGAAAAAAACGTTTTTGTTATTTAAAATATTTTAAACTTCCAAAAATCAATTATTTCGGAGCTTCGAAACTTCAATAATTCACAATAAATAGCCCTTTTGTCAGAAAATTCAAAACTCGTGACTTTTTATAGGAAATTAAATTCTCTACAACTTTACAGAAGAAAGTTTTTCCAAATTCCAAATGAAATTAACCGAAATTCACAAACCAAGGCGATTTTACATATATAATCAAATTTCATCAAGAAATGGGGTCCACCAAACACATAAAGCATGCTTTAAATATTTTTGGTAACAAAAATACTCCTCCACATATACTCATATATCCCACATTCATCGTAAAATATCATCATTATTATACTATTAAAATATAATAATATATTTAAATGAATTATTTTATCAAAAAAATAAAAATTTCAATTTTCAATAATTGTCACATTAAAATTTTCTCCATCTATATCCACAATCAATCATATGAATCAATAATTAATTATTCACAAATAATATTACGTAATCACAATATTGACAACCAACTGTGCGGTTCCCGGAAAGAGGAGGCTTTCCAATAAGAATTTCTCTTTCTTGGCGCCATTATTAGGTGACCAAACCTCTCCTTAGATATGAACTTTCTAGACATTGCCAATAATGTTATCTAATAATATTATTCAGATAATATGAATTATTGCTTCAATAATGAAAATATTGTGTAATGACAATTATTGAAACAACAAAGAATATAAAATATCAACGCAAAGAATTATTAAATCAATAAAATATGAATAATAATTATCAGTAACCATTATCGAGTAGTGCCTTCTTACGTAAGAATCAATAATTGGTGCAATACTGGTAATCTTCTTGTGTGTTTTAACCGCCGAAGTATTTTTAACAATATTAATCTGTAATAACTACGCCAAGTTATTTTTAAACAACTTATATTTGTCTTTTTCTTCATCCAATCGCTTTACAGTTATGGGGCCCACAAAAGATCGCGACGTCGTCATTTAATATTCCCTACAAAGCAAGAATATTCCACGACCAAACGAATATTCCCCAACAACAATGAACATTTTATAACCACTTTCTTATTTTGAAATATTTGCGTATTTTACCCATAACTATCCACATTAATCAAATCAACCCTTACTATTTCAAAATAATAAATAGAAAAAATTAAATTTCATTAATAATAAGTTAGGGTCTTCTACAATTATATAGGCCAAAAAGACCGTCATAAAAATTTTACCGACGGCTTATAATGACGACGATCACGTAACGTCGCTAAAACCTTTAATGACGGTCTTTTTTAACCTATAATACTGATTTACGACGACCTACTATAGGTCGATTTTTTAGTAGTGATCCCTGTAACATCAATCAACAGTTCTGGTTCACAATCATGTGAATAACTCATAATCATAATTGTAGTTCTAAATTCCTTTTCGCATTCAGGACGAAGATAATTTTCATCACTGTCTTTACCTGAAACATCAAAGTTTATGGTTATACCAATTCACAGTTCCTGTTCATAATCATACTAATAAATTCATCTTTGCACTAAGGCCAAAGATATTCAACAACAGATCATCTTTGCACTACAGGCCAAAGATATTCAACAACAGGTCATCTTTGCACTACTGGCCAAAGATATTCAACAACAGGTCTTCTTTGTACTACAGGCCAAAGATATTAATATCTCAAAGAAATACATAATCATTTCAGAATTTATATAAACCATAATTATAACCATTTTGATCAATTCACCTTTGCACTTAAGCTAAAAATATTCAATTGTAAATTCAATGGTCATGATCATACCAGTCAACAATTCATCTTTGCACTACTGGCCAAAAAGAACCCATACTTACGATCATACCAATAATTTACCCATCTTTACACTCAAGTCAAAGAGAAATTTTTTCACCAAGATTATAAAAATGTTATATATGATAATAAAAACAATATGATCAAAACATGGATTTAATTTAAAGAGTAAGATTCATAAATCAACGATAATTTGGTCAGAAAAAGAAACCAATATTGTCGTGAATAGTAACTCGTGAATAGTAACTCGTGAATAGTAACTCGTGAATAGTACTCCGTATTCATATATAGTACCGTATACGTAAATAATGTCATATACGTAAATAGTGCCATATACATGAATAATTCGATATGTGAATAATTAATAATATCGTGAATAGTAATCCCGACATGAAAAAGGTAGAAATTCCACAATAAAATCCATACCAATATTTCGGTATAATAATATTGAAAGAAATAATATCATTTATGAAGAAAATAACATCCCTTACTATCCCTTACCATAATAATGACAATATCCCTTACTATCCCTTACCTCAAAAAGACAAGATTTTGATTAGAATCTTTGGATATAGTCTTGAAGGAACTTGCAGACCAGAGTAGCAACACTCAAAATATCAAAATACTCACAAAAATACGCTCGATAATATAGAGAGAGAAAGAGAGAGAAAACTTTACTTTCTGTTGTGATTTTTAATTCTAACCTAAACACCCTATTTATAGGAAAATGCTTAGAACACTAAAGCAGAAATTTTAATAAAATATTAATATAGATATTATAAATTCCTACACACACCTCCACTGATCCAAAACATCAGCCACACACACACATGCAAGTAGGTCTCACAAACACACCAAACATGTTTTTCTTTTAAAAAATATTTAAAACTTCAAAAATCAATTATTCCAGAACTTCAATAATTCATAATAAATAGCCCTTTTATCAGAAAAATTCAAACCTTATGACCTCTTATAGGAAATTCAATTCTCTACAACTTTGAAAGTTTAAGTTTTTCCAAATTCCAAACAAAAATTGACCGAAATCCACATACGGACGATTTTATAGGCTATAATCAAATTTCAGTCAATGAAATGAGGCCCACCAACACACAAAACATGTGTTAAATATTTTTAATAAAAAATATTCTTCCTCCTCATTTATTCATATATCCCACATTCATTGTAAAACTATCACCATTTATATAATATAATAATAAATTATTTTATCAGAAAAGATAAAATATCAATTTTCAACAATTGTCACTTTTCTAAAAATTCCTCCATTTATATCCACATAAATAAATATTTTTCTTATCATATAAATCAATAATTAATTATTCACAAATAATATTACGTATCACAATAATGACAACTAGACTAGCTCCCAAGAAAGAGGGGCTTTCCAATAAAGATTTCTCCTTCTTTGGCGCAATTAGGTGACCAAACCTCTCCTTAAATGTAACTTTCTAGACATTGCCAATAATGTTATCTAGTAATATTATTAAAATAATATGAATCATTGATCCGATAATGGGAAATCTTGTATAGTGACAATTATTAAAAAACAACAATAATATAAAATATCAACGTAACAATTATTGAATCAATAAAATAAAATATCGAATAATAAATTACATAATAATTATTAAGTAGTGTCTTCTTACGTAAGAATCAATAATTCAAAAATCTTGCGTAATACCGTCTGGTAATATCTTGTCGGTCGCCAGACATTTTACTTTACTTTACCCACCGTATTCAAATAGTGTTAACGGTAAAGATTACGCCGTTATTTATAAAAACTCAAATTTGTCATTTTCTTCATCCGACGGTTTATTCGTTATGGGGCCCATAAATGGTCACTGGCGTGCGTATTTAATATTCCCCGACAACAAGAATATTCCACGACCAAACGAATATTCCCCGACAACATTGAAATTTTTATAACCACTTGCGTATTTTGAAAATTTTATATATATAACCCTTAACTTTAAAATTTTATCAATTTAACCATTTAATAAATAGAAAAATTGAATACTTTTATTTCATAAAATTTGGGGTCTTACAACCTTCTTGCACTTTCTTCTTCATACGCATCAGCTCCATGTCCGTAGCTTGAGCAGCTTTAACTTTATCGATTAAAGTCGGTTCTACTCGTATGTTTGATATCATCGCGTGGGTAATTGGAGTCTTTACCTCTATCTCCATCCTTTGTAAGTCATACAAAATGGACCTTTGTGTTAACAACATTGCACTCGTACCCGCATATGATCTTCTACTCAATGCGTCAGCTACTACGTTTGCCGCATATTGAGTTCCTTTTAGGTGAAGAAATATTTGAGGCTTTTATGATCTGTATAGATCTCCACTTTCTCCCCATACAGGTAGTGTCTCCAGATCTTCAAGGCAAAAACGACTGCTACTAATTCCAAATCATGAGTAGGATAATTCCTCTCATATTCTTTGAGTTGTCGCGAGGCATAGGCTATAACTTTCCCATGTTGCATGAGAACACATCCTAACCCTTTGCCTAAAGCATCGATGTAGATAACAAATCCATCCGAACCAGATGGTATTGTCAGAACAGGTGCCGAAATAAGTCTCCCCTTGAGCTCTTGGAAACTCTTCTCACAATCCTCGCTCCAACCGAATTTTATATCTTTACGAGTCAGCTGAGTTAACGGAGTAGCGATTCGAGAAAATCCTTCCACGAATCTCCGATAGTAACCAAATAAAGCCCGTAAAGCTATGTACTTGGCCACCGACTTTGGTTGCTCCCAACTTTGTATGGCTTCAATCTTCACGGATTAAGACAGATACTCCATGTTTTGACACCACATGCCCAAGGAATGCTACTTCCTTAAGCCAGAACTCGCATTTCTTCAACTTGGCATATAGCTTGTTATCACGAACGAAGCCTTTGCAGTACCAGCTTTAAATGGTGCTCATGATCTTCACGGTTTTTGGAATAGATGAGGATGTCATCAATAAAGACAACAACAAACTGATCCAAATATTCTTTGAACACACGGTTCATCATATCCATGAAAGCAGCAGGAGCATTAGTCAATTCAAAAGACATGACTAAGAAATCATAATGCCCGTATCGAGTTCTGAAGGCAGTCTTTGGAATATCCTCAGTTTTAATCTTTAGCTGATGATATCCAGAACGAAGATCGATCTTTGAAAAGAATTGTGCTCCTTGCAACTGGTCAAACAGGTCATCAATGCGAGGTAGCGGATACCTATTCTTGATGGTGACATGGTTCAATTCTCGGTAGTCAATACAAAATCGCATACTCCCGTCTTTCTTCTTTACGAATAAAACAGGAGCACCCCATGGAGATGTACTAGGACGAATGAAACTGATGTCCAACAACTCCTGTAGTTGGACCTTTAACTCCTGAAGTTCAATAGGAGCCATTCGATATGGGGTTTTAGAAATGGGCTTTGTACCAGGTTCAAGGTCAATAAAGAATTCAACTTCACATTCTGGGGTAGACCAGGAAGTTCTTCAGGAAATACATCAGGAAATTCACTAACAACAGAAATATTATTCAAATCTGACGTGTTTTTGTTCAAGTCCGTGACATGGGCTAAGAAAGCTTGACATCCATTTTTCAATAAACGAATAGCTTTATGGCTTGATATGACACTGATTTACTTTAATAGTTTGGTTATTTGAATTCGCATAATAGGTTGGTTAGGAATATGAAAACTAACAACCTTATGAAAACAATCAATTTTAGCATGATGCGTGGTTAACCAATCAATCCCTAAAATCACATCAAATGCAAGAATTTTCAACGAAATAAGATCGGAAGGTAATGTTATGGTTCGAACTTGAATCAAGCAAGATTTATAAACAGTAGATGTAATGAAAGTTTCTCCTAACGGAGTCTCAACAGATAAGTCAAGGTCTAATTTCTCCGGAGTCAAGTTTAAACGTTGAGCACAAGTAGGAGAGATAAAAGAATGGGTAGAATCGGTATCTAATAAGGTATAAACTTCGCAAGAGTTTATGATTAGCTTATCCGTGATCACGTCGTTTGGGTTCCTCGTGTTTTGGGCAGTCACGACAAACGCCCTTCCCAGAACCACCGACTTTGACTTGTCCGGGACAGCCTTTGGAGTCACCATCCCCGTTGAACTTGGTTTCGCAACTAGACAATCTCTAGCTATATGACCTTCATTTCCACAGTTATAATACACCTTGGATAGTTGTGGGCAGTTTGGGCTGATGTGTCCCTCTTTCCCGCATTTGTAACAAACGACCAGTGCTCGTTCTCCTCCCCTAGAAACATTTGATGTTTGTGCTAACGTCTTCACGTTATCATTGTTGTACCTCCTCTTTTTTAAATCTCCTCCTGACTAGTTCCTTTTATTATCACGGCCACGATTACCACCAGAGTGGTTACCGCTTTTGTCTGAATGTTTTCCTCCCTGCTGATTTTCATTGCTCCGATAACTATCGCCTTGAACATACTCATTATCTCGCTCTAATAATTGAGCCCTGTTTACAACATCTGAATATAAAGAAAATTTATGAGAGATAAGATATTGCCGAATCTCGGGTTTTAGACCTCTCAGAAACATCCTTGTCATTCGTTCCTCATTCTCTACCAAATGAGGTGCAAACCTGGATAACTCAGTGAACTTCGCCTCGTACTGGGATACCGTCATGTTGTTTTGTTCCAAATCGATAAACTCTACCTCCTTCATATGATTTAATACTTTCGTGAAAGTACTTGTCATTGAATAGTTTCAAATGTTTCTCAAGACATGTTGAGTGCAGTAGTCACAGTATGCTTCATGCACTCCCACCAAGTGAGTCTGCCTCATCATGCGGAACATAAAGGTGGCGAATGGAACCTTCTGTTCCTCCGTGCATCCCAAGACATCGAATATCTTGGTAATTTGCTTGACCCACGTTTCCGCCTTGATCGGATCCGGCTTTCCAATAAATTTTGGTGGTCCCAACTCCTTGAACTGCTTGGATGTGACAAGCCGCGCATTGCTATCATTTCCACCTGTATTTTGTGCACGAGTCTCCCTCATCTGATTTTACATGAATTGCAAAAAGCTTATAAACATCCCATCATTCATCATTTGTTCGGTAGTGTTGTTTACAGGATGAATATTGCCTTCCTGTTGCACGTTCCCCTGGGTGGTGATTAAAGGTGTCTCCACGGTCTCATTCACTTCATTGTTAATATTTCCAGCTGCCATTCTCAAATACTTCCACAAAACAAGGGTTAATTGACATGTCACATATTATCCTTATACTCTGACCGACCAAATAAATACCAAATAAACATAGTCAGGTCATACTAACGAAGGAATTCCCCCATCTCTCTCGTCCTAGTTCTTGTCTCACATCTCAGTCAGGGATCATATCCCTAAGCTTTGATACCAACTGTGATGCCCCCAAAATAGGTATACATCACCTATTCTGAGTCGCCAAATACATGGTATAGAAACAAATTCAACTTCAGTAATACAATTGTCGTGCAAAATACGACAACACATATACTGTGAGTTTGAATACAAATATTGTCTAATAGAGAGTATAAAAACTCAAAAGGAGTCTCATTACAATTATTGATACACTATTTTACAAAATAGTGAGGACTATTAAAACAACTATCTTGAATCATCACTCCATACCCCGGCTAGTTCCTGCTAAATTCTCTCCTCCTAAGAAGAACAACGGAACAAAAAGGAAAAGGGTGAGCTCAACTAGCCCAGTAAAGAATATTATGACTAAGATAATATACAACAAATTATCATTAGTATTCAACAGGGAATAATCTGATAAAATATAATAGACAACAAGTTTTAGATCAACAACTGCAGGGGAAATAACAATCCATTAGAAGAGTCAAGTAGAGAAAGAATTCTACTATCTTCTAAGATTTAAAAGTCCATCATCAATATTTTATCCCTGTAACATCAATCAATAAACATCTTGAATCAAATATTCATCTTTGCACTACAGGCCAAAGATATTCATTTGTATCAACAGTTGGTCATGTTCATCTCAACACCTGTTCATATTTGCACTACGGGCCAAAGATATTCATCAGGTAATCATTCATTTTTGCACTACAGGCCAAAGATATAGCATCAAGTATCACCATTAAGGACTGAGGATGATGAAAAACATTTTAGAGAACGAATCCAGTAAGATAAAAGAACAAATATTAGGAATTCAGACATACAGGTTTATCCAAGTTCAATAATACTCCATAATAACCAATTTTGAAGCGTAATTCAAAAAAAAAGATCAAAACATGGATACAATCAAAGATAGTAACCATAATAGACATCTTGGACAAAAAGAAAAAAATTTTATTTTTCTATGAATAGTGTCGATATCGTGAATAATTAATAGATATCGTGAATAGTAACTCCCACAAAAAGTTACAAATTTGATAAAAAATTCAAACCAATATTTCGGCATAATGATATTGAAGAAAATAATATCATTTAAGAAGAAAATAACATCCCTTACATCAAAATAACAGTATTTCTGATCGGAATATCGGGTATAAAGCCAAAGGAAGCTTGTACCGAACATCAACTCTCAAAGTATCTAAATACTCACAAAAATACGCTCGACAATATAGAGAGAAAGAAAACTTGTTTCTGGTGTGATTTTCAATTCTAACCTAAGCGCCTATTTATAGAAAAATGCTAGAACGCCAAAGGAGACTAAATAATAAAATAATAATATTTTATTTCTTCCATTCTACGCACACTTTGTGGAAAACTCTAGCATGCCAAATCTAAAAAATAATAGCAGCCCACATGAGTATTCAACACCAACCAAAAGTGGGTCCCACCCATAATTTAATAAAAATCATTTTATTTTCCAAAACTTCAGTAATTCATAGAAAATAGCCCGTTTATCAAAAAATACGAATTTTATGTCAATTCCACACGAAATTGAATTCTCTACAACTTTGCAGAAGAAAGCTTTTCCAAATTCCAAACAGAAAATATTTGAAATCCATAAACGGATGATTTTTAATACTTCCAATCCGACTAAAATACTGATAAAACACCTCAGCATTAATTCCTTCATTTATAACCACAATAAATATATCCATCATTTATATTCACATCAAATAAATATTTTCTTATCATATAAATCAATAATTAATTATTCATAAATAATATTACAGAATCATAATAATGACAACCAGGCAGTTCCAAGGAAAGAGGGGGCTTTCCGATAAGGATTTCTCCTTACCGGCGCGCAATTAGGTGACCAAACCTCTCCTTGACAGAACTTTCTAGACATTGCCAATAATGTTATCTAATAATATTATCCAAATAATATGAATTATTGATCTGATAATGGAAAATATCGTGCAATGACAATTATTGAAACAACAATAATATAAAATATCAACGCAAAGAATTATTGAATCAATAAAATAAAATATCGAATAAAGAATTACCGTAACAATTATCGAGTAGTGCCTTCTTACGTAAGAATCAATAATTCAACAATCATGCATAATAATACAGTGCTACCGCGCAACCAATGCCAGACATCTTGTATTTTAACCACCGTGTATTCCAACAGCTTTATTCAGTAACAATTACGCAAGTTATTTATAAAAACTCAAACTTATCATTTTTTTTTATCCGATATTTATCCGTTATGGGGCCCACAAATGGTTGCAATCAATGCATTTAATATTCCCCGACAACAAGAATATTCCACGACCAAACGAATATTCCCCGACAAAATGAATACTTTATAACCACTTGCTTATTTTGCAAAATTTGCATATTTCACCCATAACCAAAGTATTATATCAAATTATCACCTTATTATTCATAATAATAAATAAGGGAAATTCGATTTTATTTATAATAAGTTGGGGTTTTACATGTATTAATCCTCCTTAGCTGGCATCTGCACTTTAATCTGTGGAGCCTAAAAAACTAAAAAAATAGAATTTGACCAATATGACGTTGTTTTTCAATTGGTCAACCATACTTAATTGGCATTCGCAGTTTAATACTGTGGACGACACTTATTTAAAAGCGACGGCGTTTCTCAATTGGTCAACCATACTTAGCACACAGTTTAATATTGCGAACATGAACTTGTAAAGGAGGAGTATTTTGGACATTTGTCCGTCCAAAGTATTAAACTACAAAATAGTGAAAATTAAATTGTGAATAGGAGTAAAATTAAGCGTCCGATATTTAGATAGACACTCAAAATCTATTATAAGACTAATTTTTTTATAACGTTAATTATGGATCAATCCTCGAAAATATAAGAGAATATTTTGTCTGCTTGGTGTATATAATAATATATATTTAGTTTTGGTTGTTCCGCTAAAATTTTGGCCACATGACCCTTTTACTTTTGAATTCTTTACACTACTATACAACAATTAGAAATTAATTACAAGATTAGTGCATCCACAAAATAATTACAAAAAGAGTACAATAATAAAACTGAATTCTTCCTCTATCCTCCTCCCCCATCTCTGTCGCACAATATGCCATGCCTGCGACAACCCATTCTCTATCCTCCTCCCTCATCTCTGTCGCTTCCCTCTCCGCCACCATCATCATCAGACTCCAATTGCCCACCGCTACCATCACCACCCACTTTCGGATAGTACTACTATTCTCCGCCATCGCCCTTGCAACTGTCAGTTCCCACCTTTAATTACTATTCTCCCCCGCCACCATACGGCAACAGTGGCTCATATTACTCGACATCGCCGCCTCCAAACCCAATTGATCTGTATTTCCCATATTACTATTTCAATCCTCCGCCGGCATCTCGTAAGTTTTCGAAGTCATGTACCGACGACGACCATTGCAGAACCAAATAAAACTGTTCATGGTTGCACATGTTGAAAAAAACAAATATAGGTAACACTTGAAAACTGTTCATAATTTTTTTGTAATTAATTGGTAACCCAATAAAACTAAATTGGTTACCTTTGTATAAAGGTTTGGCTACCAACTACACTATGAAAAAAAATATACCGACGGCGACCATTGCACAACTCAATAAAACTGTTCATGGTTACATATGTTGAAGAAAACAAATTCAGGTAACACTTGGAAACTGTTCTTAAATTTTTATAATTAATTGGTAACCCAATAAAACTGAATTGGTTACCTTTGTATGAAGGTTTGGCTACTAACTGCACTATGTAAAAAAATGTACCGACATTATTTGAAACACTAATACCAGATAATGTTAATATGGTATCATGAACATAATAATTACAAAGAGTGAGACACCATTTAATTGGTGATGTTTCAAGTGCTTTTGGAGTTCGCAAAAGAGGAGGAGGAGCAAAGGTCACAGAGGTTGGGGTACGTTGGAGCAGAGGTTTTTGTGTGCATTAAGTAGGTGAGGTGGGTTGGACAAGAGGTGGCAGACACTAAGTTGTGACTTATGATGGAGAGAGAGAGTGTGGAGGTGGTGGAGGGTGAGGAAGAAGAGAGGAGGGAGGCGAGATGACGATCGTGGCGGTGGAAGAGGGAGAAAATGGAGGTGGTCAGATATGAGAGTTGGGGTAAGTTGGGACTTGTGATGGAGAGAAAGGGAGTGGAGGTGGTGGAGGGTGAGAAAGAAAAGAGGAGGGAGGCGAGATGACGGTGGTGGCAGTGGAAGAGGAATGAAATGGAGGTGGTCAGATCTGAGTGTTGGGGAGGAGTTAAGGTGGAGAGTGTGGTCATGATCACAGTTTCGGTGTAGTACTATTGATTTTCGATCCATCGTGGGATCAATGGGGAGAAGAAGTTCACTTGATTATGATTTTCCATAATGCACTAATTTTATAAATAAAATATTGAAAATATATTAATTCTTTAAATATTTTCTTAATACACTTTTGTTATAATTTTTTTAAAAATATACTAGAAAGTGTAAATAACCCTTTACTTTTCCTTTACAATATAGGCCCCAAAGATGAATTAAAAGGCCAACAAGACTTCTTTTCTATGTATAGCTGGTCACGTGGGAATTTTATCCCCTTAGATTTCCTTTTTTTTTCTTTTTTTGTATTCTTCATTTCTTGGTCAATTGGTAAGACTTTTTGATTTTTCTTTTCTTTTCTTTTGCATTATATAACCTTTTAACACACATTCAGAGATCCGACAAGGAGTAGAACAGGTAGGAGGTAAAACGATTTTTTATTGTATAATTTTTATTGTAAATTTCTTTTACGCTGTAAAATTATTTTTCATCAATAAATTCATTTTTCTCTCTAGAAATACAGTTTCTCATTGTATGTAAATCGTGTTTAAATTTATAGTATCAATTTAATTTCATCTTAGAATTGAAGATTTCCTAAAACTACTAATTTTTTCATCATCAAATAGGGAGAGATTGTTAGTAGAATGCATATTTTGGATTTGATTGTAACCAATAGCTCTTGCAAAGTCCTTATAATGAAAATGATATAAAAGAACTCCGATTAGAAGATCAAACTTATTTGATTGATCTATTTTGTACAGTGAATCTAATTTATAGATCTTAAGTCAATAGACGATCATAAAGCAAGTAGTTGTGGATCATGGAGCATATCGGTCGTAAAGCTGAAGATCGTAAACCGTACTAAAGATAGTAAATTCTATTATAGATCGTATGGTATACTGGTCGTAAAGCTGAAGATCGTAAAGTATATTGAAGATCGTAAAATCTACTAAAGATTGTACAGTTTACTGAAGATTATAAAGTCTCTTAAAGATCATAGAGCTTGCTACAACTTCCAGTGTTCAAGATTCTAAGAGTACAAGCAATGATCAAATGATTAGAGCAATTAAAACTAAAGATAGTTTGAAAAGACGATGACTTAGAGAAGCGTCACAGAGTATATTGAAGTCTCGTGTAAAACGTAGAGTCTGCTTAACCAGTTACTCTACGACAATCATCAAACTCTATGATTAGGAAAATTGTAAAGTACATTAGTTCTGACATGGATTGACAATGACAATATTCGTAAAGTGAAAATCCTAATGAAGTTTGCTAAATCTCTTAAGACTAAGGAGAATGTCAGTTGAAAATGTGTCTAATAGTTCTATTGGTGAAAAGACAGTTGCCACGTGATTTTCACTGTAGCAACACTGATGTGACATATCACAACCAAAAGCTGACACATCCTCTTCAAAAGTCAACAATCAAAGATCTTCAAAGATATGAGCATTAAATGAGCAACGACAACTTTCTAACGGAAAAATTTCAAGGAATGCCTATAAAAGGCAAGTAGATTCAATCAAACAAAAACCAACGAACATCACGAAGTTGAATTGTTGTTAAATTTAAATTAAAAATAGCTCTACTCTACGAACTTAAACAACTTGTTTTGCTGCTAAGTCCTTCAACACTGAGCTTCAAGCAACTTAGCAGCACCACAAAAATCATACTCTCTTAGTGATAGTACAGGTCTTAATGACCCATTGTAACCAAGTTTTAGTGCCTTAAAGAGATATTAGTGATATGTTGTATTCAAATATTTGTGACTTGAAGGAATCTTTGTGATTCATTTGGCGTAACTGTTATGTGTGAACATATCTTTGTGATCACCTATCCTTAATGGATTATGCCTACTCAAACAGTAGAAGAGTGGAATAGGAGATCTTTGTGCTCCAAACAACTTAAAATATTGTCTCTTTTAATTTTTGCATTTACTTTTCTGTCAAGTTATTTACTTAATTTGTGACTTAGTTCCACTTCGGTTGCTAAATTCAAAACTGTGAATTTTCTCAAATTTTTGAAGGGTTTTTTCAAATTATCATTCCGATGTGCAAATTATTAAATTAATATGCTTAAATTATTGTTACCAATAAATCTTTAAAAACATAAATTTTAAAGGATCTATTCAATCCTAAAACCCCCCCCCCCTCCCCCTCCCCTCCCCTCCCCTCCCCTCCCCTCCCCTTCCCTTCTAGATCTCTTAGTGCCTTCAGGATATAACATTTTGTGTAAAAGTTCTTAGTGAACTGTAATCATAGTGATTACCCTCCTAATTAGTGGAATATCCCTACTAGAGAAAAGGATATATTATGAAACTTTTGTGCTCTAAATCTCTTAAAAATTCTCACGTGTTCTTTAATTTCTGCATTCCATATTCTGTCACTCTACGTTTTTATCGTCTTTGTGACTTATTTCTACATTTGCTGACTAAATTTAGAACTGTGCATTTTGTAATGATTTTTGAAGGTTTTTTCTTAAATAATTTTGTTGTGCTTAATCAATCAATTAACTTGCTTAACTGAATTGATAACATTTTTTAAAAAGATAATTTAAATTTAAAGAATCTATCCCCCACCCCCCACCTCCCACCTCCCACCTCCCTCCCACCTCCTTGTTTTCTAGATCTCAGACTTAATACTAAGAGTTAAAGCTAAACTATAAATGTCAAACTATTGAACTAAAATAAGTTATCTTATTTGTTGATTAACTGGTTATGCATGGTTAACTGTGTTGGAAATGGGTTTGATAAAATATATTTTTATGTATTCAAATTCATTAAGAATTGAATGAGAAAATTATCGAATTAGTTCGGTCGTGGTCTTGATATATATTTGTTTTTGAACAAAATTTATTATCAATACTACGTCGTTTTGACTATACCCAACAAATCATATCCTTTTTAACGCTGTAAAATTATCTATAAATAAGTTATGTGGGATTCTGCTTCGTAAGAAGAAAAATCTCGTTCTTTTCTACAATTCCGTTCCTTTACTTTCTTCCCGCTTACAGCAGAAGAAATTTCCGCCCTTCCTTCCGAAAAAATCCGCTCCTTCCTTCTGCAAAAAATCCTGTTTCGTAGATAATTCCGTTTTCCGTTTGACGAGTTCCGCTCTGCAAAAAATTTCCGCCCTTACTCTCGCAAATCCTGCTTCGTTCTACAAGTTCCGTTTTGGTGTGAGGTTTTTCCCTTTATTTTATTTACATGCATCAATATTATAACTTGTAGTTTTCATGCATCATTAATATAAGTTCAATCACATAAACATAGAATTTGGTTCATGTGTTCTTAATTTTGAAGTCTTCAATTAAGAACCTGAAATCCGTTTTATCTTGGAAAGCAATTATTCAATTAATCCTTAAAGACTCATGTGAGAGAATAAATATCTTTAAGGAAACTTTTGTGAATTCAAAAGACTTTCTGATTTATTTATTAATATTTTATGTGTTATATATATATATATATATATATATATATATATATGTTCTGTTTTATCATATTTATATATATTAAATAATACTATATATTACGATAACAATCTTAAAGTAAATTTATCTTCTGTAAATATAGTAGTATTTAATTTATATAGTTTATTTGAACAGAAATTCGTTGATAAAACAAATTTCCTGTACCAACGGAATTCTAGAATTTAATTGCATGTTAATACGTATTCGATAATTGCAGAATTTCGAAATTCTATAATTGCATGTTACCAACGGAATTCGTTAATTGCATGTTACCAACTGAACTCTATTTTGATAATTGATGTGTACTTCTTTGATAAAAATCATCACAGTACAAAGATATATTATATAGTGATATAATACTAAGTTGTTGGTTTTCTGGAAAATGGCATTCAAGGCATTCATTCACTTTATTGATTTTCTGGAAAGTTAAAGTCACTCATTTTTTTTAATAATTGCTAATTGTAGTATTATTTGGTTTGTTTATTTATGTAAACCAGAAAATCGTTTTTTCTTAAGGGAAAAAAAAAACGTTGGACTGCAGTATATTAATTATAAGTATTATGTATTATATATTTTCTCAAGTTACCGTTGGAGTGTAGTATAAAAATTACATAGTATTGAGTTAATATACTATTCTGGAAATTACTATGCTTGCATGATCTGCATGTTGTTTTGCCTTGGGCACATGATTGTCAAACTCAATAATATTGCTCCTTATCTCAAAGTGTTGCGTTTATGTTTAAATATCATAAGCAGTATGCATGTTTATGTTAAATCAATATTGTAGAATATTTAATTTTTGTATTATTTAATCTGTTAATATATTCTGTTATTGTTGCATATAACAGTTTATTTTGTTCGCATGTTAAAATATAATATTCTGTTATTATATATATTATAGAAATATTATATTTATTACATGTTGACTGATTGCATGTTAATATATTAATATTCAGTATTCTCGAATATTATTGCATGTTATTACTGTTAATATTGTTGAATATGAATACATAGCTTTTTGCATGTTATTTCTGTAAATCGGTATTGCATGTTTTGTTATGGTTTGTTATGCAGTTGGTATAAAGCCACAAATGATGCATCTCATATCAATATTAATATATTAATATTGCATGTCGTAAACAAATTTTTATAACAGAAATTTTGTAAATAAAATTTATTTTTGAATTACATTAAATTTTATACAATGTAAATTTGTTTCATTTATTAATATTTGTCTTTTTTGTATAACAAAGAAGATGGCATGCTAGATTAGGACATATTAATTATAATATTTTGTGTAGATTAATTAATTTAGAATTCTTGCCTAAATTTGATATTAATCAAAAACATAAATGTGAAATTTGTGTGGAATCAAAAATGACAAAATTACCTTTTCATTCTGTTGAAAGGAAAACTGAACCTCTAGATTTAATTCACACTGATATATGTGACTTAAAGTTTGTGCAAACAAGAGGTGGGAAAAAATAATTCATAACATTTATTGATGATTGCACAAGATATAGTTATGTATATTTGCTAAGAAGCAAAGATGAGACTATAGAAATGTTTCAACTTTATAAAAATGAAGTTGAAAATCAACTTAGCAAAAAGATTAAAGCAATAAGAAGCGATAGAGGTGGTGAATATGAATCACCATTTGAAAAGATATGCTTTACTCATGGTATTATTCACCAAACTACCACTCCTTATTCACCTCAATCTAACGTATTGCTGAACGCAAGAACCGAACATTGAAAGAAATGTTGAATGTTATGTTAAATAGTTCTGGAGCACCCCAGAATTTGTGGTGAGAAGCTTTGCTTTCTGCAAATTATATTCTTAACAAAGTGCCTCATAAGAAAACTCACAAAACACCTTATGAATTATGGAAAGGTCATAGACCTTGCCATAAATACTTACGAGTGTGGGGGTGTCTAGCATAGGTAATGGTTTCTAAACCTAAAAAGGTTAAGATAGGACCAAAAACAATTGATTGTGTATTCATTGGTTATGCAAATAACAGTAGTGCTTATCGCTTTCTTGTTCATAAATCTGAAATTCCTGATATTCATGTTAATACATTTATTGAATCTAGAGATGCATCTTTAAATAGACTTGAAATACATCAAATGGATGTAAAGACTGCATTCTTAAATGGTTAATTAGATGAAGAAATATATATGGAACAACCTGAAGGTTTCATTGCTCCTGGACAAGAGAGGAAGGTATGTAAACTTGTTAAATCATTGTATGGATTGAAACAGACACCAAAACAATGGCATGAGAAATTTGATAATGTTATGTTATCAAATGGTTTAAAATAAATGAGTGTGACAAATATGTTTATGTCAAAAGCACTCAAAAAGAATGTCATTGTTTGTCTTTATGTGGATGATATGTTAATCATGGGTAGCAACAATGAAGTTATCAATTCTACCAAACGTATGTTGGCAAATAGATTTGATATGAAAGATTTGGGGGTTGTTGATATAATATTAGGAATCAAGATTTCTAGAACATCTGATGGAATTATATTGTCTCAAACTCATTATATTGAGAAAATACTTGAAAATTTTAATAAGTATAATATAATTCTAAATAAGACCCCAGTTGATATAAATCTTCATTTAGCCAAAAATGGGAGGTATCTCAATAATAGAATATTCTCGTATAATAATTATTCAAGAGTTTAATGTATGTATCCAAGGTAAAGATCAGCCGAAAGCTATCGAATCAGATATAGACTTCATTTAGCCAAAAATGGAGGTAATATTTTAGAAATATGGAGATATAACTTATTGGTATCTTATCAATAGAAGCTAAGAAGTAAGCTAAGTCAGAGTGTCTTGGATATCTGAGTAATCCAAGTAAAGATCATCGAAAGCTATTTTGAGAGTTTTGGGATATTTAAAACATACTCAAAACTATGGATCGCCACTATACAAGATATCCAGCAGATTTGGAAGGATATCACGATGCTAATTGGATATACGATACTAAAGATTCAAAATCCACAAGTGGATATGTATTTACACAATTGGTTAATTTATAAATTATTTAAATAAGATTTCTCGGTTCAAAGAATTTCAGAATCAACCTATAGTGTATTCCAAATGCAAGACAAGTAACTAAGTAATGCTTGTATGTTAATGACTCGAGATCACAGAAAAGATTATGAACGTTATAGCGTTTAAATATTATATTTACTTAAGACCCTTTAAGTATTGGGATATCAAAGGGTAAAATATAAAGTTGCTAGGAGTCTTATTAATATGGAGATAATTTACGATCAATAAGTTTAGAATCTGTCTTGGAAATCCAGCCGCCTATTATAGACAAAACTATATTGGTTCAATAATTTTATTTAATTGAATCACATTTAGAGGACAAATGATACATATATTTATTAAAGGAATCAACCTAGACTAACTCAATCTTTATCGCGATGCACTTTAATAAATATTATTTATTTAAATAAATTAATCGATTAATTTATGCTTTAAATAAGATTAATCAGTTTAATCTTACATTTATTCACAAACGTGGTATTGGATTTTTAGAGCATGAACAATGACAAATTTTTTTACAATGATTAAATTGGAATCAATTTTATCTCTTAAAATCATTCGCAACAATTTTAATCGATTCTATAATTAATCAAATAAAGGAATTTATTTTGATTAAAGATTTATAAATGTAAATAGTTTACTTTATTAAAATTTGAGAATGTTAAAATAAATATTTATTATCCGCAACGTTGCAAGATTAAAATAAGCAAGAGTTAATTCAAAAGGTGCATTTTACTCAACTAATTTTAACGCCCATTAGATGATACGCAATATATACTATTAAATGTTTAATATTCTAAAGATACTGATATTATTTACTGATGATAGTGGCCAATTTAATATAACATAATGGGACTCGATTATTATTATCGGGATTAATTGATCGATTTTTATTTAGTCAGATGATAAATTAAATTTTATTAAGGAACGAGTTCGCCTTCTCCTCTAATTTTTTCTTAACGTAAATTCATCCCTCCCAATTTCCAAGAGATTAAGGTTTCTATTTATTTTAAATAGTTTTGTAATAGGATAAAGAATTAATTTAATTGGAGATTAAGAGCGTAATATCTAAGACCTGTCAGAATGGAAATATGCGTAAGCAACTAAAGTAGCGTATTGAAGTATTTAAATATTATTTCGGGTTCACTTCGGCTCTAACGAACCAAATCTGGTATAAAAGTGCTTAAGTCCATAACTAATCCTAATATAAGATTCTATATACTTATATATGGGTATTTATGCACGCTTATGATGTTCATTAAGCTCAATAAAGTTTTACATATATATACGTAAAAAAAATTAGGTAGTGGCTTCGTAATTTTAGATGCATCATTAAGCATCCAGGATATTCCAAATGAAATGTATTCTCTACGAAAATCTATATATCATCGATCAGATAGTAATGTATTTCATATTAATATGATATTAAATTATCGTAATTTATATATTTTAATAATATATTACTTAAGGATTTATATATATTACATATAAATATATCAATTTAATTGGGATATCGTATTTGGAAGGACTGATATTTAAGAATTCGATAAAGGTTCTAATATACTAATTATATTGATAGATATATATACGATTCGTGATTGAAATAAAAAGTTTATTTGTGAATAGGAAAGAGGAAATCAATTTACTTGTCATAAAGGAGTTTAAAATAATATGAGATGTCCCCTAATAATGAAAGTCAGTGTTTCATTTAAAATTTTTTTTATGGAACCTCTGGATTCCTAACTGAGTCTTATTAATATCAATTAAGTTGTATTATATATTTACTTGTGCCGAGATTAGTTTATTTTAGTTGGATCTAAGATATATGTGGTTTTTCATAAATGGGGAATTACTGCGTCATAAATGACTTCTAGTTTTTTTCTTAATATAAAATTCTGTCAAATTTATTTATTTTATCATTTACAAGAAAGGATATAGTTATATGTACATCCACCATACTTTTATATAAGAAAGATAGTTGTTCAAACATTCCCGCATGTTCATGAATATAATAGTATTTTATATAGATATAATATTATTAAAGCGAATGAGACAATTAATAACAAACCCTCGATATATATGATTAAGACATAATACCTATAGTATACAATTGCCTCAAATGGAATTATCTCTATTGAAAGATGGGAAATCATAGATATCGGACTAAGGACTCTTAGATCTAGAAATGACAAACGCACTATGATACATATCGACTATGTAAAATTGTCAAATGGAATTATCTCGAATCACTGTGTAAATAGTCAAAAATGATAATATCCACTTACAAAAGGTTTAACAAGAGAGCAAGTAGAAAAATCATCGAAGGGAATGGGTTTAAAGCTCTCTTTGCTTAAATATAAGAGTCGTCATAGTGGCAACCCAACTGGTCGGGATGATTGACCTGATCGGAGATCCCAAGATCTAGGTTCAATGGGCAAACCAACTATATAGTACTCAAGAAAGCACTAAGGAGATAATTACTCCTAACCATTCCTATTATGAGATAAAGGTACATCATCCATGCGAGAATCGTGGATAAGTTACGCTTTTAATGACTTTTATATCTTGAAATATGTTCAAGTGGGGTATTACAGATACTCTCTTGATAGAAGTCACCTACGTGAGTAAGGGTCACTTACGTGAGAATTTTGAAGGTCAATTCTCTAATATACTTACTTTAACCAAGAGGTGTTTCAAGGCCAAATGAACACAAACGTGAGAACCAATTATGTCTCAAGAGATATTTTGTGAATTCTATTGTCTTGGTTTACATGAAAAGTCGATAGCTCAAAGACATCAAGTTCATCGATTAGCCAAGTAAATCCGATAGATTTTACTAGGGTGAGTTCAAAGTCACTAGGCTACTTAACTTTGATGAAATATCTTTTCTCATGTACTCGAACTAGTGTCTGCATATTCATAACATATTTTACATATTGTAAAGCCAATTTTACATTCATGCGGGGGATTGTTGGAAATGGGTTTGATAAAATATATATTTATGTGTTCAAATCCATTAAGAATTAAATGAGAAAATTTCCGGGTCGGGTTCGGTTCGGGTCGGGTCTTGATATATATTTGTTTTTAACAAATTTATTATCAATACTACGTCATTTTGACTATACCCAATACCATATCCTTTTAACCGCCGTAAAATTATCTATAAATAAGTTATGTGGGATTCTCCGCTTTCGTAAGAAGAAAAATCTCGTTCTTTTCTACAATTCCCATTCCTTTACTTCCTTCCCTGCTTAAAGAAGAAATTTCCGCTCCTTCCTTCCGAAAAACCCGTTCCTTCCCTTCGCGCAAAAATCTCATTTCGCAGATAATTCCCTGCTTCCTGCTTTGATAGAGTTCCGTTCTACAAAGAATTTTCCGTCCCTTTACTTGCGCAAATCTCGCTTCGTTTCTACAAGTTCCGCTTTTGGTGTGAGGTTTTTCCTTTATTTTATTTACATGCATCAATATTATAACTTGTAGTTTTCATGCATCATTAATATAAGTTCAATTACATAAACATAGAATTTGGTTCGATGTGTTCTTAATTTTGAAGTCTTTCAATTAAGAACCTGAAATCCATTTTATCTTGAGTAAGCAATTATTCAATTAATCCTTAACACCGCTGAGGAATAAATTTCTTTTGCTGAGACTTTTGAATTGAAAGGACTCCAATTTATTTATTAATATTTTTGTGTTATATATATATATATATATATAATATAATTCTGTTTTTTTTATTATATTTATATATATTAAATAATACTATATATTACAGATACAAGATGCAACACAACTGCCAATATTGAATAGTTTATTAAATAGTTTAGCATGCAACTCAAATGATATAACTAAGAAATGCCAAACAATTGATTAATTATAAGCTGACTATAACAATTATAAACAAGATTTATGCTAGCTTATTTGTTGATTAGGTAATTACAGTTAACAAGTCGTGCAACAAATAATCATTAATGCCAAATAGTTGAATACAAACTTAATAGTAATTGTTGAGATATGTTTTAAGCTTTACGTTGGCAAAATGCAACGCAAATCAACACAACTGTATGAAGTTTTAGACGTAAGAAAACATCTAAGCCTTGAACAAACAACCAAGTACAAGTTGAGGTAACAAGTTGTAAATTCAATAAAATACACTAATACAAATATACAATAGTTAACTAAGTCAGATGTTGGCGTAGCAAGTTAAGTGTTGTAGAAATTAAGTTATTGTAACTATAAAAAAACGAACGTTTTGGGCTGGATTTGTGTGTTCTTCGTGCAAAATGTTCTCCTATTTATATAGCTATTGAGAAGCTTATGCACCTACTTCACTGCCACTTAGCCATGTTCCCTTAATATTCAACCCACTAACTAGGGGTGTAAGCGGATATATACAGATTCGGATACAGTAGTATTTATATCCTTTTATTTGCGGATACTTTTAAATCAAATACGGATAATATTCGCTTTTTTTCGAATACGAATCATATCCGTTTTTTTACGGATGCGGACGAATACGAATTTTCCTGTTACTATTTACAACCCTAACTATAACTAGAATAAAAAAATAATGATTTTTAAAATATAGTTTATTAAAGAATAAATGTTAATATATTTTTTTTAATAAATATTTAAATACAATAATCAATGTTCTAAATTACAATTCAAATAAGTTTTCATCATTTTTGAAATCCTAAATTTCAAAATCAATGCTCTTCTTATTAATGTTTAGATATGTCTATTTTATGTGTGTAGAATAATACCGTAGTGTGTATTTAATATTTATAATTTATAATTAGATTCAAAATTTTATATTGAATATTTAATTATTTTTTCTCAAGTACTTGATTAAAACTTTAATAATATGTTTATGAGAACTTTTATTTATAATTTACCCTCAATACAAATATTACAATTTACATAGTTATAAAAAGTTTATTTTATTTCATTATATTTATGGAGAGTACGAGTTATAATGTATACGTCACAACTGACAACTCGTTAATCCAACCTGATCGAAATTTACTTTGGACTTAATTTAAATATTTGGACTTCTAATTTTTAAATAATTAGGAAAATAAAAGTGATAAATACTTTCTCCACCCGAAAATTCGTAAACGTGAATTAATTATTCAACTCCCTTCTAGATTAATTCTAAATTAATTCGAACTTAACACATTTTAACAATAAAATTATATTTTGCTTTGTTCCCGCCTCCCAACATTGCAAATAAGTTTTGAAAGTAAAAAACTTATAACAAGCTAATAACTATAATTTTGTTCTTCTAGTATACAATTTTCTTGGTAAATGATACATTTTAGATATTTTAATTTTATTATAGTAAAAATCTATTAACTATACTTAAATCAATTTATTTCAATTTATTAATATTATAATAAGTGTTATTTTCTACTTTTTAGAAGTGAAATGATATATTTTTAAAATAATTTTCGTATGATAGTGAAAACTAATTATTATATAAGGAATGGCAATTTAAAATTTTTTGCTTATTATATAATAATTAATATATATATATAAAAATTATTTGGATACGAATTTCATATACGGATTTGAATTCGGATATCCGCTATCTACCAGATATATTTATGGTCGGATGTTAAACGAATACGCCTATATCCATATTCGCATCCGTTTACTTGCAGATACCTTTAAATCGCATATGGATATATTCTTTTTTTTTTAACACGAATAATATCTATTTTTTTCGAATTCGGATGCGGACTATTTACGCCCTACTACTGACCCATTTTTTGTTAGTGCATAAATTACTAACCCATTTTTTTAGTGCATCAGTTACTTGAACATAGGTCTTCCATATTGAGTACTTATTTAAAGGAACGCGTTTGTTTAACTATTGCTCCATGTGTTGACTACTTCAAACGCATTTGCAACCATTAACGTAATTTTTGGTTTAGAAATTTTTGTTTAAGATCGAATACATTTGAATTCATTGAATGATTGAATCGATTAATTATTAAGTGTGTTTGTTTTGAAAAAAAAAAATCGTCTGAATAGTTGAATCGGTCAGATGATTGAGTTAAATTGCTAAGTTAGATTTTTTTTGGCTAAATGAGCACCTAGATAAAGAAAAAATTTTAAAAAAAAATATCAACTATTATATTAAGTAATATTAAATAAATTTACTACAATTTTAAATTTTTTTAAATTAGTAAAATAATAATATTTTGTCATTCAGATATTTCAGAACATGTTAATTATCAAATAATTTTTTTTATTCAGATTCATTTAGTTTTTATAAAACAACCTCTTAGTTGGTCGTTCCTGTCTGAACACCTTTAGTTAACTCATCGGCTCTTACCATCACCTAGTTAACTGAGTATTGTACCTAGCTGAAAATCACTTGACCTAAAATTAAAATTTTGAAATTTGATGTAAACACTAACTGATTGTTATAACTAAATTAAAACCTTGAGTTTTATAAGAATTAAAATTTCAAGAAAATTTTAACAGTATAAACGTTGATTTATAATTTCATTAAACCTTGAAAATATATAATAATATAATAATTATTTTATCAGAATCATAACAAAATAGATCAATAATACATGCAATTGTTTAGTTTAATAATTGGTTCCCTACAAGATAAAGTTCAACAAATAATTTAATGACAAAAACTATTTTCTCAAAGTCATAAATGAATACTTATTCTACAACTCTATAAGCTATGTTAAGTGGACTCGACACAACTCTAACACTATATTTCTGAGTTTATAATATAAAAAAAAAATCAAAATCTTAAAAGTATCTTACTATCTTTCATGTCGTTCCTTAGTTTAAAGGAAAATGAAAGAAAACTCAAGTTTTACATTAAAAATAAAATTTTGCACTTATATTAGTTATGTTTATAATGTAGAGTATACAATAGGGATTTATCTGTGTTATTTAGTTTTCACCCAAATTCGTCCATTTTGAACCCAAAAAATTGGCAAAAAAATTACCCAAGTTTTTGTCTATTTCTTATTTTATCCGTTCGTTAAAAAAACTCACTAACAAAAGAATAAGATAGAAAAACTTATTTTCACAATGTAAAAGAATTCTTAAAGAGACGTAAAAAACCTAACAATATAGTTAATTAAATGTTGGATGAATCAAATGGATTGATCAACTATATTTATTTATTTGGGTTGGTTAAAGTTTTGAACCATATTTTAAAAAAGAAATATAATTCCGACCTTGTTAACCATTTTTTGACCCATATTTTATTCCAAATCCAAATCAAAAGTTTTTTCCACCCATATTTACATATTCAAGAAGCTCAACCACCCACCCCACCCCCACACCCACCCCCACCCCCACCCCCCACCCCAACAAAAAGAAATATTATGTGATTATATATACACCCTTACCCCCCACTACCCCCCCCCCACTCCACCCACCCCCACCCCCACCCCACCCCCCACCCCACCCCACCCACCCCCACCTCCACCAAAAATAATAATATTATGTGATTATGTCTACACCCCACCCCCACCCCACCCCACCCCACACCCCCACCCCCACCCCCACCCCCCCCCTCCTCCCTCCTCCCTCCCCCCCCCCTCCCCCTCCTAATGAATTTCTGATATATAAATTTCATTACAAACCTAAATAAAAATATACTAATAAATTAATAATTATTCCTAACTAAATAGATCTTACAAATACATTCGGTTATTGGACACGATAATTGACCAAAAGAAACCCCTACTGCTGGAGTTCAAATCATGTTACATGCCATTTCGATCAAAGATCAGTGACACCAGCAAAATAAAAAGCACTTGATGAAAAATATAGTCTTGTTGCCTGGCCCTGTAGCAACTAGTTAAAATGAGAGGAGGGGGAGGGGGGGGGAGGGAACACAGCTAAACTTGAAAAACCAACATATAACAAAAGTAAATTCTGCAACTATTGGCTTCTACTCCCGTAAGATAATATTATGCTACAAAATCTGATGTGACAATATAGCTATTGGTTCTGTTGGGATCCGTCTATATTTCAAGTAAAAAAACACAATTAACAAGAAAATGCAGGATAAGAAATAATCCGATGCCACCACTGTAAAAAAGTAAAATACCAGCTTTCAGTTTCTCTTCCTTTTGTTTTTTTCCGACTTCCACAGTCTTAGTATGAATTCTACGCCCTCGCTCAGATTTGCCTTTCTCCCTTCTTTGGTATTCCATAACTCAGGCAGCGGGTATCTTCCACTGGGGTTATACTCGTTCATCTCGGACAATGCAGTTGTTACAGCCTCGTATATTTCATCACCACACTCATTCTTTAAAGTTTTGATTTGCTCATCTTCTTCATCAATAACTTCCTGAACATTTCATGATGCTCAAAACAAAGCATACAATAAGGAAAATGGAGAAAGATGATTGTTAAGCAAAGAATGCAGCTCTGTACGCAGTGGACTTTAAAATTAGTATACACGAGTAAAATACAACGCATAGTATTACAACAGTGAGCACTAGTAAAAAGTATGATCACGTCAGATGAGAGAGAACTTAGCAAGTAATGTCATGAGAGCGACGCATACCTTATGATCTCCACCAACCATAATGACTTTAAAGGGATGCCAGCTTGGATCCCTAAGTTTATCATCCCAAAGAGAAGCCAGTTCCATTGCTTTCTCCTCTGCTTCTTCAGCTGGATATTTTCTCTTTGCAACTACATGGAATGGCTTCTCGTTAAGATCTCCCATTCTCTTGGCACAAATGGAGGCCTTCGTGGCAGGCCTGTCCTTCAAACTCTGTTAATGCATGAAACCCATTAATAACACAATATAAATTAGATTTTCATGTTCTCTTTTGCTTTTATGTTGTGTACATACAAGCAGTGGCGAAGCCCCCATATTAGGGTGTGGGGTCAATTGACCCCACTACAAAAAAAAATAGTTTATAATATATGATAAATTTAGAAGAAATTTAAGTGTAATGAATAAATTGATCCAACTGAAAATTTATAAATTTTTTAATATACGGGGTCAAATTGAAATTTTTTATAACTTTCTCAATTCTATATTACTTCTACTCCTTGATGTATGCATCTTCCTCTAATATTTTTAAAATAAATAATAATCTAATTTATATTATTTTTATAACATAAGAAATTTAAATATTTATTAATAAATTTGTGATTAGAAAGGCGTATTAACAATATTGTAACCAAATACATGTTTTACACATGCAATCGGCCAAAAAGCACAAAATTATGTAAAAAAATTGACACGGGGAAGATTCCCCCGAACCCCCGCCAAATTATTTATAGCATTATAATATTTTGACCCTACTGAAAACAAATTCTGGCTTCACCACTCCATACAAGTAAAACATACGCCTAAGTGAAAGGACTAAAAGCAGGCTCAAAAATCATGTTTGAAATGGAGGGGATGTATGAAGAACAGGGGACGTCATTTGTTTCAACATTTAAAGCATGAATATCTTCTTGCCCAGACTTTGAGATCCTTTATACACATGTATATATGACTTGAATTAGGAGTTTAGGATAATCAAACTCCTTAGTGTACCTGAAAATATGAGAAAGCTTAAAAACTTGACTCCTTCAAGTTTCACCATATCTGCAACTAACTTGATACATGACAGATTTAAGATGAAGAATTAATGGAAAAAAAACTAGTATCTAACTTCCACGTTTAAACCACTAGGATCTCTCAAGTGTATTAACTCCGCATATCAACATCAAGATAGATAAAATACTTCTACGGTAGAATAACTCTACAATATGAATAAAGTAATCAAACTTCAATATCAATAGTTTGTAGTCTAAATAACTTGTGAGGATTACATCACTATTTAAAGAGACTCAAAACCCTAATATTACTTAGGGAATAATAAAAACACTAAACGACTAAAAATACCCTTATTAATAATTTCTAATCACTAATTAATGCCCTAAATCCCTACTAATAAATAAAATACATAAATCACACATCAACAACTTTTATATTAAACATAATAAAAACTCCAAATAATAAGTATAAAAAATCTCTTCTTTGTTCTTGACTTGGAGTCCCCATCATAACTAATGAATTCTAAATATTAACCACAAATTATCTTTCCTATTAAACTGAATATAAAATAGTCTTCTCTAAAAGCGACTCTTTCAGACATCTATTTGAATGCCGCTTCTTGTTTTCTTCAGAACCAAAAACAAGAAAATGCAATCCATTGTGCATACACAAATACAAATGTTACTAAATCATGTCCAGAAGAAGTTGATATCCAATTTGTTTTTCTGCATTTTGGACAAACTAAACTAAATGCAGTTGAGCCATCATGATTCTCCAAGGAAAATTGTCCCATCAAAGTTTTCTAGTGCTTAAAGCCAATTTCTGGCTTTATCAATGCATGTTAAAGAGAGAATGATATTGAAAGTTGTGGGCCCAAGTGCAAATTAAGATTCACATGACCTAATTGAATGAAGACGGAAAAGCCGAAAATAAATATACTAGACCTGAGAGAAGTCTCCACGTGTCCCGAGGCAGAAAGCTCGTGGAGGCGGCTCGTTTTGAAAATTGATTGAGGAATTGGATTGGTGGCTAGAAGGACAGGACGATATGGGCATTATTTTAATGACTAAAAGGTATTTTTGGAATTTCCCTGAAGACATTTGTTTGACATGTGACTACTTAAAGTTCCAGAAAACTCTATAAATACTCCTTCCATTCTATGAAGGGAGACTCTTTTTTTGGACTCTAGACTTTGGAGCTGGACTCTTTGGTGACTCAAGACTTGGACATTCCCTCTCAAGACTTGGAGATTCTCTCAACTCGAAGCACGCAAGAAGGCTCTTGGAATCCCTGCTACCCTAACACGGTTTCCGGATTCTAGAAGTTCTGCCACGTCATTGGAGTAATCGCCTACCTGTTCTTCTCCCCTCTTCAATCAATCAATCAATTTCGTGCTCTTCGTGGATTTCTCTCCTCCTCAGCCAACACGAAACCCTAACTAGCAAGGCACGATTTCCTTGCCCACATTTCTTTGGCGACTCTGCTGGGGAGGTGTAGGATTCGTGAGTGGAAGAACAACAAGAAGAGCTTCACCAACAAATAGCATTACCTCACCGGATCCAGTTCTAAGGCAAGCAAGTCAAGCTTTCCAAGGCGTGAATCTAAATATCGATCAACCCATCCTTGAAGACGCCTCGGAAGGAAGTTCCACATCACCATACATGGCTGATCAACAACCAACGAATGTCAAGCAGACAAACACTGTGCAACTGGAGATGCTCAAGGCGTTGAAGGAAACACGGGAAGGACAAGGGATGATGATAGCTATGATGCTGGAGATGCAGAAGAAGCAAGAGGAAATGCGAAATTTTTGCTAGCGGTTGATGCAGATCCCCGCTTTCAAGGCCATGTTCCAAGACAATTCACAAGGAAAACAAGCAGGAGTGGAGGACAACAACAACGATAGTAACAATAAGGAGAATCAGACTGCACCCCCATTGACGGAGAATCAGTCCGTTTCAATCATCCACTTGGAACCTCAAAACAGTGGTGACGTGCCACAACTCAGACTGGAAGTCAGTCAGCCTCAGACAAACATCATTCTGACCACTATCCCCGCATTTTCACAAGTGGAGATACCAACCATCCCAAGCCTCGTCCAACGAATCAACCCACAAGAACTGATACAGAATTTACATGATGTCAGTGTACATCAACCAAATTCTGTACCATACATACGGCCAATGCAGCCATACATCACAACACCACAGAGAGTCCATACCACGAGCCGATATGTGACAAAGGATATGATCGATGTGATCAATCAACTTCACAGGCAGACATCCCGACCTTCGAAGTTAGACTTTACTCCACCTTACCCGGCACATATTCGGAGACAACATTACCCTGCATGGTATATCAAGCATCCCCTCAATTTCCAAAATACAATGGGGAGAAAGGAAATGCCAGAAACACTTTGACGGATAATGCCTTCAGTTGGTACTACAACTTGGAGAAAGTATCAGTCCACGATTGGGATGATCTCAAATTGCAATTTTTTAAGAAATTTTTCTATGTGCAGAAAACAGGTAACCATCGTAGAGCTCATGCGATTCAAGCAGAAGCTAAACGAGGATCTGTCAGATTACGTGGATAGGTTCATGGCCCAAGCACAGAAGTGTGCAGAGCCAATTGAAGAAAAGAATTTGGTTAGTATATGCAACAGTAGTGCTTTAGACGCCTTCAAGCCCCACCTCATTACCAAGGCTTGTGATTCATTTCCGACCCTCTCATCTTTTGCACAAGACTTGCGAGGAATCATGACATTTCCCACCAGCCATGCGATGGTTACATGGAAGAAAAAGAGGACATCAACTGTGGCTTTGGCGAATTCTCAGTCAAAACCACAAGGGGGCAAGAGGGAGAAGAATGAGAAATTTGAGCGAAACAGAGAAAAGCATGGGGACAAGTATACCAGAATGCCAGTTCTGGAGGCTATCACATGCAGCGAGAAGGCATTCAGGGGCATGTGGTTGAGCACGGAGTGGTGAAGCCTCCAAGGTCCCGGTTAGTCGTAATGGAAGAGATGAAAAGAAAGTCGGACTTCTGTGTATACCACCAATATGCAGGACACTCCACTATGGACTGTTACAGTCTGCGGAGGATATACCATGAGAAGTTGGCGGCTAGAGAGATTGAACTAGGGAAAAAAACGTGCAACACTATCACCCATGGTGCAGTCCCAGAAGTCAAGATAATGGACAACCCAAATACTGGCTCTACCTTCGGAAGAACTTTGAACTATGAATACAAGAATTGACGAATTAAAAATCCACCCAAGATGGTGGTCCACCAAAAATGGTGGTCTAAGTCCTCAGGAGTATCCATTGTCAAGTAATTGGATGACCAAGGGAGGAGGCACAAGAATTGACGAATTAAAAAAAATCCACCCAAGATGGTGGTCCACTCAAAATGGTGGTCAAGTCCTCGTAGACTGCACTTGTCAAGAAATTAGACGACCCAAGTGACAAGGCACCCGATTTCAAGTCCTCATAGACTGCACTTGCTAAGAAATTGGACGATCCAAGTGACGAGACACCCGATTTCAAGTCCTCGTAGACTGCACTTGTCAAGAAATTGGACGACTCAAGTGACGAGACACCCGATTTTAAGTTCTCGTAGACCACACTTGCCAAAAAATTGGACGACCCAAGTGACGAGGCACCCGAGTGTTGCACTTTATCTTTAAAAGTGAATGAGGCACCTGACTATAAGTCCTCAGACCCGAAAAGTTATACTTTCAACTTTAAAAGTAATTGAGGCACCTGAGTACAAGCCCTCAACCCCGAAAAAGTTACACTTTATCTCTAAAAGTGGTGAACGTTATGCTTTCTCCGACAAAAAGCAAGATTTATTATATAAAATGTTATGCTTTTCATTAAAAACAATTTGATTATCAATAAATTTGTCAAATCTTCACTTATACTTGAATATTTTTTCTGATTTATTAAAACGAAAAGTATAGATTCAAGTGTTGGTTTGCATGAAATAAAAAAAAATTAAAAATTAAAAAAAAAATTCCTATAGGGTTCGACCTCCCTAGGGTTCGACTCCCTATAGGGTTCGGCCCCCCTATAGGGTTCGGCCACCTAGGGGTTGTTCCCTCTATTCATTTGAGGTCCTGTCGCTCCACAAATCAACTACTTGGAACAAATGCTTCTTCGCCGCGAAAATTATAGCCTTTCTTTGATGAATTCCGAGAGAAAAAACCAAGATATGATCAAGGTGATGGGGATTAGAAACAAAGAAAGACTACAATTGCCTGAAACAGAAAAGAGAAATAGAAGAAGCAAGTCGAGAAATCCGAAAGAAAACATGCAAGTAAGCAAATTGAAAAGCGAGGACGAGAAGAAGGAATAGAACCCCAAGGGTTCGGCCCCTATAGGGTTCAACCCCTAGGGTTCGGCCCTATAGGGAGGAATCATCTTTGTTACCTCTCGCTCGGATTGAAAAAAGTATCCTTGCTGCTCCCTTGACGATCTTCCTGGCTAATAGGAAGACAGAAAATCCAAAATGAAGCAAGATAAGAAAGGAGGCGTGAATGGCTTGGGAGATGCATATAAATGAATACATGCATAGCCCCTCCAAAGTATACTTGCAACGAAAAAGGAAGCAATCACTTTTTTTTTCCCATTAAGGAAAGGATTCAATCTGGTTTCCAAAATATAAGTATCTTTGATTTTGTTTCTAAATAGAAATATATAAAGATATTATTTTCTAAATATAGAAAAGATTTGATTTTTACTCCCAATAAAGGGAAATTTCGAAATTTGATTTTTTCCTTCTAAATAATAATAATGATAAGGAAGGATATTGTCTTCAAAATTAAATAAAGAAAAAAAAATTTATTTCCAAAATAAAATTTTGATTTGATTTGATTTAATTTAATTGATAAAAAGGAAATATTTAGTTTACCAAAAGAAAGATTTTATTAGATTGAATGTTATTTGGTAATATTTGATGATCTTCCTTATTTTAATTTCCATAAAAAAATAAAGAAACAAATATTGGGCAAACTATGGAAAGATTTTCAGAAGATTTTCCAATATGTCCACGAAAGAGCCCTGCTAGGTTTTGCCTCCCTGGGGTTTAACCATGGTTCCTAAGGGTTCACTCTTCTAGGATCCTTGTCTTCAAGACTTGCAAAGTAGAGTCCTGCAAAATCATTCAAAAGCTTGAAGTATTCTTGAACGATCGTCTCTTTGGAAAAGTGACCCTCGCACGCAGGGGGCAAATGTGGGCCCAAGTGCAAATTAGGGCTCACATGACCTAATTGAATGAAGACGGAAAAGCCAGAAATAAATATACTAGACCCGAGAGAAGTCTCCACGTGTCCCGCGACAGAAGGCTCGTGGAGGCGGCTCGTTTTGAAAATTCATTGAGGGATTGGATTGGTGGCTAGAAGGACAGAACGATATGGGCATTATTCTGATGACTAAAGGGTATTTTTGAAATTTCCCTGAAGACATGTGCCTGACATGTGACTACTTAAAGTTCCAGGAAACTCTATAAATACCCCTTCCATTCTATGAAGGGAGACTTTTTTGGACTCTAGACTTTGGAGCTGGACTCTTTAGTGACTCAAGACTTGGACATTCCCTCTCAAGACTTGGAAATTCTCTCAACTCAAAGCACACAAGAAGGCTCTTGGAATCCCTGCTACCCTAACACGGTTTCCGGATTCTAGGAGTTCTGCCACGTGTCATTGGAGTAATCGCCTACCTGTTTTTCTCCCCTCTTCAATCAATCAATCAATTCCATGCTATTCGTGGATTTCTCTCCTCCTCAGCCAACACAAAACCCTAACTAGCAAGGCACGATTTTCTTTCCCATAAAAGTTAATATAGGTTCAAATTAAATGACCCGCATATACACCATTTAAGCTATCATGTACAAATGCAAATTAGAACTGCATAAAACACAACTCACTATGTCATTTAGGTATACTAAGAGTAACCTCCAAAGAGAGTGATACAAATTGGCTAAATATCAAATCTGCTTGAGAGTGCGAGAGAGGAGGAATATATGTTGTCAGCAAGATAGACAAGTGCATTGTCTAAATTGGTTGTCTGATGTTCTCGATCCACTACAAGATGCTATCTGATTAAGACCTATGAATAATCCCTATCATACACAAAACAAAAGAGAAAAAGTTACACTTCCACCAAGTAAGTACAAGATGTTCAATATATCTTTTGACTTTACACATTCAAATGATTAAATTATGTCCATAATTGCATTTGATGGTACATTATCCTTTCCTACTCTCACAATAATCTATTTGATAATGACATCCTCAATCAAATCACAGTAGTATCCCTCAACAAAATGAGTTTTTAAAATTGGTGCCCAATTTTCTTTGTTTTCATCTTTAACATAACCAGTATAATGATGCAAAGCAATCAAAACAGATATATTACAACTTAGTTCCAGACATTGAAAAATCCTCAATTGCTCGTTTATCGTCAAACAAAATAGGTCCCCAATTTTAGAACACATGACAAGTGACATTTTGCTTCAAACATATCTTTTGGTCTACAGGATTACTTAGTTCATATGGAACCAAAAGAAATGGAAATGGAAATGGAAATGGAAATAGGAAAATAAGTATATACGTAAAAAGGGAAAAAAGACCGACTTACATTGATCAACTCTTTACGAGCTTCCTCAACTAACTCGTCGTTACTTTTCTCTCTTTTTATAATGAGAGCTTGACTTAGATCTTCAAGATGCTCAAGATCTTCTTCCTTTTCCTTCGAGACTTTCTTCTATGGACTTCATCTTTTCATCGCTTCGAATCCCCATTCTCACTCATGTGTTTCATGACTTCTACATTTCTTTCATTTGTCCTATCTCTAATTCTAACCGCTGCTTGTCATCAAGTTTCTTCTCGAGCTCCATAATACGTAGGCGAAGTTCATGCTTTTCTCTCTGCCATTGAATTTACATGCAACAGATGTTAGATCCCTAATATTATTACAAGTCTATACTTTAACTTTGGAAATCTAACACACCTTTTGAACTTCTGCCAACTTTAACATACTTTCTTCAGCCTTCTTCTCCTCCTCAATTGCTATCTCATTCTACAAACATTAAAGCTTATATTACCACTTCGCAAGAATAGTTCTGACTTTTGGTTGAGATAAAATTATATCAATTGAAGCACCAGAATCCAATCTAAATTATCTTTAACAATGGTATACATGCATAGGAAAACAAAGTTTAACGAATTGATCAACAGATACCAGCACCTATAGCATATTAATTGGAACAAACCAGTACTGAGTTATTGGAAAGCTCAACATATAAAGATCTCTGACTTGTTAGATTTCTACTTTTCTTTAGGAACTGATGCAACAGAAATGCTATTTCATTAACTTCCTTGTTTTCCCAATATGTTGAGAAGAAAATCAAAGTGATTAATGGCAATCCTGTCTAATATAAATGTTCCAAGATCATAAACCATGACATTAACCAAAAAAAAAAAGTCTAGCTTGCCTCAAGTTAAAACTGTATGCATTACAGAATCAGAACTACAAAAAATACCAAGATAAAACAGAAACTGCATACCCTCACCATTGAATGGAAGACCTCTGCAGAAGAACATTCTTTATGAAGAAAGTTTCTATTAGTATATCTTTCCTGTGACTTCTTTTGAAGAGCAAACATGAACCTAGATATTTACATGTCCCCATAAAAAAGTCTTTTTTTTCTTTTGGTCCCGGTAATTAAGCAACCGAGACAAAAAGTTGGATCATCTAGACCAATGTATCTGGCACATCACTTGAGAAACTCAACCACCAAATATCAACTAAAGAGAACCTTTAATTGCATTTAAAATTAATTCGATCAGAAAAATATAATTTCGAGACTATCATGCGTCAATTCACCGTCAAAGTAACAGTAACAAGAATATATATCTTACAACATGAACTCAAGAAAATCAAATACAGAACATATATTAGTACCATTTTCTTCTGATGGTCAAACTTCCTTTTCTCACTTTCATTGAAATATTCACGTTCTTGTAGTCCTTTCTCACATAACCTAAGCTCTTCTCGCTTAGCTTTCAACCGTGACTTCCTTTGTGCATGCTCAAGATAGATACTTTCAAGCTGAGCACGTTGTTGTTGCTCCCTCGTTTGTAGCTCTAATCAAGCAAAGGAAATAAAATTAATAAGCCACGAAAGAATAATAATGTGTAAACATTTAATTGACATTTCTGAAATGTTATCCAAGTAAACTTGAATATTCTCATTAAAAAAATTCACATAAAATCAAAGGAACTAAAAAGTAACCTAGAACTAGTAACACTGCAATCATGTGTTATACCATGATTATAAGCTTTAACCATTTTATCTTTCTGTGCCATCACATTTGCCATTTTAGTTTCAGTTCTGCTTATTCTGGTCTTGATCTCTTCACACTGCTTATCCTTTACCTCCAGCTCATTGGTTAAGTTGCATACAAGCTTTGTGTCTTTTCTTTTAGTTTCTATTTCAATTTCTGAAATAGTCTTTAGATCTGCATTCTTTCGGAGATATTCGCCTATATTATCATTTCTATTGTACTCTTCATCCCTGGCAATCCAAGCATACAGCTTACCTCCTTTCGGCCTTGCCCCATACCAATCTTTCTTCCCATGATTATCCCGATACCAGTCTCTCTTCCCATGATTATCCATCTCAAATGCATTCGCAAAAGTCATTGCATTCTCAAAACCAGCCCAATCTTTGTTAAATTCAACTATTGCAAATCCTGTATGACCCCTGTAGTTCCACAAAGGATAAACTTTGATAGGGTTATACCCCTGCATTGCCCACTCGTCCTTCAGCTTTCGTCCACTGTCTCCCACATACTGGCCATCCTTCAACACAACAGGAATGTTGGCAACTATGACCATCCAAGGACAAACAATCGGCTCTTCACTTGTTTTTCCTTCTATAGGTTCAACACTTCTTTTGATGGATAGGGATTGCGGACCATGATTCAAACATCCAGTGGAGGATTTTGCTGACATGCTATTTGCATCAACATTATTGACCACTGGTTCACTAGGTCTAGCAGCAGCCCGGGATACTCGATTATCACTCTTACCATCTTTATAACCCTCCACCAGCTCTTTATTTCTCCTTGATCGTGAAGATTTAACATTTGGATCTAAGTACCTCTCCAAGTACCTTTCCAGCCCCAAATGTCTTGCCCTGTCTCTAAATCTTGCACTCTTTGATTCTCTACCAATGCGAGAGGCATGTCTGAGAATCTCCATAAAGGCATACTCTTTCTTCTCATATTCTCCGCAATAAGGGCATTCAAAAATCTGGTCTGTAACTTTGACTCTATCGCGTCCATCTCTCAAATCCTTATAGTATTTATGTATGTAGTCTTCAAACTCCGAATCACTATTACGCATCCGCTCTTCTCTTCGGGGAGACATTTTAAACCTGTAATAAAATAGACACAAAACTTCAGCAACAGAATCACACTAATTAATCCTGTTTTCTTAATAAGAAAATTACAGAAAATAAAAATAAACAAATAGTGCATCTCCCCAATCATAGTTATGTTATCTAGAAGCTATTTAGTTTCAATGAAAACCAAAGGAAAAGAAAACATACTAATTGTATTTTTGTTGTCTTATTTTAAAGAGTAATAATACGTTCCTTCATTACACCCAAGTATAACTCCCTTATCAGGCGATTATACAGGAATGAGTCAAGTAGACACATGGTGATGATTGTTGTATTGAATAAATTTTCCTATTTTACACATTTACTAGGAAAAAGAAACAGCACACTCAGTCCCAATTTAGTCACATTAGGCAATGTTATTTCAAGTATTCATCGTAACAACTGAGATAACATCCGTTATGAACACTGTGTCCAACCATCTCATCACGCAAATGACAGGGAAAACTGTCACATAGACACGTGGTGACAACCATTATATTGAAATTTTATTTCCTATATTTAACCTTTGCTTCAAAAAAATAATTGGCAGACTGAAGCCAACCACCTAGTAACTTCAGACATGTAATTAAACATATGATACAAACATGTAACAGAATATCTAAAGTTTGTTTCTAATTGCAAAAAATTTCTCAGTATGGAGCATAAAGCGTATAAGAACAACTGCGAGTATAGTGCCAAAGTTCATTAATAATCAATGGCCTTAGTTTAGCAAAATAAATAATCAATGACCTTACCCCCAAAATGATGATTTCTTTTGCAGAATACTAGTTGCCTTTTGTTAGGGTTATAAGCCAAATCTAGAGATCAATGAGTGCTAAAAATATTAATAACAGAACTCCTCAAAAGTCATCACTAAAACCTCAAATACTTGCATAGTAAGAACCAAAAAACTAAAGAAATGGCAGAATCAACTCCAACTAGTCACATTAAGCAAGATAATTAAACGTGTAGTTACATAAATGGAAGTGAATATCCAAAATACATACATTTTTTACCTATTGCGAAAAATATCTAAGAACACAAACAGAGCATTAAGCATACACCGGTAACTACAGCGAGAAAACAAAGTACGTTGATAGTGGAAAAAAATTCTAGAAACCTAGTTTCCTGAAATAGAAAATCGCCAAATGATCAGAAGAAAAATAAAAACAGAAAACAAAATCATTCATACTCACCACTGATTGAACTTCAAAAAATCGTACGGAACGAACCAGAGAAATTGTAGAAAGATATATATATATATATAGAGAGAGAGAGAGAGAGAGAGAGAGAGAGAACTATTTGGGTCTATTTTGGGAGATTGAACTCCCCCAGCGTACCGTACAGAAAATGAGGGTTTTCTAAAAAGTAGTATTTGGGAAAATGATCCCAGTATCCCACTCCCCCCAGCGTACCGTAGTCGGAGAAATTTACATATACGGAATCTCTTTTATACTTATTTTTTTTATTTCCGTACTATATTACGTGAAGAAGAATAATATCTACGAACTTTCTCTGAAGTATAAATAGATATGTACTCGCCGTAGGAGCAGTTGATCTTTGGGTGATAGAGTAATTAAACAAATGAACGGTTAGGATGTGGTTTTGTACTGCAGATTATTTGTGGCCTAAACTGTTGTGTTTTTTTGATTTTGTGGGCCGCGAACAAGAAGTTGACACGTGGCACATGAGTTTGGTGTACTATTTAAATGATTTGTTATTCTTTGAAACGAGTCAATGTGTATATACTTGCTTTATGACCAAAATACTTCCCAATTTGAAAAGAATCCTTCTACGGCGACCGGGGTATTGAAATTTGAATACATATAAAAATCAGGTTCTACAGTATTTTTTATATGTATCTAAATGACACGTAAATTATTATATTTTATAAAAAAATTAATTTTAATAAATTACATTAATTATTTAGTAGTCAAAAATAAAAAAATTATAAAAAAAATGGTCGATCACTACCCCGGACGGAAAACGCCGATCGCTTTAGACTTATTGTTTTTAAAAAGTTAGAGAATGGTTAAATTTTTATTTTGTAATAAAAGTTGAGAGTAAGTTATACACAGCGTTTGGACCTCAAACGCAATGCTCCAAAGTTATTGTCGTGTATTTGGTGGTCCAAATAGATCGATCATTCTATTATAACCAATCCAAGAATAGGTTATTCTTGCTATAAATCGAATACCAAATAATCATAATTTTACTATCCGAATGACTAACCAATTTGAAAATAACCGAATTATCGAATAATCGAATATCGAATTATAAATTCGGGTATTTTGATTAATAACCGAACCTCCTCATGTATCATTTACAATCAAAAAAACGAACAATTACCAAATTGTAAACCATTACATATGAATACTACTTTTTCCCATGTCAACCTCCCTACATATTACATATGAACCTCCCTGATTTAGATTCCACCATACAGAAGTACATATGAAGAACTTTTTGATTACTACTTGTCTACCTTAGAAAAAAGATTGAAGTACAGATGAAGAAGCTCCGCTGAGATCTCGCCCGTTCATCTCTTCGAGCGTTTATGATGGTCACGGTGGCTCACAGCCAGATCTCTACCAAATTGAGCCATGGGATCTTAAAGGTTGAAGAACAGAGTCGTCGACTGGGATGAGTGGGATCTGGGATGAGTGAGATATCAGATCTTGAAGGTTGAGCCATGGGAACTTGAAGGTTGAAGAGCAGAATCGAGCCATGGGATCTGGGATGAGTGGGATGAAAGTAGTATGCACACAAGCCAATCATGTTTGATGATAAAGCATATACTTTGTAACAATCTTATTCATTTATTAATAAAAAGTATTAATTTATTAAAGGCTTTTAATTATCTACACGATCTTTGTTTTATAATATGTGATAAACCCATAGTTTTAAACAATGCTTTTAGAATAATGATGATGATCATTCTAATGAGATCTAAATTCTTAGAAAGCTTAAAACTAAAATAGTTCACAATCGTTGAATTACTAAATTGGGGATTAGTAAATCCGGATAGATTGGTACATCGTTGCTTGCTTTCGTTGGATGAGGATGATTGATCTCACGATCATTTGTGTGGAGACACTAAAGCAAGTATGTAGGTGCTTATTAGAGAATAAGTTCAATTGAATCGTTGGCTCGCTAAGGAATACCTAATGGAGATTTACTTGCTGTCGATAGGAATTCTGTAGTGATAGTAGTCTGAAGTGATCCTTGGACTTGAGATCATCATAGTATCTTGTGTGTATGATGAGTTATACTTTGACTTATTCCTTAAGACCCTTAGGGTATATCAAAGGGTATGCTTGGGTATAATAAGTTGTATACGTGGAGATAATGTATGATCGATAAAGAATCTACCACTTATTAAAAAAAAAAGAAATGTCCTATGTGATTCGATAAATGACAACCCAAAGAGTCCTTGGCAAGGTAATGAAATTAGAAAGGAGTTTCTAATTTGCATTATTTGAGTTAATGCATTTAAGAGTCGAAATACATATAATTAAATAAAATAAGACTTGTGAAGAATTCCATATCTTATATTTAATTGGGACATTGTATGGTGGAAGGATTGAATTATGCAGTAACTATTTACTCAAAGGTTCTTTTATGATTAATGTTGAAATCTATATTATCCGGAAAGTCGCCGATCGCTTTGGGAGACTTATCCCTATTGTAGAATAAATATTATTTATTTATTTAAATAAATTAATTATTTAATTTATTTATTTAAATAAGATTAGAATTGTTCTAATTAATTTATTCATAATAGGTTTAATATGGAGAACCTAAAGGGTCACACCATAAAAGGAAGAATAATTATTTAAGAAGTTAATGGCATAATCGTAATAATATATGTTATATATATTTAATTTAATCTATGGTGATAGAATAAATTAAATAGCTTAATATTATTATTTAATATTTTAGAAATATTAAATATAAATTAATAAGAGGAGTCTTATTAATATTATTACAATTATTATTATTATTTTAATTTCTAAAAGAGTTTAGAAATTAATTTAATATAAGTACTTCATTTATTCCTAATAGGATTAGGAGGAAAAATTAGTTAAAGGAGTTTAATTAATTATCCCTAATAAGATTAGGGAGCCCATTTAATTAAAAGAGTTTAATTAAATAATACCTTATTTTATTAAATAAGGTTACGATATCTTTATAAGAGAGTCTTATATCGATATCAAATGATACGCAATTCCAAAGAGTTGAGAGTGCGCTTTTTTCTATAGAGATAGAAAAATTAGGGTTTAACCAACCACCCATTTTTTTGAATCTTTATTATTCCTTGGTGGATCACCTCTGAGAGCCAAACACTTGGGTGGCTAACGTTGATCAAAAGAAGGAACCAAACCCTGTGGATTCAAGTGAACGCTAAAAGATCGGGAGGTGAACTTGCACTGAGAAGCTTTCCGGATCTTCGGCGGTATGATTCTCGTCCTTCATCTTTTCGTTTAATTAATAATTGTGCTTAAAGGGTGATTCGAGTTTATGGTTTGTAAAATTTTAAAACTCGATTTTCACGTTTCGCTTATTTTGCAATTTGATTGCGTTCTTGAATATTACAAACCTAATGATGGTATCGTGAGCCAAACCTTTATGCGAATTATTAATTATTTTAATTTGATATGTATATTGATATGTGTTTAGAACAATTTAATTGACATAATTTTAATGTATAAAATTTAATTAAAAAATAATAATCATGAATCCCGCTTTTTTTTTTTCGTCATGATTCGCATTTAATAATTATTTGATTCATGTGGTGGTATATTTTTATATATTAGATCACCTGGATTATATCCGTACATGCAGGAAATTTCACATGATATAGTTTTGGTCAACGTGCAAGGGATCATATAATGTTACTATACAACCTGCTATATGGACTTATGGACGGTTATCAAAAGTTATCAAAACTTAACCTGCTATATCAAGGTGCTATATATATATATATAATATAGATATAAATTTGTTGCCAGGTTGATTTCGTGAATTTTTTTTTTCTTTCAAGGAAAGTCAGGATATTTATATATATGATATATATATTAACGGTTAATATATATATATTATCCTTAATTATTTTATAATTAAAATAAAATTTGTTTTAATATTAAAAAAATATTTTAATCTTAAAATAA
Source organism: Panax quinquefolius (assembly GCA_020205615.1). NCBI lineage: Eukaryota > Viridiplantae > Streptophyta > Magnoliopsida > Apiales > Araliaceae > Panax > Panax quinquefolius. Next base: position 138,290,340 of record CM035160.1, read on the forward strand.
AAGGTTTATTTTAATTTTAAAATTAAATTTCATGCTAACTAATTAGAGTTGGAATTGGATTTCATGATAACTAATTGGAGTTGAAATTGGATTCTATGTTTTCTTAAATAAAGGAGTTTATTTAAATATGAAATAAGATTTCATATTATTCAAAATAAAAGAGTTTATTTGTGAATAGGAAAAAGAATCCTAATTTCCTTAAATAAAGGAGTTTATTTAGATATGGAATAAGATTTCATATTATTCAAAATAAAGGAGTTTATTTATGAATAGGAAAGAGAATTCGTGTTTCCTTTAATAAAAGGGTTATTTTTTTAACTTGGAATTGGATTCCATAATTAATTAAAATAAAGGAGTTTATTTTGATTAAAGATTTTGATTAAAATAAAATAGTTTATTTTATTCAAAATTGGATAAATTAAAATAAAATAGTTTTATTTTGATTTAAATTTGGATTAAAATAAATGAGTTTATTTTAATTCAAAATTAGATTTTATACTTAACTAAAGTTGCCCATTAAATGATATCAATATATATATTGAATGTTTATTATTCATCGGATGAATGTTATGTATTGATGCATATGGTGATACGTATGATAATAAATGGGATTGATTATGAACTATTGACAATGTGATTGGATTTTATTTTAGTTGGATGCATGAATGTATGGGTTTTTATTAAATGGGGTCTGCATACTCGCCTTCTCTAATTTTTCTTAATGTAAATTCTATCTCCTCCCATGTACTTCCCTCGATCACGATTAAGGTTTCTATTTATTTTAAATAGTTTTGTAATAGGAATAGTTAGAATTAATTTTGAAAAATTGGAGATCAAGGAGCAAGAGCGCTTAAAGACCCGTTTTGTAATGGAGCTAGGGTTTAAATGTAATAGTTATATTTAAATATTATTTCTTGCACCCCTAGGGTTTGACCTTTTGGTTCACTTGGTGGCTCTAGTAAACCAAACTAGAATAAAAGTCCATAATCAATCCGGTAGAATATAGTATTCTATATGTGCATGCTTATACTATATATATTATATATTATGCAAACATGCTTGCGTATGCTATTAATATGACGCGTTTTATATATATATATGTAAATGCCGCTTAAACAAGATGAGACAAATTAATAACAAACCCCTCAATTTTTTTATATTAAGTCCTAAGCGTTCAAAGATATTTGGAATATCGAACGTCGCTTTCTAGCATGATAAAATTAATAGAGTATTAAATATTTAATATGAGTTTGTTGTGTCACCACAAGGCAAGTATTAAGTATTTAAGATGTTAATTTATCACATTTGATGCTTATAAAGAAAATTGAACAATATTGTTTTGTTGTGTCACCACAAGGATGATATTTTCTTTTTGAATATATGGAGTGCTAGGTTGGACTTAACTTGGATAATTTTGATTCGGATGTGCCACCACTGATCAAAATAATCTAAGAGGCAAAAGAAAAACGAGTTGCATAGTTGATTTAATTGACAAAAGTTGTCTACCTATTTATTTATATATAGTTTGTTGTGTCACCACAAGGCTATATATATTTGAAATGGGATCCTTATTCTCACTAGCAAATCTTTAATTAGATTTTGCCAACTATATAAGTGAGGGTAATATAGTTTGAAGAAAATAGTGGAAGATACCAATTTAAAACAAGACCTAAATTATTTTGGTAATTAATAAAAGAATGTATGTTAAAATGTTGTTAATTACAAATTCATTTACGTAATTTTACAATGTCTAAAATTACTATCAACTGTGAAGCATATTAGATGCTAAATTAACTGCATCAATTAAACTGGATTGGTTAAGAAATTTGAGAATAGTTCTCATAGTTGAAAAGCTATCTTATGTCCTAATACGCCTATCCTCCGAATGGTTGCGCATAATGCCTCTGAGGAAGACATTGCTACTTTTAGAAAGTGGCAAGATGATGCACAATTAGCTCGAATGTATCATGCTCGCATCTATGAGTAACGAGCTTGACAGATCGACATATGAAACTATGGATGCTCCTACTATATTCCCGCACATCAAGTAGTTGATGGTGAGGAAAGTAGGACCGATAGATATCGAGATATCTAAGGAGCTCTTCCGATCTAGAATGACCGATGACACTACTTCTGATGATGATAAAAGTCCTTAACATTATCAATTTGATTGATCAATTAGGACAACGAGTTTTGTCATGGATGGAGAGTTGAGCCAAGATTTGATCTTGCACTCACTCCCGGACTCCTTTCACAATTGTTGTGAATTTTTCATATGAACAAGCTAGATATCAGCCTCATTGATTTGCTTAACATATTAAAAAATGTTGAGAGCCACTTTCCAACCAAGAATGATCAAGTCTTACTGGTAGGGGCCAAAGGATCTTCTAAAAAGAAGAACGATTCAAAGAAGGTAAATAGAAAGGCATAAACAAAGGATAATAAGAACAAAACTGATTTGGATAGCAAAGGAGTTTGCTTCCACTGCTATAAGCCTGGACACTGGAAAGAAACTGCGAGAAGCATCTTGCAGAGGCTAACCAAAGAAGCTTAGTGAAGTTTCGGTTACAATACAAATTTGTTCATGATTTAAAATAAATTTTTCTTTAAGTCAAGGTTCTACTTGGGTATTGGATACCGACTTTGGTTATCATAAATATAGATTTATGAAGGGACCAAGCGAGTAGAAAAGCTAAACAAAGATAAGTAATCCTATGTGTGAAAAAAATGAAACAAAGGTTCTTTGCATTAACCATAGGAACTTATAGTTTAGCAATACTACGCAAATCTATTAAATCAATAAGTTGTTATTGTATTCCGTTCTCGTTAAAACATTATTTCCATTTTATTATTGGACAATGAAATCTTTGGTATTATAATTAAGAACAATTGTTGTTCTATTTATAATAATAATATTTTGTATAGAATGGAATATTACTTAATGGATTTTGTATACTTGATTTACGTGAAAATAATTTTGTAAATTGAACAAACTAGTATAAGAAAAGGAGATGATCATTCAAAGAGTTGAATGTGTGTATTTGTTAAAATACAAGTGTGAATTATTTGAAAGGTTCAAAGAATTCAGAAGTGAAACAAATTGACAAAGTATTAAGATTCTTTGATTAGATCAAGAATAAATACTTGTGCAATAAGTTTCTTGATCATCTCAAATGGTTTTCTCATAATGGACGCCTCCTCGATATGTAATAAATAATTTATGTATCTGAAAGGAAAAATCGTACCTTGTTGGACATAGTGCGGTCCATAATGATTTTACAAACATTCCAAAGATCCTTCTGGGATCATGTCCTAGAAATGATCTGCATATCTCTACGAAAAGGTAACCTCAAAATTCATTTAAGACTCCATAAAAGTTATGGACGGGGAGGATTCCTAATCTTAAGTATGTTAAGATAAGGGTTTGTCCAACTTATGTGAAAAGGTTTCAAAGGATAAGCTTGGGACAAAATTTGACAAGTATGATTTGTGGGACATCCTAAAGTAAGTTTAGGGTATGTGTTCTATAATCCTACTTAGCAAAAGGTGTTTGTTATGAAACACGCCCTTCAAGATAAAGGTGTTTATCATTGAAGGGGGCTAGTGGGAGGATAATAGATCTTGAAGAGTTCAAGAACCACAAAACACTATAAATCAAATAAGAGGAACTTTGTAGATAGACCTATTGTACCTGGCAAGAATCATAAATGGAATAATCTGAAGAAGATACCTAAGAGGTATGGATTCATCATGGATGATGATGATGATGAGGTGCACGATCATAGAAGATGATGATCCGATTACATACGATGAGGTAAGTGTTGTGAACACTTTCAAAGAAATGGATTGAAGCAAGTTTCTCAAATATGGAACATTCGTTTTGATGAGGCAATCAAAAGAGTTTGATTTTATCAAAATAAGAATGAACCTAGTGTGTACAAAAGGGTCGATTGGGAGCATCGTGACATTCCTAGTACTATATGTTGATATACTACGGATAAGGAATGACATACCAATGCTACAATCGATAAAGATAAAGTTGTCTAAACATTCCTCCATGAATGATTTGGAAGAGTATCTTAATTGGGGATATAAATCTATATAGATAGATTTAAGAGGATGCTCGACTTAACCCAAGGAACGATATTCATTTGATGCTAAAGTCGTTTAGCATGGCAAACTCAAGAGATGTCTCATGTCGATGAGCTATGGAGTGTATCTCTTAATAGTCCCCACGTGACTCCTGAAGAGAGATCGCATGAGTGACAATCATGCATGCAATGAAATGTACGAGACACGATGTTGATCGGTCATATTATGGAGAAGTTCACTATGAGTCGGTGAAAACATCTTAAAGTGCTTAACCTAAGCACTAAGGATGTGATCATATTCATGGTGGGTCTTAATTAAAACTAGAGGGCTTAACAGACTCAAGTTTTTCGAATGCAGACCAAGACGACGAAAATCCACTTTAAGGTAAAGGTTACCTTGAGCAAGGGTGCGATGAAATTGGAAAGGTTCCAAACAAAGAAAGAGTTGCCGGTTTAGTGATAAAGACAAAGTATATAGCTATAAATGAAGCTACAAGTTGATTGTTTGGATTAAAGTTCATTCTGAAACTAGGAATAGTTCTAAGTCTCATCTTGGATCTAAACATGTGTTGTGGCACTTTCATTTGATTATTAGAATTATTGAAAGATGGGAAATCACTATAGAGATAGTGGACTCTCATGAACAACATTACATATCCATTAACTAAAGCTTATCCAAAAAAGCGGGATAATCGTCACTTAGAAGAAGAGTATGAGATACCATGACGATTGACTTTAGTGCAAGTGGGAGATTGAAAGTAGTATGCACACAAGCCAATCATGTTTGATGATAAAGCATATACTTTGTAACAATCTTATTCATTTATTAATAAAAAGTTTTAATTTATTAAAGGCTTTTAATTATCTACATGATCTTTGTTTTATAATATATGATAAACCCATAGTTTTAAGCAATGCTTTTAGAATAATGATGATGATCATTCTAATGAGATCTAAATTCTTAGAAAGCTTAAAACTAAAATAGTTCCCAATCGTTGGATTACTAAATTGGGGATTAGTAAATCCGGATAGATTAGTACATACGTTCTTTGCTTTCATTGGATGAGGATGATTGATCTCATGGTCATTTGTGTGGAGACACTAAAAGCAAGTATGTAGGTGCTTATTAGAGAATAAGTTCAATTGAGCGTGGCTCGCTAAGGAATACCTAATGGAGTTTTACTTGCTGTCGATAGGAATTCTGTAGTGATAGTAGTCAAGTGATCCTTGGACTTGAGATCATCATAGTATCTTGTGTATGATGAGTTATACTTTGACTTATTCCTTAAGACCCTTAGGGTATATCAAAGGGTATGCTTGGGTATAATAAGTTATACATGGAGATAATGTATGATCAATAAAGAATCTACCACTTCTATTAAAGAAGAGAAATGTCTATATGATTCGATAAATGACAACCCAAAGAGTCCTTGGTTAAGGCGAGAATGAAATTAGAAAGGAGTTTCTAATTTGCATTATTTGAGTTGTGCATTTAAGAGTCGAAATACATATAATTAAATAAAATAAGACTTGTGATGGTATTCCATGTCTTATATTTAATTGGGACATTGTATGGTGGAAGGATTGAATTGTCTGCGGTAACTATTTACTCAAAGGTTCTTTTATGATTAATGTTGAAATCTATATTATCCGGAAAGTCGTTTGATCGCTAGGGAGGCTTATCCTATTGTAGAATAAATATTATTTATTTAAAATAAATTAATTATTTAATTTATTTATTTAAATAAGATTAAATTGTTCTAATTGATTTATTCACATTAGGTTTAATATGGAGAACCTAAAGGGTCACACCATAAAAAAGGAAGAATAATTATTTAAGAAGTTAATGGCATAATCGTAATAATATATTATGTATATTTAATTTAATCTATGGTGATAGAATAAATTAAATAGCTTAATATTATTATTTAATATTTTAGAAATATTAAATATAAATTAATAAGAGGAGTCTTATTAATATTATTACAATTATTATTATTATTTTAATTTCTAAAAGAGTTTAGAAATTAATTTAATATAAATACTCTCATTTATTCCTAATAGGATTAGGAGGGAAAATTAGTTAAAGGAGTTTAATTAATTATCCCTAATAAGATTAGGGAGCCCATTTAATTAAAAGAGTTTAATTAAATAATACCTTATTTTATTAAATAAGGTTACCTGATATCTTTATAAGAGGAGTCTTATATCAGATATCAAATGATACGCAATTCCAAAGAGTTGGAGAGTACGCACTTTTTCTATAGAGATAGAAAAACTATGGTTTTGCCAACCACCCATTTTCCTGAATCTTTATTATTCCTTGGTGGATCACCTCTAGAGGCCAAACACTTGGGTGGCTAACGTTGATCAAAAGAAGGAACCAAACCCGGTGGATTCAAGTTGAACGCGAAAAGGATTGGAGGTGAACTTGTACCTGAGGAAGCTCGGATCTTCAAGGGTATGATTCTTGTCCTTCATCTTTTCGTTTAATTAATAATTGTGCTTAAAGGGTGATCCGGGTTTATGGTTTGTAAAATTTTAAAACTCTGATTTTTCACGACGTTTCCGCTTATTTTTGCAATTTGATTGCGTTCTTGAATATTACAAACCTAACATGGGTTATCAGATCTCAGATCTGATCTAATCTCAGATATGTGAAATATGATCTAATCTCTGATATGGGAAGATACGATTTTTGTTAACAAGTGTTGGGGCTTTGGTGGTGGTATGATTTTGGGCCATTCAAAGATTGAGCTTTGAGTTAATATAAGCAACCTTGTCCAAAGATAAAATTTGTATTAATTTTTAATTAATAAATTCAAAGAATTTGGATACCGAATAAGCTATTTTTAAAAATCGAATCAAAACCGAATAATACCGAGTAATAAATCTGATATAACCGAAATTTGAAAAAAAAAACCAAAAAATCGAAATAATTCGATTAAAAAAATTCGGTTGTATTCGGTAATTCGGTTTTATCCATTTTTTGCTCACTCCTAGGTCCAAATACTGCAAACAATACGGCCGCAAATACTGTAAAAGAATATGGCCAAACTATCCCTAAATCTCTCACTTTTTTTCTCAACTCACCCTTAAAAACTGTGGCACAGCGATGGAGATTAGTCATTAGTGGTATCGTTATTAGTATATCAAAAAATATCAATCCAAAGACTCGAGATCTTACTAACCTAATTTTAAAAAATTAAAAATATAGAATTCACCGATTAATTATTGCTATACACAAAAACATTTAAAATTTTATTGTTTTGGTGAGAACAATCAAAGAATTGGATAATCAAAAAAAATTTAAAGAAATAAGAATGTTTTTGACAAGTTCTCGTAAATAAGTAAAGTAGGTTATGTTTACTTGGTTAGAGTAATAATCAAATTCGACTCAGAGATGAGATGCAAAATACATGCATATATACCATAAAAAAATAAGAGGAAACAATAAGAAAGAAACTGACATCAAGAGGGTAATGATTCAAGAAAACTGTATTTTTACATGTATTTTTAATATTTTTATATTGTTTTCTCTCATATGAGTATACAGTGTGCCTCACCTTGTGAGAAGGAACTATGTAGACAAGGTCGGAGTCAGGATTTCAAATTGGGGCGGGCTAAAGGAGTGTCATTCTTCGATTTCTCACAACTTGTTGGTTTAAAAATGAAAATATTTTTTCTTGTGGATTTGATTCTTGGCGAGGGTTTGACATTTAACCTAAAAAAATTAATAAACCAAAAAAGAGTTAAAGAGTCCTAAATTGAAATATTACTTCTTCTGTTTGTCCCAAATTAAGAGTCTCAAATTGAGTCCCAATTTGAAACCTTTGAGTATCTAGTCTCAAATTCTTTTCAATTTTATGTCTTCTATATAGGAGGGTGAAAATCTATTAATGTTTTAGATCGATATAGTCATTTTACTTGTGAATCACTAGTAAACTCATAAAACTAAAACTAATAGTCTAATACGTTAACTGTAAGACCCCAACTTTTATGAATAAAGATGAATTTTCTATAAATATCATTTTGAATATTAAGGAGTGAATGTGATATAATGTTATAGTTGTGGGTAATATTTATAAATTTTGCAAAAGTACGCAAGTTGTTATATTATATTCGATTGGTTGGGGAATATTCGTTTTAACGGGAATATTCAATTATTACTTTCTGATAATTGTTGCATAAGTATCTCACATTATTTGATTCAATTATTGTCGATATTTTATATATTATTAAATCAATAATTGAGATGACGAAGAGTTATTCATATTATTATTTACAATATTGACAATGTCTAAGTTACATCGAGGAGAGGTTTGGTCACCTAATTATTGCGGCCAATAAAGAAAAATCCTTATCTGAAAGCCCCCTCTTTCCTGGGAACGACTTGGTTGTTAAATACTGCGAGTTATAATATTAATGATGAATAAGTTCGTGTTGATTAAAGATGAAATTGATAGTTCTATTGTGTTGAAATTATTAGTGTTAGTGGAAATCGACATTTATTTCGATATTAATTGATGTCTGGAAGTTATACTGACCAATCGGGTAATTAATCGGATAAATGAGCAATTAATTGCTATTAATTTACATGATTATAACTATTTGTTCACATGTGTGTACTATTGATTCACATTCTTGTACTATTAGGGGAGGTGGTGCAAGATTGATAATACTTGCATGACTAAGTTAAAAATGGAGGTATAGATGGAGGTACTATACTGTAATTCGTATTTTCACATGTCTAGAACTATTGATTCACATGATTTACTATTGATTCACATGATTTACTATTAGGGGAGGTGGTGCAAGTTTGATAATACTTACAGGACTAAATTAAAAATATAGGAAAAGAGAAAGGTATTATACTGTAATATTTCGAGCCCCAAAACGTGCAATTATTGAAACTATATTTTCCTATAAATAGAAGTTCATTCCTTTATTATTTTTCACCAATTCACTAAAGCTATAGAGCAATTATTATAGAGAAAAATTATAGAGAGAAAGGAGAAGAGAAGTCTGCTACCTCACTATTCTAATTTCTTCTAAGGTAAGGGGTATCATTCTTTCGTATTCATGAAGAGAGTTATTTTCTTTCGATACTCGTAAGGGTTGTTATTCCATTCTTTATTATTATGTTGGAATAACCTGTCTATGTGAAGTACCGTATACATGGTGAAATTCTTCTGTTATTCCATTCTTTATTATTCAGTTGGAATAACATGTCTGTATGATTCATCGCATGCACGGTGAATTCTGTTGTTATTCCATTCTTTATTATTACATTTGAATATCATGTATGCATGCGGATTACGGCGTGACCGGTTCCATTCTTTATTATTTTGTTGGAATATCCTATCTCATGCGGATTACGCATGACCGGGTTCAATTCTTTATTATTACATTGGAATAACTTTTGCATGCATGCGATTATCGCATGCACGGTGAATTCTTCCATTATTCCATTCTTTATTATTCTCATTGGAATAACTTTTATCTATCGCGGACTACCGCATGCATGGTGAATGACCTTTCGTATTCATTCTTTATTAAATTGTGGAAATGATCTATCTACGTGGATTACCGCATGACGGATGAAAATCCATTTGCAGTTTCATATATTCTATTATACTTGTATGAGATATCATTTCTTTTTAATCGTCATGAAATATCATTTTATTTGGTATTTTATTTACGAGTTACTATTCACCTGGTTACTATTCACTCTAGTATTATTCACTCGGGTATTCGGGGTACTTTTCGTGTCGGAGTACTATTCACGAGTTACTATTCACGGGTTACTATTCACCCAAATTACTATTCACCCGAATATTATTCACTCGGGTATTTGGGGTACTTTTCATGTCGGGGGTACTATTCACGAGGTACTATTCCCGAAGTACTATTCACGGGGTACTATTTACCCAAAAAATATATTTCTTTTACATTCAAATTATTTTTGGTATATGAATATTATTCTTGAATTTTACTCTACAAAGCAGTATCATGTTGACAATTTGGACGTTATTGATTTCTAGATAAATTAAATTATAAATCTTTAAAATTTATCCTTGAACTTGTTTTATTGAATTATTATACCATTGTCATCATCCTCATGCTTATATTATGATGAAAGTCATCTTTGGCTTACGTGCAAAGATGGACTGTTTATTATTGGTTTTACAGTTGTATATATTTGGCTTACGTGCAAAGATAGACTGTTGATTATTGGTTTTACATTTGTATATCTTTGGCTTACGTGCAAAGATGAACTGTTGATTATTAATTTTACAGTTGTATATCTTTGGCTTACGTGCAAAGATGGACTGTTGATTATTGGTTTTACAGTTGTATATCTTTGGTTTACGTGCAATGATGAATTATTGATTGATGAGTATCTTTGGCTTATGTGCATAGATGAACTGTTTATTTGTATGATTATGACCAGGGATCATTCGGTATAATCATAACCCGTAATGTTATAGATGATGTGGTAAAAGTTCTCATTGGCCCGTAGTGCATTGATGGACAGTTATTGGTATGATTATAACCAGGGGTTATTCGGTATAATCATGACCATTGATGATTACATGAATATCCTTGGTCGTAGTGCAGGGATGATTCGATGATGTGGATTATTTATTAAGCTGAGTCTCAGCGATAAAATATTGATTATACACTTTTAATTCGTAGAAGATAGTAGATATCATACTCTACTTGACTCTTCTAAAATAAAGTTGTATATCTTTGGCCGTAATGCAAAGATGAATTTATTACTATGATTATGAGCAGAAATTGTGATTTGGTATAACCATGATTTTTGATGTTTCAGGTGAAGATAGGTGATGAAAATTATCCTCGTCCTGGGTGCGAAGAGGAATTTAGAATCACAATTATAATTACGAGTTATTCATATGATTGTGATGAGAAATTGTTGATTGATGTTACGAGGATAAAATATTATTGGTGGACTTTTAACATGGAGAAGATAATAGACACGATGGTCTATTCGACTCTTCTAATGGATTGCTTCGTTCATTTGCAACTATGGTTGAAAAGTTTTATCATCTACCATATGTTCTAAATCTACGATTTATTCTTGATGAAGGCTATTGATGATGTAAATTATCTTTAGTCATGATATTCTTTATTGGGCTAGTTGTGCTCACCCTTTTTGCTTCATAATTCCTTTCGTGTAATAAGAGTGTTGTTTGAATTCGAGTGGGGATAACGAGGGAATAGAGCGGTGGTCTATAGTCACTGAGGTTCTCCTAAATAGTATGGAAACAATTTTGTTGAGAACTTTAGATAAGTGTGTCGTATTGTATCGTCACGTCATTTGATATTTAATTTTGATGAACCGAATAGGGTGAGGTGAACCCAACTTTGGAAGGGTGTTTTGCCACCATCATACAAGATGTCTAATGACATAAAACCTCGTGTTATCATAAGACAGGGTTGTGTACATCCACTTGCTGAGTATATCTACGAGCACTACCTATATGATCTTGGAGTTTATTTGAAATATAATTTTCACTTGGAGACAACGGAGATAATTATATGTCAAGAGAAGACTCACCATTGGAAAGAAGATGATAGTAATCTTCTTGTTTTTCTTTGGGGACTTTTGAGTCAACCAAGGATAATTACGTGGACATATGATATCTATCATAACCTGTACGCACGGCCTCCCATGTATACGAAGGTTTCATTGAGTATTTTCTAAAGATTTTAATTTTTAAAATAATTATTGATTATACCTTTATGTAAGGTACCATTGTAAGGTCTTGTGGTCAAGGCACCACGAGAGTTATATATATTTGTATTAAAACTCACAGCTTATCTATTGTCGTACTCTCGCATTTACGATAGTTCAACAATTAGATAAATGAAGTTTATATTTGATTTTATAATGCGATATTTGGCACTCGTAATGGGTCGTGTGGACCTATTTTGGGGGCGTCACAAGGTTAGTCAGCTTTTTGGCGTTCTAAGCATTTTCCTATAAATAGGGTGCTTAGGTTAGAATTTAAAATCACACCAGAATTAGAAGTTTTCTCTCTCTATAATATCGAGCGTATTTTGTGAGTATTTAGATACTTTGAGAGTTGATAAGTAGTGCAAGTTTTCTTCAGCATTATATCCAATATTTCAGTCAGAAGTACTGTTCTTTTGAGGTAAGGGATGTTATTTTCTTCGTAAATGATGTTATTTTTTTTAATATCATTATACCGAAATATTGGTATGAATTTTATTATGATTTTTTTACCTTTTCATGTCGAGATTACTATTCACGTATACGACACTATTCACGTATACGGTACTATTCACGAATACGGTACTATTCATGAGTACTATTCACGAAGTATGATTTTTTAATTAAATTTTACCTTTTTGTGTCGGGTTTACTATTCATGTATACGGTACTATTCACGTATACGACACTATTCACAGAAAAATTAAATTTTCTTTTCTTGGTCCAAATTGTCTATTATGGTTACTATCTTTGATTGTATCCATGTTTTGATCTTCGTTCTTGAATTTTTCTCCACAATTAATTATTATGGAGTACTTTTGAACTTGGATAAACTGAAGTACGAATCCCTAATCTTTGTCCTTTTATCTCACTAGATTCATTTTCTTTAAAATATTTTCATCATCCTTAATCCTAAATGGTGATATAACTGAATATCTTTAGCCTGTAGTGCAAAGATGAATGATTACTTGATGAATATCTTTGGCCCGTAGTGCAAAGATGAATATTTGATTCAGGATGTATATTGATTGATGTTATAGGGATAAAATATTGATGATGGACTTTTAAATCATAGAAGATAGTAGACTTCATTCTCTACTTAACTCTTCTAATGAATTGTTATTTTCGCTATGAATATTGATCTAAAACTTGTTGTCCATTATATTTTATTTGATTTATTGAAGGCTAACAATAATTTATTCTACATTATCTTAATCATAATATTATTTACTGGGCTAGTTGAGCTCACCATTTTCCTTTTTGTTCCATTTTTCTTCTCAGGAGGCGATAATATAGCGGGGAACTAGTCGGGGTGTGGAGTGATATTTCAGGGCAGTTGTTTTAGCAGTCCTCACTATTTTGTAAAATAGTGTATCAATAATTATAATGAGGACTTATTTGAGTTTGGATATTGTCTAGAAGATAATATTTGTATTTAAACTCATATCATATGTGTTGTCGTATTTTGCACGATAATTGTAATAATGAAGTTGTATGTGATGCCCCCAAAATAGGTATACATCACCCATCTTGAGTCGCCAAATACATGGTACAAAATTGAAATATAACTTAATTATACAACAGTCGTGTAAAATACGACAAAACATAATCTAAGAGTTTTAATAAGAATATTGTCATCTAGACAAATATCCACACTTAATGAAGTCCTCATTACATTTATTGTCACACTATTTTTATAGAATAGTGAGGACTACTAAAACAACCATCCGGACCGCCAATCCGCTCCTTCACTCGCTCCGTCCGACTATATTTTCATTTCTGAAGAAAGCGATGAAAGAAAGGGTGAGCTCAACTAGCCTAGTAAGAAATATTATGACTAAGATAATGCAGAATAATTTATCATTAGCCTTCAACAGTTTTAAACTGATAAAATATAACAAACATCAAGTTTAACTGCAGCGGAAAAATAATCTATTAGAAGAGTCAAGTAGAGAATAAAATCTACTATCTTCTATGATTTAAAAGGTTTTTCTCACTTTTATCGCTGAGACTCAGCTTAATAAATAAACCACATCATCCCTGCACTACGGCCAAAGATATTCATTAGTATCACGACCACAAATTATCCATGCACTACAGGCCAAGGATATTCGTGTATTCATCAATGGTCATGATCATGCCAACAACTGTCCATCAATGCACTACGGCCAATGAGGATTTTTATCACATCATTTGTAACATTACGGTCATGATTATACCGAATAACCCCTGGTCATAATCATACCAAGTCCATCTATGCACTACATGCCACAGATGACTTTCAATATATTATAAACATGAGGATGATGACAATGATATAAGAATTCAATAAAACAAGTTCAAGGATAAATTTTTAAAGATTTATAATTTAATTTATCCGAAATCAAATAACGTCCAAATTGTCAACATGATACTGTTTTGTGGAGTAAAATTCAAGAATGTTCAGAAGAATATTTCCATGAAAAGATACTGGATGAAGCGCAAATATCCGGGATATTCTAATAATTTCATGGAGTATAGAAGCCAAAACTTTAACCAACCGAGTATAATAGAGAATATATGAAATCAGAATGGATTTTTGTCCGCCATGCGATAATCCACGAGATGCATCATTTCCATAATTTAATAAGGAATGAATATGAAGGAACATTCACCATGAATGTGGTAGTCCACATAGACAGGTTATTCCAACAGAATAATAAAGAATGGAATAACAAAAAAATTCACCGTGCATGTGATAGGCAGCGCATAAAAGTTATTCCAATAGAATAATAAAGAATGGAACCGAGGTCATGCGTAATCCTTACGACAAGATATTCCAAATGAATAATAAAGAATGGATCCGAATTCACGCGTAATCCGCATGAATAAGATATTCCAACAAAATAATAAAGAATGAAATAACAACGAATTCACCGAGCATGCAATTGATCCGCATGCATGGAGTTATTCCAATGAATAATAAAGAATGGAATAACAACCCATACGAGTATTAAAAGAAAATAACTCTCTTCATGAATACGAAAGAAATAATACCCCTTACCTTAGAAAAACTTGGATACTAAAATAGTGAGGTAGCAGACTTCTCTTCTTCTTTCTCTCTATAATAATTGCTTTATAGCTTTAGTGAATTGGTGAGAAATGAAGGAAGAATGAGCTTCTATTTATAGGAAAATATAGTTTTGATAATTGCATGTTTTGGTGCTCGAAATATTATAGTATAATACCTTCCTCTTTTCTTCATTTTTAATTTAGTCATGCAGTATTATCAAACTTGCCACCTCCCCAATAGTAAATCATATGAATCAATAGTAAATCATGTGACTCAATAGTTCTAATCATGTGAAAAAATAATTACAAATATAGTACATTCATCTATACCTCCATTTTTAACTTAGTCATGCAAGTATTATCAATCTTGCACAATCACCCTTAATAGTACAAGATTGTGAATCAATAGTACACACATGTGAACAAATAGTTATAATCATGTGAATTAATAGCAATTAATTGCTCATTTATCCGTGAATTAATCGATTGGTCAATATAACCTCCGGACATCAATTAATATCAAAATAAATGTCGATTACTACTAACACTAATAATTTCAACACAATGGAACTATCAATTTTATCTTTAATCAACACGAACTTATTCATCAATAATATTATAAATCACAATATTTAACAATCAAGTCGTTTCCAGGAAAGAGGGGGATTTCCTATAAGGATTTCTCCTTATTGGCGTAGCGCATTAAGTGACCAAACCTCTCGGTGTGTAACTTACAGACATTGTCAATATTGTAAATAATAATATGAATAACTTTGTCGTCTCAATTATTGATTTAATAATAATAAATATTATGCGGATGATCTTGTGACAATAATTGAATTAATAATATGAGAGATATGATGCGTTAACAATTAAGTGTAGCAATAATTGAGTATAACTGAGTGACTTCTCACGTAAGCATCGATAATAAATACCGTGTCTTCTACGTCAACCATTATTATTCTTTGTACTTTTACCACCGGGTAGTTCAACGGTTTAACAGTAAAACTTTCGTTATTATTTTATAAAAATATAATTATATCATTTTCTAACTACGACAATACTTTAGATTGTAGGGGTCCACAATGATTGTCTTGGTAAATTTAATATTCCTTGTTAAAACGAATATTTTCCGACCAATCGAATATTATATAACCACTTGCTTTTTTTTGCAAAATTTGTAAATAATACCCTTAACTATAACATTATATCAAATCCACACTATAATATTCAAAAATATATTTCGAGAAAAATTAATCTTTATTCATAAAAGTTGGGGTCTTACATTGTAGTTATTTTCTGTACCATATATTTGACGACTCAGAATGGGTTGTGTGTACCTATTTTGGGGGCGTCACGTAGGCACCCTCACGTTACTTGTCGATCTTATCTCTTTGAAAATACTTGCATTTGATGTGATTTTAGGGATTGATTGGTTAACTATTCATCATGCTAAAATTGATTGTTTTCGTAAGGTTGTTGGCTTTCATATTCCTAACCAACATATTATGCGAATTCAAGCAACCAAACTAGTAAAGTCAATTCACTGTCATATCAAGCCATAAAGCCATTCGTTTATTGAAAAATGAATGTCAAACTTTCTTAACCCATGTCACGGATTTAAACAAAAATACGCCAGATTTGAATAATATTTCTATTGTTAATAAATTTCCTAACGTATTCCCTGAAGAACTTCTTAGCCTACCCCCAGAGCGTGAAATCGAGTTTTGTATTGACCTTGAACCCGGTAGAAAACCCATTTCCAAAGCCCCATAACGAATGGCTCCTATTGAACTTCAGAAGTTAAAAACCCAACTGCAAGAACTGTTAGATATCAGTTTCATTCATCCTAGTACGTCTCCTTGGGGTGCTCCTACTCTATTCGTAAAGAAGAAAGATGGGAGTATGCTGTAAGACCCCAACTTTTATGAATAAAGAATAATTTTCTCGAAATATATT
This sequence comes from Panax quinquefolius, assembly GCA_020205615.1. Taxonomy (NCBI): domain Eukaryota; kingdom Viridiplantae; phylum Streptophyta; class Magnoliopsida; order Apiales; family Araliaceae; genus Panax; species Panax quinquefolius. Next base: position 138,307,203 of record CM035160.1, read on the forward strand.
TTTGAATATTATGGTGTGGATTTGATATAATGTTATAGTTGTGGGTAATATTTACAAATTTGGCAAAGTAAGCAAGTGGTTATATAATATTCGATTGGTCGAGGAATATTCGTACGAACGGTACAATCATTGGTGGACCCCACAACGGAAGTATTGTCGTAGTTAGAAAACGATAGAATTATCTTTTTATAAAAAAAAAGGCGAAAGTGTTACCGTTAAAACTGTTGAACTACCCTAGTAGTAAAAGCACAAAGAATATGCTGTGGTTGCATAAAGTAGTAATACTCAGTATTGATTATTGATGCTTACGTGAGAAGTCACCGGTTATACTCAATTATTGCTACGATAATTGCTTTGATCATCATCTCTCATATTATTGATTCAATTATTGTCACAAAGATCATCTCGCATAATATTTATTATTATTAAATCAATAATTGAGACGATAAAGTTATTCATATTATTATTTGCAATATTGACAATGTCTAGAAGTTCTATCAAGGAGAGGTTTGGTCACCTAATTGCGTGCCAATAAGGAGAAATCCTTATCGGAAAGCCCCCTCTTTCCTGAACGACCGTTTGTTAAATATTGTGAGTTATAATATTAATGATGAATAAGTTGTGTTGATTAAAGATGAAATTGATAGTTCCATTGTGTTGGGATTATTAGTGTTAGTGGAAATCGACATTTATTTCGATAATAATTGATGTCTGGGGGTTATATTGACAAATCGGGTAATTAATCAGATAAATGAGCAATTAATTGCTATTATTTCACATGCTTATAACTATTTGTTCACAAATGTGTACTATTGATTCACATTCATGTACTATTAGGGGAGAGGCAAGATTGATAATACTTGCATGACTAAATTAAAAATGGAGGTATAATTGAAGGTACTATACTGTAATTAGTTTTTTCACATGATTATACTATTGAGTCACATGAATGAACTATTAATTCACATTATTTACTATTAGGGGAGGTGGTGCAAGTTTGATAATACTTGCAGGACTAAATTAAAAAGGTAAAAAAAGAGGAAGGTATTATACTGTAATATTTCGATCCCTAAAATGTGCAATTATCGAAACTATATTTTCCTATAAATAGAAGCTCAATCTTCCTTCATTTCTCACCAATTCTTAAAAGCTTTAGAGCAATTATTATAGAGAGAAATTATAGAGAGAGAGAAGAAGAGAAGTCTGCTACCTCACTATTCCAAAGATCCAGCTTTTTCTAAGGTAAGGTATTATTTCTTTTGTATTCATGAAGAGAACTTCTGTTATTCCATTCTTTATTATTCTGTTGGAATAACTTGTATACGTGGACTACCCTATACTTGGTGAAATTCTTCTATTATTCCATTCTTTATCATTCTGTTGGAATATCCTGTCTGTGATTTATGCATGACCTAGTTCCATTATTTATCATTCTGTTGGAACATCTTATCTGTGCTTTACGCATGACCTGGTTCCATTATTTATTATTCTGTTGGAATATCCTGTCATGCGTGCGTTACGCATGACCGGTTCCATTATTTAGTATTCTCCGTGGAATAACTTGTGCATGCGCGGTCATCGCATGCTTGGTGAATTCTTTTGTTATTCCATTCGTTATTATGCTCAGGTTGGTTAAAGTTTTGGGCTTTTATACTCTATGAAATTAGTGGAATATCTTTGATATTTGCGCTTTATCCAAAGATCTTTTCATGGAAATATTCTTGAGCATTCTTGAAATTAGTCCATAAAAAGTATCATGTTGACAATTTGGGCGTTATTGGTTCCTAAATAAATTAATTCTTGAACTTGTTTTATTGAATTCTTATATCATTGTCATCATCCTCATGTTTATATTATGTTGAAAGTAATCATGGCTCAGAGTGCATAGATGGACTTGGTATGATTATGACCAGGATTATTCGGGTATAATCATGATAGTATATTACAAATGATGTGGTAAAGTCCACATTATAGTAGTGCATTGATGGATTTGTTGGCATGATCATGACCATTGATGAATACTACGAATATCCTTGGCAAGTGATAATTTGTGTAAAATACTAATGTATCCTTGGTAGTATGCGTCAATGATGTGGTTTATTTATTAAGGACCTCTCGCTAAAAGTGATTAAAAACCTTTTAAATCATAGAAGATAGTAGATTTTATACTTGACTCTTCTAATATTGCTTGTTCAAATTGCAGATTAAACTGTTTTTTATATAATTTAATAGTTTAACACTCATTTGAAGGCTAATGATAATTTATTATGCATCATCTTAGTCATAATATTTCTTCTTTCATAGTTCTCTTCCTTTCTTTCACTTTTCTTCTCTTGAAATGAGAACGTAGCTGGGACTAGTCGGGGAACGGATTGACGGTACAGATAGTTGTTTTAGTAGTCCTCACTATTCTATAAAATATTGTGACAAGAAATATAATGAGGACTCCATTGAGTGTGGATATTGTCTAGATGAAAATATTCTTATTAAAACTCTTAGATTATGTTTATGTTCTGGCGACTCAAGATGGGTGATGTATACTTTTTTGTACCATGTATTTGGCGACTCAAGGATGTAAGTGATGTATACCGCTTTTGGGGCGTCCACAATTGAGTATCAAAGCTTAGGGATATGATCCACGCTAAGATGTGAGACTAGAACTAGGAGGGAGAGACGGGAATTCCTTCGCTAGTATGACCTACCTAAGTTTATTTGGTATTTAATTGGTCACCGAGTATATGGATAATATGTTGCATGTTAATTAACCCTTTTTTTGTGGCAGTATTTGAAAATGACATCCGAGAATGTTGAGAATAGCAATGGAGCACAGGAGACCGTTGAGTCTCCACAGATCAATAATCAGGATAATGTGCATCAGGAAGGCGACAATCCTCATGCAAACAACAACACTGACTAAATGATGAACGATGGAATGTTCAGAGGCCTTATACAATAAATGCAACATCAGGCGAGAGCGGCTCCTGTCCAAAATGTAGGTGGAAACACTAGAAACTCTCGGACAGTCACCGCTAAACAGTTCAAGGAGCTTGGACCACCGGAGTTTATTGGAGAGCCAAAACAACTTAAGGCGGAAGCGTGGATAAAGCAGATCACCAAGGTATTTGATGTCTTGGGATGCTCCGAGGAGTAAAAGGTTCCCTTTGCCACTTTTATGTTGCGAGGAGAGATTACTGGTGGAAATCGGTGAAGCGTACTCAACCTGCCGCACTGAAGATGTCTTGGGAGAAGTTCCAAGAACTATTCAACGAAAAATACTTTCCCGAAAGTATTCATCACAAGAAAGAGGTGGAGTTTATCAAGTTGGAGCAAAACAATATGACCGTATCACAATACGAGGCTAAATTTACGGAGTTAGCCCGGTTTGCGTCCCACTTGGTTGATAATGAGGAGAGAAAGACGCGAATGTTTTTAAGAGGTTTAAAACCGGAGATACGTCAATATCTTATTTCTCATAAAATGTGTTTGTATTCAGATATTGTAAATAAGGCTCAGTTATTGGAGCGCGATAACGAGTCAACGCAACCAAAAGAAAGCAGTCGACAGAAAGAAAATACCAGTGGTAGCAGTCATCGAAACGGTGACAACAAACGTGTAGGGAATTAACATGCCAGAAATGGTAACCACTTCGGTGGTAATCACGGCCAAGACAATAAAAGTGGACATTTCAAGAAGAGGAGATTCAACAATGATGGAAATACGTCAAGACCAAAGACCAAGTTGTTAAGGAAGGAGAACGACCACCTATCATATGTTTCATATGCGGAGGGAGGGACACATCAGTCTAAACTGCGAGATGTAGTACAAAGCGTGTTATAATTATGGAAGAGAAGGTCACATAGCCCGATTTTGTCGTGCACCAAAGATAAGTCCAGCTGGGATGGATGCACCAAAGGCCATTCCAGAAAATTCAAAATCGGTAGTTCAAGGGAGAACATTTGTCGTGACCTCCCAGAAAGCAAAGAACCCGAACGAGGTCATCACGGGTAAGCTTATCATAAACTCTAGCGAAGTATATACCTTATTTGATACCGGTTCTACCCATTCTTTTATTTCTCCTACTTGCGCTCAACGTTTAAATTTGACTCCGGAGAAGTTAGACTTTGACTTATCTGTTAAAACTCCGTTGGAGAAACCTTCATTACATCCACCGTATAAGTCTTGTTTGATTCAAATTGGTAACCGTGACGTTACTCGCCGATCTTATCTCCTTAAAAATACTTGTATTTGATATGATTTTAGAGATTGATCAAGTTAACTACTCATCATGCTAAAATTGATTTTTTTCGTAGGTTGTTAGCTTTCATATTCCTAACCAACCTATTATGAGAATTCAAGCAACCAAACCATTAAAATCAATCATCGTCATCTCAAGCCATAAAGCTATTCGCTTATTGAAAACGGATGTCAAGCTTTCTTAGCTCATGTCACGGATTTAAACAAAAATACGCCGATCCAAGGATATTTCTATCGTTAATAAATTTCCGACGATTCCCCCTCAAGAACTTCCCCGCCTACCCCCAGAGGCGTGAAGTTGAATTTTGTATAGACCTTGAACCCTAAGACAAAACCCATTTCCAAAGCCCCATATTGAATGGCTCCTATTAAACTTCAGGAGTTAAAGACCCAATTGCAGGAATTATTAGACATCGGTTTCATTCGTTCTAGTACATCTCTGTTGATTGATTTCGCAATCAATAATTACGTGCAAGTATACACGGTCAACAAGTAATAAAGTGATAAGAAAAGTATCGTTCCCACAGAGAATTCTAATTAATAAATGTGAGACCCCGAATTTTATGAAATAAAAATATTCAATTTTTCTATTTTGGTAAATAGTTAAATTGATAAAAGTTTAAGTTAAGGGTGATATGTGATTTTTTTTTTCAAAGTAGACAAGTTGTCATAAAATACCTGGTTACTATTCACTCTAGTATTGTTCACTCGAGTATTTGGGGCACTTTTTGTGTTGGAGTACTATTCACGAGTTACTATTCATGAGTTACTATTCACAAGTTACTATTCACGAGTTACTATTCACGAGTTACTATTCACGAGTTACTATTTACGGGAAATATTCGATTAGTCGGAGAATATTCGTACGACGATACAATCATTGGTGGACCCCACAACGGAATTATCATTTGATTGGGAAAAGACAAAATATTTTATGAAAATAAAGGTGGAAGTTTTTCGTTAACTGTTGAAACACCCTGTTAAAAGAATGAATACGATGCTGCTGTCATTATAAGCAAGTAGCTACAGATTGATTATCGATGCTTATGTGATAAGTCACTTTCGGTTTTGTTTTATTAGTATTATTAATGTAATAAAATGTAAAAACTTTTATATAAAAAATGTAATACTTTTATAAAGTTATTCTATAAATAGAATATATTATATTCTATTATGCATAGTGTTTTGCATAGTAAAATCTTTTTATATAAAAAGAATACTTTTATAAAGTTATCTCGATTTATTAGACAATAATTAGAATATATTATATTTTATTATGAATAGTGTTTGCATAGTAAAATCTTTTATAAAGTTATTCGTTTTATTAGATTATAAATAGAATATATTATATTTTATTTAAAAGATTTTGCTTTAAATATCGACTGATCGATTAAAGTAAATCAATCTGGACCGCTCATGAGTTAGTTACTATGCAATCCATTTTTCTATAAATAAAGCTCATTCCTTCATAATTTCTTACTTAATTCACCGAAAATCTAGAGAGAAAACTATAGAGAGAGTTCTTCTTCTATAATCTTGAAATGTATTTCTTTAGAGTTTAAGAAAGCTTTGATAAAGTCAAGTTTTCTTTGAGATATCCTCGCCTACCAAATGTAATACTCTTCTTTACTAGTAGGGAATATTATTTGTTGTACTCATAAAGGGTATTCTTTCTTTCTTATTCTCAAGAGAACTTCTTCGTTATTCCATTCTTTATTATTCTCGTTGAATAACTTTGTGTATACGCGGGATACCCTATACTTAGTGAAATTCTTCTCGTTATTTCATTCTTTATTATTCTGCTTTGAATATCCTCGTCGCATGCATTTTACGCCGACTGGTTCCGCTCTTTATTATTATTACATTGGAATATCCCAATCGTGCATTTTACGCCGGACATGGTTCCGCTCTTTATTGGTATTCTCATTGAATAACTCGCCTATGCAAGCACCGCATGCATGGTGATTTCGCATTGTTATTCCATTCCTTATTATTCGTTAGAACATCCCGTCGATGCGAATTTTGCCTCGACCGGTTCCGTTATTATTATTCTCGTTGAATAACTTTGCCTATGCTGGCACCGCATGCACGGTGATTTCTTTTGTTATTCCATTCTTTATTATACTCGGTTGGTTAAAGTTTTGACTTCTATAATCCATGAAATTAGTGGAATATCCTTGATATTTGCGTTTTATCCAGTATCTTTTCATGGAAATATTCTTCTGAGCATTCTTGAATTTTACTCTACAAATCAATATCATGTTGGCAATTTGGACGTTATTGGTTCATGGATAAATTGATTCTTGAACTTGTTTTTATTGAATTCTTATATCATTGTCATCATCCTCATATTTATATTATGTGAAAGTCATCTGTGGCCTGTAGTGCATAGATGGACTTGGTATGATTATGACTAGGGATGATTCTAGAGATAATCATAACCGTAATGTTACAAAATGATGTGGAAAAAGTCCTCATTGGCCCGTGAAGTGCATTGATGGACAGCTTTTAGTATGATTATGGCTATGGATTCTTTTCAGTCAGAAAAGCAAAGATGAATTATTTTATGGCATGATCATGACCGTTGATGAAAACACGATTATCTTTAGCCCGTAGTGCATGGATAATTCGTGGTCGTGATATTAACGAATATCCTTAACCGTAGTGCATGGATAATTCAATGATATGGATTTATTATCGAGCTGAGTCTCAGCGATGAAATATAAATTCATGGATGTGATATCAACGAATATCCTTAGCCGTAGTGCATGGATAATTCAGTGATATGGATTTATTATCGAGCTGAGTCTCAGCAATGAAATATAAATTCATGGATGTGATATTAACGAATATCCTTAGCCGTAGTGCATGGATAATTCAGTGATATGGATTTATTATCGAGCTGAGTCTCAGCGATGAAATATAAATTCATGGATGTGATATTAACGAATATCCTCGGCCGTAAAAAGGTAAGGTGATTCAATGATGTGGATTATTTATTAAGTCGAGTCTCAAATGATAAAATATTTATTATACACTTTTAATTAGTAGAAGATAGTAGATATCATGCTCTACTTGACTCTTCTAAAATATACGCTTGTATGTCTTTGCATGTAGTGCAAAGATGAATTGTTAATGAATATCTTTGGCCGTAGTGCAAAGATGAATTTATTAAGATGATTATGAGCAGAATTCGATTTGGTATAACCATGATTTTTGATGTTTCAGTGAAAGATAGGTGATGAAAATTATCTTCATTCTAGTTATGCGAAAGGAATTTAGAACCACAATTATGATTATGAGTTATTCATATGATTGTGATGTAAACCTGTTGATTTATTTTACATGGATAAAACATTATTGGTGGACCTTTAACATAGAGAAGATAATAGACCTTCCGGTCTATTCGACTCTTCTAATGGATTGCTTGTTCACGCAACTATGGTTAAAAGTTTTATCATCTACCATATGTTCTAAATCTTTGATTTATTATTAATGAAAGCTATTGATAATTTAATTATCTTTAGTCATAATATTCTTTATCATCATAGTTGTGCTCACCCTTTCTCGCTTCACAATTCCTTTCGTGTAATAAGAGTGTTGCCGTAAGAGTGTCACGGGTCGAAGCGGGGATAACAGGAATAGAAACGATTGGTCTCTACGTGAGGTTCTCCCTAAACAAAGATAGAAAAGTGTGTTGTATTCTATATAACATTTAGTAGTTATATTTGGTGAATCAAATAGGTGAGGCTAACCCAACGTTGGAAGGGTGTTTTGCCACTATCATACGAGATGTCTAATGATATACAACCTCGTGTTATCATAAGACGTAGGTTAATGCGAATCCACTTCATTGAATATATCTACTAGCACCACCAGATGATCTTGGGGTATATTTGAAATAAAATTTTCACTTGAGACAATGGAGATATTTATATGTCAAGAGAAGATCGACCATCGGGAAAAAGAAGATAGTAATCTTCTCATTTTTCTTTAGGGTCTATTGGGTCAACCAAGAAAATTTCGTGGCCATATATGATATCTATTATAACCTGACGCACGGTCTCTCAGCGTATGCGAAGGTTTCCTTGAGCACTTCCCAAAGATTTTAATTTCTAAAATAATTTTTAACTATACTTTTATGTAAAGTACCATTGTAAGGTTGTGGTCGAGGTACCATGAGAGTTAGTTATACTTTCAGATTAAAACTCATAGTTAACGTATGGTATTCTATACGACACTTCAACGCTTATATAAATAAAGTCAGATTTGAACTCTATACCATGTATCTCAAGCACTTTAATGGGTGAAGTATACCTAATTTTGGGGCGTCAGGTTGGTATCGAGCTAGGGATATAATCATTGGCGGAGATAAGAGTCTAGAACTAGGAGGAGAGACGAGTTATATACTTACTATTAAGGTGTGACTTTACCTAAGTCAAATTGTTTACTTGATACGTTGACAAATTATGATATGTCAATTAACCTTTGTTTTGAAGCTATATTCTAGAATGATATCCGAAATATACAGGAGATGAGAAATGGGAAAATCATGATAGCAAGGAAATTACCGGAAGGTACAATCTAAAAAGAAAGCAAGGTATTCTCATCTCTTCAATATCAGTACGTGCGTGAAATTTCGAGGGCGAAATTTCATAAGGAGGGTGATCAGTGAGACCCTAATTTTATGAATAAAAATATTCAATTTTTCTATTTGGTAAATAGTTAAATTGATAAAAGTTTAAAGTTAAGGGTGATATGTGATTTTTTTTTCAAAGTAGACAAGTCATTCATAAAATACCGTTACTATTCACTCTAGTATTATTCACCTTTAGTATTTGGGGTACTTTTTGTGTTCTGAGTACTATTCACAAGTTACTATTCATGAGTTACTATTCACGAAGTTACTATTCATGAATTACTATTCACGAAGTTACTATTCACGAGTAACTATTCACGAGTTACTATTTACGGGAAATATTCGATTAATCGGGAATATTCGTATTTATTTATACAATCATTGGTGGACCCTAATAACTAATTATTGTTTGATTGAGAAAAACGACAAAAATATTTTTATGAAAATAATCTATGAAGTTTTACCGTTAATCGTTGAAACACCCGGTGTTAAAAAAAGCATAAAGAATACGCGTATGGTCGTAGTTGCAGAAGACACCAGATTGATTATTGATGCTTATGTGATAAATCACTCAGTTTTGTTTTATCGGTATTATTAATGTAATAAAATAAAAAATATTTTTATATAAAATGTAATACTTTTATAAAGTTATTCTATAAATATAATATATTATATTCTATTATGCATAGTGTTTTTGCATATAAAATCTTTTATATAAAATGTAATACTTATATAAAGTTATCTGCTTTATTTAGACAATAATTAGAATATATTATATTTTATTATGCATAGTGTTTTGCATAAAGGTTCTGATAGTGTTTGCAGATAGTAAAATCTTTTATAAAGTTATTCGTTATATTAGATTATAAATAGAATATATTATATTTTATTTAAAAGATTTTGCTTTAAATATCGATTAGTCGATTAAAGTAAATCAATCTGGACCGCTCATGAAGTTAGTTACTATGCACCCATTTTTTCTATAAATAGAAGCTCATTCCTTCATAATTTCTTACTTAATTCACTAAAACTCTGTAGAGAGAAACTATAGAGAGAGTTCTTCTTCTATAATCTTGAGCGTATTTCTTTAGAGTTTAAGAATGCTTTGAGCATAGTACAAGTTTTCTTTGAGTATATCCTCGCTCTACCAGTCGGAATGCTCTTCTTTTACGGTAGGGAATATTATTTGTTGTACTCAAAAGGGGTATTATTTCTTTCTTTCATCTTCATGAAGAGAAATTTTGTTATTCTATTCTTTGTTATTATGTTGGAATAACCTGTCTATGCGAAGTACCGCATACTTGGTGAAATTCTTCTATTATCCCATTCCTTATTATTCTGTTGGAACATCATGTCTGTGCTTTACGCATGACCTGGTTCCATTATTTATCATTCTGTTGGAACATCCTGTCTGTGCTTTACGCATGACCTAGTTCCGTTAATTATGATTCTGCTGAATATCCTCGTCTGCTTTTAACGCACGACCGGTTCCATTATTTATCATTCTATTGGAACATCCTTTCGCATGCGTTACGCATGACCTGGTTCCGTTATTTATTATTATGTTGGAATAACCTATCTGTGCGGTCTATCGCATGCTTGGTGATTTCTTTTATTATTCCATTCTTTATTATACTCAGTTGGTTAAAGTTTTGACTTCTATACTCCATGAAATTAGTGGAATATCCTTGATATTTGCGCTTCATCCAAAGATCTTTCATGAAAATATTCTTCCGAGCATTCTTGAATTTTACTCTACAAAAAGTATCATGTCGACAATTTAGACATTATTAGTTCCCCGATAAATTAATTCTTGAACTTATTTTATTGAATTCTTATATCATTGTTATCATCCTCATGTTTATATTATGTTGAAAGTCATCTTTGGCCGTAGTGCATAGATGGACTTGGGTATGATTACCACTGTGATTATTCGGTATAATCATGACCGTAATGTTACAAATGATGTAGAAAAAGTCATCTTCAGTCAGTAGTGCATAGATGGACTTGGTATGATTATGACCGTGGATTATTCTTATATAATCATGACCGTAATGTTACAAATGATGTGGAAAAAGTCCTCATCAATTCGTAGTGTATCGATGGATGCTTTTTGGTATGATTATGGCTATGGATTCTCTTCTCGCCAAGGGTGCAAAGATGAATTGTTTTATGGCATGATCGGGGACCGCTTGATGAAAACACGATTATCTTTTGTCGTGGAGCATGGATAATTCATGGTCGTGATACTTTAAAGAATATCCCAGCCTCAGAAAAGGTGGATGATTTAATGATGTGAATTATTTATTAAACTAAGTCTCGGCGATAAAAGTGATGAAAACCTTTTAAATCATAGAAGATAGTAGATTTTATTCTCTACTCGACTCTTCTAATGGAGTGCTTATTCATTGCAGATTAAACTTGATGTTGTTATATTTTATCGGGTTTAACATTGTTGAAGGCTAACGATAATTTATTCTCGCATTATCTTAGTCATAATATTTCTTCTTTGGGCTAGTTGAGCTCACCCTTTCTTTCACCGTTTTCTTCAAGAAATGAGAATGTAGGCCGACTAGTCGGGGAAATGTAGTGATGGTCCTAGATGTTTGATTAGTAGTCCCTCACTATTCAAAGGAAATAAAGGAAAAATAAATGTAATAATATTGAATTTGAGTTTGTATATTGTCAAGACGACAATATTTGTATTAAAACTCATGACTTATGTTTTGTCATACTTTACACGGCAACAGTATAATTAAGTTGTATTTGTATTCGTACCATGTATTTGGCGACCTAGAATAGGTGATGTATACCCGGTTTGGGAAGGCCACAATTGGTATCAAAGCTTAGGGATATGATACACTGCTAAGATGTGAGACTAGAACTAGGAGGGGAGAGACGGGGAATTCCTTCGCTATTATGACCTACCTAAGTTTATTTGGTATTTAATTGGTCGGTCAGAGTATAGGGATGATATGTGATATGTTAATTTCTTTAATTAACCCTTGTTTTGTGACAGTATTTGAGAATGACATCTAAAATTTTTGAGATGTGCAATGGAGCAAAACAATATGACCGTGTCGCAGTACGAGGCTAAGTTTGCCGTGTTATCCTGGTTTGCATCCCATTTGGTCGATAATGAGGAGCGAATGACGCGAATATTTCTAAGAGGTTTAAAACCCGATATACGTCAATACCTCATTTCTCACAAACTTTGTTTATATTCAGATGTTTTGCACATCCACTTGCTGAGTATATCTACGAGCACTACCTATATGATCTTGGAGTTTATTTGAAATATAATTTTCACTTGGAGACAACGGAGATAATTATATGTCAAGAGAAGACTCACCATTGGAAAGAAGATGATAGTAATCTTCTTGTTTTTCTTTAGGGACTTTTAGGGTCAACCAAGGATAATTCGTGTGACATATGATATCTATCATAACCTGCATTTATGGCTTCCCATGCACGAAGGTTTCCTTGAGTATTTTCTAAAGATTTTAATTTCTAAAATAATTATTGATTATACCTTTATGTAAGGTACCATTGTAAGGTCTTGTGGTCAAGGCACCACGAGAGAGTATATATATTTGTATTAAAACTCACACTTATCATTGTTGTCGTACTCGCATTTACGCTTCAATAGTTAGATAAATGAAGTTTATATTTGATTTTTATAGTGCAATATTTGGCGACTCAGAATGGGTCGTGTGGACCTATTTTGGGGGCGTCACAAGGTTAGTCAGCTTTTTGGCGTTCTAAGCATTTTCCTATAAATAGGGTGCTTAGGTTAGAATTGAAAATCACACCGAATCGTAAGTTTTCTCTCTACAATATCGAGCATATTTTGTGAGTATTTAGATACTTTGAGAGTTGATAAGTAAAGCAAGTTTTTTCAAAGATTATATCCGATATTCCAAATCGAATCTTTGTTCTTTTGAGGTAAGGGATGTTATTTTCTTCGTGAAATGATGTTATTTTTTTAATATCATTATACCGAAATATTGGTATGAATTTTATTATGAAATTTTTACCTTTTCATGTCAAGGTTACTATTCACGATACGACACTTATTCACGTATACTTGTATTATTTAATAATCTGGTATTATTCATGAGTACTATTCACTAAGTATGATTTTTAATTAAATTTTACCTTTTTTGTAGTCGAGTTTACTATTCATGTATACTAGATTATTCACGATACTCATACATTATTCATAGAAAAATTAAATTTTCTTTTCTTGGTCTAAATTGTCTATTATGGTTACTATCTTTGATTGTATCCATATTTTGATCTTCGTTCTTGAATTTTTCTCCACAATTAATTATTATGAAGTACTTTTGAACTTGGATAAACTGAAGTACGAATCCCTAATCTTTGTCCTTTTATCTCACTAGATTCATTTTCTTTAAAATATTTTCATCATCCTTAGTCCTAAATGGTGATATAACTGAATATCTTTAGCCTGTAGTGCAAAGATCAATGATTACTTGATGAATATCTTTGGCCCGTAGTGCAAAGATGAATATTTGATTTAGGATGTATATTGATTGATGTTATAGGGATAAAATATTGATGATGGACTTTTAAATCGTAGAAGATAGTAGACTTCATTCTCTACTTAACTCTTCTAATGAATTGTTATTTCCGCTATGAATATTGATCTAAAACTTGTTGTCCATTATATTTTATTTGATTTATTGAAGGCTAACAATAATTTATTCTATATTATCTTAATCATAATATTATTTTTGAGCTAGTTGAGCTCACCATTTTCCTTTTGTTCCATTTTTCTCTCGTGAGGCGATAATATAGCGGGGAACTAGTCTGGAAATTGGAGTGATATTTCAGGCGCTTGTTTTAGCGATCCTCACTATTTTGTAAAATAGTGTATCAATAATTATAATGAGGACTTATTTGAGTTTGGATATTGTCTAGAAGATAATATTTGTATTTAAACTCATATCATATGTGTGTTGTTTCGTATTTTGCACGATAATTGTAATAATGAAGTTGTATGTGACGCCTCCAAAATAGGTATACATCACCCATCTTGAGTCGCCAAATACATGGTACAAAATTGAAATATAACTTAATTATACAATGTACCGTAAAATACGACAAAAAACATAATCTAAGAGTTTTAATAAGAATATTGTCATCTAGATAATATCCACACTTAATGAAGTCCTCATTACATTTATTGTCACACTATTTTATATAGAATAGTGAGGACTACTAAAACAACCATCTCGACCGTCAATCTGCTTCCCCGACTCGTCTCCCTACCTATATTCTCATTTCAAGAGAACAAAGAAAGAAAGGGTGAGCTCAACTAGCCCAAGAAGAAATATTATGACTAAGATAATGCGTAATAATTTATCGTTAGCCTTCAACCGTAAGTAAACCGATAAAATATAACAAACATCAAGTTTAATCATAATGGAAAAATAATCTATTAAGAGTCAAGTAGAATAAAATCTACTATCTTCTATGATTTAAAAGGTTTTTCTCACTTTTATCACGAGACTCAAATTTTAATAAATAAACCACATCATCCCCGCACTACTACCAAAAATATTCATTAGTATCACGACCACAAATTATCCATGCACTACGTGCCAAGGATATTCGTGTATTCATCAATGGTCATGATCATGCCAACAATCGTCCCATCAATGCACTACTACCAACGAGGATTTTTATCACATCATTTATAACATTACTACTATTAAATTATACCGAATAACCCCTCGGTCATAATCATACCAAGTCCATCTACGCACTACGAATACGTATGACTTTCAATATATTATAAAATATGAGGATGATGATAATGATATAAGAATTCAATAAAACAAGTTCAAGGATAAATTTTTAAAGATTTATAATTTAATTTATCCAGAAATCAATAACGTCCAAATTGTCAACATAATTGTCAACATGATACTGTTTTGTGGAGTAAAATTCAAGAATGTTCAGAAGAATATTTCCATGAAAAGATACTGGATGAAGCGCAAATATCCAGGATATTCTAATAATTTCATGGAGTATAGTAGCCAAAACTTTAACCAACTGAGTATAATAGAATATATGAAACTGCAAATGGATTTTTGTCCGCCATGCGGTAATCCACGTAGACAGATCATTTCCATAATTTAATAAAGAATGAATACGAAGGATCATTCACCATGCATGTGGTAGTCCACATGTATGAAAGTTATTCTAACGTAATAATAAAGAATGGAATAACAAAAAATTCACCGCATATGCGATAGACTTACATGCATGTGTTATTCCAATAGAATAATAAAGAATGGAACCAGGTCATGCGTAATCCGCACAGACAGGATATTCCAACAGAATAATAAAGAACGGATCCAGGTCATGCGTAATCCGCACAGACAAGATATTCCAACAAAATAATAAAGAATGAAATAACAATGTAATTCACCGGTGCATGCGATAGATCACATGATAGAGTTATTCCAACAGTAATAATAAAGAATGGAATAACAACCCATACGAGTATTAAAAGAAAATAACTCTCTTCATGAATACGAAAGAAATAATACCCTTACCTTAGAAAAATCGGATAATCGTGAAATAAGTGAGGTAGCGGACTTCTCTTCTTCTTTCTCTCTATAATAATTGTTCTATAGCTTTAGTGAATTAGGTGAGAAATGAAGGAAGAATGAGCTTCATTTATAGAAAATATAGTTTTGATAATTGCAAGTTTTGGTGCTCGAAATTACAAAGATAATACCTTCCTCTTTTCTTTATTTTTAATTTAGTCAAGCAAGTATTATCAAACTTGCACCACCTCCCCTAATAGTAAATCATATGAATCAATAGTAAATCATGTGACTCAATAGTTCTAATCATGTGAAAAAATAATTACAAAGATATATAGTACATTCATCTATACCTCCATTTTTAACTTAGTCATGCAAGTATTATCAATCTTGCACAACCACCCTTAATAGTACAAGAATGTGAATTAATAGTACACACATGTGAACAAATAGTTATAATCATGTGAATTAATAGCAATTAATTGCTCATTTATCCGGTGAATTAATCGATTGGTCAATATAACCTCCAGACATCAATTAATATCAAAATAAATGTCGATTTCCACTAACACTAATAATTCCAACACAATGGAACTATCAATTTTATCTTTAATCAACACGAACTTATTCATCATTAATATTATAAATCACAATATTTAACAATCAAGTTGTTTCCAGGAAAGAGGGGGATTTCCGATAAGGATTTCTCCTTATTGGCGCGCAATTAAGTGACCAAACCTCTCCTTGACAGAACTTCTAGACATTGTCAATATTGTAAATAATAATATGAATAACTTTGTCATCTCAATTATTGATTTAATAATAATAAATATTATGCAGATGATACTGTGATAATAATTGAATTAATAATATGAGAGATATGATGCAGCAATTACTGTATCAATAATTGAGTATAACTGAGTGACTTCTCACGTAAGCATCAATAACCAATACCGTGTGCTACTATGCAACCAGTCGTATTACTGTACTTTTACCACCGGGTAGTTTAACAGTTTAACGGTAAAACTTTCGCCGTTATTTTTATAAAAATATAATCCTGTCATTTTCTAACTACGACAATACTTTCGTTGTGGGGTCCACCAATGATTGTGTCGTCGTACAAATATTCCTTGTTAAAACGAATATTTCCCGACCAATCGAATATTATATAACCACTTGCTTACTTTGCAAAATTTGTAAATAATACCCACAACTATAACATTATATCAAATCCACACTATAATATTCAAAAATATATTTCGAGAAAAATTAATCTTTATTCATAAAAGTTGGGGTCTTACATTGTAGTTATTTTCATACCATGTATTTGACGACTCGTAATGGGTTGTGTGTACCTATTTTGGAGGCGCCACGTAGGCACACCCTCACGCTATTTGTCGATTTTATCTCTTTGAAAATACTTGCATTTGATGTGATTTTAGGGATTGATTGGTTAACTATTCATCATGCTAAAATTGATTGTTTTCGTAAGGTTGTTAGCTTTTATATTCCTAACCAACATATTATGCGAATTCAAGCAACCAAACTACTAAAGTCAATCACTGTCATATCAAGCCATAAAGCCATTCGTTTATTGAAAAATGAATGTCAAACTTTCTTAGCCCATGTCAATAAAGTTTAAACAAAAATACGCCGATTTGAATAATATTTCTATTGTTAATAAATTTCCTAACGTATTCCCTGAAGAACTTCTTAGCCTACCCCCAGAGCGTGAAATCGAGTTTTGTATTGACCTTGAACCCGGTAGAAAACCCATTTCCAAAGCCCCATAACGAATGGCTCCTATCAACTTCGTGGGTTAAAAACCCAACCGCAAGAACTATTAGATATCGCCCATTCATCCTAGTACGCCTCCTTGGGTGCTCCTACTCTATTCAGTAAAGAAGAAAGATGGGAGTATCTCAGAAGACCCCAACTTTTATGAATAAAGAATAATTTTCTCGAAATATATTTTTGAATATTATGGTGTGGATTTGATATAATGTTATAGTTGTGGGTAATATTTACAAATTTGGCAAAGTAAGCAAGTGGTTATATAATATTCGATTGGTCGAGGAATATTCGTATGACGGTACAATCATTGGTGGACCCCACAACGGAAGTATTGTCGTAGTTAGAAAATGATAGAATTATCTTTTTATAAAAATAAAGGCGAAAGTGTTACCGTTAAAACCGCTGAACTACCCTAGAGAGTAAAAGTACAAGAATACGCTGCGGGTCGCATAAGAAGACACTGCAGATTGATTATCGATGCTTACGTGAGAAGTCACTAAGTTATACTCAATTATTGCTACAAGAATTCGCGCATCATATCTCTCATATTATTGATTCAATTATTGTCACACTATCATCCGTGATAATATTTATTATTATTAAATCAATAATTGAGACGATAAAGTTATTCATATTATTATTTGCAATATCGACAATGTCTGAAGTTCTATCAAGGAGAGGTTTGGTCACCTAATCAATGCGCTAATAAGGAGAAATCTTTATCTAAAGCCCATCTTTCCCGGAACGACCGTTGTTAAATATCGTGAGTTATAATATTAATGATGAATAAGTTGTGATGATTAAAGATGAAATTGATAGTTCCATCAGGTCGGGATTATTAGTGTTAGTGGAAATCGACATTTATTTCGATAATAATTGATGTCCTGGGGTTATATTGACAAATCGTAATTAATCAGATAAATGAGCAATTAATTGCTATTATTTCACATGCTTATAACTATTTGTTCACATGTGTGTACTATTGATTCACATTCATTATACTATTAGGGGAGGTGGTGCAAGATTGATAATACTTGCATGACTAAATTAAAAATGGAGGTATAATTGAAGGTACTATACTGTAATTAGTTTTTTCACATGATTATACTATTGAGTCACATGAATGAACTATTAATTCACATTATTTACTATTAGGGGAGGTGGTGCAAGTTTGATAATACTTGCAGGACTAAATTAAAAATGTAGAAAAAGAGGAAGGTATTATACTGTAATATTTTGATCCCTAAAACGTGCAATTATCGAAACTATATTTTCCTATAAATAGAAGCTCATTCTTCCTTTATTTCTCACCAATTCATAAAAGTTTTAGAGCAATTATTATAGAGAGAAATTATAGAGAGAGACAAGAAGAGAAGTCTGCTACCTCACTATTCCAGTATCCAGTGTTTCTAAGGTAAGGAGTATTATTTCTTTTGTATTCATGAAGAGAACTTCTGTTATTCCATTCTTTATTATTCTGTTGGAATAACTTGTATACGCGGACTACCCTATACTTGGTGAAATTCTTCTATTATTCCATTCTTTATCATTCTATTGGAATATCATGTCTGTGCTTTATGCATGACCTAGTTCCATTATTTATTATTCTGTTGGAATATCCTGTCTGTGCGTTTACGCATGACCTGGTTCCATTATTTAGTATTCTGTTGGAATAACTTGTCTCGTATATTATCGCACGCTTGGTGAATTCTTTTGTTATTCCATTCGTTATTATGCTCAACAAGTTAAAGTTTTGGGCTTTTATACTCTATGAAATTAGTGGAATATCTTTGATATTTGCGCTTCATCCAAAGATTTTTTCATGTAAATATTCTTCCGAGCATTCTTGAAATTAGTCCACAAAAAGTATCATGTCGATAATTTGGACGTTATCGGTTCCCTGGATAAATTAATTCTTGAACTTGTTTTATTGAATTCTTATATCATTGTCATCATCCTCATGTTTATATTATGTTGAAAGTCATCTCATGGCTCAGAGTGCATAGATGGACTTGGTATGATTATGACCGGGATTATTCTAAGATAATCATGGCCGTAATGTTACAAATGATGTGGTAAAAGTCCACATCGGTCAGCAGTATCGATGGACGATTGTTGGCATGATCATGACCATTGATGAATACACGAATATCCTTGGCCCGTAATGTATGGATAATTTGTGGTCGTGATACTAATGAATATCCTTGGCCGTAGTGCAAGAATGACGTGGTTTATTTATTAAGCCGAGTCTCAGCGATAAAAGTGATTAAAAAACCTTTTAAATCATAAAAGATAGTAGATTTTATTCTCTACTTGACTCTTCTAATGGATTGCTTGTTCCGCCGCAGCTTAAACTTGATGTTTATTATATTTTATCGCTTTAACATCGTTGAAGGCTAATGATAATTTATTCTCGCATTATCTTAGTCATAATATTTCTTCTTCAATAGTTGAGCTCACCTTTCTTTCACCGTTCTCTTCAGAAATGAGAACGTAGCCGGGACTAGTCGTGAAACGGATTGACGGTCCGTATAGTTGTTTTAGTAGTCCTCACTATTCTATAAAATATTGTGACAAGAAATGTAATGAGAACTCCATCGAGTGTGGATATTGCCTAGATGAAAATATTCTTATTAAAACTCTTAGATTATGTTTTGTCGTATTCTACACGACGATCGTTGTATAATTAAGTTGTATTTGAATTTTGTACCATATATTTGGCGACTCAAGATGGGTGATGTATACCGTGCTTGGGGCGCCACAATGGTATCAAAGCTTAGGATACGATCCTTGACTAAGATGTGAGACTAGAACTAGGAGGGAGAGACGGGGAATTCCTTCGCTAGTATGACCTACCTAAGTTTATTTGGTATGTAATTGGCTCACGTAGTATATGGATAATATGTTGCATGTTAATTAACCCTTGTTTTGTGGCGATTTGAAAATGACATCCGAGAATGTTGAGAATAGCATTGGAGCACAGGAGACCGTTAAGTCTCCACAGATCAATAATCAGGATAATGCGCATCCGAGGAAGGCGACAATCCTCACGCAAACAACAACACTGACCAAATGATGAACGATGGAATGTTCAGAGGCTTTATGCAATACATGCAACATCAGGCGAGAGCGGCTCCTGTCCAAAATGTAGGTGGAAACACTAGAAACTCTTGGATAGTCACCGCTAAACAGTTCAAGGAGCTTGGACCACCGGAGTTTATTGGAGAGCCAAAACCACTTAAGGCGGAAGCGTGGATAAAGCAGATCACCAAGATATTTGATGTCTTGGGATGCTCCGAGGAGCAAAAGGTTCCCTTTGCCACTTTTATGTTGCGAGGAGAGGCAGATTACTGGTGGAAATCGGTAAAGTGTACTCAACCTTCCGCACTGAAGATGTCTTGGGAGAAGTTCCAAGAACTATTCAACGACAAATACTTTCCCGAAAGTATTCGTCACATGAAAGAGGTGGAGTTTATCAAGTTGGAGCAAAACAATATGACCGTATCACAATACGAGGCTAAATTTACGGAGATAACCCGGTTTGCGTCCCACTTGGTTGATAATGAGGAGAAAATGACGCGAATGTTTTTAAGAGGTTTAAAATCGGAGATACGTCAATATCTTATTTCTCATAAACTGTGTTTGTATTCAGATGTTATAAATAGGGCTCAGTTATTGGAGCGCGATAACGAGTCAACGCAACCAAAAGAAAGCAGTCGGCAGAAAGAAAATACCAGTGGTAGCAGTCATCGAAGCGGTGACAACAAACGTGTAGGGAATCAACATGCCAGAAATGGTAACCACTTCGGTGGTAATCACGGCCAAGACAATAAAAGTGGACATTTTAAGAAGAGGAGATTCAATAATCATGGAAAGATGTCGAAGATCAAAGACCAAGCTGTTAAGGAAGGAGAACGACCACTTATCATATGTTTCAAATGCGGAGGGGAGGGACACATCAGTCTAAACTGTGCGATGCAGTACAAAGCGTGTTATAATTATAGAAGAGAAGGTCACCTAGCCCGATTTTGTTGCGTGGCACCAAAGATAAGTCCAAATTGGGATGGAGGCACCAAAGGCCGCTCCGTAAAATTCAAACCGTAGAGTTCAAGGGAGAACATTTGTCGTGACCTCCCAGAAAGCAAGGAACCCGAACGAGGTCATCACGGGTAAGCTTATCATAAACTCTAGCGAAGTATATACCTTATTTGATACCGGTTCTACCCATTCTTTTATTTCTCCTACTTTCGCTCAACGTTTAAATTTGACTCCGGAGAAGTTAGACTTTGACTTATCTGTTGAAATTCCGTTGGGAGAAACCTTCATTACATCCACTGTGTATAAGTCTTGTTTGATTCAAATCGTTAACCGCACGTTACCTGTCGATCTTATCTCCTTAAAAATACTTGTATTTGACATGATTCTAGGGATTGATTGGTTAACTACTCATCATGCTAAAATTGATTGTTTTTGTAAGGTTGTTAGCTTTCATATTCCTAACCAACCTATTATGAGAATTCAAGCAACCAAACTATTAAAATCAATCACTGTCATCTCAAGCCATAAAGCTATTCGTTTATTGAAAAATGGATGTCAATGTCAAGCTTTCTTAGCTCATGTCACGGATTTAAACAAAAATACGTCAGATTTGAAGGATATTTCTATCGTTAATAAATTTCCCGACGATTCCTCAAAGAACTTCCCTACCCTACCCCTCAGGCGTGAAGTTAAATTTTGTATCGACCTTGAACCCGGTACAAAACCCATTTCCAAAGCCCCATATTGAATGGTTCCTATTGAACTTCAGGAGTTAAAGACCCAATTGCAGGAATTGTTAGACATCGGTTTCATTCGTTCTAGTATGTCTCTGTTGGTTGATTTTGCAATCAATAATTACGTGCAAGTATACACGGTCAACAAGTAATAAAGTAATAAGAAAAGTATCGTTCCCACAGAGAATTCTAATTAATAAATTCCAACTACTAGCACTATATCAATCCAATTTTATTTAAACAATGATAAATTATGATTTTCTGAAATATGGAAACTAAATTAAACAATTAAAGATATTATTCTAAAATAAGCGAAGAAATAAACTAAGATTTGAGTGAATGATTTCCAATAAATAAGGATTAAGACTTCAATATCCCCAATTATGAACTATAAATCAATTAGCCAATTATCCCAACTATTATGTCTACTGAATTGTTAACAGGAATTCTCCAATGTCAAAAGTCATTTTCCAAGTAATCAACTGACTTCTATTTAATCAAGATTAATCTTGCTATATTTCTATGCAAAACAAGTGAATTAAACTCCTTTAATTCCAATTCCTTATGTGTTACATGCGGTG
Source organism: Panax quinquefolius (assembly GCA_020205615.1). Taxonomy (NCBI): domain Eukaryota; kingdom Viridiplantae; phylum Streptophyta; class Magnoliopsida; order Apiales; family Araliaceae; genus Panax; species Panax quinquefolius. Next base: position 138,329,824 of record CM035160.1, read on the forward strand.
AACAGATATTTCCATTCAATTCACAAACCTAATTATTCACTGTACAAATAACTAAGTCACACGTTATCAAACCCAGTTCTAACCCTAGAACTCCTCTTTCAATTCCTTCTAGAGTAACAAGGTAATTATTGGCCAAATAATTAATCAAGAGTTGCAAGGCATGATAAACAATTCACTTTAACATAAATAATTGGAATAAACTGAATAACTAATTTATAGCCATAAAAGGTTCAATTGAAATCTTAATTAAAGAATTAGTTCATAACGAAAATAAAAACCAATAAATGTTTGCAAATCATCCTTAAAGAATTAAAAATTGAAAATAAGGAGAAGAAGAAGAAAACTCTGTAGCCAATCCTTAATCTTCAAGTAATCCTTGTGTAGCTTCCAATGAATGAATGAATAGATGAATACTCAGATCCTTAATTTCAACACTTAATCTCTTTTTATAGCCTATTACAATCCCAATCCATTTAGGCTTTAAATAACCTTCAATAATCAAGTCACCGAAAAGTCAACGCGCATGTCATGGCAAAATCGCCGACGACCCGCCTCAGTATTTCAAATACCGGATTAGTATCTGATAGCCTTCGCTACCTACCGGCCTCAAAAAATTACGATTTTGCCTTTTTTATCTTTAATTCCCCCATTTGCTCCTGCAGCTTCCAAATCTGCAAAATAACACATAAACACAGTAAAAACATTCCTAAATGACTCGAAGATACAACAATTTAAACCCAAATATATCCGATTTATGGGTATATTACCCAATCATCAAATACCCCCAAACTTAAATCGTTGCATGTCCTCAAGCAACAAACATAAAACAATAATAACAATATGGAAACGACAACTCATGCAAATGCAACTAACTAAATGAACGTAATTCCAGCAATCCAATAGCTCACGTATATCCATAGGCCTCAGAAAAATCACAAAAACATGCTAATACATCATGTGAAAGCAGATCAATAATATCTCCAACAACTAATAAATCTGAATCTATTATTACTGATATTGTGAGTGTGTGTTTAACAACCATGCTAACCCATGAAAGGCAAAAATATGAAAGATAATAAATTTCTTAGTAATCTTCATACGGTGTAAACTTGAGAACTCATCAAATATACTTGTTTCAACTGAAATCAAACAATCACCCTAATTCAAGAGTCAAAATGGAATACTTATGCTTTTCCTTTTTTCTCTTTTTTTTCTCATAACGGGGGCTTTTGCACTTTTCCCGCTGTATTTGTATTTATTTATTTTTATTTTTTTTAAATATACATAAATGACTGTGCAATGTCTCATCCCATTAGGCTAACAAGGTTACCCTTAGCGAAGCTTTCACCAACGACTCCTGCACCATAAAAGACCTTAGGCGCTTAGGTGTAAAGACAATCCCCTAAGCGTATTTCTGCTTGTGTAACAAAGGCCCCAAACAAGACTAGTCACCATGTATACCCCTTTTTTTTTTTTTTTAGCCTATATATTCCAAATATTTTCCCCAAACTCGAAGTTTATGATAAATTCAAATTTCACTAGCTATTCAAATTGTCCTTCATTTCACTAGCAATCATCCTTTAGAACTCTATTATCTAACCACTTAAACTATTATAGCCAATATGGTCGCTTTCAAAGTGCTTTCCTATAATATCGTTGTCAAATGATAAAGATTCAATTTATATCAAGAAAATCATATTACCGACTCAACAATTTTACTAGACTTCTTCATGCAATTTTAAATTCATCATGGGTCCCCTAATAAACGCACTAACAAACGCCGGAATTATCATGCAATCCTAAATGCAATGTTTAACTAACAATAACAATCCAAATCCACAAACTAATAACAAACTACAACTTCAAAATAAAACTTAACTACCCCAAACTAATCTAGAGCAATGTCCTCATGCGAAAATATATAGCAGAATAAAACAGAGGACTTCCTCGATTTAACTTATTCCTCGGGTGGAGCATCCTCATCCTCGCCATCTCTCGATCGGCGGGGAAATACCGCGAGAATCAGAGCAATTGGGAAATGGCTAAGTTGAACACCGGATGTGATTGACTGGTCGCTGCATTCTGCGGCAAAGAAATCGGTCAACTAAAAATTTAAATATCACGCCCCGGCGTTCGCTCGACAAGCGCATACATTATGGGACTCCATATTGTAAAACTAGCCATCTATCTCCCCGCCGGATCGCCGGGAACCACACCACGATGAGTCATTGTAGATGGGCCATAAGTAGTGGAGTCTCGAGGTGGTGGGGCTTGTGTAGTTCAACTTGGGGAATTATGAAACCCAATCCCTAGGGTGATTTGCCCCACTGTCCACACTTTATACCGCCGATCAACTTGTGGTCCCAACACAGCATAGGCGTTTGAATCATCTTATCCGATTTCCATTTTACCCCAAACTTGGCACATATAGAACACAAATTAATGAAGGATGGGGTAAACCTCCCGTGGTTCCACCTCAAGATGCTTGAGAATGGATCGGGATCACGTGGGTCGACATCTATTTTCAAGCCTTGATAATGGAATATAAAGAAGACCGCTTTTTTCTTTGGCGACATGCCTCACGTATGTGTATGGCATGAGTTTGGCATAGATAAAGGCATACCATGCCTTCCCATATAGACTGAGGTGAGAATGGGGGAAGGTCATGCTGCCATGCTCATGCATTGTCCATGTGGTGCCCAGTTGACACAGCTCACGTATTATCTTCTCATAGTCTGGACCTTGACTTAGAAGACCGGGCATATTCGTCGTTAAGATCTTCTAAATCCATTTGATAGCACCCATTTATGTTCTCTTCTATGATTTCTATGGTTTTTCCCCTGACAAACACTTCATAGTGATCGTGTTCTGGAACATTGGCATAAAATTCTTTCATGACTACGATCACTGCTGGGTCAAGTTGTTTGGTGAGGGAGAACCAGTTTCGCTCAGCAATCATCACTGCTATTTCTCCATCCTTGGTTTGATTGGGACGTAGACCACGTTCGGGGACTAATGAGCGGGTGGCCATCTTATTGTAGTGTTCATGTGCCTCGGCGGAGATAAACCGGCGGCTGTCAAATCACGGTGGAGCTGAGGCAGAATCGGACCCGTCTCCACGTTGTCTCTTTGAAGACATGTCAAAAAATCTGCAAGAAATTCACAAGCACATGTATTAGAATTGTGCAGGACTCTAATATGTATAACCGTACTCGTGAGACTACCCCCAAACTTTCCCAATAAGTGGACGTGTTGTATCATGGTTGTGGGTGTAGTGAGATACATCATAGTATGGAAGCATCAATTGCACCGAGTAATCTCATTCTATATCTGTAGAGCCTAATTGGTTAAAGAGTTCATGGTAGCAGTCAAATAGGCAATGCATGTATATAGTTGGCAAATCAAAATACTCATTGAAACACACCCTAAGTAAGTGTGCAAGTGAATTTAGAGCAACGATATGGTTGTATGTGGAACTTTAGCCATTAGGATTGAGTCAGGAAAAACATCAAACACCTTGTAGGCAATTCTTATCAGACTTGTAACACTTTCAATTGTCTAACAATTCAAATCCCCAAACATGCAATTACCATGGATGTATATAGATATGTTATTCTAATTCAAGAAGGCCATACGTAGGGAAGAAGGAGTAGAATTAGATCGGGAAAAACATATACATACCTTGGATATGGAGGGAGATCAAGTTCACCAAGAAGAAAGTTCAATGCAATATCACAATGTGTAACTAGTAAATCGTGGAGGTTATGTGAATGAGAACGAGGCGGAAGTTATAATTAGGTTATCGGGAAAAATTTAATTTTGGACGTGCAATAAGCATAAATATGAGATAGGTATTATGCAGAATCGGAACCAACTTAGGACTCTTATTCGACCTCCAGCCACGGGCGCTGGGTCAGAAGGAGTGGCAATTTGGCTACCGAGATGCGAGAGTCGAGGCCGAGTTCTAGCGCCGGGGCGCTGAGGAACACTTGTCCGAGAGCGCCGGGCCCCGTGTAAGTGTGGGGTCAGTATGTTGGACTAGCGTCGGGGCGTTGTGGCATGCTTAGAGATGAGCGCCGGGGAGCTAAAGGTTGTTTGCACCTATCGATGCTTAAGCCGGAGCTACCGATGGCTATGTTTTGTTGAAAGCCGGGCGCCGCATCGCCTTGGCTTGTCCCCTTTTCTGGACTTGCAACTTACCTGGGAGCAAGGAGTGTAATGTTAAGGCTATGCACGAGTATAAACTTACAACTAAATATAATTTGGAAATTATTTTTAATAACAACTAATTTAACTGAAGTAAATCAAAATAAGTGAAAATGCTTGGGTTGCCTCCCTATAGCGCTTGGTTTATAGTCGTCAGCCCGACTCTTCCGTGTTGCTCAATTGGTCGCTGGATCGGAGAGGTACTGGACCGTAGCTTGACATTCGATGGGTCCACTCTAATAATGTTTCAGACGTTGACCGTTGACCTTGAATGTACGCTTTGAGTTCGGTTCCTCGACCTCAATGTTTCCGTGTGGAGTGACAGATATAATCACGAATGGCCCGGACCACCGGGATTTCAATTTCCCAGGAAATAAACGCAAGCATGAGTTGAACAATAATACTTGTTGGCCCGGTTCAAATGTTCTAATGAGAATTTTTTTATCGTGTCAAAGCTTCGACTTTCTCCTCAGAGCTTAACGCTTTCGTGAGGCATCAACCGGAATTCGTCCCATCTCGCTCAACCGCAGAACCTTTTTCTCACCCGCTGCTTCTAGATCAAAGTTTAGTTTCCGAATGGCCCAGTGTGCACTGTGTTCTAGCTCGACCGGGAGGTGACACGCCTTTCCAAATACCATTCTGTAAGGTGACATGCCGATCAGATTTTTGTACGTTGTTCGATAGACCCATAGAGCATCGTCAAGACGCAATGACCAATCTTTTCATGACGGATTTACCACCTTTTCGAGAATCCGCTTAACCTCCCTATCGACACCTCCGCTGCCATTCGTTTGTGGATTGTACGCAATGCAATTTTGTGATTTAACCCATACTTTACAAGCAATTTTGTGAACTGCTTGTTATAGAAGTGAGTCCCCCATCACTTATTATCGCCTCGTCCCCAAATAGGGTGAAGATATTTTTCTTTAGAATCGGAGAACAACGTTAAGCTATTTGTGGGTAAAGTCGGGCTTCTACCCATTTCAAACATAATCGACCGCCAACAAGATGTAAAATCGATTATTAAAGGAAAATGGAAATCATCCCATAAAATCGATTCCCCACACGTCAATAGTTCAACCTCGCAGAATTGTGTTGAGTGGCATTTATTGCGCTTGGAGATGTTACCACGCATTGGCACCGATCATACTTTAGCACATAGAGGTAAGCATCTTTAAATATGAAGGCCGAAAAATCCGATTGTAGCACTTTTCGTCATTGCTCGATCACCGGAATAATGACCTCCGTAATCGAGGAGTGGCAATGGCCTAATATGTCATTCCATTTCTTCACGAGGCACACAACGCCTTATCATTTGATCTCGCATGCCTTAAATGTAAATGGTTCGTCCCCAATAATATTGCTTCACATCGTGGAGGAACTTCTTTCGTTGTTGTGAGGTCAAATCCGATAGGTAACACTTTGGCAACCATGTAATTCACATAGTCAAAGATACCAAGGCAATATTGTGGTTACCCTAATAAATTGCTCATCCGTAAATTTTTCATTGATCAAGATGTTGTCTTCCTTCTCTACCTGCGCTTTCCAACCGAGAAAGATGATCCGCCACCGATTTTCTCAGACTTTCTCGTCCCGGATCTCCGATCGAATTTTGTAACAATAGTACCCACCGTATCAAACGCGGTTTTGCATCCTTCTTCTCAATCGATATTTAATGACGTAATGATCGCCAGTAGACAATTACCTTGGTGCCAATAAGATACGCCTCGAATTTGTCAAGGCAAATACCACCGCAAGTAACTCTTTTCGGTGGTTGTGTAGTTCAACTGGGTATCCGCCAACATCTTACTAGAGTAGTAGATAATGTGAAAAATCTTGTCGTGACGTTGACCCAACATCGCTCCCATCACAGTAGTCACCGGGCGCCGCACATCAATTCAAACAAGAAAGACCAATTCCAAGCGCCACAATGATTGGAGCAGAGACCAACATCTTCTTTAATACCTCAAATGCCTCGATACACGATCGATCCATTTTGAACGGAACATCTTTCTCCAAGAGGGAACATAAAGGTTTCGAGATTTTGGAAAAATCTTTAATGAAGTGTCTATAGAAACCTATATGTCCCAAGAAGCTTCAGATTCCTTCACGATTTATGGAGGAGGTAATTTCTCAATCGCTTCTATCTTTGCTCTATCGACCTCTAATCCGGATGCGAAACCTTTATGTCCTAGAATAATCCTTCTTGCACCATAAAGTGACATTTTTCCCGCTAAGCACCAAAGTTAGTTTCCACACATCTTTTAACACCAAGATCGATTCTTCAAACACAAGTCGAAAACTATCACCGAACACGAGAAGTCATCCATAAATACTTCCAAATTTTGTTCGACCATATCGAGAAGATTGCCATCATACATCGTTGAAAGGTCGTCATGCATTACATAAACCAAAAGACATACGCCAAAAATGCAAACGCATCGTATGGACATGTGAACGTGGTCTTTTTTGATCTTCCTGAGCTATGGCAATTTGATTGTACCCAAATATCCATCCAAAGCAGACAAAGAGAATCGATGTCCCGCTAACTCGTCCAACATCCGATCAATGAACGCAATGGAAAGTGATCCTCATAAGGTGGCTTTATTCAACTTACAGAATCCATACATACTCTCCAAATTGTAATGCTTCTAGTGGATGAGCTCATTAGCTTCATTCTTCACCACCGCTATACCCCCTTTCTTCTGTGACGCACCGCATGTGACTTACCCACTTAACCGGTTCGAGATTGTAAATAATAATAATGCAAGATCCAACCATTTTATGATCTCCTTTTTCACCACATCTTTCATAATGGGGTTCACCTTCTTTGCATCTCAATGGTTGGTTTTCAACCCTCTTCCATTAAAATCGTGCGATACGTAAAGATGGGCTAATACCTCGAATATCCGCTATAGTCCACCCAATCGCTGTTTTGAACTCTCGCAAAACTCGTAGCAATTTTTCCTTTTGGGTGTCAGTTAATTCTATCGAAATAATCACTGGTAAAGTCGAATCCTTCCCCAGATAAGCATACTCAAGATGAGAGGGAAATGGCTTTAATTCCAACACTAGTGGCTCTTTTATCGAGGGTTTGCACTTTTTACCTTCCATTTCGGGCCTATCAAGGGTGTCAAATGGTTGATTATTTTCCGGTAGAATGTCACAGATTCAGCCATTTGATCTGCTCAATGTCCTCATCAATACCATAGTCGCCTATTCCAAACAACATAGATTCTATCGGTCCTCTGAGTAGTTTCCGTAAAACTTGTGATTAACTAACTCATCCATTAAATCCAATTCGTAAACACTCACCTTTTCCTTTGATAAGCGATTGATTTAAACACATTAAAAGTGACCTGCTGATCTTCAACTCGCATCATCAATTCTCCTTTCTGTACGTCGATCAATATTCTCCCCATTGCTAAAAATGGTCGCCCGAGAATGATGGGAATTTCCTTGTCTGCTTCACAATCCAAGATAACGAAATCACCGGGAAGATGAATTTATCCACTCTTACTAATACGCCTTCAACGATACCTCGTGGATATGTGAATCGATCGGCCCCGCCAACAATAAATCGATATTTGGTTTGGTGCCTTGAGCCCAAACCGATCGTAGATCGATAATGGCATTAAATTAATATCGCCCCCAAATCACATAGTGCTCTCCCCAAAACCGATTACCAATGTCGATTTTAATAGTAAAACTACCGGATCTTTTAACTTCTGGAGGAAACTTGTTCGGATAATCATACTACATTCTTCTGCTAGCGCCATCGCTTCAAAATCACCCGCTTCTTTTCTTTGACAACACATCCTTCATGAACTTAAATGAGCTTTCAAGATTTGTTCTAGAGCTTCAAAAATGGGATGTTGATATGTAATTGCTTGTAAATATCCAAAAATCTTGAAAACGCTTATCTAACTTGGATTTCAAACCTCTCGGATACAAGATCATGGCATTGTAATAGTTGGTTCCGGCGCATTCTCGCTTATGATTTCTCTTTATCTTTCCTTGCTTCCACAACTTCTTCTATTTCAAATTGTCGATTGTCCCCTTTTCCTTATCCTCGACTGCTTTTTTGCAAATCCTTCCCATCGCCAGAAAGTTACAACCTTTCTTGCAATGCTCGCTTCACCTGCATTTATTTCTCAGATCACCGGAGCGCTCTTAGTGGATTCGCTATTCAATACATGTGCTATTTGCCCCCACTTGATTTTCCAGATTCTTTAACGATCCCCCATGGCTTTGCAAAGTAAGCTCTACTTGATTCAATTTCTTATCTTGTTCTCATTCTTTTGTCGTAAGCTCTAATGAATTTTTCCAAGGCTTCTTCCAAACTTGATTGCCTCTCCGGTTGTTGAGTCCGATTTTGAAATCCGGAGGTGTTTTGTTGTCTAGGTGGTTAAGTCATAACTTGATTGTTACTCCATGAAAACCTTGATGATTTCACCAACCCGGATTATATGCATTTTGAGTAGGATACTATTGAGTCGATCGATTATAGCTTCCTACTTAACCGTACCGATTCGTAATTTATGGCACATTGATCCGTAGCATGACTCCCAAAGACACAATTCACAAACCATTGCTACTGTATGCGGTTTGTGGTCGCCATATTTCCATATGCTTAGCTATTGCGCATACTTAAGTCATTAATGCCGCCATCGCATCCACTTCATACTTTCCCGAATCTTTCGAAGGATTAGACCTAGTAATGGGCCAATCGATAATTTTTGTGGCCATTTGAAAGTAGTATGCACAATAAGCCAATCATGTTTGATGATAAAGAATATACTTTGTAACAATCTTATTCATTTATTAATAAAAAGTATTAATTTATTAAAGGCTTTTAATTATCTACATGATGTCGTTTTTATAATATGTGATAAACCCATAGTTTTAAGCAATGCTTTTAGAATAATGATGATGATCATTCTAATGAGATCTAAATTCTTAGAAAGCTTAAAACTAAAATAGTTCCCAATCATTGGATTACTAAATTGGGAATTAGTGAATCCGGATAGATTGGTACATACGCTGCTTGCTCATTGGATGAGGATGATTGATCTCACGATCATTTGTGTGAAGACACTAAAGCAAGTATGTAGGTGCTTATTAGAGAATAAGTTCATCGAACGTGGCTCGCTAAGGAATACCTAATGGAGTTTTACTCATTCATCAATAGGAATTCCTCAGAGTGATAGTAGTACAAGTGATCCTTGGACTTGAGATCATCATAGTATCTTCTCGTGTATGATGAGTTATACTTTGACTTATTCCTTAAGACCCTTAGGTATATCAAAGGGTATGCCTCGGGTATAATAAGTTGTATACATGGAGATAATGTATGATCAATAAAGAATCTACCACTTCTATTAAAAGAAGAGAAATGTCCTATATGATTCGATAAATTACACAAGTATTTGTTCCTCGATCTAATCAAAGAATCTTAATACATTGCCAATTTGTTTCACTTCAATTCTTTGAACCTTTTAAATAATTCACACTTCAGTATTTTAGCAAATACACACATTCAACTCTTTGAATGATCATCTCCTTTTCTTATACTAGTTTGTTCAATTTACAAAATAATTTTTCACGTAAGTCAAGTATACAAAATCCATTAAATAATCTTTCATTTCTATACTTAAACATTATTATTATAAATAGAACAACAATTGTTCTTAATTATAATACCAAAGATTTCATTGTCCAACAATAAAATGGAAATAATATTTTTAACAAGAACTCGAATACAATAACAACTTATTGACTTAATAGATTTGCTTCAGTAGGCATTGCTAAACTATAAGTTTCTATGGCTAATATGGCAACCTTTGCTACATTTCCCATTATGATTACTTATATTTGTTTAGCTTTCTACTCGCTTGGTCCCTTCATAAATCTATATTTATGATAACCAAAGTCGGTATCCAATACCCAAGTAGAACCTCGACTTAAAGAAAAATTTATTTCAATCATGAACAAAATCGATTGTAACCAAACTTCACTAAGCTTCTTTGGTTAGCCTCTCGCAAGATGCTTCGCAGCTTTCTTTCCAAAGTGTCCAGCTTTATTGCAAAGGAAGCAAGCTCCTTTGCTATCCGTGATCGCTTTTGTTCTTATTATCTATTGTTTATGCCTTTCTATTTACCTTTGAATCGTTCTTCTTTTCGTAAGATCCTTTGGCCCCTACCAAGAAGACTTGATCTTTCTTGGTTGAAAGTGACTCTCAACATTTTCAATATGTTAAGCAAATCAACGAGGTCGATATCTCAGCTTGTTCATATGAAAATTCACAACAATTGTGAAAGGAGTCCGGAGTGAGTGCAAGATCAAATCTCGCTCAACTCTCCATCCACGACAAAACCAATTGTCCTAAAACGATCAATCAAATTGATTATGTTAAGAACTTTTGTCTCGTATTATAGTGCCATCGCCATTCTAGATCTAAGAGCCCTTTAGATATCTCGATATCTATCAGCCCCATTTTCCTCACCATCAACTACTTGATGTGCAGAATATAAGAGAGCATCCATAGTTTCATGCCGATGTCAAGCTCGTTATTAATGGATGCGAGCATGTTGCATTGAGCTAATCAGGCATCATCTTGCCACTTTCTAAAAGTAGCAATGACTTCCTCAGAGGCATTGTCTGCAACCATTGCAGGATAGGCGTATAAGACATAAGATAGCTTTTCAAATTATGAGAACTATTCTCAAATTCCTTAACCAATCCGCTTAATTCTTGGCCTCAAGTTAATTTAGCATCTAATATGCTTCAGCAAAGGATAGTAATTTTAGACATTGTAAAATTCTCAGAAAATGAATTTGTAATTAACAACATTTTAACATACATTCTTTTATTAATTACCAAAATAAATTAGGTCTTGTTTTAAATTGGTATCTCCCACTATTTTCTTCAAACTATATTACCCTCACTTATATAGTTCGACAAAATCTAATTAAAGATTTGCTAGTGAGAATAAGGATCCCATTTCAAATGTATATAGCCTTGTGGTGACACAACAAACTATATATAAATAAATAGGTAGATAACTTTTGTCAATTACATCAACTATGCAACTCCTTTTCTTTTGCCTCTTAGATTATTTTGATCAAGTGGTGGCACATCCGAATCAAAATTATCCAAGTTAAGTCCCACTAGCACTCCATATATTCAAAAAAGAAAATATCATCCTTGTGGTGACACAACAAAACAATATTGTTCAATTTTCTTTATAAGCATCAAATGTGATAAATTAACATCTTAAATACTTAATACTTGCCTTGTGGTGACACAACAAACTCATATTAAATATTTAATACTCTATTAATTTTATCATGTTAGAAGGCTTACGCTCGATATTCCAAATATCTTTGAACGCTTAGACTTAATATAAAAAATCGAGGGTTTGTTATTAATTTATCTCATCTTGTTTAGCGCGCATATTTACATATATATATAAAATACGCGTTATATTAATGAACATGCGAAGCATGTTTGTATAATATATAATATATATAGTATAAGCATGCACATATAGAATACTATATTCTACCCTTGATTGATTATGGACTTTTATTCTAGTTCGTCTACTAGAGCCACCAAGTGAACTAAAAAGGTCAAACCCTTGGGGTGCAAGAAATAATATTTAAATATAACTATTACATTTAAACCCCGTGCCCATTACAAATGGGTCTTCAAGCGCCTCGCTTGCCTCGATCTCCAATTCTTCAAAATTAATTCTAACTATTCCTATTATAAAACTATTTAAAATAAATAGAAACCTTAATCGCTGAATCAGGGAAGTACATAGAGGGGAATAGAATTTACATTAAGAAAAATTAGAGAAGACGAGGCACGCAGACCTCATTTAATAAAACCCATACATTCATGCATCCAACTAAAATAAAATCCAATCACATCGTCAATAGTCCATAATCAATCCCATTTATTATCATACACATCATCATACGCATCAATAAATAACATTCATCTTATGAATAATAAACATTTAATATATATATTGATATCATTTAATGGGCAAATTTAGTTAGTATAAAATTAATTTTGAATTAAAATAAACTCTTTTATTTTAATCCAAATTTAAATCAAAATAAAACTATTTTATTTTAATTTATCCAATTTTGAATAAAATAACTATTTTATTTTAATCAAAATCATTAATCAAAATAAACTCCTTTATTTTAATTAATTATGGAATCCAATTCCATGTAAAAAAAAAATTTATTAAAAGAAACACTTTGATTCTCTTTCCTATTCACAAATAAACTCATTTATTTTGAATAATATGAAATCTTATTTCATATCTAAATAAACTCCTTTATTTAAGAAATTAGGATTCTTTTTTCCTATTCACAAATAAACTCTTTTATTTTGAATAATTAGAAATCTTATTTCATATCTAAATAAATTTCTTTATTTAAGGAAACATGAAATCCAATTTCAACTCTAATTAGTTATCATGGAATCTAATTCCAACTCTAATTAGTTAAGATAAAATTTAATTTTAAAATTAAAATAAACTCTTTTATTTTAATATTAAAATAAACTTTTATTTTAAGATTAAATAAATTTTTAATTTAATAATAAAATAATTAGAAATAATATATATAAACCAGTATTATATATAATATATATATATATATATATATATATATATATTTCTTCTTGATTCCTCGCTATAAGCTTCACGTGGAACACTTTTGATCACATCACACTTTTAATCCTCGAGTCCTTTTAACTAACCACTTGAAAGCGTGAATCTCCGAGTAACCTTTTAAAAGGAATCAAGTGAAACTCTAGTTAATTATTAACATCAATCACGCTTTTTTTTTTTTTTTTTTTAAATAAATTTTATATAACAAATTATGCACAATTTAATTGTTCTTAAACACATATCAATATACATATCAAATTTGAACAATTAATAATTAGCATAAAGGTTTGCTGACGATGCCATCATTAGGTTTGTAATATTCAAAACGCAATCAAATTGCATAAATAAGCGTAAACGTGTAAAAATCGTAGTTTAAAATTTTTACAAACCATATACCGGATCACCCTTTATGCACAATTATTAATTAAACGAAAAAGATAACGAATAAGAATCATACCCTTGAAGATCGAGCTTCCTCAGTACAAGTTCACCTCCAATCCTTTTCACGTTCAACTTGAATCCACCGGTTTGGTTCCTTCCTTCGATCAACGCACACCCAAGTGTTTGGCCTCTGAGGTGATCCACCAAGGAAGAAGAAGGATTTAAGAAGATGGGTGGTTGGCTAAACCCTAGTTTTTCTATCTCTATGAAAAAAATGTACTCTCCAACCATGGAATTATTACATATATCGATATCCGATATAAGACTCCTCTTATAAAGATATCAAGTAACCCTATTAAAATAAGGTATTATTTAATTAAACCCTTTAATTAAATGGGCTCTAATCTTATTAGGGATAATTAATTAAACTCCTTTAATTAATTTTCCTCCTAATCTATTAGGAATAAATGAGAGTACTTATATTAAATTAATTCCTAAACTCTTTTAGAAATTAAAATAATAATAATTGTAATAATATTAATAAGACTCCTCTTATTAATTTATATTTAATATTTCTAAAATATTAAATAATAATATTAAGCTATTTAATTTATTCTATCACTATAGATTAAATTAAATATACTTAACATATTATTACGATTATGTCATTAACTTCTTAAATAATTATTCTTCCTTTTATGGTGTGACCTTTTAGGTTCTCCATATTAAACCTACCCAGAATAAATCAATTAGAACAATTCTAATCTTATTTAAATAAATAAATTAAACAATTAATTTATTTAAATAAATAATATTTATTCTACAATAGGATAAGCCTCCCTAACGATCAACGACTTTCCGTATAATATAGATTTCAACATTAATCATAAAAGAACCTTTGAATAAATAGTTACCGCATAATTCAATCTTTCCACCATACAATGTCCCAATTAAATATAAGACATGAATTATCACAAGTCTTATTTTATTTAATTATATGTATTTCGATCCTTAAATGCACAACTCCAAATAATGCAAATTAGAAACTCCTTTCTAATTTCATTCTCGCTTCGCCAAGGACTCACTGGGTTGTCATTTATCGAATCACATAGACATTTCTCTTCTTTTAATATAAATGGTAGATTCTTTATCGATCATATATTATCTCCATGTACAACTTGTTATACCCAAGCATACCTTTGATATACCCTAAGGGTCTTAAGGAATAAGTCAAAGTATAACTCATCATACACAAGATACTATGATGATCTCAAGTCCAAGGATAACTTGTACTACTACTATCACTACAGAATTCCTATCGATGCATAAGTAAAACTCCATTAGGTATTCCTTAGCGAGCCACGCTCAAAGGAACTTATTCTCTAATAAGCACCTACATACTTGCTTTAGTGTCTCCACACAAAATGATCATGAGATCAATCATCCTCATCCAACGAAAGAAGCAACGATGTACCAATCTATCCTGATTCACTAATCCCCAATTTAGTAATCCAATGATTGGGAACTATTTTAGTTTTAAGCTTCAAGAATTTAGATCTCATTAGAATGATCATCATCATTATTCTAAAAGCATTGCTTAAAACTACGGGTTTATCACATATTATAAAACAAAGATCACGTAGATAATTAAAAGCCTTTAATAAATTAATACTTTTTATTAATAAATGAATAAGATTGTTACAAAATATATTCTTTATCATCAAACATGATTGCTTCTAGTGCATACTACTTTCACATTTAAGAGTCGAAATACATATAATTAAATAAAATAAGACTTGACAAGAATTCCATGTCTTATATTTAATCGGGACATCAGATGGCTAAGGATTGAATTGAATTTTAAGAACTATTTACTCAAAGGTTCTTTTATGATTAATGTTGAAATCTATATTATCCTCGAAAGTCGCTTGATCGCTAGTGAGGCTTATCCTATTCAGAGAATAAATATTATTTATTTAAATAAATTAATTGTTTAATTTATTTATTTAAATAAGATTAGAATTGTTCTAATTGATTTATTCACAACCTGCTTTAATACGGAGAACCTAAAGGGTCATACCATAAAAGGAAGAATAATTATTTAAGATTAATGGCATAATCGTAATAATATAAAGTATGATATTTAATTTAATCTATGGTGATAGAATAAATTAAATAGCTTAATATTTATTATTTAATATTTTAGAAATATTAAATATAAATTAATAAGAGGAGTCTTATTAATATTATTACAATTATTATTATTATTTTAATTTCTAAAAGAGTTTAGGAATTAATTTAATATAAGTACTCTCATTTATTCCTAATTGGATTAGAAGGAAAATTAGTTAAAGGAGTTTAATTAATTATCCCTAATAAGATTAGGGAGCCCTTTAATTAAAAGAGTTTAATTAAATAATACCTTATTTTAATAGGGTTACTTGATATCTTTATAAGATATCGATATTAAGACTACGTGATATTTTCAATGGTTGAGAGTACGCTACTTTTCTATAGAGATAGAAAAAACTAGGGTTTAGCCAACCACCCATCTTCTTGGATCTTTCTTCTTCCTCGTGGATCACCTCTGAGGCCAAACACTTGGGTGGCTAACGCCGATCAAAGGAAGGAACCAAACCCGATGGATTCAAGTCAACGCGAAAAGGATTGGAGGTGAACTTGTACCGAGGAAGCTCTCGATCTTCAAGGGTATGATTCTTGTTCTTTCTTTTTCGCTTAATTAATAATTATGCATAAAGGGTGATTCGGTATATGGTTTGTAAAAAATTTTAAACTCGATTTTTACACGCTTCGCTTAATTTTTGCAATTTGATCAAGGTTTCTGAATATTACAAACCTAATAAAGGCATCGTGAGCCAAACCTTTATACTAATTATTAATTGTTTTAATTTGATACATATATTGATATGTGTTTAGAACAATTTAATTGACATAATTTATCAGATAAAATTTATTAAAAAAATATATATATATATAAATAAAATCGCGATTTTTTTTTTTCACCGATCCGCTTTCAAAAGGTAAGGTGCCACGTGAATAAAAAAAGTAGTAGCAGGAAGCACGTGAATCACCTCCACATGACAAGCTCCCTAAAGGATTATATATATATATAATATAGGTAATCAACGTGGTAATGAGAATATATATATATAAAACCGTTAATTAGATTATATATATATATATATATATATATATATATATATATATATATATATATATATTCTCAATTATTTTATAATTAAAATAAAAGTTTATTTTAATTTTAAAATAAAAGGTTTATTTTAATATTAAAATATAAAGTTTATTTTAATTTTAAAATTGAATTTCATGCTAACTAATTAGAGTTAGAATTGGATTCTATGATAACTAATTAGAGTTGAAATTGGATTATATGTTTCCTTAAATAAAGGAGTTTATTTAGATATGAAATAAGATTTCATATTATTCAAAATAAAAGAGTTTATTTGTGAATGTGAAAGAAAATCCGTGTTTCCTTAAATAAAGGAGTTTATTTAGATATGAAATAAGATTTCATATTATTCAAAATAAAAGAGTTTATTTGTGAATAGGAAAGAAAATCCGTGTTTCCTTAAATAAAGGAGTTTATTTAAATATGAAATAAGATTTCATATTATTCAAAATAAATGAGTTTATTTATGAATAGAAAAGAGAATCTGTTTCCTTTAATAAAGGAGTTTATTTATTTTTACATGGAATTGGATTCCATAATTAATTAAAATAAAGGAGTTTATTTTGATTAAAGATTTTGATTAAAATAAAATAGTTTATTTTATTCAAAATTGGATAAATTAAAATAAAATAGTTTTATTTTGATTTAAATTTGGATTGAAATAAAGGAGTTTATTTTAATTCAAAATTAGATTTTATACTAACTAATTTTGCCCATTAAATGATATCAATATATATATTGAATGTTTATTATTCATAAATGAATGTTATTTATCGATGCATATGGTGATGTGTATGATAATAAATGGGATTGATTATGGACTATCAACCAATGTGATTGGATTTTATTTTAGTTGGATGCATGAATGTATGGGTTTTATTAAATGGGTCTCACAGACTGCCTTCTCTAATTTTTCTTAATGTAAATTCTATCTCCTCCTATGTATTTCCCTCGATCACGATCAAGGTTTCTATTTATTTTAAATAGTTTTGTAATAGGAATAGTTAGAATTAATTTTGAAAAATTGGAGATCAAGGAGCAAGGAGCGCTTGAAGACCCGCTTTTAAATGGAGCCCGGGTTTAAATGTAATAGTTATATTTAAATATTATTTCTTACACCCTTGGGGAGCCTGACCTTTTTTGTTCACTTGGTGACTCTAGTGAACCAAACTAGAATAAAAGTCCATAATCAATCCGTAGAATATAGTATTCTATATGTGCATGCTTATACTATATATATTATATATTATGCAAACATGCTTCGCATGTTCATTAATATGACGCGTTTTTTATATATATATGCATGCGCGCTTAAACAAGATGAGATAAATTAATAACAAACCCCTCAATTTTTATATTAAGTCCTAAGCGCTCAAAGATATTTGGAATATCGAACGTCGCTTTCTAGCATGATAAAATTAATAGAGTATTAAATATTTAATATGAGTTTGTTGTGTCACCACAAGGCAAGTATTAAGTATTTAAGATGTTAATTTATCACATTTGATGCTTATAAAGAAAATTGAACAATATTGTTTTGTTGTGTCACCACAAGGATGATATTTTTCTTTTTGAATATATGGAGTGCTAGGTCGGAACTTAACTTGGATAATTTTGATTCTGGATGTGCCACCACTGATCAAAATAATCTAAGAGGCAAAAGAAAAGGAGTCAGATAGTTGATGTAATCGACAAAAGTTGTCTACCTATTTATTTATATATAGTTTGTTGTGTCACCACAAGGCTATATACATTTGAAATGGGATCCTTATTCTCACTAGCTAATCTTTAATTAGATTTTGCCTTAACTATATAAGTGAGGGTAATATAGTTTGAAAAAATAGTGGGAGATACCAATTTAAAACAAGACCTAATTTATTTTGGTAATTAATAAAAGAATGTATGTTAAAATGTTGTTAATTACAAATTCATTTACGTAATTTTACAATGTCTAAAATTACTATCATCGCTGGGTTATTATTAGATGCTAAATTAACCGCAATCAATTAAACGGATTGGTTAAGAAATTTGAGAATAGTTCTCATAGTCAAAAAGCTATCTTATGTCCTTAATACGCCTATCCCTCGCAATGGTTGCGCATAATGCCTCCGAGGAAGAGATTGCTACTTTTAGAAAGTGGCAAGATGATGCACAATTGCTCAATGCATCATGCTCGCATCCATGAAAGTAACGAAGCTTCAAATACAACATGAAACTATGGATGCTCCTACTATATTCCCGCACATCAAGTAGTTGATGGTGAGGAAAGTAGACCGATAGATATCAAATATCTAAGGAGCTCTTCCGATCTAGAATGGCCAATGGCACTATAAGTATGCATAAAAAAAGTTCTTAACATAATCAATTTGATTGATCAATTAGGACAACCGGTTTTGTCATGGATGGAGAGTTGAGCCAAGATTTGATCTTGCAGTCACTCCCTACTCCTTTCACAATTGTTGTGAATTTTTCATATAAAATAAGCTAGATATCGCCTTCGTTGATTTTCTTAACATGTTGAAAAATGATGAGAGTCACTTTCCAACCAAGAAAGACCATGTCTTATCGGTAGGGGCCAAAGGATCTTCCTAAAAGAAGAACGATTCAAAGAAGGTATATAGAAAGGCATAAACAAAGGATAATAAGAACAAAATCGATACGGATAAAGAAAAGGAGTTTGCTTCCACCGTAATAAGCCCGGACATTGGAAAGAAATCATGAGAAGCATCTTGCAGAGGCTAACCAAAGAAGCTTAGTGAAGTTTCTACATAACAATACGCTTTTGTTCATGATTTAAAATAAATTTTCTTTAAGTCAAGGTTCTACTTGGGTATTGATACCGACTTTGGTTATCATAAATATAGATTTATGAAGGACCAAGCAAGAAGTAGAAAGCTAAACAAAGATAAGTAATCCTATGTGTGAAAAATGAAACAAAGGTTGCTTGCATTAACCATAGAACTTATAGTTTAGCACTCCGCCTACGGCAAATCTATTAAATCAATAAGTTGTTATCAGATTCCAATTCTCGTTGAAACATTATTTCTATTTTATTGTTGGACAATAAAATCTTTGGTATTATATTTAAGAACAATTGTTGTTCTATTTATAATAATAATGTTTTGTATAGAACTAGAATATTACTTAATAGATTTAGTATACTGACTTACATGAAAATAATTTTGCATATTGAACAAATTAGTATAAGAAAAGGAGATGATCACTCAAAGAGTTGAATGTGTGTATTTGCTAAAATACAAGTGTGAATTATTCGAAAGGTTCAAAGAATTGTAAGTGAAACAAATTGACAATGTATTAAGATTCTTTGATTAGATCAAGGAATAAATACTTGTGCAATAAGTTTTAGATCATCTCAAATGGTTTTCTCACAATGGACGCCTCTTGATACTCAATAATTGATCGATGTATCTAAAAGGAAAAATTGTACCTTGTTGGACATGGTACGGTCCATAATGATTTTACCGACATTCCAAAGATTTTTTTTTTTGGGATAATGTCCTAGAAATGGCTACATATCTACGTAAAAGGTAACCTCAAAATCCAAATTTCAAGACTCCATAAAAGTTATGGATGTGGAGGATTCCTAATCTTAAGTATGTTAAGATAAGGGGTTGTCCAACCCATGTGAAAAGGTTTCAAAGGATAAGTTTGGGACAAAATTTGACATGTACAGATTTGTGGGACATCCTAAAGTAAGTTTAGGGCATATGTTCTATAATCCTACATAGCAAAAGGTGTTTATTATAAACACCCTGCCTTCTAAGATAAAGGTGTTTATCATTAAAGGGGCTAATAGGAGGATAATAGATCTTGAAGAGTTCAAGAACCACAAAATACTATAAGTCAAATAAGAGGAACCCGTAGATAGACCTATTATACCACAACCTAATCAGAATCGAATAGTACCAAGATACCTCGGAGGTATGGATTCATCATAGATGATGATGATGAGGTACACATCATAGAAGATGATGATCCAGTTACATACGATGAGGTAAGAGTTCTAGTGTGTACAAAAGGGTCAGTGGGAGCGTCGTGACATTCCTAATATTATATGTTGATATACTACGGATAAGGAATGACATACTAATGCTACAATCAGTAATGATAAAGTTGTCTAAACACACCTCCACGAATGATTTGGGAAGAGTATCTTAATTGGGGATAAAATATATATAGATAGATTTAAAAGGATGCTCAACTTAACCCAAGGAACGATATTCATTTGATGCTAAAGTCGCTTAGCATGGCAAACTCAAGAGATGTCTCATGTTGATGAGCTATGGAGTGTATCTCTTTTTATAGTCACCACAGACTCAAAAAGAGAGATCACATGAGTGACTATCATGTATGCAATGAAATATACAAGATCTAATGTCGATCGGTCATATTCTCGAGAAGATCACCGTAAGATGTTGAAAAACATCTTAAAGTTCTTAACCCAAGACTAAGGATGTGAGCATATTCATGGTGGGTCCGAATTAAAACTAGAGGGCTTAATGCACTCAAGTTTTTCGCATGCACTCAAGACGACGTAAAATTCACTTTAAGGTAAAGTGTTACCATGATCGATGGTGTAGTGAATTGAAAGGTTCCAAACAAAGAAAGAGTTGCTGGTTTAGTGATAAAGACAAAGTATATAGCTATAAATGAAGCTGCAAGTTGATTGTTTGGATTAAAAGTTTATTACAAAACTAGGAATAGTTCCTAAGTCTCATCTTGGATCTAAACATGTGTTGTGGCACTTTCATTTGATTATTAGAATCATTGAAAGATGGGAAATCACTATAGAGATAGTGGACTCTCATGAACAACATTACATATCCATTAACTAAAGCTTATCCAACAAAGCAGGATAATCGCCACTTAGAGTAGAAGAGTATTAGATACCATGACGATTGGCTTTAGTGCAAGTGGGAGATTGAAAGTAGTATGCACACAAGCCAATCATGTTTGATGATAAAGCATATACTTTCAGAATAATCTTATTCATTTATTAATAAAAAGTATTAATTTATTAAAGGCTTTTAATTATCTACACGATGTTGTTTTATAATATGTGATAAACCCATAGTTTTAAGCAATGCTTTTAGAATAATGATGATGATCATTCTAATGAGATCTAAATTCTTAGAAAGCTTAAAACTAAAATAGTTCCCAATCATTGATTACTAAATTGGGGATTAGTGAATCCTATAGATTGGTACATACGTTGTTTGCTCATCGGATGAGGATGATTGATCTCATGATCATTTGTGTGGAGACACTAAAGCAAGTATGTAGTGCTTATTAGAGAATAAGTTCACCGAACGTGGGCTCGCCAAGGAATACCTAATGGAGTTTTACTTGCATCACAATAGGAATTCTCAGAGTGATAGTAGTACAAGTGATCCTTGACTTGAGATCATCATAGTATCTTGTGTATGATGAGTTATACTTTGACTTATTCCTTAAGACCCTTAGGGTATATCAAAGGGTATGCTTGGGTATAATAAGTTGTACATGGAGATAATGTATGATCAATAAAGAATCTACCACTTAATTAAAAAATGAAGAGAAATGTCCTATGTGATTCGATAAATGACAACCCAAAGAGTCCTCGGGTTAAGGCGTAATGAAATTAGAAAGGAGTTTCTAATTTGCATTATTTGAGTCAGCATTTAAGAGTCGAAATACATATAATTAAATAAAATAAGACTTGACAAGAATTCCATGTCTTATATTTAATTGGGACATTGTATGGTGGAAGGATTGAATTGTATTTTAATTATTTACTCAAAGGTTCTTTTATGATTAATGTTGAAATCTATATTATCTAGAAAGTCGTTGATCGCTAGGAGGCTTATCCCTATTATAGAATAAATATTATTTATTTAAATAAATTAATTGTTTAATTTATTTATTTAAATAAAATTAGAATTGTTCTAATTGATTTATTCACAACCTGCTTTAATATGGAGAACCTAAAGGGTCACACCATAAAAGGAAGAATAATTATTTAAGAAGTTAATGGCATAATCGTAATAATATATTATGTATATTTAATTTAATCTATGGTGATAGAATAAATTAAATAGCTTAATATTTATTATTTAATATTTTAGAAATATTAAATATAAATTAATAAGAGGAGTCTTATTAATATTATTACAATTATTATTATTATTTTAATTTCTAAAAGAGTTTAGGAATTAATTTAATATAAGTACTCTCATTTATTCCTAATTGATTAGGAAGGAAAATTAGTTAAAGGAGTTTAATTAATTATCCCTAATAAGATTAGGGAGCCCCTTTAATTAAAAGGGTTTAATTAAATAATACCTTATTTTAATAGGGTTACTTGATATCTTTATAAGAGGAGTCTTATATCGTATATTAAGACTACGTGATATTTCCAATATGGAGAGTACGCCTTTTCTATAGAGATAGAAAAACTAGGGTTTAGCCAACCACCCATCTTCTTGATCTTTTTCTTCTTCCTCGTGGATCACCTCTAGAGGCCAAACACTTGGGTGGCTAACGCCGATCAAAGGAAGGAACCAAACCCGTGGATTCAAGTTGAACGCTAAAAGGGATTGAGGTGAACTTGTACCGAGGAAGCTCGATCTTCAAGGGTATGATTCTTGTTCTTTCTTTTTCGCTTAATTAATAATTATGCATAAAGGGTGATCCGGGTATATGGTTTGTAAAAAATTTTAAACTCGATTTTTACACGCTTCCGCTAAATTTTTGCAATTTGATCGCCTTCTTGAATATTACAAACCTAACACCATTGTCTTCAACAACCGATATGCCTCATCAAAACTCTTAGACATGATCGCCCCCCTCATTTGCTACATCAATACTAGCCTCGTGGACGCCATGGCAAACCATCACAAAATATTCCCAATTGCATCCAATCGCGAAATTCCATGATGAGGGCACTTACGGAGCATATCCTTAAACCTTTCCCACGCCTCATATAACGATTCTAAATCAAACTATGCGAAAGTGTGAATATCGTTCCGTAGTTTTGCCGATTTTGCTGGTGGGAAGAACTTAGCTAAAAAATTTTGAGCTAAGTCATCCCAAGTGGTGATCGAGCCATGAGGCAAAGAGTGTAACCAACTTCGTGCTTTGTCTTTCAAAGTAAACGGGAACATCCTCAACCTTGTAGCATCTTCCGATACATTGTTAAATTTGAAGGTGTTGCAAACTTCCAAGAAACTCAAGATATGCTCATTAGGATCATCTATCGAATTACCCCCAAACTGACATGTATTCTGTAGCATTTGAATTGTTCCCGGCTTTATCTCAAATCGTTTCGTGATTGATTGTCGGCCTCTTAATACTCGACTGCAAATCCGTGACATTCGGCATGGCGTAATCTCTTAGTGATTTCTGATCGTTCCCTGCAATGTTCACGGGTATTTCCTGGTCTGTCAGTTCTTCTTCCAAATGTATAACCTCACTATTCAACCGCAATTTCCAGAACTTCTTTTCAATGTCATCTGTATACGAAAAAAGTTCCTCTTTAGCTTTCGATCTAGTGTGCATACACGCACAAGAATTCCTGCCAATCCAAGAAGACAAATAAGTAACGCTTAAATTAAGACCGAATTGATTATAACTAATATGAAATTAATATTAATAAAATTTCAAAGAATGACGCCTAAAAACTTGTTGGTTGATTTCATAATCAATAATTACGTGCAAGTATACACGATCAACAAGTAATAAAGTAATAAGAAAAGTATCGTTCCCATAGAGAATTCAAATTAATAAATGTGAGACCCCGAATTTTATGAAATAAAATTATTCAATTTTTCTATTTTGGTAAATAGTTAAATTGATAAAAGTTTAAATTTAAGGGTGATATGTGAATTTTTTTTTAAAGTAGACAAGTTGTCATAAAATACCTAGTTACTATTCACTCTAAAGTGTTGTTCACTTTCGAGTATTTGGGGCACTTTTGTGTTCTGAGTACTATTCACGAAGTTACTATTCATGAGTTACTATTTACGAGTTACTATTCATGAATTACTATTCACGAAGTTACTATTCACAAGTTACTATTCACGAGTTACTATTTACAGGAAATATTCGATTAGTCGGGGAATATTCGTACGACGATACAATCATTGGTGGACCCCACAACGGAATTATTATCGGATTAAAAAAAATGACAAAAATATTTTTATAAAAATAACGTCTAAAGTTTTTTACTGAATTAATCGTTGAAACACCCAAAGTTAAAAAATACGAAGAATACGCGTGGTTGCATAAGAGTATTACCAGATTGATTATTGATGCATATGTGATAAGTTACTCGGTTTTGTTTTATTGGTATTATTAATGTAATAAAATAGAAAAACTTTTATATAAAATGTAATACTTTTATAAAGTTATTCTATAAATAGAATATATTATATTCTATTATGCATAAGGTTTTTATATAGTAAAATATTTTTATATAAAATGTAATACTTTTATAAAGTTATCTATTTTATTAGACAATAATTAGAATATAATATATTTTATTATGCATATAGTGTTTGCATAAAGCTCTGATAAGTGTTTGCAGATAGTAAAATCTTTTATAAAGTTATTCGCTTTATTAGATTATAAATAGAATATATTATATTTTATTTAAAAGATTTTGCTTTAAATATCGAATCACGATTAAAGTAAATCAATTTGGACCGCTCATGAGTTAGTTACTATGCAATTCCATTTTACTATAAATAGAAGCTCATTCCTTTATAATTTCTTATGAATTCAATTTGAAACTCTGAGAGAGAAACTATAGAGAGTTCTTCTTCTATAATCTTGAGCGTATTTCTTTAGAGTTTAAGAAAGCTTTGAAGCATAGTGCAAGTTTTCTTTGAGTATATCCTCCTTCCTACCAATTTAATACTCTTCTTTACGATAGGGAATATTATTTGTTGTACTCATAAGGGGTATTCTTTCTTTCTTATTCATGAAGAGAAACTTCATTATTCCATTCTTTATTATTCTCGTTGAAATAACTCAGATATGCGGGATACCCTATACTTGGTGAAATTCTTCCATTATTTCATTCTTTATTATTCTGTTGAATATCCTGTCAGGCGCTTTTACGTACAACTCGGGTTCCGCTTTTATTATTATTCTGCTGGAATATCCTGTTTTGTGCGCTTTCTGCCGGACATGGTTCCGCCTTTTATTGGTATTCTGTTGGAATAACTCGTCTATGCTGGTACCACATGCATGGTGATTTCATTGTTATTCCATTCCTTATTATTCTGCTGGAACATCCGCTTGTGTGAATTTTGCCTCGATATGGTTCCATTATTATTATTCTCATTGAATAACTTCGCCTATCTGGGCACCGCATGCATGGTGATTTCTTTTGTTATTTCATTCTTTATTATACTCGGTTGGTTAAAGTTTTAACTTCTATAATCCATGAAATTAGTGGAATATCCTTGATATTTGCACTTCATCCAAAGATCTTTTCATGGAAATATTCTTCCGAGCATTCTTGAATTTTACTCTACAAAGCAAAGATCATGTTGGAAATTGGATGTTATTGGTTCATGGATAAATTGATTCTTGAACTTGTTTTATTGAATTCTTATATCATTGTCATCATCCTCATATTTATATTATGTGAAAGTCATCTGTGACCTGTAGTGCGTAGATGGACTTGGTATGATTATGACCAGGGATTATTCGATATAATCATAAACCGTAATGTTACAAATGATGTGGAAAAAGTCCTCATTGCACGTAGTGCATTGATGGACGCTTTTTTGGTATGATTATGGCTATGGATTCTCTTTGGCCGTAGTGCAAAGATGAATTGTTTTATGGTATGATCATGATTGTTGATGAAAACACGATTATCTTTAGCCCGTAGTGCATGGATAATTCGTGGTCGTGATATTAACGAATATCCTTAGCCGTAGTAGTGCATGGATAATTCAATGATATGGATTTATTATCGAAATGAGTCTCAAATATGATGAAATATAAATTCATGGATGTGATATTAACGAATATCCTTAGCCGTAGTGTATGAATAATTCAAAGATATGGATTTATTATCGAAATGAGTCTCAAATGATGAAATATAAATTCATGGATGTGATATTAACGAATATCCTTAGCCGTAGAAGTGCATGGATAATTCAAAGATATGGATTTATTATCGAAATGAGTCTCAAATATGAAATATAAATTCATGGATGTGATATTAACGAATATCCTCGGCCAGTGCGAAAGGTGATTCGATGATGTGGATTATTTATTGTCGAGTCTCAATATAAAATATTTATTATACACTTTAATTAGTAGAAGATAGTAGATATCATGCTCTACTTGACTCTTCTAAAATACAGTTGTATGTCTTTGGCATGTAGTGCAAAGATGAATTGATAATGAATATCTTTGGCCATAGTGCAAAGATGAATTTATTAGTATGATTATGAGCAAGAATTCTGATTTGGTATAACCATGATTTTTGATGTTTCAGGTGAAAGATAGGTGATGAAAATTATCTTCGTCCTGGTTGCGAAAAGGAATTTAGAACCACAATTATGATTATGAGTTATTCATATGATTGTGGACAAAAACTGTTGATTTATTTTACATGGATAAAACATTATTGGTGGACTTTTAACATAGAGAAGATAATTAACCTTCTGGTCAATTTGACTCTTCTAATGGATTGCTCGCGCTCACTGCAACTACTATGGTTGAATATTTTATCATCTACCATATGTTCTAAATCTCGATTTATTATTAATGAAAGCTATTGATAATTTAATTATCTTTAGTCAAGATATTCTTTTTATTGGGCTAGTTATGTGCTCACCCTTTCTCGCTTTCACAATTCCTTTCGTAATAAGAGTGTTCTTTGTAAGAGTGTCACGGGTCGAGCGGGGATAACGAGGGAATAGATGTAAGACCTCAAATTTTTTTAAATAAAAGGAATTTCCTTTATTTATTATTTTGAAATAAGTAAGGGTTGATTTGATTAATGTGGATAGTTAAGGGTTAAATACGCAAATATTTCAAAATAAGCAAGTGGTTATAAAATATTCATTTTTATTTGGAATATTCGTTTGGTCGTGGAATATTCAGATCATCGCTTGTGAATATTCGCATTTACTTCGCCAAGTAATGTGTGGGGCCCCATAACGGAAAGCGATTGGATGAGGAAAACGACAAATATAAGTTGGTTAAAAAATAACCAGAAGTAGTTATTACAGTTAAGATCGTTGAATACCCTTGGTTAAAATACAATGAATACGCGCATCAGCACAAAAGAAGACACCAGTATTGCATGAAGATTGTTGAATTATCGATCCTTACGTAAGATGGCACTACTCAATAATTTTCACAAGAGTTATCGCTCAATATTTTATTTTATCGATTCAATAATTGTCATATTGATATTTTATATTATCATTGTTCAATAATTGTCACCGCACAAGATTTCCCATTATCGCATCAATAATTCATATTATTTGAATAATATTATTAGATAACATTATTGGCAATGTCTAGAAAGTTCGCTTCAAGGAGAGGTTTGGTCACCTAATCATGCGCCCAAAGAAGAGAGATCCTTATCGAAAGCCCCTTTCCTCGGAACAAATACCGGTCATTATAAATGTGATTCTCAGAATATTATTTGTGAATAATTAATTATTGATTCATATGATAAGGAAATATTTATTTTATATGAATATAAATGATGGATTTATTTATGTGGTTATTAATGAAGGAATTAATGTTGAGGTGTTTTATCAAGATTTTATCTGATTGAGGTGTTAAAAATCAAATCGTGGGTTTCAGATATATCATGGGGTTATAATTTTTAATCCGACCGCTTGATTGTGGTAATTTTTGGGTATGTTATACATACATAAGTTGAGTATATGTCCACAAATTTTGAACCGTTAAAATGCAAATAATGATTTGTTGTGAATTTTAAGAGGTGTCTGATTCTAAATTAGGTTTATAATTGATTTTGGTGGAAAATTTAGAATTGAGTGGGCCCCACTTGTGGTTGGTGAAAAAATGTGCTGAATTTTATTTCAAATGTGGTGGGTGGCATAGTAGCAGTGTAAAGCCATCGTGTAAAGCAGTCAAGTCTGCCTTGCACGGCTAACATTTTCCTATAAATGAGGGCTAAGTTAGAATTGAAAATCACACCGTAAACAAAGTTTTCTCTTTCTCTATATTATCGAGCGATTTTGTGAGTATTTAGATACTTTGAGAGTTGCTGTTCAAAGACAAGTTTCATTCAAAGATCACTTCCGACCTTCCTTCCGGCAATCGATTCTTTCGAGGTAAGGGATATTATTTTTTTCGTAATGATATTATTTCTTCAATATCATTACGCCAAAATGTCGATCCGAAGTTTTTTATCAAATTTGAACTTTTTCATGCTTGGTTACTTATTCATGAGTTACTATTCACGAAGTTACTATTCATGAGTTACTATTCACGAAGTTACTATTCACGAGTACTATTCATGAAGCGTGAAGATGTTTTTTTGTGGAATTTCTATCTTTTTGGTGTTTGAGTTACTATTCACGATACTAAGACTATTCACGATACTACAAGACTATTCACGATACTTAAGACTATTCAATCTAAAATGAAAATTTTTCTTTTCGTTCAAAATATCTATTCGGATACTAGCTTTGATTGTATCCATGTTTTGATCATTCTCGAATTTTACACCACTATGATTATTTTTGAGGTATTTTTGACTCGGATAAAACAAAGTACTAATCCTTAATCCTTAATCCTTGTCATTTTGTTTCAATCGGATTCGCTTTTTTAAAAAATATTTTCATCATCCTCGCCTTAAATGATGATATTATTGAATATCTTTGGCCCAGAGTAAAGATGAATGATTTCTCAAGAATATCTTTGGCCCAGAGTGAAAGATGAATGTTTAAATGAATACGACCGATCGATGAATATCTTTGGCCTTAGTAAAAGATGAACAGTGTTTAGATGAATACGACCGATTGATGAATATCTTTGGCCTTTTAGTGCAAAGATGAACAGTGTTGAGATGAATACGACCGATTGATGAATATCTTTGGCCCGAAGTGCAAAGATGAATATTTGATTCGAGATGAATATCATTGATGTTACAGTGGATAAAATATTGATGATGGACCGTTAAATTCATAGATTATAGTAGATTTCATTCTCTACGTAACTCTTCTATGAATTATTATTTCACCATGCGAATATTGATCCAAACTTGTTGCATATCAGATTCTATCGATTTTTCCTCGCTGAGACTAACGATAATTTGTCAGATATTATCTTAGTCATAATATTCTTTACCGGGCTAGTTGAGCTCACCCTTTCCCTTTTGTTCCATTTTTCTCTCGTGAGGCGAGAATATAATGAGTACTAGCTTCTGGGTATGGAATGAAGGTTTTAGAGAGGATTGTTTAGTAGTCCTCACCATTTTTTAAAAATAATGTATCAATAAATGTGATGAGGATTTATTTGAGTATAGATATTGTCTGTAGATAATATTTGTATTTAAACTCACAAGATATATCGTTTTTGTAATAATAAAGTTGTAGTTGTTTCTTTGCACTCACGATTTGGCGACTCAGAATGGGTGGATGTATACCCTATTTGGGGCCACAAATGGTATCGTAGCTAGGATATGATCTCCATGAGATCTGGAATAAACTAGAGGGGAGAGACGAGTAAATCCTTCGCTAAAGGTGTCCTACCTAAGCTTATTTGTTGGTTGGTCATATTATAGGGGTATTATGTGATTTGTTAATTTATTTAATTAACCCTTGTTTTATGATAGTTTTTTTAGAATGGTCACGAGAACGTTAACAATGGAGTGAATGAGATCGTGGAGACACCTCTAATCGCCAAACTGTGATAATGTGATGTCAAAGTAAGAAGGAATTAGAGATATCCATGCAGAGTGAAGAATTGATAGTCAGCACCCAGATAATCGCAGAGGTAACAAATGAGAGAGGAGGAAGAAGAGGAAGAAGAGGTACCAAGAGAGTTTATTAGAGGTATTTTACGATCGAAATATAGAATCGCAAAATCGTATTCATGAGTTGTAAGAAGAAAGCAAAGAATTGCAGCAATGTGGGAGCAAAAGGATGCAACGATTCAAGCTCAGGTTACCCGATACGTGATGCTTGAATGTAAGCACTTTTTCGCGTAGTATAAGATGATAAAGTCGAATCGAAATGAAAGAAGAAATAACCGAACGAGTGAGAATGAGTGATGCATGGGTAAAAGTCGCATCGACGCGCTGATATTATGGAAAGAGATGTCCAATCTAAAAAGAGAAGATTTAACGATGACGGAAGACGTTTAAGAAGAACATCAAGACCATCAACAAATTCTAGGGAAGAGAACGATCGCCGCTAGATGCTACGATGTGAGAGGAGGACATATAAGGTCAAACTGCTCAAAGCCTTCCAAGGTATGCTATAATTGTGGAAAAGAAGGACATATCGCCGAGATCAGACGATATCGAAACCCACCCAAATGTGAATGGTGACTCAAAAAAGGATGTCCTGTAAAAGTCAAAGTCAACGGTTCTCGAAGAGCGCTTGTCGCGACCGGCCAAAAAATGCGAGGAACCCTAACGGTTAAGACGGTTAGTTAATTATAAATTCTTGCAAAGTTTATACCTTTACTAGATACCTGCTTCTACCCATTCTTTATCTCTTTGCTTATACCAACGCTTGAACTCGACTACTGAGAAATTAGACTTTGACCTATTTATGGAGAATCCGCTAGAGAAACTTTCATTACATCTCGTTGTTTTAGAAATCTTGTTTGATTCAAGTCAGCACTATCACATTACCTCGTTAACCTTATTTCTATAGAGATATTTGCTTTTGATGTGATTTTAAGGTTAACTACTCATCATGCCAAATTGATTGCTTTTAGTAAGGTCATTAGTTTTCATATTCCTAAGCAACCTCGTTATTCAATTCAAGCAATCAAACCATTGTAATCAAACATTTTCATATCAAGCCATGAAGTCATTCGCTTATTACGGATGTCAAGTTTTCTTAGTCCATGTTATGGATTTGAATAAAGACACGCCGATTTGAATAATATTCTGTTGTTATTGATTTTTCCCGACGTATTTCAAGAATTTCTTAGCTTACTCCCAAAGCCTCGATATTAAATTTTGTATCGACTTTGAACCCAGACAAAACTCATTTCTAAAATCTCATATCGAATGGCTCCTATCAACTTCGTGAGTTAAAATTCAACTATAGAATTTGGTACCGAGCCTTTATCTTGCGACTTTTTTGTGGAATTCACCTGCCGCCGCACTCTCGTAGGGACGCCATATTCGTATGCGATAGTAAATCGATAGGTGTCATTGTGACGCATATCCAAGATTGGGATATGAGTCACAATTGAGAGCAACCTAAGTCAAGAATCGAAATACGTAGCTTTCTAGGCTTAGTTGGTTATTATCTGAGATTCGTTGAAGGATATTCTCAATCGCTATTCCATTAACGCAATTAACTCGTAGAGATACAAAATTCGAATGGAGCAAGGAATGTGGGAAGAGCTCAAGAACTCAAGAGGAGACTCATTTCAAAGATGTTCTTCACCATGCCATCTCGGAAAAGCGAACGCAGTAGCCGACGTGTTGAGTAGAAGATCGATATAGTAACGAAACGTACGATATTGTCAAAGACTAATTTCAGATAATTTACAAATAATAGAGATGGAGATGAAAACCTAGGTACCCACGTGATGATATACGAGTATAATCGACTTTAGTCGATAAAGTTAAAGTCGCCAAGCCACCGAATTCGAAAATGATGCGTATGAAGAAGAAAGTACAAGAAGGAGCTATTCCTAAGCGAGAATCGATGAAGAAGGAATACTTCGAGTCCACTCTAGACTTTCAGTTCCTAACGACTCGATTTGAAGTACAAGATTATGATGGAGGCACACAATACGCCATTTGCAATCCATCCTCGAAGTACTAAAATGTATCGTGATCTTCTACATACATTTTGGTGGAACAATATGAAGAGAGAGATTGCAAAGTTTATCTCGATGTGTTTAACTCACTAACGCAGTAAAGGCGCGCGAGCATCTAGTACCTAAGGGTCCGCTGCAACCACTTGAGATTCCTGAATGGAAGTGGAAACACATTACCATGGATTTCATTACACGGGTCTTCCTACGCTTCTCAAGGCATCAATGCTATTTGGGTTATTGTTGATAGATTAACCAAGTCTCGCTTTCATTTCTTACCGATACGAGAGACTTATTCCTTGAACGCCTTTCTCGTATGTACGTAAATGAGATTGTGAGATTGTATGGCATGCCAAAGATCCATAGTTTTAGATCGCGACCCAAGATTCACTTCATGATTTTGGGTTAGAAAAGCTATGGGCACGAATTTATTTATTTGGCTTTGACATACCATCCTCAAACCATGGGCAATCGTAAAGGACTACTCAAACTCTCAAGATATATTAAAACTCGTGTCCTAGATTTCAAAGGAAGTTGATAAGTATTTACCATCGGTGGAATTCTCATACAACAATAGTTATTAAACAAATATAAATGGTTCCATTCAAGCATTATATGGACGAAAATGTCGCTTCTCCAATATGTTGGGATGAGGTGGGTGAAGCAACATTGTTGGGACCCGAAAGTTAGTACGTGATGACTCACCGAAAAGATCCAAATGATTCGACAACGATACAAACCAAGACAAGATCGACAAAAGAGTTATGCGATCTTCATCGAAAGGACGTGGAATTTAATGTAGGGATCATGTATTGTCATGAGTTGCTCCATGGAAGGGAGTTACAAGATTTGGGAAGAGAGGAAAGCTCAATCCACGATTTATCGGGTCCATTTCAAATTCTCGACCGAGTAGGAAATGTAGCCTATAGACTTACATAGCACTCCAAGTATGTCTCGTGTTCATAATGTGTTTCATATATCGCATTTCAGAAATATGTGAAAGACCCGACCACGCTATAGAGTTAGAACCTGGACGAGATAGTCAAGACTTAACGTATGAGGAGGTACCACCAAGATTTTGATAGAAGGAGCATGTCCCACGCTAAGAAAGGTCATACCACAAGTTAAAGTTTTGTGGAGGAATCATGCTATAGAGGAAATGACCGGGAATTGGAAACGGAAATGAAAGCGAGGTATCCTCACCTTTTGAAACACTGTATCGTGACGCCAATTTCGAGGACGAAATTTCATAAGGAGGGAGGTCAGAAGACCTCAAATTTTTTAAATAAAAGGAATTTCCTTTATTTATTATTTTGAAATAGTAAGGGTTGATTTGATTAATGTGGATAGTTATGGGTTAAATACGCAAATATTTCAAAATAAGCAAGTGGTTATAAAATATTCATTGTTGCTGGGAATATTCGTTTGGTCGTGGAATATTCGTCTCGTCGGGAATATTCGTATAACCAACAGCCAATGCCATGTGGGCCCCATAACGGAAAGCGATTGATGAGGAAAACGACAAATATAAGTTGGTTAAAAATAACTACGTAGTTGTTACCAAGTAAGACCGCTGAATACCCGGTGGTTAAAATACGTGAATACGCTGTGGTCGCATAAAGAAGAAGACACTAGAGTGATTGCATGCGATTGTTGAATTATCGATCCTTACGTAAGATGGCACTACTCAATAATTTTCACAAGAGTTACCGCTCAATATTTTATTTTATCGATTCAATAATTGTCATATTGATATTTTATATTATTGTTGTTCAATAATCATCACCATATGATTTCCCATTATCGATCAATAATTCATATTATTTGAATAATATTATTAGATAACATTATTGGCAATGTCTAGAAAGTTCTCGCCTAAGGAGAGGTTTGGTCACCTAATTGCGCTACCAAGAAGAGAGATCCTTATCGAAAGCCCCTCTTCCGGAACAAATTTCATTCATATAAATGTGATTCTCGTAATATTATTTGTGAATAATTAATTATCGATTCATATGATAAGGAAATATTTATTTTATATGAATATAAATGATGGATTTATTTATGTGGTTATTAATGAAGGAATTAATGTTGAGGTGTTTTATCAAGATTTTATCTGATTGAGGTGTTAAAAATCAAATCGTGGGTTTTGAGATATATCATGGGTTATAATTTTTAATCCCACCGCTGATTGTGGTAATTTTTGGGTATGTTATACATACATAAGTTGAGTATATGTCCACAAATTTTGAACCGTTAAAATGCACGAATGATTTGTTGTGAATTTTAAGAGGTGCTCGATTCTAAATTAGGTTTATAATTGATTTTGGTGGAAAATTCTAGAATTGAGTGGGCCCCACTTGTGGTTGGTGAAAAAATGTGCTGAATTTTATTTCAAATGTGGTGGGTGGCAATAGTAAGGTGTAAAGCCATCGTGTAGCAGTCAAGTCTCGCTTTTGGCTAACATTTTCCTATAAATAGAGGGCTAAGTTAATTGAAAATCACACCGTAAACAAAGTTTTCTCTTCTCTCTATATTATCGAGCGATTTTGTGAGTATTTAGATACTTTGAGAGTTGCTGCTCAAGATAAGTTTCATTCAAAGATCACTTCCGACCTTTCCTTCCGGCAATCGATTCTTTGAGGTAAGGGATATTATTTTTTTTCAGAATGATATTATTTCTTCAATATCATTACGTCAAATGTCGATCCGAAGTTTTTATCAAATTTGGAACTTTTTCATGCTCAGGGTTACTATTCATGAGTTACTATTCACGAAGTTACTATTCATGAGTTACTATTCACGAAGTTACTATTCACGAGTACTATTCATGAAGCGTGAAGATGTTTTTTTTTTGGAATTTCTATCTTTTGGTGCTCTGAGTTACTATTCACGATACTACACTATTCACGATACTCTGACTATTCACGAATACTAAGACTATTCATATTCAAAAATGAAAATTTTTCTTTTCGTCTAAAATATCTATTCGGATACTAGCTTTGATTGTATCCATGTTTTGATCATTCTCGAATTTTACACCACTATGATTATTTTCGAGGTATTTTTGACACTGGATAAAACAAAGTACTAATCCTTAATCCTTAATCCTTGTCATTTTGTTTCACCGGATTCGCTTTTTAAAAATATTTTCATCATCCTCGCCTTAAATGATGATATTATTGAATATCTTTGGCCCAGAGTGCAAAGATGAATGATTTCAAGAATATCTTTGGCCTGTAGTGCAAAGATGAGCAGGTGTTTAAATGAATACGACCGATCGATGAATATCTTTGGCTTTAGTAGTGCAAAGATGAACAAAAGTTGAGATGAACACGACCGATTGATGAATATCTTTGATTTAGTGCAAAATGAACATCTTTGAACACGACCGATTGATGAATATCTTCGCCTGTGAAGCAAAGATGAATATTTGATTCGAGATGAATATCGATTGATGTTACAGTGATAAAATATTGATGATGGATCGTTAAATTCATAGATTATAGTAGATTTCATTCTCTACGTAACTCTTCTATGAATTATTATTTCACGCGAATATTGATCCGAAACTTGTTGTCTATCAGATTCTATCGATTTTTCCTCGTTGGAGACTAACGATAATTTGTTGTATATTATCTTAGTCATAGTATTCT
The DNA here is from genome assembly GCA_020205615.1 of Panax quinquefolius. Lineage (NCBI taxonomy): Eukaryota > Viridiplantae > Streptophyta > Magnoliopsida > Apiales > Araliaceae > Panax > Panax quinquefolius. The sequence goes on from CM035160.1 coordinate 138,365,978, forward strand.
TTATCGGGCTAGTTGAGCTCACCCTTTCCTTTTTTGTTCCATTTTTTCTCGTGAGAGCGAGAATATAAATAGTACTAGTCTGGGTATGGAATGAAGGTTTTAGAAAGAGATTGTTTAGTAGTCCTCACCATTTTTAAAATATGTATCAATAAATGTGATGAGGATTTATTTGAGTATAGATATTGTCTATTTGTAAGATAATATTTGTATTTAAACTCCAAAGATTTTAATTTCTAAAATAGTTTTTGACTATACTTTTATGTAAAGTACCATTGTAAGGTTGTGGTCGAGGTACCATGAGAGTTACATACATTTGTATTAAAACTCATAGTTAATCGTGGTTCGTATTCTATACGGATACCAACAATTGTATAAATGAATTTGTATTTGAATTACGTACCATGTATCTGCCACTTCGGAATTGGTGAAGTATACCTAATTTTGGGGCGTCCACGGTTGCATATCGAGCTTAGGATATAATCATTTGGCGAGAGATAAGAGTCTAGAACTAGGAGGAGAGGCGAGGTTATATACTTCGCTAAGTGTGTGACTTACCTAAGTCAAATTGTTTACTTGATAAGTTGACAAATTATGATATGTCAATTAACCTTTGTTTGAAGCTATATTCTAGAATGATATCCGAAATACGAGAGAGATGAGAAATGAGAAAATCATGATAGCGAGGAAATTACAGGAAGGCACAATCTAAAAAAAGCAAGGTAGTCTCATCTCTTGAATATCAGTACGTCACGTAAATTTCGAAATGAGAAATTTCATAAGGAGGGTGATTGTGAGACAAGAATTTTATGAATAAAAATATTCAATTTTTCTATTTTGGTAAATAGTTAAATTGATAAAAGTTTAAAGTTAAGGGTGATATGTGATTTTTTTTTTCCAAAGTAGACAAGTTGTCATAAAATACCTGGTTACTATTCACTCTAGTATTGTTCACTCGAGTATTTGGGGCACTTTTTGTGTCAGAGTACTATTCACGAGTTACTATTCATGAGTTACTATTCACGAGTTACTATTCATGAATTACTATTCATGAGTTACTATTTATGAGTTACTATTTACGGAAAATATTCGATTAGTCGGGGAATATTCGTACGACGATACAATCATTGGTGGACCCACAACGGAATTATTGTCGGATTGAGAAAATGAGAAAAATATTTTTATGAAAATAACGGCGGAAGTTTTACCAATTAACTGCTGAAACACCCGGTGTTAAAATACAATAATACGCTGCGGTTGCAAGAAGCAATACGGTATTGATTATTGATGCTTATGTGATAAGTCACTCCGTTTTGTTTTATTTGTATTATTAATGTAATAAAACAAAAAACTTTTTTATATAAAATGAATACTTTTATAAAGTTATTCATAAATAGAATATATTATATTCTATTATGCATAGTAAAATATTTTTATATAAAATGTAATACTTTTATAAAGTTATCTATTTTATTAGATAATAATTAGAATATAATATATTTTATTATGCATAGTGTTTTGCATAGTGCGCATAAGGTTTTGCATAGTAAAATCTTTTATAAAGTTATTCGTTTTATTAGATTATAAATAGAATATATTATATTTTATTTAAAAGATTTTGCTTTAAATATTGACCATCAGATTAAAGTAAATCAATCTGGACCGTTCATGAGTTAGTTACTATGCAGTCCATTTTTCTATAAATAGAAGCTCATTCCTTCATAATTTCTTACGAATTCACTGAAACTCTAGAGAGAGAAACTATAGAGAGAATTCTTCTTCTATAATCTTGAGCATATTTCTTTAGAGTTTAAGAAAGCTTTGAGCATAATGCAAGTTTTCTTTGAGTATATCCTCGCCGTACCAGTCGGAATACTCTTCTTTTACGGTAGGGAATATTATTTGTTGTACTCGAAAGGGGTATTATTTCTTTCTTTCGTCTTCATGAAGAGAACTTCATTATTTCTATTCTTTGTTATTATGTTGGAATAACTTTTGCCTCATGTAATCACCGCATACTTGGTGAAATTCTCATATTATTCCATTCCTTATTATTCTGTTGGAACATCTTGTCTGTGCTTTACGCATGACCTGGTTCCATTATTTATAACTCTGTTGGAACATCCTGTCTGTGCTTTACGCATGACCTAGATCCATTATTTATCATTCTGTGGAACATCCCGTCTGTGGCTTTTACATACGACCTAGTTCCGCTAATTATTATTCTGTTGGAATATCACATGCATGCTTTCTGGCATGACACGGTTCCATTATTTATCATTCTATTGGAACATCCTTTCATGCGTAAGGTTTATGTATGACTGGTTTCGTTATTTATTATTATGTTGGAATAACCTCGTCATGCATGCGGTTACATCGCATGCCTGGTGATTTCTTTTGTTATTCCATTTTTTATTATACTCAGTTGTTAAAGTTTTGACTTCTATACTCCATGAAATTAGTGGAATATCCTTGATATTTGTTTTTCATCCAGTATCTTTTTATGAAAATATTCTTCTGAGCATTCTTGAATTTTACTCTACAAAGAAGTATCATGTTAACAATTTGGATGTTATTAGTTCTTGGATAAATTAATTCTTGAACTTGTTTTATTGAATTCTTATATCATTGTCATCATCCTCATGTTTATATTATGTTGAAAGTCATCTTTGGTCGTAGTGCATAGATGGACTTGGTATGATTATGACCAGGGATTATTCGGTATAATCATGACCGTAATGTTACAAATGATGTGGAAAAAGTCATCTTTGGCCGTAGTGCATAGATGGACTTGGTATGATTATGACTAGGGATTATTCGGTATAATCATGACCGTAATGTTACAAATAATGTGGAAAAAGTCCTCATTGGCCCGTAGTGCATTGATGGACAGCTTTGGTATGATTATGGCTATAGATTCTCTTCTTGACCCGAAGTGCAAAGATGAATTGTTTTGTGGCATGATCGAACCGTTGATGAAAACACACGATTATCTTTTATCGTGGAGCATGGATAATTCATGGTCGTGATACTAAAGAATATCCTCGGCTCAGTAGTGCGGGATGATTTAATGATGTGGATTATTTATTAAACCGAGTCTCAGCGATAAAAGTGATGAAAAACCTTTTTAAATCATAGAAGATAGTAGATTTTATTCTCTACTTGACTCTTCTAAGGGATTGCTTATTCATTGCGCTTAAACTTGATGTTGTTATATTTTATCGCTTAACATCTTTGTTGAGGCTAACGATAATTTATTCTGCATTATCTTAGTCATAATATTTCTTACTGGGCTAGTTGAGCTCACCCTTTCTTTCATTGTTCTCTTGAGGAAATGAGAATGTAGCTGGGACTAGTCATGGAACAGAGTGATGGTCCTAGATGTTTGCATTAGTAATCCTCACTATTCAGTGAAATAGTGGAAAAATAAATGTAATAATATTGAATTTGAGTTTGTATATTGTTTAGACGACAATATTTGTATTAAAACTCATAGCTTATGTTTTGTCATACTTTACACGACAGTTGTATAATTAAGTTGTATTTGTATTCTGTACCATGTATTTGGCGACCCAGAATAGGTGATGTATACCTGTTTTGGGGGCGTCACAATTTAATATCAAAGCTTAGGATATGATCCCTGGCTAAGATGTGAGACTAGAACTAGGAGGGGAGAGACGGGGAATTCCTTCGCTATTATGACCTACCTAAGTTTATTTGGTATTTAATTGGTCGGTCAGAGTATAGGGATGATATATGATATGTTAATTTGTTTAATTAACCCTTGTTTTGTGACAGTATTTGAGAATGACATCTAAAATTTTTGAGATGTACAATGGAGCAAAACAATATGACCTTGTCTCAGTACGAGGCTAAGTTTGCCGAGTTATCCTGGTTTGCATCCCATTTGGTCGATAATGAGGAGCGAATGACGCGAATGTTTCTAAGAGGTTTAAAACCTGATATACGTCAATACCTCATTTCTCACAAACTTTGTTTATATTCAGATGTTGTGAATAGGGCTCAGTTATTGGAGCACGATAATGAGTCAGCACAACCAAAAGGTAAAGAGCAACAACACGATAATAATCATACCGGTGGCAACGACCATCAGAATAATGATAACCATCATGGGGGAAATTATCATGCAAAGAATGGTAACCACTTCGGTGGTAATCATGGCCAAGATAATAGAAGTGGAAATTTCAAAAAGAGAAGGTCATTTAGCTCGATTTTTTCAGATAATAGTGAAGTCAAGTCCAATTGGACGATTGGTACCAAAGGCGGATCTGATAAAAACAAAGTCGGTGGTTTCAGGGAGAGCGTTTTTCGTGACTTCTCAAAAAGCGAGTAACCCGAACGAAGTTAGCATGGTTTAGTTAATTATAAATTTTTGCGAAGTCTATACCTTATTCAATACCAGTTCTACCTATTCTTTTATCTCTCTTGCTTGCGCTCAACGTTTAAATTTGACTTCGGAGAAATTAGACTTTGATTTATTGGTTGAAACTCCGTTAGGAGAAACCTTCATTACATGTGCTATCCAAGTCTTGGATGAGAGTCACAGTTTTGAATGATATTTCTATTGTTAATAAATTTCCTGACGTATTCTTGAAGACTTCTTATCCTACCCTAGAGCGTGAAATTGAATTTTGTATTGACCTCAGTACAAAACCCATTTCTAAAACCCTCAAATATTTCTTCAACTAAAATGAACGTAACATGCGCTAAAGACGTTGGCTCGAGCTGTTGAAGATTACGATCGTACCATTCAATACCATCGTGGGAAAGCGAACGTGGTAGTTGACGCGTTGAGTAGAAGATCGTATGCGTTTACGAGTGCGATGTTGTTAACACAAAGACCCATTTCGTTCGACTTACAAATGATGTAGATAGAGTTAAAGACTCTAGGGACCCACGTGAAGATAACGAATATACTAGTAGAATCGACTTTAATCGATAAAGTTAAAGCCGCTCAAGCTACACACCCGGAGCTGATGAATGTGAAGAAGAAGGTTCAAGAGGGCGTTATTCTAGAAGCAAGACTCGATGAAGAGAGGAAATCTAAACCCTTGATTTTATTGGCCCATTTGAAATCCTTGATCGAGTAGGAACTGTGGCCTATAGACTCGTTTTACCACCAAGAATGTCGCGTTTTCATAACGTTTTTCACGTATCGATGTTACCTAATTATGTGGATGACCCGAACCACATTATTAAATTAGAACTAGACGAGATAGCAGAAGATTTAACGTATGATGAAATACATTTAAAAATCTTGGATAAGAAGGATCGTATTCAACACTCAAATGTTATACCTCAAGAGTTAGAATCTAAAATGAAGTCAGGGTATCTTCATCTCTTCGGCATTCCAGGTACGCACGTAAATTTCGAGGGCAAAATTTCATAAGGAGGGGAGATTGTGAGACCCCAAATTTTATGAATAAAGATTTAATTTTCTCAAAATATTTTTTTAAATATTATGGTGTGGATTTGATATAATGTTATAGTTGTGGGTAATATTTATACATTTTGCAAAGTATGCAAGTTGTTATAAAATATTTGTTTGGTCGGGAATATTCTTTTTTGTCGAGGAATATTAAATGCGATGGCACAATCATTAGTGGACCCCACAATGAAAAAGTATTGTCGTAGTTAGAAAATGACGTAATTATCTTTTATAAAAATAACTTGGCCGAAGTGTTATGATTAAAACTATTGAACTACCCTAGTAAAAAAATACGATGTCGGTCGTAGTTGCATAGTAGCACACGGTATTGATTATTGATGCTTACGTAAGAAGTCACCCGGTTATACTCAATTATTGCTACAAGAATTGGTGCGCATCATATCTCTCATATTATTGATTCAATTATTGTCACGATATCATCTGCATAATCTTTATTATTATTAAATCAATAATTGAGATTGACAAAGTTATTCATATTATTATTTGCAATATTGACAATGTCTAGAAAGTTCTCATCGAGGAGAGGTTTGGTTACCTAATTAAGCTACCAATAAGGAGAAATTCTTATCGAAAAGCCCCCTCTTTCTTGGGAACGACTTGGTTGTTAAATATTGTGAGTTATAATATTAATGATGAATAAGTTGTGTTGATTAAAGATGAAATTGATTGTTCCATTGTGTTGGGATTATTAGTGTTAGTGGAAATCATATTTATTTCGATAATAATTGATGTCACTGGGGTTATATTGACAAATCGGGTAATTAATCGGATAAATGAGCAATTAATTGCTATTATTTCACATCTTTATAACTATTTGTTCACATGTGTACTATTGATTCACATTCTTATACTATTAGGGGAGGTGGTGCAAGATTGATAATACTTGCATGACTAAATTAAAAATGGAGGTATAATTGAAGGTACTATATTTGTAATTAGTTTTTCACATGATTATACTATTGAAGTCACATGAATGAACTATTAATTCACATTATTTACTATTAGGAGAGGTGTGCAAGTTTGATAATACTTGCAGGACTAAATTAAAAATGTAGAAAAAGAGGAAGGTATTATACTGTAATATTTCGATCCCTAAAACGTGCAATTATCGAAACTATATTTTTCTATAAATAGAAGCTCATTCTTCCATGGAGCAACTCATGACAATACATGATCCCTACACTAAATTCCACGTCCTTTCGATGAAGATCCGCATAACTCTTTTATTCGATCTTGTATGCGTTTATATCGTTATCGAATCATTTGGATCTTTTCCGTAGTCATACGTACCAACTCAGGTCCCAACAGTGTTGCTTCACCCACCTCGTCCCAACATACTGGAGAGCGACACTTTCGCCCATATAATGCTTCAAATGGAGCCACACCTATACTTGCCTGATAACTGTTGTTGTAGGAGAATTCCACCAATGGTAAATACTTATCCCAAGCCGCCTTGAAGTCTAGGACATGAGTCTTAATAAATCTTCAAGAGTTTGAATAGTCCTTTCGATTGTCCGTCCGTTTGAGGATGGTATGCCGAATCAGATAAATAAATCCGTACCCATAGCTTTTTGCAAGCTAACCCAAAATCTTGAAGTGAATCTTGGGTCACGATCCAAAACTATGGATACTGGGCATGCCATGCAACCTCACAATCTCATTCACGTACATACTAGCAAGACGTTCAAGTGAATAAGTCTCCCGTGTCGGCAAGAAATGAAGCGGACTTGGTTAATCTATCAACAATAACCCAAATAGCATTGATGCCACGAGAAACCGTAGGAAGACCTCGTGAATCAAATCCATGGTAATGTGTTCCACTTCCATTTCGGAATCTCAAGTGGTTGCAGCGGACCCTTAGGTACCGATGATGCTCGCCTTTACGTTGACAAGTTAAACACATTGAGATAAACTTTGCAATCTCTCTCTCATATTGTTCCACCAAAATGTATGTCAAGATCACGATACATTTAGTACTTCCAGATGGATTGCAAATGGTGTATTGTGTGCCTCCATCATAATCTTGTACTTCAAATCGAGTCATTAGGAACACAAAGTCTAGAGTGGACTCGAAGTATTCCTTCTTCATCAATTCTCGCTTAGGAATAGCTCCTTCTTGTACTTTCTTCTTCATACGCATCGTCTTTCCGCCCAGCGGTGGCTTGAGCAACCTTAACTTTCTATTAAAGTTGGCTCTGTCGTATACTTGACATCATCGCACTTCGTTCACGCATATGATCTTCTACTCAACGCGTCGGCTACCGTTAAACTTTTCAGGATGGTATTGAATAGTGTGGTCGTAGTCTTTCAATAGCTCGAGCCAACGTCATTGCCGCGTGTTGAGTTCTTTTAGAGTGAAGAAATATTTAAGGCTTTTATGCTGCAGAATATATCTCCACTTTCTCCCCGTATAGATAGTGCCTCCATATCTTTAAGCAGCGAAAGCGTCTGCACCGCCAACTCTAGATCATGAGTAGGATAATTCCTCGCATACTCTTTAAGTTGTCGCGAGGCATAAGCTATGACTTTCCCACGTTGCATGAGAACACATCCTAACCCTTTGCGAAGCATCGGCAGTAGATAACAAATCCATCCAACCGGATGGTATTGTTAGAAACAGTGCTTAAAATAAGTCTCCTCTTAAGCTCTTGGAAACTCTTCTCGCATTCTTCGCTCCAAGCGAATTTTGTATCCTTAGAGTTAGGCGAGTTAATGGAGTAGCGATTAGAAAAACCCTTCCACGAATCTCAGATAATAACCAATTAAGCCCAAAAAGCTACGTACTTGATCACCGACTTGGTTGCTCCCCAACTTTGTATTGCTTCAATCTTCGGCGGATCAACAGATACTCCATGTTTCGACACCACGTGCCCAAGGAATGCTACTTCCTTAAGCGAACTTCGCATTTCTTCAATTTGGCATATAGTTTGTTTTCACGAAGCCTTTGGAGTACCGACTTCAAATGGTGCTCATGATCTTCACGACTTTTGGAATATATAAGGATGTCATCAATAAAGACAACAATGAACTGATCCAAATATTCCTTGAATACTCGGTTCATCATATCCATGAAAGCCGCGAGGAGCATTAGTCAATCCGAAAGACATGACTAATAATTCATAATGCCCATCTGGAAGTTACAAGGCGGTCTTTGGAATATCCTCGGTTCTAATCTTGGTGATGATATCCGAGCGAAGATCGATTTTGAAAAGAATTGTGCCCTTCTTATGGCGGTCAAACAAGTCATCAATACGAGGTAGAGGATAGCTATTCTTGATGGTGACATGGTTCAATTCTCGATAGTCGATACAAAAGTCGCATACTCCGTCTTTCTTCTTTACAAATAAAACAGGAGCACCCCAAGGAGATGTACTGGATTTAATGAAGCCGATGTCCAACAATTCACGTAGTTGGACCTTTAACTCCCCGAAGTTCAATAGGAGCCATTCGATATGGGGTTTTAGAAATGGGCTTTGTACGGGTTCAAGATCAATAAAGAATTCAACTTCACGTTACGGGGTAGAGGCCAGGGAAGTTCTTCTAGAAATCGTCGGAAAGTCGATAACAACGGGAATATTATTCAAATTTGGCGTGTCTTTATTCAAATCCATAACATGGGCTAAAAAGCTTGACATCCGTTTTTCAATAAGCGAATAGCTTTATGATTAGATATGACGGTGATTGATTTTAATGGTTTAGTTGCTTGAATTAAATACAACGGGTTGGTTAGGAATATGAAAACTAACAACCTTACGAAAATAATCAATTTTGGCATGATGAGTAGTTAACCAATCAATCCCTAAATCACATCAAAAGCAAGTATCTTTAAAGAGATAAGGTCAACGGTAAGGTAATGGTGCCAACTTGAATCAAACAAGATTTATAAGCGATGGATGTGATGAAAGTTTCTCTAACGGAGTTTCCACAGATAGGTCAAAGTCTAATTTCTCGAGTCAGTTTAAGCGTTGAGCACAAGCGGAGAGATAAATGAATGGGTATGCCGGTATCAAGTAAGGTATAAACTTAGCAAGAATTTATAAATAGCTTACAATGATCACCTCGTTTGGGTTCTCGCATTATGACCGATCCTGACAAAAACGCTCTTCCGGAATCGTTGACTTTGACTTTTACGGGACGATCTTTTGAGTCACCGTCCCCATTGAACTAGGTTTCGCTTCTGCGTCTGATCTCGGCGATATGTCCTTCCTTTCCACAATTATAGCATACCTTGAGCTGTTGTGGGCGGTTTGGTGATATGTCCCTCTTTCCGCATTTATAGCATATGGCCATGGGTGGTCGTTCTCCTCCCTTAGAACCGATTCTTTTAAGACCTTTGTCGTCTTCACATAGTCATTGTTAAATCTCCTCTTTTAAAATCTCCTCTGACTTTCGCTTCTTCTATTTTTATGGCCCGATTACCACCGAGTGGTTACCATTTTTGTCCGTCTGTTTCTTTCTCATTTGGTTATCATTATTACATTGATCTTTATCTACGATGCGATCTGGTTGTGGTCCTCGAGTTGGCCGTAGTACTCGTTATCTCGCTCTAATAATTGAGCCACATTTTACAACATCTGAATAGAGAGAAAGTTTATGAGAAATGAGATCTTGGCGTATCTTAAGGTTTCAAACCTCTAAGAAACATCCGTGTCATACGTTCCTCATTCTCCACCAAATGAGGTGCAAACACGGATAACTCTGCAAACTTTGCCTCGTCTTGAGACACCGTCATGTTGTTTTTTGCTCTAATCGATGAACTCCACTTCCTTCATATGACGAACACTTTCGGGAAAGTATTTGTCATTAAATAGTTCTGAAATGTTTCCCGAGACATCTTGAGTGCGGTGGATGGAGTGCGCTTCTGAGACTCCCACCGATGATCTGCCTCGCCACGGAACATAAAGGTGGCGAATGGAACCTTCTGTTCCTCCGTGCATCCCAAGACATCGAATATCTTGGTAATTTGTTTGACCCATGTTTCCGCCGTGATCGGATCTGGTTTCCCTTAAATTCGGTGGTCCCAACTCTTTGAAGCGCTTGCATTTGTGACAACCCGTGAATTGCTATCATTTCCTCTGTATTTTGAACACGAGTCTCCTCGTGCGATTTTGCATGAGCGCAAAAAGCTTAAACATCCCTCGTTCATCATCTCGCTTTCGGTGGTGTTGTTCACGGGAGGAACATTGCCGACTGTTGCGCGTTCTCCTCGTTGGTGAGTCAAAGCGTCTCCACGGTCTCATTTCCATTGTTAATATTCTCGATTCGACATTCTCAAATCTTGTCGTAAAACAAGGGTTAATTAAGGAAATCAATATATCACATAATATCCTATATCTTGACCAACTAAAAAAATAAGCTTAGGTAGGACACCTTTAGCGAAGGATTTACTCGTCTCTCCCCTCCTAGTTCTATTCCCGATCTCACTTGGAGATCATATCCTAAGCTACGATACCAACCGTGGCGCCCCCAAAATAGGTATACATCACCCATTACGAGTTGTCGATACGTGATACGAAAACAACTACAACTTTATTATTACAACGATAAAAGCGTGAGTTTGAATACAAATATTATCTTCTAGACAATATCTATACTCAAATAAATCCTCATCACATTTATTGATACATTATTTTACAAAAATGGTGAGGACTACTAAACAATTCTTTCTAAAACCTTCATTCCATACCCCAGAGCTACGTGCTCGTTTATATTCTCGCCTCACGAGAAGAAAAAATGGAACAAAAAGGAAAAGGGTGAGCTCAACTAGCCCGATAAAGAATATTATGACTAAGATAATATACAACAAATTACCGTTAGTCTTCAACGAGGAAAAAATCTAATAGAATCTGATAGACAACAAATTTTAAATCAATATTAGCGTGAAATAATAATTCATTAGAAGAGTTAAGTAGAGAATGCAAACTACTATCTTACATGTATGAATTTAAAAGTTCATCGTCTATCTTTTATCCTGTAACATCAATCAATATACATACGGAATCAAATATTCATCTTTACACTTCTGGCCAAAGATATTCATCGATTAATCATGTTCATCTAAACACTGTGTCATCTTTTTACTGACCAAAGATATTCTTGAAAATCATTCATCTTTTTACTACTGAGGCCAAAGATATTCAATAATATCATCATTTAAGGCCGAGGATGATGAAAAATATTTTTTAAAAGCGAATCCAATGAAACAAAATGACAAGGATTAAGGATTAAGGATTAGTACTTTGTTTTATCCATGTTCAAAAATACCTCAAAAATAATCATAGTGGTGTAAAATTCGAGAATAATCAAAACATGGATACAATCAAAGCTAGTATCCGAATAGATATTTTGGACAAAAGAAGAAATTTTATTTTTAAATTGAATAGTGCTTGTATCGTGAATAGTCTTGAGTATCGTGAATAAGTAACTCAACACCAAAAGATAGAAATTTCACAAAAAAACATCTTCACGCTTCACAATGAATAGTACTAAGTGAATAGTAGTAACTCGTGAATAGTAACTTCGTGAATAATAACTCATGAATAATAACATGAAAAAGTTCCAAATTTGATAAAAGTTCCAACCAATATTTGACATAATGATATTGAAAAATAATATCATTTGAGAAAAAATAACATCCCTTACCTCGAAAGATTAGTACTTATTTGGAATCTAGGGTATAGTGTTGAAGGGAACTTGCACCGTCTAACAATACTAAAAGTATACTCACAAGAATACGCTCAATATATCGAGAGAGAAATAGAGAAACTTGAGGTTTACATTGTGATTTTCAATTCTAACCTAAGCACCCTATTTATAGGAAAATGCTTAGAACACAAAAGTAGAAAATTGAATATAATATTAATATATTTTCACATTTTCTTTAGCCCACCTTAGACAACTGATCTCAGCCCATTTGAATCACATGTGAGGCCAACTTAGTTGCAAAAAACGTTTTTCTCAAAATAATTAACTAAAACTCCCAAAAATTAATTATTTCGGAACTTCGGAACTTCAATAATTCATAATAAATAGCCCTTTTATCAGAAAATTCAAATCTTACTGCGAGTTTTTATAGGAAATTCAATTCTCTACAACTTTGCGGAAGAAAGTTTTTTCAAATTCCAAATGCAGAAATTGACCAAGAAATCCACAAGCAGGCGATTTTACAATTTATAATCAAATTTAGGTTCGATAATTGTGTCCACCAACACACAAAACATGTGTTAAACATTTAATGCCACAAAAATACTCTTCCTCCTCATATACTCATATATCCCACATTCATTGTAAAAATATCATCGTTAATATATTATTAAAATAATATATTTAAATGAATTATTTTATCAGAAAAAGATAAAATATTAATTTTTAACAATTGTCACATTAAAAATTTTCTCCATCTATATCCTCATAAAATCAATATTTTCCTCATCATATAAATCAATAATTAATTATTCATAAATAATATTACGAATCACATTATTGACAACCGCGCGGTTCAGGGATAGAGGGGCTTTCGATAAGGATCTCTCCTCTTGGTGGCAGCTGATTAGATGACCAAACCTCTCCTTAGACAGAACTTTCTAGACATTGTCAATAATGTTATCTAATAATATTATTCAGATAATATGAATTATTGCTCCGATAATGGAAAATACTGTGTAATGACAATTATTGAAACAACAACAATATAAAATATCAACGCAGCAATTATTGAATCAATAAAATAAAATACTGAACAGTAATTACTGTAACCATTATTGAGTAGTGCCTTCAATAATTGGTGCAATACCGATAGTGTGGATAATTCTTGCAACAAAGCGTATTCTTGTGTTTTAATCACCGGTATTCCAACGATGTTAATTGATAACAACTACTGTAGATTATTTTTAAACAACTTATATTTGTCGTTTTTCTTCATCCAATCGCTTTTTACGTTATGGGGCCCACACATGGCTGCAAGGCGTTGTCATAAATGCGAATATTCCCCAGACAGCGATCGAATATTCCACGACCAAACGAATATTCCCAACAACAATGAATATTTTATAACCACTTGCTTATTTTGAAATATTTGCGTATTTTTACCCATAACTATCCACATTAATCAAATCAACCCTTACTATTTCAAAATAATAAATAGAGAAAATTAAATTTCATTAATAATAAGTTGGGGTCTTACAATTATAATGTAATATTTCGAGCCCCAAAACGTCCAATTATCGAAACTATATTTTCCTATAAATAGAAGCTCATTCTTTCTTCATTTCTCACCAATTCACTAAAGCTATAGAGCACTTATTATAGAGAGAAATTATAGAGAGAAAGAAGAAGAGAAGTCTGTTACCTCTCTATTCCAGTATCCAGTTTTATTCTAAGTTAGGGAATATTATTTGTTGTACTCGAAAGGGGTATTATTTCTTTCTTTTGTCTTCATGAAGAGAACTTCTGTTATTCTATTCTTTGTTATTATGTTGGAATAACCTGTCTATGCGAAGTACCGCATACTTGGTAAAATTCTTCTATTATTCCATTCCTTATTATTACTTTACGCATGGAACATCCATTATTTATCATTCTGTGGAACATCTTTTACGCATGACTGGTTCCATTATTTATCATTACATTTGGAACATCACATGCATCTTTTTACGCGTGACCTAGTTCCGTTAATTATTATTCTGTTGGAATATCATGTCCGTGCTTTACGCATGACCTGGTTCCATTATTTATCATTCTGTTAGAACATCCCGTCTACGTGCGTTCGCATGACTGGTTCCGTTATTTATTATTATGTTGGAATAACTCATGCTGCGATTACTATCGCATGCTTGGTGATTTCTTTTGTTATTCCATTCTTTATTATACTCGGTTGGTTAAAGTTTTGACTTATACTTTATATGAAATTAGTGGAATATCCTTGATATTTGCGCTTCATCCAAAGATATCTTTTCATGGAAATATTCTTCTAAGCATTCTTGAATTTTACTCTACAAAGAAGTATCATGTTGACAATTTGGACGTTATTAGTTCCTGGATAAATTAATTCTTGAACTTATTTTATTGAATTCTTATATTATTGTCATCATCCTCATGTTTATATTATGTTGAAAGTCATCTTTGGCCGTAGTGCATAGATGGACTTGGTATGATTATGACCAGGGATTATTCGGTATAATCATGACCGTAATGTTACAAATGATGTAGAAAAGTCATCTTTGGTAGTAGTGCATAAATGGACTTGGTATGATTATGACTAGGATTATTCGGTATAATCATGGCCGTAATGTTACAAATGATGTGGAAAAAGTCCTCATTGGCCCGTGGTGCATTGATGGATGATTTTTGGTATGATTATGGCTATGAATTCTCTTGACGAAGGTGCAAAGATGAATTATTTTATGGCATGATCGGGATCGTTGATGAAAACACGATTATCTTTTGGTGGAGCATAGATAATTCATGGTCGTGATACTAAAGAATATCCTTGGCACCAGAGTGCAGGGATGATTTAATGATGTGGATTATTTATTAAACCGAGTCTCGGCGATAAAAGTGATGAAAAACCTTTTAAATCATAGAAGATAGTAGATTTTATTCTCTACTGACTCTTCTAATAGATTGCTTGTTCATTCATGAGATTAAACTTGATGTTGTTATATTTTATCGGTTTAACATCATTGAAGGCTAACGATAATTTATTCTCGCATTATCTTAGTCATAATATTTCTTCTTGGGCTAGTTGAGCTCACCTTTCTTTCACCGTTTTCTCTTGAAATGAGAATGTAGGCGGGACTAGTCGGAGAACAGAGTGATGGTCCTAGATGTTTGCATTAATAGTCCTCACTATTCGGTTGAAATAGTGGAAAAATAAATGTAATAATATTGAATTTGAGTTTGTATATTGTTTAGAGCGACAATATTTGTATTAAAACTCACGACTTATGTTTTGTCATACTTTACCTGACAGGTTGTATAATTAAGTTGTATTTGTATTCTGTACCATGTATTTGGCGACCCAGAATAGGTGATGTATACCTGTTTTGGGGGCGTCACAATGATTTTGAATAGTAAGGTGTGGATTTGATATAATGTTATAGTTGTGGGTAGTATTTAAAAATTTTGCAAAGTAAGAAAGTTGTCATAAAAATTCGTTTGGTTGGGAAATATTCGTTTTATCAGGGAATATTCGTACGATGACACAATCATTGGTGGACCCCACAATGGAATTACTATCGGAGTTAGAAAACGACAGAAATAACTTTTTATAAAAATAGCGACAAAAGTTTTACTGTTAACTGTTGAAATACCCGGTGATAAAAGTACAGTAATACGCATGGTTGCATAGTAGCACATGGTATTGTACAATATCTTTGATTATTTGTGACGCCCCCAAAAATAGGTATACATCACCCATCTTGGGTCGTCTGATACATGGTACAGAATTCAAATACAACTTAATTATACAACAGTCGTGTAAAATACGACTAAACATATGCTGTGAGTTTGAATACAAATATTGTCATCTAGAGAGTATACAAACTCAATGGGGTCCTCATTACAATTATTGTCACACTATTTCATAGAATAGTGAGGACTACTAATACTATCATCCGGACCATTACTCTGGTTCCCAGGCTACGTCAAATTTATATTCTCATTTCTGAAAGATAAAGAAAAAAAAGGGTGAGCTCACTAGCCAAGTAAGAAATATTATGATTAAGATAATGCGAAATAAATTAGGTTTAAATACACTTTTTCCCCATTTGTCTTTGAGGGTTGCGGTTTACAAATGCATCATTGAACTAATTTTTTTTTCATTCACTCATTTGAACTATAATTTTTTACAAACCGTTAAATTAATCTAAAATAATCTAAAATCAAATAAATAAAATAAAATAATGCATTCAAAATAAAAGAACAATAAAAATAATTTTTAAAATTTTATTTTAATCATTAATATTTGTACAATTTTAAATAAATTACATATAATTATATTATTTTCTTTTAATTTAAATAACTCATAAATAAATTCAAACTTCATAAATATAACTAAAAATTTGAAAATTAATTAATATTTTTATTTTTGAAAACTAATATAATTATTAAAATTAAATAAATAAATTAAAATAATGCATTCAAAATAAAAAAGTACAATAAAATAATTTTTAAATTTTATTTTAATCATTAATATTTGTACAATTTTAAATATATTATATATAATTATATTATTTTCTTTTAATTTAAATAACTCATAAATAAATTCAAACTTCATAAATATAACTAAAATTTTGAAAATTAATTATTATTTTTATTTTGAAAACTAATATAATTATTAAAATCAAATAAATAAATTAAAATAATGCATTCAAAATAAAAAGTACAATAAAAATAATTTTTTAAATTTTATTTTAATCATTAATATTTGTACAATTTTAAATAGATTATATAAATTACATATAATTATATAATTTTCTTTTAATTTAAATAACTCGATAAATAAATTCAAACTTCATAAATATAACTAAAATTTTGAAAATAATTTTTATTTTATTTTGAAAACTAATAGAATTATTATTTATATTATGAAATCATTAAATAAATATTAAATATTAAATATATATATTAATAAATAATTAAATTAATTAAAAATATATTAACAAATAAGTAAAGTAATTAAATAAAGGAGCAAGAAATACGTTTCTTGAAAACATTCAACAGAGCAAGTTTCTTAAAAACAGAGGAACAAAGGAAAAAGCAATCAAGATCTGTTGGTGGAGAAATCGGTGGAAATCAAAAGTTCGAGATCTTGGTTGTTCGAGTTCTTCAAATCATTCTTCTAAAAGCCCTCCTTCCCGATTTCTTCTTGAAATCATTCTTATAAAATTCACTTCTCAAGGCAATTGGGTTCATCAATGGTGTTCAAGCAATCGGGTTCATCAATGGTGTTCAAGCAATCGGGATCATCAATGGACGAATTTGGGTTATGGTAAAGAAGATGATAAAGTATATTTGGATTTTGCCAACAATTCCAACTACGGATCTGGGTTGATTTGATTTTGAATTATTTTAAATTTTAGATCTGGGTTGCGGTGAAGAAGAAGAAGAAGAAGATGTAGTTTCAGATTTTTTATTACTATTTTAAATTTTGGATCTGGGTTGATTTGATTTTTGATATATATTTCGGCTAGTTCTGACTTTTGATTTCTATGTTGAATTATATTTGGACTTGTTGTGAAGAAGATTATGAATTAGATTTGAATTTGGATTTGTGACGAAGAAGAAGATGATTTCAGATTTGGATTTGTAGTGGAGAAGATGATGAATAAAATTAAATAATTTTGTATCTTTAAAGTTAACGTCAAATATTAAAAAATTAAAAATAATAATATGTATTCATTAATTTTATATAAATATATTTGTAAAAATTATATATTAATATATTTTTATTAATTAATATATTTTGTTATTAATTTAATTATTTGTTATTTAAAAAAATAGAAATTCAAGTTTGAAAATCAAAAAAAAATAAACTAAAGGTATTTTATTATTATTATTAAAAAAAATTCGGGTTGGGTTATTTAAGCTTTCTCTTTAATATGAATTTATATGTAATTAATATACAATTATTATTATATGTAATTTATGTAAAATCCACGGAGCATTTAATATATAATTATTATACATAGCTTTTCTAACACATCTAGAAAGAGAAAGTTATTTTATTATAATTTTACATATAAAGTTATTTAAGCTTTGCTACGTAGATTTTACATTAACTTTTAACACTTTTTGTGAAAATTTCAATTTTTGTAAAAATTATAGTTTAATGAGTTGGTAGTAAAAAATTCAGATCGATGATGCATTTATAAACAGAAATTAGAGTAGAATGGGCAAAAATATATTTAACCCGAATAAATTATCATTAGCCTTCAACAGTGTTAAATTGATAAAATATAACAAACATCAAGTTTAACTACAGCGGAATAAGCAATCCATTAGAAGAGTCGAGTAGATAATAAAATCTACTATCTTCTATGATTTAAAAGATTTTTCATGACTTTTATCATTTGAGACTTCGACTTAAAAAATAATCCACATCATCCACATCACTACATTTAAGGCTATTCATTAGTATCACGACCACAAATTGTCCGTACACTACGGGCCAGGATATTCGTGTATTCATCAATGGTCATGATCATTCCAACAATCGTACATCAATGTACTACGGGCCAATGAGGACTTTTATCACATCATTTGTAACATTACGATCATGATTATCTTAGAATAATCACAGTTCATAATCATACCAAGTCCATCTATATACACTACTGAATACGAGATGACTTTCAACATAATATAAATACGAAGATGATGACAATGATATAAGATTTCAATAAAACAAGTTCAAGAATTAATTTATCTAGGGCCCGATAACGTCCCAAATTGTCGACATGATACTGCTTTGTAGAGTAAAATTCAAGAATGCTCAAAAGAATATTTCCATGAAAGAGATCTTTGGATGAAGTGCAAATATCGAGGATATTCCACTAATTTAATGGAGTATAAAGTCAAAGTTTTAACCAACTGAGTATAATAAAGAATGAAATAACAAAAGAAATCACCAGTTATGCGATAGACCGCACAGACAGGTTATTCGAACAGAATAATAAATAACGGAACTAGGTCCGACGTAAAATGCATAGACAGGATATTCCAACATAATAATAAAGAATGGAACCAGGTCTGGCGTAAAACGCACAAACATGATATTCCAATATAATAATAAAGAATGGAACCAGGTCCGACGTAAACTCACAGACATGATGTTCCAATAGAATAATAAATAACGGAATAACAGAAGAATTTCACCAAGTATAGGGTATCCCGCGTATACAGGTTATTCCAACAGAATAATAAAGAATAGAGTAACAGAAGAATTTCACCAACAAGAAAGAAGGAATACCCCTAATGTGTACAACAAATAATATCCCTTACTGTAAAAGAAACTGGATATAAGAGTAGGGAAGTAGCAGACTACTTTTCTATAGCTTATCTTATATTTTCTCTCTCTAGAGTTTCAGTGAATTCGTAACAAATAATAAAGGAATGAGCTTCTATTTATAGAAGAATGGATTGCATAGCAACTAATTCATAAATGGTCAAGATTGATTTACTTTAATCTGATGGTCCATATTTAAAGCAAAATATTTTAAATAAAATATAATATATTCTATTTATAATCTAAAAAAGCGAATAACTTTATAAAAGATTTTACTATGCAAATACTATACGAGGCACTATACAAATACTATGCATAATAAAATATAATATATTCTAATTATTGTCTAATAAAATAGATAACTTTATAAAAGTATTACTTTTTTATATAAAAGATTTTACTATTAGCCTAATAAAATGAATAACTTTATAAAAAGTATTACATTTTATATAAAAGCTTTTCTGTTTTATTACACTAATAATACCAATAAAACAAAACCGATTGACTTATCACATAAACATCAATAATCAATACCATGTATCTACTATGCAACCACAGCGTATTCTTCGTACTTTTAACACCGTGTTTCAACAGTTAACAGTAAAACTTAGTCATTATTTTCATAAAGAATTTTTTATCGTTTTCTCGATCAAATGAATAATTACATTTTAGTCCACCAATGATTGTCTGCCGTTATGCGAATATTCCTGTTAAAATGAATATTTCCCGACCAATCGAATATTATATAACAACTTGCGTACTTTGAAAAATTTATAAATATTACCCACAACTATAACATTATATCAAATTTACTCCATAATATTCAAAAATGATATTTATAGAAAATTCATCTTTATTTATAAAAGTTGGGGTCTTACAACCTCCCATTCTTATGAAATTTTGCCCTCGAAATTAGAGTGCACGTACCTTGTATGTCGAAGAGGTAAGGATACCTTGATTTCATTTGATTCTAACTCCCAAGTTATTTCCTCAACATCGTGGTTTCTCCACAAAACTTTGACTTGAGGTATAACCTTGGAGCGTAGAATATGTTCCTTCTTATCCAAGATTTGAATAGGAACCTCTTAATACGTCAAATCTTCCGCTATTTCATCCGGTTCTAACTTTCGATAATGTGGTTTGGGTCTTTCACATATTTACGTAACATGGATATGTGAAAATGTTATGAACACGAGATATACTTGGCGGTGGCGAGTCTATAGGCCCACGAGTTCTACTCGATCGAGGATTAAAAATGGGTCGATGAATCGAGGATTGAGTTTTCTTTTCTTTCCAAATCTAAGTAACTCCTTTCCATGGAGCAACACGTAATAACACACATGATCTCCTATATCGAATTCCACATCCTTTCGATGAAGATCGGCCTTAACTCTTTAATCGATCTTGTGAGGATTTTTATGCGTTGTCGGATCGTTTGAATCTTTTTGTAGTCATACGTACCAACTCCGGTCCCAACAACGTTGCTTCTCCCACCTCATCCCAAAGATATCTTGAAAACGACACTTCCTTCCATACAACGCTTGAATGGAGCCATTCCATACTTGCTTGATAAGCTGTTGTTATAGGAAAACTCCACCAATGGTAAGAACTTGTCCCAACTTCCCTTGAAATCAAGGACCACGAGTCTTAATAGATCTTGAAGAGTTTGAATAGTCCTCTCCGATTATCCGTCTGTCATGCGAGGATGATATACCGAGCTAAATCATAAATTTGTGCCCATAGTTTTCTGCAAACTAACCCAAAATCGTGAAGTGAATCTTGGGTCTTGATCATAAACTATAGATACTGGCATACCATGCAGTCTTACAATCTCGTTTATGTACATACGAGCAAGACGTTCAAGTGTATAAGTTTCTCGTATCGGTAAGAAATGAGCAGACTTTGTCAATCTATCAACAATGACCCAAATCACATCTATACCTTGAAAAACCTTAGGAAGACCGGTAACAAAATCCATGGTAATGTGCTCCCACTTCCATTCTGAAATTTCAAGTGGTTGCAATGGACCTTTTGGTACTTGATGCTCCATTTAACTTCGTTGACAAGTTAGACACCTTGAGATAAACAACGCTATCTCTCTCTCATATTGCTCCACCAAAATGTATGGCGAATATCATGATATATTTTGGTACTCCCAAGATGGATTGCAAGCGGTGTGTTGTGCGCCTCCATCATGATATTATACTTTAAACCGAGGTCATTAGAAACACAAAGTCGAGTTGACTTGAAGTATTCCTTCTTCATCGATTCTTGCTTCCCGGGTATAGCACCTTCTTGCACTTTCTTCCTCATACGCATCGGCTCCAGTGCAGTAGCTTGAAAGCGACTTTAACTTTATCAATTAAAGTTGGTTCTACTCGTATATTTGCCATCATTATATGGGTCCACAGAGTCTTTAACTCTATCTCCATCCTTTGCAAGTCACACAAAATGGGCCTTTCGTTGACAATATCGCATTCGCACTTGCGTATGATCTTCTACTTTCGATCGTCGACCTACCACATGAGACCCCAAATTTTATGAAATAAAAGTATTCAATTTTTCTATTTTAGTAAATGGTTAAATTGATAAAAGGTTAAAGTTAAGAGTGATATGTGATTTTTTTTTAAGTAGACAAGTTGTCATAAAATACCCGGTTACTTTTCATTCTAGTATTATTCACTCGGGTATTTGGGACACTTTTTGTGTCGGAGTACTATTCATGAGTTACTATTCACGAGTTACTATTCACTAGTTACTATTCACGAGTTACTATTCACGAGTTACTATTCACGGGATACTATTCACCCGAACAAAATATATTTCTTTTCGGTCCAAATCATTTTTGGGTACAATATTATTCCATGAATAGATGTACTAATTTTTCGAATAGTTGGTTGAAATTATAACGAAAAAGCTTTTATATAAAATGAGAATACTTTTATAAAGTTATTCTATAAATAGAATATATTATATTCTATTATGCGTAGTGTTTTGTATAGTAAAATCTTTTTATATAAAAGCAGAATACTTTTATAAAGTTATTCTATAAATAGAATATATTATATTCTATTGTGCATAGTGTTTTTATAGTAAAATCTTTTTATATAAAATAGAATACTTTATTAAAGTTATTACATAAATAGAATATATTATATTTTATTATGCATAGTGCATGATAGTAGTTTTGCATAGTAAAAAATCTTTTTATATAAAATAGAATATATTATATTTTATTTAAAAGATTTTGCTTTAAATATGGACCTTCCGATTAAAGTAAATCAATCTGGATAGTTTATGGGTTGGTTATTATTCATTCCATTCTTACATAAATAGAAGCTCATTCTTTCATTATTTCTTACGAATTCAATTTTGAAACTCTGAGAGAAAACTATAGAGAATTCTTCTTCTATAATCTTGAGCGTATTTCTTTAGAGTTTAAGAAAACTTTGAGAGTAGTGCAAGTTTTCTTCGAGTATATCCTCGCTCTACGTAATACTCTTCTTTGAAAGGTAGGAATACTCTTCTTTCAAAGGTAAGGGATATTATTCTTTTGTATTCAAGAAGAGAACTTACATTATTCCATTTCTTTATTGTTACATTGGAATAACTTTGTATGTCTGGGCTTCCCTATACTTGGTGACATTCTTCTATTATTACATCTTTATTATTACATTGGAATATCACAGTATGTGTCTTATCTGTGGGACTGGTTCCATTTTATTATTTCAAATCTTTATTATTTTGTCGAATATCCTATGCATGTATTATCTGTGGGACTGGTTCCATCATTTATTATTCGCATTTATTATTACATTTGGAACATCCACAATCGGTTGTGAATTTCACGACTGGTTTCCGTTATTATTATTACTGTTGGAATAACACTACATGTAAAAGTACCGCGTGCATGGTGATATCTTTTGTTATTCCATTCTTTATTATACTCGATTGATTAAAATTTTGACTTCTATACTCCATGAAATTAGTGGAATATCCTTGATATTTGCGCTTCATCCAATATTTTTCATGGAAATATTCTTACGAGCATTCTTGAATTTTATTCTACAAAAAGTATCATGTTGACAATTTGGACGTTATTGGTTTCTAGATAAATTAATTCTTGAACTTGTTTTATTGAATTCTTATATCATTGTCATCATCCTCATGTTTATATTATGTTGAAAGTCATACGTGGCTTTTGTAGTGCATAGATGGACTTGGTATGATTATGACCGAGGGATTATTCGGTATAATCATGGCCGTAATGTTACAAATGATGTGAAAATTAAAAGTCCTCATTGGCACATAGTGCATTGATGGGCGATTTTTGGTATGATTATGGCTATAGATTCTTTTTGACTAAGGAGCAAAAGATGAATTGTTTTATGGCATGATCGGGAATAGTTGATGAAAACACGATTATCTTTGGCCGTAGTGCATGGATAATTCGTGGTCGTGATACTAAAGAATATCCTTGGCCTGTAGTGCAAGGATGATTTAATGATGTGGATTATTTATTGAGCTGAGTCTCAGCGATAAAAGTGATGAAAAACTTTTTAAATCATAAAAGATAGTAGATTCTATTCTCTACTTGACTCTTTTAATGGATTGCTTGTTCCGCTGCAGTTAAACTTGATGTCTATTATATTTTATCAGTTTAACATTGTTGGAGACTAATGATAATTTATTCTACATTATCTTAGTCATAATATTTCTTACTGGGCTAGTTGAGCTCACCCTTTCTTTCCTTTGTTCTCTTGAAATGAGAATATAGGCTTGGGACGAGTCGGGGAGCGGAGTGATGGTCCGAGGATAGCATTAGTAGTCCTCACTATTACGTGAAATAGTGTGATAATAATTGTAATGAGGACTCCTTTTGAGTTTGTATAATCTCTAGTAGATAAAATTTGTATTCAAACTCACAGTTTATGTTTTGTCGTATTGTACACGACAGTTGTATTAATAAGTTATATTTGAATTCTGTACCATGTATCTGGCGACCCAAGATGGGTGATGTATACCTAATTTTGGGGGCATCACAGTTGGTATCAAAGCTTAGGGATATGATCCCTGGCTGAGGTGTGAGACAAGAACTAGGAGGGAGAGCAGAAATTCCTTCATTAGTATGACTACCTAAGTTTATTTGTTATTTAATTGGTCGATCGGAATATAGGGATATTATGTGGTATGTCGATTAACCCTTATTTTGAAACTATATTCTAGAATGATATTTGAAATCTGACGGAGATAAGAAATGGAAAATCATGATAGAGAGAAATAACCGGGGAAGGTACAATCCGAAAAGAAAGCAAGGTATTCTCATCTCTTGAATATCGAATCGTATGTAAATTTTGAGGGCGAAATTTCATAAGGAGGGAGATTGTGAGACCCCGAATTTTATGAAATAAAAGTATTCAATTTTTCTATTTTAGTAAATGGTTAAATTGATAAAAGGTTAAAGTTAAGGGTGATATGTGAATTTTTTTTTTAAGTAGACAAGTTGTCATAAAATACCCGGTTACTATTCACTCTAGTATTATTCACTCGGGTATTTGGGACACTTTTTATGTCGGAGTTCCATTCACGAGTTACTATTCATGAGTTACTATTCACGAGTTACTATTCATGAGTTACTATTCATGAGTTACTATTCACGATTACTATTCATAAGTTACTATTCACGAGTTACTATTCATGAGTTACTATTCACGATTCTTACTATTCACGATTCTTATTCACGGGATACTATTCACCCTAACAAAATATATTTTTTTTTCGGTCCAAATCATTTTTGGGTACAATATTATTCCATGAATAGATGCACTAATTTTTCGAATAGTTGGTTGAAATTATATGAGAAAAAGCTTTTTATATAAAAGCGAATACTTTTATATAAAGTTATTATTAAATAGAATATATTATATTATATTATGTATAGTGTTTTGCATAGTAAAATCTTTTTATATAAAAGCGAATACTTTTATAAAGTTATTCTATAAATAGAATATATTATATTCTATTGTACGTAGTATTTTGCATAGTAAAATCTTTTTATATAAAACAGAATACTTTATTAAAGTTATTCTATAAATAGAATATAATATATTTTATTATGCATAGTATTTGCATAGTGCCTGCATAGTGTTTGCATAGTAAAAATCTTTTTATATAAAATAGAATATATTATATTTTATTTAAAAGATTTTGCTTTAAATATGGACCTTCCGATTAAAGTAAATCAATGCAGACCGTTTATGGGTTGGTTATTATTCATTCCATTCTTCTATAAATAGAAGCTCATTCTTTCATTATTTCTTACGAATTCACTGAAACTCTAGAGAGAAAACTATAGAGAGAATTCTTCTTCTATAATCTTGAGCGTATTTCTTTAGAGTTTAAGAAAACTTTGAGTAGTAGTGCTGAGTTTTCTTCGAGTATATCCTCGCTCTACCGATTAGAATTGAATACTCTTCTTTCAAAGGTAAGGATATTATTCTTTTGTATTCAAGAAGAACTTACATTATTCCATTTCTTTATTATTACATTGGAATAACTTTTGTATCTGTGAGCTACCTATACTTGGTGACATTCTTCTATTATTACATCTTTATTATTACGTGGAATATCCTATATGTGCTATCTGTGGGACTGGTTCCATTTTATTATTTCATCTTTATTATTACATTCGAATATCACATCATCATATTATCTGGGACTGGTTCCATCATTTATTATTACGCATTTATTATTACATTTGGAACATCCACAATCGGTTGTGAATTTCACGACGACTGGTTAAGTTATTATTATTACATTGGAATAACACATACATGTAAAAATCTGCATGCATGGTGATATCTTTTGTTATTCCATTCGGTATTATACTCGATTGATTGAAATTTTGACTTCTATACTCCATGAAATTAGTGGAATATCCTTGATATTTGCGCTTCATCCAATATTTTTTCATGGAAATATTCTTACGAGCATTCTTGAATTTTATTCTACAAAGAAGTATCATGTTGACAATTTGGGCGTTATTGGTTCTGAATAAATTAATTCTTGAACTTGTTTTATTGAATTCTTATATCATTGTCATCATCCTCATGTTTATATTATGTTGAAAGTCATCTGTGGCACACATGGTGCATAGATGGACTTGGTATGATTATGACCGAGGATTTATTCGGTATAATCATGGCCGTAATGTTACAAATGATGTGAAAATTAAAAGTCCTCATTGGCACATTAGTGTGCATTGATGGGCGATTTTTGGTATGATTATGGCTATAGATTCTTTTAAATTAAGGGAGCAAAGATGAATTGTTTTATGGCATGATCGGGGCCAGTTGATGAAAACACGATTATCTTTGGCCGTAGTGCATGGATAATTCGTGGTCGTGATCTAAAGAATATCCTTGGCACGTAGTGCGAGGATGATTTAATGATGTGGATTATTTATTGAAATGAGTCTCGTGATAAAAGTGATGAAAAACTTTTTAAATCATAAAAGATAGTAGATTCTATTCTCTACTTGACTCTTTTAATGGATTGCTTGTTCATTTGCAGCTAAAACTTGATGTACATTATATTTTATCGGTTTAACATTGTTGGAGACTAATGATAATTTATTCTACATTATCTTAGTCATAATATTTCTTCTTGGGCTAGTTGAGCTCACCCTTTCTTTCCTTTGTTCTCTTGAGAAATGAGAATATAGGCTGGGACGAGTCGGGGAGCGGAGTGATGGTCCGAGGATAGCATTAGTAGTCCTCACTATTACGTGAAATAGTGTGATAATAATTGTAATGAGGACTCCTTTTGAGTTTGTATAATCTCTAGTAGATAAAATTTGTATTCAAACTCACGGTTTATGTTTTGTCGTTATACCACGACGGTTGTATTAATAAGTTATATTTGAATTACATACCATGTATCTGGCGACCCAAGATGGGTGATGTATACCTAATTTTGGGGGCATCACGGTTGGTATCAAAGCTTAGGATATGATCCTGGGTGAGGTGTGAGACAAGAACTAGGAGGGAGAGCAGGGAATTCCTTCGCTAGTATGACCTACCTAAGTTTATTTGTTATTTAATTGGTCGATTTGAGAATATAGGGATATTATGTGGTATGTCAATTAACCCTTATTTTGAAACTATATTCTAGAATGATATTTGAAATACGGGAGATAAGAAATGGAAAATCATGATAGAGAGAGAAATAACCGGAAAGTCTGATCAAGAAAAGAAAGCAAGGTATTCTCATCTCTTGAATATCGAGATCGTATATGTAAATTTTGAGGAAAATTTCATAAGGAGGAGATTGTGAGACCACAATTTTATGAAATAAAAGTATTCAATTTTCTATTTTAGTAAATGGTTAAATTGATAAAAGGTTAAAGTTAAAGGGTGATATGTGAATTTTTTTTTAAGTAGACAAGTTGTCATAAAATATTCGATTACTATTCACTCTAGTATTATTCACTTTCGGGTATTTGGGACACTTTTTGTGTGAAGTACCATTCACGATTACTATTCATGAGTTACTATTCACGAGTTACTATTCATGAGTTACTATTCATGAGTTACTTATTCACGAGAGTTTTATTCACAAGTTACTATTCACGAAAGTTACTATTTATGAGTTACTATTCACGAGTTACTATTCACGAGTTACTATTCACGGGATCTTATTCACTTCAACAAAATATATTTCTTTTCGGTCCAAATCATTTTTGGTACAATATTATTCCATGAATAGATGCACTAATTTTTTCAGAATAGTTGGTTGAAATTATAATAGAAAAGCTTTTTATATAAAAGCGAATACTTTTATAAAGTTATTACTATAAATAGAATATATTATATTCTATTATGCATAGTGTTTTGCATAGTAAAATCTTTTTATATAAAATAGAATACTTTTATAAAGTTATTCTATAAATAGAATATATTATATTCTATTGTATATAGTATTTTGCGTAGTAAAATCTTTTTATATAAAAGCGAATACTTTATTAAAGTTATTACATAAATAGAATATATTATATTTTATTATGCATAGTGTTTTGCATAGTTTTGCATAGTGTTTGCATAGTAAAAATCTTTTTATATAAAATAGAATATATTATATTTTATTTAAAAGATTTTTGCTTTAAATATGGACCTTAGATTAAAGTAAATCAATGGGAATAGGACCGTATGGGTTGGTTCTTATTCATTCCATTCTTACATAAATAGAAGCTCATTCTTTCATTATTTCTTACGAATTCACTTTGAAACTCTAGAGAGAAAACTATAGAGAGAATTCTTCTTCTATAATCTTGAGCGTATTTCTTTAGAGTTTAAGAAAACTTTGAGAGTAGTGCAAGTTTTCTTGAGTATATCCTCGCTCTACCGGTAGGAATACTCTTACTTTCAAAGGTAAATATTATTTGATATTATTCTTTTTTTATTTAAGAAGAGAACTTTTGTTATTCCATTTCTTTATTGTTACATTGGAATAACTTTTGTATCATGAGCTACCCTATACTTGGTGACATTCTTCTATTATTACATCTTTATTATTACATTCCGAATATCACATGTATGTGCTATCTGTGGGACACAGGTTCCATTTTATTATTTCATCTTTATTATTACAGCCGGAATATCACATGCATCTTTATCTGGGACTGGTTCCATCATTTATTATTACTGCATTTATTATTACATTGGAACATCCTGTCGGTGTGAATTTCACGACTGGTTAGTTATTATTATTACGATGGAATAACACGTACATGTAAAATCTGCGTGCATGGTGATATCTTTTGTTATTCCATTCTTTATTATACTCGGTTGATTGAAATTTTGACTTCTATACTCCATGAAATTAGTGGAATATCCTTGATATTTGCGCTTCATCCGATATTTTTCATGGAAATATTCTTACGAGCATTCTTGAATTTTATTCTACAAAGAAGTATCATGTTGACAATTTGGGCGTTATTGGTTCTAGATAAATTAATTCTTGAACTTGTTTTATTGAATTCTTATATCATTGTCATCATCCTCATGTTTATATTATGTTGAAAGTCATCGTGGCACATGGTGCATAGATGGACTTGGTATGATTATGATCGAGGATTATTCGGTATAATCATGGCCGTAATGTTACAAATGATGTGAAAATTAAAAGTCCTCATTGGCCCATAGTGCATTGATGGGCAGTTTTTGGTATGATTATGGCTATAGATTCTTTTCGGCCAAGGGAGCAAAGATGAATTATTTTATGGCATGATCGGGATAGTTGATGAAAAACACGATTATCTTTGGCGTAGTGCATGGATAATTAAGTGGTCGTGATATCTTAAAGAATATCCTTGGCACGTAGTGCGAGGATGATTTAATGATGTGGATTATTTATTGAAATTTGAGTCTCGTGATAAAAGTGATGAAAAACTTTTAAATCATAAAAGATAGTAGATTCTATTCTCTACTTGACTCTTTTAATGGATTGCTTGTTCATTGCGATTTAAACTTGATGTCTATTATATTTTATCGGTTTAACATTGTTGGAGACTAATGATAATTTATTCTACATTATCTTAGTCGTAATATTTCTTCTTTGGGCTAGTTGAGCTCACCCTTTCTTTCCTTTGTTCTCTTGAGAAATGAGAATATAGGCTTTGGGACGAGTCGGGGAGCGGAGTGATGGTCCGAGAGGATAGCATTAGTAGTCCTCACTATTAAATAAATAGTGTGATAATAATTGTAATGAGGACTCCTTTTGAGTTTGTATAATCTCTAGTAGATAAAATTTGTATTCAAACTCACGGTTTAAGTTTTGTCGTATTGTACCTGATAATTGTATTAGTAAGTTGTATTTGAATTACATACCATGTATCTGGCGACCCAAGATGGGTGATGTATACCTAATTTTGGGGCGTCGCAGACCACGTTCGCTTTTCGAGGATGATATTGGATGGTATGATCATAATCTTTCAGCAGACATCATTCAAGCCAGCGTCGTTGTCGCGTGTTGAGTTCCTTTTGAGTGAAAAAATATTTGAGGATTTTATGATCCAGTAAAGATCTCCACTTTCTCCCCCATACAAGTAATGCCTCCAAATCTTTAGTCTTGAAAACAACAATTTAATTAAATTGCAAACTCTAGATCATGAGTAGGATAATTCCTCTCATATTCTTTGAGAGTGTCTTGAGGCATATATGACTTTTTTCATGTTAAATGCCGGTGATTTTATGATGAGAACACATCCCAACCCTTTGCCCTCAAGCATCACTATAGATGACAAATCCTCTCGAGCGGATGGTATTGTCGAGCAGTCTTTGAAATGAGTCTCTCTTGAGTTCTTGAAAACTCTTCTCACATTCTTCGCTCCAATAGAACTTTGTATCTTTAAAAGTCAATTTGAGTTAATGGAGTAGCGATTCAGAAAATCCTTCCACGAATCTTGAATAATAACCAACTAAGCAGAAAGCTACGTCTTGATCATTTGATTTAGGTTGCTCCTAGCTTTGAATAGCTTCAATCTTTCTTGGGTCAATAGATATTCCATGACTTGATAACACGTGCCCAAGGAATGCTACTTCCTCGCCGAACTCGCATTTCTTGAACTTGGCATAAAGCTTATATTCACGAAGCTTTTGGAGTGTCGACCTCAGTGTTGCTCATGATCTTCACGGATTTTGGAATAAATAAGGATATCATCAATAAAGAGCGACCACAAAGTGATCCAAACAAAAGTGATCAATATTCCTTGAATACTTGGTTCATCAAATCCATGAAGGTAGCGAGGGCATTAGTCGATCGAAAGGACATGACTAGGAATTCATAATGCCGTGTCGAGTTACGAATCTTAGTCTTTGGAATGTCATGCATTACAATCTTCAATTGGTGATATCTGGGCGAAGATCGATCTTTGAAAAGAATTTGGCTCCTTACAAATTGGTCAAACAGTCATCAATACGTGGCAATGGGTACCTATTTTTTATGGTGACATGATTCAACTCGATAATCAATACAAAGTCGCATACTCCCATCTTTCTTCTTCACGAATAGAGCAGGAGCACCCCGAGGAGAAGTACTAGGGACGAATAAAGCCAATGTCTAACAATTCCTGCGGTTGGGTCTTTAACTCACGAAGTTCAATAGGAGCCATTCGATATGGGGCTTTGAAATGGGTTTTGTCTGGGGTTCAAGGTCGATACAAAATTCAATTTCACGTTACGGGGTAGGCCGGGAAGTTCTTTGGGAATCGTCGGAAATTTATTAACAACGAAATATCATTCAAAGTGGCGTATTTTTGTTTAGATCGTGACATGAGCTAAGAAAGCTTGACATCCGTTTTTTCAATAAGCGAATAGGTTTATGGCTTGAGATGGTAGTGATTGATTTTAATGGTTTAGTTGCTTGAATTAGCATAATAGGTTGATTAGGAATATAAAAGCTAACAACCTTACGAAAATAATCAATTTTTGCATGATAAGTAGTTAACCAATCAATCCCTAGAATCACGTCAAATGCAAGTATTTTCAATGAAATAAGATCGATAGGTAATATGAGGGCAGATTTGAACCAAACAAGACTTATAAGCGATGGATGTAATGAAGGTTTCTCCCAACGGAGTTTCCAAATAAGTCAAAGTCTAATTTCTCTGAGTCAAATTTAATCGTTGGCGCAAGTAGGAGAAATAAAAGAATGGGTAGAACCAGGTATCAAATAAAGTATAGACTTATAGAGTTTATGATAAGCTTACTCGTGATGACCTCATTCGGGTTCCTTGCTTTCTAGGAGGTCACAACAAACGCTCTCTCTTGCACTTCTCGGCTTTGACTTTTTGGGAATGACCTTTGGTGCCTCCATCCTAGTTGAACTTGTTTTGATTGAGCGACAAAATCGAAGTAAGTGACCTTCTCTTCCACAATTATAACATGCTTTGGGCGACATCAGCAGCGGTTTGGGTGATGTGTCCCTCCCCTCGCATTTGAAGCATATAATAAGTGGTCGTTCTCCTTCCTTAACAACTTGGTCTTTGGTCTTAACGTCTTTCCATCATTGTTGAATCTCCTCTTCTTGAAATGTCCATTCTTATTGTTTTAGCCACGATTACCACCGAAATGGTTACCATTTACGGCACATTGATTCCTCCACGCTTGTTGTCATCACTTCGATGATTTGTTTCCCACTAGTATTATCATTTTGCCGGCTGCTCTCTTTTGATTGCGTTGACTCATTATCGCACTCTACTAACTGAGCCCTATTTACAACATCTTAATACAAACACAGTTTATGGGAAATAAGATGTTGACGTATCTCAGGTTTCAAACATCGCAAAAACATTAGTGTCATTCGCTCTTCATTATCCACCAAGTGGGGCGATAAGCGGACAACTCTCGGCAAATTTAGCCTCATCTTGCGACACGGTCATATTATTTTGCTCGACTTGATAAACTCCACCTCCTTCATGTGACGAATACTTTCGGGAAAGTATTTGTCGTTGAATGACTCTTGGAACTTCTCCCAAGACATCTTTAGTCTGGCGGAGTTGAGTATGCTTTCTGGATTCCCACCGATGTCTGCCTCTCTCTCGCATGACATAAAAGCGTGAAAAGGGAACCTTTTGCTCTCGGAGCATCCCAAGACATCAAATATCTTGGTGATCTGCTTTATCCATGCTTGACCGTAAGTGGTTTTGGCTCTCCAATAAACTCCGGTGGTCTAGCTCCTTGAAGCTGTTTAGCGGTGGCCGTCAGAAATTTCGATATTTCCACCTACGTTTTGGGCGAGAGCCGCTCTCACTTTCTTTGTTGCATGAATTGCGTAAAAGCTCTGAACAATCCATCATTCATCATTTGGTCGGTGTTGTTGTTTGCATGAGGATTATCGCCTTCGATGCATATTATCCACGATTATTGATATGTGGTGAATCAGCGGTTGCTTTGTGCTCCATTCTTATTCTCAACATTCTCGGATGTCATTTTCGGATAATGCCACAAAACAAAGGTTAATTGACATATAACACATTATTCCTATATTACGTGAGCCAATTAAATACAAAAAAACTTAAGTAGGTCAAATACTAGCGAAGAATTCCCCGTCTCTCCTTCCTAGTTCTATTCTCACATCTTAGCCGGGGATCATATCCTAGCTACGATACCAATTGTGGCGCCCCCAAAAATAGGTATACATCACCCATCTTGGGTCGTCGGATACATCGTCTGAAATTCAAATCTGACTTAATTATACAACGATCGTGTAAAATACGACTAAACATTGTGAGTTTTTGAATACAAATATTTTCATCTAGAGAGTATACAAACTCAATGGGGTCCTCATTACAATTATTGTCACACTATTTCACGAGAATAGTGAGGACTACTAATACTATCATCTCGGACCATCACTCAGTTCCCCAGGCTAAGTCCCAAATATATTCTCATTTCTTGAAGAGAACGGTAAAATAAAGGGTGAGCTCAACTAGCCCGATAAGAAATATTATGACTAAGATAATGCGAGAATAAATTATCATTAGCCTTGACGATGTTAAAGCGATAAAATATAACAAACATCAAGTTAACTACGGTGAACAAGCAATCCATTAGAAGAGTCAGTAGAGAATAAAATCTACTATCTTACATGATTTAAAAGGTTTTCATGACTTTTATCATTTGAGACTCGACTTAAAAAATAATCCACATCATCCCTGCACTACGGCTAAGGCTATTCATTAGTATCACGACCACAAATTGTCCATGTACTACGGGCCAAGGATATTCGTGTATTCATCAATGGCTAATGAGGACTTTTACCACATCATTTGTAACATTATGGTCATGAGTATACCGAATAATCCCTGGTCATAATCATACCAAGTTCATCTATGCACTACGAATACACAGAGATGACTTTCAACATAATATAAACATGAGGATGATGACAATGATATAAGATTTCAATAAAACAAGTTCAAGAATTAATTTATCCAGGAACTGATAACGTCCAAATTGTCAACATAATACCGCTTTGTAGAGTAAAATTCAAGAATGCTCAAAAGAATATTTCCATAAAAAGATACTGGATGAATCGCAAATATCAAGGATATTCCACTAATTTCATGGAGTATAGAAATCAAAGTTTTAACCAATGAGTATAATAAAGAATGGAATAACAAAAGAAATAACTAGGTATGCGATAGAAGCCGCAGACGAGTTATTCAATGAATAATAAATAACGAGAACCGAGTTCGGTAAAAAACGCATGCGAACGTGATATTCAACATAATAATAAAGAATGGAACCCCTGGTCAAAGCAAGCGCCTACGAGACATGATGTTCAACGAGAATAATAAATAACGGAATAACGAAGAATTTCACCAAGTATAGGGTATCCAGTGTATACGAGTTATTCAACGAGAATAATAAAGAATAGAATAACGAAGAATTTCACAACAAGAAAGAAGGAATACCCTAATAGTACAACAAATAATATCCCTTACAAGTAAAGCTGGATATAAGAGTAGGGAAGTAGTAGAATACTTTTCTATAGCTTCTCTTATAATTTCTCTCTACAGAGTTTCGGTGAATTAAGTAAAAATAATGAAGGAATGAGCTTCATTTATAGAAGAATGGATTGCATAATAATTAATTCATGAGCAATCGAAGATTGATTTACTTTAATCGATTGTCCATATTTAAAGCAAAATCTTTTAAATAAAATATAATATATTCTATTTATAATCTAATAAAGCGAATAACTTTATAAAAGATTTTACTATCAAAACACTTATCTGCAGACCTTATGCAAATCTTATGCATAATAAAATATAATATATTCTAATTATTGTCTAATAAAAAATGATAACTTTATAAAAGTATTACATTTTATATAAAAAGATTTTACTATTAGCCTAATAAAATGAATAACTTTATAAAAGTATTACATTTTATATAAAAAGTTTTTCTGTTTTATTACACTAATAATACCAATAAAATAAAATCGGTGACTTATCACATAAGCATCAATAATCAATCTGGTATGCTTCTTTATGCGATCACGCGTATTCTTGTACTTTTAACAAGGTGTTTGATAGTTAACAGTAAAACTTCCGCGTTATTTTTATAAAGTATTTTTTGTCGTTTTCTCGATTAAACAATAATTCCGTTAGGGGTCCACCAATGATTGTGCTTGGTTGTCTGAATATTCCTCATTAAAATGAATATTCCCAGACCAATCGAATATTATATAACAACTTGCGTACTTTGCAAAATTTATAAATATTATCCACAACTATAACATTATATCAAATTTACTCCATAATATTCAAAAATGATATTTATAAAAAATTCATCTTTATTTATAAAAGTTGGGGTCTTACATTATTGATGCTTATGTAAGAAGACACTCGGTTTTATTCAATTATTGCCACGATAATTGCTTGCGTAATATCTCACATTATTGATTCATTATTGTCGTAGTATCATACATCACAATATTTTATATTATTAAATCAATAATTGAGATAACAAAGTTATTCATATTATTATTTGCACTATTGACGATGTCTAGAAAGTTCTGTCAAGGAAAGGGGTTTGGTCACCTAATTGCGCGCCAATAAGAAGATGTCCTTATCGAAAAGCCCCATATTTCCTGGGAATAATCCGGTTGTTAATATTGTGAGTTATAAATGATGAATAAATGTTATTAAAATGTGTTTTGAGAAGCCAAGTGAATTGAGATAAATAGAGGGGATTTTTATGAAGTATTTGTTATAAATTTGACTTATTATATGGACTCCTACTTACCTATTTTTCAAAATCATCGGTAGAAAATTATCTCAATTTTTGTTTTATAGTAAAGTATTATATATATATATATATAAAGTTTTGTTTTTTTTATATAAAATAGAATATATTTTATTTTATTTGCATAATCTTGCATAGTGTTGCATAATCTTATATAATGTGTGCGTAGTCTTTGCGTAGTCTTGACATAGTAAAATTAAAAATTTGAGAATTAGTTAAGTGATATATGTCGTTTAATGCGGTCAGTGATTTTCTAATTCAAATAGTATCCTGCCATTCTCCTATAAATAGGATGTTTAGTTTAGAAATAAAAATAACACGAATCGGAGAATTCTTCTTCTATAATATTGGCGTATTTCTTTTGAGTTAAGAAAATTTTGAGTGGAAGCAAATAGAGTGCAAATTTTTCTTGAGAATATCTACTATTATACTTAGTCGGAATACTCTCCTTTTAAGGTAAGGGTATTATTTATTTCATATTAAACTTACGATATTATTTTTCGTATTAAGTAAGAAATATTATTTTAGATTCGATATTAAGTAAGGTATATTATTTTAGTTCAATATTAAGTAAGAATATTATCTTAGTTCAATATTAAGTAAGGAATGTTATTTTGTTCAACAATTGTAAGGGATATTATTTTTTGTTCAATATTAAGTATGAAATAATATTTTCTTCCATACTCTGTAGTATATATAAGTAATATTATTTTGTTTCGTATTCCTAATTCTACACTCATGTTGATAAGTATTGCTTCTATACTCCTTGAAATTAGTAGAATATCCTTGAAATTTGCGTTTTATCTAGTGTCGTTTCACAATGATATTTTTCTGAACATTCTTATTAAATTTTAATTTTTTCATGCCGGAGTACTATTCATTGGTATTATTCATACATACGGCATTATTCATATGTACGTCACTATTTATACGTACGGTATTATTCATACGTACGACACTATTCACGAAGTACTATTCATGGGATACTATTCACGACAAAAATTAATTTTTTTTCTGTCCAAATTATTTTTGATACATGAATATTATTCTTAAATTTTACTCCACAAAGCAGTTATCATGTTGACAATTTGGACATTTTTAAACTCTGGATAAAGTAAAAAATTTAATATTATCCTTGATCTCGTTTGATTGAATTCTTATATCATTGTTATCATCCTGATGCTTATATTGTGATGAAAATCATCTTTGGGCCGTAGTGCATAGATGGACTGTTGATTGGTATGA
Organism: Panax quinquefolius; assembly: GCA_020205615.1. NCBI lineage: Eukaryota > Viridiplantae > Streptophyta > Magnoliopsida > Apiales > Araliaceae > Panax > Panax quinquefolius. The sequence continues at coordinate 138,403,506 of CM035160.1, forward strand.
TTATGACCAGGAATTATGTATCGGTATAATCGTGACTTCAATAATATTACAAATGATGTGGTAAAAGTCTTCATTGGCCGTAGTGCATTGATAAACCAGTTGTTGGTATGATCATGACCATGAGTTTTCTTCGACCAGAGGTGCAAAGATGAATTGTTGTTTGGCGTGATCATGACCATCGGTGATAATAATAACGAATATCCTTGGCACGTAGTGCATGGATAATTACGTGGATGTGATCTTAATGAATATCCTTGGCGTAGTGCATGGATAATTCGATGATGTGGATTATTTATTGAGGCGTGTTACGATGATAAAAATATTAATGATGAACTTTTAAATCATGAGAAGATACTTCTCAAGTCCCAAATTAATTGCTCGGTTTGACTTTTTAAGTCAAATTGACTATTTTAGAATTAATAATTAAGCATATATAAATATATTTCTAAAATTATAAAAATTGGGGTTAGTAATAAATTATATATACTTTCTTTTGGTTATAATCTCTTCACCTATATTTTAGAAAATAGTAAAAGATTAGTTTTAAAAATGGTCAATTTGATTTTAAAAAGTCAAAACTGAGCAATTTATTTGGGACGGAGGGAGTAGTAGATATCATGCTCTACTTGACTCTTCTAATGGATTGTTTGTTTCGCTGCAGTTAAACTTGTTGTCTATTGTATTCTATCAGTTTAACACTGTTGAAGGCTAACAAAAAATTTATTCTGCATTATCTTAGTCATAATATTCTTTACTGGGCTAGTTAAGCTCACCATTTTCTTTCATTGTTCTCTTCAGAAAATGAGAATATAGCTGGGATTAGTCAGGGAATGGAGTGGCGGTCCAGATAGTTGCTATAGTAGTTCTCACTATTATATGAAATAATGTGATAATAATTGTAATGAGAATTTTATTTGAGTTTAGATATTGTCTACGAGACAATATTCTTGTTAAAACACTTTCGATTCGTTTGTCGTATTGTATAAAATTAAGTTTGTATTTGAATTATGTATTATATAAATTTGTGACTCGAAAATGGGTTGTGCATACCTATTTTGGGGCGTTTCATTTATGGGTAAAAAGCTAAACCCTTATTACGATTAGTATACTGCTTATTATTAGTAGTGGGCGTCAAATGTTGTTTATATTAAATGGAATTTTAATTTCCAGTCTTGTTTGTTCCTTCTTGTTTTTTATGATATAGATGATCATTCCTGAACGCTCAAGTGTTTTAAAATATAAAAAAATTAAAAAAGTTCAATACTAGTCTTATATTTTAAAATAAAGGTGGGGGGGGGGGAGGGGGGGGGAGGGGCGTTTTAACTAGTTTCATAATAATATGTTTATTAACAATAGTAATAATTAATATTATAATAATAATTAGTTTAATACTTATAAGTTCATCCGTTTCCTTCACTAATATCGCATGATGCAAACCAGATATCTTTCACTTTTTTTTTTTTTTCATCAACAAAATTAATATATGTATATATTGAGAATATTGTAAGATATTCAACATCTCTCATTGTCGTCACCATATTTTAGAAGACATTTGAAAATATCAGAGGACACCTATTATTTTGACAATATAATTAAAAAAATATTATTATAATTTTATATATTAATATTTTTAATTATAAGTTACGTGAGTAATTATAATCAGTTTTAAGTTACATGAAATATTTGATATAGTAGCTCAATTTTAAAATTCTTTTCAATCTCACGTATTAATATACTTTATAAACGTAATTCGATAGAATTTTTTTACAATATATAGTAGGTCTCATATAATTAATACTTTTAAAGTCTTATGTATTACGATAAATTTATGTAAAATATAATTATTATTTTTATAAATCTGGTTATAAATTTGTATCAAATTATAATTATAAACTATTTTAATATATAAAACTATATTAAAATTTCACTACATGTATCTTTTAAAAAAATGATCTCGTAAAAAGTAGATATATATTTTAGGGGTAAAATACAAAGTCGACCACTAAACTTTAGATTTGAACACAAGACCTCTAACTTAAAATTTGGATCTAACAACCACCTAAGCTAACAAGCCTAATTGTTAAAATTTTGCAAGGATTAATATTTATAACTAAACAAATCATTTCCCCAATAACAATAATAACAATAATAATAATAATAATAATAATAATAATAATAATAATAATAATAATAATAATAATAATAACAATAATAATAATAATAGTACTACTAATAATAACAATAACAGTAATAGTAACAATAACAACAACAACAATAATAATAATAATAATAATAATAATATTATTATTATTATTATTATTATTAACTATCTACATGCGAAATCTGTTTTAATCTATATATATTGCAATTTCTGGTATTGGTGGGAATAAACATGAGGCTGTAATACAGGGATTTGCTACTGCTGCTGCCGCATTAGAAATAGAGACCTGTTTGATTGATCTCAATTACATTTTCTGACCTCTTTCTATTCCAATTTTACAAATTCGACTAGTTAGACTCCATTTTGAACTTGGGTAAAAGGAAGGAAAAAGAATTTTTTTTTTAAATGAAAAATCTAAAATTTTATTGGAGCATTTTTATTAATCCTTTTACCAATATTTTTAACATGATTCTTAATCTTAGATTTTTTTAAAGTATAGAGGGTTAAAAAACAAATTTGGGGCTAAAATATTAAATATTTTACGGAAATATATGTAAATATATTTCCAATAAAATATATTTAAAATTTTAATATTAAATATATTTTACGGAAATATATTTAATATTTTAATTAATGATTAATTAAAATATATTTTAGGTAAATTAAAAAATATTTACCGGAAATTATGTAATATTTAAAAAACAAATTTGGGGCTAAAATATTAATTAAAAATATATTTTAGGTAATATATTTAATTAAATATTTTTTCAGTAAATATTTTATTATTGTTAATATGTTATTATTATTATTATTATTATTATTATTATCTTATTTATTGTTATTATTATTATTATTATTATTATTGTTATTATTATTAGGAGAAATGATTTGTTTAGTTATAAATATTAATCCTTGCAAAATTATAACAGTTAGGCTTATTAGTTCAGGTGGTTGTTAGATCCAAGTTTTAAGCGCTCAACATTATTTTTGAGATTAAGTTCAATTTGCGTTGAATGGCTCTCTATATTTTAAAATGTATTTAACGGATTCGATTATCATGAAGTTAATCGACCAATACAATATTAATATGCAAGAAAATTTATTACTCGATTTACATGTTGATAAATTATTTTCCAATTTACGTGTTGATATTGTAAAATTAATTTCATAACTAAACATTAGTCCCGCGATTCACTAAGCAAGTCTTGGGTACTTTCAACCATTTGCCAAACTAAGAATTTAATGGCTGCGCGTGATTCTCTCTGAACCTTTATCTCTCTCCTATGCAACAAGAGTCCAAGACACACAGTATATACTCCTTTAATATGTAGTATATACGAATTAAAAACAGTATATACGTAACAGTTGAGTTTTTTTATACAAAATCTTTCCTCTAAAAAATCATATATTTTACAGAATTCTTCATGTTCATTTCAAAAAATTCGTTACGGATCTGTTTGGCTTCCGTTCAATTACTATGAAGTGCTTTCATTTCGCCAACGGAGAGGCGAGAGACGACGAGGACGGCGTCGTTTCGAGGTCGTCCAAGGTGTCCTGGGTTCGGTCCCTGAGCTTAGCTTCGAGCTCTATCGATACTCGGCGATCGGAGCTGGACTCGGACTCCAAGGACTTTACTGAGTCGTTCTGCGAGTTATTGAGTCAGCGGAGGGCAAATGATCTGCGGATTTTTACGTTTGCCGAGTTGAAATCCGCGACGAGAGGGTTTAGTCGAGCTTTAATGATCGGAGAGGGAGGGTTTGGTTCCGTTTACAGAGGAGAAGTTAGGGTTTCGGATGATAATGATTCGAAATTGGATGTTGCTATTAAACAGTTGAATCGCAATGGTTTCCAGGCATGCCCTTCTCACTTTGTCTCTCTATATATTCATTCGTGTAATGTGTTTTATAAATTTTTGTTATTCAATGCATAGAGATATTTCTTGTACTCCCTTTGCTGATGTTACCAATTTGCGAAATCTTAAAATTCAAATTTGAATTTGAATTTATTTGGATTTTCAAAATGAGATTTTGTACTTGGTACTTCTTAAATAGTTTCCAATATTGATTATTATATTAATCAAAATCAAAAAAACTAAAATCAGTTTTGAATGTCAGGATTTTGTAAATTTGACTCTGAAAAAAGGAAGAAGAAAACATTATTGCCCAAATCAGTTCCTTTCTTTTGCTAGTCCAAAATCAGCTCTTAATCTATTTTTTTATGTTTCCTCCTGGTATATTTTGGAAGGATGGTTTCATCTTTGGGCAGAATATGACTTAGTTTTGTTAAGTAAATAAGTTTTATATTGTTACTTTCATGTTCAAGCTTTTAGAGTATCTGATAAGTTCTGTAATTGCAGAACAAAGAAAGCACAAATGAACTGTATATTCTTATTGCTTAGAAATGAAGCTTTACAAGATACTTAGCTATTTATAGTAGCTGATTTAGGCCTATACATACACCATACGAGCATACATACATTGAACTGAGCTGGAAATCTTGTAAGAAACTCTGACAACATACATTGACAGCTGGACTTATACTACTAACTGAAAATACATTCACAATGCTAAAGCTACCTAACTAGGATAATTGAGCTGTGTCACAGTAGCCAACTTGTGCTAAGCATCTCTGAAATTGATGTTTGATCTCTTGTGCTGGACCTGATATATGAGCAGCTGTATGTTCATCATGTTTGGCTTCTGTATTAGTAGAGACTGCAGCAACTTGAGCTTGTGCTTGAACTGTGTATTCTCTATTAGTATCTCTTCAAGTATAGTTATATCTTAAGACTCGGGTTTCAAAATTTATTGCCTTATTCTTTCTTAGTCATTCTAGAATTCAGGGGCACAAGGAATGGATTAATGAAGTGAGTTTCTTGGGTGTAGTCAAGCATCCAAATCTTGTCAAGTTGGTGGGATATTGTGCAGAAGATGATGAAAGAGGTGTCCAACGGCTTTTGGTTTACGAGCTTATGCCCAATAAAAGTTTGGAGGGTCATTTATTGGCTCGGATGCCATCTTCTCTATCGTGGATGGCAAGATTAAAAATTGCTCAAGATGCAGCTCGTGGTTTGGCATACTTGCACGAAGAAATGGATTTTCAGGTATTTTCTCTCCTTTGTTAAATAAAGGCCTAAAACATCTCAACTGTGGATCATTTGGCAGTTAGTGTCACTTAGAGGTTTCAAATCCTGTTGATTCATGGGTAAACTAAAAGCCTTAATTATGTTGTGGAAACTATTACAATTAATATTAGATGCAGACTTGGGGATGTGCTTTTGCAAAATAAAGAAAACTAGAGTGATTGTGAATTGAAATGGTTAAGATGTTAAGAATTTCCTAAGTTCAACCAATTCTGTTATTTGTTCAGTTTAGCATTTAATTATCATCAACATCATGTTCCTTCATGTAGTGATTTTGTTGGTGTTTTTGAATGACTAATGATTGACCTGATTGATATGATAAATCAGGATTGCATTTACATCTATGTGAAGCCTAAGCATAATTAAACCATTACAATATGGTTTATTATTGTTCCTCAGCCGTGCTCTTCCTGTTATGCTCAACATTTTATCCTGAAAACATTCTCCTCTCTCTCTTATTTATTATTTATTTATTTATTTTTACATTTTCCATAATCCTGGTAACAGCTAGTTTGCAAATATCCATTTTTTTGATTTATTATATCTTTTGGGTTTTGTTACAGCTAATATTCCGAGATTTTAAAACTTCCAACGTTCTTCTAGACGAAGACTTCAATGCAAAGCTTTCAGATTTTGGACTGGCTAGGCAAGGACCAGCTGCAGGACTAAGTCATGTTTCAACATCGGTATGTTCTCTTGTGCCCGTGTATGTTTATGCACACATGTTTTTGTTTTTTTGTTTTTCCTCTGCGGTTGGGTTAAAAATAAACACAATTTTGTAGACTTGCAACCCTCAAGGTTGTGAAGATATATGTTTCCAGTAATCTTAATCAGCCAGGAGATATATAGATGAAAACTTGACAATAAAGTTAATGCTATAATTCAAACTCTATAGTCTACTTGTTTTATGAAAAACTATTTTACAAATTTCTGTAACACTGAGGAAATTATTGAGACTGGTATAATCCATCACATATCTGTGCAATGGGAAGTATAATGCAGCCTTATTTTTGACTGTGTTAGATCCTTATAGGCAAAATTTTATGCACAATTTTCATTCATATATTTCTTTGATTACAAGTATTTATTTTTCGTTATATATTTCTTTAATTATAAGCTTTTGTTTTTCTAAGATTTCTCTATTTCCCTCTTCACACACAATCTTGTCATTTGTTCTTTAGGTTGTTGATGCAGTGAGTTCGCAGCCCCTGAATACGTTCAAACAGGCAGGCTAACTGCTAAAAGTGATGTTTGGAGCTTTGGGGTTCTTCTTTACGAGCTAATTACAGGGAGAAGAGCAGTGGAGCGAAATCTTCCTCGAAGTGAGCAGAAGCTGTTAGAATGGGTTAGACCTTATGTGTCAGATTCGAAGAAATTTCACCTTATTGTAGACCCACGGCTCAGAGGGCTGTGCTGCATCAAGTCGGCTCAGAAACTTGCCTCGCTAGCCAATAGGTGCCTAATGAAGAAACCCAAATCGTGCCTAAAATGAGTGAGGTTGTCGCAGTGCTTGGAATTATAATTAGTGAGATATCATCACAGGAGCAAGGTGCTTCTGAACCTGTTGAAGAAACTGAAGATGCAAGAGAAGAAACTCTAGAGGAAGTTAGGTCAGGCAAACATGAGAAAAGTTTTAGAAAGAGGGTTTTGATTTCAGAGAAATGGTAAGCTTGAGGAATAAATCTATTGGGAAGTTGGATTGGAGAAACTGGGCGCCTTCTGTGGTCAGAACCTGGTAGTTGCTAGTTGCTAGTAGTTTGGAGGTTTTCCTTTTTCTCTCCATTATTTCATCTGCCATGGTTGTAAATAAGGGTGTAAATGAACCGAATATTGAGTTGATTTGGTTTACAAAAATTTATCGAATATAAAATAAGGTTTGATTAAAGCTTATTTAGCTCTTGAAGTCGGCGAAACACGATCTGAGATCGAGTTCGAGCAATTTGAACTTTTCGAGCGAATATTCCGATTATCAATAGAAAATTGAAATTTGAGGAGGTTCGAATAATTTATCGAACTTTAAAATTTGTTTCGTTTTATATTTCGAATTCGATCTCGAATTGAACTTTTAGTAGAGCAACTACGAATCGAGCCCAAATTGTTTGTTCATTTTATAACCTTAGTTGTAAATATTACTAAACAATGGTCTTGTACAAAGCAAAGTCCTAGTAAAAGTTCCTACAACCAAAAATGCTTAAAAGTAGGTTTACAAGTCTAGTTTTTAATCTATCTTGTGGGATCTTTTGGTTGGACTAATATTGGTATTAATAAATAAATAAATTGTGAAAAATAGGATTTTGTATTTCTTAAATAAAATAGGTCGATTTTAAGATTTTTAAATAAATAAATAAATAAACTAGCCTAAAGCAGTGAGCATTAGCAAATTGCAAGTGTGTGGAGTCGAACATTCTCAGTAATCTCTTTTTTTACATCATTACAAGTCATTTGGGAACAATAACTTTTTATATTATGTGAATTTCAGTTGGATTGGGCTTCCAAACTAAATCAGCTAAAGTTTTCGATTGTCAAGTAATGCGTATAAATTTGCATTCTTATCTATCTATATACGGCATAAATATTTTTTTCATCCTTCTTTAAGTCAATCTACAAATGAGTCACTAATTTTTTTTTCTTACAATAATTCACTGAACTTTTGTTTACTTACAAAACGTTACAAAAACTGTCTTGACCGTTAGTTGACTAACAGAGTAATGACGTGGCGGTGGTGACATGGTGCAACTTTCTGATATGGCAATTCTTAAATGAAAATGAAAGAAATCTAGGAGTTGGTAGTATAAAAATTAAAATAAAACATGAAATTTAGTGAAAAATGAAAGATTGTCTTCAAAAAAAATAAAGAAAAAGAAAATTATTATTATTATTATTATTATTACTATTACTATTATCTACTATTATTATTATTATTATTATTATTAATATTAAAGAAAAATCTCTTTAAAAATTAAAGAAAAAGAAAAATATTACTACTACTACTTTTACTATTTTTACTATTATTAGTATTATTACTATTATTATTATTAGTACTGCTGCTGTTGCTGTTGCTGAGCGAATTGAGCAAAAATCAAAAACCCAATTTCACAAATATTGGAATTAATAGAATTAACACATTGGAAAATAAAAGGCAACAATTTCGGCCAATTATTGTCGGTAAAATAACGGTAGCGAGTTCAAAAAAGGTGTCGTAGAGCTTCTTGGTGATGGATTTGGTGGTTTCGCTGGTCAGGGCAAGGAGAGATGATTTGAGGGTAAATTGAGTGGAAGGGAGAGAGAAAATTGTAGAGAAATGAATCATCCTTATAATTCTCGGGGAATAAATCAAATTTTGATACTGGTACTGGGACACGACTTACAATTTGGTACCCGAATTTTTAAATAATCGTTAAAATTGATCCAACGGGAGAGACAAACATACAGAGAGAGAAGCGAAGTCGACGCGAAAAAGATCCTCGATGTTTTGTTTCATCTTTTCTTGTCTCCCACATTCGCACAATTGCTCCACAGTGGCACCGACTTGGAAACTCTGGTGTAATCCATTCATTTTTGTTGCATGAACTACAACCTTCTTCCCCCATTTCATTTACGATTCCACTCCAAGACGAGCTCATCCTTTCAATTAAACACTGAAAACCCTTAATAAATATATAGGAACCGATGTCAATGGAGAATCGAGACAAAGAAGAATGAGAGAAGAAGAAGGACGAAAGAAGATAACCCTAATTTTCAAAATGTAATAAAGATGAAACCCTACTTTTAATGGAGTGTAACATTTTTAGTACAATCACCAGTTTGTAACTTTTTTCACTTCGGGTACCAAATTGTAAGTCATGTCCCTAATGTTTAACGGAGTGTAACATTTTTCGAGTACAATCACCAGTTTGTAACTTTTTTAACTTCGAATATCAAATTTTAAATCGTATTCCAGTACAGGTACCAAAAGTTGATTTATCCCAATTCTCGGTGAGGAGTATGCGAAGGAGGACAACGAACATGGCGCGTGATTCGAGATTAGGGGAATAGGAGAGAGATTGAGTAAACATGAGAGAGAGTGAATCGAGTTGGGTTTATTTGCAGAAATTGAAGAGGATTTTGACTTCGGACCATTGCTCGTTGGCAGCGAACATGAGGTGGGATATTAAGGTTTCGAAGTGGATGTTGTCGAGGCCGAGTATGGCAGCGATTTGAAGCTGAGTTGGTTCGATCGCCATGGCAGAGTTGGATTGAATTTAGTGCTTTGTGTTATTCTCTTTGTTCCTCTGTTTCTGTGTGTAAACAGGAGATAGAAAGAGATGGAGGGAAGTGGTTGTGCCACATTAGTTTTTTTTTTTTTTTATAATTAAGCATCATGTGTCAATTTTCGTGTAAAGTCAATAGATTTAACGATTTTTATAACGTTTTGTAAGTAAATAAAAGTTCAGTGAGTTGATTATAAAGAAAAAAAAGTTTTGTGACTCATTTGTAAATTAACCTAAAGTAGAATAACTAAAAAAATATTTTTCCCATCTATATCTGATATATAACAAGGTAATACTTATATTTTATTTTTAGTCTAAATTTAGGTAGTTCAAAAGTTTTGTTTTATATTTTATTTTTGTTTCTTTATGTCTTTTTTATGTCATAAATCATGGTATTCACAAAAATCAATTCAACGACTTAAAAGTTAAGTTTTTCATAATTTTTAGTATACATTTATTATTAGAAATATAATGTATAATTTCACTATGAATTGAGTAAAAAAAAATTAGCTATCAAGTTACTAAATTTAGAACGCTAAATTGACTTGAGATCAACTAAAATGTTACTTAAAATATCATATATAAAATTTACCTAATAAGTTATTTTTAAACTTACATATGTTTTTGCAGAAGCTAGGAATAAGGCGTAAGGTTAATTGACCCTTATATTATATATATATATATATATATATATATATATATATATATATTATCATGAATAAACATATGAATGATATTCACGATTACATATGATTTGATTATGATATATATATATATATATATATGTGTGTGTGTGTGTGTGTGTGTGTGTGTGTGTGTGTGTGTGTGAATGAACAATATGCAAGTATGCTTGCATTAAGAAAAACTGTAAAATCCTTTGATAGATAATAGAAACATTTGTACTGAGGACTTAGAATAAATTGATCAAGTATATTAGGTTGATCCTACATAAGTAAAAAACGACTTTGTGAAGTCCTTAAAAAGAAATGATGTCTGAGGACTATAAAAATAGAAAGATCAAGCGGAGTTAGGTTGATCTTATGATGTAATAGATAGAAGCATGCGATCGTCGAAATCTTGCACGAGAGATCGTGATGCGCCGGAGAGTCGAGGATAACTCGAGAGCTATCGGCGAATCGTAGTCTACTGAGATAGTAGCTCTCGGAGTTAAATGGCTGCCGGGGAAAAGATGAAGGATCGTGTTACGAGCTGCAGAGAGAAAAAAGAGCATCATGTCATCTAGGTGTCCATCATGGGAAGACTCTAAGTCTGATAGAGAAAGAGCTCACGATCATCTTAGCAAGTCCATCATGAGAAGACATCAGTATTAAGAAGGGAGATCATGAAGCGTCATCATGATGGCAAGCATGAGAAATTTTCTAAGTACCAAGAAGAAGAACTTATATTCATCTTGAAACCTATCATATCTGACCATCATGTATCAAGAGGAAAGATCTTCAAGGCAATTCATTAAGGATCATCCAAAGTGGTTGATTAACAAGAAGAAGTTTGAGCATCATACAAACACTCAATTTGCACTTCAGGTGATCAAGCCAAGTACTAAGTATAGAAGATGTTGAGCATGGAGACATCTTAGCGACTCGGCACCAACTCCAACAAACAAACAACTCAACATAAGCCAGGGCCTGAGGGGTCCTTGTCCGTAGGGACTAAATGAAGCCAGGGCCAGAAAGGTCCTTATCCGGAGGGACTAAACGAAGTTCTAAGCCTGCTGGGCTTGAAGAGTTCCTAAGGAACTAGAGGAGTCCCAAGGTCTGGCGCCTTGAAGAGTTCTTAGTGAATGAAGTCCCAAGGTCAGCGGCCTTAAAGGAATCTTAGTGATTCGGTGTTGCCCTTCCTTGGTGGAAATCCTGCTAGTTGAAAGCAGAAGAGTGGATTAGGAACTTGAGTCTCTGAACCACTTAAAACCCCTTGTGTCTTTTACATTATGTCATTACATTATGTACTATAACTGGTATGTATGTTTTAACTGCTTACAACTAAACTTACTCTACGATCAATGTATGTATGATTATGAATATATCAATGAAGGGGATCTTTTACTTATTCCGCTGTGCTTGAAAAGATTCTTATGTTTGTCATATGCTAATTTAATAGCTATACAAAATAATAGAGAAAAGTATTTGAAATAAAAAGGATCTATTCAACCCCCCTTCTAGATCTATTGTGCCTACTGGGAACTAACAATTGGTATCAGAGCAGTTTCTCATGCTATATTCAAAAACTAATCGCTTTGAGTCTGATCTCAGGCACTAACATTGTTCTAAACTTAGTTTAGTAGTAAGTAACTTGTTATATGCAGATGAGCTCATATGTTGGAAATATTGTGTATATGTTAAATGTGTATATACACCTGAAGCTGCTCAAATTGGTCCATGGTCTCGATTATTACATCAACAAGACCAATCCTTGCCTACAGTCAATCTTGTAGTCTGAAGACCAAAAGAGAGAGCTCAAGAGACATCAATGACAAAGAGTCACGCATCCACCAGTCTGAAAAATGAAAAGACCATACATGCGAAAGAAATGTTCATCCGAGAAAGAAAGAAGTTACTGCTTTCGGATATATATACGGTCAACCATCGATGGATGCAAACTTCATGAATCGAAGGATGTCAAAAGAACTAAAGATCTTTGAGATTCTCGGTGCATCTTCAAGACCACGATTGATTGAATAAAGGCCAACAAGAGCGATAAGTCATCGGGAACAAAAGTAAAGCGATGCACATCAATACCTAAACTCGGTATATCTAAGATAAATGGTATTTTAATGGCGACGAGTAAAAGATGCGGTTCCTCACTTTTATAAATGTATACATCATAATTGCATCTTCTTATGAATTATAACAGTATTCTATCAAGGAGTCATAATCTACCTAAAAAGGTGAAGAGAGAAAGTAACCTCAGGATGGAAACTCAAATGACTATAAACTTTCTCTCCATCCAAGTTTTAGGTTGAAGATGACATCTTGAAGGAAATCAAAATGGGTCATAAAAGCATCACGAGCCAAATAAACTTTATGTGAAGTAATCTTTTACGGTGGGTTAGTATGTATGTATGAAGCCTAGGTTTTAAGTGTTTGACAACACACGAGTATGATCGATTCTGCAAGAGGATCTTTACGATTCGTGAAATCGATCACCTCGATGAATCAACTAGATACTCCTAAATCGTGGAGTTGATTCTCACTCTGTGAACACTTAAACATTGTGAACATAACCCATAAAATGATGAATCCATCATAGATAATGAGTGTGTTATTTAATGTCAAATCATACACACACTCACCGCAAAATCTCAAAATGTATTATCTTAAGATAGTTGCATGCATGAATATGTCTGTTTGTGATAAATATGATGATGATCCAAATGAGAGGAACAGGGGTTTAGAAAACTAACCTAGCAGGACCCATTTAATTATGGGTACCAAAATTAGAAATATTTTTAAACCTGCAGGTACTTGGTCATGAGTCTGACCATACTAAGGAATAATGAAGCAGAAGACTTCAATCAAGAAGACTCAACCAGCAGAAGGCCAAAGACTGTTCAGAATTGATTCTGACAAAATTCCTATATGTCGAAGCACATCTTGAAGACCCTCTGAGCTAATCGAATGAAGCTCACATGGTCGCTAATCGTATATGGAAGCAAGCCATTCAAACCCAAACAAGGAAAGGGTCTTATGTGCTCAAAGCCAAGAAGAATGCTATATGAGAAGAATCCTCGAGGAAGCTCACAGCGAGAAGATTATCGAGCATCATTCAAGAGGAACTTATTGCTGAAGCGAACTTCACAAACACAATCACAAAGAAGACTACGTTCAGTAGTCTTTGTCGAATAATCGTAGAGTGATCGATCCACGAAAATACTCATCTCTACGATACAAGGAGATCTAAGTGATGATGGAGATTCCAGTCAGAAGGAGATATACAAGGTTATCTTTAAATGAACCTAAAGAAGAGGGAATCACATCTATCTGGGAAGACAGTGTCAATAATGGAGGAGCAGTGATCTGTTAAGAAGCAACAGAACTGAAATAAACTATGAAGAAAAGTATCAGCTACAAAGTCCCAAAACTTTGTGGCTGATGAACCAAATGAAGATCCATAGTCAGTAGGAACATCTCAAAATATACTACTGATAACCTTTCAGCCACCCAAGTCAAAATTGTGGAATGCCTACGATCAAACATCTGATCGCAGTATAGAAGAAGAAGGACACCACGATTACAGCAAATGCAATTGTCCAAAGTTGGTAGAGGACCTCCCCATCAGAAAAGGTCGAATGAGATGTCATTGCAAATCACTTCTATAGCATTTCATCTAGAAAGCGCCTCAGAGACAAACCTGATCCTTAGCTCACTCTAAGAGGTTGGCCCTTCCTGGGCTAACTTGTCCCAGAAGAATTGCTTGATCAAATTTATCTCAAGGACCAAGTCAGTCAATGATCGTAGAGTCGAGGCTGAAGAGAACTCCACGATCACAGTGCAACCTCAACGATCATAGAAGACAACTCGACGATCGTAGTTCTACCAAAGGGTATTCCAGTCCACAAGGAGATTGGAAAATGAGACAATAACTCAACCTTTCAAAATGAGGAGATAAGTTCGAATACATTAGTGATTGACCTATGCTGCACCAAAGTAAGGATAAAAGACAAAGTCATCCATTGCAGCATTTCTTAAAGGTTGATCGTTGAGTCAACAAAGAGAATTATAGAGTCAATAGCTACCTCACCATGCTACTCTACGAATCAAAAGGTCAACGGTCAGAGCCACGTCGTTTAAACGACTACTCTTCTAAAAGGAAAACATTTAAGCGAAAAGTTATGGGAGTTCTGACTCATTCACGTGCATCGTGCAACCAATGGACGGTTGACACATCACTTGATTATCAGAGTTAGAAGGAACGCCTTAAAGACAATTTCAAATCAGTGAGCGAGTTACCAAAAGTTATCGAACCTTTCTCCTCCCATTTTCAAACCCTAGAATCCTCTCAAGAGCCAAAATCGAGTTAACCTCTGTGAGCCTTACCAAATCACATTCGACCATCTCTTATAAACATCTCTAAATAAAATACCCACATTCTTCAAACTACTCAAATGGAAAATCAGCTGGCGAGTAATCATCAGCGGCATTCATTTCGGAACCAAATCGTTTGAGAAATCGAAAGGAAGTTCGGTACATTCTAGAGCTCGTGAAGAAAGCGAGATTCTCGAAATACCTCGAGACTAAAGACTTTCGAGTATATGTTGATCCGGTTAAGGAGTTCTACTCAAATGCCTCTATAAACTCTGAAACCCTTACTACCAAGGTTAAAGGTCGGGCTCAAGTTAAAGTCTTGTGACCTCAATCAATGCCTAGGTTTTTTCTAACCAAATTTGAAGAACCTTGATGATGTCAATACTGAACAAGCAAAGAAGTTCATGGGGTACCAAAGAAACCCTAGTTTTAAAGACATGAAGAAGAAGTAATTTCCTGAAGAGTATGAGGTCCTTGCTGAAATAGTTGGAAAATGCATACTGTGCAAGGACACTACACATGACACAGTGCTTGACCAACTGTTGAAGATAATGCCAGCAATAGTTCTGAAGAAATAAATCGACTTTGGAGCTATCTTGTTCGATCAAATCTCCAAGTGGGTAGAAAAGGCTGAGAAGAAGAAGTCCACCGAAAAACCCTTGACTAAGGTGTTTCATGGTAGATTACTGAGTATTGTGCTGAAGAAGAAACTAGGATACCAACTGTGACGCCCCCAAAATTAGGTATACATCACCCATCTTAGGTCGCCACTTACATGGTACATAAATTCAAATACAACTTAATAATACTGTTTGCTGGTATACAATACGACAAAAACATAAATCTGTGAGTTTGAATAAAATATTGTCTACTAGAGATTATACAAACTCAAAAGGAGTCCTTATTACAATTATTATTACACTATTTCACGAAATAGTGAGGACTACTAATCTTATCATCTGTTAAAATGCTCACTCCGTTCCCCAACTAGTCCCTACTACGTTCTCATTTCTGAAGAGAACAATAAAAGTAAAAGGTGAGCTTAACTAGCCCAATGAGGAAATATTATGACTAAGATAATGCGAATATATTATCGTTAGCCTTGAACAGATGTTAAACCGATATAATATAACAACCATCAAGTTTAAGCGTATGGCGGAACAAGCAATCTATTAGAAGAGTCCGATGAGAGAATAAAATCTACTATCTTTTATGATTTAGAGGTTTTTCATCACTTTTATCATTTGGGACTCGACAATAAATAATCCACATCATCGAATCACCCCTCGCTTCTACTACGAGGATATTCTTTAGTATCACGACCATAATTATCCATGCACTACGGGCCAAGAATATTTGTGTATTCAATAATGGTCATGATCATGCCAACAACTATCCATCAATGCACTACGGGCCAATGAAGACTTTTACCACATCATTTGTAATATTACGGTCATGATTACACCGAATAATCCCTAGTCATAATCATACCAAGTCCATCTATGCAATATAGGCCACATATGACTTTTAACAAAAAATAAACATGAGGATGATGACAATGATATAAGAATTCAATAAAACAAGTTCAAGAATTATTTTATCCAGGAACTAATAACGTCCAAATTGTCAACATGATACTTCTTTGTAGAGTAAAATTCAAGAATGCTCAAAAGAATATTTCCATGAAAAGATACTGGATGAAGCACAAATATCTAGGATATTTCACTAATTTCATGGAGTATAGAAGTCAAAACTTTTAACCAACTGAGTATAATAAGGAATGGAATAACAAAAGAAATCACCGGGCATGCGATAGGCCGCATGGTGAGTTATTCAAATGTAATAATAAATAACGAAATCAAATCCGTAAGAAAAGCGTCTGCAGACGAGTTATTCCAACAGAATAATAAAGACGGAATCGAATCCGGCGTAAAAACGCATGAGACATGATATTCCAACGAAAATAATAAAGATTTTACCGAATTAAGGCGTAAAAGCATGAGCAGGATGTTCCAACAAAATGATAAAGAATGGAACAATGTAAGAATTTCACCAAGTATAGGGTAGCTTGGTTTATCACAGTTATTCGAATAGAATAATAAGAATGGAATAACGAAGTTCTCTTCATAGATAAGAAAGAAATAATACTCCCTACGAGTACAACAAATAATATTCCCTACCTTTGAAAAAAAGCTGGATCTTTGGAATAGTGAGGTAGCATTTCTCTTCTTCTTTCTCTCTATAATTTCTCTCTATAATAATCGCTCTAAAGGTTTTTGTGAATTGGTGAGAAATGAAGGAAGAATGAGCTTCTATTTATAGGAAAATATAGTTTAGTTAATTGCGTTTTGGGGCTCAAAAATTACGATCTGAATACCTCCAACTTTTCTTTCATTTTAATTTAGTCCTGCAAGTATTATCAATCTTGCACCAACTCCCCTAATAGTAAATAATGTGAATCAATAGTTCAATAATGTGAATCAATAGTATAATCATGTGAAAAATACGAATTTCAGTATAGTACCTCTATCTATACCTCCATTTTTAATTTAGTCATGCAAGTATTATCAATCTTGCACCAACTCCCCTAATAGTAAATAATGTGATTTAATAGTACACATATGTGAACAAATAGTTATGTAAGCATGTGAATTAGTAGCAATTAATTATCCATTTATCCGATAAATTACCCGATTTATCAATATAACCCCTAGACATCAATTATCATCGGAATAAATGTCAATTTTTACTAACACAAACAATTCCAACATAATGAAACTATTTTTATCAAAAATATAAAATTTAAAATTTCAAAGTTTGACTTTTCCCGAAAAAGTCAACTATTGACTTTTTGACCAAATAGTGAATCCCGGAAAATTTTGTGTTTATGGACTATTTTTACTAATTTTGTCGTTCCGGACTCAAATACCACGTTCGCGTCTCCAAATTCAACTCCGAACAACATTCATTATTAATATTATAACTTACAATATTTATCAACCAGGTCGTTCCTAGGAAAGAGGAGGCTTTCTAATAAGGATTTCTCCCTATTGGTGCGCAATTAGGTGACCAAACCTCTCCTTGACAGAACTTCAAGACATTGTAAATATTGCAATTTATAATATGAATAACTTTTTCATCTCAAGTATTGATTTAATAAAAACATTTTATCGCGGATGATCTTGTGACAATAATTGAATCAATAATATGATAGATATGATCGCGAAATTCTTTATGTGAGTAATAATTAAGTATAAGCGAGTGACTTCTCACGTAAGCATCAATAATCAATCTGGTGTGCTACTACTATACCACGCCAGACATCGTATTCTTTAACAACAAGGTGTTTCAACAGATTAACAATAAACTTAATAGTTATTTTCATAAAAAACATTTTTGTCGTTTTCTCGATCCGATGATAATTTCGTTAATGGGGTCCACCAACGATTGTGTTGGATTAATCTGAATATTCCCCGACCAATCGAATATTATATAACAACTTACGTACTTTGCAAAATTTGTAAATATTACCCACAACTATAATATTATATCAAATCCACACCATAATATTCAAAAATATATTTCGAGAAAATTTAATCTTTATTCAAAAAATCTGGGGTCTCACAATCTCCCCTTCTTATGAAATTTCGCCCTCGAAATTTACGTACGTACCTGGTATGCCGAACAGGTGAGGATACCTTGACCTCACTTCAAATTCTAACCCTTGAGGTATAACTTTTGAGTGTCGAATATAATCCTTCTTAACCAAGATTTTAACACGTATTTCCTCATACAACATTTGAATACAAACACAGTTTATGAGAAATAAGATATTGGCGTATCTCCGGCTTCAAACCTCTTAAAAACATTCACGTCATTCGCTCCTCATTATCGACCAAATGGGATGCAAACCGGGATAACTCCACAAATTTAGCCTCGTATTGCGACACGATCATATTGTTTTGTTCCAACTTGATAAACTCCACCTCCTTCATGTGACGAATACTTTCGGAAAGTACTTGTCGTTGAACGACTCTTGGAACTTCTCCCAAGACATCTTGAGTGCGTCAGTCATTTAGATCGTTTATAGATTCCCACCAGTGATCTGCCTCTTCACGCAACATAAAGGTGGAAAAAGGAACCTTTTGCTCCTGGAGCATCCCAAGACATCAAATATCTTGGTGATCTGCTTTAACCATGTCTCGCCTTAAGTGGTTACGGCTTTCCCAAAACTCCGGTGGTCCCAAATCTTTGAATTACTTATGACCGACCAACCGTGGGTTGCCATTGTTTCCTCTGCGTTATGAAAAGGAGCCGTCTTCGCTTTAATGTTGCATGAATTCTAAAAGCTCTTAAACGTCTGCATCATCGTTCGTCGATTGATCGGTGTTGTTGTTTATAGGAGGATTATCGCCATCCTATTGCACATTGTCCCGATTATTGATCCAGCATGAGACTCAACGGTCTCCTGTGCTCCATTCTATATTCTCAACATTCTCTTGATGCCATTTTCAAACACCGCCACAAAACAAGGGTTAATTGACATACAACATATTATCACTATACTATAATGAGACCAATCAAATACCAAATAAACTTAGGTAGGTCATACTAGCGAAGAATTTCCGTCTCTCCCCTCCTAGTTCTAGTCTCACATCTTAGCTGTGGATCATATCCTAAGCTCGATACTAACCGTGATGCCCCCAAAATTAGGTATACGTCACCCATCTTGGGTCGCCACTTACACGGTACATAAATTCAAATACAACTTAATAATATAAGCATAAGTGTACAATACGACAAAACATAAACTGTGAGTTTGAATACAAATATTGTCTACTAGAGATTATACAAACTCAAAAGGAGTCCTTATTACAATTATTATTACACTATTTCACAGAATAGTGAGGACTACTAATGCTATCATCTGGTCCGTCACTCCATTCCCCGACTAGTCCCTACTACGTTCTAATTTCCTAAAGAGAACAATAAAAGTAAAAGGGTGAGCTCAACTAGCCCAGTATGAAATATTATGACTAAGATAATGCAGAATATATTATCGTTAGCCTTCAACAGTGTACAACTGATACAATATAACAACCATCAAGTTTAACTGCAGCGGAACAAGCAATCCATTAAAAGAGTCAAGTAGAGAATAAAATCTACTATCTTTCATGATTTAGAAGATTTTTCATCACTTTTATCGCTGGGACTCAGCTTAATAAATAATCCACATCATCGAATCACCCTTACACTACGACCAAGGATATTCTTTAGTATCACGACCACAATTATCCATGCACTACGGGCCAAGAATATTTGTGTATTCAATAATGGTCATGATCATGCCAACAATCATCCATCAATGCACTACTACGGACCAATGAGGACTTTTACCACATCATTTGTAACATTACGGTTAAGCGATTACAAGAATAATCCTCGTTCATAATCATACCAAGTCCATCTATGCACTATAGGCCACAGATGACTTTCAACAAAATATAAACATGAGGATGATGACAATGATATAAGAATTCAATAAAACAAGTTCAAGAATTATTTTATCCAAGAACTAATAACGTCCAAATTGTCAACATGATACTGCTTTGTAGAGTAAATTTCAAGAATGCTCAGAAGAATATTTTCATGAAAAGATACTGGATGAAGCACAAATATCAAGGATATTCCACTAATTTCATGGAGTATAGGAAGTCAAAACTTTAACCAACTGAGTATAATAAGGAATGGAATAACAAAATAAATCACCAAGCATGCGATAGACCGCACAGACAGGTTATTCTAATAGAATAATAAATAACGGAATCAGGTCCGGTGTAAAACGCATGCACGTGATATATTCCAATGCGGAATAATAAAAAGATTTTAATCAGTCCCAAGTAGAAACGCATGAGAGCAGGATATTCCAACGGAGAATAATAAAGAAAGCGGAACCCGGTCCCAAGCGTAGAACGCATGTGATAGGATGTTCCAACAAAATGATAAAGAATGGAACAATGTAAGAATTTCACCAAGTATAGGGTAGCTTGGCGATACTGAGTTATTCCAATAGAATAATAAGAATGGAATAACGTAAGTTCTCTTCATAGATAAGAAAGAAATAATACTCCCTACGAGTACAACAAATAATATTCCCTACCTTTGAAAAAAACTGGATACTGGAATAGTGAGGTAGCAGATTTCTCTTCTTCTTTCTCTCTATAATTTCTCTCTATAATAATCGCTCTAAAGGTTTTGTGAATTGGTGAGAAATGAAGGAAGAATGAGCTTCTATTTATAGGAAAATATAGTTTCGTTAATTGCACGTTTTGGGGCTCAAAAATTACAGTACAATACCTCCAACTTTTCTTTCATTTTTAATTTAGTCCTGCAAGTATTATCAATCTTGCACCAACTCCCCTAATAGTAAATAATGTGAATCAATAGTTCAATAATTTGAATCAATAGTATAATCATGTGAAAAATACGAATTTCAGTATAGTACCTCCATCTATACCTCCATTTTTAATTTAGTCATGCAAGTATTATCAATCTTGCACCAACTCACCTAATAGTAAATAATGTGATTCAATAGTACACATATGTGAACAAATAGTTATGTAAGCATGTGAATTAGTAGCAATTAATTGTTCATTTATCCGATAAATTACCCGATATATCAATATAACCCCTAGACATCAATTATCATCGGAATAAATGTCAATTTTCACTAACAAAAACAATTCCAACATAATGAAACTATTTTTATCAAAAAAATAAATTTTGAAATTTCGAAGTTTGACTTTTCCCAAAAAAGTCAACTGTTGACTTTTTGACCAAATAGTGAATCCCGAAAAATTTTGTGTTTATAAACTATTTTTACTAATTTCGTCGTTCCGGACTCAAATATCACGTCCACGTCTCCAAATTCAACTCCGAACAACATTCATTATTAATATTATAACTTACAATATTTATCAACCAGGTCGTTCCAAGGAAAGAGGGGGCTTTCGATAAGGATTTCTCCTATTAGGCGCCGCAATTAGGTGACCAAACCTCTCATTGATGTAACTTCTAGACATTGTAAATATTGCAATTTATAATATGAATAACTTTAATAAATCTCAAGTATTGATTTAATAAAAACATTTTATGCAGATGATCTTTGTGACAATAATTGAATCAATAATATGATAGATATGATGCAAAGAATTCTTTGTAGCAATAATTGAGTATAATGAGTGACTTCTCACGTAAGCATCAATAATCAATACCGTGTGCTACTATGCAACCATGCGTATTACTGTACTTTTAACACCGGGTGTTTCAACAGTTAACGGTAAAACTTCCGCCGTTATTTTCATAAAGCATTTTTGTCGTTTTCTCAATCCGACAATAATTCCGTTGTGGGTGTCCACCAACGATTGTGCCGTTGAATGAATATTCCCTGTTAAAACGAATATTCCCCGACCAATCGAATATTATATAACAACTTACGTACTTTGTAAAATTTGTAAATATTACCCACAACTATAACATTATATCAAATCCACACCATAATATTCAAAAATATATTTCGAGAAAATTTAATCTTTATTCAAAAAATCTGGGGTCTCACAAAAAAGCAAAGATGATGAGGGAGATACTTTGAATGTTCACAAAGTGATGTCTCCACAATTATTTTTGAACTGGAAGAAGAACCCTAAGGAGAACCGAAGGCTGACAACTGGGAGCAGTAGTAGGGCCTCTGCAAAGAAGAGGAAGATAGAAGAGGTAGAGAGCTCTGAGTCTGATGACTCTGCACCAGCAGAAATCACACCAGCAAGAAAGAAATCAAAAGGTATGAAGAAAGCTGGTGATGTGAAGAAGGCCATGGCCCCACCAAGGAGTCTCTCCACCAAAGTCAAAGGTGAAGAAGAAAAGGGCCTAACTGCTGAAACAACGAAGAGAAGAAGTAACAGATTACTTCAAGGCCCAATCAGAAAGAAAGCTAAGGTGGAAGACAAACCAGCCTCAGCCTCCCAAACTAGTACATCTGCTGAAGAAAAGGACGTAGAGTCAGCAGAAGAGGTCAAGGCTGAGCCCTCACAGATCAAATCCATTAGTAAAGGTGAAGTTGGATTGATGAATGAAAATTCAGCATCTGCTGATGAAGAGGAATGCTTAAGCCCCGTGGCTGATCTACAAGGCATTCACTCTAATGATGAAGAAAAGGTTCAAGATGACCAAACTGCATCCCTAAATGCAACTGCCTCAACAAGCCCTCAAAATGACTCAAAGAATGATGAGTTTACAGAAGAAGGGACTGCCCTTACCCTTGCTGAACATGAAGGAAGTTCTTCTGATGAACTAGAGGCTTCCAAGTCTGAAGAAGAAGAGAAGTATGACTCTCCCATAGCTGAACCTCCAAGAAGAACGAAGAGCTACAGACTGCAAGCAAAATTTGCCTCCAAAAGGAAAAGTAATCAATCAAATGCCCCCATTGAATTAAGTGATGATGAGTCTGCATCACAGAAAGATAGTGCTGAGGATAGGACCAGCAATGCAGAAAATGAATCAGAGGAAGATCTTGCTGAAGAAAGTTCTGAGAATGAAATGCAGCAAGAGGGATTCTCTGCTGAAAATGATCAAGAAAGTTCAGGCTCCGAGAGAGAAGAGATTGAAGAAGATTTTGGTTCTGCACCTCAGGAAGCAGACGAACAAGAAGATTATCCAGTTCTCTCTCCTGAAAGATTTAGCAGAAGGATCGTAGTGGAAGTTTCAAATGATCTACCAAATTCTCCATCAGAGAGATGGGTGAACTATAGAAATGAGCAGCTCAAGGTAGTAAGAATGACTACCTTTGACATAGCCAAAAACTGGAACAATATGGAGCTAGACTGCTCAACCATTTTCTACAATCCTGATGACTTACTGATGAGATGGTTCTTCCAGTGGATGCCATGGCTAAAGGCTCACACTGAAGGAGATGGAAGTTATCTCAGCTGGTGCTTCTCTCACTTCCCAAGCATGGAGCTGGTGGCTCAGAACTTCCCGAGGGTGAAGAATTTTGCAACCAAAACAATTAAAGAACAACCCCACTTCAAAGTCTATCGACAGACTGGAAATCACTACATCCCCTACGATCGAAGAGTGGACTCGGAAGGAAGAAGGAACATGATCAAGGAGTTGATCGTAGAGTCTGGTCACTCTACTGCTGAGACTGATCAAATTCAAAGTCAGAAGCTTCTAACAGCCTAATCACTGCTCTCTGACATTCCCTCATCCTCAACCAACAATCGGTACTCAACGATTGTTCAGATTCTTCAAGCTTTCGAAAATCTGTCCAAGAATAAAAATCGTAGAGTCCAATCCAATGCTCAACCCGAAGCTGCCCAACAAGAGGATCAAACTATTTTGGAGCAGGAACTACTGAAGAGTTCTGGTGAATTAAGTGAGAAGATATCTCTACTCACTGAAGAGTCACAGAAGCTGACAGCAAAAGGAGATAATTCTATTCAGAACAGACTTCAAGCTACTATGGCTGAGATATTTCTCAAACTCTAAGAAACAGATAACATCTATCAGAAGGCCATACACGATCAGAAGGCAGAAGCTCTACGAGTTCAGAAGGCCAATGAAGAGCAGATGCAAGCCCTCTCTGACAAGATTGACGACCTGAAGTAGTCTTTCTCAGTGCAACTTGAGCTAGGCCAACAGAACTCAAGTTTGAAGTTGCTGACTCCTCCTGCAGATAGAGCGACTTAATTCCAACATGGAGCAGCTCTTTCAAATGATTGATGACAAAAAGGGGGAGAAAAAGAGGCATAGAAAGAAGAGGAGCAAGAGGCACTCAAGGAAGAGCTGAGGGATAAGAGAGAAGAAGTCAAAGAAGAAGACAGCAGCTGCAGCAGAAAAAGAATCATCTTTTGAGGGAGAGCCAAAAGATGATGATCACATGATCGCAGAGTTTGAGGGGGAGCATGATCAGAAAGATGCTGAAGGGGAGCTAAGCAAAGACAGAAGGTCATCATCCCAGGGGGAGCAAGAGAAAGGAGAACAAATAGATGAGTAGCTGATCAACAGACATTCTGGAAACATACATGGAGCCAAAGAGGTACATCTCTAACTAGTTAGGTATGTTTTGGATCCAGGATGTAAAGTGTCTTAATGTATAAATTGTCATATCTTTATAAATGACATTCATGATTATCTATTTTAGAAATACAGCTGCTCACTGTATATAAGATTCATTCATAACATGCATATGCACTTATTGTTTTTGTCATAATCAAATAGGGGGAGATTGTCAGGAATAAACATATGAATGATATTCCTGATTACATATGATTTGATTATGATATATATATATATATATGTGTGTGTGTGTGTGTGTGTGTGTGTGTGTGTGTGAATGAACAATATGCAAGTATGCTTGCATTAAGAAAAGCTGTAAAGTCCTTTGATAGATAATAGAAACATTTGTACAAGGACTTAGAATGAATTGATCAAGTATGTTAGGTTGATCCTACATAAGCAAAACAACTTTGTGAAGTCCTTAAAAAGAAATGATGTACAAGGACTATAAAAATAGAAAGATCAAGCATTTTAGGTTGATCTTATGATGTAATAGATAGGCTTGTCTGATCGTCGAGTACTGCACCAGAGATCGTAGTCTGCGAGAAGAGTCGAGGATAACTCGAGAGCTATCGAGGCAGAATCGTAGTCTGCAAGATAAGTAGCTCTCGGAGTTAAATGAGATCGCCGGGAAGCGATGAAGGATCGTGGTATATCAAGAAGAGCTTCCTCGGGATCGTAGTATGCTGAGGAAGTCATGTTCAGAATCGTAGAGAAAGCCTGCCTACGAGTCGATAGATCATCTGCCAAGCGAAGACGAAAACGTAGACTACACTCGAGTCGTAGTAGAGTCTATCGATCTTAGAAGCCATGTCAAGGATCGTAGACTACACTCGAGTTCGTAGAAGTCTATTGATTACATGTAGAGATCGTAGTCGAGCAAGATCAGATGAAGACAACAAGCACAAGGCAGAAACCGTAGAGTGTTAAGATCTGATCTCAGGATCGTGAGTGCTGCATGTAGAAAATTTGAATCATGAGTGTAGAACTACGATCTCAACGAAGGGCTCATGATGCATAGCGCGAATCGCAGAGCAAGTCACGATTCTTAACTAATGAGCACTCCTAGAATATCCAAAGGAACAAAGCCTCTGGTTGGCACTGCAAAGATACATCCTACCTGAAGGGAGCCAGAGAGCACTCAACGAAAGGCATGGAAGCTAAAAAAAGATCGAAGCACCAACCCAATCAGCATCAAGATTGAGTTGTGAAGCCATTCGAGATGAAGTCTTCCACAAGATAATCATAAGAAGTCTTGATGGCCGACTAAGCAAAATCGCAAGTGCGATGTTGTCGAAGTAAGCGAAGACAACGATCTTGGAAGCAACAGAGATCGTAGAGTTTACCAAACAAAGAAAGAACCGATGGAAAGTGAATGAGATCTTTGGGTAGCCTCTCAAGAACAAGGTTTGAAGTGATTAAGTGTAGGGTCATCCATTGATGATAAGTGAGCGGGAGATCACAAGGAGAAAAGCGAGTTGACGCGCTTACAAATCTGAAGTGTCTTGCTATTCAGAGGAAACCAGAGCAAGGAGTTAGGCCATCAGTATCTGAGAACAGTCGAAGCAAACAGAAGTATTGAAGTACTACACAATAGAAGGAAGAGGTGTACTACATTGGAGATCCAATCAACACTCTTCAAGATCGTAGCGTTAACTCTACCAGTCAATGAGCAACACTCAACAAGACACTACGATCAGGTCCTCGAAGACGTGTATCAGAATCGTAGAGTTCGAACACCCGTAGACTGAAGCATTGGCAACGGCTCAATCTGAAGGATGGTATTCGGACAAAAGATTATTGAGAGCATCGATGCAAAAGGACAACCTCTGATCGAGAAATCAGAAGGAGATAATAAAGTCGTCAACCTGCCCAAGACATTAAAGTGACAACTCTGACAGGTAGGTGAAACAGTAGATTGTAATGTCAGATAAAGTATGAAATGTCACATCAGCAGACTACCTCTGTCAACTCGAGATCTGTGAAGATATTTGAATAGCCTTCAACGGCTACTTTCTAACGGAAGGATTGGGAAGGAGTATAAATTTAGAAGAGCTTCAAAGATCGAGGGTTGCTGGAGTTGCCGAATTTGGAGAGAAGGTGGAATGTTCTAAACCACGTAAGATAGTGAGTCCGAAGGCTCACTCTACGATCCACCAAGAATACTCAGATTCATGCAAAGGAAGAAGTAGAAGTGAGAGTTCTACTATGTAGAAGTGAGATTTCTACTACAAGAAGAGTGTTCTGAACTGCCGAGAGAAATGAAAGGGGCATCATGTCATCTTGGTGTCCATTGAAACAACCCGGGTCAAATCCCGAGTCCGGAATAAATCTCAGGTTAAATCCCAAGTTCGAATCGAATCAAATCCATCAAATTATAAGGCCTCAAACTACTGGCCCAATAGTATCTTCTTGGGTCATCTTAGCCCACCACAGGCTCCTAAAAGGTCATGACTTGAAGGTACTATTGGTAGTTACTTAATTCCTTATATAAGGACAAATTTTCCCCTATCTTTCGATGTGGGACTGGGGTGTTACAAACTCCCCCACTTAAATTTTTGACCTCCCCGTCGAGGCAGATCACACACACTACCCAAAGATATTTGCCTCTCTAGCCATTGTGGGGATAATCTTGGATGGCTTCGTGTCCCCACCTCCCACCTCCATCTCTCCATTGTGGGATAATACCACCACCTTCGCGTGTCCCCACCTCCCAAGAACCGATCGGATGACCCGGCCGAGCTTTTCGAGAGCTCTTTGATACCATATGAAATAATCCGGGTCAAATCCCGAGTCCGAAATAAATCTCAGGTCAAATCCCAAGTCCGAATTGAATCAAATCCATCAAATTATAAGGCCTCAAACTACTAGCCCAATAGTATCTTCTTGGGTCATCTTAGCCCACCACAGGCTCCCAAAAGGTCATGACTTGAAGGTACTATTGGTAGTTACTTAATTCCGTATATAAGGACAAATTTCCCCCATCTTTTGATGTGGGACTGAGGTGTTACTCCATCATGGGAAGACTCTAAGTACAATAGAGAAGAGCTCACGGTCATCTTAGCAAGTCCATCGTGAGAAGACATCAAGTATCGAGAAGGAGATCATGAAACGTCATCATGATGACAAACATGAGAAAGTTTCTAAGTACCAAGAAGAAGAACTTACGATCATCTTGAAACCTATCATGTGCAAACCATCATATGCGTACCATCATGTATCAAGAGGAAAGATCTTCAAGCCAGGTTCATCGAGGATCATCCGGTGGTTGAGTAGCAAGAAGAAGGTGAGCATCATGCAAACACTCAACTGCACTTCAAGGGTGATCAAGCCAAGTCACTAAGTATAGAAGATGTTGAGCATGAAGACATCTTAGCATTTCGAAGACCAAATCCAACAAATAAAAAAAACTCAATAGAAGCGAGTATTCTGAGGGGTCCTTGTCAAGTGAGGACTAAATGAAGCCAGGGCGGAAGGGTCCTTGTTACGAGGACTAAACGAAGTTCCAAGCTTCTTTGGGCTCGAAAAGTTCCTAGGGGAACTAGAGGAGTCCCAAGTGCTGCGGCCTCAAGAGTTCTTAGTGAATCAAGTCCCAAGGTCAGCCGGCCTTGAAGGAATCTTAGTGATTTAGGGTCTTGCACTTCCTTGGTGGAAATCCTGCTAGTTGAAAGCGGAAGAGTGGATTAGGAGCTTGAGTCTCTGAACCACTTAAAAGCCCTTGTGTCTTTTATATTATGTCATTTACATTATGTATTATAACTGGTATGTATGTTTTAACTGCTTACAACTAAACTTACTCTACGAACAATGTATGTATAATTATGAATATATCAATGAAGGGGATCTTTTACTTATTCCGATGTGCTTGAAAAGATTCTTATGTTTGTTATATGCTAATTTATTAGCTATACAAAATAATAGAGAAAAGTATTTGAAATAAAAAGGATCTATTCAACCCCCCCCCTTAGATTTATTGTACTCTTTGGAACTAACAATTGGTATCGAAGCGGGTTCTCATGCTATATTCAAAAACTAATCGCTTTGAGTCTGATCCCAGGCACTAACATTGTTCTAAACTTAGTTTAGTAGTAAGTAACTTGTTATATGCAGATGAGCTCACATGTTGAAAATATTGTGTATAGGTTAAATGTGTATATACACCTGAAACTTCTCAGATTGGTCCATGGTCTCGATTGTTACATCAACAAGACCAATCCTTGCCTACAGTTAATCTTGTAGTCTGAAGACCAGACGAGAGAGCTCAAGAGACATCAATGACAAAGAGTCAAGCATCCACCGATCTCGAAAAATGAAAAGACCATACATGCAGAGAAATGCTCATCCAGAGAAGAAAGAAGTTCTCCTCAGATATATGCAGTCAACCATCGGTTGGATGCAAACTTCATGAATCAAGGATGTCGAAAAGAACTAAAGATCTTTGAGATTCTCGAGTGCATTTTCAAGACCACGACCGATTGAATAAAGGCCAACAAGAGCAATAAGTCATCAGAGCAAAAGTAAAGCGATGCACATCAATACCTAAACTCAGTATATCTAAGATAAATGACCGCTTAGTATCGGCGATAAAATGTACGGTTCCTCACTATTATAAATGTATACATCATAATTGCATCTTTTTATGAATTATAACAGTATTCTGTCAAGGAGTCATAATCTACCTAAAAAGGTGAAGAGAGAAAGTATCCTTAGGATGAAAACTCAAATGACTATAAACTTTCTCTCCATCCAAGTTTTATGTTGAAGATGACATCTTGAAGGAAATCTGAAATGGGTCATAAGAGCATCACAGGCCAAATAAACTTTATGTGAAGTAATCTTTGTTGGTGGGTTAGTATGTATGTACAAGCCTAGGTTCTAAGTGTTTGACAACACACAGAGTATGATCAGTTCTGCAAGAGGATCTTTCGATTAAGTGAAATCGATCACCTCAATGAATCAACTATATACTCCTAAATCGTAGAGTTGATTCTCACTCTGTGAACACTTAAACATTGTGAACATAACCCAGTAAATGATGAATCCATCATAGATAATGAGTGTATTATTTAATGTCAAATCCTACACAGACTATACACACATATTTTGTTATATGTATCCAAATCACACAAAAAACACTGTATTATGTAAAAATTCAAGTTCCATAAATTTTGTTTTTTTTAGTTGTTTAAAAAAAAAAAAGCAAAAAAAAAAAAAAGGTCCGGATTTTGGTCCGGTCAGAGTCCTAACTCGATCAAGCCTCTCTCTCTCTCTATATATATATATATATATATATATATATATATATATATATATAGAGAGAGAGAGCGAAGATCAATCATCTACCATTATCTTATTACTTCAGTGCTATACTCCTTTTGGCGATGATTTGATTATATACAACCATCGCTACATACTTTTAGCGACGCTATATATTGTCTGGTCGTCTCCGCTTACTAAAAGTATAGATGGCGGTTGTATGTAATCAAACCGCCGCCTAAAGAAAATGAGCATGTAGCAAGAGATAAGTGATGATTTGATCCTGATCGATATATATATATATATATATATATATATATATATATATATATATATATATATATATATATATATATCGGTCCGATCTTAAACTCACTCATTATCCAACTCACCTGAGCTCACCTCCTTTAGCTACTACGGACCACGACGCGGTTCGATCATACAACCGTAAATATATTTTTAAGCGACGCTTATATGTTGTCCGTCACTAAAAGTATAGACGACGACGGTTGTATTATAACCGAAGCAAATGGCCAATTCTCAAAAAGGGCTAAAAGGGGTGAGCTGAGCTCGAGTGAATAAAGTGAAATTTTAAGATTCTACACACACACATATATATATATATATATATATATATATAGAGAGAGAGAGAGTCCTGGATCCAAATCAGGACTCAAATATTTTCTTAAAATCTGCAGACTTTTTTTTTTTTTTTTTTAAACAACTATTTTTTTAATATTTTATGGAACTAAAATTTTACATAATGATGTTTTTTGATGTGATTTGATATCGTATAACAAAACAAGTATGCATACTGATACATACATATATACCACTGTTTTTGTTATACGTATCCAAAACATCAGATATGGAAAAATTTCAGTTTCATAGAATATTAAAAAAAAATTAGTTGTTTTAAAAAAAAACAAAAATAAAATAAAAAATATAGGGTCCGAATTTTCTCCCATCCGGAAGTCCGGACCTGATCTATTTATATATATATATATATATATATATATATATAGAACAGATCTAAAACACTCATCTTAAATAACACTCTTAAATAACACTCATTTATCAAAACTACGTCGCTTTAAATATTCTTTTAAAATATAAAATAATATTAAAAAAGAGTGGTCCCACTTGCTTTCCTTTTATTTATAAAAATGTCTCCCGCGACCCCACTTGTTTTTAAAAAAAATCTCCAAAATGAAGTAATTTTAATATAAAAGTGTTATTTAA
Organism: Panax quinquefolius; assembly: GCA_020205615.1. Lineage (NCBI taxonomy): Eukaryota > Viridiplantae > Streptophyta > Magnoliopsida > Apiales > Araliaceae > Panax > Panax quinquefolius. The sequence goes on from CM035160.1 coordinate 138,434,715, forward strand.
GAGAGAGTATTATTTAAGAGTAGTATTTTAAATCCGTCCTCTCTCTCTCTCTATATGACATAATAAATTTTTTATGAATATAATTTAATAATTTGACATCATTAAAAAAAATTTTGCCTTGACCACTGATTCTAGCAACAACAAAACAGCTGGTAGGAGTGTGACTTGTGAACTCTGCATATTTGTATTCCAAATAATTCTAAAATATGAAATCCAGATAACCAAATGGAAAATTTTATGAACATAGTAATATCTCATCCGTTACAAAAATATAAGATCAATATTTATTTTTTAAAGCTAATTTAATAGAGTTTTAGTATGAATTAAGTTAATGTTGGGCAAGACAATTATAGAAATTGTAAAATATCTGATAGTACTATAAATTATAAAATTTATTATTTTAAAATTTAATGATTCACATTAATTTTAGTTTAAAAATTCTCAAATTGAGTTTTAAAAAGTAAAATTTATCTTATATTTAAAATTAAAGGGAGTATATTTTTATTGATAAGATTATAAAATGACGATATATATTCTCAAGTTTGTCTCTATAATTTTATTACTTTATTATCACAAATAAATATAGAATAAAAATAAAATTTTAATATTTGAATATTTTGCAAATGAGTTGAGTACTAGAAGTGACAGCATTAAAGCAACAATGTGTTTGTCTGGGGCGGGTCGGGCCAGGGACGGTGACTAAAGAGTCAAAGAAACCTCCAGAAAGTGAGCAGCCGACCCATATATTAGAAGACTTTGGAAAATCCACGTGCCCACTACTCTCTAGTTTCTACTTCAATTTCTACACACTCATAATTATCTTATGAGTAATGTTATAATGTTACGAATCTGGTTAGCATGAAGTTATATTTTTAGTAAGTTAGTTAATTGACCAATAAAATACTGATGTATATATAACTTCATCTGCGTGTCAGTATTTTATTGGTTAATTGACCAACTTACCTCAAAGTAAACTTAATACTAACAACTTCCTAATATTACGATGACTAAAGAAAATTATTAAAAAATACTATTATTTCATATTAAAATTAGTTGACCATAAGTATCTAATGATTATAATTAATTATTATTATACACATTATTTTGTATTTAATTTTTTGTCACCAAAATATTATTGATTTTCTTCTGATGCTTGTCCATTTTTCAGCTTCAACTTCATAAAAAAGTTTGGAAAATGTTTTATATATCGACTAATTTTGTGACCACTAATATAAAACACTAATGTTACGTTTGGATTGAAAGAATGGAATAAAGAGTGGAATAATTCATTCTATTCTAATTGGAATAAGTTATTCCATATGTTCTCCTTGCCCAAAGGAACCAAACACAATTTTTATTATTCAAATCGATATCGCAACCAAACATATTTTTTTTTCATTCCATATGAATGAGTCACTTCGTTACTCCAATCCAAACATAATATAAGACTATTGTGAGACCCCAAATTTTTTGAATAAAGATTAAATTTTTTCGAAATATATTTTTGAATATTATGGTGTGGATTTGATATAATGTTATAGTTGTGGGTAATATTTACAAATTTTGTAAAGTACGCAAGTTGTTATATAATATTCGATTGGTGGGGAATATTCGTATAACTAAGACAATCATTGGTGGACATAATGTAATTATTGTCATTTGATTGAGAAAACGACAAAAATACTTTATAAAAATAACGGCGGAAGTTTTACAGTTAATCTGTTGAAACACCCGGTGTTAAAAGTACAAGATGTACTGGCGTGGTTGCATAAGTAGACACAAGATTGATTATTGATGCTTACGTGAGAAGTCACTCGCTTATACTCAATTATTACTACGATAATTGTTGCATCATATCTATCATATTATTGATTCAATTATTGTCACAATTATCATCTGCGATAAAATGTTTTTTTATTAAATCAATACTTGAGACGATTAAGTTATTCATATTATAAATTGCAATATTTATAATGTCTGTAAGTTCTGTCGAGGAGAGGTTTGGTCACCTAATTAAGCCATAATAGTGAGAAATCCTTATTGAAATCCCCTTTCTGAGGAACGACACGGTTGATAAATATTGTGAGTTATAATATTAATAATGAATGTTGTTCTGAGTTGAATTTGGAGACGCTTGACGTGATATTTGAGTTCTAACGGCGAAAAATTAGTAAAAATAGTCTATAAACACAAAATTTTCCGGGATTCACTATTTGGTCAAAAAATCAATGATTGACTTTTTCTAGAAAAATCAAACTTCGAAATTTCAAAATTTATATTTTTGATAAAAATAGTTTTATTATGTTGGAATTGTTTGTGTTAGTGAAAATCGACATTTATTCCGATGATAATTGATGTCTATGGGTTATATTGATAATCGGATAATTTATCGGATAAATGAGCAATTAATTGCTACTAATTCACATGCTTATATAACTATTTGTTCACATATGTGTACTATTGAATCACATTATTTACTATTAGGGGAGTTGGTGCAAGATTGATAATACTTGCATGACTAAATTAAAAATGGAGGTACTATACTGAAATTCGTATTTTTTACATGATTATACTATTGATTCACATGATTGAACTATTAATTCATATTATTTACTATTAAGAGAGTTGGTGCAAGATTGATAATACTTGCAGGACTAAATTATAAATGAAAGAAAAGTTGGAGGTATTATACTGTAATTTTCGAGCTCCAAAACGTACAATTATCGAAACTATATTTTCCTATAAATAGAAGCTCATTCTTCCTTCATTTCTCACCAATTCACAAAAGCTTTAGAGCGATTATTATAGAGAGAAATTATAGAGAGAAAGAAGAAGAAAATCTGCTACTCACTATTCCAATGATCCAGTTTTTTCCAAGGTAGGGAATATTATTTGTTGTACTCGTAGGGAGTATTATTTCTTTCTTATCTATGAAGAGAACTTCATTATTCCATTCTTTATTATTCATTGGAATAATCAGATACACTGCAACTACCTATACTTGGTGAAATTCTTACATTGTTCCATTCTTTATCATTCTGTTGGAACATCACATGCATCTCGTTCTACCTGTACGCCGACTGGTTTCGCCTCTTTATTATTACATTGGAATATCCATACATCGTTTACGCCGAGACTGATTCCGTCTTTATTATTCTATTAGAATCCTATTTATGCGTTCTACGGGACTGATTCCGCTCTTTTTATTATTCTATCGGAATATCACATGCATGCGTTTTACGGGACTGATTCCGCCTTTTTATTATTACATTGGAATATCCTCGTCATGCATTCTACGCCTGGACTGATTCCGTCTTTTATTATTCTGTTGAATATCATATGCATGCGTTTTCTGGGACTGATTCCGCCTTTATTATTCTCGCTGGAATATCCTGCCTATCGTTTTACGTCGGACTGATTCCGTTATTTATTATTCGTAGAATAACTTTTGCTGTCTTGATCTATCGCATGCCCGTAATTTCTTTTGTTATTCCATTCATTATTATACTCAGGTTGGTTAAAGTTTTGACTTCTATACTCCATGAAATTAGTGGAATATCCTTGATATTTGCACTTCATCCAAAGATATCTTTTCATGAAAATATTCTTCCGAGCATTCTTGAATTTTACTCTACAAAGCGAAGATCATGTTGACAATTTGGACGTTATTAGATCCTGGATAAAATAATTCTTGAACTTGTTTTATTGAATTCTTATATCATTGTCATCATCCTCATGTTTATATTTTGTTGAAAGTCATCATGGCCTATAGTGCATAGATGGACTTGGTATGATTATGATGAGGATTATTCGATTGTAATCATGGCCGTAATGTTACAAATGATGTGGTAAAAGTCCTCATTGGCTGGTAGTAGTGCATTGATGGACGATTGTTGGCATGATCACGACCATTAATGAATACACAAATATTCTTGGCCGTAGTGCATGGATAATTGTGGTCGTGATACTAAAGAATATCCTTGCCGTAGAGTGCGGGGGTGATTCGATGATGTGGATTATTTATTAAAATTTCGAGTCCCAATGATAAAAGTGATGAAAACCTTCTAAATCATAAAAGATAGTAGATTTTATTCTCTACTTGACTCTTTTAATGGATTGCTTGTTCATTGCAGCTTAAACTTGATGGTTGTTATATTGTATCGGTTTAACATCGTTGAAGACTAACGATAATATATTCTGCATTATCTTAGTCATAATATTTCCTACTAGGCTAGTTGAGCTCACCCTTTTACTTTTATTGTTCTCTTCAGGAAATGAGAACGTAGCAGGGACTAGTTGGGGAACGGAGTGTCGGACCAGATGATAGCATTAGTAGTCCTCACTATTATGTGAAATAGTGTAATAATAATTGTAATAAGGACTCCTTTTGAGATTGTATAATCTCTAGTAGACAATATTTGTATTCAAACTCATAGTTTATATTTTGTCGTATTGTACACGACAGTTGTATTATTAAGTTGTATTTGAATTTATGTACCATGTAAGTGGCGACCCAAGATGGGTGACGTATACCTAATTTTGGGGGCGTCACAACTATGTTTGTTTGTAAGAATTATAATTTCGGGATTGTAATTAGGCTTAAATATAATTTACTACATTAAACTATAGGTCATATTCCACTTCGGTGATCTACCTTTTAATTTTGTCAATTAGATGATTGAACTATTAATTTTTTTCAATTGCAATAAATTGAGCCGCCATGTTAGAAATTGCTGACGTGGCTATCTGGGTGGGTCATTAATCAGCTAAGTTGTAATGGAAAAATAATTTTTTATTTATTGATTAAATAATTTTGATATAATAGAGGGTAAAATGGTCACAACCCATAAACATTAAAGCATGTTAGGGTTTTACTTTTTAGATCTGTATAGATATGAACTTTGCCCTAATTTGATCTCCCTGCAAACTCCCATGGGTGAAATCGCACTTCTTCAGTCACAAGATCTCCTCAAAAATAGATATCCTCGTCAAAATTTTAATGATTTCGCCATGAAATTCTATCAAAAATCGACCTCTGATGGGTCGACACTTACTTCCAATCGAAGAAGAAAGAGCCCCACGGTCACCAGTCCACCGTCGAAACCCAACCTCTGATGGATCAAGTGAAATTGAAATCAACAATAACAAAGAGTAAATTATCAAACACCTCCAGATGTGCAGAATTTGAAGGTTGAAGAACTGGACGATTTTGTGCTTTCTTCTACTAACAGGTTGAGTCCTGAACATGAGGTTTTGACAAAAAAGTGATGCCTTGTTGATTTCTATGTCGGATCTGGGTCATTGTTCAAACTCAAATTTGATCCAAGAATTCCCCCTCCTCCGTTATCTTCACTCTAAAAATTTGGATTTATTTTTTTTAGTAATTGTTGATTTTCATCTCCAATGAAAAAAAAAGACAAAAAGAAAAAGAAAAGAAGATCATGAAGATGTAGATTTCATCTTCAATTTGTTGTGTTTGATTTTTTTTAGAGGATCTATGTTAATTTATGGGTTGATTTTGAGAAAGGAGAAGAGCTGCAATATTCTTTGTGATCGGAGGCTTTTGACGATAAACAGGAACATAGTTGAGTTGGAGGAGAGAGATAAATCAGTTTGACGAATTTGCCCTTTATTATATAATAAATGTGTAATTAAAAATTAAAATACTCTTTTTTAGTTACAACTCAGTTGACTAATGGCCCACCCAGATAGCCACGTCAGCAATTTTTGACGTGGCAGACTCAATTTGTTGCAATTGGAAAAAATTAATAGTTCAATCATCTAATTGACAAAATTAAAAGGTGGATCACTGAAGTGGAATATGACCTATAGTTTAAGGTAGTAAATTATATTTAAGCCTTGTAATTATAATCCCAAAAAATATTAAATCATTTTATAATATCTAAATTAATAGTACAGTCTAAATTTAAAAACAAACAAAATACTTGAGATTAATATTATTATCTTAAGTATAATCCTTACAAATAAACATAATATAAGAGATAGAATATATAATAGTGTGATATACTTTTTTCATTTTTTTATGTCATGTTTCTATATACGTAAGTATTAAATATGACATTAATTTATCTTCATAAATAAGAATGAGCTAAATTTACAATTATAATTTTTTATTAATACTCGAATCATATTCGCTTGAAAAATTCAAACTATTCGGACTAAATTTCAAATCGTGCTTAATTCGATAGATAAACGAATTTCAATTAAATCTTATTTTATATAATAAATTTTATAAATCAAATTTAAATAACTCAATAATTGACTCAGTTCAATTAAACCGAGTATTAGCAATGGTAACACCATTAAAGAGAGAATCCATATTTCTGGGCCAGGATGAAACCGACTAAAGATTTAAAGATGCGTCCAGACTTTGGCAAAATCCACGTGCCCACTACTCTCTACTTCAACTTTCCATTATTTTACTTTTCTTCTTTTCATTCTCTCTCCATGAGCTTCTCATTGATGACAATGTATCTATTTTTTTGTGGGTCCGAGTGTAAACTATGGGTTCGTTCGAATCAAACGATCCGATTGCGTCAACAATAAATTTAAGAAATTATTAAATTCACATCACTTTTTATTATTTTTATAACAAAAATATCGTTATAGATGTATAGCGACGGTAAAAAATGTCGTTATAGAATCTATAGCGACACTTTTATTGTGAAAATAACAAAAAATAATATAAATTTAACAATTTCCTAAATCTATTATTACATAAAAACTGCTCATATATTGCTCACATACACTTACATACATATTGGTATAATTCACATACAGTAAGTCATGTGAGTTTTACCAATATATATGTGGGTGTATATAACGGTATATAAGTGATTTTATGTGATAGTAGCATCACTCTTGCGTCAACCAATTAAATAATCAGAAAAAACAAAAAACGACCAAGGGGGTATTCCACAATGACTTATAAGTTCGTCAAATCAACTTATAAATCATTTGTTATTGTTGATGTGTTTGATAATAACTTATTTTATAACTTATAAATTAACTTGTAAGTCGAAATAAATAAACAAACAATTTGGTATTTATTTAAAAATGACTTATAAGTCATTCATAATAAGTTTGTTTGACTAAATGTAATGTCCATTTTGCTCTCTTCTGTTTTGCTATTTAATCAATCTATCTTTTTATTAATGTTATTTTTAGTAATCATTATATTTTATTATAACTTATAAATCATTATTAGCCGACCATTTTCATACATAATTTCTAACTTATAAGTCAAATTAGTGCCAAACGATTTTACTTAAAAATCACAACTTAAAATAACTTATAAGTTAACTTAAATTTCAACTTTAAATTATTTTCAAATAAATAGTTGCCGGACGGGCCCCAAGTGTCGAAGCTTTTCTGCAAAAATAAAAATAAAATATCCTATATTTTTTATCCACCAAAACCACTGATTTACACAAATTCAAGACAAAGCTCTACTCTATATTTATTTATTTTGGTTTAACACAAAGCTCTTCTCTTCTTAACATGATAGTACATGAATTAAGCAAGCATTTCCATCCACATTTAGCTCGACAAACCTTTCGGGTAATTAATAGAAACAAAATTTTTTTTTTGCATATTTGGAGCTCAAGTAGAAATTATGTTAACAACACAACTGTACAGTTGAACAAATATAGGTAAATTTCTAATTATCTGAGATCACTGCCAAACAAACTACGTTTCTTTCAATTAGTAGAACAAAGGGCTAGTCTTTAATTTACTTGGTATAAAGGGGAGAATCAGATGGCCTGGGATATGCGACGACAGTTTTTACATTAGTAGCATCACCAGCACTTCTTCTACGATGCTTTTGTTGCTCATTGTCCGGATTCCTGCGAGTGTTTCCTGCTTCTTTCGAGTCCTGGAGCTGCTCCAGTTCCTTTACTACTTCGTGCATGTGTGGCCTGAACTTGGGTTCAGTTGAAATGCACCTTAATGCCAGGTTTGCAACCCTATGGGCTACCTCCATTGAATATTGGCCGTCAAGACGATTGTCCACAATGTGGAAGATTTTACGTTTGTTGGCGAGGTAAGGCTTTGCCCATTCCACCAGGTTGTGTTCGCCAGATGGCCTATTCTTGTCAACTGCTCGTCGGCCTGATAGCATCTCAAGAAGAACGACCCCGAAACTATATACATCACTTCTAGCAGTCAAATGACCTAAAATAAGTAAATGTTGGGGTTAGTTACTGAACAGAGGAAATACGTGTGCCCGCGTGAAGAAAATTAAAATGTGTATAAACTTTAGGGGAGATGGTGTTTGAAATGGACAGTTCAACTAGTGCGCAAAATTGGGAAAGTCAAATCCCAAAGGGGTGCCCGGCATCTCAAGGCATTCTGGCTAGATTGATAATGACTCTTAGCAAGTCAAGTCCCACTAAGAAAAGATAGTGCAAGACAAAACAAAGTTGGACACTGATATTTTAACTTGACAGGATTGGTGGAGCTTCACATAATCACACGAATATGCACAAAACAAAATATCTTAACAGCTGAAGTAAATAGAGGACAAATTAAGCTGATTTAAGAAGGATTTTGAAGGGAAGTAAGCTAGCCTGTAGTCTTGAATATTGTTTGCTTTAGTAAGCATGACTGAGAAAATGGCGTATAATGGAGGAAAAAGCAAGTTGTTCCAAGATGGAAAGAGAAACTTCAATGAGAAAACAACACAATTCAAATGGTCAGAAAAGACGAGTGAATTATTTTGTAATTTGTACCCGTGGCAAGATATTCAGGGGCTGCATATCCATAAGTTCCCATGACCCTGGTAGAGACGTAGCTTTTATCACCTGTTGGCCCATCCTTGGCCAATCCAAAATCAGAAAGTTTTGCATTGTAGCTCTGGTATTATATTAGCAGCAATAAGAGTGTTAACAGAGACATGGAGACTATAACCTTTCTAGTGTAAACCAAATGGATTATATAAATTACCTAGTTACAGAAACATACCGAATCAAGTAAAATATTAGCAGTTTTGAAGTCCCTATATATCACTTTTGTTTCGGCGCTATGAAGAAAAGCAAGCCCCTTTGCAGCTCCAAGAGCAACCTTCATACGAAGGTTCCAAGATAGAGGTTGAAAATAAGAGCCTCCTGTTTATTATTAACTCGGTCACTCCAAAATGTTATGGTTTTTAATTAAACTCATATTAAGAAAATGAGAACTTACTCCTGAACAAATGATTTTCCAAGCTGCCTCGAGGCATGAATTCGTATACCAAAAGTCGGTGTTCATCCTCCAAGCAATAACCAATCAGCTTCACAAGATGAGGGTTATAAAGCTGTCCTAGATAATTCACTTCTGCCTACATGATCAGAGATGTAACAAGATAAATGAAAATGCAAAGGTTCTCCAACAATATATTTAATCCTATCAATTGAAACATTATGATGAGTATTTCCACTAGGCATTTGAAGTATGATGATCAATGATAAAAACATATTTTTGTTTTAAAGTAAGTGCGGAGCTCACCAGCCACTCCCTGTGACCTTGGAAACTTTCTTGATTAAGCCTTTTCACGGCAATAACCATGCCAGTCCCCGGTTTGGCAGCTAAGAATGATTGCTCGTCAATCCAACCTTTAAACACTGCGCCAAATCCTCCTTCTCCTAACACACTATCAGGACGGAAGTTCCTGGTGGCCATTTTGAGATCAGCGAAACTGAAGCTCTTTAAATTGGAGGAATGTAAAATCTCATCCTCGCTCCTCCTAGGTGTAGGAGGCACTGACACTGAGGAGAGCTTCCTACTTGAACTACTCAGACCATTCCCGTCTGAGCTAATATATCTTGAATTTACACCTGGTGAAGTCAATATGTATTATAATTAGTTGACATTCTGATATTCCATATGCAAGAAATGTTCTTCTCTGAACATAACCTCTAAATTAATTCGCATAAGAACTAGTTAAGTTCTTAGTTTCCAAATGCGTAAGAAATTACAATTGCTGAGAATTTAATAAAAGTAAATCAGTAATGAATTATTCAAGAGAAAAAAGAACTTGAGAAAATTAAGCATTTCTGTCAATGTTATAATAATTTATAAATGAGATTTATGTAATTTAGCAAACTAGGCCTAAACAAGAAAAGGATAAGCACTAATACAAATTAACATTAAGCCCAGAACCAGAAACTAAAATCACTTGAAATCCATGAAGCTGATACCTGAAATAGAAACTACAAAGAAGACAAATATTCCCTCGGTCTCGATAAAAGAGTCCCATTTGATTATTTTCATAGTCAATTAAAGAAATTCAAAAATGATGTTAATTGATTTGATTGTGATTAATGCAATACTTATTATTGTAAACTAGTTAAAAAGTATGACAAATTACAAAATTTTTATTTCCAACACAATTTGAAATTTTAGGATTTCAGTAACTAATGCTCTAAAACCAACCAGTAAACTGTAAATTGCACAATTCAAATCAAAGTTAACTGATATTCCAACAAAAATTAACAACTGGAACGTCCATAAAAAGAAATAGAAGCATTAATACCTGCGTGACATGGGCTCTCCGCTTTAATTTGAGCACTCAAGCAAATCCCCATTTGAAACTACACCAATAAAATGAACAGGTCTCTCAAGTTTCTTCCTTCAGTCCTGCATCTCAGAGAAAATGGATTACTAATGTTCACGAACTGCACATAGCTAGAATAAGTGCTTAACAAAAGCAGATCTGAATGTTGTGAAAAGCTGGAGAAAAAACACAAAAACAAAAAAGGTAATCATTTTTCTACACAAATCATGTACCACCAACATAACACACCTCACCAATTGATTGTGTTCCCAATTTTTTTTTTTTACAAAAACCCATAACACAGATTACCCACCTCTTACTTTTTTAATGTGAAATTTGAAAATCCAAGTGGAAAAAAGTGGAGAGAAAGAAGGGTTTGTTGGTTTAAAGGATTATGAGTTTATTTATCATCTGGGGAAAAGATTTTGGCAAGTGGAGAAAGAGGTAGGGGTAACATAATCTTGACCAGACTGTGTTCATTATCAGTATCACAACTTTTTGATTTATATTTATATTTTTGCAAGTAGAAGATAAAGAGCAGAGACGGTGAAAGAAATGGGCATTAATTGGCGGGGCAGGTCAGGTCCCGCCCAACTTATTTTGTAACACGCCACGCCCCTCTTTTTCTCACGGAGTAGTATAAAGAGGGAACCAGGGGACGGGAGAAAGACAAGCCTAAACAGAGAGATGATGTTATTCTGAGCCGTTTGATCGTCTCTTGTCCTAAAATGATTGGCTCATTTTCATATCGGCTTAGCCGCTTAGCTGTAGTATGATAGTATCAATTAACAATATATTAAATAATTTTTAATTTTATCTAGTCATTTTAATTGATCATAAATTAATACATATACAAAATTTTATTTTTTTAATACAATATATATACATTTTGTAGCGGCTTGTTACAATTTTTTTTTTTTATGCTCGCTATACAGGTTGTATGCCAATTTGTAAATAAAATAGCTTCTTCTCAAATGATCGGTTCTTTGTGGATGAATCACCATATATATATATATAACATAATTTAAAAATTATTTGTGAAAATTAATGAATCTATTAAATGTTACATAATATTTTCAAGATTAGTATTTTCATATAATATATAAATTTAAAAATTAAAATTTTATAAAAAATCACGTGCCTTCAGACGAGTTATCGATCTAGTATTATCAATACATCAATACAAGTATATAATAATCCAAGAAGAAATAAATTAATTTGGTTGATCATCTCAACGTCAATTTAGTCATTAGATTATATATATATATATATATATATATATATATATATATATATGCATGCATATATGACATAATTTAAAAATTATTTGTGAAAATAAATGAACCTATTAAATGTTATATAATATTTTCAAGTTTAGTATTTTCATATAATATATAAATTTTAAAATTAAAATTTTATAAAAAAAACTCGTGCCTTGCATGGGTTATTAGTCTAGTATTTATCAATACATCAATACAAGTATATAACAATACACGAAGAAATAAATTAATTGGTTGATCATCTCAAGGGCAATTTAGTCATTAATTTATAAATTTTAAATTACAAATTATATAATAATAATAATAATAATATGTGTTAACGCCAAGATCTTTCCTCACGTCCCAATCACCAAAGACGCGTCCGATATCCCTCATACCAACAAATCGAACACCAAAACTTGACTTATTGACCGCTTGGAGGATAACTTTCGTGAGAGTCGATGATCGGCGATCACAAGATTAACAATGGAGGAAAAATATGTCTAGTGCTTGAGAGATAATAATTTGAATGAATGATTTGTTTGTTGTTACCTTTTTCCTCGTGTGATCGTTGTCCCATATACACTCCAAAACCCGATTTACCGTGCCAACCACTACCGTCTGACACAACCCCTTATCTATGATAATCTCAAATGAATCGCACGCAAACCCACACCCACCCTTTGGCCACTGCTTTTCTCTGGCAATAAAAATAATTCCATCCACATTAATGATTTGCATGTAAGACAATCAACTGTCATACCTTTTCATCATTACCGGTCAGAGATGGATATTTAGTTACTTAATGGATCAATCTAACGACTAAGCCCAATAGTAAGGGTGACCCATCTGACCGGATCCAACCGAAATGACCTAATAGAATAATCAAGTAACTCGGCCCAAGCTATTCGGTCCAAAAGGTGAAATATATCACGGTCCAAGGGAGGAGCCCATTCGGCCAGGCCCAATACGAAAAGTACCACAGCCCAACATTGCCCCCAGTCTTTTATTAAACAGGATGTTTAATGGAAGACTGTAAATAATATAAGTCCATAATGAAAGGGATTTGTAATAAATCAAAAGGGGCTAAGAGGAATCTCACCGAGGCCCAACTGATAAGCAACGGTCATTAATTCAAATAGAATGGAAGCCCAAATGGCACACCTCCATCATCATTAAGGACAAAAAATGGAGATCCAATGGACATAAGCCCACTCCGGTTAACTCATTAAACCCAAAATCGGACGCTACCTCTTACCCTCCTACATCATTACTTCCAATTAATGCGCCGTCCTCGTGTACCGTGCAACCTTCAGTATAAAAGGTAACTTTCCCCCAAATTGACAACTTTACCTGTCAATTTGAATTTCAGATGCCCTTTCGAGCTCTATACTTCTTTTTTCTCAAATTTCTTTCTCCTCTCTGCAAATCGTCAACAATGGCAACGGCTTCACAGAATACTAACCAACTTTCCCCACTTCGTGTAACTCCCATTACCACTGTTGCTCCTACTCCTAGCCCTAGCAAGGCCGCTTCAGGGTCAAATCCTAACCCCACAGATTCCCCAAGAAAAAGCACACCGAAAAAGCCTATCCCAAATCCTTCTATCTTCTTTCAGAGTGCAGAAAAATTTACTCATGCCAATACTGCATCAACCTTGACTGAGAAGGACGTTCAGAATGCATATGAACGGTACCAGATCCCGGCGACCCATCAATTTTGCCGTCCCACCGCCACCGAGAGGATGTACCAGTGTCCGGATGGCTGGACTGCCATGCCTCTGACACTTCTAGAAAAAGGGGTTCGATTCCCCCTGCACGTTTTCTTGGTTACCCTCCTGGGGTTCGTTGGCGTCGGATTCGCCCAACTGGTCCCGAACTCCTACATCCACATCTTGGCGTTCATCGCTTTCTATCACGAAGTAGGTGTCGCTCCTACTCTCGACTTCTTCTTCTCCATATATACCATCACCAAGTCTAGAGAGAAGGGGTTCAAGGTTCTGGGGAAGATAGCTGCAAAACCCAAAGAGAACTTCGAGTGACGATCTCTGATCAGTACTCCCTCCAGCAATTGAGGATGGCATGAGCAATGGCTCTTCGTCAAAGGGCCCGAGATTGCCTCTCTCCTAGACTGGACGACGTTAGACAAAGTATCTGCTGACCTCGGGGATATAACTGAAGAACATGCCAAAGAAATGATTGAACTCTTGGACAACTTCCCGAAGAAGGAATGGAATTATGGTCTTCTTACCAAACAAGCCTGGTTGTACGACCACATATGTAAGTTTCAAATTTTTATTGACATATAACCTGCTGAAATTTGTTAGATCTAACAAAATGTATCTCTCTGTTGCAGTATCTTTGATCAAACCTTCATCAATTGACCGAAGGGACCTGGAAAAGTTTTTCTCAGGCAAACCTCCATCGCCCCCCACCGAAACCCCCCAGGAAGAGATTCAAGCTTCTGAAGCCCCAGATGCCGAAGATCTTCCTGTAGAACCAGAAATTGCCGAAGAAACCCTCCGTCCTTGCAAGAAGAAGAGGGCTGTTCGAAAGCCAAGAGGTATCTCCCAAGAATCCCAACAAATCTCTACCTCGAGCTTGATTGATATGCCTACAAATGAATGGATGCAGGCTCTTCATATCAAGAAAAAGCAAGTCAAGGTAACTCCTTTAACTGCTAATGACCTTCGGGTTCCCCCGCCTGTGGAAATCATCGTTTCTGAAGAAGAGCTGGGAGAACAACCTGAGACTTCAGCTCCTTCTCGGAAAAGAAAATAGCCTTCGGAGGATCAACCACCGCCTCCTCTAGGACCTACTCCTGTTCAACCTCCACCTCCTCCGGAGTCGCCTATTCAATCCCCTATCCACAATGAGTTCCACTCGCCTTCTCCACCACCAAAATCCCCTACTGCCTTTCAGCGTGAAGCCATGTCTTCACCAACTGTATGGCCTGAGTTCAACGAAAACTTCCCCTTCCAACTCTTCGACTCATTTGTCAGAGAGACCGATGAGCACCGGTTCGGCAATAGCTCGATCCGAGACTTAATCAAGGAAGGCATGAGTTATCATACCAAGGTAAGCTTGTCGTTTTTTCTGCTTATATAAAATTATATACATCTTGAATATTAACTGACTGTTTATGAAAATCTATGGGCGAATGCTGTCTTCGGGCGTCTTCTCCCATGCTACAAAGAAGCTGAAGCCGAAGAGGATGCAACCCGACGAGAGAACATCATTCTGAAGTCAGCTTTGACTAAGGAAAGAGGTGACCTCGACACTGCCCTCCTCAACAACGAAGGCCTCCAAAAGGATCTAACTCAAAGAATGGAAGAGTTGAAGATCTGCAAGGAGGAACTGAAGAAAACAAAAGCCAGTCAGCAAGAGATGACTAGTCTGAGCGTTGATCTTGACACTAAGAACTAGGCTCTGAGGATTATAAATGAAGAACTTTGTATAGCCAATCAGAGCTTGGCGATATAAGTTGACAATCTTCAGGAGCAAGCTCGCGATAATAAAGAGAGACATTTGACCAGATGTCGCGAGCTTCAGGATAAATTGAAAGCCTTAGAGGATCTAGGTCCCCCTTTAACCGAGGAGCTTCGCAAATAAATCCAAGAAGAGTATCGTCAGTCAAATGAGTTGAACGAGAAGGTGGTTCAAATGTTCTCCAATGGATATTATGAATGCCGAAGCAAAGACAAGGCAAAACTTGTCACAACTAAGGTTGATCTGACTATACTCGATTCTTCCAAAGACGAAGCTAATACTTGAAGATGATTTCCTTTTCTTTAACTTGTAGGACTTCTGTAAAAAATTTCCATCTTTTGTAATCAACCTTATGTTAATGAAATATCGATCTCTTTCCTTATTACTTCTTTGTTATTAGTTTCTGTCAATATTTCAATATCAATCAATCTTGAAAAATGTACAAGCTTTTTATGAACTTAACTTAAACTGTTAATTAACAATTAGGCAAGTCATATAACAGATAAGATCAAGTTAAGTTACGAAGCAATCCGAACTCAACACTTAGACAAATTTAGGTAATAAAGTAAAGGAATACTTATTCGTTACCGAAGTGTGAGGTAGATCTGCTTCATAGGGGATTTATTTACTATGAAAGGCCTAACAAACCAACAGGATGACATTTGCCTACCACGAAGGGCCTGACAAAGTCTAAAGGATGACATTTGCCTACCACGAAGGGCCTGACAAACTCATAGGATGACATTTGCCTACCACGAAGGGCCTAAAAAACTCATAAGGACCACCTGCCAATAAGGCTACCATCGAATGGTCAGCGAGTCCACCCGAACCTCCTTACACCGATGACGTTTGCCTACCACGAAGGGCCTGACAAACTTATAAGGACCACCTGCCAATAAGGCTACCATCGAATAGTCAGCGAGTCCACCCGAACCTCCTTACACCAATGACGTTTGCCTACCACGAAGGGCCTGACAAACTCATAAGGACCACCTGCCAATAAGGCTGCCATCGAATGGTCAGCGAGTCCACCCGAACCTCCTTATACCAATGACGTGAACAGCAACGAAGACAAGACTTGTTGAGAAAAAAGGAACTTTTATTGATGATGATTTAAACATTTACAGACTTAGGTATCGACACCTCATCTCATCGAAAATATTTTTGAAGCCCCTTGACATGCCAAGTATTTTTAATTTTTGATCTGTCCAATGCCCTCAACCGATAAGTCCCTGGCTTCGGTACTTCGATGACTTCATACGGTCCTTCCCAGTTCGGCATCAGCTTTCCCAAGTTCTGAGGCGTAGATGCTTCGACTTCTTTGAGAACAAAATCTCCCACTTCAAATCTGCGAAGCTTTACCCCTTTATTGTAATGCTTAGCCACTCTTCGCGGATAGGTTGCCAATCTGATCAAGGCCATTTCTCTGACTTCTTCAAGCAAATCAAGATTGACCTTCAGGCCCTCTTCGTTGTAGATCTCTTTGAATTGACTGATCCGAAGACTTGGAGATCCAATTTCAACTGGGACTAAGGCATCAGTACCATAGGCCAGTCTAAAAGGTGAATCCCCTGTTGTAGTCCTTGGTGTAGTTCGATAAGCCTATAGCACGCTGAGCAACTCCTCTGGCCATCTTCCTTAGCTTCATCCAGTCTACGCTTGATCCCATTCAGCAACGTTCTGTTGGTCACTTCGACTTGTCCATTCGACTGAGGATGAGCTACTGAAGTCTTTCTGTGCTGAACTCCCAACTCCTTCCAAAATTCTTCAAATTTCGATCCCACAAACTGACGTCCATTGTCCGATATCACCACCTTAGGAATTTCGAATCGAAACACTACTGAATCCTTCATGAACTTTAAACATTCTTGTTTCGTTATTAACCTAAGTGGCTTCGCCTCTACCCATTTGGTCATATAATCAATGGCGACTATAACAAAACTGACCCGACCTTTAGCTTTCGGCAATGGACCCAGTATATCAACCCCCCAAACAACGAAGGGTATAGGAGATAAGATTGAGTATAGCTCTTCTGGTGGCTGATGTGGGATCAGACTGTTGAGTTAACACTTCTCGCACTTCTTGACATACTCCGTTGGTTCCTTGAAGATGGTAGGCCAATAGTACCCCTGACGAAGTACTTTGTAGGCTAATGACTTAGCAGCCATATGGTCGCCGCAGATGCCTTCGTGAACTTCTCGGAGAGCATATTTAGCTCCGAATGGAGTCAAACATTTCAGCAATGGAGACGAAAAGGCCCTTTGAAAAAGATCTCCATCTATCAAAACGAAGTTAGCACTCTTATATTTGATTTTCTTGGCCAACATCTGATCCGAAGGTAAGACGCCATCTGCCAGATACTCCAGATATGGAGTCAACCAGAAGTTGGATCGATCAATGCACAGTACCGATTCATGATGGACACTAGGATGTTATAAAATTTCTAAATAAACGGATCCATCAAAAATGTTAGCATCCGTAGTGTTCAACTTCGAGAGTGCATCAGCAATGGAATTGTTACTACGCTCTACTCCTTGGAATTCATACGACTGGAAATACTGAAGTCGATCTTTCAGTTCTGCCAAGTACTTGACCATTCTATGACCTCGAGCTTCGTATTCCCCTGAGAGCTGTTTGACGACCAACTGAGAATCACTGAAGATGACTATTCTCTGCACTTCAAGACTCTTAGCCAGTTGTAACCCTACGAGTACCGATTCATATTCTACTTCGTTATTCGTTGCTCTAAATTCAAATATGATGGCCTGCTGCACCTTGAATCCCTTTGGACTTGTCAAAATGATCCCTGCTCCACTGATGTCCAAAGTAGAAGACCCATCTACATACAACGGCCCACGAAGCTCGCTACATTGAAGAAGCTGAATCGCTTTCTGTCGGACCTTCGACTTCATCCCTAGCTTCATCTCGCTTAGAAATGAACACTCGACCACAATATCGCCCAGGCACGCCTTTTGATGGCGATTCGGGATGATATTCAATAAAAATTGGGACAACTCCATCGTCCCACGTGCGCATTAATCTCCCCGAAACCTCGTGTTTGCCCATAATTTTCTTCAAAGGTGATCATGTATACCACCAACAACCTACCCTGGAAATATTGCCTAAGCTTTCGACTAGCTATTATCAAAGCAAAGGCAAATTTTTCAATGTTTGGGTACCTTGTTTCAGTATCTCGAAGGACATGGCTTACGTAGTAAACCGGGTGCTGCTTACCCTCAACTTCATGCACCAAAACTGCTCCTACTGCCAACGAACTAGCTGCCAAGTACAAATACAGAGGCTCAGCAGGAGTGGGCTTCACCAACAAAGGCGCCGAAGACAAATAGGACTTTATGCGCAGAAAGGCGTCTTTATATTCCGAAGTCCACTGGAACGTCTTCGCATTCTTTGGCCCTTTCAAAGTATCAAAAAATAGCAAACACCTTTCTGCCGACCTGGACATGAACCTCCTCAAAGCTGCAATCCTTCCAGTCAGACGTTGAACATCTTTAAATGACTGAGGAGTCTTCATATTCAAAATTGCTTGAATTTTCTCTGGGTTGGCTTCAATTCCTCTCTAACTGACAAGATAACCCAGAAACTTGCCAGCCCCTAATCCGAAGGTGCACTTAGTAGGATTCAGCCTCAAGTTGTGATGACGAACTGTCTGAAAGCATTCTTCTAAATCACCTAAGTGTTTCTGCACCTGCATGCTCTTGACAATCATATCATCGACGTACACCTCCATGTTCTTGCCCAATTGATATCTGAAGACATAGTTCATCATCCTCTGGTATGTGGCCCCGACATTGATTAGGCCAAAGGTCATTTTCTTGTAGGCATATACCGAACGATGCATAATGAACGCCGTCTTCGGTATATCCTCTTTATACATGGAAATTTGATGATACCGGAGAATGCATCCATGAAGCTTCGATAAAGCGAGATCCGAAAGTCGCATCGATGAACCGGGTCGATGTGGGGCGTGGTGTAAATCCTAGACAAGCTTTGTTCAGATCCATATAGTCGATGCAAACTTGTTATTTCCCATTCTACTTCTAGACCAACACCACATTTGCCATCCACTGCGGGTAGTCAATTTCAAAGATGAAGTCCGCAGCCAACAGTTTTTCAATCTCTTCATCGATGATCCGTTGGCGCTCAGGTGTAAAAATGTTAACATAGCAGCGTAGGAGTTCCATGAGGTTCGTCCGGAGAGGTTCCGGCAGACCCGAACCTATTTTTACTGTCTTATTACTCTTGTTAGGAATGAACTCAATCTCTTTTGTTTCCCCAGCTGGCATGACTAATGGCTCTGAACTGCTCTCGGTGAAGGGCTCGATCTCTATCGCCATGGTATGCTTCTGCTTCTACTTCGACACCCCTACTCTCGAAGTGATCACATCGTTTCGATAACATCTTCTGGCCAAATCCAGATCCCCTTTTACCTCTCTAACTCCATGAGCCGTAGGAAAATTTGATTTTGAAATGAGGGATCGAGGTCACAGCTTGTAAAGCAGTTAAAGTAGGCCTCCCCAGAATGGCATTATAAGCAGAATCTACATGCACAACATAAAATTTGCAAGTTATTTCTACCTGTTGGGGGGCCATTCCGAAGATGACCGACAGCTCAATAGTTCCAGCCACCTTGACTGGATCATTACTGAAGCCGTACAAAGGAGCCTCTTGCCCGATTTCCATCTTCTGCCCATCCAGATGCATCCTCTGATAAGCGTGGGCATACAGAATATCCATAGAAGACCCATTATCGATCATCATTCGCTTCATATCTACCGAACCCACTTGTGCAGTCACCACCAATGATCCCTCATGCGGTTCGATGGTTTCCGAAGGGTAATCCTCATCAGTAAAGGAGATTAACGTGCGGATAAGGTCATCGGTCTTGGGAGGTACCCGCCAATCGGCATAATCAATCCAGATAATTTCGGCGCTTCTTTCCAACAAGTTTGCCAGAAGGGCCCCCGGTGATGACGTCCACCACATGCCTTGCAGTCATGTCGTAGTAGTAATGCTTGCTAAATGGTCGAAATTGCTGAATGAGCTCTCTATCCCGCTGTTGGGTTTGTTGAGTAGTTCTTGCATCCACATATTGAACTAAAGCTCCACCTTGAACCTTCTTCTTGATGAAGTCCTTCAGACTAGCACAGTCATTTGTATCGTGACCCGAAGCTTGGTGATAGTCACAATATTTACGAGAATTACCTTTTCTGGGCTTAATATTATCTCGAGGTGGTTCGAAGATAGGTTAATTTTTGATTTGGTCCAGGATGACAGCCCTATCAGTATTGAGTGTAGTGTACGTTCTATTAACTTTTTGGGCTGGAGCGGACGAACGACATCCCCCCTGTCTGCAGTTGTTATTGTACTTCTTCGACCCACCATCATAGCGGTCTTTGTTCCCTTCATTCTTCTTCTAGTCCCCATCTGTTCTGTCCCGATCTGTCTCCTTGAGTTGATCCAAAGAAGGATGTTTGAGACTATTCATGGCCTCCTCTACCACGATATATCCTTCTGCTTTATCGAAGGCTTCAGCGAGACTCTTCGGGTGGTGAAACATCAACTTCTTCACCAACTTTTCTGATTTGACCAAGTCTAATCCATTCTGAAATAGTCCAACGGCTTGTAGATCGTTCAGGTCTGTCACTTAGCCGACTGCTTCACGGAACCGTTTTACATATTGGCTCAAAGACTCATTCGAATCTTTATCCGAACTCGAGCGATGGTAGGATTAGTTTTCCCTCTCTTGTTGCTCCCAAAGCGAGCATGGAACTTACTACATAAATCCGCCTATGACGAGACTGAGTCCGAAGGCAAAGTCCCCATCCACTGCCTGGCATCCTTTCGGAGCGTGGTGACAAAGGTATAACACTTAGCAACATCGCTAAAGTCATAATAATCCATCAGTCGGTCGAACGCCTGACTGTGGTCATAAGGATCTCCCGATCCATCATAGCTTTCCATGTGGGGCAACTTCTTAGTGGGGTCAACTTTCTCTTTAAGAATTTCCACAGAAAAAGGAGATGCCTTCTTTCCCGAAGTATCCTTTGATTGTTGGACTTCGGCAAGCTGCTTCCGAAGTTCATTTAGTTCTTTCCCCAGATACTCCACTCCTTCTGGTTGAGATGATGCTTCTTTTTCCGATAACTCTTTCTTCCTCTGAATAGACCGGGCTTTAACAATGGAACCCCCAACCTTCACGGGGCTTCTTTGATGATGAGTGTCCGCAGGGCGGTGTGCCCTCAGTGGACCCTCCGGAGTGCGACTTCTAGACCTGCTTCGTCGCTAAGCTTCGTCGCTGTGACAAGAATGTACAAGGCAAAGTGCCTTCTTTGTATTCTCGGGTGTATACTCTGCGGATCGGCCTCTGCTGCGCTTGACCTGCGCCTCCTAGAATCCGGGGGTGGTGTGCCCTCTTCGATCTTTGGAGAGTAGGGCTTCACGACCCGAATGGGCAGGCTCTTTTCCTCTCTTGTGCCCAAGCTCTTCGGACTGAACATAGCTTGACGCTTCTTCCCTTAACTCCGCCATCCGAAGCATCTGCTCGGCTATATCCTGTCACTGTTTCAGAAGTACCTCCATAGCCTTATCCGCTTCGTCTGCCATCTTGGCTATCTTGGAGGTCTTATCATCCTGATCATCTCGGTGTCGGGTTCTAGGCGGTGTGCCTTCTACCTGTTTTCGACCATGACCAGGTTCTTTCTCAGCCGTGAAAACTAGCCTTCGCTTAACGTTACCCACGGGCTTTGGGCGAGAACCTTCAGATGGGCGTTTTGAAGCCGTGCTGGCATGAACACTGATTGCAGGTCCCAAACGATCTTTGACTGATACTCGCGGTGTAGACAAACTGACAGCCATCGTCTGTCCTTCAGGTGTAGGTGTTCTACTCTTCCCCATGGATTCCGACGTAGAACAAACATAGTTTGTGATTGAAAATATTCAAGACACTAGAACTCACCCCTCATTCTAGCGCCAATGTTAACGTCAAGATCTTTCCTCACGTCCCAATCACCAAAGACGCGTCCGATATCCTGGACAGTTCAACAAGTCAACACCAAAAGCTTGACGGCTTGACCGTCAGGGGATAGCTCCGGCGTGAGAGTCAGTATCGACGATCACAAGGTTAACAATGGAAGAAAAATATGTCTAGTGCTTGAGAGATAATAATTTGAATGAATGATTTGTTTGTTGTTACCTTTTTCCTTGTGTGATCGTTGTCCCATATACACTCCAAAACCCGATTTACCGTGCCAATCACTACCGTCTGACACAACCCCTTATCTCTGATAATCTCAGTCGACTGCATGCAGCCCACCCACCACCTTTGGCCACTGTTTTCTACCGCCAGCTGAAAATAATCCCATCCACATTAATGATTTGCAGGTAAGACAATCAACTGTCATACCTTTTCATCATTACCGGTCAAAGATGAATATTTAGTTACTTAATGGATCAATCCAACGACTAAGCCCAATAGTAAGGGTGACCCATCTGACCGGATCCAACCGAAATGACCCAATAAAATAATCAAGTAACTCGACCCAAGCTATTCGGTCCAAAAGGTAAAATAAATCACGGTCCAAGGGAGGAGCCTATTCGGCCCAATGAATATATTATAATTAATAATTAATTCTCTTGAAATGAGAGGAACTTTAAAATGAAATGATGAGATCAATAGTTTTTATATGAAACTTAAGCCATTCATTTATTTGGAGAAAATACAATACACGACATTATTCACTTTTCAAAACAACTAATTCCCGTAAGCTAATAAGTAATATGTATATGACTTCTCTCCATTCTCTTTAGAGCTATTATCTTTATTAATTTAAATCAATCAATCAATACAAATATATAACAACCCAAAAAGAGATTCATATCTAAATTAATTAAGGATAATTTTGTTATTAACTTTTAACTTATATTCATTGTATTTAAAAAGATTCTTTATGCAAAACATGTAATCTACCCAAAACAATTCGCACATATAATACACAAAAGTAAAAAAAACATTAAAACTTTAATATATTATGCATCTAAAACCAATAGTCACAAATTTTCTAAACATTCTTAAATATATTCACAAATTAAATATACTTTATTTATTAAATGACAATACATTATTATTACTCTTCACTCATTTAACACTATTTAAACAACCCTCTAAATCTAAAGCAAACACAAAATAAAAAATGAAAAAAGCTCTTTTGAAACAAGTATTTAACACAAAGGAAGTGACAAGAATAATGAAAGAAATTGTGACGCCCCCAAAATAGGTATACATCACCCATTCTGAGTTGTCAATACATGGTACAGAAACAACTACAACTTTATTATTACAACAAGAAAAAGCGTGAGTTTGAATACAAATATTATCTTCTAGACAATATCTATACTCAAATAAATCCTCATCACATTTATTGATACATTATTTTACAAAAATGGTGAGGACTACTAAACAATCTTTTCTAAAACCTTCATTCCATACCCCGGCTAAATACTCGTTATATTCTCGCCTCCCGAGAAAAATGGAACAAAAGGGAAAGGGTGAGCTCAACTAGCTCAATAAAAAATATTATGACTAAGATAATATACAACAAATTATCGTTAGTCTTGAACAGGAAAAATCTAATAGAATCTGATAGACAACAAATTTTAAATCAATATTACAATGAAATAATAATTCATTAGAAGAGTTAAGTAGAGAATGCAAACTACTATCTTCTATGTATGAATTTAAAAATTCATCGCTCTATCTTTTATCCTGTAACATCAATCAATATACATCTGGAATCAAATATTCATCTTTTGCACTACTGAACCAAAGATATTCATCGATTAATTATGTTCATTTAAACACTGCTCATCTTTGCACTACGGGCAAAGATATTCTTCAAATCATTCATCTTTTGCACTACGAGCCAAAGATATTCTTAAGAAATCATTCATCTTTTCTTACCTTGAGCCAAAGATATTCCATAATATCATCATTTAAGATCGAGGATGATGAAAATATTTTTTTTTTAAAAAAGCGAATCCGATTGAAACAAAATGACAAGGATTAAGGATTAAGGATTAAATACTTGGTTTTATCCACGTCCAAAATACCTCAAAATAATCATAGTGGTGTAAAATTCAAGAATGATCAAAACATGGATCTGATCGAGTTAGTATCCGAATAGATGTTTTGACGAAAAGAAGAAATTTTATTTTTCGATGAATAGTACAGATATCGTGAATAGTCTTGCATACGCGTGAATAGTAACTCAAACACCAAAAGATAGAAATTCCACAAAAACATCTTCACGCTTAATGAATAGTACTTTTGAATAGTAACTCATGAATAGTAACTCGTGAATAGTAACTCATGAATAGTAACCCAGACATGAAAAAGTTCCAAATTTGATAAAAAGTTCCAACCAATATTTCAAAGATAATGATATTGAAGAAATAATATCATTTGAGAAGAAAATAACATCCCTTACCTCGAAAGATCGATTTCTTACAGCTAGAATCTAAGATATAGTCTTTGAAGGGAACTTTGCTTGCATCTAGCAATACTCAAAGTATACTCAAAATACTCACAAGAATACGCTCGATAATATAGAGAGAAAAACTTGAGCTTCACGGTGTGATTTTCAATTCAAACCTAAGCACCTATTTATAGGAAAATGCTTAGAACACCAAAGCGAAAATTTAATAAAATAATAATATAATTAAACAAATTCAAGCCCACCTTAGAACAACTGAATTCAGCACATTTGTATCACATGTGGGATTGCAAAAATGTTTTTCTTAAATAAAACAATTAAAACTTCCAAAAATTAATTATTTGAACTTGAAACTTCAATAATTCATAATAAATAGCCCTTTCATCAGAAAATTCGAATCTCGCGAGTTTTTATAGGAAATTCAATTCTCTACAACTTTTCAGAAGAAAGTTTTTCCAAATTCCAAACAGAAATCGAATCGAAATCCACAAACGGACGATTTTACAATATAATCAAATTTCGATCGATAAATGGGGTCCACCAACATGTTTAACATGTTTTAAACATTTATTGCAACAAAAATACTCTTCCTCCTCGTATACTCATATATCCCACATTCATTGTAAAAATATCACCGTTAATATATTATTAAAATAATATATTTAAATGAATTATTTTATCGAGAAAAGATAAAATATTAATTTTCAACAATTGTCATTTTAAAATTTTCTCCATCTATATCCACATAAAATCAATATTTTCCTCATCATATAAATCAATAATTAATTATTCACAAATAATATTACGAATCACAATATTGACAACCGGCGGTTCAGGGAAGAGGGGCTTTCCAATAAGAATTTCTTCTTCTCTTGGCGCCTTGATTAGGTGACCAAACCTCTCCTTAGATGTAACTTTCTAGACATTGCCAATAATGTTATCTAATAATATTATTCAGATAATATGAATTATTGCTTCGATAATGAAAAATCTTGTGTAATGACAATTATTGAAACAACATCATATATAAAATATCAACGCAAAGAATTATTGAATCAATAAAATAAAATCTTTGAGCGATAATTCTGTAACCATTATTGAGTAGTGCCTTCTTACGTAAGAATCAATAATTGGTGCAATCTGCAGAATCTTGTTGCAACAACGCCAGATTAGTGTGTTTTAACCACCGGGTATTCCAACAATTAATTGAAGAATAACTACTGCCGTTATTTAAAAACAACTTATATTTGTCATTTTCTTCATCCAATCGCTTTCACATGGGGCCCACACATGGTCAAAGGCTGATAATGCGAATATTCTGACAAGCGATCTGAATATTCCACGACCAAACGAATATTCCCAAACAATAATGAATATTTTATAACCACTTGCTTATTTTGAAATATTTGCGTATTTAACCCTTAACTATCCACATTAATCAAATCAACCCTTACTATTTCAAAATAATAAATAAAGGAAATTCCTTTTATTTAAAAATTTTGAGGTCTTACAACCTCCCTCCTTATGAAATTTCGTCCTCGAAATTGGCGTCGACGATACTGGTGTTTGAAAAGGTGAGGATACCTCGCTTTCATTTCCGTTTCCAATTCCCGTGTCATTTCCTCTATAAAGCATGATTCCTCCACAAAACTTTAACTTGTGGTATGACCTTTCATGCTGGCGTAGGACATGCTCCTTCCTATCCAAGATCTTGGCGGTACCTCCTCATACGTTAAGTCTTGGCTATCTCGTCCGGGATTCTAACTTCAATAACGTGGTTCGGGTCTTTCACATATTTACGGAAATGCGAGATATGTGAAACACATTATGAACACGAGACATACTTTCGAGGTAACGCAAGTCTATAGGCTACATTTCTACTTTCGGTCAAGAATTTGAAATGGACCAATAAATCGTGGATTGAGCTTTCCTCTCTTCCCAAATCTTGTAACTCCCTTCCATGGAGCAACTCATGAACAATACATGATCCCCTACATTAAATTCCACCTCCTTTCGATGAAGATCCGCATAACTCTTTTGTCGATCTTGTGCCGTTTGTATCGTTGTCGAATCATTTGGATCTTTTCGGTGATCATACGTACTAACTTTCGGGTCCCAACAATGTTGCTTCACCCACCTCATCCCAACATATTGGAGAACGACATTTTTGTCCATATAATGCTTGAATGGAGCCACACCTATACTTGCACGATAAGCATTGTTGTAGAGAATTCCACCAATGGTAAATACTTATCCCAACTACCCTTGAAGTCTAGGACACGAGTCTTAATAAATCTTCAAGAGTTTGAATAGTCCTCTCTGATTGTCCGTCTGGTTTGGGGATGGTATCTTAGAACTAAATCGCAAATCCGTGCCCATAGCTTTTTGCAAGCTAACCCAAAATCTTGAAGTGAATCTTGGGTCACGATCCGAAACTATGGATACTGGCATGCCATGCAACCTCACAATCTCATTCACGTACATACTAGCAAGACGTTGAAGGTAATAAGTCTCCGTGATCGGCAAGAAATGAAAGCGGACTTGGTTAATCTATCAACAATAACCCAAATAGCATTGATGCCTTGAGAAGCCGTAGAAAGACCCGTGAACGAAATCCATAGTAATGTGTTCCCACTTCCATTCCTAAATCTCAAGTGGTTGCAACGGACCCTTAGGTACAAGATGCTCCGCTTTACACGCCGGGTAAGTTAAACACATCGAGATAAACTTTGCAATCTCTCTCTTCATATTGTTCCACCAAAATGTATGTCAAGATCACGATACATTTAGTACTTCCGGATGGATTGCAAATGGCGTATTGTGTGCCTCCATCATAATCTTGTACTTCAAATCGTAGTCGTTAGGAACACAAAGTCTAGAGTGGACTCAAGTATTCCTTCTTCATCAATTCTAAACTTCGAATAGCTCCTTCTTGTACTTTCTTCTTCATACGCGCATCGACTCAAGGTCCTGTGGCTTGAAAGCAACCTTAACTTTTTCTATTAAAGTTGGCTCTGTCGTATACTTGACATCATCGCTTTTCGTTCCGCGATATGATCTTCTACTCAATGCGTCAATACCACGTTCGCTTTACGGGATGGTATTGAATAGTGTGGTCGTAGTCTTTCAATAGCTCGAGCCAACGTCATTTGCCGCGTGTTGAGTTCTTTTTGTGAAGAAAAATATTTAAGGCTTTTATGGTGCGAATATATCTCCACTTTCTCCCCATATAGATAGTGCCTCCATATCTTTAAGCCCAAAACGATTAACGCTAACTCTAGATCATGGTAGGATAATTCCTCTCATACTCTTTAAGTTGTCATGAGGCATAAAGCTATGACTTTCCCACGTTGCATGAGAACACATCCTAACCCTTTGCACAAGCATCGGCAGAGATAACAAATCCATCCAACCGGATGGTATTGTTAGAACAGTCTTAGAAATAAGTCTCCTCTTAAGCTCTTGGAAACTTTTCTAGCATTCTTCGCTCCAAACGAATTTTGTATCCTTCCGAGTTAAATTTGAGTTAATGGAGTAGCGATTCGAGAAAACCCTTCCACGAATCTCCGATAATAACCAAACTAAGCCCAAAAGCTACGTGCTTGATCACGCAAACTTGGTTGCTCTCAACTTTGTATTGCTTCAATCTTCACGGATCAACAGATACTCCATGTTTTCGACACCACGTGCCCAAGGAATGCTACTTCCTCGAGCGAACTCGCATTTCTTCAATTTGGCATATAGTTGGTTTTCACGAAGCCTTTGGAGTACCGACAAATGGTGCTCATGATCTTCACGGCTTTTGGAATATATGAGGATGTCATCAATAAAGACAACAACGAATTGATCCAAATATTCCTTGAATACTCGGTTCATCATATCCATGAAAGCCATAGGAGCATTAGTTAGTCCGAAAGACATGACTAAGAATTCATAATGCCCATACCGAGTTACAAGGCGGTCTTTGGAATATCCTCGATTCTAATCTTGGTGATGATATCCGTAATCGAAGATCGATTTTTGAAAAGAATTGTGCCCCTTGCAATCGGTCAAACAAGTCATCAATACGAGGTAGAGGATACCTATTCTTGATGGTGACATGGTTCAATTCCAGATAGTCGTACAAAGTCGCATACTCCGTCTTTCTTCTTTACAAATAAAACAGAGCACCCCAAGGAGATGTACTAGATCGAATGAAACCAATGTCCAACAATTCTGTAGTTGGACCTTTAACTCCCCGAAGTTCAATAGAGCCATTCGATATGGGGTTTTAGAAATGGGCTTTGTACTCGGAGTTCAAGATCAATAAAGAATTCAACTTCACGTTAAGGGGTAGGCAAGGGAAGTTCTTCGAGAAATACATCGGAAAGTCAATAACAACAGAATATATTATTCAAATTTGGCGTGTCTTTATTCAAATCCATAACATAGGCTAAGAAAGCTTGACATCCGCTTTTCAATAAGCGAATAGCTTTATGATTAGATATGATAGTGATTGATTTTAATGGTTTAGTTGCTTGAATTAAATAACAGGTTGGTTAGGAATATGAAAACTAACAACCTTACGAAAATAATCAATTTTGGCATGATGAGTAGTTAACCAATCAATCCCTAAAATCACATCAAAAGCAAGTATCTTTAAAGAGATAAGGTCAATGGTAAGGTAATGGTGCCAACTTGAATCAAACAAGATTTATAAACAAAGGATGTGATGAAAGTTTCTCTAACGGAGTTTCCACAGTTAGGTCAAAGTCTAATTTCTCCTAGTCAAGTTTAAGCGTTGAGCACAAGCGGAGAGATAAATGAATGGGTAGCCCAGGTATCAAGTAAGGTATAAACTTCGCAAGAATTTATAAATAGCTTACCGTGATCACCTCGTTTGGGTTCCTCGCATTATGACCCGATCCACAACAAACGCTTTCTTCCGGAATCGTTGACTTTGACTTTTACGGGGACGATCTTTTGAGTCACCGTCCCGTGAACTAGGTTTCGCTACGTCTGATCTCGAAAGTGATATGTCCTTCCTTTCCACAATTATAGCATACCTTGAATCATTGTGATAGCGGTTTGGATCGATATGTCCCTCTTTCCGCATTTATAGCATATATAACCGGTGGTCGTTTCTCCTCCTTTAGAACCAGATTCTTTGTCGGACCGCTCATCTTTATATAGGTCGTTGTTAAATCTCCTCTTTTAAAATCTCCTCTGTCTCGCTTCTTTCTATTTTCATGGCCATGATTACCACCAGAGTGGTTACCATTTCGTCTCAATCTGCTTTTCTTTCGCAGGTTATCATTATTACATTGCTGATCGCTATCTACGATCGATCCTGGTTGTGGTCCTCGGTTGACCGTACTACTCGTTATCTCGCTCTAATAATTGAGCCTGTTTTACAACATCTGAATAAAGAAAATTTATGAGAAATGAGATATGGCGTATCTTAGGGTTTCAAACCTCTAAGAAACATCCGCGTCATCGTTCCTCATTCTCCAAAGAAATGAGGTGCAAACTCGATAACTCTGCAAACTTTGCCTCGTCTTTGAGACCTTTGTCGTTGTTGTTTTGTTCCAATCGATGAACTCCACTTCCTTCATATATATTGAACACTTTCGGAAAGTATTTGTCATTAAATAGCTTCAAACGTCTCCCAAGACATGCTTTGAGTGCTATTTGGATGGAGTACGCTTTCACGACTCCCACCAATGATCTGCCTCGCCACGGAACATAAAGGTGGCGAATGGAACCTTCTGTTCCTCCGTGCATCCCAAGACATCGAATATCTTGGTAATTTGTTTAACCCATGTTTCCGCCATGATCGGATCTGGCTTTCCCTTAAATTCGTGGTCCCAACTCTTTGAATCGCTTGTTTGTGACAACCCGTGAATTGCTATCATTTCCTCCTCTGTATTTTGAACACGAGTCTCCTCGTGCGATTTTGCATGAACCGCAAAAACTTCTAAACATCCCTCGTTCATCATCTCGCTTTCAATGGTGTTGTTCACAGGAGGAACATTGCCACTGTTGCGCGTTATCCTCGTTGGTGAGTACAGTATCTCCACGGTCTCATTTCCATTGTTAATATTCTCGATCGACATTCTCAAATACCGTCATAAAACAAGGGTTAATTAAGGAAATCAATATATCACATAATATCCCTATATAACGACCAACTAACAAATAAGCTTAGGTAGGACACACTAGCGAAGGATTTACTCGTCTCTCCCTCCTAGTTCAATTCCCCGATCTCCGCCAGAGATCATATCCCTAAGCTCGATACCAACCGTGGCGCCCCCCAAAATAGGTATACATCACCCATTCCGAGTTGTCAATACATGAGTACGTAAACAACTACAACTTTATTATTACAACAAGAAAGCTGTGAGTTTGAATACAAATATTATCTTCTGACAATATCTATACTCAAATAAATCCTCATCACATTTATTGATACATTATTTTACAAAAATGGTGAGGACTACTAAACAATCCTTTCTAAAACCTTCATTCCATACCCCAGGCTAAATTCTCGTTATATTCTCGCCTCCCGAGAAAAAATGGAACAAAAAGGAAAAGGGTGAGCTCAACTAGCTCAAGAAAGAATATTATGACTAAGATAATATACAACAAATTATCGTTAGTCTTCAACAGGAAAAATCTAATAGAATACTGATAGACAACAAATTTTAAATCAATATTCAGCAATGAAATAATAATTCATTAGAAGAGTTAAGTAGAGAATGCAAACTACTATCTTCTATGTATGAATTTAAAAGTTCATCGTCTATCTTTTATCCCCAGAACATCAATCAATATACATCCGGAATCAAATATTCATCTTTTTGCACTACGGGCCAAAGATATTCATCGATTAATCATGTTCATTTAAACACTGTTCATCTTTGCACTACTGGGCCAAAGATATTCTTCAAAATCATTCATCTTTGCACTACAGGCCAAAGATATTCTTAAGAAATCATTCATCTTTTTGCTACGGGCCAAAGATATTCCATAATATCATCATTTAAGACCGAGGATGATGAAAATATATTTTTTTTAAAAGAAACGAATCCAAAGTGAAACAAAATGACAAGGATTAAGGATTAAGGATTAAGTACTTGGTTTTATCCACGTCCAAAAATACCTCAAAAATAATCATAGTGGTGTAAAATTCAAGAATGATCAAAACATGGATACAATCGAGTTAGTATCCGGAATAGATGTTTTAGACGAAAAGAAGAAATTTTATTTTTCTATGAATAAATCTGTAGATATCGTGAATAGTGCCGATACGTGAATAAAATCAAACACACAAAAGATAGAAATTCCACAAAAAACATCTTCACGCTTACATGAATAGTACTCGTGAATAAGAATCTCGTGAATAGTAACTCATGAATAGTAACTCGTGAATAAGAACTCATGAATAGTAACCCCACATGAAAAAGTTCCAAATTTGATAAAAAGTTCCAACTAATATTTCAAAGATAATGATATTGAAGAAATAATATCATTTGAGAAGAAAATAACATCCCATACCTCGAAGATCAAGACTTTAGCTTAGAATCTAGGGTATAGTCTTTGAAGGAACTTGCACCGCTAGCAATACTCAAAGTATACTCAAAATACTCACAAGAATACGCCGATAATATAGAGAGAAAAACTTGATTTACGGTGTGATTTTCAATTCAAACCTAAGCACCTATTTATAGGAAAATCGCTTAGAACACCAAAAGCGAAAATTTAATAAAATAATAATATAATTAAACAAATTCAAGCCCACCTTAGACCAACTGAATTCAGCACATTTGTATCACATGTGGGATTGCAAAAACGTTTTCTTAAATAAAACAATTAAAACTTCCAAAAATTAATTATTTGAACTTGAACTTCAATAATTCATAATAAATAGCCCTTTCATCGAAAAAATTCGAATCTCGCAAGTTTTTATAGGAAATTCAATTCTCTACAACTTTGCGTAAGAAAGTTTTTCCAAATTCCAAACAGAAATCGAATCAAAATCCACAAACAGACGATTTTTAAAGTATATAATCAAATTTCGATCAATAAATGGGGTCCACCAACATGTTTAACATGTTTTAAACATTTATTGCAACAAAAATACTCTTCCTCCTCGTATACTCATATATCCCACATTCATTGTAAAAATATCACCGTTAATATATTATTAAAATAATATATTTAAATGAATTATTTTATCGTAAAAGATAAAATATTAATTTTCAACAATTGTCATTTTAAAAATTTTCTCCATCTATATCCACATAAAATCAATATTTTCCTCATCATATAAATCAATAATTAATTATTCACAAATAATATTACGAGAATCACAATATTGACAACCAGGCGCTTCCTGGAAGAGGGGCTTTCCAATAAGAATTTCTTCATCGGGCGCCAGCAATTAGGTGACCAAACCTCTCCTTGTATGTAACTTTCTAGACATTGCCAATAATGTTATCTAATAATATTATTCGGATAATATGAATTATTGCTTCGATAATGAAAATACGTGTAAATGACAATTATTGAAACAACAAAGAATATAAAATATCAACGCAACAATTATTGAATCAATAAAATAAAATAATTTGAATGAAGAATTACTGTAACCATTATTGAGTAGTGCCTTCACGTAAGAATCAATAATTGGTGCAATACTGTGTAAATCTGCTTTCAACAACAACAGCGTATTAGTGTGTTTTAAACCAATCGGGTATTCCAACAAATATAATAATAATAACTACGCATGTTATTTAAAAACAACTTATATTTGTCGCTTTCTTCATCCAATCGCTTTCGTTATGGGGCCCACACATGGGTCGGCCGTGCATTTAATATTCCCGACAAGATTTAATATTCCACGACCAAAACGAATATTCCCATACAATAATGAATATTTTATAACCACTTGCTTATTTTGAAATATTTGCGTATTTAACCCTTACTATTTCAAAATAATAAATAAAGGAAATTCCTTTTTATTTAAAAATTTCGGGGTCTTACAGAAATGACATTATAATTTCGAACTAACAAAGTATAACTTATTATAAATATCTAATAATATGTCTTCATTTTTATATTACAGATCTAAAAAGAGTGTTCTTGAAACAACTTGGGTCAAATCCTGAGTCTGGAATAAATTTTGTGTTAAATTCCAAGTTCGAATCGAATCAAATTCATCTAAATAAGGTCTTAAACCACTGTCAAAATAGTATTGTTAGTAACTTAATTTCTTATACATGGACAAACTTTTCTCATATCTTTCGATGTGGGACTATGGTGTTACAAACTCCCCCACTTAAATTTTTGACGTCCCTGTCAGAACCGATCACACACATGGTCCACAGATATTTGTCTCTCTAGCCATTGTCGGATAATACCGGTTGACTTTGTGTCCCCACCTCCGGCAACTCGATCGGATGACCCGATCCGAGCTTTCTAGAATCGGCTTTGATACCATATGAAACAACCTGAGTAAAATCCCGAGTCTAGAAAAAATCTTGTGTCAAATCCCAAATTTGAATCGAATCAAATCCATCCAAATAAGACCTTAAACCACTGACACAATAATATATTCTTGGGTCATATTAGCCCACCACAGGCTCATCCAAAATGTCATTACTAAAGGTAATATTGTTAGTAACTTAATTCCTGATACAAATACAAATTTTTCTCATATCTTTCAAAGTGGGACTATGGTGTCACAGTTCCAGTCCAACCTAAAAAGAAATTCATTGTCATTAGTGATAATTGTAGCAATGATATCAATGAAGCAGAAGGTTGATGAAATCCATTCCTTTAAAGCATTACTATCGATGAAAGACAATTTTAAATAGACTTATAATAGACATGTTATCGGCTTAAAATAGACATGCTAAATAGAAAATTATAGTTATTAATGGATTTAAGTTTTTCATTATAATGAATCATTCTTATATTAAAGTTATATCTTATCATAAAAATACGGTTTTGAAAGCTAGTGTTCTCCATTTTATATAATGACTATTCGCGCAAGTATACATGATCAATCAAGTAATATAGAGATAAAAAGGTTGTCGAATTCACAAAGAACAAGTACTAATAACTATTCTAATTATCGATTTATCACCAATTTAATTTCACTTAAACGGTCACCAAAGTTGAATTTTAAAATAATTTAAAGTAAAAATGAAATTAAACTAAATTAATAAGAATTGATTACCAAATGTTTTAAGTCTAGGAATACAATGTCCCCAATTGCGTTGCAATAATCGCTTTACCATATTTCCACTTTATTAATCCAATGAATTATTAATTAGGATAACCTATCAATTTATTAACATCTTTCAATGATTAAAAAAAAGATCTAATTCAGTTATATTGCTATTTTCATGCAAGAAACTTAAAATAGATACATTAAGCACAAACACCTAATCAAGTTACGCATGACATATAAGTATTCTCATCTTATACACTATTATGTTATTCTAAAAAGAATCAACAAATTAATGCGTTATCACATCCAGATCTAATCATAGATTTCCTCTTTTAATTCCATCTAAGATATAAGATTAATTGCAAGCTATAAACAATTAATAATTAAGCACAAGATATGATAAACAACTCAATAGGATCAATAAGCGTAATTAGAAGTAATTAAAATTAATGCATTGCAAAAAGTTCCATTGTATCCCTAATTAGAAAATTAGTTCTTAATCCTAAAGCAAACCATCATATTAAACATGAAAAACATTCAAATTTGCAGATAATGAATATAAGAGAAGAAGAAAAACTCTTGTAAGAATCCTTAATCTCCTTAGTCTTTAATCTCTGACTTTTCTTGCTCTCCAATCCAATCTTCAAGCCTCCTTTGGTGGTTGTCAATCCTTGCAGTCAAAAGTCTCTTAAATCTAATTTATAATCAAGTATTTATAGTCCTAAGAGAAACCCTAACACATTAGGCATCCAAAATCCTATTACAACTCAGCTTGGACATCATGACACCCAAATAAGCTCTTTCCCCGACGTTTGTCAGGCCCAAAGCTGCTCCTAGGCCAATTTTGGTGCACCCTACGCTAGAGGTGCAAAAACTCTGATGGTCTAGCGCCCCTCGCTGGCCAATTTTCTGCTACGACGTCATTTGGTAAAACGACCATAACATTTTCATCCAAACTCCGATTGAGATGATTCAAGATATTTCGGAAAGCAAAGAAGTAGATCTACAACTTTCATTCTTTGAGAATTGAGAGATTATAATTGGATCAATATCGAAATTGGGTCCCAAGTGCCTGTTATGTAAATGGAAAGCATGACAAATTTGAGATTTGATCTCTGTTGATAAAAAGGCCATAACTTTTTATTCTGGAGGATTTATGGGCCGTGCTACCTATTAAATCGAAGATCTTAATGAGATTTACAATAGAATCCAAGTTCCAAGTCAAGAACATGCATCCAACTTGACATTGAAAGCCCTTCGATCTTCCTTTCTTTCACTTGCATATATCTTTTACTCCGAAAGATGTCTGGATTGCTTTTCCTTACTTACTCCTACAAAATAACATAAAAACACTATAAATACCTAATAATAATTTAAAATACTTAAGAACTCACAAATTATTAAGTTAAAGATATTTAAAATAATGGTATAAAAATCACTCATCAAATATCACCAAACTTAAACCTTTGTTTGTCCTCAAACAAAAAGCTAAGAACAACTTTAACAACTACTTCTAAATAGAAACTACCTCAAACAATGAATCAACATAAATTTGAACCATGGCCTCAAAGCTTTCATTAGAACGATAACTTAAACAAAATTTCAAGAACATGAAGAGCCTAAATTTCAACCTATTCATCAGTTTCACATCTATTCATGACCTTTTAAGTGTGTGTTCATCCAAATGTTCAAACTAGCTAAAACTTAAATAATATCATATAATCAAATACTTCATAAATGATTTTCAAATCAACTCTATAAACTCATGTTTCTCTCCATCTTTGCTAATGAAGACAAAAAATAAACCTAGAGGATTAAAATTAGGATATTTCATACATTTAAGCACACTTGAACCTTTCCCAAGCAATTCAAAACATATTTTTTTTTCTTTTTAGTGACTATGTTTTACGCTCCCTCTCACTTTATTTTGAACGAGTGCGTTTTACGCTCCATCTCGCGCTTGTATTTATGGGTGAGTGCGTTTTACGCTCCATCTCAACCCACCACATGATCTATTATTTCAACTTGAGAAGGTTCAAAATTTCAAATTTTTTTTTCAAATTATCCATAATTTCCCTCGAACTTATGTCAATGCCTAAATTTTGCTTCAAATGATGCTTAAATAAAATTTCTATTGTTTCAATGGTATCTTTCACAAACATTTAACGAACTTTTTTAAGCCCCAACTAGCTAAACAAATGGATATGTGCGTATAAATGTAAAAGGATCACAAAGTAGTGTTAAACCAACTAATAAGTCAAAAATTTAACTAAGCATGCTCATCAATTCTCCATTAGTTAAAAACTCATTAACCACCCACTTATCATTGGACAAAATTAATTTCAATCAAAGCATTGCCCAAGTAATAACCAAACACGATAAATACCCCTAAACTTAAAAAACAGACATTGTACTCGATGGCTATGATAGGAAAAAAATAAAGCAGGGGACTTCCCTGAAAATATAGCAATCTTCATGCTCGTCTGCTAAGTCTGAAGATTAGGCGAGACTCATTCGACTGAATAAGCAATGCACTTGAATTGGACTTGACTAACCTGTGAACACAATATAAGCGAGTTTATTAAATCCCAATAAATACAAGCTTATTAACTACTATGAAACCTAACAAAATAAATAAAAACAAAAGCTAAAAATTAAACTTGGGTTGCCTCCCAATAAACACTTGTTTTATAGTCTCAGTCTGACTACTTCCTCTCTATCCAATTCCATTCGAAAATTGAGGTACCCTCCATCCATCAATAGCAATGTAACTTTTGAGGGCTTTCCTTCTGTAAGTTCCATTGTTTCAAATTCACCTAGCTTATTACTCTTAGATAAAATCTCCTTTATGAACTTCAAATAGCTAGGCGTTTGCTCCATTGTGTCTTTGGACGAATTAATGAAATGAATCTTCTCAAACACAATTAAATCTTCAACTATCTTCTTATGAACCCCTTTTTCATACCACCATGACTCCAAATTTATGATAGCTCCCTTGTCACATAGAGCTTTGCTGACGAAATGACTGGGAAGAGATTGGGAAGATAAAATGATTGGGAAGAGAGACATATTGTATAAAATGATTGGAAAGAGAGACTTTTAAGATAAAAGTCTCTAACTAAGAATGTACGAGACAGTATAAATATTACTTACTCATAATGAAAAGAAAGTAATATGTGGAGTTAAATAAATTTTATTAGATGTAGTAAGGGTATTATTAAATGTATACCTTGATTATTCAAAATGAAAAGGGAAGCCAATATGGCTTAATTGACATAAATCCACCTATGAGATCAATGAAATAATTATATTATAATATAATTAATCTCGTTCAAAAGTATTATTTAGTGACAAATAAAGAAAATGGTGAGTACTACCATGAAGTATTTAAATTACATAGAGCCATCATTTTTAATGAGGTATGTGCTAACTATTTTACTAGTTTAAAGAAATGTGGTGGATAAAAATCCATGTATATTAATATGTAATATAAGTCCATATTAAATATTGGACCATATCAAATTTACTAGGTGTGCTTGCAAATAATTTAGTGTTATGGACCATTGCCTTACGTAAAGATGGGTAATAAGAGTCCAAGTTATATATATTGGGCCAAATTAATTTTTCTATGCAGGCATTCAAGCCTTCTTTATTTTATTAATATGATATGAGTACATTGAGCCCCAAACAAAGTTGTTCCCAGCCTTGCATTAGGCCCAATTCAGCAGCCCATAGTGGAGAGAAAAAGAACTGTTAGTTCAAATTAAAAGAGCAATGAGATGGTTATTGGTCAGTTAGTAAGCTAACAGTTAGTTAGCAATTTAGTTAGTAGCTATAAGGTATAGAGTGGCTGTAGGAGCCAAGTTCATTGCATGAGCCAAGTAGCTACTAGAGGACTGAATAGGGGCCAACATAGGGCCAAATAGACTGCAGAGTAGTAGAAGGCTGCTAAGCCTTGTAGGGGCTGTGTAGTGGTAATGATGAAGGCCATTGTAGGGGCCAAGTAGGAGCTAAAGGGAGTAGCCAAGTAGAGATAATGATGGAGAGCAATAATAGGCCAAGTAGGCTAATTTGGAGAGAGAGAAAGCTTAGCCATAAATGGCCATATAATGCACCTGAAATCAGATAACTTCTATACTTATCCGAGTTCCAATAGCAATATCAATAACAATCCATTATATTGAGAGAGTAGCAAAGCTACGATTGGAAGGGAAGGAAGGATTGAGCAGCAAAGCTACTTCAATCTCTAGAAGTTAGCAAGGTAAACAAGCTTAGACTCTTTCTATTCCTTTTCCCATTTCATATTTTATAGAAGAATGGGCTGTTAGTGACTATAGTGTTAAATAAGACTATGTTTTGATAATACTAGAGCTTTGTGTGGCATTATATGGAGACCTTTAATGAATCAAAAGCCAAAAGGATATGGAAAATGGACAGGATATTTGTGTTTACATGTAAATAAAATCATGCTCACCAACTGTTTGATTAAATATTCAAATAGGGGCTGTTATAGTATAAAAGCATGCTAGCTATGAATTAGAGTCCAAATCATATCTACGGGCTCATATATTGAGATGAATGCCTCAAACATGCTTCTATGTTTAAAAATACCATGTTGTACTATAACTTACATGCTATGATAATTTTATTTTAGATAGTAGAGTACCATGCCATGTTGTACTAAAACATGAACATGCCATGTTGTACTATAATTTACTCCACGATCGTAGAGTGTAAATCCACGATCGTATGCACTCTACGATCGTAGAATGCAACTCCACGATCATAGATCCCAACTTAAAAGTCATCTGCGGACCCCCACTCCGTGTCTCAAATTGGAATACTGTAAATTGATGTTCCCAGACCAATGAAAGAAGAATTAAAAACATATTAGGGACTGTTTTAAACAAAAGATATAATCCCCACATTTAGATGTATTAACCCATGAACATATAGTATACAGAAAGTACTTGTTGTGATAAAACTTGTACTTAAAAGCTTGAAGGCTGTTATGGTGGTCTAGTATTAACTCATGCTAATAATGCTTGGCAACGAGTTATTTTGGTATTAATACATGAGAAATGTTTCAAGCTTGTAAAGTATGTGATGATGAGTTTTAAGTAAAATTTGAAGTTTATATGAATGCTTAGATAACCCTTGAATAACTTGGGGACTGTTTATGAGTAATAGCTAAAACTGTGCTTAAACTCTAGATTAGAGGACTATTTTGGTCAATGTCAGTGTCTGAACTTTTGAGTCAGTAAGGAGACCATAATATGTCCATAATTAATATTTAAAAGTTGTTCCTTAACTTAGTTGAGGTCCATATTGAGTACTACTCAGTTTTCATGTTTAAGGGCCATGAAAAGTAAGCTTTAAAGTGTCATCTAACACTAAAACGAAGAGAGGTCACACTTGAAACTTGTAGATAAGTTTCAATAGCTATAATATGGCATAAGTAAGCTACACAAGTTAAAGAAACTAAGTCTAAATCGTTTTGAATATTGGACTTGTTAAAAATCATGTTTTAGGCCAAAAGTGGTCTGTTTTGGGTAAATTTTAGTACCTAAATTTATAAGACTGTAATGAACTCATATAAAGTTGCTAATGCATGTTTGTGATGACTCCTAATCATTTCAATGACTAAAGCTAGTAAGAAACCAAGTTAGGATTTATTTTTAAGCCTAAAGTGAGCTTTGATAGGTTAAAATTGGCTAGATGACTAAACAAAGTTAGATGATGATAAAATTATTGTGAGGCAACTAAAATACACATGCCTAGACTATCCAAGTAGCTAAAAATGAAAGAAATTTAAGAAGTGTCAAAATTAGTTTTGGGGAAAAAAGTGTTAAACTGTCCAGTTTGAGCCTTTGTTAAAGTAGGCCTAACTGATATGAATGAAGAACCTAAATCCTTATCAAAATACCTTCGTATGTGGTCTAGAAGTAGGGCCAGATGGTAGAGTGGAAAACTAAACAGATATTAGAGTGAGAACTCTGAAAATCGTAGAGTAATCTTGTGACGCCCCCAAAATAGGTATACATCACCCATCTTGAGTCGCTAAATACATGGTACAAAAATCAAATACAACTTAATAATACAACTGTCGTGTAGAATACGACAAGACATAATTGAGAATTTTAATAAGAATATTGTCATCTAGACAATATCCACACTCAATGGAGTCCTCATTACATTTATTGTCACACTATTTAACAGAATAGTGAGGACTACTAATGCTATCATCTGGGCCGTCACTCAGTTCCCCGACTAGTCCCAACTACGTTCTCATTTCTTGAAGAGAACAGTGAAATAAAGGGTGAGTTCAACTAGCCCAGTAAGAAATATTATGACTAAGATAATGCAGAATAATTTATCCTTAGCCTTTAACAGTGTTAAACTGATAAAATATAACAAACATCAAGTTTAACTGCAGCGAAACAAACAATCCATTAGAAGAGTCAAGTAGAGAATAAAATCTACTATCTTCTATGATTTAAAAGGTTTTTCATCACTTTTATCATTTGAGACTCGACAATAAATAATCCACATCATCCCTGCACTACGGCCAAGGATATTCATTAGTATCACAACCACAAATTATCCACGCACTACGGGCCAAGGATATTCATGTATTCATCAATGGTCATGATCATGCCAACAACTGTCCATTAATGCACTACGGTCAATGATATTTTTACCACATCATTTGTAACATTGCGGTCATGATTATACCGAATAATCCTTGGTCATAATCATACCAAGTCCATCTATGCACTACAGGCCACAGATGACTTTCAACATATTATAAACATGAGAATGATGACAATTCAATAAAACAAGTTCAAGAATAATTTTTAAAGATTTATAAGTTAATTTATCCTAAACTCAATAACGTCCAAATTGTCAACATGATACTGCTTGGTGGAGTAAAATTCAAGAATGCTCAGAAGAATATTTCCATGAAAAGATACTGGATGAAGCGCAAATATCTAGGATATTCCACTAACTTCATGGAGTATAGATGTCAAAGCTTTAACCAACTGAGTATAAGAGAATATATGAAACTGCAAATGGATTTTCGCCCGCCATGCGGTAATCCACTTAGACAGATCATTTTCACAATTTAATAAGAAATGAATACAAAGGATCATTCACCATGCATGTGATAATCCACATAGACAGGTTATTCTAATAGAATAATAAAGAATGGAATAACAGAAGAAATCACCATGCATGCGATAGACCGCATAGACATGTTATTCGAACAGAATAATAAAGAATGGAACCGGTCATGCGTAATCACATGCATGTGATGTTCCAATGTAATAATAAAGAATCGGAACCAAATCAATACGAAACCGCATGCATACGATGTTCCAACCAGAATAATAAAAAATGGAATAACAGAAGAATTTCACCATGTATGCGGTACTTCGCATGGACATATTATTCCAACATTATGATAAAGAATGGAATAACAGAAGTTCTCTTCATGAAGACGAAAGAAATAATACCCCTTACAAGTTCAACAAATACTATCCCTTACAAGTACAACAAATAATATCCCTTATCGTAAGAGAAGAGTATTCCGACTGGTAGAGCGAGGATATTCTTGAAGAAAACTTGCACTAATTTCTATGCTCAAAGCTTTCTTAAACTCTAAAGAAATACGCTCAATATTATAGAAGGAGATTTTTTTGAACTTTTGATGTGATTTTCAATTCTAACTAAGCATCCTATTTATAGAAGAATGGAAAGGATACTATGTTGCACTATGCAATAAAATATAATATATTCTATTTATAATCAAATAAAACAAAACTTTATAAAAAGTATTACATTTTATATAAAAAGTTTTTACTATGCAAACACTATGCAGGCACTATGTAACACTATGCATAATAAAATATAATATATTCTATTTATAGTCTAATAAAACAAATAACTTTATAAAAGTATTTTATTTTATATAAAATGATTTTACTATGCAAAACACTATGCATAATAGAATATAAAGGTTTTCCATTTTATTACATTAATAATACTAATAAAACAAAATTTATCATCATTATTATAAATCACATTATTAATCGACCAGGTCGTTCCCAGGAAAGAAGGGGCTTTCCAATAAGGATTTCTCCCCATTGGCGCGCATATAGGTGACCAAACCTCTCACTGACAGAACTTCTAGACATCGTTAATATTGTAAATAATAATATTAATAACTTTGTCACCTCAATTAT
Source organism: Panax quinquefolius (assembly GCA_020205615.1). Classification (NCBI taxonomy): domain Eukaryota; kingdom Viridiplantae; phylum Streptophyta; class Magnoliopsida; order Apiales; family Araliaceae; genus Panax; species Panax quinquefolius. The sequence continues at coordinate 138,477,988 of CM035160.1, forward strand.
TGATTATAAAATATTGACAATAATTGAATTAAATAACGTGAGATACTATCAAAGAAATTATCGTAATAATAATTGAACAAAACCGAGTGACTTCTCACGTAAGCATCAATAATCAATACCGTGCGCTACTATGCAACCAATGCCAGATTATCAGATTTTTAACACCGGATGTTTTAACAGTTAACGGTAAAACTTCCACCGATATTTTCATAAGGTATTTTTTATCGTTTTCTCAATCCGACAATAATTACATTATGGGGTCCACCAATGATTGTGCCGTTATACGAATATTCCCTGTTAAAATGAATATTCCCCGACCAATCGAATATTATATAACAACTTGCGTACTTTGCAAAATTTATAAATATTACCCACAACTATAACATTATATCAAATTCATTCAATAATATTCAAAAATGATATATATAGAAAATTAATCTTTATTCATAAAAGTTGGAGTCTTACAACCTCCTCTTCTTATGAAATTTCGCCCTCGAAATTAGGGTACTTACCTGGTATGTCGAAGAGGTAAGGATACCTTGATTTCATCTCAGATTCTAACTCCCAGGTCATTTCCTCAACATCGTGGTTCCTCCACAAAACTTTGACTTGAGGTATAACCTTGGAGCGTAGAAAATGCTCCTTCTTATCCAAGATTTTAACAAGAACCGCTTCAAACGTTAAATCTTCCGCTATTTCATCCGGTTCTAACTCAATAATGTGGTGCGGGTCTTTCACATATTTACGTAACATAGATATGTGAAAAACGTTATGAACACGAGACATACTTGGCGATAAAGCGAGTATATAGGCCACAGTTCCTACTAGATTGAGGATTAAAAATGGGCCAATGAATCGAGGATTGAGCTTTCCTCTCTTTCCAAATCTCGTAACTCCTTTCCATGAAGCAACACGTAACAACACATGATCTCCAATATCGAATTCTACGTCCTTTCGATGAAGATCGGCATAAATCTTTTGTCGATCTTGTGAGATTTTTATACGTTGTCGGATCGTTTAAATCTTTTTCGTAGTCATACGTACCAACTCTGGTCCCAACAACGTTGCTTCACCCACCTCATCCTAGCATACTGGAGAACGACACTTTCTTCTATACAACGCCTCAAATGGAGCCATGCCAATACTTGCTTGATAACTGTTGTTGTAGGAAAACTCCACCAATGCTAAGAACTTATCCCAACTTCCCTTGAAGTCAAGGACACAGAGTCTTAATAAATCTTCAAGAGTTTGAATAGTCCTCTCCGACTGCCCGTCCGTGTGAGGATGATATGCCGAGCTAAATCGTAAATCTGTGCCCATAGCTTTTTATAAACTAACCCAAAATCGTGAAGTGAATCTTGGGTCTCGATCAGAAACTATGGATACTGGCATACCATGCAGTCATAAAATCTTGTTTATATACCTACGAGCAAGACGTTCAAGTGTATAAGTTTCTCGTATCGGTAAAAAATGAGCAGACTTGGTCAATCTATCAACAATGACCCAAATTGCATCTATGCCTTGAGAAACCTTAGGAAGACCGGTAAAGAAATCCATGGTAATGTGCTCCCACTTCCATTATGTTATTTCAAGTGGTTGCAATGGACCTTTTGGTACTTGATGCTCCGCCTTAACTCGTTGACAAGTTAGACAACTTGAGATAAACAACGCTATTTCTCTCTTCATATTGCTTCACCAAAATGTATGACAAAGATTACGATACATTTTGGTACTCCCATTGTGACGGCCCCAAAATTAGGTATACGTCACCCATCTTGGGCCGCCACTTACATGGTACATAAATTCAAATACAACTTAATTATACATCTGTCGTATAACATACGACAATACATAAACTGAGAGTTCTAATAGGAATATTGTCATTTAGACAATATCCATACTCAAGGAGTCCTCATTACATTTATTGTCAAACTATTTAATGTAATAGTGAGGACTACTAATGCTATCTTCGGACCATCACTCTTTTCCCCGACTCGTCCCAACTATATTCTCATTTCAAGAGAAAAAGTGAAGAAAGGGTGAGCTCAACTAGCCCAAAGAAGAAATATTATAACTAAGATAATCCGTAATAAATTATCAATAGTCTTCAATAATGTTAAACCGATAAAATACAATAGACAACCCGGTTTAATCTGCAGTGAATATCGCAATCCATTAAAAAGAGTCAAGTAGAAAATAAAGTCTACTATCTTTTAGGTTTTAAAAGGTTTTCATAAATTTTATCACTAAGACTCAGCTTTAATGAATAAACCACAATATCTAATCATCCCTGCATTGTGGTCAAGGATTTTCATCAAATTATCAATGGTCATGACTATACCTAATCACCCCTCGGTCATAATCATACCAAAAACAATCCATCATCAGCATTACGTGAAAGTAGTATGCACACAAGCCAATCATGTTTGATGATAAAGCATATACTTTGTAACAATCTTATTCATTTATTAATAAAAAGTATTAATTTATTAAAGGCTTTTAATTATCTACATGATCTTTGTTTTATAATATGTGATAAACCCATAGTTTTAAGCAATGCTTTTAGAATAATGATGATGATCATTCTAATGAGATCTAAATTCTTAAAAGCTTAAAACTAAAATGGTTCCCAATCATTGGATTACTAAATTAGGGTTTAGTGAATCCGGATAGATCGGGTACATACGCCGTTAACTTTCATTGGATGAGGATGATTGATCTCATGATCATTTGTGTGGAGACACTAAAGCAAGTATGTAGGTGCTTATTAGAGAATAAGTTCATCGAATTGGCTCATTAAGGAATACCTAATGGAGTTTTATTTGCTCGTCAATAGAATTCTGTAGTGATAGTAGTACAAGTGATCCTTGACTTGAGATCATCATAGTATCTCGTGTATGATGAGTTATACTTTGACTTATTCCTTAAGACCCTTAGGGTATATCAAAGGGTATGTTTGGGTATAATAAGTTGTATATGGAGATAATGTATGATCAATAAAGAATCTACCACTTCTAATAAAAGAAGAGAAATGTCCTATGTGATTCGATAAATGACAACCCAAAGAGTCCTCGGCAAAGCGTAATGAAATTAGAAAGGAGTTTCTAATTTGCATTATTTGAGTTGTGCATTTAAGGATCGAAATACATATAATTAAATAAAATAAGACTTGACAAAGAATTCCACGCTTATATTTAATTGGGACATCAGATGGTGGAAGGATTGAATTGTACGGTAACTATTTACTCAAAGGTTCTTTTATGATTAATGTTGAAATCTATATTATCCGGAAAGTCATTGATCGCTAGGAGGCTTATCCCTATTGAGAATAAATATTATTTATTTAAATAAATTAATTGTTTAATTTATTTATTTAAATAAGATTAAATTGTTCTAATTGATTTATTCACAACCTTTTAATATGGAGAACCTAAAGGAACCACCATAAAATGAAGAATAATTATTTAAGAAGTTAATGGCATAATCGTAATAATATGTTAAGTATATTTAATTTAATCTATGGTGATAGAATAAATTAAATAACTTAATATTTATTATTTAATATTTTAGAAATATTAAATATAAATTAATAAGAGGAGTCTTATTAATATTATTACAATTATTATTATTTTAATTTCTAAAAGAGTTTAGGAATTAATTTAATATAAGTACTCTCATTTATTCCTAATAGGATTAGGAGGGAAAATTAGTTAAAGGAGTTTAATTAATTATCCCTAATAAGATTAGGGAGCCCATTTAATTAAAAGAGTTTAATTAAATAATACCTTATTTTATTAAATAAGGTTACCTGATATCTTTATAAGTGTAGTCTTATATCAGATATCAGGGATGTACGACATAATTCCAATTTATTGGAGAGTACGTTCTTTTCTATAGAGATAGAAAACTAGGGTTTGAGCCAAATACCCATCTTCTTGAATTCTTATTCTTCCTTGGTGGATCACCTCTAGAGGCCAAACATATGGGTGGCTAACGTTGATCAAAGGAAGGAACAAAACCCCGGTGGATTCAAGTTGAACGCGAAAGGATTTGGAGGTGAACTTGTACCTGAGGAAGCTCGATCTTCAAGGGTATGATTTTATTCTTTATCTTTTCGTTTAATTAATAATTGTGCATAAAGGGTGATCCGGTATATGGTTTGTAAATTTTAAACTCGATTTTTACACGCTTCCGCACTTTTATGCAATTTGATCAAGTTCTTGAATATTACAAACCTAATAAAGGGCATCGTCGAGCTAAACCTTTATACGAATTATTAATTGTTCGATTTGATATGTATGTTGATATGTGTTTTTGAAATAATTTAATTGGGCATAATTTAATCAGATAAAATTTAAATTAAAAAAAAAAAGGTGTTCTTAAATCAATAAAGACACGCACCGGGAAAAAAAAGCCGTTTTTTTTGAGATTCCAAATACTGCAAATCAAGGCGTGGGAGAATTTTTTTTTTCACGAAGCATGTGATCCTCTTTTTTTTTAAAGTGATTCACGGATTTTTTTTTTTGAAAAAAGTTGGTTCTCTTGCTCCCACTCCCACGTGGTTGGTTAGCATAATGTACATATATTAGATACTAAAAAGGTTGACAATTAAAGGAACGGATATATATATATATATATATATATATATATATATATATATATATATATACTATATATATATATATATATATATATATATATATATATATTCTTAATAATTTTATTATTAAAATAAAATTTTATTTTAATCTTAAATAAAAGTTTATTTTAATTTTAAAATAAAAAGTTTATTTTAATTTTAAAATTAAATTTCATGCTAACTAATTGGAGTTGAAATTGGATTTTATTTTTCCTAAAATAAAAGAGTTTATTTGTGAATAGGGAAGTAAATCCATATTTCCTTATAATAAAAGAGTTTATTTGTGAATAGGAAAGAAAATCCGTATTTCCTTAAATAAAGGAGTTTATTTAGATATGGAATAAGATTTCATATTATTCAAAATAAAGGAGTTTATTTGTGAATAGGAAAGATAATCCGTGTTTCCTTTAATAAAGATTTTTTTTTTTTACATGGAATTGGATTCATAATTAATTAAAATAAAAGAGTTTATTTTAATTAAAGATTTTTTATATATATATGGAATTGGATTCCATAATTAATTAAAATAAAGGAGTTTATTTTGATTAAAAATTTTGATTAAAATAAAATAGTTTATTTTATTCAAAATTGAATAAATTAAAATAAAATAGTTTTATTTTGATTTAAATTTGAATTAAAATAAAGGAGTTTATTTTGATTCAAAAATTAGATTTTATACTAAATAAATTTGTCCATTAAATGATATCAATATATATATTAAATGTTTATTATTCATAAGATGAATGTTATTTATTGATGCATATGGTGATGTGTATGATAATAAATAAGATTGATTATGGACTATCAATTAATATGATTGGATTTTATTTTAGTTGGATGCATGAATGTATGGGTTTTATTAAATGGGGTCTCATGCGACTCGCCTTCTTCTAATTTTTTCTAATGTAAATTCTATTCCCCCTATGTATTTCCCTCGATCACGATCAAGGTTCCTATTTATTTTAAATAGTTTTGTAATAGGAATAGTTAGAATTAATTTTGAAGAATTGGAGATCAAGGAGCAAGGAGCGCTTGAAGACCCGTTTGTAATGGAGCCCGGTTTAAATGTAATAGTTATATTTAAATATTATTTCTTGCACCCCTGAGGTTTGACCTTTTGGTTCACTTGGTGGCTCTAGTGAACCAAACTAGAATAAAAGTCCATAATCAATCCGAGTAGAATATAGTATTCTATATGTGCATGCTTATACTATATATATATATATATATTATATTATGCAAACATGCTTCGCATGTAAATTAATATATTAGCGTATTTTATATATATATATGCATGCAGCTTAAACAAGATGAGACAAATTAATAACAAACCCCTCAATTTTTATATTAAGTCCTAAGCGCTCAAAGATATTTGGAATATCGAACGTCGCTTTCTAGCATGATAAAATTAATAGAGTATTAAATATTTAATATGAGTTTGTTGTGTCACCACAAGACAAGTATTAAGTATTTAAGATGTTAATTTATCACATTTGATGCTTATAAAGAAAATTGAACAATATTGTTTTGTTGTGTCACCACAAGGATGATATTTTTTTTTTTGAATATATGGAGTGCTAGTCGGACTTAACTTGGATAATTTTGATTCTACTGTACCACCACTTGATCAAAATAATCTAAGAGGCAAAATACAAGGAGTTACATAGTTGATGTAATTGACAAAAGTTGTCTACCTATTTATTTATATATAGTTTGGTGTGTCACCACAAGGCTATATACATTTGAAATGGGATCCTTATTCTCACTAGCTAATCTTTAATTAGATTTTGCCGAACTATATAAGTGAGGGTAATATAGTTTGAAGAAAATAGTGGGAGATACCAATTTAAAACGAGACCTAATTTATTTTGGTAATTAATAAAAGAATGTATGTTAAAATGTTGTTAATTACAAATTCATTTACAGAATTTTACAATATCTAAAATTACTATCAATGCGAAGCATATTAGATGCTAAATTAACCAGACCGAATTAAACGGATTGGTTAAGGAATTTGAGAATAGTTCTCATAGCTGAAAAGCTATCTTATATCCTTAATACGCCTATCCTCAAGAATGGTTGCGAGATAATGCCTCTGAGGAAGACATTGCTACTTTTAGAAAGTGGCAAGATGATGTACAGTTGGCTCAATGCATCATGCTCGTATCCATGAGTAACAAGCTTTAACGTCGACTGAAAACTATGGATACTTCTACTATACTCCCGCACGCCAAGTAGTTGATGGTGAGGAAAGTAGGGCCGATAGATATCGAGATATCTAAGGAGCTCTTCCGATCTAGAATGGTCAATGACACTATAAGATGCATAAAAAGTTCTTAACATAATCAATTTGATTGATCAATTAGACAACTGGTTTTGTCATGGATGGAGAGTTGAGCCAAGATTTGATCTTGCACTCACTCCCTAATCTCCTTTCACAATTGTTGTGAATTTTTCATATGAACAAGCTAGATATCGTACTCATTGATTTGCTTAACATGTTGAAAATGTTGAGAGTCACTTTCCAACCAAGAAAGACCAAGTCTTCTTGGTAGGGGCCAAAGGATCTTCTGAAAAGAAGAAAGATTCAAAGAAGATAAATAGAAAGGCAAAATAAAGGATAATAAGAACAAAACTGATTTGATAGCAAAGGAGTTTGCTTCCACTGCAATAAGCCTGGACACTGGAAAGAAACTGCGAGAAGCATCTTGCAGAGGCTAACCAAAGAAGCTTAGTGAAGTTTGATATAATACGCTTTTTGTTCATGATTGAAATAAATTTTTCTTTAAGTCAAGGTTCTACTTGGGTGTTGGATACCGACTTTGGTTATCATAAATATAGATTTATGAAGGGACCAAGCGTATAGAAAGCTAAACAAATATAAGTAATCCTATAAAGCGGAAATGTAGCAAAGGTTGCCATATTAGCCATAGAAACTTATAGTTTTGCAATGCCTACTAGCAAATCTATTAAGTCAATAAGTTGTTATTGTATTCCAGTTCTTGTTTAAAAATATTATTTCCATTTTATTGTTAGACAATGAAATCTTTGGTATTATAATTAAGAACAATTGTTGTTCTATTTATAATAATAATGTTTTGTATAGAATCGAATATTACTTAATAAATTTTGTATACTTGACTTACATGAAAATAATTTTGCATATTGAACAAATTAGTATAAGAAAAGGAGATGATCATTCAAAGAGTTGAATGTGTGTATTTGCTAAAAAATACAAGTGTGAATTATTTGAAAGGTTCAAAGAATTCGTAAGTGAAACAAATTGGCAAAGTATTAGGATTCTTTGATCGGATCAAGGAAGGAATACTTGTGCAATAAGTTTCTAGATCATCTCAAATGGTTTTTCATAATGGACACATCCCGATCACGCAATAATTGATTGATGTATCCGAATGAAAAATCGTACCTTATTGGACTGGTGCGGTCCATAATGATTTTATCGACATTCCAGTATCCTTCTAGGATCATGTTCTAGAAATGACTGCATATCTACGAAAAGGTAAGCTCAAAATCCAGCCCCAAGACTCCATAAAAGTTATGGACAAGGGGGATTTCTAATCTTAAGTATGTTAAGATAAGGGGTTATCCAACTTATGTGAAAAGGTTTCAAAGGATAAGCTTGGGACAAGATTTTATAAGTGTCGATTTGTGGGACATCCTGAAGTAAGTTTAGGGTATATGTTCTATAATCCTACTTAGCAAAAGGTGTTTGTTGCGAAACACGCTGCCTTCTAAGATAAATGTGTTTATTGTTGAAGGGGCTAGTGGGAGGATAATAGATCTTGAAGAGTTCAAGAACCACAAAACACTATAAGTCAAATAAGATGAACCTGTAGATGTAACTGTTGTACCACAAATAATCAAATCAAAAATAGTATCAAGATACCTAGGAGGTATGGATTCATCATAGATGATGATGATGAGGTAAACATCATAGAAGATGATGTACACATCATAGAAGATGATGATCCAGTTACATACGATGAGGTAAGTGTTGTAGACACTCAGAGAAATGGATTGAAGCAAGTTTCTCAAATATGGAACATTCGTTTTGATGAGGCAATCAAAAGAGTTTGATTTTATCAAAATAAGAATGAACCTAGTGTGTACAAAAGGGTCGATTGGGAGCATCGTGACATTCCTAGTACTATATGTTGATATACTATGGATAAGGAATGACATACCAATGCTACAATCAAGAAAGATAAAATTGTCTAAAAATTCTCCACGAATGATTTGGGAAGAGTATCTTAATTGGGGATATAAATCTATATAGATAGATTTAAGAGGATGCTCGACTTAACCCAAGGAACGTATATTCATTTGATGCTAAAGTCGTTTAGCATGGCAAGCTCTAAGAGATGTTTCATGTTGATGAGCCATGGAGTGTATCTCTTAATTGTCCCCACAAACTATTAAAAGATGAGAGATCGCATGAGTGACAATCATCATATGCAATGAAATATACGAGACCCGATGTTGATCACCATATTATGGAGAAGTTCACTATGAGTCGCTGAAAAACATCTTAAAGTGCTTAATGGCACTAAGGATGTGATCATATTCATGGTGGGTCTAAATTAAAACTAGAGGGCTTAATGACTCAAGTTTTTCGATGCACTAAGATGACGTAAAAATTCACTTTAAAGTAAAGAGTTATCTTGAATAATTAGTGCGATGAATTGAAAGGTTCCAAACAGAAAAAGAGTTCTTTGGTTTAGTGATAAAGACAAAGTATATAGCTATAAATGAAGTCGCAAGTTGATTGTTTGGATTAAAAGTTCATTACGTAACTAGGAATAGTTCCTAAGTCTCATCTTAGATCTAAACATGTGTTGTGGCACTTTCATTTGATTATTAGAATCATTGAAAGATGGGAAATCACTATAGAGATAGTGGACTCTCATGAACAACATTACATATCCATTAATTAAAGCTTATCCAACAAAGGGATAATCGTCACTTAGAGAAGAAGAGTATGAGTTACCATGACGATTGGCTTTAGTGCAAGTGGGAGATTGAAAGTAGTATGCACACAAGCCAATCATGTTTGATGATAAAGCATATACTTTGTAACAATCTTATTCATTTATTAATAAAAAGTATTAATTTATTAAAGGCTTTTAATTATCTACATGATCTTTGTTTTATAATATGTGATAAACCCATAGTTTTAAGCAATGCTTTTAGAATAATGATGATGATCATTCTAATGAGATCTAAATTCTTAGAAAGCTTAAAACTAAAATAGTTCCCAATCATTGGATTACTAAATTGGGGTTTAGTGAATCCGGATAGATTGGTACATACGTTGTTTGCTCATTGGATGAGGATGATTGATCTCACGATCATTTGTGTGGAGACACTAAAGCAAGTATGTAGGTGCTTATTAGAGAATAAGTTCATTTGAACGTGGCTAGCTAAGGAATACCTAATGGAGTTTTATTTGCTGTCAATAGGAATTCTGTAGTGATAGTAGTACAAGTGATCCTTGACTTGAGATCATCATAGTATCTTGTGTATGATGAGTTATACTTTGACTTATTCCTTAAGACCCTTAGGGTATATCAAAGGGTATGCTTGGGTATAATAAGTTGTACATGGAGATAATGTATGATCAATAAAGAATCTACCACTTCTAATAAAAGAAGAGAATGTCCTATGTGATTCGATAAATGACAACCCAAAGAGTCCTTGGCTTAAGGCGAATGAAATTAGAAAGGAGTTTCTAATTTGCATTATTTGAGTCAGGCATTTAAGGATCGAAATACATATAATTAAATAAAATAAGACTTGACAAGTAATTCCATGCCTTATATTTAATTGGGACATCAGTATGGTGGAAGGATTGAATTGTCATTTCGGTAACTATTTACTCAAAGGTTCTTTTATGATTAATGTTGAAATCTATATTATCCGGAAAGTCGCCGATCGCTAGGGAGGCTTATCCCTATTGTAGAATAAATATTATTTATTTAAATAAATTAATTGTTTAATTTATTTATTTAAATAAGATTAAATTGTTCTAATTGATTTATTCACAACCTGCTTAATATGGAGAACCTAAAGGAACCACCATAAAAGGAAGAATAATTATTTAAGAAGTTAATGGCATAATCGTAATAATATAGTTAAGTATATTTAATTTAATCTATGGTGATAGAATAAATTAAATAACTTAATATTTATTATTTAATATTTTAGAAATATTAAATATAAATTAATAAGAGGAGTCTTATTAATATTATTACAATTATTATTATTTTAATTTCTAAAAGAGTTTAGGAATTAATTTAATATAAGTACTCTCATTTATTCCTAATAGAATTAGGAGGAAAATTAGTTAAAGGAGTTTAATTAATTATCCCTAATAAGATTAGGAGCCCATTTAATTAAAAGAGTTTAATTAAATAATACCTTATTTTATTAAATAAGGTTACCGATATCTTTATAAGTGTATGTACGACATAATTCCAATTTGTTGGAGAGTACGTTCTTTTCTATAGAGATAGAAAACTAGGGTTTGAGCCAAATACCCATCTTCTTGAATTCTTATTCTTCCTTGGTGGATCACCTCTGAGGCCAAACATATGGGTGGCTAACGCCGATCAAAGGAAGGAACAAAACCCGGTGGATTCAAGTTGAACGCGAAAGGATTTAGAGGTGAACTTGTACCTGAGGAAGCTCGATCTTCAAGGGTATGATTTTATTCTTTATCTTTTCGTTTAATTAATAATTGTGCATAAAGGGTGATCCGGGTATATGGTTTGTAAATTTTTTAAACTCTGATTTTACACGTTTCCGCACTTTTATGCAATTTGATTGCGTTCTTGAATATTACAAACCTAACATACAGGCCACTGAGGACTTTTGTCACATCATTTATATCAAGCCATGATTATACCGAATGAACCCTGGTCATAATCATACTAAGTTCATCTATGCACGTAAGCCAAAGATAACTTTCAACATAATATAAACATGAGGATGATGACAATGATATAAGAATTCAATAAAACAAGTTCAAGAATTAATTTATCTAGGAATTATTAACGTCCAAATTGTCAACAAGATACTCTTTGTTTTGTAGAGTAAAATTCAAGAATGATCGTAAGAATATTTCCATGAAAAGATCTTCGGATGAAACGCAAAATATCAAGGATATTCTACTAATTTCATGGAGTATAGAAGTCAAAGTTTTAACCAACCGGGTATAATAAAGAATGGAATAACAAAAGAAATCACCATGCATGCGATGATCAAGATTGCAAAGGTATTCCAATGAGAATAATAAATAACGGAACCAGTCGTGTGAAATTCACAATCAAGCGTGGATGTTCCAATGAATAATAAAGATGGAACCGGATCCGGTGTAAAACACATGTATAGGATATTCAAATGAATGATAAAGATTTTAACCAGTCCTGTAAAACACATGATGTGGATGTTCCAATGTAATAATAGAAGAATGTCACCAAGTATAGGGTAAACCACGATATCAGATTATGTATAGAGTATGCCACAGATACTGAGTTATTCCAATGTAATAATAAAGAATGGAATAACAGAGGATTTCACCGTATATAGGTACGCCATGCGTGTACAAAGTTATTCCAATGTAATAATAAAGAATGGAATAATGTAAGTTCTCTTCATGAATAAGAAAGAATAACACCCATTACGAATACAACAAATAATACCCTTACCTTAGAAGAACTGAATATTGGAAAAGTGAAGTAGCGAGAATACTTTTCTTCTTTCTCTCTATAGTTTCTCTCTCTAGTTTCAATGAATTCGTAAGAAATAATGAAGGAATGAGCTTTCTATTTATAGAAAAGCGAGGGTGACTCTTGGTTTAACGAAGGGTCAAAATGACTCTCGGTAATATTGAGAGACCACTACTATTTGCGAAGGGTAATTAACCCTTGGAACAATCAAGAGGCGATTAACTCTTGGTAATATCAAGGACAACTACTATTTCATGCGAAGGGTAATTACTATCGATGAAGGTAATTACTATTGACGAAGGTAATTACTATTCACAAAGGTAATTACTATTCACAAAGATAAATACTATTGACGAAGGTAAATACTATTGACGAAGGTAAATACTATTGACGAAGGTAATTACTATTCACAAAGTTAAATACTATTGACGAAGGTAAATACTATTGGCGAAGGTAATTACTATTCACAAAGGTAAATACTATTGATGAAGAGACTCTTAGATGATGACATATGGGCCCCCCCATAAAATAATCAAATTTACCACAAACGTCTCATAATAGACTCTTTATATACATCAAGGAATGAATAAATATTACCACAAATCATTTTATTTTTAATCAACACATATTTAATCTTTCAATAATTATTAATCATTTATAACTTGTCGTCTCAATTAATAATATAACATATTATACAGATGATACTGTGACAATAATTGAATCAATAATATAAGATGTGACGCCCCCAAAATAGGTATACACAACACCCATTCTGAGTCGCCAAATACATGGTATAGAAACAACTACAACTTTATTATTACAACAGTAAAACTGTGAGTTTGAATACAAATATTATCTTCTAGACAATATCTATACTCAAATAAATCCTCATCACATTTATTGATACATTATTTTACAAAAATAGTGAGGACTACTAAACAATCCTTTCTAAAACCTTCATTCCATACCCCGACTCGTACTCGCTATATTCTCGCCTCCTGAGAAAAATGGAACAACAAGGAAAAGGGTGAGCTCAACTAGCCCAGTAAAGAATATTATGACTAAGATAATATACAACAAATTATCGTTAGTCTTCAACAGGGAAAAATCTAATAGAATACAATAGACAACAAACTTTAAATCAATATTCGCATCGGAAATAATAATTCATTAGAAGAGTTAAGTAGAGAATGCAAACTACTATCTTCTATGTATGAATTTAAAAGTTCATCGCCTATCTTTTATCCCCGTAACATCAATCAATATACATCCGAATCAAATATTCATCTTTGCACTACTGTGCCAAAGATATTCATCACCGATTCAGTCATGTTCATTTAAACACTGCTCATCTTTGCACTACTGGTGCCAAAGATATTCATCAATCGGTCATGTTCATCTCAACACTGCTCATCTTTGCACTACAGCCAAAGATATTCTTCGAAAATCATTCATCTTTTCATTACGGGCCAAAGATATTCAATAATATCATCATTTAAGATCGAGGATGATGAAAAATATTTTTAAAGAAACGAATCCAAAGGAAACAAAATGACAAGGATTAAGGATTAAGGATTCGTACTTGGTTTTATCCACGTCCAAAAATACCTCAAAAATAATCATAGTGGTGTAAAATTCGTAATAGATGTTTTTGGGACGAAAAGAAGAAATTTTATTTTTCTATGAATAATCTTTTATCGTGAATAGTGTCAGAGTATCGTGAATAAAGTCAGATATCGTGAATAGTAACTCAGACACCAAAAGATAGAAATTCCACAAAAAACATCTTCACGCTTCATGAATAGTACTCGTGAATAGTAACTCGTGAATAAGAACTTCATGAATAGTAACTCGTGAATAGTAACTCATGAATAGTAACCCATGAATAGTAACCCCGACATGAAAAAAGTTCCAAATTTGATAAAAACTTCGGATCAACATTTCAAAGATAATGATATTGAAGAAATAATATCATTACAAAAAAAATAATATCCCTTACCTCGAAAGATCAAGATTTCTACTTAGCTAAATCTAGGGTATAGTCTTTGAAGGAACTTGCAATCGCCTAGCAATACTCAAAGTATACTCAAAATACTCACAAGAATACGCCGATAATATAGAGAGAAAACTTCAGCTTTACGTGTGATTTTCAATTCTAACCCAAGCACCCTATTTATAGAAATTCTTAACACCAAAAAAGCGTAAAATTTAATAAATTAATATATATATATATATCAAATTCATACGCCAACCTTCAATTCAGATCCTAGCATTTCCCACATGCCACCTTCTAGAAAAGTAAGAAAAAAACGTTTTCATAAAATAAATAATTAAAACTTTCAAAAATCAATTATTTTGAGCTTGAACTTCAATAATTCATAATAAATAGCCCTTTCATCAGAAAATTCGAATCTTGCGAGTTTTTATAGGAAATTCAATTCTCTACAACTTTGCGTAAGAAAGTTTTTCCAAATTCCAAATAGAAATTGACCGAAATCCACAAACCATTGATTTTACAGCTATAATCAAATTTCGAATCGATAAATGGGGTCCACCGACATGTTTAACATGTTTTAAACATTTATTGCAACAAAAATACTCTTCCTCCTCGTATACTCATATATCCCACATTCGTTGTAAAATATCACCGTTAATATATTATTAAAATAATATATTTAAATGAATTATTTTATCGTAAAAAGATAAAATATTAATTTTCAACAATTGTCATTTTAAAATTTTTCTCCATCTATATCCACATAAAATCAATATTTTCCTCATCATATAAATCAATAATTAATTATTCACAAATAATATTACGTAATCACAATATCGACAACCCGACAGCCTCCCGGGAAAGAGGGGCTTTCGATAAGAATTTCTTCTTCTTGGCGCGCAATTAGGTGACCAAACCTCTCCTTAGATGAACTTTCTAGACATTGCCAATAATGTTATCTAATAATATTATTCAGATAATATGAATTATTGCTTCGATAATGAAAGATAATTTGTAATAATGACAATTATTGAAACAACAAAGAATATAAAATATCAACGCAAAGAATTATTAACTCAATAAAATAATCGAATAAATTAATTACAATAACCATTATTGAGTAGTGCCTTCTTACGTAAGAATCAATAATTGGTGCAATCTGAGGAGTCTTCTTTGTTCAACAACGGCGTATTAGTGTGTTTTAACCACACGGGTATTCCAACAAGATAATCTGCAACAACTACGCCAGTTATTTAAAAACAACTTATATTTGTCGCTTTCTTCATCCAATCGCTTTCCAAGTTATGGGGCCCACATGGTCGCTACTGTCAGTCATTTAATATTCCCAAACAAATCTAATATTCCACGACCAAATGAATATTCCCCATTTATAATGAATATTTTATAACCACTTGCTTATTTTGAAATATTTACGTATTTAACCCTTAACTATCCACATTAATCAAATCAACCCTTACTATTTCAAAATAATAAATAAAGGAAATTCCTTTTATTTAAAAATTTTGGGGTCTTACAACCTCCCTCCTTATGAAATTTCGTCCTCGAAATTGACGTACGTACTGGTGTTTTCGAAAAGGTGAGGATACCTCGCTTTCATTTTCGCTTCCAATTCCTGTGTCATTTCCTCTATAGCATGATTTCTCCACAAAACTTTATCTTGTGGTATAACCTTTCATAGCGTAGGACATGCTCCTTCCTATCCAAAATCTTGACAGTACCTCCTCATCGTTAAGTCTTGGCTATCTCGTCCTGTTCTAACTCTATAACGTGGTTCGGGTCTTTCACATATTTAATTAAGTACGATATGTGAAACACATTATGAACACGAGACATACTTGGAGTAACACAAGTCTATAGGCTACATTTCCTACTCGGTCAAGAATTTGAAATGGACCAATAAATCATGGATTGGGCTTTCCTCTCTTCCCAAATCTTGTAACTCCCTTCCATGGAGCAACTCGCATGACAATACATGATCCCCTACATTAAATTCCACGTCCTTTCGATGAAGATCCGCATAACTCTTTTGTCGATCTTGTGCCGCTTTTGTATACATTGTCGAATCATTTGGATCTTTTCGAGTCATACGTACTAACTCGGGTCCCAACAATGTTGCTTCACCCACCTCATCCCAACATATTGAGAACGACATTTTCGTCCATATAATGCTTCAATGGAACCATGCCTATATTTGTTTAATAACTATTGTTGTATGAGAATTCCACCAATGGCAAGTACTTATCCCAACTTCCTTTGAAATCTAGGACACAGAGTTTTAATATATCTTCAAGAGTTTGAGTAGTCCTTTCTGATTGCCCATCCGTTTGAGGATGGTATGCCAAACTGAATCGTAAATTCGTGCCCATAGCTTTCTACAAACTAACCCAAAACTATGGATACTAGCATGCCATGCAATCTCACAATCTCATTTACGTACATACGAGAAAGACGTTCAAGGGAATAAGTCTCTCGTATCGGTAAGAAATGAGTAGACTTGGTTAATCTATCAACAATAACCCAAATAACATTGATGCCTTGAGAAACCGTAGGAAGACCCGTAACGAAATCCATGGTAATGTGTTCCCACTTCCATTCCGGAATCTCAAGTGGTTGCAACGGACCCTTAGGTACAAGATACTCCGCCTTTACACGTTGGCAAGTTAAACACATCGAGATAAACTTTGCAATCTCTCTCTTCATATTGTTCCACCAAAATGTATGTCGAAGATCACGATACATTTTAGTACTTCCGGATGGATTGCAAATGGCGTATTGTGTGCCTCCATCATAATCTTGTACTTCAAATCGTGAGTCGTTAGGAACACAAAGTCTAGAGTGGACTCAATTATTCCTTCTTCATCAATTCTCGCCCTTAGGAATAGCTCCTTCTTGTACTTTTTCTTCATACGTATCAACTCCGATTGCGGTTGGCTTGGCGCGACTTTAACTTTATCGATTAAAGTCAATTATACTCGTATATCATCACGTGGGTACCTAGAGTTTTCATCTCCATCTCTATTATTTGTAAATTATACTGAAATTAGTCTTTGACAATATCATTTTCGTGCTTATACGATCTTCTACTCAACACGTCGGCTACCACGCGTTCTCTTTTCCGGGATGGCATGATCGTAACATGTCTTTGAAATGAGTCTCCTCTTGAGTTCTTCAAGCTCTTCCCACATTCCTTGCTCCATTCGAATTTTGTATCTCTACGAGTCACCAAGTTAATGGAATAGCGATTCGAGAATATCTTTCAACGAATCTCCGATAATAACCAACTAAGCTTCAGAACGACCACGTCTTTCGATAATCGACTTAGGTTGCTCTCAACTGTGACTCATATCCCAATCTTGGATAAAGACGTCACAATGACACCTATCGATTTACTATCGCACGAATATGACATCCCCTATGAGAGTCTCGCTTAGTGAATTCCACAAAGGAAGTCACAAGATAAAGGCTCAGTACCAAATTCTATAGTTGAATTTTTAACTCCTAAAGTTCAATAGAGCCATTTGATATGAGATTTTAGAAATGAGTTTTGTATCTAGGGTTCAAAGTCGATACAAAATTTAATATCGATCTTTAGCGATAAACCAAGAAATTCTTCAGAAATACGTCGGAAAAATCAATAACAACAGAATATTATTCAAATCGACGTGTCTTTATTCAAATCCATAACATGGACTAAGAAAATTTGACATCCGTAATAAGCGAATGACTTCATGGCTTGATATGAAAATGTTTGACTACAATGGTTTGATTGCTTGAATTGAATAACAGAGTTGCTTAGGAATATGAAAACTAACAACCTTACGAAAAATAATCAATTTCGGCATGATGAGTAGTTAACCTTAAAATCACATCAAAAACAAATATCTCTATAGAAATAAGGTTAACAGGTAATGTGATAGTGCCAACTTGAATCAAGCAAGATTTTTAAACAACGGATGTAATGAAAGTTTCTCCTAATGGAGTCTCCACAGATAGGTCAAAGTTTAATTTCTCCGTAGTCAAGTTCAAACGTTGAACGCAAGCAAGAGAGATAAAAGAATGGGTAGAACCCAGATTCTAGTAAGGTATATACTTGCAAGAATTTATAATTAACTAACCCGTGCTAACTTTCGTTCGTTTCCTCGCATTTTGACCCGATCCACAACAAACGCTCTTCCTAATTGTTGACTTTGACTTTTCTGGGACATCCTTTTGAGTCACCATTCACGCCGGACTGGGTTTCGATATCGTCTAATCTTGAAGCGATATGTCCTTCTTTTCCACAATTATAGCATACCTTGGAAGGCTTTGAACAGTTTGACCTTATATGTCCCTCCTCTCCACATCTCAGTAGCATCTAACGCGGCGATCGTTCTCTTCCCTAGAATTTGTTGATGGTGCCGATGTTCTTTGTCATTAACGCCTTCCCGTCATTGTTAAATCTTCTCTTTTAGATTGGACATCTCTTTCCATAATATCAACGCGTCGTCGTGCGGCTTTTACCCATGCATCACTCATTCTCACTCGTGACATGTTATTTCTTCTTTCATTTCCAGATTCCACTTTATCATCTTATACTCGCCAAAGAGTGCTTCATTCAAAGCATCACGTGTCGGGTAACACAAGCTTGAATCGTTGCATCCTTTTGCTCCACGATCCGCCTGCAATTCTTTAGCTTTGCTCTTTCTAACTCATGAATACGATTTTGCAATTCTATATTTCGATCATAAAATACCTCTAATAAACTCTCTTCGTGTACCTCTTCTTCCTCTTCTTCCTCACTCTCACCAAGTTACCTCTGCGATTATCTTGGGTGCACTATCAATTCTTCACTCACCACATGGATATCTCTAATTCCTTCTTCATTTGACATCACATTATCCCGGTTTGGCGATTAGAGGTGTCTCCACGATCTCATTTACTCCAATCGTTAATATTCTCGATTCGACATTCTCAAATACCGCCATAAAACAAGGGTTAATTAAGGAAATCAATATATCACATAATATCCCTATATATCTTGACCAACTAACAAATAAGCTTAGGTAGGACACACTTAGCGAAGGATTTACTCGCTCTCCCTCCTAGTTCAATTCCCCGATCTCCGCCAGAGATCATATCCTAAGCTCGATACCAACCTGTGACGCCCCAAAATAGTATACACAACACCCATTCTCGAGTCGCCAAATACATGGTACGTAAACAACTACAACTTTATTATTACAACAAGAAATCTGTGAATTTGAATACAAATATTATCTTCAGACAATATCTATACTCAAATAAATCCTCATCACATTTATTGATACATTATTTTACAAAAATGGTGAGGACTACTAAACAATCCTTTCTAAAACCTTCATTCCATACCCAGACTGCATCTGCTCGCTATATTCTCGCCTCCACGAGAAAAAATGAACAACAAGGAAAAGGGTGAGCTCAACTAGCCCGATAAAAGAATATTATGACTAAGATAATATACAACAAATTATCGTTAGTCTTCAACAGGAAAAATCTAATAGAATACAATAGACAACAAACTTTAAATCAATATTCGCAATGAAATAATAATTCATTAGAAGAGTTAAGTAGAGAATGCAAACTACTATCTTCTATGTATGAATTTAAAAGTTCATCGTCTATCTTTTATCCCTGTAACATCAATCAATATACATCTGGAATCAAATATTCATCTTTGCACTACAGGCCAAAGATATTCATCAGTTGGTCATGTTCATTTAAACACCTGTTCATCTTTGCACTACAGGCCAAAGATATTCATCAATCGGTCATGTTCATCTCAACACCTGTTCATCTTTGCACTACAGGCCAAAGATATTCTTCAGAAATCATTCATCTTTGCACTACAGGCCAAAGATATTCAATAATATCATCATTTAAGACTGAGGATGATGAAAAATATTTTTAAAGAAACGAATCCAGTGAAACAAAATGACAAGGATTAAGGATTAAGGATTCGTACTTGGTTTTATCCACGTCCAAAAATACCTCAAAAATAATCATAGTGGTGTAAAATTCAGAATAGATGTTTTGGACGAAAAGAAGAAATTTTATTTTTAAATTGAATAATCATCCAGTATCGTGAATAGTCTGCAGTATACGTGAATAGTCTTGAGTATCGTGAATAGTAACTCAGACACCAAAAGATAGAAATTCCACAAAAAACATCTTCACGCTTCATGAATAGTACTTTGTGAATAGTAACTCGTGAATAAGAACTCATGAATAGTAACTCGTGAATAAGAACTCTGTGAATAAGAACCCATGAATAGTAACCCCGACATGAAAAAGTTCCAAATTTGATAAAAACTTGATCAACATTTCAAAGATAATGATATTGAAGAAATAATATCATTACAAAAAAATAATATCCCTTACCTCGAAAGATCGGTACTTAGCTAGAATCTAGGGTATAGTCTTTGAAGGAACTTGCACTGCCTAGCAATACTCAAAGTATACTCAAAATACTCACAAGAATACGCTCGATAATATAGAGAGAAAACTTGAGCTAAAGTGTGATTTTCAATTCTAACCTAAGCACCTATTTATAGGAAATTGCTTAGAACACCAAAAGCAGAAAATTTAATAAATTAATATATATATATATATATATATATATATATATATATATATATCAAATTCATATGCCAACCTTAGAATTCAGATCCTAGCATTTCCCACATGCCACCTTCTAGAAAAGTAAGAAAAAAACGTTTTTCATAAAATAAATAATTAAAACTTTCAAAAATCAATTATTTGAACTTGAACTTCAATAATTCATAATAAATAGCCCTTTCATCAGAAAATTTGAATCTCATGATTTTTATAGGAAATTCAATTCTCTACAACTTTGCAGAAGAAAGTTTTTCCAAATTCCAAATAGAAATTGACCAAATCCACAAACCAAGCGATTTTACGTGTATAATCAAATTTCAAATCAATAAATGGGGTCCAATCAGACATGTTTAACATGTTTTAAACATTTATTGCAACAAAAAAATACTCTTCCTCCTCGTATACTCATATATCCCACATTCGTTGTAAAAATATCACCGTTAATATATTATTAAAATAATATATTTAAATGAATTATTTTATCGTAAAAGATAAAATATTAATTTTCAACAATTGTCATTTTAAAAATTTTCTCCATCTATATCCACATAAAATCAATATTTTCCTCATCATATAAATCAATAATTAATTATTCACAAATAATATTACGTAATCACAATATTGACAACCGTGTAGTTCCCGAAAAGAGGGGCTTTCCAATAAGAATTTCTTCTTCTTTGGCGCAATTTAGGTGACCAAACCTCTCCTTAGACGAAACTTTCTAGACATTGCCAATAATGTTATCTAATAATATTATTCGGATAATATGAATTATTGCTTCGATAATGAAAGATACTTGTGTAATGACAATTATTGAAACAACAACGAATATAAAATATCAACGCAAAGAATTATTAACTCAATAAAATCTTCGAGCAAAGAATTACGGTAACCATTATTGAGTAGTGCCTTCTTCACGTAAGAATCAATAATTGGTGCAATCTGAGTGTCTTCTTGTTCAACAACGGCGTATTAGTGTTTTTAACCACCGGTATTCCAACAAGATAATAGCAATGACAACTACGCCAATTATTTAAAAACAACTTATATTTGTCGTTTTCTTCATCCAATCGCTTTCCGTTATGGGGCCCACACATGGTTTACATGGTCATTGCATTTAATATTCCCTCACAAAGATGAATATTCCACGACCAAACGAATATTCTAATTTATAATGAATATTTTATAACCACTTGCTTATTTTGAAATATTTGCGTATTTAACCCGTAACTATCCACATTAATCAAATCAACCCTTACTATTTCAAAATAATAAATAAAGGAAATTCCTTTTTATTTAAAAAATTTTGGGGTCTTACATAAGAGATATATCGCAAAGAATTCATGTAGCAATAATTGAGTATAGCTAAGTGACTTCTCACGTAAGCATCAATAATCAATACTGAGTGTACTCTTATGCAACCACGCCAGACATTCTTGTACTTTTACTACTAAGGGTAGTTCAACAGGTTTTAATGGTAACACCTCTGCCGTTATTTTTATAGAAAGATAATTTTGTCGTTTTCGACTACGACAATACTTCCGTTAGGGGGTCCACCATCGATTACTTGGCCGTCGTTTAATATTCCCAACAAAAAAGAATATTCCCAGGCAAACGAATATTTTATAACAACTTGCTTACTTTTGCAAAATTTATAAATATTACCCACAACTATAACATTATATCAAATATATTCCATAATATTCAAAAATAATATTTATAGAAAATTCATCTTTATTTATAAAAGCTGGGGTCTTACACCCATGATGGATTGCAAACGGTGTGTTGTGCGCCTCCATCATGATTTTATACTTTAAATCAGGGTCGTTAGGAACACAAAGTCTGGAGTTGACTCGAAGTATTCCTTCTTCATCGATTCTTGCTTGGCTTAGATAGCACCTTCTTGTACTTTCTTCCTCATACGCGATCAATTCCGGTCCAGTAGCTTGAAGCGACTTTAACTTTATCGATTAAAGTCGGTTCTACTCGTATATTCGCCATCATCACATAGGTCTCCAGAGTCTTTAACTCTATCTTCATCCTTTGCAAGTCACACAAAATGGGCCTTTGCGTTGACAATATCTCACTCGTACCCGCATATGATCTTCTACCCAATGCGTCAGCTACCACGTTCACTTTTCCAGGATGGTATTGGATGGTATGATCATAATCTTTCAACAGTTCAAGCCAACGTCATTGCCGCATGTTGAGTTCCTTTTGGGTGAAGAAATATTTGAGGCTTTTATGATCCGTAAAGATCTTCACTTTCTCCCCATACAAGTAATGCCTCTAAATTTTAAGTGCGAAGACAACAACTGCCAACTCTAGATCATGAGTAGGATAATTCCTCTCATATTCTTTTTGAGTTCTTGAGAGGCATAAACTATCACTTTCCCATGTTGCATGAGAACACATCCTAACCCTTTGCCCGATGCATCATCATCAGATGACAAATCCCTCCGAGTCGGATGGTATTGTCGAGCAGTCTTTGAAATGAGTCTCCTCTTGAGTTCTTGAAAACTCTTCTCACATTCCACGCTCCAACCGAATTTTTTATCTTTCCGAGTCAGCTGAGTTAATGGAGTAGCGATTCGAGAAAATCCTTCCACGAATCTTCGATAATAACCAGCTAATCCGAGAAAGCTACGTATTTCGGTCACTAATTTAGGTTGCTCCCAGCTTTGAATAGCTTCAATCTTTGCCGGGTTAGTAGATATTCCATGACTTGATACTACGTGCCCATGGAATGCTACTTCCTCAAGCCAGAACTCGCATTTCTTTAACTTGACATAAAGCTTGTTTTCACGAAGCTTTTGGAGTATCAGCCTCGAGTGTTGCTCATGATCTTCACGGCTTTTGGAATATATAAGGATGTCATCAATAAAGACGACCACAAAGTGATCCAAATATTCCTTGAATACTTAGTTCATCATATCCATGAAGGCAGCATGAGCATTAGTCAATCCAAAAGACATGACTAAGAATTCATAATGCCCGTATCGAGTTCTGAAGGCAGTCTTTGGAATATTCTCAATTTTAACCTTCAGCTGATGATATCCAGAACGAAGATCGATCTTTGAAAAGAATTATGCTCCTTGCAACTGGTCAAACAGGTCATTAATGCGAGGTAAAGGATACCTATTCTTGATGGTGACATGGTTCAATTCCCGGTAGTCAATACAAAAAGTCGCATACTCCCATCTTTCTTCTTCACGAATAGAGCAGAGCACCCCGAGGAGACGTCTTTAGGATGAATGAAACCAATGTCTAGCAATTCCTGCTATTGGGTCTTTAACTCCACGAAGTTCAATAGAGCCATTCGATATGGGGCTTTGGAAATGGGTTTTGTCTGGGTTCTAGTCGATACAAAATTCAATTCACACGCTCTGGGGTAGACAGGGAAGTTCTTCGAGAATACGTCAGGAAATTTATTAACAATAGAAATATCATTCAAATCTGATGTATTTTTGTTTAAATCTGTGACATGAGCTAAGAAAGCTTGACAACCGTTTTTCAATAAACGAATAGCTTTATGGTTTGAGATGAAAGTGATTGATTTTAATGGTTTGGTTGCTTGAATTCGCATAATAGGTTGGTTAGGAATATGAAAGCTAACAACCTTACAAAAACAATCAATTTTTGCATGATGAGTAGTTAACTAATCAATCCATAAAATCACATCAAATGCAAGTATTTTTAATGAAATAAGATCGACATGTAATGTGAGGGTACCGATTTTAACCAAACAAGACTTATAAACAGTGGATGTAATGAAGGTTTCTCCCAACGGAGTTTCCACAGATAAGTCAAAGTCTAATTTCTCTGAAGTCAAATTTAATCATTGAGCGCAAGTAGGAGAAATAAAAGAATGGGTAGAACCAGTATCAAATAAGGTATATATTTCGCTAGAGTTTATGATAAGCTTACCCGTGATGACCTCGTTCGGGTTCCTTGCTTTCTGGGAGGTCACAACAAACGCTCTCCCTTGAACTACTAGTTTTGACTTGTCTGGAACGGTATTTTGTGCCATCGTTCCAACTAGACTTGTCTTCGGTGCACGACAAAATTGGGCTAGTTGACCTTCTCTTCCACAATTATAACACGCTTTGGATGGCATCGCGCAGTTTGGACTGATATGTCCCTCCCCTCCGCATTTGAAGCATATGATAGGTGGTCGTTCTCCTTCCTTAACCAAGGGTGCTAATGCTGACGTCTTTCCATCATTGTTGAATCTCCTCTTCTTAAAATGTCCATTCTTATTGTTTTGGCCATGATTATCACTGAAGTGGTTACTATTTCTGGCATGTTGATTCCCTCCACGTTTGTTGTCACCGCTTCGATGACTACTACCACTGGTATTACCATTTTGCCAGCTGCTTTCTCTTGGTTGAGTTGACTTGTTATCGCGCTCCAATAACTGAGCCCTATTTACAACATCTGAATACAAACATAATTTATAAAAAATTAGATATTGACGTATCTCGAGCTTCAAACCTTTTAGAAACATCCGCGTCATTCTTTCCTCATTATCAACTAAGTGAGACGCAAACCGGGATAACTCAGCAAACTTAGCTTCGTACTGCGACACGGTCATATTATTCTCCACCAAGTTGATGAACTCTACCTCTTTCATGTGACGAATACTTTCGGTAAAGTACTTGTCGTTGAATAGTTCTTGGAACTTCTCCCAAGACATCTTTAGTGCAGCATGTTGAGTACGCTTTACTGATTCCCACCAGTAATCTGCCTCTCCTCACAACATAAAGGTGGCAAAGGGAACCTTTTGCTCCTCGGAGCATCCCAAGACATCAAATATCTTGGTGATCTATTTTATCCACGTCTCCGCCTTAAGTAGTTTTGGCTCTCCAATAAACTCCGGTGGTCCCAGCTCCTTGAACTGTTTAGCGGTGACCGTCCGAGAGTTTCCAGTGTTTCCACCTACATTTTGGACAGGAGCCGGTCTCGCCTGATGTTGCATGAATTGCATAAAGTCCCTGAACATTCCATAATTCATCATTTGGTCAGTGTTGTTGTTTGCATGAGGATTGTCGCCTTCCAGATGCACATTCTCCTGATTATTGATATGTGGAGACTCAACGGTCTCTTGTGCTCCATTGCTATTCTCAACATTCTCGGATGTCATTTTCAGATATTGCCACAAAACAAAGGTTAATTAACATGTAACATATTATCCCTATACTCTGACCGACGAATTAAATACCAAATAAACTTTGGTAGGTCATACAAGCGAAATAATTCCCCGTCTCTCCCCTCCTAGTTCTTGTCTCACATCTCGGCCGAGGATCATATCCTAAGCTTTGATACTAAATCGTGGCGCCCCCAAAATAGGTATACATCACCCATCTTGAGTCGCCAAATACATGGTACAAAATTCAAATACAACTTAATAATACAACCGTCGTGTAATATCACGACAAGACATAACTGAGAGTTTTAATAAGAATATTGTCATCTAGACAATATCCACACTCAATGGAGTCCTCATTACATTTATTGTCACACTATTTAACAGATTAGTGAGGACTACTAATACTATCATCTGGACCGTCACTCCGTTCCCCGACTAGTCCCAGCTACGTTCTCATATCCTGAAGAGAACAGTGAAATAAAGGGTGAGCTCAACTAGCCCATTAAAAAATATTATGACTAAGATAATGCAGAATAATTTATCGTTAGCCTTCAACAGTGTTAAACTGATAAAATATAACAAACATCAAGTTTAAGCTGCATAATGAACAAATAATCCATTAGAAGAGTCAAGTAGAGAATAAAATCTACTATCTTCTATGATTTAAAAGATTTTTCATCACTTTTATCGGCGAGACTCGACAATAAATAATCCACATCATCCACGCACTTTTCTACGATGATATTCATTAGTATCACAACCACAAATTATCCATGCACTACGGGCGAGGATATTCGTGTATTCATCAATGGTCATGATCATGCCAACAATCGTCCCATCAATGCACTACTGACGATGAGGATTTTTACCACATCATTTGTAACATTATGGTCATGATTATACTGAATAATCCTCATCATAATCATACGAAGTCCATCTATGCACTACTGAGCCAAATGACTTTCAACATATTATAAACATGAGAATGATGACAATTCAATAAAACAAGTTCAAGAATAAATTTTAAAGATTTATAAGTTAATTTATCCACGAACTCAATAACGTCCAAATTGTCGACATGATCTTTGTTTTGGTGGAGTAAAATTTAAGAATGCTCGGAAGAATATTTCCATGAAAAGATATCTTTGGATGAAGCGCAAATATCAAGGATATTCCACTAATTTCATGGAGTATAGAAGTCAAAGCTTTAACCAACCGAGTATAAGAGAATATTTGAAGCTGCAAATGGATTTTAAATCCGCCATGCAGAAATCCACTTAGATGCATCATTTCCACAATTTAATAAGAAATGAATGCAAAGGATCATTCACCATGCATGTGATAATCCACATGAGGTGAGTTATTCAACGCGAATAATAAAGAATAGAATAACAGAAGAAATCACCATGCATGCGATAGACCGCACATACATGTTATTCCAACAGAATAATAAAGAATGGAACCAGGTCATGCGTAATTCGCACAGACAGGATGTTCCAACAGAATAATAAAGAATGGAACCAGGTCATGCGTAAACCGCACAGACAGGATGTTCCAACAGAATAATAAAGGATGGAACTAGGTCATGCGTAAACGCACAGACATGATGTTCCAACAGAATAATAAAGAATGGAATAACAGAAGAATTTCACCATGTATGCGGTACTTCGCATAGACAGATTATTCTAACATAATGATAAATAATGGAATAACAGAAGTTCTCTTCATGAAGACGAAAGAAATAATACCTCTTACAAGTACAACAAATAATATCCCTTACAAGTATAACAAATAATATCCTTTACCGTAAAAGAAGAGTATTCTAACTGGTAGGGCGAGGATATTCTTGAAGAAAACTTGCACTAATTTCTATGCTTAAAGCTTTCTTAAACTCTAAAGAAATACGCTCAAGATTATAGAAGGAGAATTCTCTGAACTTATGATGTGATTTTCAATTCTAACTAAGCATCCTATTTATAGAAGAATGGAAATGATACTATGCTGCACTATGCAATAAAATATAATATATTCTATTTATAATCAAATAAAATAAAAACTTTATAAAAAGTATTCTGTTTTATATAAAAAGTTTTTACTATGTAAATACTATGTAGGCACTATGCAACACTATGCATAATAAAATATAATATAATCTATTTATTGTCTAATTAAATAAATAACTTTATAAAAGTATTACATTTTATATAAAATGATTTTACTATCAAAACCTATCGTAATAGAATATAATATATTTTATTTATAGTCTAATAAAGCAGATAACTTTATAAAAGTATTATGTTTTATATAAAAAAGCTTTTCCGTTTTATTACATTAATAATACTAATAAAACAAAATTTATTAACATTATTATAATTCACATTATTAATCGACTAGGTCATTCCCGGGAAAGAGGGGCTATCCAATAAGGATTTCTCCCCATTGGCGCATGATTAGGTGACCAAACCTCTCCTTGTGAACTTACTAGACATCATTAATATTGCAAATAATAATATTAATAACTTTGTCATCTCAATTATTGATTATAAAATATTGACAATAATTGAATCAAATAACGTGAGATCTTGTCGCAGATGAATTCTTTGTAACAATAATTGAACAAAAGCGAGTGACTTTTCATGTAAGCATCAATAATCAATCTGCAGTGCTACTCTTATGCAACCACGCGTATTCTTTGTGCTTTAACACCGGTGTTTCAACGAGTTAACAGTAAAACTTTAAATCGTTATTTTTATAAATTATTTTTATCGTTTTCTCAATTCGACAATAATTTCGTTGTAGGGTCCACCAATGATTGTGTCTTGTTATCTAATATTCCTGTTAAAACGAATATTCCCCACCAATCGAATATTATATAACAACTTGCGTACTTTGCAAAATTTATAAATATTACCCACAACTATAACATTATATCAAATTCATTCCATAATATTCAAAAATGATATTTATAGAAAATTCATCTTTATTCATAAAAGTTGGGGTCTTACAGATCTCTATAAATCGTAGAGTGAACTCTGACAATCATAGAATAACTCTCAAAATAGTAGAGTGCAGATAGTAGAGTGAAAATGGGTAAACAACATAGTTTGTGCCCAGTTTTGGTTAACTTTCATAATTGAATTTAAGAAACCAAACTCATGGAAAAACACTATGATATATGATCTAAATGCTTGCACAAACAAAAGATCAAATGTGCTAACCCATAAATTCCAAAAATATCATCAAAGTGGCCTACAAATTCACTTTTGCTGCAATTGGTAGTAGAGTGGGTAGTAGAGTGGAAACGTAAAACATCCATTTTGAGGCACTACATTGAGAAGCCTTAAGAGGTTTTTTCAGTTGACTAACTATGAAATACGATACTATAATGTATGGTCTAAAAGTTTGTTCAAATTTGAAGTCAAAAGCTCATTACAAAGATTCATAAAAATCCCTTGAATGGAATTAATTATATTATAATGATTTCATTGATTAAATATGTAGTTTTATGTCAAGAATATTTCCCAATTAAGTCATCTTTCCTTTTCATTTTGAATAATAAATGTTTACATTTAGTAGTACATTTATTAACTACATCTCATAAAATTTATTTAACTACACATATTACTTTCTTTTCATTATGAATAAGTAATATTTATAATGTCTCATATCATTCTTAGTTAGATACTTTTATCATAAAAGTCTCCCTTCACATTTATCATTAACCCTATAGGCTCTTTATAACACATATATAAAAAAAATTAATCCATTTTTTCACATTTTCCTTATTAAAATATAGGTTAAATCTCTAACTTTTATTTAATCATTTAATAATTTCCTTAAGAGAAATATTGTTAATATTCGGGATATCACATAGCTGGATAAGAGCGTTTAAACATCGGGGTACGAATGGTAAACGGGTGTATACTCTGGGGTATAATATGCAATTAACCCTACATTTTTGGTATCAATCGTTTTAGTTTCTCTGTTTTAAAATATAAATTATTATTAATTTTTTGAAGTTAATTTAAATATTTTTGAATTTAAAATTGACATAGATTCTTATTGTAAGATTTATTGTTTTATAATTTTTAGTAAATTATCTTAATTTTGCAGTTAATTTTTTTTCAAATTGACTTTCAAAAATCAAAAATAATTTAATACTTTGAAACAAACCTAAAATATATTTATAATATTTAATATGTTTCACAAATGATCAATTGTGAACTACTCTATGGATCATGACTTATTTTTATTTTTTAATTATTTGTTTATAACAGTTTACATACGGGAACATTAAAATCAAATACTTGAGCAAGCTTGTTAGATTTTAAAAAATGGGTCCAATTCTACTATATAAAGACATCAAACTCTCAAACTCAAAACTAATTGGGCATGAGAATAGTTGGCCTAAATCATTATAAACTAGAAATATTTTCTTAAGGTATTTGATATGGGATAAAGTATATGTGACGCCCCCAAAATAGGTATACATCACCTATTCTGAGTCGCCAAATATATGGTACAGAATACAAATACAAACTTAAATATACAACATGAGCTGTGAGTTTTAATACAAATATTATCTTCTAGACAGTATTCAAACTCAAAATAAGTCCTCAATACATTTATTATCACACTATTTCACAGAATAGTGAGGACTACTAATGCAACCATCTAGACCGTCCATCCATTCTCCGACTAGTCCCAACTATATTTTCATTTCCTGAAGAGAACATTGAAAGAAAGGGTGAGCTCAAATAGCCCAGTAAGAAATATTATGACTAAGATAATGCAGAATAAATTATCCTTAGCCTTCAACAGTATAACAACTGATAGAATATAATAGACAACAAGTTTTAGATCAACAACTGCAGCAGAATAAACAATCCATTATAAGAGTCAAGTAGAGCATAAAATCTACTATCTTCTATGATTTAAAAAGTTTTTCATCAACTTTATCGTTGAGACTCAGCTTAATAAATAAACCACATCATCCATGCACTACGGCCAAGGATATCCATTAATATGACGACCACAAATTATCCATGCACTACGGGCCAAGGATATTCGTGTATTCATCAATGGTCATGATCATGCCAACAACTGTCCATCAATGCACTACGGCCAATGAGGACTTTTACCACATCATTTGGAACATTACGGTCATGATTCTACCAAATAATCCCTGGTGTGACGCCCCCAAAATAGGTATACAACACCCATTCTGAGTCGTCAAAATACATGGTACAGATACAACTACAACTTTATTAATACAACATAAAAACTGTGAGTTTAAATACAAATATTGTCATCTAGACAATATCCACACTCAAATAAGTCCTCATTACAATTATTGATACATTATTTTATAAAAATGGTGAGGACTACTAAAACGACTTTCTAGAACCTTCATTCCATACCCCGACTAGTACTCGCTACATTCTCGCCTCTTGAGAAGAAAATGGAACAAAAGGAAAAGGGTGAGCTTAAATAGCCCAGTAAAAAATATTATGACTAAAATAACATAGAACAAATTATCGTTAGTCTTCAACAGGGAAAAATCTAATAGAATACAATAGACAACCAGTTTTAAATCAATCTTCGCAGCGGAAATAATAATTCATTAGAAGAGTTAAGTAGAGAATGCAAACTACTATATTCTATATATGAATTTAAAAGTTCATCGTTGATATTTTATCCTTGTAACATCAATCAATATATATCTGGAATTAACTATTTATCTTTTTCACTACTGTGCCAAAGATATTCATCGATTAATCATGTTCATCTAAACACTGCTCATCTTTGCACTACGGGCCAAAGATATTCATCGAAAAAATCATTCATCTTTGCACTACATGCCAAAGATATTCAGTAATATCATCATTTAGGACTGAGGATGATGAAAAATATTTTAAAGATAACGAATCCAGTGAAACAAGAGTCTCCTCTTGAGATCTTGGAAACTCTTCTCGCATTCCTTGCTCCATACCAATTTTGTATCTTTACTGAGTCACCGATTTGAGTTAGCAGATGTGCGATTCAAGAAAATCCTTCCACAAATCTTGATAATAACCAAATTAAGCCCAAAAGCTACGTGCTTGGTCCACCGCTTTGGTTGCTCCCAACTTTGTATTGATTCAATTTCGCCGGGTCAACAGATACTCCATGTTTTGACACCACGTGCCCAAGGAATGCTACTTCCTCAAGCCAGAACTCGCATTTCTTCAACTTAGCATATAGCTTGTTTTTACGCAGCCTTTGGAGTATTAGCATCAAATGGTGCTCATGATCTTCACGGCTTTTAGAATATATGAGGATGTCATCAATAAAGACAACAACGAACTGATCCAAATAATCCTTGAATACTCGGTTCATCATATCCATGAAAGCCGCAGGAGCATTAGTCAATCCAAAAGACATGACTAGGAATTCATAATGCCCGTCTCGAGTTCTAAAGCGGTCTTGAATATCCTCGCTTTTAACCTTCAAATTGATGATATCCGAACGAAGATCGATCTTTGATAAAAATTGTGCTCCTTGTAATCGGGTCAAACAGTCATCAATCACGAGGTAGCGGATACCTATTCTTGATAGTGACATGGTTTAATTCACGTAATCGTCGATACAAAGTCGCATACTCCGCTCTTTCTTCTTTACAAATAAAACAGAGCACCCCAAGGAGATGTACTAGACGAATGAAACCAATGTCCAATAACTCCCATAGTTGGACCTTTAACTCCTGAAGTTCAATAGGAGCCATTCGATATGGGGTTTTAGAAATGGGCTTTGTACCAAAGTTAAAGATCAATAAATAATTCAACTTCACGTTAGGGGTAGAATCGGAAGTTCTTCAAGAAATACGTCAGGAAAGTCAATAACAACAGGAATATTATTCAAATATGACGTGTCTTTATTCAAATCCATAACATGGGCTAAGAAAGCTTGACATTCGTTTTTTAATAAATGAATGGCTTTATGGCTTGATATAACAGTGATTGATTTTAATGGCTTATTTGCTTGAATTTGCACAACAAGTTGGTTAGGAATATAAAAGCTAACAACCTTACGAAAACAATCAATTTTGGTATGATGAGTAGTTAACCAATCAATCCCTAAAATCACATCAAAAGCAAGTATCTTTAAAGAGATAAGGTCAACAGGTAATGTGATGGTGCCAACTTGGATCAAACAAGATTTATAAACAGTGGATGTGATGAAAGTTTCTCCTAACGGAGTCTCCACAGATAAATCAAAGTCTAATTTCTCCGGAGTCAAGTTTAAACGTTGAGCACAAGCAGGAGAAATAAATGAATGGGTTGCACCGGTATCTAGTAAGGTATAAACTTCGCATGAATTTATGATTAGCTTACCCATGATCACCTCGTTTGGGTTCCTTGCATGTTGACCAGTCACGACAAACGCTCTTCTAGGAACCGTTGACTTTTCTGGGACAGCCTTTTGAGTCACCATCCCCGCTGGACTTGGTTTCGCTCTGATCTGAATCTCGAAGCGATATGTCCTTCCTTTCTACAATTATAGCATACTTTGAACTGCTTGTGGACGGTTTGGTGATATGTCCCTCTTTTCCACATTTATAGCATATCTGACCGGTGGTTGTTCTCTCCCTTAAAACCGATTCTTCTTTGGTGGCGACATCTTCACAGTGTCATTGTTGGATCTCCTCTTTTTAAAATCTCCCCCCAACTCGCTTCTTCTATTTTCATGGCCACGATTACCACCAAAGTGGTTGCCGCTCTTGTCCGTATTTTTCTTTCTCCGCTGGTTATCGTTGTTCTGATGACTGCTGTCACCGGTATGATCTTGGTTGTGGTCCCTCGGTTGTCCGTACTCGTTATCTCGCTCTAATTATTGAGCCCTATTGACAACATCTGAATAGAGAGAAAATTTATGAGAAATGAGATATTGATGTATGTCGGGTTTCAAACCTCCCAGAAACATCCGCGTCATACGTTCCTCATTCTCCACCAAATAAGGTGCAAACCTCGACAACTCTGCAAACTTTGCCTCGTCTTTGACACACCGTCATGTTATTCTCGCTCCGATCTAATAAACTCTACCTCCTTCATATGATGAATACTTTCGTGAAAGTACTTGTCATTGAAACGATTTCAAATGTCTCCCAAGACATCTTTGAGAAAGCGGTACTGGATGGGTACGCCATAGACTCCCACCAAGAGGTTTGCCTTCGCCCACGGAACATAAAGGTGGCGAATGAAACCTTTTGTTCCTCCGTGCATCCCAAGACATCGAATATCTTGGTAATTTGTTTAACCCACGTTACTGCCTTGATCGGATCCGGCTTTCCAATAAGTTTTGGTGGTCCCAACTCTTTGAACTGCTTGGCTGTGACAAACCGTGAATTGCTATCATTTCCTCCTGTATTTTGAACACGAGTCTCCCTCGTCTGATTTTCCATGAACTGCAAAAAGCTTCTAAACATCCCATCGTTCATCATCTGCTCAGTGGCGTTGTTCACAGGAGGAACATTATCAGCCTGTTGCACATTCTCCTCGTTGGTGAGCACAGGTGTCTCCACGGTCTCATTTACTCCACTGTTAACATTCTCAGTCGACATTCTCAAATACTGCCATAAAACAAGGGTTAATTTAACAAATTAACATATCACATAATATCCCTATATTATGACCGACCAACAAATAAGCTTAGGTAGGACACATTAGCGAAGGATTTACTCGTCTCTCCCCTCCTAGTTCTATTCCACGATCTCCGCCAGAGATCATATCCTAAGCTCGATACCAACCGCATGGCCCCCCAAAATAGGTATACAACACCCATTCGAAGTCGTCAAAATACATGGTACGAGATCAACTACAACTTTATTAATACAACATAAAAAGCTGTGAGTTTAAATACAAATATTGTCATCTGTATACAATATCCACACTCAAATAAGTCCTCATTATAATTATTGATACATTATTTTACAAAAATGGTGAGGACTACTAAAACGAATTTCTAGAACCTTCATTCCATACCCCGACTAGTACTCGCTACATTCTCGCCTCCTGAAAAAAAATGGAACAAAAAGAAAAGGGTGAGCTCAACTAGCCCAGTAAAGAATATTATGACTAAGATAACATAGAACATATTATTGTTAGTTTTCAACAGGGAAAAATCTAATAGAATACAATAGACAACCAGTTTTATAATTCATTATAAGAGTTAAGTAGAGAATACAAACTACTATCTTCTATATATGAATTTAAAAGTTCATCGTTGATATTTTATCCCTGTAACATCAATCAATATATATCTGGAATTAAATATTTATCTTTGCACTACAGGCCAAAGATATTCATCAGTTAGTCATGTTCATTTAAACACATGTTCATCTTTGCACTACGGGCCAAAGATATTCATCAGAAAATCATTCATCTTTGCACTACATGCCAAAGATATTCATAATATCATCATTTAGGACCGAGGATGATGAAAAATATTTTAAAGAAAACGAATCCAGTGAAACAAAAAATAAATATTAAAGATTTCGTATTTCAACTATTCCATGTCCAAAAATACCTCATAAATAATCATAGTGGAGTAAAATTCAAGAATGATCAAAACATGGATACAATCAAAGCTAGTATCCATAATAGATATTTTGGACAAAAAGAAGAAAATTTCATTTTTCGGTGAATAGTGCCGTATTCGTGAATAGTGCAGTATACGTGAATAGTAACCCCGACACAAAAAGTTCTAAATTTGATAAAAAGTTCAGATCAATACTTTGGCATAATGATATTGAAAGAAATAATATCATATATGAAAAAAATAACATCCCTTACCTCGTAAACAGTACTTCTAGTTGAAACACCGGATATAAGCTATGACTTGAACTTGCACCGTATAGCAACACTCAAAGTATTAAAATACTCACAAGAATACACTTGATAATATAGAGAGAGAAAGAGAGAGAGAAAACTTGTTTCTGGTGTGTTTTTTAATTCTAACCTAATCACCCTATTTATAGGAAAATGCTTAGAACACCAAAGCAGAAAATTTAATATAATATAAATATATATATACAATTTTCTTACGCCCACTTTCCTAGATCTGAATTCAGCAACTTATATCACATGCAAGACCCACAATTAATGACAAAAACGTTTTTATTAATAAAAATAAATAAAACTTCCAAAAATCAATTATTTCGGAACTTCAGAACTTCAATAATTCATAATTAATATCCCTTTTGTCAGAAAAATTCGAACAACATGTCTTTTCCATAGGAAATTTCATTATCTACAACTTTTCAGAAGAAAGTTTTTCCAAATTCCAAACAGAAATTGACCGAAATCCACAAACGGGCGATTTTACAGGCTATAATCAAATTTCAGTCAAGAAATGGGCCCACGGACATGTTTAACATGTTTTAAACAACTTTTGCAACAAAAATACTCTTCCTCCTCATATACTCATATATCCCACATTCATTGTAAAAATATCATCATTATTATATTATAATAATATAATAAAATATTATTTTATCAGAAAAGATAAAATATCGATTTGCAACAATTGTCACTTTAAAAATTTTCTCCATCTATATCCACATAAAATGAATATTTTCCTCATCATATAAATCAATAATTAATTATTCACAAATAATATTACGTAATCACAATCATCGACAACCAGAGGCGGTTCAAGAAAGAGGGGGTTTGCCAATAAGAATTTCTCCTTACTGGCGCGCAATTAGATGACCAAACCTCTCCTTAGACATAACTTTCTAGACATTGCCAATAATGTTATTTAATAATATTATTTAGATAAATATGAATTATTGCTTCGATAATGGAAAATATTGTGTAGTGACAATTATTGAAACAACGATAATATAGAATATCAATGCAACAATTATTGAACCAATAAAATAAAATATCGAACAATAATTATCAGAATAATTATTGAGTAGTACCTTCTTCGTAAGAATCAATAATTGGTGCAATACTGCAGTGCTATCGCTTCTTGTCAACGCCAGACATTATTCGCGTGTTTTAACCACCGGTATTCCAACAAGATAATTGTGAATAACTACGCCAGTTATTTATAAACAACTTATACTTGTCGTTTTCTTCATCCAATCGCTTTCACATATGGGGCTCACACAAGGTCATACCGTCGCATTTAATATTCCCCGACAGCAAGTATATTCCACGACCAAACGAATATTTTCTGATAAAAATGAATATTTTATAACCACTTGCTTATTTCAAATATTTGCGCATTTTACCCATAACTAACCACATTAATCAAATCAACCCTTACTATTTCAAATTAATAAATAGAGGAAATTTAATTTTATTTATAATAAGTTTGGGTCTTACACTTGGTCATAATCATACCAAGTCCATATATGCACTAGTGGCCACATATGACTTTCAACGTATTATAAACATGAGGATGATGACAATGATATAAGAATTCAATAAAACAAGTTCAAGGATAAATTTTTAAAGATTTATAATTTGATTTATCCAGAAATAAATAATGTCCAAATTGTCAACATGACACTGTTTTGTGGAGAAAAATTCAAGAATGCTCAGAAGAATATTTCCATGAAAAGATACTGGATGAAGCGCAAATATCAAGGATATTCCACTAATTTCATGGAGTATAGAAACCAAAACTTTAACCAACTGAGTATAATAGAATATACGAAATCGCAAATGGATTTTTGCCGCCATGCGGTAATCCACGTAGATAGATTATTCCAACAAAATAATAAAGAATGGAATAACAGAAGAATTCACCAGGCGTGCGTAATCCGCACAAATAGGTTATTCAAACAGAATAATAAAGAATGGAACCAGGTCATGCGTAACTCATGCACGCATGTGATATTCAAATGAAATATTAAAGAATGGAACCAGTCAATGCGTAATCCACACGCATGGATGTTCCAACGTAATAATAAAGAATATAACCAGGTCATGCGTAATCCGTATGCATGTGATGTTTCAAATGTAATAATAAAGAATGGAATAACAACAGAATTCACCGGGCATGCGATAGAATCGCATGCATGTGTCATTCTAACAGAATAATAAAGAATGAAATAACAACCCTTACGAGTATTGAAAGAAAATAACTCTCTTCATGAATACGAAAGAATAATACCCCTTACCTTAGAAAATCTGGATACTGAAATAGTGAGGTAGCAGACTTCTCTTCTTCTTTCTCTCTATAATTTCTCTCTATAATAATTGCTCTAAAGCTTTTGTGAAATGGTGAGAAATGAAGGAAGAATGAGCTTCTATTTATAGGAAAATATAGTTTCGATAATTGCACGTTTTGGGGCTCAAAATATTACAGTATAATACATTCCTCTTTTTTTTCATTTTTAATTTAGTCCTGCAAGTATTATCAAACTTGCACCACCTCCCCTAATAGTAAATAATGTGAATTAATAGTTCATTCATGTGACTCAATAGTATAATCATGTGAAAAAAGTAATTATAGTATAGTACCTTCAACTATACCTCCATTTTTAATTTAGTCATGCAAGTATTATCAATCTTGCACCACCTCCCCTAATAGTACATGAATGTGAATCAATAGTACACACATGTGAACAAATAGTTATAAGCATGTGAAATAATAGCAATTAATTGCTTATTTATCTGATTAATTACTCGATTGGTCAATATAACCTCCAGACATCAATTATTATCGAAATAAATGTCGATTTCCACTAACACTAATAATCCCAACACAATGAAACTATCAATTTCATCTTTAATCAACACAACTTATTCATCATTAATATTATAACTCAGAATATTTAACAACCAGATCGTTCCCAGGAAAGAGATAAGGATTTCTCCTTATTGGCGCGTAATTAGATGACCAAACCTCTCATTGACAGAACTTCTAGACATTGTCAATATTGCAAATAATAATATAAATAACTTTGTCATCTCAATTATTGATTTAATAATAATAAATATTAT
This sequence comes from Panax quinquefolius, assembly GCA_020205615.1. Classification (NCBI taxonomy): domain Eukaryota; kingdom Viridiplantae; phylum Streptophyta; class Magnoliopsida; order Apiales; family Araliaceae; genus Panax; species Panax quinquefolius. Next base: position 138,517,172 of record CM035160.1, read on the forward strand.
GCAGATGATACTGTGACAATAATTGAATCAATAATATGAGAGATATGATGCAACAATTACGATGAGTGATAATTGAGTATAACCGAGTGACTTCTAATGTAAGCATCAATAATCAATACCATGTCTTACTATGCAACCACGCGTATTACATCGTACTTTTACTACTTGAGTAGTTCAACTGTTTTTTTCGGTAACACTTTCGTCGTTACTTTTATAAAAAGATAATTCTGTCGTTTTCTAACTACGACAATACTTCCATTGTGGGGTCCACCAATGATTGTGCCGTCGTGCGAATATTCCCTGTTAAAATGAATATTCCCCAACCAATCAAATATTATATAACCACTTGCTTACTTTGCAAAATTTGTAATTATTACCCACAACTATAACATTATATCAAATCCACACTATAATTTTGAAAAAAATATTTCGAGAAAATTAAATCTTTATTCGTAAAATTTGGGATTTTACAATCTCCCCTCCTTATGAAATTTCGCCCTCGAAATTTACGTACGTACCTGGTATGCTGAACAAATGAGGACACTTCGCCAGATTCTAACTCTTGAGGTAAAACCTTTGAGCATAAAATATATTTCAAGATTTTAACAAGTACATCTTCATACGTTAAATTATCCGTTATCTCGTCCGGTTCTTAAATTAATAATGTGGTTCGGGTCGTCCACATATTTACGTAACATTGATACGTTAAAAATGTTATGAACACGCGACATACTTGGCGATAAAACGAGTTTATAAGCCACAGTTCCTACTCAATCGAGGATTTCAAATGGGCCAATTAAATCGAGGGTTAAGATTTCCTTTCTTCAGTAACTTTTGCTTTTAAAATAACGTCCTCTTGAACCTTCTTCTTCGTATTCATCAGCTCCGGGTCTGTAGCTTTAGCAGCTTTAACATTATCGACTAAAGTTGGTTCTAATCATATATTCGTTATCTTCCCGTAGGTTCGTATATTCGCACTCATAAACACATACGATCTTCTACTCAACGCGTCAGCTACTACGTTCACTCTTCCACGATGGTATTGAATGGTATTATCGTAATCTTTCAACAGCTCGAGCCAATGTATTTGACGCATTCTACATTCATTTTGGTTGAAGAAATATTTAAGGGTTTTAGAAATGGGTTTTGTACTGGGGTCAATACAAAATTTGATTTCACGCTCTAGGGGTAGGCTAAGAAGTCTTCAAGAATACGTCAGAAAATTTATTAACAATAGAAATATCATTCAAAACTGTGACCCTCATCCAAGACTTGGATAGCACGTCACATTGATACCTATCAACTTGCCACCGTTATTCACGACGTCTCCTACGAAAAGTCTGGCTTCGGTGCATTCTACACAAGGAAGTCACCAGATAAAGGCTCGGGGCTCTTTACTTATGGATTGATATAACAGTGATTGACTTTAGTGGTTTGGTTGCTTGAATTCGTATAACATGTTGGCTAGGAATATAAAAGCTAACCACCTTATGAAAATAATCAATTTTAGCACGATGAGTAGTTAACCAGTCGATTTCTAAAATCATGTCAAAGGCAAGTATTTTCAAAGAGATAAGATCGACAGGTAACGTGAAAGTGTTGATTTGAATCAAACAAGATTTATAAATAGTGGAGGTAACGAAGGTTTCTCCAAACGGAGTTTCAACAGATAAGTCAAAGTTTAATTTCTCCGGAGTCAAATTTAAATGTTGAGCGCAAGCAAGAGAGATAAAAGAATAGGTAAAATCGATATCTAATAAGGTATAGATTTCGCAAGAGCTTATGATTAACTTACCCGTAATAACCTCATTCGGGTTCCTTGATAAACGCTCTCACTTAAACTACCGGCTTTGACTTGTCTAAGACATCCTTTGGCATCACTATCCCAGCTGGACTTGACTTCACTATACGACAAAATTGAGCTAGGTGACCTTCTCTTCCGCAATTGAAAACGCTTTGGATTGCTGCGTACAGTTTGGACGGATGTGTCCCTCCTGTTCGCATTTGAAACATACAGCCGGTGGTCGTTCTTCTTCCTTTGAATCGGGTGCTGGTGTTGCTATCTTTCTATCATTATTGAACATTCTCTTCTTGAAATTTCCATTTCTATTATCTTGGTCACGATTACCACCCAAGTGGTTACCATTTTTGGCATGATAATTTCCCCCATGATGGTTATCATTGTTCCGATGGCCGTTGCCACCGGTACGATTATTATCGTTTTGTTGGTCGTTGCCTTTTGGTTGTGCTGACTTATTATTGCGCTCCAATAACTGTGCCCTATTCACAATATCTGAATATCAACAAAGTTTGTGAGAAATGAGGTATTGACGTATTTTGGGTTTCAAACCTCGCAGAAACATTCGCGTCATTCTCTCCTCATTATCGACCAAATGGGATGCAAACCGGTATAACTCCGCAAACTTAGCCTCGTACTGCGACACGGTCATATTGTTTTGCTCCAGCTTGATGAATTCTACCTCCTTATGTGACGAATACTTTCAGGAAAGTACTTGTCGTTGAATAATTCTTGAAACTTCTCCCAAGACATCTTGAGTGCGTCAAGCTGGGTACGTTTTATAGATTCCCACCAATGATCTGCTTCTTCACGCAACATAAAGGGGGCGAATGGAATCTTTTGCTCCTTTGAGCATTCCAAGACATCAAATATCTTGGTGATCTGCTTTATCCATGTTTCTGCCTTAAGTGGATTTGGCTTTCCCAAAAACTCCGGTGGTCCCAGCTCCTTGAACTGCTTAGTGGTGACCGTCTGAGAGTTGTCAGTGTTTCCACCTGCATTTGGATAGGAGCCGCTCTCGCCTGATGTTGCATAAATTGCATAAAGCCTCTAAACATCGCATCGTTCATTATTTGGTCAGTGTTGTTGTTTACCTGAGGATTATTATCTTCCTATTGCACATTATTGATCGTTGGTGACTCAACAGTCTCATGTGCTTCATTACTGATCTCAACATTTACAAATGCCATTTTCAAACACTGTCATAAAACAAGGGTTAATTAACATATCACATATTATCCCTATACTCTGACCGACCAATTAAATACCAAATAAACTTAGGTAGGTCATACTATCGAAGGAATTCCCGCCTCTCTCCCTCCTAGTTCTTGTCTCACATCTCGGCCGGGGATCATATCCTAAGCTTTGATACCAACCGTGGCGACGCCCCCAAAATAGGTATACATCACTCATTCCGAGTCGCCAAATACATGGTATGTAATACAAATACAAACTTAAATATACTGACATGAGGCTGAGTTTTAATACAAATATTGTCTTCTAGGCGGTGATTCAAACTCAAAATAAGTCTTCAATACATTTATTATCACACTATTTCACGAATAGTGAGGACTACTAATGCAACCATCTAGACCGTCCATCCATTCCCCGACTAGTCCCAGCCATATTCTCATTTCCTGAAGAGAACATTGAAAGAATGGGTGAGCTCAACTAGCCCAGTAAGAAATATTATGACTAAGATAATGCAGAATAAATTATCCTTAGCCTTCAACAAAGATAACAACCGATAGAATATAATAGACAACAAGTTTTAGATCAACAATCGGAATGGAATAAGCAATCCATTAGAAGAGTCAAGTAGAGCATAAAATCTACTATCTTCTATGATTTAAAAGTTTTTCATCAACTTTATCGTTGAGACTCAAACAATAAATAAACCACATCATCCTCACGCCGTGACGCCCCAAAATAGGTATACATCATCCATTCCGAGTTGTCAATACATGGTACGAAACAACTACATCTTTATTATTACAACAAGAAATCGTGAGTTTGAATACAAATATTATCTTCTAGATAATATCTATACTCAAATAAATCCTCATCACATTTATTGATACATTATTTTACAAAAATGGTGAGGACTACTAAACAACTCTCTCTAGAACCTTTATTCCATACCCCACTAAATGCATTTCGCTATATTCTAGCCTCTCACGAGAAAAATGGAACAAAAAGGAAAAGGGTGAGCTCAACTAGCTCAATAAAGAATATTATGACTAAGATAATATACAACAAATTATCGTTAGTCTTCAACGAGGAAAAATATAATAGAATACAATCGACAACAAATTTTAAATCAATATTCGCAATGAAATAATAATTCATTAGAAGAGTTAAGTAGAGAATGCAAACTACTATCTTCTATGTATGAATTTAAAAGTTCATCGCCTATCTTTTATCCTCGTAACATCAATCAATATACATCTGGAATCAAATATTCATCTTTTTACACTACTGTGCCAAAGATATTCATCACCGGTCATATTCATTTAAACACTGCTCATCTTTGCACTACACGCCAAAGATATTCTTCAAAATCATTCATCTTTGCACTACGGGCCAAAGATATTCTTAAGAAATCATTCATCTTTTTACTACAGCCGAAAGATATTCCATAATATCATCATTTAAGGTCGAGGATGATGAAAATATTTTTTTAAAAAGAAACGAATCCAATTGAAACAAAATGACAAGGATTAAGGATTAAGGATTAGTACTTGGTTTTATCCACGTCCAAAATACCTCAAAAATAATCATAGTGGTGTAAAATTCAAGAATGATCAAAACATGGATCAATCAAAGTTAGTACCCGAAATAGATGTTTTGGACGAAAAGAAGAAATTTTATTTTTCTATTGAATAAATCTGTATCACGTGAATAGTGTCGATATCGTGAATAGTCTGCCGTATAAGTGAATAGTAACTCACACCACCAAAGATAGAAATTCCAAAAAAACATCTTCACGCTTACATGAATAGTACTGCGTGAATGAATAGTAACTCGTGAATAAGAAACTCATGAATAGTAACTCGTGAATAGTAACTCATGAATAGTAACCCATAAATAGTAACCCCATACATGAAAAAGTTCCAAATTTGATAAAAACTTGAGATCAACATTTCAAAGATAATGATATTGAAGAAATAATATCATTACGAAAAAAATAATATCCACTTACCTCGAAAGATTAGTACTTAAATTTGGAATCTACCGTATATAGTCTTTGAAGGAACTTACCACCGCCTAACAATACTCAAAGTATACTCACAAGAATACGCTCAATATATCGAGAGAGAAATAGAGAGAAACTTCGGTTTACGGTGTTTTTCAATTCTAACCTAAGCACCCTATTTATAGGAAAATGCTTAGAACACCAAAGCGAAAAATTGAATATAATATTAATATATTTTTCACATTTTCTTTAGCCCACCTTAGACAACTGATCTCAGCCCATTTGAATCACATGTGAGGCCAACTTAGTTGCAAAAAACGTTTTTCTCAAAATAATTAACTAAAACTCCCAAAAATTAATTATTTCGGAACTTCGGAACTTCAATAATTCATAATAAATAGCCCTTTCATCAGAAAATTCGAATCTCGCGAGTTTTTATAGAAAATTCAATTCTCTACAACTTTACAGAAGAAAGTTGTTTCAAATTCCAAACAGAAATTGACCGAAATCCACAAACGGGCTATTTTACGTGCTTATAATCAAAATTAGATTAATAATTGTGTCCACCAACACACAAAACATGTGTTAAACATTTAATGCCACAAAAATACTCTTCCTCCTCATATACTCATATATCCCACATTCATTGTAAAAATATCATCGTTAATATATTATTAAAATAATATATTTAAATAAATTATTTTATCGTAAAAAGATAAAATATTAATTTTCAACAATTGTCATTTTAAAAATTTTCTCATCTATATCCACATAAAATCAATATTTTCCTCATCATATAAATCAATAATTAATTATTCACAAATAATATTACGAATCACAATATTGACAACCGTGCGGTTCTGGAAGAGGGCTTTCGATAAGAATTTCTTCTTCTTGGCGTAGCGATTAGGTGACCAAACCTCTCCTTAGATGTAACTTTCTAGACATTGCCAATAATGTTATCTAATAATATTATTCAGGATAATATGAATTATTGCTTCGATAATGAAAATCTTTTGTAATGACAATTATTGAAACAAACAAATATAAAATATCAACGCAGTGATTATTAACTCAATAAAATCTTTGAGCAAGAATTCATGTAACCATTATTGAGTAGTGCCTTCTTACGTAAGAATCAATAATTGGTGCAATACTGTGTGCTACTGTTCAACAACGCGTATTAGTGTGTTTTAACCACCGGGTATTCCAACAGTATTAACGGTAACAACTACGCCGTTATTTAAAAACAACTTATATTTGTCATTTTCTTCATCCAATCGCTTTCCGTTATGGAGCCCACATGGTATTTCATGGCCATCATACGAATATTCTCAAGCGAAGATTTAATATTCCACGACTAAACGAATATTCTCCGACAACAATGAATATTTTATAACCACTTGCTTATTTTGAAATATTTGCATATTTAACCCTTAACTATCCACATTAATCAAATCAACCCTTACTATTTCAAAATAATAAATAAAGGAAATTCTTTTTATTTAAAAATTTGGGTCTCTTACTACCTCCCCTCCTTATGAAATTTCGTCCTCGAAATTGACGTACGCATACTGTGTTTCAAAAGGTGAGGATACCTCGCTTTCATTTCCGCTTCCAATTCCCGTGTCATTTCCTCTATAGCATGATTCCTCCACAAAACTTTAACTTGTGGTATGACCTTTACAGACGTAGGGACATGCTCCTTCCTATCCAAGATCTTGACAGTACCTCCTCATACGTTAAGTCTTCTGCTATCTCGTCCGGTTCTAACTCAATAACGTGGTTCTGGTCTTTCACATATTTACGAAATGAGATATGTGAAACACATTATGAACACGAGACATACTTTGAGGTAACGCAAGTCTATAGGCTACATTTCCTACTCGGTCAAGAATTTGAAATGGACCAATAAATCGTGGATTGAGCTTTCCTCTCTTCCCAAATCTTGTAACTCCCTTCCATGGAGCAACTCGTAATAATACATGATCCCCTACATTAAATTCCACGTCTTTTCGATGAAGATCCGCATAACTCTTTTGTCGATCTTGTGCCGCTTTGTATACGTTGTCGAATCATTTGGATCTTTTTCTGTAGTCATACGTACTAACTCGAGTCCCAACAATGTTGCTTCACCCACCTCATCCCAACATATTGGAGAACGACATTTTCGTCCATATAATGCTTCGAATGGAGCCACACCTATACTTGCCTGATAACTGTTGTTGTAGGAGAATTCCACCAATGGTAAATACTTATCCCAACTGCCCTTGAAGTCTAGGACACAGAGTCTTAATAGATCTTCAAGAGTTTGAATAGTCCTCTCTGATTGTCCATCCGTTTGGGGATGGTATGCCGAACTAAATCGCAAATCCGTGCCCATAGCTTTTTGCAAGCTAACCCAAAATCTTGAAGTGAATCTTGGGTCACGATCTGAAACTATGGATACTGGCATGCCATGCAACCTCACAATCTCATTCACGTACATACTAGCAAGACGTTCAAGGGAATAAGTCTCCGTGATTCGGCAGAAATGAGCGGACTTGGTTAATCTATCAACAATAACCCAAATAGCATTGATGCCTTGAGAAACCGTAGGAAGACCCGTAACGAAATCCATAGTAATGTGTTCCCACTTCTATTCGGAATCTCAAGTGGTTGCAACGGACCCTTAGGGTACAAGATGCTCCGCCTTACACGTTAGCAAGTTAAACACATCGAGATAAACTTTGCAATCTCTCCTTCATATTGTTCCACCAAAATGTATGTCAAGATCACGATACATTTTAGTACTTCCGAGATGGATTGCAAATGGCGTGGTGTGTGCCTCCATCATAATCTTGTACTTTCAAATCAAAGTCGTTAGAACACAAAGTCTAGAGTGGACTCAAGTATTCCTTCTTCATCAATTCTCGCCCTAAATAGCTCCTTCTTATACTTTCTTCTTCATACGCATCATTTCTCCTGTCGGTGGCTTGAGCAACCTTAACTTTTTCTATTAAAGTTGGCTCTATCGTATACTTGACATTGACATCATCGCACTCGTTCCGCATATGATCTTCTACTCAATGCGTCGCCTACCACGTTAAACTTTACCAGGATGGTATTGAATAGTGTGGTCGTAGTCATCAATACGAGGTGAGAGGATACCTATTCTTGATGATGACATGGTTCAATTCCGATAGTCGATACAAAAGTCGCATACTCCCGCCTTTCTTCTTTTTACAAATAAAACAGAGCACCCCAAGGAGATGTACTTAGATCGAATGAAACCGATGTCCAACAATTCCTCGTAGTTGGACCTTTAACTCCACGAAGTTCAATAGAGCCATTCGATATGGGGTTTTAGAAATGGGCTTTATACCAAAGTTCAAGATCAATAAAGAATTCAACTTCACGTTCTAGGGTGAGCCGGAAGTTCTTCTGAAATACGTCGGAAAGTCAATAACAACAGAATATTATTCAAATTTGACGTGTCTTTATTCAAATCCATAACATGGGCTAAGAAAGCTTGACATCCGCTTTTTAATAAACGAATAGCTTTATGATTAGATATGATGGTGATCGATTTTAATGGTTTAGTTGCTTGAATTAAATAAAAGTCAAGGTTAAGAATATGAAAACTAACAACCTTACGAAAATAATCAATTTTGGCATGATGAGTAGTTAACCAATCAATCCCTAAAATCACATCAAAAGCAAGTATCTTTAAAGAGATAAGGTCAACGGGTAAGGTAATTGTAAGACCCCAAAATTTTTAAATAAAAGGAATTTCCTTTATTTATTATTTTGAAATAGTAAGGGTTGATTTGATTAATGTGGATAGTTAAGGTTAAATATGCAAATATTTCAAATTAAGCAAGTGGTTATAAAATATTCATTATCGTTGGGAATATTCGTTTGGTCGTGGAATATTCGCATCGCTTCGTGAATATTCGCATTTATCTGACGATAAATGACCCATGTGTGGGCCCCATAACTGAAAGCGATTGGATGAAGAAAACGCGTGCAAATATAAGTTGTTTATAAATAACTGGCGTAGTTGTTCTGGGTATTATCACCGTTGAATACCCGGTGGTTAAAAACACACTAATACGCCGCTTGTTGAACAAGAAGACACTGCGGTATTGCACCAATTATTGATTCTTACGTAAGAAGGCACTACTCAATAATGGTTATAGTAATTACTGCTCAAGATTTTATTGAGTTAATAATTGTCATTTGATATTTTATATTGTCATTGTTTCAATAATTGTCATTACACAAAGATCTTTCATTATCGGGCAATAATTCATATTATCCGAATAATATTATTAAATAACATTATTGGCAATGTCTAGAAAGTTCCGCCTAAGGAGAGGTTTGGTCTCCTAATCATGCCCAAGAAGAAGAAATTCTTATCGAAAGCCCCTCTTCCTGAACCGCCTCGGTTGTCAATATTGTGATTCTCGTAATATTATTTATGAATAATTAATTATTGATTTATATGATGAGGAAAATATTGATTTTATGTGGATATAGATGGAGAAAATTTTTAAATGACAATTGTTGAAAATTAATATTTTATCTTTTTCTCGATAAAATAAGTCATTTAAATATATTATTTTAATAATATATTAATGGATGATATTTTTACAATGAATGTGGGATATATGAGTATATGAGGAGGAAGAGTATTTTTGTGGCATTAAATGTTTAACACATGTTTTGTGTGTTGGTGGACACAATTATCGAATCGAAATTTGATTATAATTTTGTAAAATCGACCGCTTGTGGATTTCTTTCGATTTTTGTTTGGAATTTGGAAAACTTTCTTCTGCAAAGTTGTAGAGAATTTAATTTCCTATAAAAACTCATGAGATTCGAATTTTCTGATGAAAGGGCTATTTATTATGAATTATTGAAGTTCAAGCTCAAATAATTGATTTTTGGGAGTTTAAAATATTTTTGTTAAGAAAAACGTTTTTGTATTTTTTTTGGACATCATTAACATGTGTGGCTGGTGTTTTGACCAAAAGGTGGGCTAAGGAAAATTTGTATAATTATATTAATATTATATTAAATTTTCTCGCTTTTGTGTTCTAAGCATTTTCCTATAAATAGGTGCTTAGGTTAGAATTGAAAATCACACCGTAAACCCAAGTTTTCTCTCTATTTCTCTCTCGATATTTTGAGCGTATTCTTGTGAGTATTTTGAGTATACTTTGAGTATTGCTAGATCGGTGCAAGTTCCTTCAAAGACTATACCCTGTGATTCTAGCTAGAAGCACTCGATCTTTCGAGGTAAGTGGATATTATTTTTTTGTAATGATATTATTTCTTCAATATCATTATGCCGAAATGTTGATCCAAGTTTTTATCAAATTTGGAACTTTTTCATGTTCTGGTTACTATTCATGAGTTACTATTCACGAGTTACTATTCATGAGTTACTATTCACGAAGTTACTATTCACGAAGTACTATTCACGTTTAAGCGTGAAGATGTTTTTTGTGGTATTTCTATCTTTTGGTGTCTGAGTTACTATTCACGATACTTGACACTATTCACGTGATATGGCACTATTCACGATACTGTATTATTCAATTTAAAAATAAAATTTCTTCTTTTCGTCTAAAACATCTATTCGGATACTAGCTTTGATCAGATCCATGTTTTGATCATTCTCAATTTTACACCACTATGATTATTTTTGAGGTATTTTTTGGGCGTGGATAAAACCAAGTACTAAATCCTTAATCCTTAATCCTCATCATTTTGTTTCACCGGATTCGCTTTCTTTAAAAATATTTTCATCATCCTCACCTTAAATGATGATATTATTGAATATCTTTGGCCGTAGTGCAAAGATGAATGATTTCTCAAGAATATCTTTGGCCTCAGAGTAAAGATGAACAGTATTGAGATGAATACGACCGATTGATTAATATCTTTGGCCTCAGAGTGCAAAGATGAACAGTGTTTAAAATGAATACGACTTAATGATGAATATCTTTGGCCAGTAGTGCAAAAAAGATGAATATTTGATTCCGTATGTATATCGATTGATGTTACAGTGATAAAATATTGATGATGGATCGTTAAATTCATAGATTATAGTAGATTTCATTCTCTACGTAACTCTTCTATGAATTATTATTTCCATTGCGAATATTGATCCGAAACTTGTCATCTATCAGTATTCTATCGATTTTTCCTCGTGAAGACTAACGATAATTTGTTGTATATTATCTTAGTCATAATATTCTTTATCGGGCTAGTTGAGCTCACCCTTTTTCCTTGTTGTTCCATTTTTCTTCTCAGAGGCGAGAATGTAAATGCGAGTACTAGTCGGGGTATGGAAATGAAGGTTCTAGAGAGAGTTGTTTAATAGTCCTCACCATTTTTGTAAAATAATGAATCAATAATTATGATGGGGATTTATTTGCAGATGTGGATATTGTCTAGAAGACAATATTATATTTAAACTCATTAAGATATATTTGTCGTATTTCACACGACATTTGTATTATTGAAGTTGTAGTTTGCTTTTTTGTACCATGTATTTGGCGACTCGTAATGGGTGTTGTGTATACCTATTTTGGGGGCGCCACGATTGGTATCGAGCTTAGGATATGATCTCTCGGCGGAGATCGGGGAATAGAACTAGGAGGGAGAGACGAGTAAATCCTTCGCTAGTGTGTCCTACCTAAGCTTATTTGTTAGTTGGTCAAGATATAGGGATATTATGTGATATATTGATTTCCTTAATTAACCCTTATTTTATGACAATGATTTGAGAATGTTGACCGAGAATATTAACAATTGGAGTAAATGAGACCGTGGAGATGCCTGTACTCACCAACGAGGAGAACGTGCAACAGTCGGCAATGTTCCTCCGCGAACAACAACACCAGACGAAGATGATGAACGAGGGATGTTTAGAAGCTTTTTGCGGTTCATGCAAAATCGACGAGGGAGACTCGTGTTCAAAATACAGAGGAGAAATGATAGCAATTCACGGGTGGTCACAAACAAGCGGCTCAAAGAGTTGGGACCACGAGTGCATTCGGGAAAGCCGGATCCGATTAAGGAGGAGACGTGGGTCAAACAAATTACCAAGATATTCGATGTCTTGGGATGCACGGAGAACATAAAGTTCCATTCGCCACCTTTATGTTCCGTGGCGAGGCGAGATTCATCGGTGGGAATCAGTAAGCGTACCATCCAAATTGCACTTTTCGGATGTCATGGGAGACGCGTTTGAAAGCAGCTTCAATGACAAGTACTTCCCCGAAAGTATTCGTTATATGAAGGAAGTGGAGTTTATTAGACTAGAAAGCGAGAATAACATGACGGTGTCCCAAAGACGAGGCGAAGTTCATGAGTTATCCGTGTTTGCACCTCATTTGGTGGAGAATGAGGAACGATGACGGATGTTTACGAGAGGTTTGAAACCCGACATACGTCGTGATCTCATTTCTCATAAATTTTTCTCTATTCGGATGTTGTCAATAGGGCTCGGTTGTTAGAACGAGATAACGAGTACGTTCAACCGAGGGACCATAACCAGGATCATACCAAGATAGCGATCATCGAAATAACGATAACCAAAGCAGAGAAAGAAGAATACGAGACAAAGGCGGTAACTCACTCGGGTGGTAATCGTGGCCATGAAAATAGATGAAGCGAGTCCTGGAGGAGATTTTAAAAGAGGAGATTCAACAACGACCATGTGAAGACGTCGGCGCCCGATGCAACTAGTTTTAAGGGAGGAGAACGACCACCCGGTCCATATGCTACAAATGCGGAAAGAGGACATATCACGGTCAAACGCCCTACAACAATTCAAGGTATGCTATAATTGTGGAAAGGAAGGACATATCGCCGAGATTATACGGTAATAAACCTAGTCCAAATGAGAATGGTGACTCAAAAGGATGTCCCGTAAAAAGTCAAAGTCAACGATTCCTGGAAGAGCGTTTGTTGTGACCGGTCAAAATCGAGGAACCCGAACGGTTAGCACTTGCAGGTTAGTCAATTATAAATTCTTCAAGTATATACCTTACTAGCTATCGGTTCTACCCATTCTTTTATCTCTCTTACTTGCGCCAACGTTTAAACTTGACTCGGAGAAATTAGACTTTGACCTATCTGTGGAAACTCCGTTAGGAGAAACTTTCATCACATCCACCGCTTATAAATCTTGCTTGATTCAGTTGGCACTATCACATTACTGTTAACCTTATTTCTATAGAGATATTTGTTTTTGATGTGATTTTAAGGTTAACTACTCATCATGCCGAAATTGATTATTTTCGTAAGGTTGTTAGTTTTCATATTCCTAAGCAACTTTGTTATTCAATTCAAGCAATCAAACCATTGTAGTCAAACATTTTCATATCAAGCCATGAAGTCATTCGTTTATTACGGATGTCAAATTTTCTTAGTCCATGTTATGGATTTGAATAAAGACACGTCGATTTGAATAATATTCCTGTTGTTATTGATTTTTCCCCGACGTATTTTACGAAGAATTTCTTGGCTTACTCCCAAAGCGATATTAAATTTTGTATCGACTTTGAACCCTGACAAAACTCATTTCTAAAATCTCATATCGAATGGCTCCTATTGAACTTCAGGAGTTAAAAATTCAACTATAGAATTTGGTACCTGAGCCTTTATCTTGTGACTTCCTTTGTGGAATTCACCTAAGCCATACTCTCTATAGGGGACGTCATATTCGTGCGATAGTAAACTGATAGGTGTCATTGTGACGTGCTATCCAAGATTGGGATATGAGTCACGCTTGAGAGCAACCTAAGTCAGTAATCGAAATACGTAGCTTTCTAGGCTTAGTTGGTTATTATCGAGATTCGTTGAAGGATATTCTCGAATCGCTATTCCATTAACGCAGCTGACTCGTAGAGATACAAAATTCGAATGGAGCGAGGAATGTGGGAAGAGCTTCGAAGAACTCAAGAGGAGACTCATTTCAGCACATGTTCTGATCATGCCATCCTCGAAAAGCGAACGTGGTAGGCGACGCGTTGAGTAGAAGATCATATGCGAACGAAAAGTGCGATGATGTCAAGTATACGCATGACAGAGCCAACTTTAATAGAAAAAGTTAAGGTTGCTCAAGCCACCGAATCGGCAGCGGCGATGCGTGATGAAGAAGAAAGTACAAGAAGGAGCTATTCCTAAGCGAGAATTGATACTTGAGTCCACTCTGAGACTTTGTGTTCCTAACGACTCGATTTGAAGCATAGAATCATGATGGAGGCACACAACACATTGTTTGCAATCCATCCTGGGAGTACCAAAATGTATTATGATCTTCAACATACATTTTGGTGGAGCAATATGAGGAGGAGATCGCGTAGTTTATCTCGAGATGTTTAACTTGTCAACGTGTAAAGGCGGAGCATCTTGTACCTAAGGGTCCGTTGCAACCACTTGAAATTCTGGAATGGAAGTGGGAACACATTACCCTGAATTTCATTACTAATCTTCCCAAGGTTTCTCAAGGCATAGATGCGATTTGGGTTATTATTGATAGATTAACCAAGTCCGCTTATTTCTTCCGAATCGAGAGACTTATTCCTTGAACGCCTTTCTCTCGTATGTACGTAAATGAGATTGTGAGATTGCATGGCATGCCAGTATCCATAGTTTTGGGTTAGTTTGTAGAAAGCTATGGGCACGAATTTACGATTCAGTTTGGCATACCATCCTCAAATGGATGGGCAATCAGAAAGGACTACTCAAACTCTTGAAGATATATTAAAACTCTGTGTCCTAGATTTCAAAGGAAGTTGGGATAAGTACTTGCCATTGGTGGAATTCTCATACAACAATAGTTATTAAACAAATATAGGCATGACTCCATTTGAAGCATTATATGGACGAAAATGTCGTTCTCCAATATGTTGGGATGAGGTGGGTGAAGCAACATTGTTGGGACTCGAGTTAGTACGTATGACTACCGAAAAGATCCAAATGATTCGACAACGTATACAAAAGGCACAAGATCGACAAAAAGAGTTATGCGGATCTTCATCGAAAGGGACGTGGAATTTAATGTAGGGATCATGTATTGTTGCGAGTTGCTCCATGGAAGGGAGTTACAAGATTTGGGAAGAAAGGAAAGCTCAATCCATGATTTATCGGTCCATTTCAAATTCTTGACCGAGTAGGAAATGTAGCCTATAGACTTGTGTTACCTCCAAGTATGTCTCGTGTTCATAATGTGTTTCACATATCTCATACTTCGTAAAAATATGTGAAAGACCCGAACCACGTTATTGAAGTTAGAACCTGACAAGATAGCCAAAGACTTAACGTGATGAGGAGGTACTGTCAAGATTTTGGACGGGAAGGAGCATGTCCTACTGCAAAGAAAGGTTATACCACAAGTTAAAGTTTTGTGGAGGAATCATGCTATAGAGGAAATGACACGGGAATTGGAAACGAAATGAAAGCGAGGTATCCTCACCTTTTGAAACACCAGTACGTCGTCAATTTCGAGGACGAAATTTCATAAGGAGGGAGGTTGTAAGACCAAAATTTTTAAATAAAAGGAATTTCCTTTATTTATTATTTTGAAATAGTAAGGGTTGATTTGATTAATGTGGATAGTTAAGGGTTAAATATGCAAATATTTCAAATTAAGCAAGTGGTTATAAAATATTCATTATCGTCGGGGAATATTCGTTTGGTCGTGGAATATTAAATGCTTTGTCGGGAATATTAAATCTGACCACCATGCGACCATGTGTGGGCCCATGCTTGAGCGATTGGATGAAGAAAGCGACAAATATAAGTTGTTTATAAATAACAGGCGTAGTTATTACAGTTAATCTTGTTGGAATACCGGGTGGTTTAAAACACACTAATCTGCGTTGTTGAGCGATAGCACCAGGTATTGCACCAATTATTGATTCTTACGTGAGAAGGCACTACTCGATAATGGTTATAGTAATTCTTTATTCGATTTTTATTGAGTTAATAATTCTTTACGTTGATATTTTATATTCTGTTGTTTGATAATTGTCATTACACAAGATCTTTCATTATCGAAGCAATAATTCTTATTATCTGAATAATATTATTAGATAACATTATTGGCAATGTCTAGAAAGTTACATCTAAGGAGGTTTGGTCTCTAATTGCGGCGAGAAGAAGAAATTCTTATTGGAAAGCCCTCTTTCTGAGAGCTGCACGGTTGTCAATATTGTGATTACGTAATATTATTTATGAATAATTAATTATTGATTTATATGATGAGGAAAATATTGATTTTATGTGGATATAGATGGAGAAAATTTTTAAAATGACAATTGTTGAAAATTAATATTTTATCTTTTTCGATAAAATAATTCATTTAAATATATTATTTTAATAATATATTAACGGTGATATTTTTACAATGAATGTGGGATATATGAGTATATGAGGAGGAAGAGTATTTTGTGGCATTAAATATTTAACACATGTTTTGTGTGTTGGTGGACCTGAATTATTGGCCAGAAATTTGATTATAGCTGTAAAATCGACCGTTTGTGGATTTCGGTCGATTTTTGTTTAGAATTTGGAAAAACTTTCTTCTGCAAAGTTGTAGAAATTTAATTTCCTATAAAAACTCATGAGATTCGAATTTTCTGATGAAAGGGCTATTTATTATGAATTATTGAAGTTTGAAGCTCAAAATAATTGATTTTGGGAGTTTAAATTATTTTGTTAAGAAAAACGTTTTTTGTATTTTTTTGGACATCATTAACATGTGTGGCTGGTGTTTTGACCAAAAAGGTGGGCTAAGGAAAATTTGTATAATTATATTAATATTATATTAAATTTTACCTTTTGGTGTTCTAGCATTTCTATAAATAGGGTCTTTATGTTAGAATTGAAAATCACACGAGCTGAAGTTTTCTCTCTATTTCTCTCTCGATATTTTGAGCGTATTCTTGTGAGTATTTTGAGTATACTTTGAGTATTGCTAGAGCAGTGCAAGTTCCTTAAGACTATACCCGATATTACAAGTTGAAATCTTGATCTTTCGAGGTAAGGGATATTATTTTTTGTAATGATATTATTTCTTCAATATCATTATCTTTGAAAATGTTGATCTGAAGTTTTATCAAATTTGGAACTTTTTCATGTCTGAGTTACTATTCATGAGTTCTTATTCACGAGTTCTTATTCATGAGTTACTATTCACGAGTTCTTCTATTCAAGAGTATTATTCATGATGAAGCGTGAAGATGTTTTTTGTGGTATTTCTATCTTTTGGTGTCGAGTTACTATTAACGTTATCGGTCTATTCACGATCTGACTATTCACGATATCTGATTTATTCATAGAAAATAAAATTTCTTCTTTTAAGTCGAAAACATCTATTACGGATACTAGCTTTGATTGTATCCATGTTTTGATCATTCTTGAATTTTACACCACTATGATTATTTTGAGGTATTTTTTGGGCGTGGATAAAACCAAGTACTGAATCCTTAATCCTTAATCCTTGTCATTTTGTTTCACTTTGGATTCGTTTCTTTAAAAATATTTTCATCATCCTCGGTCTTAAATGATGATATTATTGAATATCTTTGGCCTGTAGTGCAAAGATGAATGATTTCTGAAGAATATCTTTGGCCCATAGTGCAAAGATGAACAGGTGTTGAGATGAACATGACCGATTGATTAATATCTTTGGCTGTAGTGCAAAAGATGAGCAGTGTTTAAATGAACATGACGGTGAATCGATGAATATCTTTGGCACGTAGTGCAAAGATGAATATTTGATTCGGATGTATATTGATTGATGTTACGGGATAAAATATTGATGATGGTCATTAAATTCATAGATTATAGTAGATTTCATTCTCTACGTAACTCTTACATGAATTATTATTTCACCTATGAATATTGATCTCAAAACTTGTTGTCTATTGTATTCTATCAGATTTTTCCCTGTTGAAGACTAACGATAATTTGTTGTATATTATCTTAGTCATAATATTCTTTACTGGGCTAGTTGAGCTCACCCTTTTCCTTGTTCCATTTTTCTTCTTAGGAGGCGAGAATGTAGCGAGTACTAGTCGGGGTATGGAATGAAGGTTCTAGAGAGAGTTGTTTAGTAGTCCTCACCATTTTTGTAAAATAATGAATCAATAATTATGATGGAGATTTATTTGCATGTGGATATTGTCTAGAAGACAATATTATATTTAAACTCACAGTATATATTGTCGTATTTCACACGACATTTGTATTATTGAAGTTGTAGTTTGCTTTTTGTACCATGTATTTGGCGACTCAGAATGGGTGTTGTGTATACCTATTTTGGGGGCGTCACAGTAATGGTGCCAACTTGAATCAAACAAGATTTATAAACAGTGGATGTGATGAAAGTTTCTCCTAACGGAGTTTCCACAGATAGGTCAAAGTCTAATTTCTCCTGAGTCAAGTTTAAACGTTGAGCACAAGCGGAGAGATAAATGAATGGGTAGTAGACCCAGATCAAAGTAAGGTATAAACTTCGCAAGAATTTATAAATAGCTTACCCGTGATCACCTCGTTTGGGTTCCTCGCATTATGACCGAACACAATAAACGCTTCTTCCCTAATCGTTGACTTTGACTTTTTGGGATGATCTTTTGAGTCACCGTCCCCATTGAACTAGGTTTCGCCATCGTATAATTTCGAAGCGATATGTCCTTCCTTTCCATAATTATAGCATACCTTGAACTGTTGTGGGACGGTTTGGACCGATATGTCCCTCTTTCCGCATTTATAGCATATGACCGGTGGTCGTTCTCCTCCCTTAGAACCAGCTTCACGCAAGATCATCATCTTCATATAATTGTTAAATCTCCTTTTTAAAATCTCCTCCCACTCGCTTCTTCTATTTTCATGGCTATGATTACCACCAGAGTGGTAACCATTTTTGTCCGTCTGCTTTTTCTCCGTTTGGTTATCATTATTCATTGATCGCTATCTCTCGTACGATCCTCGGTTGTGGTCCTTCACCGCCGTATTTTCGTTATCTCGCTTCTAATAATTGAGCCCTCATTTACAACATCTCAATAAAGAGAAAATTTATGAGAAATGAGATCTTGACGTATCCGGATTTCAAACCTCTAAGAAACATCCGCGTCATATGTTCCTCATTCTCCACCAAATGAGGTGCAAACTCGATAACTCTGCAAACTTTGCCTCGTCTTCGAGACACCGCCATGTGTTTTCGCTCCATCTAATAAACTCCACTTCCTTCATACGAGCCTAACACTTTCGGAAAGTATTTGTCATTAAACTGCTTCAAATGTCTCCCATGACATGTTGAGTGCAAATTGGATGGAGTACGCTTCACGATTCCCACCAAGAATCGCCTCGTTCTAAAACATAAAAGTAGCGAATGGAACTTTCGTTCCTCCATGCATCCCAAGACATCGAATATCTTGGTAATTTGTTTGACCCACGCTCCGCCTTTAATCGGATCCGACTTTCCCCTGCACTCGTGGTCCCAACTCTTTGAATCGCTTGCATCATGACCACCCGTGAATTGCTATCATTTCCTCCTCAGTATTTTGAACACGAAGTCTCCTCGTGCGATTTTGCATGAACTGCAAAAAGCTTCTAAACATCCCTCGCTCATCATCTCGCACAAAGGGTGTTGTTCACGGGAAGTACATTGCCACTGTTGACGTTCTCCTCGTTGGTAAATCTGAGCATCTCCACGGTCTCATTTACTCCAATCATTAATATTCTCAACGACATTCTCAAATCCGCCATAAAACAAGGGTTAATTAAGAAATCAATATATCACATAATATCCCTATATCTTGACCAACTAACAAATAAATAAGCTTAGGTAGGACACACTAGCGAAGGATTTACTCGTCTCTCCCCTCCTAGTTCTATTCCCCGATCTCCGCCAGAGATCATATCCCTAAGCTCTGATACCAACTGTGACCCTCATGGTGCTTCAACCACAGCACCTCACAATGGTACCTATCAGTTTGCCACCGCAAAACGGCGTCCCTACTTGAGAGTCCGCTTGCATCCCCCATAAACAGGAAGTCACCAGCGAGAGGCTCGGGGCTCTTTACTTATAGCTCTGATACCAACTGTGACGCCCCCAAAATAGGTATACATCACCCATTCTGAGTTGTCAATACATGGTACAGAAACAACTACAACTTTATTATTACAACAGTAAAACTGTGAGTTTGAATACAAATATTATCTTCTAGACAATATCTATACTCAAATAAATCCTCATCACATTTATTGATACATTATTTTACAAAAATGGTGAGGACTACTAAACAACTCTCTAGAACCTTTATTCCATACCCCCCTACGTGCACTCGCTTATATTCTCGCCTCCCGAGAAAAATGGAACAAAAGGAAAAGGGTGAGCTCAACTAGCTCAAGAAAGAATATTATGACTAAGATAATATACAACAAATTATCGTTAGTCTTCAACAGGAAAAATATAATAGAATACAATAGACAACAAATTTTAAATCAATATTCATGCTGAAATAATAATTCATTAGAAGAGTTAAGTAGAGAATGCAAACTACTATCTTCTATGTATGAATTTAAAAGTTCATCGCTCATCTTTTATCCTGTAACATCAATCAATATACATCTCGAATCAAATATTCATCTTTGCACTACAGCCAAAGATATTCATCGATTGGTCATATTCATTTAAACACTGCTCATCTTTGCACTACTGGCCAAAGATATTCTTCAAATCATTCATCTTTGCACTACAGCCAAAGATATTCTTAAGAAATCATTCATCTTTTTACTACAGCCAAAGATATTCCATAATATCATCATTTAAGACCGAGGATGATGAAAATATTTTTTTTTAAAGAAACGAATCCAAAGGAAACAAAATGACAAGGATTAAGGATTAAGGATTCGTACTTGGTTTTATCCACGTCCAAAAATACCTCAAAAATAATCATAGTGGTGTAAAATTCAAGAATGATCAAAACATGGATACAATCAGAGTTAGTACCCGTAATAGATGTTTTGGACTGAAAAGAAGAAATTTTATTTTTCTATGAATAATGTCAGACCGTATACGTGAATAAGTGTCGATACGTGAATAGTGCCGTATAAGTGAATAGTAACTCAACACCAAAAGATAGAAATTCCACAAAACATCTTCACGCTTCATTTAATAGTACTCGTGAATAAGAACTCGTGAATAAGAACTCATGAATAAGAACTCGTGAATAGTAACTCATGAATAAGAACCCATGAATAGTAACCCCGACATGAAAAAGTTCCAAATTTGATAAAAACTTCGGATCAACATTTCAAAGATAATGATATTGAAGAAATAATATCATTACGAAAAAAATATAATATCCCTTACCTCGAAAGATTAGTACTTCTAATTGGAATACCGGGTATAGTCTCAAGGAACTTACTTCACCGCCTAACAATACTCAAAGTATACTCACAAGAATACGCTCAATATATCGAGAGAGAAATAGAGAGAAACTTCAGCTTCTGTTTTTTCAATTCTAACCCAAGCACCCTATTTATAGAAAATGCTTAGAACACCAAAAGCGTAAAATTGAATATAATATTAATATATTTTTCACATTTTCTTTAGCCCACCTTAGACAACTGATCTCAGCCCATTTGAATCATGTGTGAGGCCAACTTAGTTGCAAAAAACGTTTTTCTCAAAATAA
This sequence comes from Panax quinquefolius, assembly GCA_020205615.1. Taxonomy (NCBI): domain Eukaryota; kingdom Viridiplantae; phylum Streptophyta; class Magnoliopsida; order Apiales; family Araliaceae; genus Panax; species Panax quinquefolius. Next base: position 138,538,875 of record CM035160.1, read on the forward strand.
TTAACTAAAACTCCCAAAAATTAATTATTTTAAACTTGAACTTCAATAATTCATAATAAATAGCCCTTTCATCAGAAAATTCGAATCTCGCGAGTTTTTATAGGAAATTCAATTCTCTACAACGTTGCAGAAGAAAGTTTTTTCAAATTCCAAACAGAATTTGACCGAAATCCACAAACGGGCTATTTTACAGGCTATAATCAAAATTCGGTCAATAATTGTGTCCACCAACACACAAAACATGTGTTAAACATTTAATGCCACAAAAATACTCTTCCTCCTCATATACTCATATATCCCACATTCATTGTAAAATATCATCGTTAATATATTATTAAAATAATATATTTAAATGAATTATTTTATCGAAAAAAGATAAAATATTAATTTTCAACAATTGTCATTTTAAAATTTTCTCCATCTATATCCACATAAAATCAATATTTTCCTCATCATATAAATCAATAATTAATTATTCACAAATAATATTACGAATCACAATATTGACAACCGTGCTTTCCTGTGAAAGAGGGGCTTCCAATAAGAATTTCTTCTTCTTGGCGCGCAATTGAATTAGGTGACCAAACCTCTCCTTAGATGTAACTTTCTAGACATTGCCAATAATGTTATCTAATAATATTATTCGGATAATATGAATTATTGCTTCGATAATGAAAAATACGTGTAATGACAATTATCAAACAACAAATATAAAATATCAACGCAGCAATTATTAACTCAATAAAATACCGAACAAGAATTATCATCGTAACCATTATTGAGTAGTGCCTTCTCACGTAAGAATCAATAATTGGTGCAATACTGCAGCTACTTGTTCAACAACGCCAGACAGTGTGTGTTTTAACCACCGGGTATTCCAACAAAGATAATTCAGAATAACTACGCTGTTATTTAAAAACAACTTATATTTGTCGCTTTCTTCATCCAATCGCTTTCATGGGCCCCACACATGGTCAAGCTACCGTCAAATTTAATATTCCCCGACAAAGCATTTAATATTCCACGACCAAACGAATATTCTCCGACAACAATGAATATTTTATAACCACTTGCTTATTTTGAAATATTTGCGTATTTAACCCTTAACTATCCATATTAATCAAATAAACCCTTACTATTTCAAAATAATAAATAAAGGAAATTCCTTTTTATTTAAAAATTTCGGGGTCTTACACCTGCACTACGACCAAGGATATCCATTAGTATCACGACCACAATTATCCATGCACTACGGGCCAAGGATATTCGTGTATTCATCAATGGTCATGATCATGCTAATAACTGTCCATCAATGCACTACGGCCAATGAGGACTTTTACCACATCATTTGTAACATTACAGTCATGATTATACCGAATAATCCCTGATCAAAACCATAGCAAGTCCATCTATACACTACTGGCCACATATGACTTTCAACGTATTATAAACATGAGGATGATGACAATGATATAAGAATTCAATAAAACAAGTTCAAGGATAAATTTTTAAAGATTTATAATTTAATTTATCCGTAAATCAATAACGCCCAAATTGTCAACATGATCTCGCTTTTTGTGGAGAAAAATTCAAGAATGCTCGTAAGAATATTTCCATGAAAAGATATCTTTGGATGAAGCGCAAATATCAAGGATATTCCACTAATTTCATGGAGTATAGAAACCAAAACTTTAACCAACTGAGTATAATAGAATATATGAAACCGCAAATGGATTTTTGCCTCCATGCGGTAATCCACGTGAGATGATTATTCCAATGTAATAATAAAAATGGAATAATGTAAGAATTCACCAAAGCGTGCGTAATCCCCACAAACATGTTATTCCAATGTAATAATAAAGAATGGAACTGTGTCACGCGAATCTGCAGAGACAGGATATTCTAATGTAATAATAAAGAATGGAACCAGTCATCATGCGTAATCGCACGCACGATATAGGATGTTCCAACAGAATAATAAAGAATGGAACCAGGTCATGCGTAATCCGCACAGACAGGATGTTCCAACATAATAATAAAGAATTGAACCAGGTCATGCGTAATCTGCACAGACAAGATGTTCCAATAGAATAATAAAGAATGGAATAACAATAGAATTCACCAAGCATGCGATAGACCGCACAGACAGGTTATTTCAACAGAATAATAAAGAATGGAATAACAACCCATACGAGTATTGAAAGAAAATAACTCTCTTCATGAATACGAAAGAATAATACCCCTTACCTTAGAAAAACTGGATACTGGAATAGTGAGGTAGCTGACTTCTCTTCTTCTTTCTCTCTATAATTTCTTTCTATAATAATTGCTCTAAAGCTTTTGTGATTTGATGAGAAATGAAGGAAGAATGAGCTTCTATTTATAGGAAAATATAGTTGTGATAATTGCACGTTTTGGGGCTCGAAATATTACAGTATAATACCTTCCTCTTTTTCTTCATTTTTAATTTAGTCCTGCAAGTATTATCAAACTTGGACCACCTCCCCTAATAGTAAATAATGTGAATTAATAGTTCATTCATGTGACTCAATAGTATAATCATGTGAAAAAACTATACCTCCTTTTTTAATTTAGTCATGCAAGTATTATCAATCTTGCACCATCTCCCCTAATAGTACATGAATGTGAATCAATAGTACACACATGTGAACAAATAGTTATAAGCATGTGAAATAATAGCAATTAATTGCTCATTTATCTGATTAATTACCCGATTGGTCAATATAACCTCCAGACATCAATTATTATCGAAATAAATGTCGATTTCCATTAAAACTAATAATTCCAACACAATGTAACTATCAATTTCATCTTTAATCAACACAACTGATTCATCATTATTATTATAACTCACAATATTTAACAACCAGGTTGTTCCCAGGAAAGAGGGGGCTTTCCGATAAGAATTTCTCCTTATTGGTGCGCAATTAGGTGACCAAACCTCTTCTTGATAGAACTTCTAGACATTGTCAATATTGCAAATAATAATATGAATAACTTTGTCATCTCAATTATTGATTTAATAATAATAAATATTATGCAGATGATACTGTGACAATAATTGAATCAATAATATGAGAGATGTGATGCAGCAATTACTGTAGCAATAATTGAGTATAACTGAGTGACTTCTCACGTAAGCATCAATAATCAATATCGTATCCTACTATGCAACCACGCGTATTATTGTACTTTTACAACTGGTTAGTTCAACAGTTTTAACGGTAACACTTTCGCCGCTACTTTTATAAAGAGATAATTCTGTCGTTTTCTAACTACGACAATACTTCCGTTGTGGGGTCCACCAATGATTGTGCCGACCAATCGCATATTATATAACCACTTGCTTACTTTCAAAAATTTGTAAATATTACCCACAACTATAACATTATATCAAATCCACACTATAATTTTGAAAAAAAATATTTCAAAAAATTAAATCTTTATTCGTAAAATTTGGGATTTTACGGTATATACTCTAACACTCTCCCCCATGTGTAATCCGGCCTATTGAAGGTTGCACGTAGACTTAATGAATATGAGATCCACACATGAAAAACAAATTTGAAAGAAACTAGTCACATAACAAGCCTAGAAGAAAGCTAATAAAGTTCGGGCAACTATTAACCTAATTGATAAGTGATACTAGTTAAGAAATTGCTAATTTTGACCCTTTAAGAATGGATTGCAAGTGGGCAACTATTGGCCCAATTGATAAGTAGTAATAGCTAAAAAATTAGTAATTTTGACCCTTTAAGAATGGATTGCAAGTGGGTAAAAATGTAGGCTAAGAAGAATGTTTATTAGGCCTAAGGATAAACTTGTTTTGATATCATGTTAAGTAACCAACTCATCTTAAAGATTAAGCCTGTAGATAGAGGTTCCAACAATGTATATTATGCTATTAAAGTCAGCATAGGAAGATTTGAAACCAAAACCTCACCTGGAGTTATAGGTGCACAAAAGGCCTGAGCCTTGGTCCCACTTTCTGAAGCTTGACTTAAAAGCTTCTACCAAGGCCCTAAAGACACCTCATTTTTAGCATGTGGCTTTGGCTCGGTTTGGAAAAAGGCTGAGTTGGGCTCGGCTCATGGCTGTAAACGGCTTAACTGCATGCCTAATCACCAACCACCAGCCCAAATTTATGTACAACCCAACCTAAATAAAATAACATATCCATCCATCAGCCCAACCCAAATTCTGTACAAAATTAAGCTATATAGCAACCCTAGGAATTAAAAAGGCTATCTCCAACCTAATCCATCAGTTCGAACCATAATTTAAACCAATAAAGGAGAGAGAGATGGCGGTAGATGGAGTCCCTAATCATCTAACATTGTTGGATCCTCCGTGTAATATGCGTGTCCTCCATCGCCAATCACAGCCACAACCACAACCACATACGGAAGAGGAGGTGGAGATGGAAGATGAGGAGATAAGAGCTCAAAGGAGGTGATTGAGAAAAAGCTTGATTTTTTTCCTGAGGTAGAGGTTTGATGGAAAAAGATATTCAGAAACTTGAATTAAAGCCTGCTGCTGTCACTTCTTTGCTTCAAATTAATGATCTCAAGAATTCCCCTGGACCATCCAAGAAGGAGGTTAGTGTCGCCATAAAACAAGCTATTTCTCTAGGACAATTATTCAGAATTCGTTGCAAGAAATTTAAGATTGTTTGGTATTTTGCATTAAAATTAACGTATTTGATTCTGAATTTGTTAAAGTTCTCAACTAATTAGGTGTTCTTATTTATTTGTTAAATTGAAGTTAATTATCAATGCGCATTTTTGGTACTTAATTTCTAGTACTGATTAATGTCTTGAATTAATTTCTAATACTAATTGATTCTTTTTTTGTCAAATTGAATACGTTTACACAATTTTTCATAGCCTAATATTAACCAACTACTTAGGAACTAAGAAAAATTTTCTATATCCAAATATTTGTTGGTTGTGGCTGTAGATGGTGGTGATGATTGTGTGGATTGGTTGGACTGGTTTGGGCCCGGCCTAGCCAGCAGGCTCGTTCAGATCACCATTTCAGCCAGTAATTCTGGCCTGGCCTGATCTGGTCAATGTTCAAATCCTAGCAAGCCTAGATCGGGCCAGGCCAGACAGCCTATTTGTGCACCACCTGGAGCTCTGATAAAATTAAAATGTATAAAAACATCAATCTCTTAAACTCAAAATTAGTTGACTATAAGAAGAGTTAGTACAAGTAATTATATAACAACACATATTTTCTCTAGATATTTAATGTTCGACAATATATATACTCTAATAAAGCTCAACTAGACTATGAACAACCTTATTACACGTGCTACAAATTAAACATGTGAAAGATCTACCGACTTGGAATTAAATACCAGAACACTACAATATTGATAATACTCCAAAGCAGTTGAGAGTGACATGAGTAAGCCGGTAGATCTTATAAGACAAATAAGAATGTTCCAAAGCAGGATGAGTAAGCCGTCGAATCACTTTCGATCAAAATCTTGGAAAAACTTTATTCCTTAGCAAAACATAAAGCACTCAAGATAATAATTGCTTTTGTACAGTTCACATCAAAATTACCTTAAAATCTGTGGGCAAGGAAATCGTGCCTTGTTAGTTAGGGTTTTGTGTTGGCCGAGGAGGAGAGAAATCCACAAAGAGCACGGAATTGATTAATTGATTGAAGAGGGGAGAAGAACATGTGGGCGATTACTCCAATGACACGTGGCAGAACTCCTAGAATCCGGAAACCATGTTAGGGTAGCAGAGATTCCAAGAGCCTTCTTGAGTGCTTCGAGTTGAGGGAATGTCCAAGTCTTGAGTGCTTTGAGAGAGAATGTCCAAATCCCAAGTCACAAAAAGGTCCCCTCCTTCCTAGAATGGAAGGGGTATTTATAGAGTTTCCTGGAATTAAGTAGTCACATGTCAGTCACATTTCTTCAGGGAAATTCTAGAAATACCCTTTAGTCATTAGAACAATGTCCATATCGCCATATCCTTCTTGCCACCAATCCAATCCCTCAGTCAATTCCCAAAACGAGCCACCTCCACGAGTCTTCTGCCTCGGAACACGTGGAGACTTCTCCCGGGTCTAGCACATTTATTTTTGATTTTTCCGTCTTCATTCGATTAGGTTATAGAACCCTAATTTACACATTTAATGAGGTCGTGGAACCCTAATTGTTCATTTAATTCAATTAGGTCATGTGAACTCTAATTTGCACTTGGGCCCATATTTGCCCCCTATGCGAAAGTCGCGTTTTCAAAGAGACGATCATGCAAGAATAATTCAAGCTTTTGAACGATTTTATTGGAATCCACCTACAGGTCTTGAAGACAATGGTCCTAGTAGAGGGAACCCCTAGGGAGCCGAACTCTTAGGGTTAAACCCTAGGAATGCAAAACCTAACAATGCTCTTCCTTGGACATATTAAGAAATCCAAAAATCTTTCCATATCTTGCCCAAGATTTGTATGCTTATTTTTTCTGGAAATTGAAACAAGAAAAAATAATCAAATATCATCAAATAAAATTCAATCTAATAAAATCCTTCTTTTGGTAATTAATCAAATCTTTCCTTTTTATCAAATCAAATCTTAATTTAATTTTGGAAATAAAATCAAATCTCCCTTTATTTGATTTTGAAAGCAAGATTTTTTCTTTTTTATTCTATTATATATATATATATACATGTATATATTAATTTTTTTATATTATTTTTTAAAAAAGGAAATCAACCATTTTTGAAATCTTCCCGTTGTTGGGAATAAAATCAAATCTTTCCTTATATATATATATATATGTTTATTCATTTCCCTAATTCTGATTCTCCATATCCACTAACTAGAATCATACATATCCATGTCCCAGACAAAGGTAATCATAATCAACCACTTGCAAAATTCAGTTGGTGGAATAATCAATTTGACTTGCTTTTAAAATTCTCTTCAACACCAAAAGTGCCTTCTTTTCCTTCTTTTGCAGCTTAGACGTTGACAATATAACTTCGAGGCCTAGACGGTGACAATATAGCCCCGAAGTATTGGAGCAGCTTTGATCCTCTCAAAAGAGTTCAAGGTAAATTGTGTTCTCTTTAATCACTGATTGTGTTCTAATAGTAAACGACTAGGCCAGACTCATGCAAGCAATATGGTAATCTCGCAACAGGTCTTGTTTATATCACGATGAAGGCACGTGGGGGAACCACCATCCCTTTCTTACATGATTATAAAAAGTTATCACAGCCTTCATTGGAGTCTTCGTTGACCAATTCCTCATAATTGTTTCATATATATATATATATATATATATATTCAAGTAATTGTAGCCTTTCTTCTGTTTTCCGAGCTCCATTACCTTGATCTTATCTTGGTTTTTTCCCTCGGATATTATCAAAGAAAGGCTATAATTTTCGCGGCGAAGAAAGCAGTCGTTCCAAGCATTTGATTCGTGGAGCAACATGACCTTGAAGGTATGAAGAAACAACCCCTAGGTGGTCGAAACCTATAGGCATTTTTTTTGCAGGTACCTCCAATATTTCTTTTGTCTTCCGAGTCCCATTACCTTGATTACATCTCTATTTTTTCCCTAGGATAATACAGAAAGATTTGATGTTTTTCGACAAAAACGCGAAGGGACAAAAAATGATTTACATGCAGAGAAACCACCCCAATTGACTGAACCCTAGGGGTCTGATCCCTGGGAGGCCGAACCCTAGGGACCCGAACCTTGGGGGGCTAAACCCTAGGGAGAAATCAAAGTTTAGACGAAAAAAATGAAGTTCTGGAGGAGCGGTTACTATTTTGATCATAACTTTTGACTCGTTTGGAGTTTCGGGGTCCATAATATATCAAAACGAAGCTAGCGATGAGCGCTACAATAGTTATCACCATTGGCCATGATATATACCATTATAAGTACGAAAAAGGCACCGAAGGATGATTTTATGCTTTTTGAAGTTTTTTCGAAAAAAATTTGGGAAATTTTTTCTTACATAATTATGATTCCTAACTCCTTCTGACATTATTTCTTCTTCTTTTCAGATGCCTTTAAGGTTAAATATCATACTTTTTTCTTTGCCATGGTAAGTACTTTGATCTCAAACACTTTTTTGACGTCCTTACTTTGTTTTTTTAGAATTCTTATGATGAACTTTCCTTGCTTATAGGCCCTTTCACCTGAATGCTCTACAGAACCAAAAACCACCTAGGAGTCCCCATTCATCACTGATTGGGGAAGGGCTCCCTTTTTCAGTCCTGACACCTTTTGGGATAGAGTTAAGGACTATAACCGTATAACTTTTCCTCCATCAGAGAAATAAGGCGTATTTCTGTATGCCCCAGCTTGTGGAGGTTAGGATGACTTCCCCCATGTCGATTGCATTCCCCGCATATGCATAGAGAAACAAAAATACCCTTTCAATCCCCTTCGCTTCCTATATGATTCATCTGGTCGCATTCAAGGATAGCAGGATTGGACCGACGAGATCCTTAGAAACACTGATTAAATAGATAGACTCAAGAGTGCGAGAATCTTTCATTGTGTTTAACTATGTAGAGACCTACGCATCTAACAAGACCATAATGCCCTTACTGTATTGATCTCACTATGGTGCTCCTCTATTTGCACATTCATCACTATAATGCCCCGAAATCCAGTCTATCTTCACACATCTCCTTCCAAACATACATCATTATATAGTTAAATATAACAACATACATTCTCAAATCCCAGGTTCTAATACCTTATAACCTCATTCATTACAAATAATGATAATTACATTATTCTTTAATCTTACAAGAGTGACTTTTATCCGCCACCAAGGATACATAATAGTTCAACAAACTAGTCTATAGTTTAATTAAACTATTCTACATTACAAGTCTTCGCTTGATTTTCATGCTCATTCACATACTGAATGACACTTCATCTGGATACCGGTCAGCTTGATCTTTACGGGATCCTTAAGTTTTTTTTAACATCGTTCGCTAAAAATGTTTTTCATTTAAAGCAAGTGTGAACATTTAATTGCCCAGCAAGTCATAACAGTTGAACAAACAACTTTAAGAATTTAAACATTCTTTTAAGACTTCAATAACCGAACAAAGGTTATGAAGCAGCTTGAATAATAAGAATAATCTCGATTCCTATCATCTTAAAACATTAGTCACATTCACTTTGAAATACTTTCATTCTTCTACTTTTTCCATACATATCCTGTCTGGCTAGAATTATTAGCACGGACTTAAAAATAACGGTTCATGTATAAACATAACATTCCCATATTGAACAGTTCAATCACAAAAAAGTTTATCTCATAGAAACACCGAAGTGTTAAAATTATGGCACAAGGCCTTATACATTCTACCACGTTGTACAAATATCACACATTTGCACATAAGTAAAACTTCTCATGTTCAACATCTAAGAAAGTTTAAGAAACTAGCATTCATTTAGAATATGAATGAAGTTAGGAAACTTACCTTATGCACGGCTACATCTTAAAGTGTACGTTGAACTGCTCATTCCAATCCCTATATAACACATAAGGAAATAACACATACACTAATTAGTCATATACTAGACTTACGCATTGGTTTTCTTAACTTTACTTTTTAAGGTTCGCGTTCTTGCAATATAAGTTTAGGCGACCAACTTTCTTTTCCAGTTTACGGCTTCATGACATACGGAGATATCTTACTCATACGATCATCATCTTTGATGATTTATATTCGTATCTTCTTCTTATAACTCTTATAGGACTCAATACACATCGCGTCTCTGCTAGTAGTCCATATGGTACTCTGAGTGGTTTCCCACAAATAACCAACAAACAAGTTCCCGTCTCATCTACACTATCTTTCACAGTGAGTTAGATTGGTTGCCAGTTTCATATATACCTCCTATCTCTGAAGGAATTATTTAGTCCAGCTCCCATATGTCAACCATCAAGGATTACGATTGTACCACAACCTAAACTTTATCTTAACCTATCCGAACCATTAAACTATAATGTTTGTTAAGTCAATTTCTTATTCCTTATGGCTTTCTGGCAATTAAATGTCATACCTCAGGATTCATTCTTATTGTCTAAGTCATACAGTCTTTTGTCTACTTAGAACGATCATTCAATATTAATTTTACGCATTCATAGCGTTAAGCATTTTACGTTACCTTATTCATATCTTACAACGTCCGGTTCATTCGACACGGAACGTCCTCCAAGTTATCATTACTAACTTGGCTTCTTTACGTTATACGTTATTGTCTTTAATTCAGTTTCTTCACCGTTCATAGGTTTATTCATCATCCTTCATTACCTTACGGTCAAACCATACACGGGGTGTAGATTCTGCCAGTTTAATATTCGCGTACACTAAATCCTCACGTCGGCTAAAGTGTTTAACACTTACATTCGTTATCCATCACATGAACCCCACATTCATTATTCTTTCTTAATGTCGAAGCCATACGGTTCGTTGTATGCTAAAACCGATCCTTTATTGTAACTACGTTGCGTTTACGTTCATTACATTCTTTTTCTGTTAATTTCATTCAATCCTTCCGTTCAACCTTTACTAAAAGTTTAAATCACTTGTTTAAGTGTTACATTACGTGAAATACACGTTCGTTATCTTTCCTTACACTTCCCCCAGGAATTGAGCAATTAAAAGCTCATTTCTGGGCCTTGCCCTGCACCGGCGCTGCGGCGCCGGTTCCTTCACTTTCCCTCGCACTGCAGTGCCACTTAACACTGCTTGGTTGCTCGAGTTGGCTCTGCGGTGCCGCCTCCCAAGGCTTAACTGGAGTTGCGGTGCCAGGCCTAAACCTTATAAAATTTTCTAAGTCTTTTACATGCATTATACGCATACTTCACAATCTCATAACTTATTCGTTATAACTCGGAACGAGGTCATTCCAAAGCCATTCTCTTCCTTATCTTACGTAATTCAATTTCCCTTAGACAGAAATTCATTCTGTATCCGTTAACTTGCCATTCAATTGGCTTAAATTCTATCCTGCATTCGTTTTACGTTATTAACGTTCATCGAACTCGAAATTCATTCGTCCGTAATTTGGTCATCTGAACTCGGAACTCATTCGTTCTTGAGTCCATGACTCATGTTTTCTACGTTCTCTTAAATTCTTATGAAACCCTACACATTCGGGTTCATTTATATACTTTCTACTTCTCATTTGTCTTTTACGAAATTTTTGCCATAACTTCGTTATAGCTAAGTTTAATCCGTTCTTTATGAATGTTTCTATCGTTCCTAACCAAGCAATAAGTGACTAACTTATACGCGATGGTTTTAAACTTATCCATCAACAACAAGTTATACTACAATGGTTTTAAATTTGTCCTCCAACAACGTTCTTCGCGTTCTTCACGTGTTCTTCGCTCGTTCTTCATTTTTAATCCATACTTTGATTATGATTTCACTTTTTCTTGGAATTTATTGTTATAAAACACCATTCCTTATTAATATCACCGAAACATTCATATGATTCATTCGGATCGCTCAAATTCATTACGAAACTTATACTTCCTTAAGAAATTTATAAACTAAACTTCTAATTCTTATTTCTTTATTCCTCATGATTTCAACCATATGAAAATCATTCTTAACATCTCTTACTTCTATTCTCATTAAGCTATGTTTTTAACATATAAAACTTAAAAAAAGAATTAACTTATAAGTTAGGTTTTTAATATCTCTCTTCTTTATTTTTCTTCCTCTAGATAAAGTCAGCGATTCACAAGCTTTTCTATTTCTCAATCTTCTCCGATCCGAGCATCCATGCTTTTTCTCTTCATTCTTCTTCTTCTTCTTCTCCAAGCTCTCAAGCTTTCTTTCTCTCTCAAAGTGTTGGTTGATTTCAAAGAAATCAGCTAACACTTCTCTTTTATAGATTTTCAAAGCTAGGGGCAAAATATTCATTTTGCCCCCAAGGTTACTATTCATACCTCCTTAATAAACCTCCTTACTATTCACGAAGCTTTTCTTAGAAGCTTCGTGCTTCCGTCTTTCGGGATTCGTTCGATAGTTTAAAAAACTGCAATTCTCGGAATCCAAATATTTTTGGATATTTCATCTTTCCTTTACAGATTAACTTTTATGCATTCTTTGGAACTCCAAAAAATTGAAAAACACTTTCTGATGATAAGCATTTTCCTTCACGTTTTCCCCTAACGTAGTTGAACGAATGAAAAGTACATAACAGTAATTTTCGTCATTTTTATTTCGTCCGATTTCTACACGTTTTTTGAGAAAAAATTTTATCGGCTAACTTAACTTTTCACGATATATTATCGTCAAATCTTTCGACGGAATGTCATTTCGACATACCGAATTCTTAGAAAGGCTTATGTTATTCAAACCCTAACCCTTAGGTTTCGTCAAGTGAATAGTGCTTATTTCGTCTTTTTCCTCAGAAATATTTTTATTCCCGATTTTTTTTTATTTTTATCTTGAAAATTCTTATTCGTTTAGTCTAGGTCGTAGCCAGAATTCTCCCGTATTATAATCATCCTAGGTTATACAATGATTAATAAACACATAGCATATAATATTATTAATAAAAATTCATTTTATTAATAACTAATTCTTTAAACTTAAATCCTGGACAATTCGATTCTCCGGGTTGTCACAGTCACTGCCTGGGGGGAATTCACCCATACTCTAGAGGATGTCTACGCCCTCCATCAATAAGTTCTCTCTTTTTTTATTCCTTTGATTCATTTTCATCTTTCTGAAATATATATTTATTTTGTGTTACATTTTGTAGCCTTCCTGTTGTTGCTTCGAAGTCCTGCGGCCCTTCTAGCATGTCCACTAGAGATAACGACTGTGTTGCATACTTGATGGAAGACTTCAAGCAATCTTCCCACTGCATCTCCTGTTTCAAAGGCGATACACTCCTTTCGAACTTCGAGACCTCCAGTCGGCAGAAAAATTCTTGGTTATCTTGGGTACGCTACTTCTTCCGTGACTACAAGACTAACCAGTGGGATAGTTCTGTTCACGACAAATCCGTTCTTGCCCTCTGTGAAGAGACTTGTCCCTTTCCTCTGGCAGCTTATCTGGCTATGTGGCTGTCTCACTTCCTCTTCCCCGGATCTCCCGTAGATGGTTCTTCTGTCCGTATGTTTAGTTTGGCAGCTTTATTATCCCGGGGCTTGGAGATTCCCCTTGCTTCTCTCTTCTTAGGGACTTTATATCATCGCTTAGACGAAACAACCCTTGCCTTGAAAGAATCTGTTGGGAGGTAATCACTTTCATACATATTTTTTTATTAACTGTCCTTCAAACAACACTTCTTCTCCTTTAACCCTTTTTTTTTCTCATTGACCCAGGTATGACGTCAATTGCTTCATTCCATGCTCTTTCCTTCAGATTTTTCTTTTTGAACGCTTTTCGGGCTATTCTACTCTTGAGCATCTTTCTAAGAAGAAGAAGAAGTCTCCTCTTTTTTCATCACCCAACATCATTCCCCACACAACACGTTGGATTTATCACCAATTTAGTCCCGACAGTACATATTTACAGTCATTCCTTGATGATTATTCATGCTTCACTACTCGTCCCTATACCATTGTTTCAGGGGGTTGCGGTCATCTATTTCATTTTTTAAGCGCAAATTTCGTTTCTACTCAAGCCTCATCAGGAACAGATTGAGTGGTTCTGGGCTATCTTGGTTCGATTTCCATTGGTCCACAGAGCTTCCCTATTTCATTGAGAATAATGGATTTGGCACTATACTTTATTCTCCTCACAGGGTCATGAGGCAATTCAGATTTGATAAGGAACGCCCTTTCGATCACACCTGCCGAGGGAATTATGAGGCGGCTCTTCATAACTTTGTCTCTACCTTTCCCTCTTTTACATGGGCATTTCCAAGGTTACCAAATGATCCTCATAAATCTCTTCCTTTTGTCATACCAGATGATTCTCGGAGCGGGCGATACACTCCTGGTGAATGCAACTACTGGCTGGTCAATCTTAAGAGATGGCAGGATGATACCTTGATTTGTTAATTGCCAGTTTCTATTCCAAAATGTCTCCAATGGGGCCGACTGCTATGTTTTCCTAAGACCAATGTCCACTTAACGCTTTGGCCATACAGTAGCTGGTAGATTGAGCGTGAGGCTTTGATGCCTAAGTCTCTCTTCCTCAGTTAGTAGTATTCCTCCTCGAGATGATCCGAATACTTTTTCCACACATGCTCCTACTACTTCCAGAAGTCTTCCACCATGGGCTCCGTTTCGGTTGTCTCCTCCAGCTCCTTCGCAGGGATCCTCTGATGCCGAGGAAATGAGAGTTACTCGTTTTAAAACAAGAGCAGCTACTACTACTGATTCTGAGGTAGCTCCTCCTATTGCTTCTACCGTGGTTCCAGTCAGTCGTCCTCTTATTAGGCTTATCATAAAGCCAGTGGCAAAACGCCCTCTTGATAATGTTGATCTAGTATGCCGACAGCCGAGGATCCGATCAAGAAGCGTCGTAGAAATTTGGTAATTTTTTCATACTATTCTCATTTTTCTTTCATCCCTTGTATAACTGCTTTCATATTTCCTTGGGTAATTATTTCCTTGATTTTCATATTATAGAGGTCGATGAAGATGATGATGACGACGCTCCTTTTGGGTTTATGTATAGTACTGCAAATTAGGCGGCTGCAGTGGCTTCCACTAGTCACGAGCCTCCCCAACCTATCCTTGTAGATATTGAGTCATCTACTCCTCGCGATGATTGTGTTAGTCTTGATGCTAAGGATACTTTATCTGATGTGAGCTCGAGTCTTGCTGTGGGTGATACATAAATTTCTTCAAACCTTCCTATGACTTCTCCACATGATGGGCCTTAAAATATTGATAAGACTCTTATCATTCTGAAACTATTGGTGATATTCATCCTCCCCAGAAAGATTCTACCGAGTTGGTGATTGCTCGGGATGGCATTGTTGATGGTACTTTGGGTGGGTTGAATGACATTCCCTTTTTTGTGACATCTCCCGACTCTTTTTCCATTGACTATATTGTAAGTATCTTTCTTTAATCACCATATGATTTTTCTTGAGTTTCCTTTCTTTCTTTTTTTTCTTAATAATATATTGTGCTTTGACATTTTATTTTTAGAGCGAGAAGATGAAAGATTTTCCTTTGCCTGTTGAGGCACTCGATTTATTTGACGCTCTCCATCCGGATGTTGTCTACTCGCCATATAGTGACCTTGGTTATCCTCCAGGTGGCCAAGACTTCAAGGAATTTTCAGCCTTACATCATCTTTATGCTCCTCCATCTCTTGTCTCGACAAATTCCATGGTGGTGTCTAAAGTAGATCCTACCAGAGCTTCCTTCATTCCAAGTGGGGATCTTATTTCTTGGAGGGATTTCCAGATATCATCTTCTAGTCAGGAAAGTCTAGAGCATCTCCTAGCTCGGTTCCCGGAGATACTTGACCGACTGATTATTAAGGCAGTTTCTTCCCAAACCGTCTTCCTAGATCAGCTCGCAAGCCTTGTTCTTGAGTTTCATACTCTTTCTTTATATTCTTTACGAGTCGAGTACTTGAAGAAGTTTAGCGATGATGTAGATGACCTTGCAGCCGTGGGTGTTGACATGTCTCCTTTTCGTACTAGGCTGGATCTTCTCAAGTCAATTTTTAATCTTGTTGCACTACGTTAGGAGATTGTTGTACGTAAGTGTGAAGATGAATCCTTTTCAGTGCGATTTTCTGAGCTTAACGAAGCCGCAAACAAATTGAAGATCCAGTCTCAAGATTTAGAGGGCCAGCTTCGGGATCTAGAGGCCAAGTTTCAGGATGTAGAGTACCAGCGACGGGACTTAGAGTCAACTACCCGACAGGTTAGGGAACTAAAAGCTGTAAATCTTAAGATTCAAGATGCTGCCATTGCTGACTTAGAAGCTTTAATTATGCATCCACCTCAGTTTGATATTTCCTGGCCTTTAGTTCATAACTTGTTGTAGTAGTTTTTTTTGATTTCCTATTTCAGAAACTCATTTACACATTTCATTTATCAAAATGTAGTTTCTTTAACATTGTTGATTGCTTTTAATTTGAATGATTTCTTAAAACTCAATATTTATCATTGAATCACAAGTTATTCAAATTAATACTTCAAGACGACAATATGTATTATAAACAAGCAAACATAAATTTTGTCAAAAACATGTATATATATTTTCAACAAATCAACACTTGAATTTATACTTTTTTTAAGAAATTAAAAAAAAACATTCAAGTATAAGTGAAAGTTTGTCAATTCATTGATAATCAAATTGCTTTTAACGAAAAGTATAACATTTCATATAATAAATCTTTCTTTTGTCGAAGAAAGCATAACGTTCGCCACTTTTAGAGATAAAGTGTAACTTTCTTGCTTTTGTCGAATAAAGCATAACGTTCGCCACTTTTAAAGATAAAGTGTAACTTTCGGGGTTGAGGGCTTATACTCAGGTGCCTCAGTTACTTTTAAAGTTGAAAGTATAACTTCCAAGGGCTGTTAATCAGGTGCCTCGATTACTTTTGAATTTAAAAGTGTAACTTTTGAGGGCTGTTAGTCAGGTGCCTCGATTACTTTTGAAGTTGAAAGTATAACTTTTTGATTCGAGGGCTACTAATCAGGTGTCTCGATTACTTTTGAAGTTAAAAGTATAACTCTTTGATCCGAAGGCTGATAATCAGGTGCCTCGATTACTTTTAAAGTTGAAAGTATAACTTTTTGTGTTGCTCTTCTCATGAATAATATTTTTTTACCCACTTCAATTTTAATGGGCCTGAGATAGCATCTGATCCCACACGAGATATCTTGCAATACCCGCTTTCGGAGATCTCAATTACCCTATACGGGCCTTCCCATTTGGGGTAAAATTTGGTGGTTGGTGTTCCCCTCATGACTTGAGTTGCCATTTTGAGCACCAGGTCTCCCACCAGAATCTGTCTTGGTACCACATCGGTATTGTATTATCGTCGCAGTCTTTCATGGTACCGTTCAAGCTTTTCTTTAGCTTTGTCTTGGAAGTTAACTAAGGCCTCCAGGGCGGTTGGTTGTTTCTCTTCCTCGACTAAGCTTCAAAGTCTCATTCGAGCTGAAGAGATTTCTATTTTGGCGGGCAAAATAGCTTCTTCACCATAAACCAAAGCGTATGGGGTCTCACCTATAGGCTTTCTTTTTAAAGTTCAATATACCCATAACGCTATTGGTAGTTGTTCTTCCCATGTCTTCGGATAATCGTCTAGGGTTTTTGATAAGATTTTTATCACGGTTTTGTTTGTAGCATCTGCTTGTCTGTTGCCTTTCGGGTAATAGGCTGATGATTTATAGTTTTTCACCCTGTATCTTTCCATCATATTTTTGATGTCCCTTTTGATGATGGGAGTTCCATTATCTGAAAAAATGATCTTTGGGATCCCAAAACGGCAAATGATGTGCTCCTTGATAAAATTTTCCACTACTGGTCCCGTAGCCTTCTTCAAGGGTATTGCTTCCATGCACTTTATGTACATCTCAGTGGCAGTTAAAATCCAGATGTTACCCTTGGAATTAGGGTGAACATGACCTATTAGATCCATTTCTCATGTATGAAAGGGCCATGGTGTTGCTAAGGTTGGCAAATCCACGGCGGGAGGATGTATCAAGTTTCCATGTATTTGACAAATGTGGCACTTTTTAACAAATTCTAGACAATCTCATTTCATCTTTGGCCAGTATTAACCATGATCGATAAGATGTTTGTACAACTTGGCTCCCCCTTGGTGTTCATCCTTGTGCATTTGGTAGACCAAATCTTTGGCTTCGCCTAGTTCCAAACACCGTAAGGGCTTGCCATTGAACCCTCTTCTAAACAATTCTCCATTTTGCAAGAAGAATCGTTGTGACTTTTTCTTTATTATAATTACGTCCTTCTTTTCGGTCGGAAGATTCCCGCTTTGTAAGAACTCCACATAAGGGATTCGCCAATCCGCTATGTCATCAATGAAGGCGCATTTCTCATCCCTAGGGTATTCTTGGCATGAAACACATTGACGTTGTAGGGCATATATTTCCTTCTTTATTTCGGGCCAATAATACCCTTGGCGTTACAGCCTCCGATACAAGCCTATGTCTGCCAATCCGTAGTTCTCATCATGCACCTAATGTAAGACTCTATTAGCTTCCTACCTGCCCAAGCATCATGTCAATACACCATCTGGTTCTTTGTGATACAAGACACCTTTGATGATGTTATACTTCTGTAGCTCCATGATTGGTATTGTTCCTTCCTTTGTTTTCAATTGATGGGAGATGTCATAATCATGTCATACACCTGTCCATCTTCGCACTACGGGTCAAAGCTATCAAACAATAGATCATCTTTGCACTACAGACCAAAGATATTCAACAACATATCATCTTTTGCACTACTGAGCCAAAGACATACAACCAGTAAAACCAATAACCAACAAAGATAATAAAGAATGGAATAATAAAAGAATTTCACCATGTATGTAGCATTTCGCATGATGTGTTATTCCAACATAATAATAAAGAATGGAATAATGAAAGAATTTCACCATGTATGCGATGTCAGCGTAGATAGGTTATTCCAACATAATAATAAAGAATGGAATAATGTAAGAATTTCACCATGCGTCGTAATCCGCACGCATGTGAGTTATTCAAAACAGAATAATAAATAATGGAACCAGTCATGCGTAATCACACGCATGTGATATTCCAATGTAATAAATAAGAATGGAATAACAACGAAATTCACCATAAATGCGATAGATCGCATGAATAAAGTTATTCCAATAGAATAATAAATAATGGAACCAGGTCAGCGTAATATGCACCGACAGGATATTCCAACAGAATAATAAAGAATGGAATAACAACAGAAATCACCATGCATGCGATAGATCGCACAGACAGGTTATTCCAACAAAATAATAAATAATGGAACCAGGACATGCGTAAACGCACAGCCAGGATATTCTGACAGAATAATAAAGAACGGAATAATAGAAGAATTTCACCATGTATGCGGTACTTCGCATAAACATGTTATTCCAACATAATAATAAAAAATGAAATAACAGAAGAATTTCACCAAGAATAGGGTAGTCCGCGTATACAGGAGTTCTAATAGAATAATAAAGAATAGAATAACAGAAGTTCTCTTCATGAATATAAAAGAAATAACACCCCTTACGGGCACAACAAATAATATCTCTTACTTTTGAAAGAAGAGTATTCCGACTGGTAGGGCGAGGATATACTCGAAGAAATTTGTACTACGCTCAAAGCTTTCTTAAACTCTAAAGAAATACGCTCAAGATTATAGAAGAAGAACTCTCTCTATAGTTTCTCTCTCTAGAGTTTCAGTGAATTCGTAAAAAATAATGAAGGAATGAGCTTATTTATAGAAGAAAGGATCGCATAAGTAACTAATTCATGAACGGTCCGATTGATTTACTTTTAATCGGACGGTCCATATTTAAAGCAAAATCTTTTAAATAAAATATAATATATTCTATTTATAATCTAATAAAACGAATAACTTTATAAAAGTATTCTATTTTATATAAAAAGATTTTACTATGCAAAACACTATCACAGTAACTATGCAACACTATACATAATAAAATATAATATATTCAATTTATAAAATAACTTTATAAAAGTATTCATTTTTATATAAAAAGATTTTACTATGCAAAACACTATGCATAATAGAATATAATATATTCTATTTATAGAATAACTTTATAAAAGTATTCTGTTTTATATAAAAAGTTTTTCTATTTTATTACATGAATAATACTAATAAAATAAAACTTATCACCTTTATTATAATTTCAACCAACTGCCTAAAAATTACCACATCTCTTCATGGAATAATATTGTACTCAAAATGATTCGAATCAAAAGAAATAAATTTTTCTAAATTGAATAGTACCCCATGAATAGTACTTCGGGAATAGTACCCTATGAATAGTATCCCGACACAAAAAGTGTCCCAAATATCCGAGTGAACAATACTAGAGTGAATAGTAATCGTGAATAGTAACGGTGAATAAACTCGTGAATAGTTCTCCCACACCTAAAAATACCCCAAATACCCAGAAAGTGAATAATATTCTAGTGAATAGTAATTTAGGTGAATAGTAACTCGTGAATAGTACTCTGACACAAAAAGTGCCCCAAATACTCGAGTGAACAATACTAGAGTAAATAGTAATCGGGTATTTTATGACAACTTGTCTACTTTGAAAATTTTTCACATATCACCCTTAACTTTAAACTTTTATCAATTTAACTATTTACCAAAATAGAAAAATTGAATACTTTTATTTCATAAAATTCGGGGTCTCACAATCTCCCCTCCTTATGAAATTTCGCCCTCGAAATTTACGTAAATACCTGATATTCGAAGAGATGAGAATACCTTGTTTTCTTTTCGGATTGTACCTTCCCAGTTATTTCCTTTCTATCGTGATTTTCCATTTCTCATCTCCTGTATTTCAAATATCATTCTAGAATATAGTTTCAAAATAAGGGTTAATTGACATACCACATAATACTCCTATATTATGACCGACCAATTAAATAACAAATAAACTTAGGTAGGTCACACTAGCAAAGGAATTCTGCCTCTCCCTCCTAAGACGTTTCTGTCTCTCACATCTCAAACCAAATGATCATATCCCTAAGCTTTGATACCAAATGTGACGCCCCCAAAATTAGGTATACATCACCCGGGTCGCCAAATTACAAGGTACTGAATACAAATACAATCTTAAATATACAACAGTCGTGTAAAATACGACAAAAAATAGGCTACGAGTTTTAATACAAATATTGTCATCTAGACAATATCCGCACTCAATGGAGTCCTCATTACATTTATTATCACACAATTTCACAGAATAGTGAGGACTACTAATGCACCATCTAGGACCATCACTCTGTTCCCCGACTAGCCCCAGCTACGTTCTCATTTCCTGAAGAGAACAGTGAAAGAAAGGGTGAGCTCAACTAGCCCAGTAAGAAATATTATGACTAAGATAACGCAGAATAAATTATCATTAGCCTTCAACGGTGTTAAACTGATAAAATATAACAGACATCAAGTTTAACTGCAGCGGAACAAGCAATCCATTAGAAGAGTCAAGTAGAACATAATATCTACTATCTCTTCTAGATTAAAAGTTCATCGTTGATATTTTATTCATGTACTACTCATCAACAGTTCTTTGTTATACTCAAGACAAATAGAACTTTTATCACTTGTGTAAGACCCCGAAATTTTTAAATAAAAAGGAATTTCCTTTATTTATTATTTTGAAATAGTAAGGGTTGATTTGATTAATGTGGATAGTTAAGGGTTAAATACACAAATATTTCAAAATATCAAGTGGTTATAAAATATTCATTGTTGTTATTTGAGAATATTCGTTTTGGTCGTGGAATATTAAATCGCGTGGGGAATATTCGCATTTACTAGCGCAACATGTGTGGGCCCCATAACGAAAGCGATTGGATGAAGAAAACGATAAATATAAGTTGTTTTTAAATAATCGGCGTAGTTGTTACCAAGTATCATCTCTTGTTGGAATACCCGGTGGTTAAAACACACACTAAATACGCCGTTGTTGAACAAGAAGACTTTGCGGTATTGCACCAATTATTGATTCTTACGTAAAGAAGGCACTACTCAATAATGGTTACGATGATTCTTTGCTCAAAGATTTTATCGAGTTAATAATTGTTGCATTGATATTTTATATTCATTGTTGTTTCAATAATTGTCATTACAAAGATTTTTCATTATCGAAGCAATAATTCATATTATCTAATAATATTATTAGATAACATTATTGGCAATGTCTAGAAAGTTCTGTCTAAGGAGAGGTTTGGTCACCTAATTGCGCGCACTACTAAGAAGAAATTCTTATTGAAAGCCCCTCTTCCTGGGAACCGCACGGTTGTCAATATTGTGATTCGTAATATTATTTGTGAATAATTAATTATTGATTTATATGATGAGGAAAATATTGATTTTATGTGGATATAGATGGAGAAAATTTTAAAATGACAATTGTTGAAAATTAATATTTTATCTTTTTCTCGATAAAATAATTCATTTAAATATATTATTTTAATAATATATTAACGGTGATATTTTTACAATGAATGTGGGATATATGAGTATATGAGGAGGAAGAGTATTTTGTGGCATTAAATGTTTAACACATGTTTTGTGTGTTGGTGGACACAATTATTGAAACGAAATTTGATTATAAACTTGTAAAATCACCCGTTTGTGGATTTCGGTCAATTTCTCTTTGAATTTGGAAAAACTTTCTTCTGTAAAGTTGTAGAGAATTGAATTTCCTATAAAACTCATGAGATTCGAATTTTCTGATGAAAGGGCTATTTATTATGAATTATTGAAGTTCAAAGTTTGAAATAATTAATTTTGGGAGTTTTAGTTAATTATTTTGAGAAAAACGTTTTTTGCAACTAAGTTGGCCTCACATGTGATTCAAATGGGTTGAGATCAGTTGTCTAAGGTGGGCTAAAGAAAATGTGAAAATATATTAATATTATATTCAATTTTACGCTTTTGGTGTTCTAAGCATTTTCCTATAAATAGGGTCTTGGGTTAGAATTGAAAAACACACGAAAACCCAAGTTTCTCTCTATTTCTCTCTCGATATAGTGAGCGATACTTGTGAGTATACTTTGAGTATTGTTAGATGGTGCAAGTTCCTTCAAAGACTATATACGGTATTCCAAATTTAGAAGTACTAATCTTTCGAGGTAAGGATATTATTTTTTTGTAATGATATTATTTCTTCAATATCATTATCTTTGAAATGTTGATCCAAGTTTTTATCAAATTTGGAACTTTTTCATGTCTGGGTTACTATTCATGGGTTACTATTCATGAGTTACTATTCATGAGTTACTATTCACGATTACTATTCACGAGTTCACTATTACTATTCATGAAAGCGTGAAGATGTTTCTCTGGAATTTCTATCTTTTGGTGTCCTGAGTTACTATTCACGATATCGGCACTATTCACGATATCTGATACTACTCAATTTAAAAATAAAATTTCTTCTTTTCGTCTAAAACATCTATTCTCGGATACTAACTCGATTGTATCCATGTTTTGATCATTCTTGAATTTTACACCACTATGATTATTTTTGAGGTATTTTTGACGTGGATAAAACCAAGTACTAATCCTTAATCCTTAATCCTTGTCATTTTGTTTCACCGGATTCGCTTTTTTTAAAAATATTTTTCATCATCCTCGGTCTTAAATGATGATATTATGGAATATCTTTGGCCCAGTAGTGCAAAGATGAATGATTTCTTAAGAATATCTTTGGCCCGTAGTGCAAAGATGAATGATTTCGAAGAATATCTTTGGCCAGAGTGCAAAGATGAACAGTGTTTAAATGAATATGACTAATCGATGAATATCTTTGGCCTCAGAGTGCAAAGATGAATATTTGATTCGAGATGTATATTGATTGATGTTACAGGGATAAAAGATAGAAGATGAACTTTTAAATTCATACATAGAAGATAGTAGTTTACATTCTCTACTTAACTCTTCTAATGAATTATTATTTCATTGCGAATATTGATTTAAAATTTGTTGTCTATTGTATTCTATTATATTTTTCCTGTTGAAGACTAACGATAATTTGTTGTATATTATCTTAGTCATAATATTCTTTTATCGAGCTAGTTGAGCTCACCCTTTTCCTTTTGTTCCATTTTTCTCGGAGGCGAGAATATAAGCGATACAGCCTGTATGGAATGAAGGTTTTAGAAAGGATTGTTTAGTAGTCCTCACCATTTTTGTAAAATAATGTATCAATAATGTATCAATAATGTATAGATATTGTCTAGAAGATAATATTTGTATTCAAACTCACAGCTTTCTTGTTGTAATAATAAAGTTGTAGTTGCTTTACATACCGATTTGACAACTCGTATTAGTGATGTATACCTATTTTGGGGGCGTCACAGCTTAGTATCGAGCTTAGGATATGATCTCCGCAGCGGAGATCGGGAAATAGAACTAGGAGGGAGAGATGAGTAAATCCTTCGCTAGTGTGTCCTACCTAAGCTTATTTGTTAGTTGGTCAAGATATAGGGATATTATGTGATATATTGATTTCCTTAATTAACCCTTGTTTTATGACAAAGATTTGAGAATGTCGACTAAGAATATTAACAATGGAAATGAGGCCGTGGAGATGCTCAGACTCACCAACGAGGAGAACGTGCAACAGTCGGGCAATGTTCCTCCCGTGAACAACACCATTGAAAGCAGATGATGAACGAGGGATGTTTAGAAGTTTTTTGCAGCTTCATGCAAAATCGCATTTAGGAGACTCGTGTTCAAAATACAGAGGAAATGATAGCAATTCACGGGTTGTCACAACCAAGCGCTTCAAAGAGTTGGGACCACCGAATTTAAGGGAAAGCCAGATCCGATCATGGCGGAAACATGGGTCAAACAAATTACCAAGATATTCGATGTCTTTGGATGCACGGAGGAATGAAGGTTCCATTCGCCACCTTTATGTTCCATGGCGAAAGTGACTCATCGGTGGAGTCTGCGGCGGGCCATCCATCCAAACTTTCGGCATGTCTTGGGAGACGTTTGAAGCTATTTAATGACAAATACTTTCCTCGAAAGTGTTCGTTATATGAAGGAAGTGGAGTTCATCGATTGGAACAAAACAACATGACGGTGTCTCAAAGACGAGGCAAAGTTTGCGAGTTATCCAGTTTGCACCTCATTTGGTGGAGAATGAGGAACGTATGACGCGGATGTTTCTTAGAGGTTTGAAACCCTGATACGTCGAGATCTCATTTCTCATAAATTTTCTCTCTATTCAGATGTTGTAAAATGGGCTCAATTATTAGAAGCGAGATAACGAGTACGGTTTCTTGAGGACCACAACCAGGATCGTATCGTAGATAGCGATCAATGTAATAATGATAACTCATGGAGAAAGAAATGAATTGACAGAAATGGTAACCACTCGGTGGTAATCATGGCCGTGAAAATAGAAGAAGCGAGTCAAGAGGAGATTTTAAAAGAGGAGATTTAACAACGACCATGTGAAGATGACAAAGGTCTTACAAAGAATCGGTTCTAAGGGAGGAGAACGACCACCGGTCATATATGCTATAAATGCGGAAAGAGGGACATATCGATCAAACCGTCCCACAACAGCTTCAAGGTATGCTATAATTGTGGAAAGGAAGGACATATCGCACGAGATTGTACGGTAGCGAAACCTAGTTCAATGGGGACGGTGACTAAAAAGACCGTCCCTAAAAAGTCAAAGTCAACGATTCCGGAAGAGCGTTTATTATGACCGTCATAATGCGAGGAACCCAAACGAGGTGATCACGGTAAGCTATTTATAAATTCTTGCGAAGTTTATACCTTACTTGATACTGGGTCTACCCATTCATTTATCTCTCCCGCTTGTGCTCAACGCTTAAACTTGACTCGGAGAAATTAGACTTTGACCTATCTGTGGAAACTCCGTTAGAGAAACTTTCATCACATCCATTGCTTATAAATCTTGTTTGATTCAAAGTTGGCACCATTACCTTACCCGTTGACCTTATCTCTTTAAAGATACTTGCTTTTGATGTGATTTTAAGGATTGATTGGTTAACTACTCATCATGCCAAAATTGATTGTTTTCGTAAGGTTGTTAGTTTTCATATTTCTAACCAACCCGTTGTATGCAATTCAAGCAACTAAACCATTAAAATCGATCACCGTCATATCTAATCATAAAGCTATTCGTTTATTAAAAAAGCAGGATGTCAAGCTTTCTTAGCCCATGTTATGGATTTGAATAAAGACACGTCAAATTTGAATAATATTCTGTTGTTATTGACTTTCCCGACGTATTTCAAGAACTTCCTGCCCACCCCGAACGTGAAGTTGAATTCTTTATTGATCTTGAACCCGTATAAAGCCCATTTCTAAAACCCCATATCGAATGGCTCTGTTTGAACTTCAGGAGTTAAGGTCCAACTACGAGAATTGTTGGACATCGGTTTCATTCTGTCCCCAAGTACATCTCCTTGGGGTGCTCTGCTTTTATTTGTAAAGAAGAAAGACGGGAGTATGCGACTTTGTATTGACTATCGGAATTGAACCATGTCACCATCAAGAATAGGTATCCTCTACCTCGTATTGATGACTTGTTTGACCAATTGCAAGGGGCACAATTCTTTTCAAAAATCGATCTTCGCTTACGGATATCATCAAATGAAGATTAGAATCGAGGATATTCCAAAGACCGCCTTGAACTTCCCTATGGGCATTATGAATTCTTAGTCATGTCTTTCGGACTAACTAATGCTCCTGCGGCTTTCATGGATATGATGAACCGAGTATTCAAGGAATATTTGGATCAATTCGTTGTTGTCTTTATTGATGACATCCTCATATATTCCAAAAGCCGTGAAGATCATGAGCACCATTTGAAGCTGGTACTCCAAAGGCTTCGTGAAAACCAACTATATGCCAAATTGAAGAAATGCGAGTTCTAGCTTGAGGAAGTAGCATTCCTTGGGCACGTGGTGTCGAAACATGGAGTATCTGTTGATCCGTGAAGATTGAGCAATACAAAGTTAGAGCAACCAAGTCGGTGGTATCAAGTCACGTAGCTTTTGGGCTTAGTTGGTTATTATAGGAGATTCGTGGAAGGGTTTTCTCGAATCGCTACTCCATTAACTCAAATAACTCGGAAGGATACAAAATTCGTTTGAGCCGCGAAGAATCAGAAAAAGTTTCCAAGAGCTTAAGAGGAGACTTATTTCTAAGACTGTTTCTAACAATACCATCCGGTTTCGGATGGATTTGTTATCTACAAATGATGCTTCGTGCAAAGGTTTAGGATGTGTTCTCATGCAACGTGGGAAAGTCATAGCCTATGCCTCGCGACAACTTAAAGAGTATGAGAGGAATTATCCTACTCATGATCTAGAGTTAGCGGCCAGATCATTTTCGCGCTAAAAAATATGGAGGCACTATCTATATGGGGAGAAAGTGGAGATATATTCGCACCATAAAAGCCTTAAATATTTCTTCACTCAAAAAACTCAACATCTTGGCAAAATGACGTTGGCTCGAGCTATTGAAAGACTACGACCACACTATTCAATACCATCCCGGTAAAAGCGAACGTGGTAGTGACGCATTGAGTAGAAGATCATATGCGAACGAGCGAGTGCGATGATGTCAAGTATACGCATAGAGCCAACTTTAATAGAAAAAGTTAAGGTTGCTCGAGCCACCGAATCTTGAAATGATGCGCGTATGAAGAAGAAAGTACAAGAAGGAGCTATTCCTAAGCGAGAATTGATGAAGAAGAATACTTGAGTCCACTCTAGACTTTGTGTTCCTAACGACTCGATTTGAAGTACAAGATTATGATGGAGGCACAATACGCCATTTGCAATCCATCCTCGAAGTACTAAAATGTATCATGATCTTCGACATACATTTTGGTGGAACAATATGAAGAGAGAGATTGCAAAGTTTATCTCGATGTGTTTAACTTGCTAACGTGTAAAGGCGGAGCATCTTGTACCTAAAGGGTCCGCTGCAACCACTTGAGATTCCTAAATGGAAGTGGGAACACATTACTATGGATTTTGTTACTGGTCTTCCTACGCTTTCTCAAGGCATCAATGCTATTTGGGTTATTGTTGATAGATTAACCAAGTCTACTCATTTCTTGTCGACACG
Source organism: Panax quinquefolius (assembly GCA_020205615.1). Classification (NCBI taxonomy): domain Eukaryota; kingdom Viridiplantae; phylum Streptophyta; class Magnoliopsida; order Apiales; family Araliaceae; genus Panax; species Panax quinquefolius. Next base: position 138,566,715 of record CM035160.1, read on the forward strand.
GAGACTTATTCCTTGAACGCCTTGCTAGTATGTACGTGAATGAGATTGTGAGGTTGCATGGCATGCCTGTATCCATAGTTTCGGATCGTGACCCAAGATTCACTTCAAGATTTTTGGTTAGCTTGCAAAAAGCTATGGGCACTGATTTGCGATTTAGTTGACATACCATCCCCAAACAGACGGACAATCGAGAGAGGACTATTCAAACTCTTGAAGATCTATTAAGACTCTGTGTCCTAGACTTCAAGGGTAGTTGGGATAAGTATTTACCATTGGTGGAATTCTCCTACAACAACAGCTATCAAGCAAGTATAGGTGTGGCTCCATTTGAAGCATTATATGGATTTAAAATGTCGTTCTCCAATATGTTGGGATGAGGTGGGTGAAGAAACATTGTTGGGACCCGAAGTTAAATGCGTATGACTCTAAGAAAAGATCCAAATTATTCGACAACGATACAAACCGGCACAAGATCGACAAAAGAGTTATGCGGATCTTCATCGAAAGGACGTGGAATTTAATGTAGGGATCATGTATTGTTGCATGAGTTGCTCCATGGAAGGGAGTTACAAGATTTGGGAAGAGAGGAAAGCTCAATCCACGATTTATTGGTCCATTTCAAATTCTTGACCGGAAGTAGGAAATGTAGCCTATAGACTTACGTTACCTCCGAGTATGTCTCGTGTTCATAATGTGTTTCATATATCATGCTTTCAGAATATGTGAAAGACCCAAACCATGTTATTGAGTAAGAACCTGACGAGATAGTCAAGACATAACGATGAGGAGGTACCCGTCAAGATCTTGGATAGGAAGGAGCATGTCCTACGCTGCAAAGGTCATACCACAAGTTAAAGTTTTGTGGAGGAATCATGCTATAGAGGAAATGACCGGGAATTGAAAGCGGAAATGAAAGCGAGGTATCCTCACCTTTTCAAACACCAGTATGCGTCACGTCAATTTCGAGGACAAAATTTCATAAGGAGGGGAGGTTGTAAGACCAAAAATTTTTAAATAAAAGGAATTTCCTTTATTTATTATTTTGAAATAGTAAGGGTTGATTTGATTAATGTGGATAGTTAAAGGGTTAAATACGCAAATATTTTAAAATAAGCAAGTGGTTATAAAATATTCATCATTGTTTGAGAATATTCGTTTGGTCGTGGAATATTCGTCTTCATCGGGGAATATTCGTATGACGACCGTAGCAATGCATGTGTGGGCCCCATAACGGAAAGCAATTGGATGAAGAAAACGACAAATATAAGTTGTTTTTAAATAATCTACGTAGTTATTACCAAGTATTATCTTGTTGGAATACCCGGTGGTTAAAACACACTAATACGCGTTGTTGAACAAGTAGCACACCAGTATTGCACCAATTATTGATTCTTACGTGAGAAGGCACTACTCGATAATGGTTACGATAATTATCGCTCAATATTTTATTGAGTTAATAATTGTTGCGTTGATATTTTATATTCATTGTTGTTTCAATAATTGTCATTACACAAAGATTTTTCATTATCGAAGCAATAATTCATATTATCTTAATAATATTATTAGATAACATTATTGGCAATGTCTAGAAAGTTCTGTCTAAGGAGAGGTTTGGTCACCTAATTGCGCTCCAGTAAGAAGAAATTCTTATTGGAAAGCCCCCTCTTTCCTGGGAACTGCCTGGTTGTCAATATTGTGATTCTGTAATATTATTTGTGAATAATTAATTATTAATTTATATGATGAGGAAAATATTGATTTTATGTGGATATAGATGGAGAAAATTTTTAAAATGACAATTGTTGAAAATTAATATTTTATCTTTTTCTGATAAAATAATTCATTTAAATATATTATTTTAATAATATATTAACGATGATATTTTTACAATGAATGTGGGATATATGAGTATATGAGGAGGAAGAGTATTTTGTGGCATTAAATGTTTAACACATGTTTTGTGTGTTTGGTGGACACAATTATTGATCAAATTTGATTATAAACTTGTAAAATCACCCGCTTATGGATTTCATCAATTTCTCTTTGGAATTTGGAAAACCTTTCTTCTGTAAAGTTGTAGAGAATTGAATTTCCTATAAAAACTCAAGCGAGATTCAATTTTCTGATGAAAGGGCTATTTATTATGAATTATTGAAGTTCAAGTTCAAATAATTAATTTTTTGGGAGTTTTAGTTAATTATTTTGAGAAAAACGTTTTTGCAACTAAGTTGGCCTCATGTGATTCAAATGGGCTGAGATCAGTTGTCTAAGGTGGGCTAAAGAAAATGTGAAAAATATATTAATATTATATTCAATTTTCTCGCTTTGGTGTTCTAAGCATTTTCCTATAAATAGGGTGCTTAGGTTAGAATTGAAAAACACACGAAACCCAAGTTTCTCTCTATTTCTCTCTCGATATATTGAGCGTATTCTTGTGAGTATACTTTGAGTATTGTTAGATGGTGCAAGTTCCTTCAAAGACTATACCCATAGATTCCAAATTAGAAATCTAATCTTTTCGAGGTAAGGGATATTATTTTTTGTAATGATATTATTTCTTCAATATCATTATCTTTGAAATGTTGATCTGAAGTTTTTATCAAATTTGGAACTTTTTCATGCTCTCGGGTTACTATTCATGGGTTACTATTCATGAAGTTACTATTCACGAATTACTATTCATGAGTTCTTATTCACGAGTTACTATTCACGAGTACTATTCACGAAGCGTGAAGATGTTTCTGTGGAATTTCTATCCTTTGGTGTCCTGAGTTACTATTCACGATATATTGGCACTATTCACGATACTCTGACTATTCACGATACTTGGACTATTCAATCAAAAATAAAATTTCTTTTTTTAGTCCAAAACATCTATTCGGATACATACTACGATTGTATCCATGTTTTGATCATTCTTGAATTTTACACCACTATGATTATTTTTTTGAGGTATTTTTTGCGTGGATAAAACCAAGTACTGAATCCTTAATCCTTAATCCTTGTCATTTTGTTTCAATTGGATTCGTTTCTTTAAAAAATATTTTCATCATCCTCGGTCTTAAATGATGATATTATTGAATATCTTTGGCTGTGAGCAAAGATGAATGATTTCTTAAGAATATCTTTGGCTGGCTCAGAGTGCAAAGATGAATGATTTCTGAAGAATATCTTTGGCCGTAGTCAAAGATGATGCAGTGTTTAAATGAATATGACTAATCGATGAATATCTTTGGCACTGTAGTTAATTCTGAAGATGAATATTTGATTCGAGATGTATATTGATTGATGTTACAGGATAAAAGTTAATCTTTTGGATGTTTTTAAGTTTTTGATGTCTATTCATGCATGTTTTATGTTGTTTTGTAGGAATTGGGACAAAAGTTACTTGGATCAACGTTTGGGGTGGCTAGATGCGCGTTTTCGGTTTTCCATTTACACAATAGTCACTTCAGAGCCAATTTAAGTATTGATCAGGACCTTATTTCGAAAACTTAAAGAATAAAAGTTGTAGATCTACGTCTTCTCTTTCCGGAACATCTTGAATCATCAAAATCGGAGTTCGGACGAAGAAGTTATGGCCATTTTCCCAAAGGACGCTTGAAGCAAAAATTTTCGAAAATTGTTCCAGCAGCAGGGCCCAATTTAAGCTCATTTCAGCGCCGGGGCTCTAGGGGCAGAATCCTTGACCAGTGCCCAGCAAGCGCAAGGGAGGGAAGTTTGGTCAGGCTTGGACGCGTTTTGGGGCGAATTTTGACACTTTTCTGACTCCAAATTGGATTGGGTTTGTTCATAAGCTAAAAATTGGACTTGTAACCTATAAATCATTGATGTAAGACATAAAATAAAGGGAGATTACATAGATTAGATTAGAGATACACTCCATTAGATTAAACATTAACCCTAGTTCTTATTAGTTTTGGAGATTGAAGCAACTTGGAGATCATTGAAGATCAAGAGCAAGAACAAGAGAGGAGCATCAAATTTGCTGACAACAGATTCTATTCTCTTCTCTTATCATACTTTTATCATTTAATGTCTATTCAGTTGTGGATTCTTGGTTTTAATTCATTATTTATGAACTAACTCTTTTATTAAGATTTCAATTAAACCTTTTATGTCTATAAATTAGTTATTTGATTTATTCCAATTATTTATGTCAAAGTGAATTGTTTATATTGTCTTGAGCTTATGATTAATTATTTGATCAGTAATTACCTTGTTACAGAAGGAATTGAAAGAGTAATTCTAGGGTTAGAACTGGGCATGATAACATGTGACTTAGTTATTTGTATGGTGAATAATTAGGTTTGTGAATTAAATGGAAATATTTGTTCACCGCATGTAACACATAAGGAATTGGGATTGGAAAGAGTTTAATTCAATTGTTTTGCATAGGAATATAGCAAGATTAATCTGGATTAAATAGAAGTCAATTGATCACTTGAAAAGGACTTTTGGCATTTGAGAATTCTCGTTAACAATTCAAGAGGCATAATAATTGGGATAATTGGATAATTGATTTATAGTTCATAATTGGGGATATTGAAGTCTTAATCTTTTATTATCTAAATTCATTTATAAAGCAATTCAGGTTTAATTAGTTAATTTAGTTTTCTTAATTAGAAAAATCACGATTTGAGATTGTTTAAATAAAATTAGTTTGGTTAAGAATTAGTACTTTGGTGATTTTTATTAAATAATTCCTCGTGGGAACGATACTTTACTTTTTCACTTTATTACTTGTTGAATCGTGTATACTTGCATTATTCATTGATTGCAAAATCAATCAACAAGTTTTTGGCGCCGTTGCCGGGGAATTAGTTTAATAATTTTGCCAACATTAATTTTTATCAAATTAGTTTTAATTTAAACATTTTTTTCTTTAATTCTCTTTCAATTTTTTTTTCTCTCTTTTTTTCGTGTACCATGGATGACTTTCATGTATCAATGGCCATACACGAAACATGACTCGACCAATGGAAACATGGAGCCCACCATCCACACAACAAGTAGCAATGGTTTGTGAGTTATGTGTTTGAGTCATACTACGATCAATGTGCCATCAATTGGGAATCAACTCGATCACTTATAGGAGCTATAATCGATCTACCCAACCGTATTCGAATCAAAATGCCTATAATCCAGAGCCTATACAAATTGAGGCAAATTCGAAGACGTTGGAGGTTATCGCAGCCCAACAGAGGCGAAGGATTGCAAAAATGACTCAGCCAAGGGGAGCGGAGAATAATGGACTCGCAACAGCACTTTATGCATTATCAGCACAAATTGAGACACTTGCGAAGATGGTCGACGCTTTTGAAGCTCAACATCGTTAAAGTGTGGCGCTTACTAGTGATTATCGTGCTGGAAATCATATGAATCATCAATGCACCACCGCTTTTGAGCCAGATCAGATGGTGTGGTGATTACCCCAATAATTATGTCTATCCCAATAACTATTATCAGGATTGGGGATATCACCCAGATTTTTCATGGAGCCATACGCATCAAGATCAATTTTATGCTCCAAGCCCAATATACCCACCGGATTCCTCGTGTCCACCTCCACTACAACAGGAAGAACATTCAAATTTGGAGGAAGTTTTGTCCAAGTACATAGCTTCATGTGAGGAGAGGAGGATTAATCAAGAGATATTGAGTCAAAATTTTACGAACCGAACGGAACAACTAACCAATGCCTCGAACATTTGTCCTCAATACACTTGGCTCTATGACATAAATTCCGAGACTGATGGTGAGCCCGAACCAAGTCTGCAACCGGATGTGCCAAATGATATAGATGTTGAAAGAGAAGAAAGACTTGGGGACCAAGAAAAGGAGATCGGCGAAGATTTAACTGTAAGATTCAACGAAGATGAACCGATTTCATTAGTATCCCATGTGCCTCCTCCACCAAAGTTCAAGAATCCGGGCAGTTTTGCAAAACCATGCCCAATTGGCAGTCATGTCGTAGGCAAAGCTCTTTGTGACATAAGAGCTAGTACAACTGTGGAGTCATGGTGGGTTGAAAAGGAGAAGATAGAGGAAGATTCCATTATGTTTATTAAGCTTCAATGCCCCAATTGATCATAAACACAATGGAGAAAACACCTAGTTGTTGGACGCGCCTAATAGGGAACCCATCTAAAAGATCATGCTAGGTGACTTAAACTCAAGGGTTTTTACAATTGGGAACCTCCCAAAAGAGACATTATTACTGATGGATGGAGGGTTCCTTAATTTTCGTAGGGGAATTGGATAGAGAATTGAAGAAGTCAGGCTGAGACTATAAAACAAGCGCTTATTGGGAGGCAACCCAAGTTTAATTTTTATTTTTAGTTTTTATTAGGTTTTATATTAGTAGTTTTGAATTTGCATTTATTTAGAATTTAATAAAATTGTTTCTATCATGGTTTACAGGTTATTCAAGTCAAATTCAAGTGTGGTGCCCAATTTGTTCCATGTGCTTAGCCTATTCTCCAAACTTAGCGGACAAGGAGGAAGATTGCTATATTTTCAGGGAAGTCCTCTACTTTAATTTTTTTCTATTTTAGTCATTGAGGACAATGTCTAGTTTAAGTTTGGGGGCATTTTAGTTTTCGTATTGCATATAGTTAGTTATCTTCATGGTAGTTCATTTTTTTTGTGTTAGCACTGTCTTTTTTAGGTTGCATATAATACATGGTAGTTATTGGCATATTCATATATGTGTTGCATTAGTATGTGTTCATGTAGTATAATTGCATTATTATTATTTTTTTTGCATGAATATGTGCGATAGGTTGGTGTGGTCTTAGCTCGGCCTATGATAAGATTGGTTTTGCATGTTAACTTGAACAGTATTGATAATTGATGATGAGTTCTAATTTTAAACATGAAGAAAATCTGAGCCTGTCTGAAACTTATGTAACCGGTTAGCACTTAAAGTTTAACTGTTTTAATCCACTTGGTTCAAGGATTTCATAATTTGTTTCTGAGGGAAAATCTTGGTTAAAATTTAAGAAAATTAGTGAACTGGCGGTAAAGGTTGGATGACGTAAAAGCTTGAGTTTGGTGGAATCTAAGGGATATATATATACAAAATGAAAAAGAAAAAAATGGAAAAAAAATGATGAAAAGAAAAAAAATAGAAAATCCAAAAAAAAAAAAGAAAAGGAAGATAAACACCGTGGCATGCTTGTCTAGTTTTGTGGCCTTTGTTACTTGAGTAAGTAAGCCTGAGGGGATTGTCTTTACGCCTAGCGCCCTAAGGTCTTAATGGCTTGGGAGTCGTTGGTCGAAAGCTCGTTAAGGTAGCACTGAAAAGCCTAAGGGAATAAGACATTGCACAACCATGAGAAAAATAAAAAAATGAATAAAACAGGAGAAAGAGCAAAAATGCCCTTGTGGTTGAATAAAAGTATAAATAAATCCTGTATTTACCCTTAGACTTGGTAATTGCTTAGTTTTAACTGGAGTTGTCATGTTCACAAAAGTAATTGAATTGGAACTGGAATTTTCCTTCTAAGAAGTTTGTTATGTGATTATCTTGAACCGTGGTTGGTTAGAATGGTTAACAAGCACACACACACAACATGGGTGACGACTGGTTTGGATTGACTAATTGGTTAGAGTTATGGATTTTTGACTTGATTGGATAAATTATTTTAGTATCATTGGTATCTTTGAGGCCTGTTGCTATATATCATATTGATTTATTACTGGGTTCGTAGGTATATTAGGAAGTAGATCATGCGTATGCATTCATGTATTTAATTTACGTTGTTTATTTTTAGTTCTTTTGTGTTTTTGCTTGAGGACAAACAAAGGTTTAAGTTTAGGGATATTTGATGAGTGAGTTTTATACTCATAATTGAGTGCGTTTGAACTTAATCTTTTGGATTTTTTTAAGTGTTTATGTCTATTTATGCATGTTTTATGTTGTTTTGTAGGAATTGGGACAAAAGTTACTTGGATCGACGTTTGGGGTGGCTAGATGCGCGTTTTCGGCTTGCCATTTACACAACAGTCACTTCAGAGCCAATTTGAGTATTGATCAGAACCTTATTTCGAAACACTTAAAGAATGAAAGTTGTAGATCTACGTATTCTCTTTCCGGAACATCTGGAATCATCAAAATCGGAGTTCGGACGAAGAAATTATGGTCATTTTCCCAAAGGACGTCGAAGCAGAAAATTTTCAGAATTGTTCCAGCGTCGAGGCGCCCAACCCAAGCTCATTTCCAGCGCCGGGGCTCTAGGGGCAGAATCAGCGAGCGTGCTGCCAGCTATTTGCGCCGGGAAAGGGTTTGGTTAGGCTTGGACGCGTTTTGGGGCGAATTTTGACACTTTTCTGACTCCAAATTGGATTGGGTTTGTTCCTAAACTAAAAATTGGACTTGTAACCTATAAATACATGATGTAAGACATAAAATAAAGGGAGATTACATAGATTAGATTAGAGATATACTCCATTAGATTAGACATTAACCCTAGTTCTTATTAGTTTTGGAGATTAAAGCAACTTGGAGATCATTGAAGATCAAGAGCAAGAACAAGAGGGGAGCATCAAATTTGCTGACAACAGATTCTATTCTCTTCTCTTATCATACTTTTATTGTTTAATGTCTATTCAGTTGTGGATTCTTTGTTTTAATTCATTAATTATGAACTAACTCTTTTATTAAGATTTCAATTGAACCTTTTATGTCTATAAATTAGTTATTTGATTTATTCCAATTATTTGTGTCAAAGTGAATTGTTTATCTTGTCTTGAGCTTATGATTAATTATTTGATAAGTAATTACCTTGTTACTCTAGAAGGAATTGAAAGAGGAATTCTAGGGTTAGAACTAGGCATGATAACATGTGACTTAGTTATTTGTATGGTGAATAATTAGGTTTGTGAATTGAATGGAAATATTTGTTCACCGCATGTAACACATAAGGAATTGGGATTGGAAAGAGTTTAATTCAATTGTTTTGAATAGGAATATAGCAAGATTAATTTGGATTAAATAGAAGTCAATTGATCACTTGGAAAAGGACTTTTGGCATTTGAGAATTCATGTTAACAATTCAGTAGTCATAATAATTGGGATAATTGGATAATTGATTTATAGTTCATAATTGGGGATATTGGAGTCTTAATCTTTATTTATCTGAATTCAGTCATAAAGCAATTGAGTTTAATTAGTTAATTTAGTTTTCTTAATTAGAGAAATCACAATTTGAGGTTGTTTAAATAAATTGATTTGGTTAAGAGTTAGTACTTGGTAATTTTTATTAAATAATTCCTCGTGGGAACGATACTCTACTTTCACTTTATTACTTGTTGGCCATGTATACTTGCACGTATTCATTGATTGCAAAATCGATCAACAAATAACAACAGAATTCACCATGCATGCGATAGATCGCATGCATGTGTTATTCCAATGAATAATAAATAATGGAACCAAATGTCGAGCATAATACGCACCGATGTGGATATTCCAAATGTAATAATAAAGAATCTAATAACAATGAAATCACTATGCATGCGATAGATCGCATGCACGTGTTATTCCAATAAAATAATAAATAATTGAACCAGTCGTCACGCCAGAACGCACGCATGTGATATATTCTCGACGCGTAATAATAAAGAATGGAATAATAGAAGAATTTCACCATGTATGCGGATTGCCGCATAAACAAAGTTATTCCAATATAATAATAAAGAATGGAATAATGAAGAATTTCACCAAGTATAGGGTAGTCCAAGATACAGTTTATTCCAATAGAATAATAAAGAATGGAATAATGTAAGTTCTCTTCATGAATACAAAAGAAATAACACTCTTACTGGGTACAACAAATAATATCTCTTACTTTTGAAGAAGAAGAGTATTCTCATTGGTAGAGGCGAGGATATACTCAAGAAAAACTTGTATTATGCTTCAAAGCTTTCTTAAACTCTAAAGAAATACGCCAAGATTATAGAAGAATAACTCTCTCTATAGTTTCTCTCTCTAGAGTTTTAGTGAATTCGTAAGAAATAATGAAGGAATGAGCTTCTATTTATAGAAAAATGGACTGCATAGTAACTAATTCATGAACGGTCCAGATTGATTTACTTTTAATCGGACGGTCCATATTTAAAGCAAAATCTTTTAAATAAAATATAATATATTCTATTTATAATCTAATAAAACGAATAACTTTATAAAAGTATTCTGTTTTATATAAAAAGATTTTACTATGCAAAACACTATGCAGGCACTATGCAACACTACTATAATAATAAAATATAATATATTCTATTTATAGAATAACTTTATAAAAGTATTCTATTTTATATAAAAAGATTTTACAAACACTATGCATAATAGAATATAATATATTCTATTTATAGAATAACTTTATAAAAGTATTCTGCTTTTATATAAAAGTGTTTCTATTTTATTACATTAATAATACTAATAAAATAAAACTTATTACCTTTATTATAATTTCAACCAACAAATTCAAAAAATTAGCACATCTCTTCATGGAATAATATTGTACTCAAAAATAATTTGGACCGAAAAGAAATATATTTTTCTTGAATTGAATAGTACCAAATGAATAATACTTCTAAATAGTACCATGTTAATAGTATCCCGACACAAAAAGTGTCCCAAATAATTTAAAGTGAACAATACTAGAGTGAATAGTAATTGGGTGAATAGTAACTCCGTGAATAGTAACTCGTGAATAGTACTCGACACGAAAAAATACCCCAAATAATTCGAAAGTGAATAATATTCTTGATAAATAGTAATTTAGGTGAATAGTAACTTTCGTGAATAGTAACTTGTGAATAGTAACTCGTGAATAGTACTCGACACAAAAGTGCCACAAATACTCGAGTGAACAATACTAGAGTAAATAGTAATCGGTATTTTATTAATAACTTATCTACTTTGAAAAATTTCACATATCACCCTTAACTTTAAACTTTTATCAATTTAACTATTTACCAAAATAGAAAAATTGAATACTTTTATTTCATAAAATTTGGGGTCTCACAAAATTAATATCCAATTAAGTACAAAATTACTCCTTGAACAAATAAGTTCTGTTATTTGATGGACACCACTGCCCCCTTTGCAAATTTTGCATCACTGCAACTTTCTCACCATTGAGACCTTTAGAGCTTTTTTTTACAACCTTCCAAACAATGCTTGAACTCAGAATTTAATACAAAGAATTTTGAGTACAACAGACTCTTAATTTTCAGCTAAAAAGAATTAATAATCAATACAATGAATAGCTGAAAATAATTTTGATAGGCTTTAGACTATAACTGATTTATATACTTCAAGAGTTCCACACTGATATATACTTCCAGTGACTTGCTTTGCCGAGAAGGAGAAGTATATATAATAATAGGATCAACGGCTATACTGTTAGCATAAAAGATTTAGTACAAATAGAAAATCATATATATGATACTTGCATTTTGTTTAACCAACAAATATAATATAATCTCCTCAAATGATTAGCTACCAATGATATGATTGTTGGAAATGAGATTTGAAAACATTAAATATTAGAGTATTTTGAGGCTCAATTAAATGAGGGACCCACATTCCAAAAATATCGAGTCTTTGCACCAATGTGTTCTCCTTCATGAGGAGTATAACTTGGTACATTTATGTATTCAAATTCATTAAGAATTGAATGAGAAAATTGACTCCAGAGTCACCTACTTGAAGTTATAAATTGCAAAAGTCTCACATAGGGCATTAGAGGGAAAAATAAAGAACATATATATGGGATGTTTGCTCAATGGGAAGGGCCCCAAGGGGCACCCCACTTTTGTGGAAGGGGGGGGGGACCTAGCCAAGGCATGGTTGAAACCCACACGGTGGGTCGTGGGTCGTGGGTCGTGGGTCGGTCATGATATATATTTTTTAGACAAAAATTATTTAACGTTTTATCAGATTTTGTTAAAATAATTATCATGATACTACGTACTTTTATCTTTACAAGATACTACGTAGTTTTGATGCCAACGGTAATAAACCGCGCCAACGGTAAACAACCGCGCCAACGATAATATTCCAACGATAATAAACCGCGGAATTGTTCCTATAAATAATCGATGTGGGAGCGCCTAAAAAGAATAAGAAATTTCCTTCCCGTTCTATTTTTTCCGTTTCCCGTTCTGCAAGTATAGAATCCCGTTCTCTATCAAATTTTTCCGTTCCCGTTTCTGTATATTACCGTTTCCGTTCTACTTCTTTCCGTTGCAGTAGGTTTCCCGTTCCGTTCTGCTAATTCCCATTGCAGTATTCTCTTCTTTGAAAAAATAACTCTGTGCAGTTAGTTTTTCCCAGTTTTCTGATTGCATGCATCATTATAGTTCATACAGTTCAGTACATAACATAATGTTGTGTTCGTAGAGTTCTTAATTTTGAAGTGCTTCTAATTAAGAAATGGAAATTCGTTTTATCTTGGGAAGCAATTATTCATTTAATCCTTTAGCACCAGTGAGGGAATAAATTTGCTTTAAGGAGACTTTGTGAATTCAAAGGACTCAGATTTATTTGTTTATATTTGACATTTTATAATTCTATTTTGGTATATATATATATATATATATATATATATATATATATATATATATATATATATATATATATATATATATATATATATATATAATACTATATATTACAATCTTATCTTAAAGCAAATTTATATTTTCCGAAATTACAGATTATTTTATATGAGCAGAAAAATAAGTTTTTGTATATATATAACATTCTCAAAAAGTATATATATACACTCTTCGCATGTTCGAATTTTATTACATGTTAAGTATTATGTTATTATTTATATCTTACGTAAATATTAAATATATTACATGTTAGTTGATTTATACATTACATTATTTTATATACTACATGTTAAGTGAATTATATATATTACATTATTGTTTGCATGTTAATATAATGTTTTATTTTGCATGTTAATACATACTATTGTATTACAGAATATTCTGTAAAACAAAATTGTAAACAAAATTTTTTAAATTTTGTATAACAGAATTTGGTTTCTGTTTATTGATAATTGTGTTCTTTGTATAACAGAAATGGCATCTACTAGTACCATTCCTGCCGTGAGTTTGTCTAATGGAGAAAAGCCTGAAAGGTTCAATGGAACTAATTTCAAACGTTGGCAACAAAAGATGTTCTTCTATCTCACAACATTGAATTATTTTAAAAAATATTTAAAATAATTATTTTTAATTAGTTTGATGGGATAATTTGAAAAATTAAAAGTGCAATGGTGTAATCAGTAAAATGTGTCAATTACAGTGGGTAATTCATTAGTTTTGTAGATAAAAAATTAACGTCCGTTTATTTTTTTTAACGGAATGACCCAATTTCAAAATAATAATAAGTTTAGTGGTGTAATTTGAAAAATTAAAAGTTCAATGGTGTAATCAGTAAAACCTACCAATTACAGTGGGTATTTCTTTAGTTTTGCCCAACGAAATCTAAACCACAAAACTTCATTTAAAATGTCTTCTTGTTGCACTTTTAGATGTAAAATCATTAATTATACTATTATATTTAATGTTTTCTAACATATCATTTTCAATGCATAATATCGCTAATTTTTTTATTATTTTATTTTTTTATACACATAAATACATAAGCTTATAAAAAAATTTATACCCCCCTCAACTGTGGGCCTGGCGGTAACCCTTGCCCAAGGCCGACTCTGTCCAGAAACAAAGTAAGAAAGAAAAATAGATTTATATTGATAAATTTATCAAGTGATCATTCACAATGCATTTTAATATCTATCAAATCTCTTGGATGAATATCTATCAAATCTCTTAACTACACATCTCTTTATATATGATATATATTACAAGTTAGGCTCCTAATAATAATGAAAGAATTTAAGGACTTTTAATTTTCTTATGTGCCCCATCATTTGTTTGGTTGTAAACTTCCAAAACACAAGCTTTTTATTTTCCAAACTTTTCATCTTTCAATTACATTATTTCTAACACCTTTAACATTTTTTTTTTGTTTGTTTTATACTCCCTCCGTCTTTAAAATAATGATTAAAAGTATAATTATTTTTTCCCTTAAAGGATGAGATAAATTACATAAAGTGGAGTAATTATGTAATTTAGTGGGGTCTATATATTATCATAAAAAATTAAATAAAATATTCAACACTTTATAAATTTTGTGGAACCATTAAAGAGAAATTTAGAATTTTATTTATTCTCTTTTCTTTATTTTTATTTTTTTTAATATGTATAATTTATACTTTGCTCATTCTTTCTAAAGACGGAGGAAGTAATAAATACTATTGGTTGGACTCTTGCTACAAGTGGGACATGGTCCATTAGACGTGTCAAGATGTCTAAGGGAAATTTCAAAATAATTGACTAGCTAGGAAAGTTCAAAACAATCGGAGTCTCCTTTACTTTGTTAATATTAGTATATTATATGTTCAATTTTTAGCCACTAGAATTAATACATTGCAAGGATGTTAAGAGGGAGGAAATTCAATTTACTAAAATTATACTTTCGGTTCCATAATAACTGTCTTTTTAAAAGAAAAAATTTGTTTCAATTTATTTATTATTTACAATTTTTAAAAGAATAAATTATTTATTTTCCTATATTCCCCTTAACGTCTCTCATTCTCCCAAGAAATTCTCTCTTGTATTAATAGTTTTCAATTTCTCATAAATGGTAGTGATGAAATTTCTTATAAATTTTAATTCTTAAATGATACTAGTATTAAATGAGTTTCTTAATTCATGTGCATGAAACTAAAAAGACAGTTACTTATGGAATGGAGGTAGTACAATAAGTCTTTCTAATGGACCATGCTTGAAAGTAAAAAGTGTAAGCTAAATGAACCTGAATGAATGAGAACTACTTCAATTTGACTTTCAAAATAATAAATTCATCTTTCGATTCAATTATATTTGAAAAAGCTTACTCAGATTCGACTCAACTCGAATAATTATTACTCGAATTCGATCCGACTCGACTCGAATATTTATTCAAACTACTCGCGAGCTTCAAATTCAAACTTGAATTCGAGTCTCCATATAATAACTATTTTTATAATAAATATAATTATAAATTAAATTTGTTATTTTACTTAAAAATGAGAAAATATATTTATTATTACACTTTACAAATATAAAATCACAATTAAAATTAAAAACAAAACAAAGTAATAACTAATTATCCTAATTTAATTTAAATTTGTCATATTATAAGAGAATGTATCGAACATCTAATCAAATATGTATTAAACGGTATGTATCGAATCACAATAAAAATTCGAAGTAGTTTGAATCTTAAACTAATGAGAGTATAACCTCGCTTTCAGATTCTACTCATATTTTTATTCTAACTATTTTAATACTCGATTTGGATCATATTATTAACGAATCCAGTCTCGCTCAGTATTTTTTCGAAATCGAAATTGAATCGGTTCGAATCGTGTTGGGCTGCGTTTACATACCTTTTACTTAAAGTGAGAAGTCGATCATAATAAATAAATACTCCTACACAAGTAGTGAATTGAAATCACGAGATGAGAACTTAAAAATCCAAGTTGGTGTGAATTTAGATTGAAAAGGTCCTTTGTCTAGATCTAGTAGAAGATATTGAAAATTGGATACAAATTAATAACTTGTCAATCCCCATAATATGTCCTTTTTTCCATTCAACAAAATTCCTTCACAATTTACTTGACTTTAATTTAATTTAGGTTGCATTTTTAACCTTTGAAATTGAATACTACTCCCTCCGTTCCTAAAAGATTGTTATTTTAGAAAAAAAAAATTGTTCTAAAATATTTGTCGTTTACAACTTTTGACAAGAATAAATTATTTACTTTCCTATATTACCTCTACCTTCTCTCATTGTTTCAAGAAATTATGTCTCTTGTATTAATAGTTTTCAACTTCCCATAAAGGGGTAGTGATGGAATTTCAAACAAATTTTACTTGGTAAATGATACTCCCTCGGTTCCCTTTTATCAGTCGTTGAAGGTCAATGCACAATTATTAAGAAAAGTAATGACATTACATTGTGAAGTGTAAAATTAAACTCAAATGACTAAATTGACCTTTTTTTACTAGACACCCTTCTTATTGAAAAGAGAGATAATTAGGGGTAAATCAGGAAAATATGAGAAAATTTCTCCTAAAAATTTGCAAACGACACTTAATTAGGAATCAGTTTTTTTCTCTAAAACGACACTTAATATGGAACCGAATGAGTACTTTCTTAATCCATGTGCAAAAACTTTAAACGACAATCTTTTAAGAACGGAGGTAGTATAACCTTGGAACCTGTCCTTTAAACAACTACTACCCTTAATCCGGCTCCAACTGTGATTATCAACTTAGTTTACACTACGAGGGTCCGGGAGGATGGCTACATTCTTGCTCCGTTTATCTTCCGTAGTGCTGGTGTTTACATTTGTACTTAACTCATCCTTTTAAAGAGTAAAGACGAAGGGAGTAATATAGTACAAATCCAACGGAAACATAATACTAACATTAAACCTAAGATTACAATAAGATGCAAGTAAAACTATGCTAGTCCACAGAGCCATTTAAACTATACAGTTGCAAATGTAACATAATAGGCTTAAGGAAATAACTGTTCACTTAGACAAATGTTGACTGCTTATTACTGCACCTCAATTATAGAATCATCGGATGGTACTATCAACTCTGGAGGACTTGGTTCTTGATCCTCAACTGGCACCTCTTGTGGACAAAGAAAAGGTTTGGGAGGCATTACAAGAGCTTCAAGATCTCCTTCCAGCATCTCAATAACTTTATTCATTGAGGGACGATCAGTTGGCTTCATTTGTATTCACCATAATGCCACAATTATCATCTTTCTTGTCAACTTCTTTTCTTCTTCAGTAGCATCTTCCATTTCAATCTCTTTTCCTTCGCTAAATTGGTCATACACCCACGAGGGAAAGTAAATTTGGCTTATCTGATCTACAAATGGATTCAAGTTTTTCCTTCGGCCTGCCATTTCCATTAATAACATTCCAAAACTATAAACATCAGCTTTGTATGAAACACCACCAATGTTTTTGTAGAACAACTCCGGAGCCATGTAGCCCATTGTTCCTCTTGCTGCGGTTAGATTTACAATGCTATCGTCGTTAGCATATAATTTTGCAAGTCCAAAATCTGAAATCTTAGGATTGAAATTCTCGTCAAGCAGAATGTTGTGAGGCTTGATATCAAAATGCAGGATTTGCATGTCACAACCTCGGTGTAAATAGTTAATTCCGTTGGCCACTTTATAGGAAATCTCATACATCTTTTCGGAACTCAAGGAACTAGTTTCATTTTCTTCTTCTTGAGGAAAAATGTATTTTTCGAGAGACCCATTAGGCATGAAATCATATATTAAAGCACGTTTTCCACCCTCAGAACAAAAGCCCATGAGTCGAACGACATTTACATGATGAATCCTTCCGATTGTAGCAACTTCATTCATGAATTCTTGCCCTGTTGCCTTGGATTTGCCCATCATCTTTACTGCTACAAGAAGACCACTTCGGAGCTTTCCTTTATACACAGTTCCAAAGCCTCCTTCACCCAATTTGTCTTTGAAACCATTAGTAATCTTTTTAACGTCAGAGTAACGGTACCTTATAGGCATGAGATTGTTTTGTCCTTGTAAGAAATCCTCAATGTTATCATAAATTGACAAATGCCTTCTCTTCGACTTATATGCCAAAAACACCAGCAGGCATGGTATTCCACAAAAAAATCTCACAACAACAATCGCAACTACATTCCAGAATAACTAAATTAAATAAAAGAAGATGAATAACTAAAAAAGAAGGCCTTTGACGCCGAGAATTAGGAATTTATGAAGGTTAAAGAGTAACAGTTGGGATATTAGGTCCTCCCTGTAGGCGTACAGTTGTGTGTATACTTGCGGATCTCAAGCTTGTTTAAAAGTTAAACTAGCTTAGTTGGGTTAAATTTTAAATGAGCTTGAAATGTACGAACTCAACTCGTTTATAAACGAGTCGGGCTCGAGTTCAAGTCAGCCTTAAACGACTCGAGTCGAGTCGAGTTTGAGCTTAAGCTCAGCCTAATTATTTTTTTAATGTTTTTGAATTTTTATTTTATTTTTCACTTTTTTTGGAAAAAAATATATATAAATAAAATAATTTTTTGTATTATATATTTTATATAAATAAAATAAAATTTTAATTAAATAATTATTAAACGAGTTGAGCTCTCAAGTCGGAATCGAGTCGAACACCACACTACTCGAGTCGTTAACGAACTCGAGTCGGGCAGTTAAAAAAATAAAAAAAATAAAATGGTAACGAGCTCCGTCGTCCATGTGCATAATAAAATAGTTTGATTATATAAGAACATTTAAATACTACTGAAATACAACTCAAATACTGATCATTTGTCAACATTTCGATGACTTAATTGGCCGGATCACTATTTAGGTTACAACATACTTTCTTTAGGGAACAAACTGGGAAAATTTAAACTTTATGGTCTAATTGTAACTCAAATATAGTTTGGAGTCAAATATGCTATTAAACCTTCAAAGAAAATAAAGATGAACAATAAAAGAAAAAAAAAGAGTTATATTAACTAGAAAAGAGTATTGTACTTCCCATGAAGGCTTACCAATAATAGAGGCACCATATACAAGCGCAAACTGCAAAGGATAAAGTAGACCTACATGGTTCGTGCAAAATGAAGCAGCGTTAGTAATATAATTGTTTTATTTATTCTAAATAATCTATCAACATAACGCTTTCTT
Organism: Panax quinquefolius; assembly: GCA_020205615.1. Taxonomy (NCBI): domain Eukaryota; kingdom Viridiplantae; phylum Streptophyta; class Magnoliopsida; order Apiales; family Araliaceae; genus Panax; species Panax quinquefolius. The sequence goes on from CM035160.1 coordinate 138,585,550, forward strand.
TCACTCGTAACTCTTCCCCAATCCCCCCCACCCCTTCTCTCTTCCCATCTTTCCCTAAGACTCCATCAAATTGATAATTTGTCAAGTTTGTTTTTCCCTCCAAATTTATTTAAATTAAATTTGCCTAATGTTTATCATCTCTAGTTAATTAAAATTTAACCAAATGACAAAAATCATGAAAAAGAATGAAGTGTGAACCTCCTTATCATTTACCAAGTTAAGCTTCTGATACTGAAAATATTCAATAATTTAGAAAATTTGTATACCAATAATTCAGAAGATAGGACCCATGTACAATAGTTTCTCTCTCTTATTTTGTAACTAATTAATGGCTAGTGCACAAGAAAAATATATATACTCCTTCCGTTTTAAAATATAAGATCATTATATAAATATGGGTTAAGTTCAGATGACCACCTGAGGTTTGACCGGTTTCCCACTTAACCACCTGTAGTACGTAAACCTACATTTAAACTCTCGACCTTTTGAGGTGAAGTGAAAAAGTGCTTTCCGTCTTAACTCACTATTTTTATTTGGCTAAAGACTTAATTACCCCTTCATATATATAATTGAAAACGACAGATCTGAAGGGGTTTTCTCATTTCATTTCAGATCGATTTCTAGGGCTAGAGAACGATCGATCGTGGTGATATCTAGGGCTAGAGAGGCGAGAGAAATAGGGTGTGGGTTTAGTGTGTTCGTGGTGGATCTTCGTGATTGACTGGGTTCCCACCTTCGTTTGGTCTGTGATACTTAATTTGGTGCCGATTTAGGTAAATTTCTCCTTGTCTGATAGATATGATATGTTCTTTGTTTTTAATTGTGAGTTGTTTGTTGTATATGCATGCATGTTCTTTGGTGCTGGATAAAGTATGCTCACTACTATGGTCCCCCTTTCTTTAATTTTTTTTGTCCCCTCGCTGTTCGCCTTTTCATCTCGCCAATCGACATTGGTCCCCTTTTTGTGATACTTGTTATAAAGTATTGTATGTTATTCAAACATTTCTCCTTCATTTCTTTAATGCGAATGTCCTGTCGAATTGTTTTTCATTATACGGTGGGAAGTTTATTAAAGATCCAAAGACATAAGTATGTTGGGGTAGTGAAGAAATAGTAGAGACTGTTGGGTTGGATTACCTTTCTTTGCTTAGTATACATGAATACTACTCTACTTTATGCCCAGCCAAATATGAATATTTATTATCTTGTACTGGATATGAAATTTGGGAGGGTGGGGCATTATTGATGCAAAATGACAAAGATGTCATTGATATGATTGATTTCTTAGTTAATCTTTGAGAGAGGAGGAGGTGCATATTTATGGACAAGAAATGGAGGTCCCTTAAAAGTTGTTAGGCCGTAAGAAGTTGAAGATGAACCCATTAAGTATATTTGTGGTTTGACAACCGATAACACGAACCAAAGTGAAAATGAAAATGACTTTGGACTTCAAAGTGAACCAACCGATAACATTAACCAAAGTGGGAGTATCTTGATAAAGGGAAACAAAAGAAGAAGATAAAGGCAACACAAAAAAATGTATAAGGGAAAAGGTAAACAAACTAGAAAGGCTAAAAAAACAAACAAAACATACAAAGGAAAACAAAGAAAAACAAGTGATAATGATAATGAGGAAGAAGCGAGCATCTACCATGGATGGATGAGGATCTGAGGGGCTGGGGATGATGATATATTCAAGAAGGCCCAACAAAAAGATGAACCAAAGGTGAACATGAATGATGTATTTGTAGAGGATTGGTGGAGTGATGATGATGATGGAGAAGGAAAGATGCATTAAGGAGGAAGTTTGTTCACGGATGATGAGGACAATTTAGAAGGGGATGGATGTATGGAGTTTAATGAGGCAACTGATATGGGTAAGATAGAATTTGAGATTGGAATGGAATTTGCAAATCATGAAATTTTTAGAGAAGCATTAGTTGAATTTTCTGTTAAAGGGGGGTTTGATATAAAGTATATTCAAAATGATGAAAAAGAATAAGCGCCAAGTGTAAAAGTTTGAAAACTGTAAATGGAGGATTCATGCATCAGTCAAACAGGGTGAACAAACTTTGAAGATAAAATCTTTGGGGGGGGACCATACATGTGCTGGACAGGATAAGAATCATCTTGTTGACAGTAGATACTTGGCCAAAAAATATATGCATGACTTGAGAGATAATCCTAAGTGGGATTTGCAGGCAATGGAAAAAGAAGGCACAAAAAGAATGTAACTCTACTCTAAGTAAATCATCCCTATATAGAGCAAAAAGAAAGGTTTTAATACATATGCAAGGTGATGTGGAGAGAGCAAAGATAACAGGTGATGGATTATGTGGAGACAACAAACAATTTAACCTCGAACAGTCTTCAAATTTTGCGTTGAGGGTCTAGTTGACAAGCTTCGGTTCACTTTACTGCTTTTTCGAGAGGCTATATATGAGGCTTCACGCTTCTAAACATGGGTTTCTAGTTGGGTGTAGACCTATTATAGGCCTAGATGGGTGTTTTTTAAAGGGGGTTTTTGGAGGGCAGCTACTGAGTGCTATAGGAAGAGATGCTAATGACAACATATTTCCCATTGCAGTTGCTGTTGTTGAATGTGAATGTAAAGATAGTTGGCAGTGGTTTCTTACTCAGCTTCTAGATGACATAGGTGAAAATGAAACAAGATGCTATGTTTTTATTTCTGATAGGCAGAAGGGGCTAGTAGAGGTGTTCAATACAATGTTACCCAACAATGAACACAGATTTTGTTTAAAGCATTTGTACAACAACTTTAAAATTAAGTTTAGGGGGAAGCTACTTAGGGATTTGTTCTGGAATGCAGCTAGTTGTGGTGACATGTTCTCATTTGAAGCAACCACAAAGGAGGTGCACAAAGTTGATGCGTAAGCGACTAAGTGGTTAATGGATGTTGGCCCAAAATTTTTGGGCAGTCTCATTTTTCCCACCACCGTAAGTAAGTGTGATGTAGTAGTGAACAACATGAATGAGTCATGGAATAATTACATCCTCGGAGGCAAGGGATAAAGGTATAATAAACATGCTAGAGTGGATAAGAAAGAAATTAATGGTTAGGTTTCAAGTAAAAAGGAAGGCATGAACAAGTATGTGGGGTCACTTGGGCCCGAATTCAAAAAAATTGGAAATGATTAAGAAAGTTTGTAGGGATGCACTTCTTTGAAGTCCGGGCACAGGGAATTTGAAGTAGAAGTTGATAACGTACATGGGTCAGTGAATTTGAATGATTGGACTTGTGGTTGTAAAATGTGGCGACTTAGTAGGGATTCCATGTATACATGCCGTACTGCACATGATATAAATGCAAATAGGGGCAAACCAGAGGCTTATTGCCATCGATCTATAGCAATGATGTATACTTGAAAACATACAACTTTATCATAAAGCTCGTGCCAAGTCACCATGAATGGGTTCACTCCAATTTTGCTAAGATTCACCTCCACTCTATCATAAGCCCATGCAAGCGCATCAAGGAAACTCAGAAGAAAGGCTGCAGATGAACCAAAAAACCAACATAAACAAACAAGAAAAGGTGGCACTGTGACATGTGCAAGGTGTTTAACACTAGGGCATAACAGCAGGTCATGTACATTGCCTTTTCATCCTAAATCAAGAATGAACAAGGTATATTCTTTATGTTTTTTATACATTCCAACTGTATTTTCAACTCTTATTTATAATTTTAACATGTTTTGATTTTCGGACAAGTAACAAGGAGTCAATCGCATACAAACACACAATCGACATTCCTACAAGACATCCTGCTAAGGTACATTTTAATGGTTGTCAATCAGAAATTCTTTTTGATTATTTATTTGTATTGGACTACTAAACTTGTGCATTCCTTTTCACCCAATCCCATGCCACAAAATTTCCGACTAAAGGACGATCCAAGTCAAGGACCTACTACTACTACAACTACTTGAAATACCACACCAACCCAAATCAAGCTCTAGAAAGAACATAAAGATGGGAGCCATAAAGAGCAAGAAATACAAATCACCAAAAAAAAGGGGATTGGGGGATTAAGGCTTTAATGTTTGATGTATAATTTTGTCGATTAACTATTTTTGACAAGTGTGATTGTGTATACTTTGTCAAATAGATAGTTTTTGGACAATGTTTCAATGACAAGTTTTTGGACTATGTTTTATAGTTGGATATTATGTAACAGACTTGGAATGTAACTCTTTAATGTTTGAATGGGTAGTTTTTGGGCAATTTTTGTCAGTTAACTGTTTGAATCAGCTTTGCAATATTTCACACCTTGTACAGTTTATACATTGACAGCTTATACATTCCATTAAACATCGAGCATTGAACATTGAACATTAAACATTAAACATTGAAATTAAACATTGCACATTACCATTAAACATTGAACATTAAACATTACATCATAGTTGGTAGGTCTCCTAAACTACCATTAGTTTATACATTCATTTGTTACTAATAAAATACATCATAACCCATATGCAATACAACACAAGTCCAACAACAATTATCATCTTCACATTACTTTCAACAACTATCATCCTACTTGGTATGTTATTCAAATTCACACGAACACTTGTATTTTGTTCCACTCACCAATGTCCCCATTCCATCATCATCTTCATTGGGGCCATGACTATTCCACTTGAGTTTGTAGTGAAGGCAAACACCATGCCCAAAACTCACACTCATCGCATACAAAATATAATCTCCCTTCGATGGTTTGTTCGAGTCAACAATTCTTACACTTGCTTTTTTCCCACATTTACATCGCTTAGGTATGTAGCTAAGAACTCACCATTCATCCTTCCTACATCATTGCTTGACGAAGACACGACTCTGATTAACATAAACAACACGAAGAGTAATATCAAATATCGGACCATAAATGTATATATATTACTTCCATGGTTAATTTGCTTTTTGCTATAATCTAATATATAGTTTTCAATCAAAATAGTTCTTTTAGAACTTTTATCAAACAGTTGATAAGCATAGTTTTAGGTTACTAATTTCATAACCATTGTTTACAATAACAACCAATAACAGCATCCTTATTACTCCACAGCCATACCTATCTCTTTGAACCTAATTTTCATACATAATAAGAAGCATTAAGGTTATGGCGAAGAATGATAGCAACTAAAAGGATTTGTTGTTTTAGGTTACTAATTTCATAACCATTGTTTACAATAACAACCAATAACAACATCCTTATTACTCCACGTACCCATACCTATCTCCTCGAACCTAATTTTCATACATAACAAGAGCATTCTAAGGTTATAAGAGTAACAAGATAGCACTAAAAAGGACAAACAAATCCTTCAAGTTCGAATCGAGCCATTCAATTTATGAAAGTCCTTTTCTTAACAAGGATGGAATGAAAAAAAGAATGGAAGGAATTGGAAAACTTACCTTCGTAAATTGCAAATAATGGTTGGAGCTTAAGAAGTAGCTTTCAATTTCAGATGCGATGGAGCTCAAATAAATTTGAAATGGGAAGACCATAAATGCTTCGATCGCTTCATGCAAGCCAACAAACAGGAAGAAGAATGGGTATTTAAGACATTTTACCGTTGTTCTTGGCCGACACAAATTTCTACTCACGCGTTTTTAGGCGTCCCACATACACGCATACGCTTAATTTGGATGAAAATGTAACTTTTTCACTTCACCTCAAAAAAGGTCGAGAGTTTAAATGTAGGTGTACGTCTTTACAAGTGGTTAAGTTTTAAACCAAATTAAACCTCAAGTGGTTATCCGAACTTAACCCTATAAATATTTTTGAATTCAATTTAGAATATTTTCAACATCAAAATTAACATGAATTATTTTAATTTTAATCAATGCAATGATGAATATAGTCAACTATATATCCAACAAATACTACTCATTACAAGATTTATTGCTTCATAATATTTAATAAATCATCTCAGTTTTGAGTTTGAAAATATTGCAAAGAGATGATTGATAGTGCTAGTTTATTAAAATTGTACTACTAAACAGCCAATTAAATCATGAAAAATAATAAGGTTTGACCCTCCTTATCATTTACCAAATTAAGCATCTGCTACTGAAAATATTCAAATGAAAACGGCAAGTGTTTTTTGTACTCACAACCGAATGGGAGTGGGGTGAGGCAGTAGTATGGGTAAGCCCCCGAACTACTGAGGAAGATATACAACGGAACTTGAAACCCAAAAGTCATGGCATCATGAACGTCTGAGAAATTAATAATACTTTTCCTCCATTGGGATGAAACCCAAGTTATGTTGCTAAGCTTGCAATTATCCTCCACTTCCGATACATTCATAAAGCCAGCCACAGCATAAGAATAAGGATAATAATACTTGTCCTGATCTGAAGATGAAGATGATTGATCAAGAGATGTTGTATTAATATTATTACTACCACAAGTAGTAGTAGTAGTAGTAGTAGTAGTAGTAGTAGTAGTATCCAAGTATCGAGAAGATTTTGCAGGAGCCCGACAGTCGATAAATGTCACCAGAGTGTTATATCTGGAAAGAGTATAGTACTCAGAGATTTGCTGGACAGAGTGAAGTGGAAGAGAGCGGCAGTTATCCATATGGATCCCTGGATCAACAATTCGAACCGAGGAGTTGTCGTAATTGATGTCCTCCACATAAATATAATAGTCTCGATCATCAAGGCCACGTTCCAGATTAGGCAAATAAATGACGGTTCGATTATTGTCGCGGCACTCAAGTTCAAGTTCGTGGTAAAAAGGATGGTGATCACATTTTTGATGATCACCTTTCAAACGGAAAGGGCAACTTATGTTACGGATATTACCGCAAGAAGATGGAGTGGTGGCTTTGATGCAGGAAAAAAAGATCAGTGAAGATAGTTGTATGCAAGTATTAATGGAGACTCTCCACATAGTATTTTTCTTGGATTTCATCGTGGATATGCAGATATGGGATATATTCGGTTTGATAACATAAAGCAAGTGGGATAAAGATCTGTTTAGTTTTTTTTTTGGGGGGGTGGGGGGGTGCGTGGGGAGTGGGGGCAATTCAGTAGACTACGGTGGTGGACTATAATTTATGACATCGTGCATGTTACTCCCTCGGTCCTAATTTAACTGTTCAATTTTGACTTTTTTTAAGTCAAATTAATTATTTTTAGAATTAATAATTAAACATATATAAATATATTTTTAAAATTATAAAAATTAAGATTATTAATAAATTGTATATACTTTCTTTTGGTTATAATCTTTTCACCTATATTTTAGTAAAAATAGTAAAAATATTAATTTTTAAAATGATCAATTTAATTTTAAAAAATCAAAATTGAATAATTAATTTAAGACGGAGGGAGTATAATATTAAAGGACATAACAACGTGCATGCTATGACCGTTAATATTTTAATGCAAATGACTTAAGTGAGTCTAGATGCAAAAGTCCAAGTCATCTGAGAATAAAGCAAGTTATACAAGTCTTGTTAACTGGGGACGACCTACCTAAAAGTGACACATCAGCTGTTGTCTAGCTACGAAAGTTCAAGTCATCTAATTAAGAATAAAGCAAGTGGGATAATAATCTGTTTGGTTTGAGGGGAATGAAATAAATATTTTAAAAAAAAAACTCATTTTTATGTTTGGTTAAAATGGGAAGGGGAATGAGTATTTTAATGGAATGTCTAATTATATATTTAAAAAATTGTTTATTCTATGAGAATAGTAAAAATTGATCCTTACATTTCAATCCACAAATTTAAAAAAACATTCTTGATCGATCAAAATTATGCATTTAGCTTTTTATTTTGACAAAACATATGAATAGAAACATTAATTTCGTTCCATTCTCATTCTCATTCTCATTTTCAATCTCGTAATCGAATAGATGGGATAAATCAATTTTTGGATCTCAGACTTTAGACACTGACATACAATTTAAGACCAAGTGAAAAAAAGCTATAAACCCATGATTGTCTTTCGAAAAATAAAACCGTAAGTGAAATTCATTCCTTACAAAAATTGATCCTTACATTTCAATCTACCAAATTCATTCCTCATACTGTAGATAAAACTAAATGAAACCGTAAGTGTTTTTTCATTTTTGTACTTGTTGGGCCATAATATTTTAGACATGTTGAGGTGGGTCTTGAAAGTATTGGGCCGATTCATTGGGCCGGCCCATTGGGTGGATATTATCTTTATTTGGGACCTATGAAGTATTGGGTTATGACAGTGGGCCGAATTACTAGATGAGTATGGTTCCACTTGGGCTTTGATCGGTGTAGATTGGGGATAAAACTTTGACTGTCATCTCTGCATTGCATTTAATGAGGATTGGATAGGGCTTAGTCGGCAAAGGGCTGTGGGCCCGGGAAAGTCAGTTGTATACAGGATAAATTGGACTTTGGAGTATATGTGAGGAAGGATCACTCAATCTAAAGGTAACTGATACTTTTATCTCTCTAGACACTAGATATTATTTTCCTCCATTGTTAATCTTGTGATCCTGTCAGATCGACTCTCACGCTTTGAAGCTATCCCAAACGGGCCGAAGCCGTCGAAGCTTTTGGTGTCGATCGTGTTTAGTGTGCAAGATCAGGGCGTCTTACGTGATTGGGACGCGAGGAAAGATCTTGGCGTTAACATTGGCGCTAGAAGGAGGGCTGTGTTCTACACTACAACAAAAAGGCTTATCGTGGCGCATTAGACATCTGCGGACAGTATCGCGGTCATGATGGTTATTCATGACCGTATGCGATCATTGACACGAAGTCGCAGATAATCTGGTCATTGGAAGGACATCGTGACGACCACCAATATGACCAAAATTATTAGCGATCGCAATTAGCGGCCGATACTGTCGCTATTATGACTTATCTTTGAGTCATTTGTCTTGCTGACGTGTCACACACGTCGTGTGACCGATATTAATAATACCGCAATGGCCGCTAGATTCAAGCGATCACGATATTTTTTAGCGACCGCACGCGTCACCGATCCTTTTTTTTTTAAAATTTTTTGCCTATTTTATTGATTTCCCAAAATAACTCGACTTTGTACTGCTTTCAATCCCAACACGATTATATATATATATATATATATATATATATATATATATATATATATATATATATATATCTGACATCCATATTAACATCCATCCAATACAATACAAAACATTCAAATATCCATGAATAAACATTCATCCAATACAATACAAAACATTCCTCCAACACAATATAATCGATATCGTAAACATCCATATAAACTAATACAATTGTCCAAAGAATGAATCTAAAAGAGTACAAGGCTTTAAAATTCTAAAAAAATAAGTCTAGCGCTCTTCATGGATCATCCAAATTAGGATCCTGTAATTATCAAAGTAATAAAACATATATGTTACATATAAGTAAGACATCGACTCGTAGACTATAAATATATAAGACAATGTAGCTAAACAATAAACGATATATATATACCGCCTCTCGTTGTTGTGTTGCCTTGCTCCTGCTGCCGCCATCATCGCCTCCGCCAACTCATCAGACTCGAGACTGCAGATGCCCGCCCAAGATATCTTAAGAAGATCACGATCTGACAGATCGCTTCTCACACAACAACAGGAGTATGATAGGTCGGAATACCACGACCGTGTAGACTGGGTGGCGAGAGTCGCTGTGCCAATCGATGGCTCCAAGGCGTCGTCTTTGTCCTTGGCCTTTGACATAATTTTTCTTCACGATGGACGCCTCTCCATAATTCTTGATCAATCGACGGACGCGGGTGCCTTCGAGATAGCGCTTTCGCTCATTAAGCCCTTATAAGTGTCTCCGTCGGAAGATGAACAATTAAATAGTTAAAATAAATAAAAAATACTAAAGAAGGTCGTTACAATTTATAAACAACATATTAGGATAAAGTGAACTTATTACCGCTATCTCAATGACTTTTCGTGAACCATCGCGAGTGGCTACATACACATCCAACCAATTGATAGGTTGACCTTGAGAGACCGAGACTCCTATAGTTCATTTCTCATATTATTATGTAAACATATGATATTTTAGCTACAAAAGATGATCAGAAACATAACATACGTATTATACGGCAAAGAATGTTGTTGGTACTGTGATATACTTCCGCCTCGACACGTGCCTTTTGCCTTCGCCGTCGATACACTGAGGATCTGTTCGAGGCGGGCGCTTCATACTTCTTAACCCACTCTCGACTTTCCATTGGTCACACATCTGCACCCATATACGGGCCGCTACATTCCACCGAGGGCTATGCTTCGTGCATATACCGCTCACCATCCTGGATGGTCAATCTCAAAGATTGCAGCGGGGCTTTTTGTCGTTCTTGTTCAAATTATCTTTAGTTCGTGACGCGACTTCGCCAGAATTAGTGTCCGAATAACTCGATGCTTGTAAAGTCGTCCCATCTATATCGCTTCGCAAATAAAACAACAATAATAATATTACTAAGCAATATTATTTGATTAACTATGTATTATCTATCGAGTGATAAAAAATATACCGAATTCAAATTTCAAATCATCCCTTATGGGCGAGAGGTGTGCTCATTTATGTAATCATCAAGCGTAGGCGCTTCAGAAGTATAATTGTGAAATGCACTTCACAATTTTACTATCTTGAAAATCACTACAATATACAATAATTTATATTAAAACCCTTATATATATATATTTATATATATATATATATATATACGATGTTTAACTTAACTTACGTATATCCGGAGGAGGACGGATCAGAGTATAGAATGCGATCATCCCGGATTAGCTGGGCCTTCTTGACACATGATTGGGGGCCTCAACCCAACCCAAGGCTTTAAATCTTGCGGAGTTCGAAGACATCTATAAATAAAAAATTTAGGATGTTAGTATAAGTTATAAATGAAAGGTACATAAACATGTCGTGGATATATAGAGAACATCACCATGTAGACCTTAACTAACTTAGGGAACCATGTAGACCTTAACTAACTTAGGGAACCATTTTACATGTTATCTATAGGCAATGTATGTACTCCTCACTATCTAACAACACTAGTCACACAAATCTCCAATATCTACAATAGAACACATATGGTCTTTAAGCATTCCTATATATGATTCGAGGGTCCATATCTCAACACAACAAAAAAATCACATATACTCATTGCCATCACATATACACGAATGCATATATGGCCATTTGACTTATATATGAAGATTTAGACAAGTATGGATATTTTAGAAACAACTCATTAATAGTGTGATTGAAAAGAGTGCTTGTGTTTGTGTTTGTACTTTTCATTTTCTTTCTATTCTAAGCTAAGTTATACTTATAGCATACATATTAATAGTGTGTCATTTTCTTTATCTTCTCGACTGTGAATTATGGAAAAACTTCTTTGAACCTTCTTCTTGATTGAATTATGGATAAACTTAATTCCTAGTTATGTTTTATGTTATACTCATGTTCAAGTTATATGGCCATTTGACTTATATATGAAAAAAAATTTACAGAGAGTCTCCCCTATAATATGGACTATCCACATGCACGAGGGCATGCATACTTTACCAATTTCAGCAAAATATAATCCCAACACACAAAAACAGAATGTGCACAACTATAATTCAAGGCACAATTTAGGAGAATCCAATATTCACAATGTATGAGCATAAATGTATGAGCATTATAGTCACAATATTCACAATGTGTTTGCATATAAACCAACCGAAATTGAAAGGTGTCGAGGTGTATGAGCTTATGAGTGCAAAAAGAACACGTAAGGGAACACAATTTTATCATTGCTTTTTTAATTATATATATATATATATATATATATAGGTTAGGATGTGAATGAACCTGATTATGTTTGATATTATATCCTTTTCCGATCCATATAGTTGGATTCTAGGCTAGCCATTACAATTAGAAGAGTGAGTGAATAATTGGATACAGATTATATCAATCGATGATCCAAAATGAATCCAGCTTGGAGTTACAAAAGTACTCCATAAAATTCAAAATTCAATATAACAATTGAAATGAGCTACCAAATGGGTAGGGTAAAACATATCAATAATACCTCTTATTTTAATTATGTCAAAACATATCAATAATACCTCTTATTTTGAAGATCTTTTCAAGACTTTTCTAATAACATAGATTGACAATTTTGAATTTATAACAAAAAGATATTGAAATTTGAACTTTGGTATGTTTTATTTTAGCCTAAAGAGAAAAGAGTAGTCGACCCTTTTTGGACTTTTTAACGTAAAAGTTAACTTCTCATGAGCAAGAGTTTTTTAAATTTAAATTTTAAAAGAGTTTTAAATTTTAAAAATTGTGCAAGAGTTTTTTTCAATATTGGGATAAATAATGCAAAATAGTAATAAATAAATAAATAAATAAACGAAGAAGTTGATTATTTGGTATTGTTGTTTAGACATGTATATTTAAATCGAGATAACCAAATTTAAATAATTATTATATTTATATATAATATATGAATAATTAATTAGTTTAATTAGTTAGAATCGAACTTAAGCGAACTATAGTGGAGTTTAGATGGTAGGTTTTAAACTAGTTCAAGCTCTAGTTTTACACGGTTTTTTAATTAAACGATCACAATCTTTTGTTAGAACACGACTTGATAAACGAACTTGGTAAGTATAGCCAAGCTTAAACAAACCAAGTCAAACTTCAACGAGCTAAGTCGAGCTTTGTTCACAACCAACTCCGCTTCATTTACAAATTTGTAGTATCAATAAATGCTTTTCTTTTAAGGACAACTCAAGATGCCAATATTGTTTATTCCTTGAATTTAACTAGGGGCAATGGAGCATTTGTTGGAACAAATATAAGCAACTAAAAATTATGAGTTTTGAAGGTTTCACTTATCAAATAATAATAACTAATTTCTACAGCTTCTCAAACTAGAATAAGAAAGTAAACCCCAGTAACTTCTAATCCAATTTAACATATCAATTAGGCATAATCTTGGTAAGTACTATGTCCTCTTAGCAAATGCACTCACGATTGAATACCATTCTCTTGTTAATTAATTTTTATATGAAATTTGGAAACTTGCAACTTCAATTGAAATTTATTGTTTATTCAGAATTAATTCCCATATACGATCTTATGACAGGAAAGATGTAAAAAATGTGAGGATAACCTTATACAATGCCGCAAAAAAGTCATGCCTAGAATATAAACTCGATTATTTCTAAGCTATAATTCCAAAACAAAAGGAGTAAGCATTTACAAAATACCTTTACAAGAAGTCGATTATGTCCCGTTGATTCCCGGACAATAACACTCATAAAATAATAATAAATTTATTAAATATATCATCACTACAAATTTATTATTAACTATATTTAATCCTTAATTTGTAAACATTAAGTTCCAAACATAAAATTATTGATAATTATGCTTTAAAAAAGTATACTACTTATATTTTACTAGTATTCTGTATTCAATAAGAATTCTTTTTCTATTTTTATTTTTTGTTTCCTAGCTCTTTCCTAGTTCCAAATTTCAAGTTCTAACCTATAGATTTGATAAAGAAACAAATCAAACAATCACGCTAATCGTCCAAAAACCAAAACCCATTAACTAAAATATAAAATCACATCCAACCCGACTGAGAAATAACAACGACCAAAACCCACAAAGTGAAACAACTAATCCATCAAATTCCAGCTGAAAACAAGATAAATATTAGGAAATTTTACCAAATTGGTTTGAGTATAGCATAGTTATTGATGTAATTTAAATGTACAAAAATAGAATTACATAAAGCACAATTAGTCTAATTTAGAGATTTAGGGATTAAGGGATAACTAAAAGTTTACTTTAGAGATTAATTGGGGTTACCGATGTGGAGCAATGGTGGTGAGTGCGGTGGTGCTTGATGTGGTGCAAAGGCGGTCTGGCGGTGGTTTCTTCTCTCCCCCCTACCCCTTTCTCCTCGTCTGTATCTCCTCTTTTGTTTTTTCTTCTCTCATCTAATAATGTCGCGAACCGTAGTCCGATTAAGTTTATAAGAATCATGACCACATAATGACACTCGCATGCGATCGCTAGTTTTTATGATGTGGACATATCAATGACCGCATCATGGTCATTGATATAAATCATCGCCGCTACCAAATTTTCGCACCAAATTTTGGGGAAATTTTCTCAATGACCGTCAACACCGCGATGCGGTCATGCGATATATACTAGCGACGAGAATCCTTATCGATCGCAGAGATATCGATCGCTATTACTATTATCGGTGACCGGATAGTCTGATCACCGATATCATTGGTCATGAGATGGCCATTTTTCTTGTAGTGCTAGTGTTCTTGAAGTTTTCAATCGCAAGTTGTGTTGAAAGAGTAGAATGCTTATTTCGAAGGATAGTCGATGCCTATGACTTCGCTTCACCCAATGAGTATCCGCTGGGATTGATTGGGTCCTTCAAAGAGTGCTCATCTTTGGTGCTCTTGCTGTGTTTTCGAGGGTTCTCGTTCGAGAGCCCAGGGTGATGCTAGAAGAGGATTGATTTTTGCTGCCAAGAGAAGACTTGACCATGGTCGGAAAAGGGTAGAAGGAATACTTCTTAGAATCCTATACCGAAGTGGTCAGACTGACAAACCGATCAAGTTAGAAAGAAGTCTACACTTTAAAGACATGTCTCGAGGCCATCCCCGGGATCGAAGCAGATCCAACAGCCATTTTCCTGATTGGCCGAAGAAGGGTACTCCGCCCTATTGGTTTTCGGGATTATGGTCGAAGCAGAGTAGATGGGGACCCAACAACCATTTTCCTGATTGGCCGAAGAAGGGTACTCCGCCCTATTGGTTTTCAGGATTATGGTCGAAGCAGAGTAGATGAAGACCCAACAGCCATTTTCCCCGATTGGTCAGAAGAAGGGTACTCATACTATTAGTTTTCGTGATTATGGTCAAGCGAGTAGATGAGGACCCAATAGTCATTTTCCTGATAGGCCGAAGAGGGTATTCCGCCCTATCGATTCACGGGATCATGGTCGAAGCAGATCCAGAAGCCGCACTCCTGAGAATTCACTGAAGGTATAACGCCCTGTGGAAACTTATCTTCGGAAATGTTCGTCTAAAGCTGTAGGTTCGAATGGAAAACACCAGACTGTTCAGAAGAAACTTTGATGAGGTTTAAAGTCCGAATCGATAGAAAGATGTTTGCCAATCTTTGGTAAGTGAAAAGGGCCGAAGAATGCTAAAACGTTCCAGTGGACTTCGGGTTGTGAAGACGCTTTCCAGGGAATAACGACCTATTTTTCTTTGGTACTTTTGTTGGTGAAGCTCGCTCCTGCTGAGCTATTGTATTTGTATCTGGCAGCTAGTTCGATGGTAGTGGGAGCAGTTTTGGTGCGAGAAGTTGGGGGTAAGAAGCACCCGATTTACTATGTAAGCCGTATCCTTAGGGATGAAGAAATAAGACGACGATAGTTATGAAGAAGCTGAAGAATTTGACAGAACCGTTGCAGGGCTTCAGCAGAATCAGAATTTTGGACTCATCTCCAACTATTAAGGAATTTTGGGTGCCGTCTGAAGCTGCAGATGTTCTTCGGAGGGTTCATGTGGGTATTTGTGTCAGCTCAATAGTTCAATCCCATATCAGCCACCAAAAGACTATATTCAATGTTATCCGCTATACCTCTTGCTGTCTGGGGGGTAGTCATACTGGGTCCATTGCCTAGGGATCAGGTTAACAGACGCCAACTCATGGGATAGAAAGTTTGAAGCGTTCAGCAAGGAGTTCAGTAGCTCATCCATAGTCTGACAGGCACAACAAATGCCACCTCGGTGTTAGGAGGTTTGGGTGGACTCGCTGACCATTCGATGGTAGCCTTATTGGCAGGTGGTCCTTATGAGTTTGTCAGGCCCTTCGTGGTAGGCAAACGTCATCGGTGTTAGGAGGTTCGGGTGGACTCGCTGACCATTCGATGGTAGCCTTATTGGTAGGTGGTCCTTATGAGTTTGTCGCCCCCTTCGTAGTAAAAACGTCATCGGTGTTAGGAGGTTCGGGTGGACTCGCTGACCATTCGATGGTAGCCTTATTGGCAGGTGGTCCTTTAGACTTTGTCAAGCCCTTCGTGGTAGGCAAATGTCATCCTTTAAACTTTGTCAGACCCTTCGTGGTAGTCATATGTCATCCTGTGGGTTTATTAGGCTCTTCGTGGTGAACAAATTCCCTATGAAGCAGATCTACCTCTCACTTTGGTAACGAATAAGTATTACATTACTTTATTACCTGATTTTCAAGTGTTGAGTTCGGATCACATTATTACTTGATCTTATCTGTTATATGATTTACATAGTTATTGACTAACAGTTTAAGATTATACATTTTTCACGTTGATTGATGATGAATTATTGACAAGAAATGGTCAAAGGTGTAATAAGGATAAAAATTTGTTAATCATTTCATTGATATCTAACTGTTACAAAGGAGATATGTCTTATCAGGAATCCTAAAAGCTTCGGATGATATCTTTAAGCTTCCTTATTATCCTCGCTGTCCGAAGAGTTGAGGAGAGCCGGGTTTACTTTGGCCACTACAAGTTTGGCTTTGTATTTACTTCGGCAGACCTCTTACCCTTCAGAGTACATGTGGACAACTTCATTGTTCAGCTCGGTGGATTTCCTGTAATTTGCTTTAATCTCCTTGCGAAGCTGATCAGTTAATGGTGGGCCCAAATCCCTAAGAGTTCAGAGTTCTCGAAGTTCCTCTTCAAGCTTTTGACGATGGGCCATTTGCTCTGCATCTTTAGCTTGGATATCTTTATTTTGCTTCGACAGAATTGAGTTGGATTGGGCCAGATCTTCGATTTTCTTCGCCAAAATTTCATTTTTCTTCAGAAAATCGATATTTATATCAGTGATGACTTGATGAGTGGCCCGGGACGTCTTCAAATCTTCTTTGGTTTGGGCAAGGTCTTTCTGAAGGCACTCATTGTCGTGAAGAGAAACTGTGATACTACTTCTATCTTTCGCCAAAGCAGACTTAAGCAAGGTATTCTCTCTTCGAGCGGCTTTCTCTTCGGCTTCGGCCTCTTGGTATTTGGGACGGAGGCGTCCGAAGACAGTGTTTGCCTGCGGATGATCAGTGTTAGTCTATCAGTTAAAAATTAATGGGCCGAGATGTAAATGGATAAGTTGTTTACTTCAGCTTAGTACTTCATTCCCTCGCTTGATCGAGTCCATGATAGAGCCGTTCTTAGAAGCGGTGGTCGCTCAGACATTCTGACGAAGGAGTTGTAGAGCTCAAATGGGAAATTCTCTTCGGATTCTGGCTGGAGAGTGGGGGATTCCAGGGATTCAGGCCTGAAGTCCGAAGAGGTTGGTTGTCTTTTTCGAGCAAGTTTGGGTGATCGCTCCACTTGTTCTTCGAGCTCTTCGTCAGAAACAACGATTTCAACCGGGGTGGTTGGCGGGGGATCGGTTTCTGTTAGAGGTACTTGTGGTTCTTCGGAGGCCGGAGAATTTGCTTGGGTTTCCGCTTTTTGGCGAAGGATTCGGTCCGTTAAATCGGAGGGCATATCGAGGAGGCACTTTCGGTGTGAGTTTAATGTGGGGGTGTGTTTGGGTTTTCGGCCAGCTTGCTTTCTTCGGCGAGGTTGGCTTGTCCCTTCAGTAGGAGTTGATTCAAGGGCACAAGCTTTTGGTTGGTACTTGGCGCGAGGTCGGCGAAGATGTACCAGAAAGAAATCTGTCTAGATCCCTTCGGTCGATTGACGTTGGTTTGATCAGAGACACTGCAATAGATGAGGAACAATTGTTTACGATAACTACTGATGGAAATTGGGAGTTAAACAATAAAGTGGGTTCGAGACTTACAGTTATGGTCGTACAACCATGCTTGCTTACTTAGAAGTCCGAAGCTCCATTCCTTAATGTGAATCTTCTTTAGAAGGCTCGCCATTTCTCTCACTCATTCCGTTGAAATATTTCTGAAGTTTGCAGAGATATGATCGGAAGTGGTCCAGTCAGGTATGGAGGAGACTTCGGGTCCTTTGACAAAAAACACTCCTTATGCCATCCTTAGTTGCTCGAAGGAGTGTCCATTAGTGGTCGCTTCTCGAACTTGGCATTTGGTTTGGGAGATTGTCTGCTCAACATCTTGAAACCTCGTTCCCGAGATTTACCAGCTATGAAGAGGGTAAAGAAGAAATCGACAGCAGGTGGAATCCCTTGTTCGTGGTAGAAGGCTATAAAATGTCAGGATGTGGATGTAGGAGTTCGGCACTAACTGGGTGAATCCCATGCCTACGAACCCTAGTAGAATGATGACGAAGGCATGGAGAGGTAGGCGAATTCCCTTTTCGAGAAGGGTCACCAGCATGGCGGTCCAGCCTTCGGGTCGCTGGTACATTCGTTTGTGGGGAGCTGGAGCCCTTACCATATGGGTGTCCGGAATCTGGTAGCGGGTCCGAAGGTTACCCAACTCAATCTTAGTGACGGTGGAAGGAGTGTTGACATTGGGGAAATATTCTTCACTCTTGAAGAATTCTGAAGGATTGGGAATAGTTTTTAGTGGTTGATTTTGACTGTGAGTATCAATAGATTTGGGATTTGAACTCGGAGCCTCTTTTTTGCTAGGGCTCCAATTGGGAAGAACAATGGTAATGGGGGTTATGCGAAGTGGGGAACTTTGATTAGTATTCTGAAAAGCCATTGTTAATTAGTTGCAGAGAGAAATTTGGAGAAGGAGAGGAGCAAGGAATATCCGAATTTCAAATTGAGTTGGTAAAACTGTCAGATTTGGGAGAAAACAACTTTTATACTAGAGTTCTCTTCAACTTTTCACGAGGTTAAAGAGCGGCTCATTTAATGCCAGCAGTGTTTGTGAATTTGAAGAGGTAGCGTGCGGTTTTAGCCTTCATTGTTAACCGGAGTGGGCTTCTCTATTGGGCTTCCGGTTTCTATTTGAATTGTTGTTTGAGATTTACCTATTGGGCCTCGGTAAGTTGTATCTTGGGCCTTTGTTGATCTCATTATAATTTCTTTTATTATGGACCGATTCCACTTATACTCTTTCATTAAACCTCTTGTTTAATAAAAGATCGTAAAAATGTTGGCCATAATACTTTGTATACGTGTGAGGTGGGTCTTGAAAGTATTGGGTTGGTTCATTGGGCCGGGCCATTGGGTGGATATTATCTTTATTTGGGGCCTATGAAGTATTGGGCTGTGATAGTGGGCCGAATTACTAGATAAGTATGGTTCCACTTGGGCTTTGGCGCAGTAGATTGGGGATGAACTTTGATCGTCATCTCGCATCGCATTTAATGAGGATTAGCAAGGCTTAGTTAAGAAGGGTCAGGGGCCCGGGAAGTCAATTCATCTGGGATAAACCTAATTTGGAGTATATGTGAGGAAGGATCACTCAATCTAAAGATAACTGATACTTTTATCTCTCTAGACACTAGATATTATTTTTCTCTATTGTTAACCTTGTGATCGCTTGTACTAACTCTCACGCCTGAGCTATCCCCCGACGGTCGAAGCCGTCAAGCTTTTGGTGTTGACTGTGTTTAGTGTGCAGGATCAGGGTGTCTTATGTGATTGGGACGCGAGAAAAGATCTTGGCGTTAACAGTACTCACTTTTAAAGTGGGAAAATTGGGAGGTGGAATGATTATTTGTATATATTAATACTATTACATTACAAAAGTAGTGTACTTATGTAATTTGTACTCTCAGAAGCTTTAAAGTTGTCCATTACCATTATTGTCATACGTGCCCTTTGTTAAATAAAAGTTTTATATGTATATCAAATTTAATTGTAATAAAATAATACTTACAGTGAGTTGAGAGATCTTTCTTTTCTAAAATTAAGTAAAGATTCGTGTTGATAACGTGTTATAAAATAATCGAGAAACATTTAAAGTAAGAAAGAAAAATAGATTTATATTGATAAACTTATCAAGTGGTCATTCACAATACATTTTAATATCTATCAAATCTATTGGATGGATATCTATCAAATCTCTTAACTACACATCTCTTTATATATGATATACTCCCTCCTTTCCTTAATATAAGTCGTTTTAGAGAAATGTTTTTGTTCCTTAATATAAGTCGTTTGAGAATTTCAAGTAAGCATTAATTGCTTAGTTTCCAATATTACCCAAAGTATTAAATGTAACTTTGGTTATCTCACTATTTTCTGTCCAATAAATAACAATCTCTTCTTCTAATATAAGGGTAATATAGACAATTGATATTATAGTTAATGCTATACAATTATTTCCTTAATATTTGTGCACAGCTCTAAAACGACCTATATTAAAAAATGAGGGAGTACATTACAAGTTAACCTCCTAATAATAATGAAAGAATTTAATAGCTTTTAATTTCCTTATGTGCCCCATCATTTGTTTGGTTGTAAACTTCCAAAATTCAAACTTTTCATTTTCTAAACTTTTCATCTTTCAATTACACTATTTCTAACACCTTTAACATTTTTTTTATACTCCCTCCGTCTTTAAAATAATGATTAAAAATATAATTATTTTTCCTTTTATGAGATAAATTACATAAAGTGGAGTAATTATGTTATTTAGTGGGGTCAATATATTATCATAAAAAAATTAAATAAAAATATTCAACACTTTATAAATTTTGTGAGACCACTAAAGAGAAATTTGAATTTTTTTTTAATGTGTAAAATTTATACTTTGCTCATTTTTCTAAAGACGGAGGAAGTAATAAATACTATTGGTTGGACTCTTGCTGCAAGTGGGCATGGTCCATTAGACGTGTCAAGGATGTCCAAGGGAAATTTCAAAATAATTGACTAGCTAGGAAAGTTCAAAACAATCGGAGTCTCCTTTACTTTGTTAATATTAGTATATTATATGTTCAATTTTTAGCCACTAGAATTAATACATTGCAAGGATATTAAGAGGAAATTCAATTTACTAAAATTATACTTTCTCGGTTTCATAATAATTGTCTTTTTAAAAGAAAAAATTTGTTTCAATTTATTTATCATTTACAACTTTTAGGAGAATAAATTATTTATTTTCCTATATTACCCTTAACTTCTCTCATTCTCCCAAGAAATTTTCTCTTGTATTAATAGTTTTCAATTTCTCATAAATGGTAGTGATGAAATTTCTTACAAATTTTAATTTTAAACGATCTTAGATTAAATGAGCTTTAATTCAATTATATGCATTTAAACTAAAAAGACAGTTACTTATGAAATGGAGGTAGTACAATAAGTCTTTCTAATGGACCATGCTTGAAAGTGAGAAGTCGATCATAATAAATAAATACTCCTACACAAGTAGTGAATTGGAATCACGAGATGAGAACTTAAAAATCCAAGTTGGTGTGAATTTAGATTGAAAAGGTCCTTGTCTAGATCTAGTAGAAGATATTGAAAATTGGATACAAATTAATAACCTGTCAATCCCCATAATATGTCTTTTTTTCCATTCAACAAAATTCCTTCACAATTTACTTGACTTTAATTTAATTTTGGTTGCATTTTTAACCTTTGAAATTGAATACTATAACCTTGGAACCTGTCCTTTAAACAACTACTGCTACCCTTAATCCAGCTCCAACTTTGATTATCAACTTAGTTTACACTACGAGGGTCCGGGAGGATGGCTACATTCTTGCTCCGTTTATCTTCCTTAGTGCTGGTGTTTACATTAAGGTCAATTGGAGGTGCAAGCCAAGATGATGAGTACTGCGGGGTTAAAAGTTGCAACGAGAACGGCCCAATTATCCGATTCCCATTCCGGCTAAAAGACCATCCAGATTATTGTGGCTACCCCGGTTTTGAACTTTCTTGCAGCCGACACCATACCGTATTGGAGTTCCATTACCTTGCGAACACATCTATCAAGGGACTCCAGCTCTCATACTCTACAAAGGCACTTGTCAATTCCATCGATTACAAATCTCAACGGATTAGTGTAGGCTGGGATGTTCTTGCTCTAGCCTCGACAATTCAAGTACATTCACCACCTGCCGCTGTTTCTCTTCCGTTCAAATTTGCAGTAGCTAATTCTCCTCCATACGAATTGCTCGACTATGCCTTTTTCAATTGTTCCTCAAGAACTTCTCAAGGAAGCGACTATTGGAGTACTAGTGAATTCCTCCCTAACAATATCAATTCCCTTAGCAGTCAAAACTTCCAAGTGTATGCCGTCCCTTCTACCTCGTCCACATTGGATGCGAACATGATATCCTGCACCAAGATGTACAGTACTACTATTTTATCATCCTATTATGCATCAAAGGGAAGCTTTGATCAGTTGAGTTGGTCCACACCTGTTTGTAGGAATTGTGAATCTAAAGGAGAGTATTGTAAGTTGGCAGCTAATAGCACTACCAGTGCTAGTACTACTACTACATGCTTCCCTAAACCTCCAGGTATCTTTTCATTTTTGGTTCGTACAATTCACTATAAGATTTACGGACGCGATTTGAAAAGGAGCCACTCCTTATGGTGAAGGAATTTATTTTAAATATTACTTATCATGATTTCCTTTTTTAATAATCACGCCCAACACTATATATATATATATATATATATATATATATGAATAATATGGCCATACACAACAACTGTGTATGTTTTATTTGTGTACAGTTTGTCAAAACTACGTCATTTTGACAGATTCTACCACATCTTGTCATTCATGGTAAGATTTGATAGCCACAATTAAAAAAGACAAAATTCTCCTTCCTTCCATAACATATATAACGTTGTTGTAAGAAATTTGCTATTGCAATAGGAGACTTGACTACCACAACTCAGTGTGGCTATAGAAAAATTGGCTACTACTACAACACTATTGTTATGGAGGAGTTGTGTTTTTAAATAGTAGTGGCTTAAAGTGAAAAGTGTAAGGTCTAATGACCATATAAAATTTTATAGCTACTATGTGTTATGGATTAACTCATATATATATATATATATATATATATATATATATATATATATATATATATATATTGCTTAAAAGCTAACAAATCTTTCTTTTACTTTAATATTTTGCAGATCATGTAAAAACCAAACGATTTGTAGCAGGTGAAGTTGATTCACACAACTCCTTGTTTTCTTCTTGCCCTTGTTCCAATTGCTGTGTGAATTTTCTTAATCAAACAATAGATGAATTTTTTTAATTTGACTTGTTTGTATTATCCCATATTTATGCAGGTATAATAATCCCGAGTATTTTTTCCGTTGTGCTTTTCCTTGCTTTCCTGTACTACTATATCCGCAATGAAAAACAAAAGAAAGAGGATCAACTCAAGATCGAAATGTTTTTGGAAGATTACAAAACTCTCAAGCCAACAAGATATTCTTACACTGACATTAAGAAGATCACTAATCAGTTCAAGGATAAATTAGGTCAGGGAGGGTATGGATCAGTATACAAGGGGCAACTTTCCAATGATATTTTTGTTGCGGTTAAGGTCCTCAACAATGATTCCAAAGGGAATGGTGAAGAGTTCATCAACGAGGTGGGTACCATAGGGCAAATCCACCATGTCAATGTGGTCCGATTGGTTGGATATTGCGCTGATGGATGTAATCGAGCTCTTGTTTATGAGTTTCTACCTAATAAATCACTTGAAAAGTTTGTATACTCGGGAAATAACAAGGACAATTTCCTTGGTTGGGAGAAGATGCAACAAATAGCTCTAGGCATAGCCAAAGGGATCGAATATCTTCACCAAGGATGCGCTCAACGAATCCTCCACTTTGATATCAAGCCTCATAATATTTTGTTGGACCAACATTTCAATCCCAAAATCTCTGATTTTGGTCTAGCAAAGTTGTGTTCCAAGGGAGAAAGTATTGTGTCTATGACCGTGGCTAGGGGGACCATAGGTTACATAGCGCCAGAAGTATATTCTAGAAATTTTGGAAAGGTATCATCCAAATCAGATGTTTATAGTTTTGGAATGTTATTAATCGAAATGGTTGGGGGAAAGAACAATAATAATATTGTTGAGGGAGCACAAAACACAAGCGAAGTGTACTTTCCGGAATGGATTTTTCATCGCTTGGAGCAAGGAGGAGAAGTGGTAATCCAAATTGAGAACGAAGTTGATACTAAGATAGCAAGGAAGTTAACAATCGTGGGCCTTTGGTGCATTGGGTGGCATCCAATAGACCGACCTTCAATGAAACTTGTGATTCAAATGCTGCAAGGAGATGATTGTCCGGCGATGCCACCTAATCCTTTTAGCTCAACAAGTACAAATGTAACAACTCATACAAGGTCATTCATCAACGAGCTTGAAGTCATCTCTGAATCGGAGTAGCACAACTATTTTATTTGAAGGATAAGGATCTATTATAATTTTGCTATTCATTTAGGAAAAAAAGTATTAATTAGATCTATTAATTGTAATGTTTGTCTTGAAAAAGATAAAGAAGAAAGAAATTGGAATTAAAATTACTTTCATATTACATGTTTTTTTCTTCATATTTTCTTTACTCGACTAACTTCATTCAAATTTATTCGATTACAAGTTTATGCAGTGTTTATTACGGTAGTGTCTAACGCAGCACGCTATTTTTGATGTGTTAATGTTCAAACCACGAATGTTGCATTTGAAATAAATAGTTATTAAACGCATAAGGTTTTAATTTCAAGTGTGATTATTTTCAATTGCATTCCTACCTAAAAATATTTTGACATGAGAAAAAAGAATAAAGAAGATGATTGACGATGAAAGAACAAAACCTTAGTTGGTTGAATTTTACTTCTTCATGTCATCCAGAGACCTCAAACACCCACATTCTTGTTGGGTTTCCTCACCCATGAGTTAGGCAAGATAAGCAGACTTAGTGGCATGGAAAGAGGAATTTTTTTTGGTCATTATGCATGGTGGGGAACAAATGTTTAAATATACAGTAAAATCCTATTTAGGAATACTCTATATAAGAATAACCTCTACAATATTATAAAAAAATATGGTCCCAATTTGGGCCAGTTATAAATAGGAATAACCTCTAAATTGTAATATGATATATACTTTTTAAGTTCTAAAATATTAAACTATACCTCTAATAATTATATATATATATATATATATATATATATATGTATGAGAGAGAGAGAGAGAGACAATATTAATTTTCAAAGAATATATTTTCTATAAAAGACTACATTTTATAAAGAACTACATTTTTCTATAAAAGACTACATTTCTTATAAAAGACCATATTTTTCTATAAAAGACTACTTTGCATAAATATTTTTTGAATAATAATTATTAGGGAGTTCTTATTGATATTTTTGTTAAAGTGGATATTTATGAGTATTCACAAAATATTTTATACCAATACCTCTATTTAGTAATAACCTCTCAATTAGAATATATACAAATAATTTGGTCCCAAGTCTATTCCTAAATAGAGGTTTTACTGTAGTACATGTGGCAGACAAAAGAAAAAGAACAGCTCAATAATTAAGGAGGAGAAAAAGGAATTGGTTTTTTATTTCTTGTAAGCTGGCGGAAGATCATGGAGGAGAGAGGTATTTAACCATCAAGGCTGCCAAGTGAAGTGTGTGTGCATACACCCATCCGAGAGGGTGAAAGGCAAGGAATTATAAGCCACAGATTCCATCCAAGGAAAAATCCCATCCGGGGAGGATAGATGAAAGTAATCTCATCTGGAAGAGGATGGAAGACAATGAGAAGAGAGGTAAAATAAGAGAGAGCCAAGAGAGAAAAATAGAGAAAAAGAAAAATCAAACAAATAGTTATTTTGTTTAGGTTTTTATCACATAGTTATTGTAGATAATTTGAGTGTGACTCAAATTAGGATATCTTTATATTCTCTCAGTTTATTCTAGTGAATTTTTCGGAGATCGTCCTGTGATTTTTATCTCTTAGTTTGAGAGGGGTTTCCACGTAAAATTCTTGGTGTCTTGTGCTTGGATATTTTATTTTCATTATTTTCTGCAGTGGTTATTATTTTGATGAAACAACAAATTTAATCCTTTTGGCGTCTGCTGATATTTTATCTATTTAATTTATCAAAGACAACAATATTTGAAAAATGATTTTTCCCAACAAGTGGTATCAAAGCTAAGGTTATTTGCTCAGTTATTTTTGATAAATTTTATGCAGGAATCAGTTGGAGCCATGATTAAATTAGTCTCTTCAAAAGAACACGCGATAACGTGGTGAATTCTCGATGAAAGGTTGATGTTTCCCTTGAGGTGCTCTCAATGGTGATATTAAATTCTTGATGGGTTAGCCAAGAATCGGTTCAGAGAATGGTTAGCCGAGAATTGGTGATCTGCGATGATTGAAGAGAAGATGTTTAATTCTTGATGTGGAAAGAATTGGCGCCCGCTAAAAGGTCTCTAGTTGTGACTAATGGAAAGAATATATACACTCTTTACATGATGCATGTGTTAGGTTTGTAATATTTATATGCGCAATCAAATTGCATAAATAAGCGGAAGCGAGTAAAAATCAGAGTTTAAAAATTATTTACAAACCATAAACCCGGATCACCCTTTATGCATAATTATTAATTAAACGAAAAGATAAAGAATAAATCATACCCTCAAGATCGAGCTTCCTCGTGCACAAGTTCACCTCCAAATCCTTTCGCTCAATCTTGAATCCACGGGTTTGGTTTCTTCCTTTGATCAACGTTAGCCATCCAAATGTTTGGCGCTCTAGAGGTGATCCACCACGAGGAAGAAGAAAATTCAAGAAGAATGGGTATTAGGCTCAAACCCTAGTTTTTCTATCTCTATAGAAAAGGGCGTATTCAAAACAAATTGAATTATGTCGTATGTTGAAAAAAGTCAACAACCACCACCACCCATAATAAGACTCTCTTATTTATAGATGTGGGCAACCCACCTTAACACTTAAGGAATTGGGATTTATTTAATTAATTAAATTCTTTTAATTAATTAAGCTCCTAATCTTATTAGGGATAATTAATTAAACTCCTTTAACTAATTTTCCTTCCTAATCCAATTAGGAATAAATGAGAGTACTTATATTAAATTAATTCCTAAACTCTTTTAGAAATTAAAATAATAATAATTGTAATAATATTAATAAGACTCTCTTATTAATTTATATTTAATATTTCTAAAATATTAAATAATAATATTAAGTTATTTAATTTATTCTATCACCATAGATTAAATTAAATATACATAACATATTATTACGATTATGCCATTAACTTCTTAAATAATTATTCTTCCTTTTATGGTGTGATTCTTTAGTGTTCTCCATATTAAACCCATTACTGTGAATAAATCAATTAGAATAATTCTAATCTTATTTAAATAAATAAATTAAATAATTAATTTATTTAAATAAATAATATTTATTCTACAATAGGGATAAGCCTCCCTAAATGATCAACGACTTTCCGGATAATATAGATTTCAACATTAATCATTAAAGAACCTTTGAGTAAATAGTTACCGTGACAATTCAATCCTTCCACCATACAATGTCCCAATTAAATATAAGACATGGAATTACCATCATCAAGTCTTATTTTATTTAATTATATGTATTTCGATCCTTAAATGCACAACTCCAAATAATGCAAATTAGAAACTCCTTTCTAATTTCATTCTACCTCGCCAAGGACTACTTGGGTTGTCATTTATCGAATCACATAGACATTTCTCTTCTTTATTAGAAGTGGTAGATTCTTTATTGATCATACATTATCTCCACGACAACTTATTATACCCAAGCATACCCTTTGATATACCCTCGTGGTCTTAAGGAATAAGTCAAAGTATAACTCATCATACACAAGATACTATGATGATCTCAAGTCCAAGGATTACTTGTACTACTATCACTACAGAATTCCTATTGACAAAGAATAAAACTCCATTAGGTATTCCTTAGCGAGCCAATGCTCAAAGAACTTATTCTCTAATAAGCACCTACATACTTGCTTTAGTGTCTCCACACAAATGATCATGAGATCAATCATCCTCATCCAACGAGCAAGCAACGTATGTACCGATCTATCCTGGATTCACTAATTCCCAATTTAGTAATCCAACGATTGGGAACTATTTTAGTTTTAAGCTTTCTAAGAATTTAGATCTCATTAGAATGATCATCATCATTATTCTAAAAGCATTGCTTAAAACTATGGGTTTATCACATATTATAAAAAAAAGATCACGTAGATAATTAAAAGCCTTTAATAAATTAATACTTTTATTAATAAATGAATAAGATTGTTACAAAGTATATGCTTTATCATCAAACATGATTGGCTTGTGTGCATATTACTTTCAATCTCCCACTTGCACTAAAGCCAATCGTCACGGTATCTTATACTCTTCTTCTCTAAGTGACGATTATCCCATCATTGGATAAGCTTTAGTTAATGGATATGTAATGTTGTTCTTGAGAGTCCACTATCTCTATAGTGATTTCCCATCTTTCAATGATTCTAATAATCAAATGAAAGTGCCACAACACATGTTTAGATCCAAGATGAGTCTTGGGAACTATTCCTAGTTCTCAGAATGAACTTTTAATCCAAACAATCAACTTGCAATTTTCATTTATAGCTATATACTTTGTCTTTATCACTAAACCAAAGAACTCTTTCTTTGTTTGGAACCTTTCCAATTCAACGCACCACTATTCAAGATAACGCTTTACTTTAAAGTGGATTTTCTACGTCATCTCTGTCTCATCTCGAAAACTTGAGTCTGTTAAGCCCTCTAGTTTTAATTTAGACCCACCATAAATATGATCACATCCTTAGTGCCAGTAAAGTACTTTAAGATATTTTTCACTGTCTTACAGTGATCTTCTCCAGAATATGACCGATCAACATTAGATCTTGTATATTTCATTGCATACATGATAGTCACTCATGCGGTCTCTCTTTTCAGGAGTCTGTGGGGACTATAAAGAGAGATACACTCCATAGCTCATCAACATGAGACATCTCTTGGAGTTTGCCATGCTAAACGACTTTAGCATCAAATGAATATACGTTCCTTGGGTTAAGTTGAGCATCCTTTTAAATCTATCTATATAGATTTGCATCCCCAATAATGATACTCTTCCCAAATCATTCATGGAGGAATGTTTAGACAACTTTATCTTTACTGATTGTAGCATTGGTATGTTATTCCTCATCCGTAGTATATCAACATATAATACTAGAAATTTCACGACGCCCCCAATCGACCTTTTGTACACACTATGTTCATTCTTAATTTTGATAAAATTAAACTCTTTTGATTGCCTCATCAAAACGAATGTTCCATATTTGAGAAACTTGCTTCAATCCATTTCTCTGAGTGTTCACAACACTTACCTCATCATCGATGTAATCGGGATCATCATCTTCTATGATGTGTACCTCATCATCATCATCCATGATGAATCCATACCTCCTAGGTATCTTCTGCATTATTCCGCATTTACGATTCTTGGTTGTGGTACAATAGGTCTACTCTACGTGTTCCTCTTATTTGACTTATAAAGTGTTTTGTGGTTCTTGAACTCGCCAAGATCTATTATCCTCCCACTAGCCCTTCAATGATAAACACCTTTATCTTAGAAGGTAGTGTGTTCATAACAAACACCTTTTGCTAAGTAGGATTATAGAGCATATACCCTAAACTTACTTTAGGATGTCCCATAAATCTACACTTGTCAAATCTTGTCCCAAGCTTATCTTTTGAAACCTTTTCACATAAGTTGGACAACCCTTATCTTAACATACTTAAGATTAGAATCCTCCCCGTCCATAACTTTTATGGAGTCTTGGGGCTGGATTTTGAGGTTACCATTTTGTAGATATGCGACCATTTCCGTGATATGACCCTAGAGGGATAATGAAATGCTCGGTAAAATCATTATGGACCATCTATGTCCAACAAGGTACGATTTTTCCATTCAAATACATCAATCAATTATTGTGTATCGAGGAGGTGTCCATTATGAGAAAAACCATTTGAGATGATCTAGAAACTTATCAAGACAAGTATTTATTCTTCGATCTAATCAAAGAATCTTAATACTTTCTTGCCAATTTGTTTCACTTCCTCAATTCTTTGAACCTTTCAAATAATTCACACTTGTATTTCAATAAATACATACATTCAACTCTTTGAATGATCATCTCCTTTTCTTATACTAATTTGTTCAATATGCAAAATTATTTTATGTAAGTCAAGTATACAAAATTTATTAAGTAATATTCCAGCTTCTATACAAAACATTATTATTATAAATAGAACAACAATTGTTCTTAATTATAATACCAAAGATTTCATTGTCCAACAATAAAATGAAAATAATATTTTTAACAAGAACCGGAATACAATAACAACTTATTGACTTAATAGATTTGCTTCGTAGGCATTGCTAAACTATAAGTTTCTATGGCTAATATGGCAACCTTGCTACATTTCCGCATATGATTACTTATATTTGTTTAGCTTTCTACTTCTGCTTTGGTCCCTTCATAAATCTATATTTATGATAACCAAAGTCGGTATCCAATACCCAAGTAGAACCTTGACTTAAAGAAAAAATTTATTTCAATCATGAACAAAAAGCGTATTATGTAGAAACTTCACTAAGCTTCTTTGGTTAGCCTCTGCAAGATGCTTCTTCTGCGCTTTTTCAAAGGTCTGGGCTTATTGCAATGGAAGCAAACTCTTTATATCCATATCGCTTTTGTTCTTATTATCCTTTGTTTATGCCTTTCTATTTACCTTCTTTGAATCGTTCTTCTTTTCGTAAGATCCTTTGGCCCTATCAAGAAGATGGTGGTCTTTCTTGGTTGAAAAGTGACTCTCAACATTTTTCAACAAGTTAAGCAAATCGGAGGTCGATATCTAACTCGTTCATAAAAAAATTCACAACAATTACGAAAGGAGTTCGAATGAGTGCAAGATCAAATCTTGCTCAACTCTCCATCCATAACAAAACCAGCTTGTCCTAATTGATCAATCAAATTGATTATGTTAAGAACTTTTGTCCGTATTTTATAGTGTCATTTGCCATTCTAGATCGGAAGAGCTCCTTAGATATCTCGATATCTATCGGTCTTACTTTCCTCGCCATCAACTACTTGATGTGCGGAATATAAATAAAAGCATCCATAGTTTCATCTTGACAACAAGCTCGTACTCACTAGATGCGAGCATGATGCATCGAGCCAATCATGCATCATCTTGCCACTTTCTAAAGGTAGCAATGTCTTCCTCGTAGGCATCATTATCGCAACCATTGCTGCAGGATAGGCTTATTAAGGACATAAGATAGCTTTTCACCATGAGAACTATTCTCAATTCCTTAACCAATCCAATTAAATTTGGTCCAAGTTAATTTAGCATCTAATATGCTCAGAAAGGATAGTAATTTTAGACATTGTAAAATTTCAAATGAATTTGTAATTAACAACATTTTAACATACATTCTTTTATTAATTACCAAAATAATTTAGGTCTTGTTTTAAATTGGTATCTCCCACTATTTTCTTCAAAACTATATTACCTCACTTATATAGTTCGGCAAAATCTAATCAAAGATTTGCTAGTGAGAAAAAAGGATCCCATTTCAAATGTATATAATTTTGTGGTGACACAACAAACTATATATAAATAAATAGGTAGACAACTTTTGTCAATTACATCAACTATGCAACTCCTTGTATTTTGTCTCTTAGATTATTTTGATCAAGTGGTGGCACATCCGAATCAAATTATCCAAGTTAAGTCCAACCTAGCACTCCATATATTCAAAAAGAAAAATATCATCCTTGTGGTGACACAACAAAATAATATTGTTCAATTTTCTTTATAAGCATCAAATGTGATAATTAACATCTTAAATATTTAATACTTGCCTTGTGGTGACACAACAAACTCATATTAAATATTTAATACTCTATTAATTTTATCATGCTGGCTAATGCGACGTTCGATATTCCAAATATCTTTGAACGCTTAGGACTTAATATAAAAATTGAGGGTTTGTTATTAATTTGTCTCATCTTTGTTTTAGCGCAAGCATGCACATATATATATATAAAAATACGTCGTATATTAATGAACATGCGAAGCATGTTTGCATAATATATAATATATATAGTATAAGCATGCACATATAGAATACTATATTCTACCCGGATTGATTATGGACTTTTATTCTAGTTTGGTTCACTAGAGCCACCAAGTGAACCAAAAGGTCAAACCATAGGGTGCAAGAAATAATATTTAAATATAACTATTACATTTAAACCTGGCTCCATTACAAATGGGTCTTCAAGCGCCTCGCTTCCTTGATCTCCAATTTTTCAAAATTAATTCTAACTATTCCTATTACAAAACTATTTAAAATAAATAGAAACCTTGATCGCCAGTCAAGGGAAGTACATAGGAGGAGATAGAATTTACATTTAGAAAAATTAGAGAAGACGAGGTCTGTGAATTCCATTTAATAAAAACCCATACATTCATACATCCAACTAAAATAAAATCCAATCACATCGGTCAATAGTCCATAATCAATCCCATTTATTATCATACACATCATCATATATCATCAATAAATAACATTCATCATATGAATAATAAATATTTAATATATATATTGATATCATTTAATGGACAAATTTACTTAGTATAAAATCTATTTTGAATCAAAATAAACTCTTTTATTTTAATCCAAATTTAAATCAAAATAAAACTATTTTATTTTAATTTATCCTATTTTGAATAAAATAAACTATTTTATTTTAATCAAAATTTTTTAATCAAAATAAACTCCTTTATTTTAATTAATTATGGAATCCAATTCCATGTAAAAAATCTTTTATTAAAGGAAACACTTGATATTCTTTCCTATTCACAAATAAACACCTTTATTTTGAATAATATGAAATCTTATTTCATATCTAAATAAACTCTTTTATTTAAGGAAATTAGGATTCTATTTCCTATTCACAAATAAACTCTTTATTTTGAATAATATGAAATCTTATTTCATATCTAAATAAACTCCTTTATTTAAGGAAACATGTAATCCAATTTCAACTCCAATTAGTTATCATGGAATCCAATTCCAACTCTAATTAGTTAGCATGAAATTTAATTTTAAAATTAAAATAAACATTTTTATTTTAATTATAAAATTAATAAAATAAAACTTTATATTTTAATATTAAAATAAACCTTTTATTTTAAAATTAAAATAAACTTTTATTTTAATTATATAATAATTAAGAATATATATATATATAAATATTCGTAATATATTATATATTAATATTTCCGCATTCTTGTTTCCTCGTTAAAGTGGTATGTAATCCATTTCTTGCTAACTAATATAATATATACAAAACCGTCATACGCAATCACAAAAAAAAAACTTACAAATTATTTTGATGTCCATGAACGTGGCAAAACAATCAGGAACACCAATTCCAATATATATATATTGATATATTATATATATAAAAAAAAATAACTCCCTGTAAGGAAGCACGTGGGCTTTTCATGATTCGCATATAACAAATCGGCCCCTCCCTTTTTTTTTTTTATATGATAAATTTTATACATAAAAATTATGCCCAATTAAATTGTTCTAAACACATATCGATATACATATCAAATTTAAAATAATTAATAATTCGTATAAAAGTTTGGCTCTCGATGCCAATCATTAGGTTTGTAATATTCATACGCTGTGAATCAAATTGCATAAAAATAAGCGGCGAAAGTTAGTAAAATCGAGTTTAAAAATTATTTACAAACCATAAACCCTGATCACCCTTTTTATGCATAATTATTAATTAAACGAAAAGATAAAGAATAAATCATACCTCAAGATCGAGCTTCCTCGTGTACAAGTTCACCTCCAAATCCTTTCGCGTTCAATCTTGAATCCACCGGTTTGGTTTCTTCCTTCGATCAACGTTAGCCATCCAAATATTTGGCCTTAGAGAGTGATCCACCAAGGAAGAAGAAAATTCAAGAAGAAAACCTAGGTATTTTCCCAGCTTTTTCCTATCTCTATAGAAAAAGCGTGCTCTCAAACAAATTAGAATTATGTCAGTATGTTGAAAAAGTCAATAACCACCACCACCCATAATAAGACTCCTCTTTATTTACAGTATGTGGGCAACCACCTTAACACTTAAGGAAATGGGATTTATTTAATTAATTAAATTCTTTTAATTAATTAAGCTCCCTAATCTTATTAGGGATAATTAATTAAACTCCTTTAACTAATTTTCCTTCCTAATCCAATTAGGAATAAATGAGAGTACTTATATTAAATTAATTCCTAAACTCTTTAGAAATTAAAATAATAATAATTGTAATAATATTAATAAGACTCTCTTATTAATTTATATTTAATATTTCTAAAATATTAAATAATAATATTAAGTTATTTAATTTATTCTATCACCATAGATTAAATTAAATATACATAACATATTATTACGATTATGCCATTAACTTCTTAAATAATTATTCGTCCTTTTTATGGGGTGACCTTTAGGTTCTCCATATTAAACCTAGGTTGTGAATAAATCAATTAGAAACAATTCTAATTTTATTTAAATAAATAAATTAAACAATTAATTTATTTAAATAAATAATATTTATTCTACAATAGTGATAAGCTTCCAATGTATCAATCCACTTTCCAGATAATATAGATTTCAACATTAATCATTAAAGAACCTTTGAGTAAATAGTTACCGTCACAATTCAATCTTTCCACCATACAACGTCCCAATTAAATATAAGATAATGGAATTATCATCAAGTCTTATTTTATTTAATTATATGTATTTCGATCCTTAAATGCACAACTCCAAATAATGCAAATTAGAAACTCTTTTCTAATTTTATTCTTAAAGTACTCATTGGGTTGTCATTTATCGAATCACATAGACATTTCTCTTCTTTATTTGAAGTGGTAGATTCTTTATCGATCATACATTATCTCCATGCATACAACTTATTATACCCAAGCATACCCTTTCGATATACCCTCGTGGTCTTAAGGAATAAGTCAAAGTATAACTCATCATACACAAGATACTATGATGATCTCAAGTCCAAGGATTACTCAGACTACCATCACTACAGAATTCCTATTATGACAGCAAATAAAACTCCATTAGGTATTCCTTAGCGAGCCAATGCTTCATTGAACTTATTCTCTAATAAGCACCTACATACTTGCTTTAGTGTTCCACACAAATGATCATGAGATCAATCATCCTCATCCAACGAAAGCAAAGAACGTATGTACTAATCTATCCTGGATTCACTAATTCCCAATTTAGTAATCCAACGATTGGGAACTATTTTAGTTTTAAGCTTTCTAAAGAATTTAGATCTCATTAGAATGATCATCATCATTATTCTAAAAGTATTGCTTAAAACTATGGGTTTATCACATATTATAAAACAAAGATCATGTAGATAATTAAAGCCTTTAATAAATTAATACTTTTTATTAATAAATGAATAAGATTGTTACAAAGTATATGCTTTATCATCAAACATGATTGGCTTGTGTGCATATTACTTTCAGCATGTGCATGTGAAAGGTGCTGAAGATGGGGGAGCTAGGTGCAAAAGAATGTGGTACAAAATCATGTAAGATGGGAGAAAAGTCTTGCATGAGAACAACGAGAAGAAAACTCTTCGCTTTAAATGGTTACCAAAAGTGAAGAAATGATAGCTCGTAGCCAGAGTACAAAGCGATTGTGACACTACTACAAAACAGTAAATAGACAACGCAGAAAAAATGTTGTGGTTTCATTCAAAAAATGTCGTAAAAGGTGTTATCTCTTCGACACCATTACATTCACGCTTTTTAAAATGTTGTAGTTAAGCACATTAGACAACGTTTTTTAAGAAAAAAACGTTGTAGATTTATTTTTCATTAATTAGCATATGCTTGAAAACGTTGTAGAAAGTATGATTCCACAACGTTTTCTGGCTAAAAATGTTGTAGTTTAATGTATCAGACAACGTTTAAACATTTACACAACGTTTTTAAAATGTTGTAAATAAAAAATTAAAGAAAAAAAAATTGTGGTTCACCTACATTAAATTTAAAGCCAAAATAGTTAAAAGGTCTAATTTCTCATTTAAATTTAAAGCCAAAATGTATCAACCATTCAAAATAATCCCAATAATACCATTCGTTTACAATTTCAAATTACTATATCCACAAAATATATACCAAACTATCCATATATACATCTCAAATTCACTTTTCAATATAAATTACTACTATATTGAATTGTAAATTTGATTACATCCACAAAATAAATCAAACTATCCATAAAATTAAGCTACTACCTAAGCATACCTAAGCATGCATAAAATTATAGTGTGACTTGGCAGGGTTGGCTCCATGTGGCCACCGAACCTGCTGTCTTGCCTCGGTCCCATAGCACGAGGGTCTTCATGGGATAGAGTTGTTGGCCTGCCAAGTTCCCATGCATTCACCATGGGCAAAATGACATTTATCACCAAACTGCGTGTGCAACTGGTAGAAGCATAATATCTCTGCTTGTGCAACTGCTAGATGCATTTGTAACTGAGATACTTGTTCTGCAAGTAGGAGATTGCCCCAACACAACCGTATACAGGGTCTCTCATTCTTGCGTTCGCTTCGAAAAATAAACTGCTCACAACATCTCCCCTCTGATGAACCGGAAGCTCCTGATCCAAAATTAATTAAACAATCATCAAACACAATATTTGCATTCAAACCAATTTTTTAGGCTATTTATTACATTACAATGAATGTCAGTCTTTGAAATGTGTAAACAAAATTTAAGGGGAAAGAAACCTGAAGTTCCACATCAATTTAATCAGCTCCCAATTCCATGGCCAATTGAAGCACGTTCAGCCGACTTTTTTCATCACCATCATACTGACCACCTTCCCAGTTGGGTCTAGAAAAAAACATAAAATCAACAAGTACTATATTTGGTTACCTTTAAACTCAACAACAGCTTTTGTCCCAAACTATAAGATGGTACATAATAAGATAACATGACAAGGTATATTTGATAAACAAGAAATCAATTAACAAATTAAAAAAGAGAATACTATTAATACATGAAAGATTCATCAAAGCAGCATTAACTTGGAGAGAAGCAGGCCAATTATAACAATTTGTATGCAAGAGATAAACATAAGATTTGGGTGTGGAGAAGGAATCTGTTCAACCATACCTTGAACCAGAAAGCCATCCACTTAGACCAACAATAGCCCTCAGGTTGATAGGGTAAGGATTGCCATTTCCATATTTTCCATGGGCAAAGCAAGTGGCAGACTATAGGGCAGTTGCAGCGCCCATCTAATCAATCCGTATATGGATACCTGGCAGCCAAGGTCCCAAGCTCCAGACCATCTACTTTACTTCCTTACCAAGCCCACGTCTGGAGCAATATGACATTGACTGCAAGCATGTGTATGGTCTCTTCTTGCTTCTTGATCCTCTCAAAAACCTAAATCAACACCAAATCACATTAATTTCACTAGGAAACATCAAATGGCAACAATATGTAACAAATCTGTCAACAATTGCAATGTTAAGAAGAAAAGCAAAAGAGATACCATCATGTCAACCAAAGATGAGAAGTCTAAAGCTAGTTGTACTAATCTCTGTTGCACGTTATACCTAGACCAATCACATGCCTACAAATAGCAAAGTTTCCCACCCTCCCCGAGTTATACAATTCTCATATGCGGATCATAGATATAGGAGTTGATGCCTGGAACCACAAAAGAAAATAAATTAGAAGTATAAAAACATTTCCTATGCCATAATGTTGCTTTTCTCACCCCTTCAAAATTATCCGGAGGGCCCTATTCATCTGGAACTTTCATGAACTTCTCTATTTCATCAAACATGTTCACAGCAAATACGTGTGCCCTGCCTAATTTGTATCCATTGATCGTCTCCTTTGCGAGCTCTGCTTCCTATAACAACAACCAACTAAGTTAATGATAACTGAAATCGCCTTGCAACCAAAAGAAATCATTCAGACTTTGAAAAAAATAACAGAAAACCAGTAAGTAATGAATTAACAATGCTATTTATTGCCAAAGATGCCAAGGAGCCGCTTTGAGAGAGCTGCCATTGTCGATATCTTCGTATATGTACATTTATTATATCCCCATCCGCCATAGATTCAGCAGCACGGGCAATCAAGCTCATTATTTTCATCCTGTTGTCATCTCTGCCAGCTGAACTTGGTTTATAATTGATATAGTTCTCCTGTCATTTATTGGAAAACAAAACAAAATAAAATGTCAAAAGGCATACATATTTTGACTTGGCATTATCACAAGTATCAAACAAGAACACCTTATAACCTTTTGATGGTAAAAGCAGGGGTGAGGGACGAAAACCAAAGTTAATGCATAAAGCAACATTGTTAGAAGTGACAACTCCCCATTTGGGAGCAAGCTGCTCTGTTTACATTAAATCCAGCATTATTTTCCAACTTCAAAAGTTTACCAGAGTTTGGATAGTAAAACATGAGAGGATATGACAAGTCTAACTTTTACAACTGATACCTGAATAAGAAGAGTGACGGTTGGGATTGTTGCTATTTGAAGGGCTGGATCGTGCTGGTGGTAATGGTTGCGACTTTTAACTGTTCAATTAGAAACAACTAGAGAGACGAATGGTTGTGAATTTGAAATTGACAATGGTGGCAGGAGAAATAATATCAATGCGTTTATACAAAAAGTTCAATTCACATTTCTGTTCACTGCAAAACACGAATGATTTTTCTACTATTGATAATTATCTTTTTCACAGCAAATCCTCCATTTTAACCATTGATGGCTATATATATAATGAAATGCAAACGGTTCAAATGACCCAATGCAAGTATGGGTTATACACATACTACCCGTGCTGAGAGTGCAAGAAGCCAAAGAAACAAAACACAAAATAATTATGACAAAATATAAAGGAACTCTTATAAATCAACTCTGAAATTTTCATAAAGCAAATTAACTCTTATAAAGCAAATTAAACTGGGTTAGTAAGTAAACTAATGAAGGTACATGAGTAAGCAAATTATATGTTAAATAGTCAGTGTAGCACACAACTCCTCAAAGCATGAAAATGAACCTCACCAGTCAAATAATCGTGAGTACACAATTTTTGCCAATGCATCTCTACTTTTCACTTTGTAGGAAAGCTCTTCAGTAATCAAAGCACCAAATCCAGTATATGTCGATGTACAAACAGAGTAGATCTTCTTTTTCGCCTCTTCCTCACTGAAACCCAATCAAACAACTTAAATTAACCAAAATCAAACAACTTAAATTAACCAAAAAAAATAAGAAAAAAAACTTCCACACCATCAAATATCAATATCATTAGCAAATAAAGAGAAACTACCGAGTAAAATACCTTCTAGTAACCGAAGCTAGGGTTTTGACATACGAGCTAATCATCTCTTCTTCTGAGGGTTTTGGATCCGAAGTGAACTCCATAACGATGAGCCAATGCTCATAATCGCATCCATCAAGGAGTGTTGTCTGCTTTGGCGGTCGGTTGCTCAATAAACTCCTTTCCTTGCTTAGAAAGACCTAATTGTGTAAGGACCGAACTTGTACTGGCAAACGGACCGAAATAGAGCAGAGAAAGGAACTTCAAAGGGGATGAATAAGTAGGGTTTTGGTTTTGTGAGCGAAAGAGAGTAGAGAGAGAGAGTAGATCTACATGAAGGAAATCGAAACTGCACTGACGAGCCTTGGAGAGAAAAAGACGGTATGTTTTAATTTTAAGTGTTCAGTTCATGCTCCGTGTTTTCTTGATAGACAATTTTTTTTTAAAAAAAACGTTATCTAATTAAAATTAAAAAAAATACTCTTTTAAATAGATAACGTTTTTGCATATATATTTACAATGTTTTTTTTAAAAACGTTGTAAAAAAAAACCACAACGTTTTTATAAAAAACGTTGTGTTTCAAGTGTTGTCTATTTACTATTTTATAGTAGTATGAAAGAATTTGACAAGCAAAAATTTGTCAAGTTTGAGTTTGATCTTCCTATTAAGAAGAGCCATGCCGATGAGAAAAAATCAGACATTAAAAAAGTTGAAAATTCCAAGAAGCTTGAGTTGAGTCAAGGCTTCGTTGGGATTTACTCCAAGTGAGGAGTTGTGGTTTAACGTGCAAATTTAGTCTTGGAAGGTTATACAGAATAAGACATAGCAGGTTTCGAAGAGAAGAAGTCAACTTCGGAGTATTGCTTATTTTTGTAGGGAGAGCCAGTGTTATGATAGTCCAAGTTGCAGAAGTATATTGCTTTGTTTACTACTGAGTTGACAACGAAATATTGTGATTTCTCTAAGAGTTGGGTTTGACACAGAAATAAATTCCAAGTGACAGAGTCATGGTAACTATCTCCTCTCATGAGTTTTGAGGGGGTGATTGTTGGGTTTCCTCACCCATGAGTTAGTCAAGATAAGCAGATCGACTAACTTGGGAAGAGGAAAAAAAGAGTTGGCGCAAGGTTTTTCTGACTTAGTGGCATGGAAAGAGGAATTTTTTTTTGTCATTATGCATGGTGCATGGGGAATAAATGTTTAAATATAGTACAGATGGCAGATAAAAGAAAAAGAACAACTCATTAATTAAGGAGGAGAAAAATGAATTGGTTTTTTCTTTCTTGCAAGCTAGCGGAAGATCATGGAGGAGAGAGAAAAGACAAAAGCCTTTTCTATTTAACCATCAAGGCTTCCAAGTGAAGTGTGTCTGCATACACCCATCCGAAAGGGTGAAAGGCATGGAATAAGCCACAAATTAAGGAGAAATCCCATCCTGGAAGGATAAATGAAAGTAATCTCATCTAAGAGAGGGTGGAAGAGAGAGAAGAGAAAAAAAAATAAGAGAGAGCCAAGAAAGAAAAATAGAGAGAAAGAAAGATCAAACAAATATAGTTATTCCTCCGTCCTCATAGGTTATAAAATGATTTCTTTTTCACACATAGGTTAAGAAAATCGCTTTAAGTAATACAATTTTAACATAATTTTCCATATATATCCCTTATATAAATTAATGAATAAGTTAATTACTCCTTACTTATCACATTGGGCTACTCTCAACTTCATTGATTGACACGTTAAAGTCATAACCATGTAACTTTAACTAAAGAGAATATAACAACAACATAAAATGCCATGATAAAAATAATGACATTGAATGTTGTTTTTTAAAAAAAAGTAATGATTGAATATTTATTATAAGGGCATAAAAGTAAAACAATGAATCAACTAAATTTTATAAATAGTAAATAGCCTATATATTGGGACATCTCAAAATGGAAAATCAGCCTATAACTATGGGACGGAGGGAGTATTTTGTTTAGGTTTCCATCACATAGTTATTGTGGTGAGATAATTTGAGTGAGACTCAAATTAGGACATCTTTGTATTCTCTCAGTTTATTCTAGTGAATTTTTCGGAGATCATCTTGTGATTTAGTTTGAGAGGGTTTTCCACATAAAATTCTTGGTGTCTTATGCTTGGATATTATCTTCTCATTATTTTCTGCAGTGGTTATTATTTTTGTGAAACTATAAATTTAATCTGTTTGACATGTGCTGATGTTTTATCCATTTAATTTATCAAAGACAACAATATACGGGAGTTGATTTTTCCCAACATTCTCAATGACATTCTAGATCTCGATACAACACAAGCCACCACTCCTTTTCTATGAATTTCCATCATATTCACTGAAACACGTGGATTGGGGCAGTTGGGGGGCCGAAATATCAAGTAATTAGGATAGTATATGAGAAGGAACATAGGAGCCGCAGAGGAGTGTTTTGTAACTCGATTTGGGAAGAGAAAAGGTTTTTCGTACATTATTTAATTTTTAAATTTGGGCTAATTAGTTGGGTTATTTAATTTTTATATTTGGATTAATTACTAAGATTTATTATTTATTTGAGTTAATTATTATCGAGTTAATTTGTTGGTTAAACTACTTTATTTGGATTATTTTTATATATTTATACTTTAGAACATGTATAATTAGGGTTTATACAAATTTAGTATATCAAAACGAATTAAATATGTTTTTTTTATAGGTTTATAAGTTTTAAGGATGACAACTTGTTTGGACAGGTAGGGATGGGCATCCAATTCAACTTTTTCGGTTTTTTGGTTAACCGAACTCGTTCGAACCAGTCGGTACGGTATAAAATGAATCTGGTTTGGTATCGGTATCGGTACATATTTTAGGTATATACCGTTTATTCGGTACCGGGTTCGGGATGCCATTTCTATTACCGGTATGTACCAAACCGAACCGGTTGTAACTGTTAATTGAATACAGAAACAATTTGAAAAGCACAAAACTTTATCTTCTCCAAAAAAACCTCTACCAAACAGACCCTTAAATCCATAAATACAAAATTGTTAATTTGAGATAGTCATTGAATTTAACAGATCCCCAATTCTAATTGAACTTAATGGGAGACAATTACCGACCATGGTGACGATGAGTCGACGACTCTGCATCCTTTACGAGAAGAAGATTAGCGGAGGTGAGAGTTGACGTTTTGGAAGAAAGACTGCATTGTAGAGAGAGAAAGTGAGTCGAGCTTTGGTCACGAAGATCGACGCAATCCAGAAAGGATAAGACTTAGGAGGTGATATGGAGATGGTGCGACATTGCGAGAGATGTGGAATATCTTC
The DNA here is from genome assembly GCA_020205615.1 of Panax quinquefolius. Taxonomy (NCBI): domain Eukaryota; kingdom Viridiplantae; phylum Streptophyta; class Magnoliopsida; order Apiales; family Araliaceae; genus Panax; species Panax quinquefolius. The sequence goes on from CM035160.1 coordinate 138,628,337, forward strand.
AGATGGGAAAGTACCAATGCGAGACTGCGAGAGATGTAGAGCACTGGTGATATTTTCAGATGGATAGTAAAGTATATTGTGACGCCCCCAAAATTAGGTATACATCACCTATTCTGAGTCGCCAAATACATGGTACGTAATACAAATACAATCTTTAATATACAACAAGAGAGTCAGTGAGTTTAAATACAAATCATCTTTCTGATAATATCCACTCTCAAAATAAGTCCTCATTACATTTATTGTCACACTATTTAATGAATAGTGAGGACTACTAGCTAATACTATCATCCCACCATCACTCCGGTTCCCAGACTAAATCCCAAATTTCGTTCTCATTTCACGAAGAGAATAGTGAAAGAAAGGATGAGCTCAACTAGCCCGAAGAAATATTATGACTAAGATAATGCAGAATAAATTATCATTAGCCTTAAACAGTGTTAAACTGATACAATATAACAAACATCAAGTTTAACTTTAGCGGAAACAAACAATCCATTAGAAGAGTCAAGTAGAAAATAAAATCTACTATCTTCTATGATTTAAAAGGTTTTTCATGACTTTTATCGCTAAGACTCAGCTTAATAAATAATTCACATCATCGAATCACCCCTGCACTACGGCCAAGGATATTCTTTAGTATCACGACCACAATTATCCATGACCACGGCCAAGAATATTTGTGTATTCATTAATGGTCATGATCATGCCAACAATCGTCCATCAATGCACTACGGGCCAATGAGGACTTTTACCACATCATTTGTAATATTATGGTCATGATTACACCGAATAATCCTCGGTCATAATCATACCAAGTCCATCTATGCACTACAGAATACGTATGACTTTCAAAAAAATATAACATGAGGATGATGACAATGACATAAGAATTCAATAAAACAAGTTCAAGAATTAATTTATCCGGGAGAACTAATAATGTCCAAATTGTCGATATGATCTTTCGCTTTGTAGAGTAAAATTCAAGAATGCTCGGAAGAATATTTCCATGTAAAGATATTTGGATGAAGCGCTTGAATATCAAGGATATTCCACTAATTTCATGGAGTATAGAAGTCAAAACTTTAACCAACCGAGTATAATAAAGAATGGAATAACAAAAGAAATCACCATGCATGCGGTATTTACTGCATTTATAGGGTTATTCCAACAGATACTAAATAATCGGAACTGGTCAGTCAAATTATTGCAACCGGTGATGTTCCAATGAAATAATAAAGAATGGAATAACGGCGAAATCACCATGCATGCGGTGCTTAGCATAGACGAGTTATTCCAACAAAATACTAATAAGGATTTAATCGGTCCGGCGTAAAACGCATGCATGTGATATTCCAATGAATAATAATAAAAAGACGGAACCAGTCCCACAGAAAAACACACGAGACATGATATTCCAACGGAAATAATAAAAAAACGGAATTAGGTCCGGCAGAAAATGCATGAATAAGATATTCCAAATGTAATAATAAAGACGGAATAATAGAAGAATGTCACCAAGTATAGGGTAGTTCACAGATATCAAAAGTTATTCTAACGAGAATAATAAAGAATGGAATAACGAAGTTCTCTTCATGAATACAAAAAAATAATACTCCCCTACGAGTACAACAAATAATATTCCCTACTTAGTACAACAAATAATATCCCCTACCTTAAGAAGAAGAAGAGTTGGATATATAAGTAGTGAAGTAGCGAGAATACTTTCTTCTTTCTCTCTATAGTTTATCGCTTCTGAGAGTTTCAATTGAATTAAATGAGAAAATAATGAAGGAATGAGCTTCTATTTATAGAAAAATGGATTGCATAAGAACTAACTCATGAAACGTTCAGATTGATTTACTTTAATCGGCGGTCCATATTTAAAGCAAAATCTTTTAAATAAAATATAATATATTATATTTATAATCTAATAAAATGAATAATTTTATAAAAGATTTTACTATGCAAAACACTATCGCGAGCACTTTGCAATCACTATGCATAATAAAAAAATAATATATATTTTAATAATTGTCTAATAAAAGATAATTTTATAAAAGTATTACATTTTATATAAAAAGATTTTACTATATAAAACACTATATCGAACACTTATGCAACACTATGCATAATAGAATATAATATATTCTATTTATAGAATAACTTTATAAAAGTATTACATTTTTATATAAAAAGATTTTATGTATTATTACATTAATAATACCAACAAAGCCGAGTGACTTATCACGTAAGCATCAATAATTAATCTAGTATTACTCTTATACGCAACCACGCGTATTCTTGTACTTTTAACACTCGGGTGTTTCAACAGATTAACTGTAAAACTTCCGCCGTTATTTTTATAAAGTATTTTTTATGCTTTCAATCCGACAATAATTCCGTTGTATGGGGTCCACCAATGATTGTGCCATTGTCACGAATATTCCTGTTAAAATGAATATTCCCAGACCAATCGAATATTATATAACAACTTATGTACTTTTGCAAAATTTATAAATATTACCCACAACTATAACATTATATCAATTTCACTCCATAATATTCAAAATAATATTTATAGAAAATTCATCTTTATTCAAAAAGTTGGGGTCTTACAACCTCCCTTCTTATGAAGTTTAAGCCCTCGAAATTAATGTACGCGACTGTATATCGAGGAGGTAAGGATACCTTGATTTTATTTCAGATTCTAACTCCCAAGTCATTTCCTCAACATCGTGGTTTTTCCACAAAATTTTGACTTGAGGTATAACCTTGGAGCGTAGAATATGTTCCTTCTTATCCAAGATTTGAACAGGAACTTCTTCATACGTCAAATCTTCCGCTATTTCGTCCGGTTCTAACTCAATAATGTGGTTCGGGTCTTCCACATATTTACGTAACATGGATATGTAAAAAACGTTATGAACACAAGACATACTTGGCGGTAAAGCGAGTCTATAGGCCACGCCCTACTCGATCGAGGATTAAAATGGGCCGATGAATCGAGGATTGAGCTTTCCTCTCTTTCCAAATCTCGTAACTCCTTTCCATGGAGCAACTCGTAATAACACATGATCTCCTATATCAAATTCCACGTCCTTTCGATGAAGATCAGCATAACTCTTTTGTCGATCTTGTGAGGTATTTATACGTTATTTGGATCGTTTGAATCTTTTCCGTAGTCATCACGCATCAACTCCCCGTCCCCAACAACGTTGCTTCACCCATCTCATCCCAAAGATTTGAGAACAACACTTTCTTCCATACAACGCCTCGAATGGAGCCATGCCAATGCTTGCTTAATAACTGTTGTTGTAGGAAAACTCCACCATTGGTAAGAACTTGTCCCAACTTCCCTTGAAGTCAAGGACACAGAGTCTTAATAAATCTTCCAGAGTTTGAATAGTCTTCTCTAATTGTCCGTCCGTTTGAGGATGATATGCCGAACTAAATCGTAAATCCATGCCCATAGCTTTTTGCAAACTAACCCAAAATCGTGAAGTGAATCTTGGGTCTCGATCAGAAACTATGGATACTGGCATACCATGCAATCTTACAACCTCGTTTATGTACATACGAGCAAGATGTTCAAGTGTATAAGTTTCTCGTATCGATAAGAAATGAGCAGACTTAGTCAATCTATCAACAATGACCCAAATCACATCTATGCCTTGAGAAACTTTGGGAAGACCAGTAAAGAAATCCATGGTAATGTGCTCCCACTTCCATTCTGGAATTTCAAGTGGTTGCAATGGACCTTTTGGTACTTGATGCTCCGCATTGACTCGTTGACAAGTTAGACACCTTGAGATAAACAAATATTATCTCTCTTCTTCATATTCTCCACCAAAATGTATGACGAAGATCACGATACATTTTGGTACTCCTAGGATGGATTGCAAATGGTGTGTTGTGCGCCTCCATCATGATTTTATACTTTAACTCAGGATCGTTAGGAACACAAAGTCTGGAGTTGACTCGAAATATTCCTTCATCATCGATTCTTGCTTCCGGATCGCACCTTCTTGCACTCTCTTCCTCATACGCATCGACTCGGATCAGAATCTTGAAAGCGACTTTAATTTTATCAATTAAAGTCGGTTCTACTCAGTATATTCGCCATCATCACGCTGGTCCCCGAGTCTTTATCTCTATCTCCATCCTTTGCAAGTCATACAAAATGGGCCTTTGCGTTGACAATATTGCACTCGTACCCGCATATGATCTTCTACTCAATTAAATCGATTACCACGTTAAGCTTTTCTAGGATGGTGTTGGATGGTATGATCATAATCTTTCAACAGTTCAAGCCAACGTCGTTGTCTCATGTTGAGTTCTTTTTGAGTGAAGAAATATTTGAGGCTTTTATGATCCGTAAAGATCTCCACTTTCTCCCCATACAAGTAATGCCTCCAAATCTTTAGTGCGAAGACAACAACTGCCAACTCTTGATCATGAGTAAGATAATTCCTCTCATATTCTTTGAGTTGTCGTGAGGCATAAAGCTATGACTTTCCCATGTTGCATGAGAACACATCCTAACCCTTTGCAGAAGCATCACCAGATGACAAATCCTCCGAACCGGATGGTATTGTCGAGCAGGTCTTTGAAATGAGTCTCCTCTTGAGTTCTTGAAAACCCTTCTCATATTCCTCGCCCAATACCGAACTTTGTATCTTTCAAGTCAATTTGAGTTAGTGGAGTAGCGATTCGAGAAAACCCTTCTACGAATCTCCGATAATAACCAAATAAGCCGAGAAAGCTACGTGCTTTCGATCATCGATTTAGGTTGCTCCCAGCTTTGAATAGCTTCAATCTTTGCTGGGTCAACAGATATTCCATGACTTGATACCACGTGCCCAAGGATTGCTACTTCCTCAAGCCAGAACTCGCATTTCTTCAACTTGGCATAAAGCTTGTATTCATGAAGCTTTTGGAGTATCAGCCTCAAGTGTTGCTCATGATCTTCACGGCTTTTGGAATAAATAAGGATGTCATCAATAAAGACGACCACAAAGTGATCCAAATATTCCTTGTCTCATGTTGAGTTCCTTTTGAGTGAAGAAATATTTGAGGCTTTTATGATCCGTAAAGATCTCCACTTTCTCCCCATACAAGTAATGCCTCCAAATCTTTAGTGCGAAGATAACAATCGCTTAACTCTTGATCATGAGTAGGATAATTCCTCTCATATTCTTTGAGTTGTCGTGAGGCATAAAGCTATGACTTTCCCATGTTGCGTGAGAACACATCCTAACCCTTTGCTCAAGCATCACTTGTAGATGACAAATCCTCCGAACCAGATGGTATTGTCGAGCAGAGTCTTTGAAATGAGTCTCCTCTTGAGTTCTTGAAAACCCTTCTCACATTCCTCGCTCCAACCGAACTTTGTATCTTTTCGAGTCAGCTGAGTTAGTGGAGTAGCGATTCGAGAAAACCTTTCTACGAATCTCCGATAATAACCAAATAAGCCGAGAAAGCTACGATTTCGGTCCATCGATTTAGGTTGCTCCCCACTTTGAATAGCTTCAATCTTTCTTTGGGTCAATAGATATTCCATGACTTGATACCACGTGCCCAAGGATTGCTACTTCCTCAAGCCAGAACTCGCATTTCTTCAACTTGGCATAAAGTTTGTATTCATGAAGCTTTTGGAGTATCAGCCTCAAGTGTTGCTCATGATCTTCACGGCTTTTGGAATAAATAAGGATGTCATCAATAAAGACAACCACAAAGTGATCCAAATATTCCTTGAATACTCGGTTCATAATATCCATGAAGGCAGCAAGAGCATTAGTCAATCCAAAGGACATGACTAGGAATTCATAATGCCCGTACCGAGTTTTGAAAGCCGTCTTTGGAATGTCATCGGTTCTAATCTTCAATTGGTGATATCCGGAACGAAGATCAATCTTTGAAAAGAATTCGGCTCCTTACAACTGGTCAAACAGGTCATCAATACGTGGCAATGGGTACCTATTTTTTATGGTGACATGATTTAACTCCCGATAATCAATACAAAGTCGCATACTCCCATCTTTCTTCTTCACGAATAGAACAGGAGCACCCCAATGAGAAGTACTAGGACAAATAAAGCCAATGTCTAACAATTCCTGCAGTTGAGTCTTTAACTCCTGAAGTTCAATAGGAGCCATTCGATATGGGGCTTTGGAAATGGGTTTTGTACCAGGTTCAAGGTCGATACAAAATTCAATTTCACGCTCTGGGGGTAGGCCAGGAAGTTCTTCAGGGAATACGTCAGGAAATTCATTAACAATAGAAATATCATTCAAAACAAACGTATTTTTGTTTAGATCCGTGACATGAGCTAAGAAAGCTTGACATCCGTTTTTCAATAAACGAATAGCTTTATGGCTTGAGATGACAGTGATTGATTTTAATGGTTTGGGTGCTTGAATTCGCATAATAGGTTGGTTAGGAATATGAAAGCTAACAACCTTACGAAAATAATCAATTTTTGCATGATGAGTAGTTAACCAATCAATCCCTAGAATCACAGCAAATGAAAGTATTTTCAATGAAATAAGATCGACAGTAATATGAGGGTACCGATTTGAACCAAACAAGACTTATAAACAGTGGATGTAATGAAAGTTTCTCCCCAACGGAGTTTCCACAGATAAGTCAAAGTCTAATTTCTCCGGAGTCAAATTTAATCGTTGAGCGCAAGTAGGAGAAATAAAAGAATGGGTAGAACTGGTATCAAATAAGGTATAGACTTTGCTAGAGTTTATGATAAGCTTACCCGTGATGACCTCATTTGGGTTCCTTGCTTTCTGGGAGGTCACAACAAACGCTCTCCTCCCTTGCACTCTAGAAGCTTTGACTTTTACCGGGACGACCTTTGGTGCCTCCATCCTAGCTGAACTTGTCTTCGGTGAACGACAAAATCAGGCTAGGTGACCTTCTCTTCCATAATTATAACACGCTTTGGATGGCATCGCGCAGTTTGGACTGATATGTCCCTCCCCTCTGCATTTAAAGCATATGATAGGTGGTCGTTCTCCTTCCTTAACCACGGTTGCTGGTGCTGACGTCTTTTCATCATTGTTGAATCTCCTTTTCTTGAAATGTCCATTTTTACTGTCTTGGCCATGATTACCACCGAAGTGGTTACCATTTCTGGCATGTTGATTCCCTCCACGTTTGTTGTCACCGTTTCGATGACTGATGCCACTGGTATTTTTATCTTTCTTTGCTTTTTTTCTCATAGGCTTGACTCGTTACCCCGCTCTAATAACTGAGCCCTATTTACAACATCTGAGTACAAACATAGTTTATGAGAAATAAGATATTGACGTATCTCCCGTTTCAAACCTCTTAAAAACATTCGCGTCATTCGCTCCTCATTATCGACCAAATGGGATGCAAACTGGGATAACTCCGTAAATTTAGCCTCGTATTGCGACACGGTCATATTATTTTGTTCCAATTTGATAAACTCCACTTCTTTCATGTGACGAATACTCTCGGGAAAGTACTTGTAATTGAATAGCTCTTGGAACTTCTCCCAAGACATCTTGAGTGCGTCAGGCTGGGTACACTTTAGAGATTCCCACCAATAATCTGCCTCTTCACGCAACATGAAGGTGGCAAAGGGAACCTTTTGCTCCTCGGAGCATCCCAAGACATCAAATATCTTGGTGATCTGTTTTATCCATGCTTCCGCCTTAAGTGGTTTTGGCTCTCCAATAAACTCCGGTGGTCCCAGCTCCTTGAATCATGCTTAGCGGCGGTGGACCGTCCGAGAGTTTCCAGTGTTTCCACCTACATTTTGGACAGGAGTTGCTCTCGCCTGATATTGCATGAATTGCATAAAGCCTCTGAACAATCCATAATTCATCATTTGGTCCGTGTTGTTGTTTTCATGAGGATTATCGCCATCCTGATGCACATTATCCTGATTATTGATATGTGGAGACTCAACGGTCTCTTGTGCTCCATTGCTATTCTCAACATTCTTGGATGTCATTTTCAGATACTGCAACAAAACAAAGGTTAATTAACATATAACATATTATCCCTATACTTTGACCAACCAATTAAATACCAAATAAACTTAGGTAGGTCATACTAGCGAAGGAATTCCCCGTCTCTCCCCTCCTAGTTCTAGTCTCACATCTTAGCCATGGATCATATCCCTAAGCTTTGAGACCAACCGTGACGCCCCCAAAATAAGGTATACATCACCTATTCTGAGTCGCCAAATACATGGTACAGAATACAAATACAATCTTTAATATACAACAAGAGAGCTGTGAGTTTAAATACAAATACTGTCTTCTAGACAATATCCACTCTCAAAATAAGTCCTCATTACATTTATTGTCACACTATTTAACAGAATAGTGAGGACTACTAGCTAATACTATCATCCGGACCATCACTCCGTTCCCCGACTCGTCCTAGCTACGTTCTCATTTCCTAAAGAGAACAGTGAAAGAAAGGGTGAGCTCAATTAGCCCAGTAAGAAATATTATGACTAAGATAATGCAGAATAAATTATCATTAGCCTTAAACAGTGTTAAACTGATACAATATAACAAACATCAAGGTTAACTGTAGCGAAAACAAGCAATCCATTAGAAGAGTCAATAAGAGAATAAAATCTACTATCTTCTATGATTTAAAAGGTTTTTCATGACTTTTATCGCTGAGACTCAGCTTAATAAATAATCCACATCATCGAATCACTTCTGCACTACGGCCAAGGATATTCTTTAGTATCACGACCATAATTATCCATGCACTATGGGCCAAGAATATTTGTGTATTCATTAATGGTCATGATCATGCCAACAACTATCCATCAATGCACTACGGGCCAATGAGGACTTTTACCACATCATTTGTAACATTATGGTCATGATTACATTGAATAATCTCTGGTCATAATCATACCAAGTCCATCTATGTACTACAGGCCACAGATGACTTTCAAAAAAATATAACATGAGGATGATGACAATGACATAAGAATTCAATAAAACAAGTTCAAGAATTAATTTATCCAGGAACTAATAATGTCCAAATTGTCAACATGATACTGCTTTGTAGAGTAAAATTCAAAAATGCTCGGAAGAATATTTCCATGAAAAGATCTTTGGATGAAGCGAAAATATCAAGGATATTCCACTAATTTCATGGAGTATAGAAGTCAATACTTTAACGAACTCGAGTATAATAAAGAATGGAATAACAAAAGAAATCACCATGCATGCGGTGCTTGCATGACAGAGCGAGGTTATTCAAACAGAATACTAAATAACGGAACGGTCGGTAAATTAAGCACCGCAGCGGGATGTTCAACAAAATAATAAAGAATGGAATAACAACGAAATAACCATGCATGCGATTACTTATATAGACGAGTTATTCCAACGAGAATACTAATAAGGGCGAAAATCGGTCCCACGTAAAATGCATGACGGGATATTCAACAATGAATAATAATAAAGATTTTAACTAGAGTGCGGCGTAAAAGCATGCATGAGACATGATATTCTAACGAGAATAATAAAGACGGAATCAGTCCCAACGTAAAACGCATTGCATGATATTCCAACGAGAATAATAAAGATGCAGAATAATAGAAGAATGTCACCAAGTATAGGGTAGCTGCATTATCTGAGTTATTCCAACAGAATAATAAAGAATGGAATAACAGAAGTTCTCTTCATGAATACAAAAGAAATAATACTCCCTACGAGTACAACAAATAATATTCCCTACGATTACAACAAATAATACCCCCTACCTTAAGATGAAGAGTACTGAATATATAAGTAGTGAAGTAGCAGAATACTTTCTTCTTTCTCTCTATAGTTTATTTCTCTAGAGTTTCAGTGAATTCGTAAGAAAATAATGAAGGAATGAGCTTTTATTTATAGAAAAATGGACTACATAGTAACTAACTCATGAACGGTCCAGATTGATTTAGTTTAATCTGATGGTCCATATTTAAAGAAAAATCTTTTAAATAAAATATAATATATTATATTTATAATCTAATAAAACGAATAACTTTATAAAAGATTTTACTATGCAAATATTATGCGAGCACTATGCAAATACTATGCGTAATAAAATATAATATATTCTAATTATTATCTAATAAAGCATGATAACTTTATAAAAGTATTACATTTTATATAAAAAATTTTACTATGCAAAACACAATCTGAGACACTATGAAACACTATGCATAATATAATATAATATATTCTATTTATAGAATAATTTTATAAAAGTATTACATTTTATATAAAAAGATTTTATGTATTATTACATTAATAATACCAACAAAAGCGAGTGATTTATCACGTAAGCATCAATAATTAATACTTAGTGTCTTCTACTATGCAACCAATGCCATTCTTGTCTTTTAACAAGGGTGTTTCAATGATTAACGATAAAACTTCCGCCATTATTTTCATAAAAAAAGTATTTTTGTCGTTTTCTCGATCCGAAACAATAATTCCGTTGTGGGGTCCACCACCGATTGTCTTGGTTGTATGAATATTCCCTGTTAAAACGAATATTCTCCGACCAATCGAATATTATATAACAACTTGCGTACTTTGCAAAATTTATAAATATTACCCACAACTATAACATTATATCAATTTCACTCCTTAATATTCAAAAATAATATTTATAGAAAATTCATCTTTATTCAAAAAGTTGGGGTCTTACATATATGATGGATCTTGTTTTTAGGCCCGAGTTCGTGATGGAATAGTATACTGATATACATAATAAAAGGCAGGGAGTAAAAATACGAAAAATATCGTTCTTGTTCCTAACAAATATCATATTGGGAAAAACCAATACAATGAGATAAAAACCGATACCGGACCGATATCGGACTGGCTATCAGTTGGATAAATTGGTCCGCCCGGTACCGATTTTGGTGCCCAATTTAAATACATTCACTAACCGGTTCGGTATGGTTCGGGTCAGTTATTTATCGATGCAGAACCCTATGGACAGGTAGTATTTTTGATTGACAGGTTTGGGCTGGAAACATTTTTATGCTGACAAATGTGTGCTAGAATTCTGGGGGTTAAATACACTTTTCTCCACTCTAATCAACCTCGGTTTACAAATGCATCACTGAACTGAATTTTTTTACAACCGACTCATTAAACTACAAAAATTTATTAAATCGTTACAAATTCCGTTAAATGAGTTGACTTTTAACAGAAACATGTTACATCAGATATGACCTGCCCCACTTCTAATGACACATCATGTACATCACGTGGGTTAGTCCTTGTCATGGCCACGGTGGAAACTCAGTGGTTAAAACCAATTTGGTCGACTAAAGACCAGATAGAGACAGGAAAGGAAAACGCGCGAAGGGGAGAGAAGATTCAGGTGCGAATTTCTCTTCTTACTGGCGAATCTTCGTCTTTGATGCGAATATTGGTCTTGGATACGAATCTACTAGTGCGAATCTTCTGTGAGGTAAGCTAAATTTCTTTAATTTAGGGTTTTGCACATGGGTTGGTTGGGAATGGGTACGATTAAATTAGGGGTTTTTAATCTACTGTAGCCATCTTGTTTGTCTTGATGTTTTCTATCAGGAATAAGCATGTGAATGGTATTCCTATTTATATATGATTTGATTATGATATATATATATATATATATATATATATATATATGAATGAATAATATACAAGTATGCTTGCATTAAGAAAAGTTGTAAAGTCCTTTGATAGATAATAGAAATATATATACAAGGACTTAGAATGAATTGATCAAATATGTAAGGTTGATCCTACATAAGAAAGACAGCTTTGTAAAGTCCTTAAAAAGAAAAGATGTACAAGGACTATAAAGATAGAAAGATCAAGCATGTTAGGTTGATCTTATGATGTAATAGATAGGCTAGTCTGATCGTCGAGTACTGCACCATAAATCGTAGTCTGCCAGGAGAGTCAAGAATAACTCGAGAGCTATCGAGGCAGAATTGTAGTCTACAAGATAGTAGATCTCAGAGTTCGTAGACTGCCAGGGGAAACGAAGAAGGACCGTAGTGTGTCGAGTAGAGCTTCCTCGGGATCGCGATGTCTTTGAGGAAGTCGTGTTCGAAATCAAAGAGACAACCTACCTACGAGTAGACCAGGCCATTCATCTGCTGAAGCAAGTCGAAGCGTAGACTACACTCGAGTCGTGAAGTCTCTTGATCTTGGAAGCTATGTCAAGGATCGTAGACTACACTCTCGAGTTCCTAGAGTCCATTGATTACATGCAGAGATCGTAGTCGAGCAAGATCAGATGAAGACAACAAGCATAAGGTAGAAATCGTAGAGTGTCAAGATCTGATCTCAGGATCGTAGTGTCTGCACAACTGAAGCTGAATCGTAAAGTGCAGAACTACGACCTCAACAGAAGTGCTCACAATGCCAAGGCAGAATCGTAGAGTATATACGGTTCTCAACAAATGAGCACTCCTAGAATATCCAAAGGAATGAAGCCTCTAGTTGGCACTACAAAGATGCATTCCATCTTAAGGAACCAGAGAGCACTCAACGAATGGCATGCAGGCTAGCAGAAGATCTAAGCACCAACCCAATCAGCATCAAGATTGAGTTGTAAGGCCATTCGTGATAAAGTCCTCCATGAGGAGTTCCAAAGAAGACTTCAAAAGCTGACTAAGGAAAGTCGACCGTCATGATAGCTATCAAGTGAATGAAGACAACGATCTTGGAAGCAACCAAGATCGTAGTGTTTGCTGAAACAAGAAAAGCCCGATGGAAGGTGAACCGAGATCTTGGTCGACCTCACGAAGAAGCGAGGCTAAAGTGATTAAGTGCGAGTCGGTTCATTCATGATAAGTGAACGGGAGATCACAAGGAGAAAGTAAGTTGGACGCGCCACAAATCTAAAGTGTCTTGATATTCAGAAGGGGACCAGAGCAAGAAATTAAGCCATCAGTCTCTGAGAATAGTCAAAGAAAACAGAAGTATTGAAGCACTGCACAATAGAAGGAAGAGGTGTTCTACATTGAAGATCCAATCAACACTCTTCAAGATCGTAGTGTTAACTCTACCAGTCAATGAGCTACACTCAACAAGATACTACGATCAGGTCCTCGAAGACGTGCATCAGAATTGTAGAGTTCGAACACCCGAAGACTGAAGCATTGGCAACAGTTCAATCTGAAGGATGGTATTCGGACAAAAGCTTATTGAGAGCATCGATGCAAAAGGACAACCTCTGATCGAGAAATCAAAAGGAGATAATAAAGTCTTCAACCTGCCCAAGACATTAAAGTGACAATTCTGACGGGTAGGTGAAACAGTAGACTGCAATGTCAGATAAAGTATGACATGTCACATCAGCAGTCTACCTCTGTCAACTCGAGATATATGAAGACATTTGAATAGCCTTCAACAGCTACTTTCCAACGGAAGGATTGGGAAGGAGTATAAATAAGGAAGAGCTTCAAAGATCGAGGGTTGCTGGAGTTGCTGAGTTTGGAGAGAAGGTGGACTGATCTAAACCAAGTGAGATAGTGAGTCCGAAGGCTCACTCTACGATCCACCAAGAACACTTAGATACATGCAAAGGAAGAAGTAAAAGTGAGAGTTCTGCTATGTAGAAGTGATAGTTCTACTACAAGAAGAGTGTTCTGAACTGTCGAGTGAAAGAAGAGCATCATGTCATCTTGGTGTCTATCATGAGAAGACTCTAAGTACAATAAAGAAGAGCTCACAGTCATCTTAACAAGTCCATCATGAGAAGACATCAAGTATCAAGAAGGGAGATCGCAAACGTCATCATGGTGGCAAGCATGAAAAAGTTTCTAAGTACCTAGCAGAAGAGCTTACAGTCATCTTAGAAACCCATCATGTGCAGCCATCATGTATCAAGAGGAAAGATCTTCAAGGAAGTCATCAAGGGGTCATCCGAAGTGATTGAGTAATGAAGAAGCTGAGCATCATGCAACACTCAACCGCACTTCAAGGATGATCACGCCAAGTCGCTAAGTATAGAAGATGTTGAGCATGAAGACATCTTAGCAGCTCAGCACCAACTCCAACAAACAAACAAACAATAAAAAGCCGTGGCACGAGGGGTCCTTGTCCGAAGGGACTAAATGAAGCTAGGGCCTGAGGGTCCTTGTCCCGAGGGACTAAACGAAGTTCCAAGCTCTTTGGGCTTGAAGAGTTCCTAGGGAACTAGAGGAGTCCCAAGGTCAGCCACCAAAGAGTTCTTAGTGAATCAAGTAACAAGGTCAGCGGCCTTGAAGGAATCGTAGAGATTCAGGGTGCTGCCCTTCCTTAGTGAAAATCCTGCTAGTTGAAAGCAGAAGAGTGGATTAGGAGCTTGAGTCTCTGAACCACTTAAAACCCCTTGTGTCTTTTACATATGTCTTTTATATTATGTACTATAAATGTTATGTATGTTTTAACTGCTTACAACTAAACTTACTCTACGAACAATGTATGTATGATTATGAATATATCAATGAAGGGGATCTTTTACTTATTCCGTTGTGCTTGAAAAGATTCTTATGTTTGTCATATGCTAATTTAATAGATATACAAAATAATAGAGAAAAGTATTTGAAATAAAAGGATTTATTCAACCCCCCTTCTAGATCTATTATGCCTACTGGGAACTAACATTTTCTCCATCTTTCTGGACTTTATATATCCGACATGTGGTCCATGGGATTTTATTTTTTTCCATTGTTGTCTTCTTCGGTCCCCCCATGTACTGCAAATAATATTTTTTATTATTTTTTGTATTGTTTTCGTTTTCACAAAATGAGTCGAATTTGTCAGTTGCATGTTCACTATGGGGGCAAATTTGTGAATCAGCCTAAAACTGAGTACAAGGGAGGTAAGGTTGAAATTTATCTTTGTGTTGATGTTGATTTCATCTGCATGACTGCAATTAAGTCATTTGCTGAAGCTTTAGATTATGATAGCAATGCTAAGGTTTATTTTAAGAATAATATATGGTCAAACTAGTGAAAGTGGTTATAGATTGGTGCATGATGATGACAGTTTTAGAGACATGGTAAAAGTGTGTCTCCCTTTTGGTGTTCTGGAATTTTTTGTTGATCATGTATTTGTGAATGAAGGATGAGTTGTGATTGAACCACCTGATGTGAATGAACAAGTTGCAACATCTATTACTCAACCCCCCAATACAGAAGATAATAACAAGGGGAGTACTAGTGCAAATGCAAATAGGCAGATGTCAAAGAGGACTAAGCAAAGGGCAGGTTTGAAGAAGGAGACTATGAATAATTAGAGGAAGAAGAGTAATAGAATTAAAATGAATTAGAAATCAAATAAAAAAAGTGATGATACATCAATTGTGATTGGGGACTCGGATAGTAGTGATGCATAAAGTGATGGTGAAATATTAAGTAGTGATGAAGAATTATTAGAGGCTAGGAAGAGTTGCGGGAGTACAAAGCAGAGATGGCTAGAGTTGAAACAAAGGCAGGTGAAGGGGATGTAGGTGATGATAATACTAAGGGTGTTGAGGGTGATGTAGCTGATGGTGATGTTGAGGGAGCAGGTCAAGGTGAAGAGGCTGAAGAAACTGGGAATGAGGGAGATGATGAAGGGGCAGAAGGTGTTGAGGTTGGGGGTGATAGGTTATTGAATGATGTTATGGAAGAGGTTGATAGAAATAGTGAGGGAGATAATGTCAGTGACTCTGATGATGATAGTGATTGGCACAATGAGTATGAAGACAGTGATGTATTAAGGTCCCCATCAGAAATTAGTGAAAATGAGAACCTTGGTTTTGTGGGTCCCTTTGTAAAAAAGAAAAAGCATGTACATTTTGATGTTTTTAACCCAAAAACAAAGAGAAAACACATAAAGTTTGCACACTATCAGATTTTTACTAATTTCAAGGAATTCAAGATTGCCATTAGAGACTATTCAATTGCTAATGGCAGGAAGTTGTGGTACAAGGTAAACGACAAGGAAATAGTGCAGGTTAGGTGTGATAAGGGCTGTCCTTGGAAACTGTGGGCCAGTTATATTCAAGGGACTGAGAATGTGCAAATAAAGTCAATACTGGACACACATAACTGTGTGTACAGTTTTAAAAACAAGTTGACAAAAACCAAATTTTTGGCAGAGTTTTATGGAAAGAGGATACGGAAAAATCCAAACTGGGAGGTTAAAGGACATGCAAAAAGAGATTAAAATTAAATTAAAATTGGATGTTACACTTGTGAAGTGTATGAGGGTCAGGAATTTAGCTTTGGCAAGTATACATGCAGTTATGAAGGAACATTATTCAAGGGTTTGGGATTTTGGGGCAGAGATTATGAGAAGTAACAAATTGAATATAGTCAACATCAAAACCACTAGGCTTAATCCTGAAGATGAGGTCAAGTTCAAGAGATTTTATGTTTGCTATGATAGCTTAAAAAAAGCTTGGAGAGAGGGTTGTAGGCCAATTCTTGGATTGGATGGTTGTTTCTTAAAAATTGTATGTGGGGGTCAACTATTATCTGCTGTGGGAAGGGATGGGAACAATCAAATGTTCCCTGTTGCTATGGCTATTGTAGAAACTGAAAATGGTGACAGTTGGAGATGGTTTTTGGAGTTGTTGGCTGATGACCTTAAACTTGGTGAAGGCTATGGATTTACTATAATCAGTGACCAACAAAAGGTATATATTTACTATAAATGTCTCTGTTTTACTAACTGCCTGTGTTTTACTAATTGCATATGCTTTATTAACTCCAGTTTATGTTGTACAGGGTTTGAAGAATGCCATATCTGAACTGCTTCCTCACGTTGAGCATAGAAATTGTGCTAGACACATTTATGCTAACTGGAGGAAGAGGTTCACTTCACAGGCACTAAAGAGATTATTTTGAGAAGCTGCATGTGGAACTCATGATCAATCACATAAGAGAGCAATGAGGGAGATTAAGAGGCTTTCTGGCCCTGCACATGATAATATTGTGGAGCATGATCCAAAGGTTTGGTCTAAAGCTTATTTTGGGACTCATTCAAAGGCTGATAATGTTGAGAATAACATGTCTGAATGCTTCAATGCTTGGATTATCAAAGCTAGGTACATTATTACTAACTTACTACAAATTGTATTATTGTAATGTTCTTGCAATATAATCAAGTTACACTTACTCTTATATCAATATTGTCTAGGTACATGCCAGTTCTAACAATGCTTCAGGAAATTCATGATCAAATCATGGTTAGATTGCATCAGAAAAGGGATGCTATGCTTAAGTCAGAGGATTTAATTTGTCCAAGAATTAAGAAGAAACTTGATCATAGAAGGAGAGAAGGTTGGGAAGACAAAGGAAATAATGGTCAAATGAAAAGGGTAAGTAGGGTAGGAAGGAAAATAAATTATAGCATTTGTAGAAAGTCTGATCATAGAAGGAACTAATGCCCAGTTAAAGAGACCAATGCAGAGCCCACAAGAGACCAAGTTGAAGAGCCCACTGCACATCCTACTGTACTACTTGGTATAGTAATTTGAGAGGGAGACCAATTCAACAAAGTAAAGGAGCCAACACCTAATGTAAGTATGTAGCATTTAGAATGTTCATTATATTTATTGAGACTAATAAAGACTAACTATTAGATATATGTTGTTACAGTACATAAGTAAAGGTAAAGAAAAGGTGGGATGCTCAAATGAAAAAGGGAAAGATAGACCCCCACAAGCATTTATATTTGTAAGTAATGGCATGTACCTAAATTGGTATACTTTCCATGTTATCATTTAATTGCTTAATTAATTTGAGAGCTTTTATATTTTGTAGATGCCAACTCCACGTGTGATGAGTACTACTGATTTTCCTATCAATAATATCCCTCCAGCCAGTACCCCACCAAATACAACAAATCTTAGTGGAATGGGCTTCCAAACACCAACTCTAAGCTCAGTTTCTTCCAAAATTCAAACCAGAGGGGGAAAAAGGAAGATAAATGTTGGCAACCAAGACTCTACAAGAGGGAGATACAAAATTCCAAGGAAGAAGGATGGAGCAAAGTTAGATAAAAATTAGGATTTTTATCTTTTGGGATATTTTATTAGGTTTCTTATATATCTTTTGGGACTGATTATGGTATTTTGTATGCAATTATGCTACTGAACTGGGGTAAATGTTAATATAGTTCTGTAATGCTAGATAATGCATTTTGGTTATGTGATTTTGGTGAATGCTTGGAATATGTAATATGGTTCTATAATGGTCTGAATGCTTTATCTTTTATAATACAAAAGCTTTTGTTATTGTCTAAGCATTATACCTGAAAATGCAATAAGTATTGGTGTATGATATTAGTACTTTATTACATACATTCCAATGAATATTGTACTGTCATCATTGCCAATTGCTTCTTGTTTGTTAACAATGTACTTCTTGTTTGTTATTACTGCTACCACTTCAATTTGCACCAAACATCAATTCAATTTAATGCTTTATTTCAACATGGAGTCATAATGAATACAGTCAACATCAATTCAATGCTCTGCTTCAACAACTAAGCATTCAATTGCACACTACTCAGCCAAATCAATATTCAATACATATTTGCCAACCATCAAAACCAACATTAACCATTCAATACATACATGTCAAAATAAAATTTAATACATACTTTAATCATCCTTTACTACATTCAAGGAAGACATCTCTATATATTTGGTTGTAAAACAATGAAAAACAAAATCCAAGAAGCTACTAAAGTAATCCATAATTTCTTCTCCATCGAACTTTGTTTGTCAATTTTCGTCCTCAACTGCTACCCTTGTCTTTGCAGCACCAAAACCTCCTTTTCCTTATTGTTTATCTCACCTTTTCTCATCAATATGTTCTCAGTTTCCATCTTCTTTATTACTTCCATCAAACTCTCAATTTTTTCATTGCTTCTTTCTATCTTTCCCTTTAACTGCAATATCACTTTCCTTGATCTCTCTGTAAATGGAGGATCACACCATTTAAAGAACCTATAATACAACTTGTTATCCTGCAACTAGTTGCACACAAATCCATCCATCAAGCCCATAACAAATATGCTTTTACAACATACACCAAATTTCATGCTTTTACAGTAAAGTATATACAGTGAAGTATATAACTTTGGTTGTAAATGTTTATAATTTACAAAAATTGCAACTTCTAGTCATATGTTGGTGATCAAAGTGTGTAACAGTAAGAAAGCCATCCTCTCTTTGAAATCATCAACTTTTAAAATCTTCAAATAACTCCTCCTCAAACATCTAATACTCAAATATTTAACAACACCAGATCAACTTTTGGTGTTGTTAAATATTACAACAAAAATTAGGTCCCTGAAGCCCAACTAGAAGAAATTAGGTCACGTACCTTGAAACGAGCACAACTGATGAACCTTCTTCCCGGGTTAGCAGTTCCCTCTTTCCAAGCTACCCACATCGGTGCGACAATCTCACATCGGCATGTCACTGAAGTTCTGGGCATCTCCCAATCTTCGACGCTATATGTAAAACTATTTTCGCTGGAGCTCATGTTAGTTCCACTCTTAATTGTCTTCTTTTTCTTCGTCGATCTATGTGGATGAAGGCAGGAGTTGGAATCGATTTGGGTCTGATTTTGGGGATAGAGCTAGTGTTTTGATACCTCTTTTCAATTGAAGAACAAATGATTTGGGTCTGAATTGAGGATTTAGAGATTTAGTCAGTTTAGGGATTTTGGGATAAAATCCACGTAATATATTTAATCAGTAGCCAATATTGCCACATATTGCCACATCATTCTTCTATTAAATGGTTAACAGAGACGACAAAATCACTTTTTGTAAATAACGTATAGTTCACTGAGTTGACCGTAAAAAAATTTAGTTCAGTGATGCATTTGTAAACCGAGGTTGAGTAGAGTGAGAAAAAGTGTATTTAACCCGGAATTCTGGAGGCCTAATAAGGAGAAAGAAAATAGACGCCCTACTAGACATAAAAGATTATGTAAGAATTTTCAACTTGATTATATAATTACAGTGCAGTTTCTATACTTGCAAGAAAATTCTTTTAAATTTTGATTTTTATAAAATTTCCTATAACAAGTAAAACAGCTATCCTATCAGTTTGGAGGTCTATAAAGATTGGTTTTACCAGCCTTATTTTATTTCTAACTGTTTTACAAAGTCCTAGGGATATTTGAGTTTGAAATATTGACTGAAAGATTGTCTTCAAAGATTTATTGTTACTATCCTTTCAAAAATAAAATCATTCCTTAACAATTTTGGATTGGTTTCTTCAGAGTTATTCCAATGTTATAAATTTTAGTCGTTGCCCTTCATATATATATATATATATATATATATATATATATATATATATATATATATATATATATATAAGCGCTTCAAAATATTACAAAGATAATACCTTCATCTTTTTCTTCATTTTAATTTAGTCCCGCAAGTATTATCAAACTTGCACCACCTCCCCTAATAGTACATCTTGTGAATCAATAGTAAAATCATGTGATTCAATAGTACAATTATGTGAAAAAATAATTACAGTATAGTACCTTCATCTATACCTCTATTTTTAATTTAGTCATGCAAGTATTATCAATCTTGCACCACCTCCCCTAATAGTACATTCATGTGACTCAATAGTACACACATGTGAACACATAGTTATAAGCATGTGAATTAATAGCAATTAATTGCTCATTTACCCAATTAATTACCCGATTGATCAATATATATAACTTCCAGACATCAATTACTATCAAAATAAATGTCGATTTCCACTAACACTAATAATCCCAACACAATGGAACTATCAATTTCATCTTTAATCAACACGAACTTATTCATCATTAATATTATAACTCACAATATTTAACAACCAAAGTTGTTCCCGTGAAGAGAGGGCTTTCCAGATAAGAATTTCTCCTTATTGGCGCGCAATTAGGTGATCAAACCTCTCTTGATAGAACTTCTAGACATTGTCAATATTGCAAATAATAATATGAATAACTTTGTCGTCTCAATTATTGATTTAATAATATAAAATATTGTGACAATAATTGAATAAAACTGAGTGACTTCTCACGTAAGTATCAATAATCAAAGATACTCTACAATACCGTGTTCTACTATGCAACCACACGTATTACTGTACTTTTACTATCGGTTATTTTATGACAACTTGATTACTTTTAAAAAATTTCACATATCACCCTTAACTTTAAACTTTTATCAATTTAACTATTTACCAAAATAGAAAAATTGAATACTTTTATTTCATAAAATTCGAGATCTCACAATCTCCCCTCTTTATGAAATTTTGCCCTCGAAATTTACGTACCTGGTAGTTAGAAGAGATGAGAATACCTTGCTTTCTTTTTAGATTGTACCTTCCCGGTTATTTCTTCTCTATCATGATTTTCCCATTTTCTCATCTCTTGTATTTTAGATATCATTCTAGAATATAGTTTCAAAATAAGGGTTAATTGACATATCACATATTATCCCTATACTCCGACCGACCAATTAAATACCAAATAAACTTAGGTAGGTCATACTAACTAACGAAGAATTCCCGTCTCTCCCTCCTAGTTCTTGTCTCACATCTCAGTCAGGGATCATATCCCTAAACTTTGATACTAACTGTGACGCCCCCAAAACGGGCATACATCACCCATCTTGAGTCGCCAGATACATGGTACAGAACTCAACTACAAACTTAATTATATAACTGTCGTGTAAAAATACGACAAAACATAGCTGAGAGTTTACATGAATATTGTCTCATAGACAATATACAAACTCAAATTCAATCCTCATTACACTTATTATCACACTAAGTAGTGAGGACTGCTAAAACAACCATCTCGGACCGTCACTCCGTTCCCCGACTAGTCCCAACTATATTATCATTTCTTGAAGAGAACAGTGAAAGAAAAGGGTGAGCTCAACTAGCCCAGTAAGAAATATTATGACTAAGATAATGCATAATAAATTATCATTAGTCTTTAACATTGTTAAACTAATAAAATACAATAAATATCAAGTTTAACTTCAGCGGAATAAGCAATCCATTAGAAGAGTCAAGTAGAACATAATGTCTACTATCTCCTCTAGATTAAAAGTCCATCATTAATGTTTCATTCCTGTAATACTCATCAATAGTTCTTTGTTATTCCCAAGACAAAGAGAACTCTCATCACCTGTCTTCACCTCAACCACCACAGATTATAATTAAATTCATAATTCATATTTATAATCAAGTAAATCAACAGTTCATACAACTGTAAAACCAATAATGTTGATACTCGGCTTAATAGTATCACGACCACGAATTATCCATGCACTACGGGCCAAGGATATTCGTGTTTTCAATTACGGTTATGATTATACCGAATAATCCTTGGTCATAATCATACCAACAACTGTCCATCAATGCACTACAGGCCATTGAGGACTTTTACCACATCATTTGTAACATTACGGGTCACGATTATACTGAATGATCCATGGTCATAATCGTACCAATCAACAGTCCATCTATGCACGTAAGCCAAAGATATACAACTCTAAAACCAATAATCAACAGTCCATCTTTGCACGTAAGCCAAAGATATACAACTATAAAATCAATAATCAACAGTCCATCTTTGCACGTAAGTCAAAGATAAGCCAAAGATATACAACTCTAAAACCAATAATCAACAGTCCATCTATGCACGTAAGCCAAAGATATACAACTCTAAAACCAATAATCAACAGTCCATCTTTGCACGTAAGCCAAAGATATACAACTGTAAAATCAATAATCAACAGTCCATCTATGCACGTAAGCCAAAGATGACTTTCATCACAATATAAGCATGAGGATGATGACAATGATATAAGCATTAATCAAACGAAATCAAGGATAAATATTAAAGACTTTAAATTTATCCAGAGTTTAAAAATATCCAAATTGTCAACATGATACTGCTTTGTGGAGTAAAATTCAATAATAATATTCATGTCTCAAAAATAATTTTGACAGAAAAGAAATATAATTTTCGGGTGAATAGTAACTCGTGAATAGTAACCCGGTATGAAAAGTGCCCCGAATACCTGAGTGAATAATACTAGAGTGAATAGTAATTGGGTGAATAGTAACCTGTGAATAGTAACTCATGAATAGTACCCCGGCACGAAAAGTGTCCCGAATACCCGAGTGAATAATACTAGAGTGAATAGTAACCCGTAAATAGTAACTCATGAATAGTATTCCGGTAATAATATCCAAATGTTATCAATCACTTAATAATCTCATAATCTAATATCATTAATATTATAACAATATTTTAATCATTTCTTAAACTTATAAATAATTTATTTTAATTGTTTACACTTTACTAATTAATGCATTTAATCATCCAAAAATGACAAACTCATAAGATTTCATCACCAATAACCAAAACCCTCATCAAAAATCTGCATATACCTTATATAGGATTCCCAAGCCATAAAATCCTATTTTCCAATTTCTTTTACTTCACATAACATATTTAATTCATTTACTCATAACTAGTTTATTTTCATGAAAAATATCAAATCAGTCCCAAAAATATTTCTTTTCTGGGATTTAGCAGAATATAGTCCCATATTGAACATATATGTTTCTCAGAATTTTTAAAATTCATTTACTATTTTTCATATGGCTAAATTTGCCGAATATTTAGACATTTATCATAAATTATACTTTTGTCCAAAAATTCCGAAATTTACAGGGTATACTGCTGATATATACATGTACTCCCAATAAATATTTCACCAATTTTGGAGTTAACCACAAGGAGTTATAAGGGTTTACTTTTAAAATAGTTTTTTTTTCCATAAAATTCATAACTCCTAATCTATACATCCAAAAATTACCATTTTTGGACACAATCTAGAAAACTCATCAAATTATCATTTTAATTTTTTTTTTCATAATTTTTGAGGGTTGGAAAAATTAGGAAACTGCCCCTGGCAGAAACCCCTTACTTACAACGGTTGAACGAAAATAATATTCCTTACGAATATTAAACGGAAATAATATCCCTTACGAATATTAAACGAATATAATGAATATTGAACGATAATAATATTCATACGAATACGAAAATAATATCTCTTCAGAATATAAAAAAAATAATATCCCTTACCTCAGAAGAAGACTGGATACTGGAATAGTGAATTATCAAACTTCGCTTCTTCTTTCTCTCTATAGTTTCTCTCTATAGCTTCTATCTCTATAATTGCTTTTGTGAGACTTAGTGAATTGGTGAGAATGAAGGAAGAATGAGCTTCTATTTATAGAAAAATATAGTTTCGATAATTGCACGTTTTGGGGCTCGAAATATTACAGTATAATACCTTCATCTTTTCTTCATTTTTAATTTAGTCCTGCAAGTATTATCAAACTTACACCACTCCCTAATAGTACATCTTGTGAATCAATAGTACAATCATGTGAAAAAAAATAATTACAAATATAGTACCTTCATCTATACCTCCATTTTAATTTAGTCATGCAAGTATTATCAATCTTGCACCACCTCCCCTAATAGTACATTCATGTGACTCAATAGTACACACATGTGAACACATAGTTATAAGCATGCGAATTAATTACTCATTTACCCGATTAATTACCCGATTGGTCAATATAACTTCTAGACATCAATTACTTTCGAAATAAATGTCGATTTTGTAAGACCCCAGCTTTTATAAATAAAGATGAATTTTCTATAAATATTATTTTTGAATATTATGGAATAAAGTTGATATAATGTTATAGTTGTGGGTAATATTTATAAATTTTGCAAAATAAGCAAGTTGTTATAAAATATTCGTTTGGTCGGAGAATATTCTTTTTGTCGGGGAATATTCGTACGACGGCTCAATCATTGGTGGACCCCACAACGGAAGTATTGTCGTAGTTAGAAAACGACAAAATTATCTTTCTATAAAAATAACTACGAGGTGTTACTGATTAAAAGCTGTTGAACTACCCGTGGTAAAGTAAATGCGATGTCTGGCGTGGTTGCATAAGTAGCACACCGGTATTGATTATTGATGCTTATGTGAGAAGTCACTTAGCTATACTCAATTATTACTTTCTGATAATTCTTTGCATCATATCTCTTATATTATTGATTCAATTATCATCACAATTATCATCTCATATAATATGTTATAGTATTAAATCAATAATTGAAACGACAAGTTAAAAATGATTAATAATTGTTGAAAGATTAAATATGTGTTGATTAAAAATAAAATGATTTGTGGTAATATTTATTCAATCCTTGATGTATATAAAGAGTCTATTATGAGGGCGTTTGTGGTAAGTTTGATTATTTTATGGGGACCCATATGTCATCATCTAAGAGTCTCTTCGTCGATAGTAATTATCTTTGTGAATAGTAATTACCTTTGTGAATAAATAATTACCTTCGTCAATAGTATTTACCTTCGTCAATAGTAATTACCTTCTTGATAGTATTTACCTTCGTCGATAATAATTACCTTTGTGAGTAGTAATTACCTTCAATCGATAGTATTTACCTTCGTCGATAGTAATTACCTTCTTCATAGTATTTACCTTCGTCAATAGTAATTACCTTCAAATCGATAGTAATTACCCATTCGCAAATAGTAGTTGTCTCTTGATATTACCAAGAGTCATTTTGACCCTTCGTTAAGACCAAGAGCCACCCTCGGTTATTCTATAAATAGAAAGCTCATTCCTTCATTATTTCTTACGAATTCATTGAAACTACAGAGAGAAAACTATAGAGAGAAAGAAGAAAAGTATTCTGCTACTTCACTTTTCCAATATTCGGTTCTTCTAAGGTAGGGAATATTATTTGTTGTACTAAGTAAGGGGTGTTATTCTTTCTTATTCATGAAGAGAACTTCATTATTCCATTCATTATTATTACTGTTGGAATAACTTTTGTAAAAGTGGCATACCCTATACATAACCTTTGTATACACCAGACCTATACTTGGTGAAATCCTTATATTATTCCATTCTTATTTATTACATTGGAATAACTCAGTATATCGGAATCCCTATACTTGGTGATCTTCTTTTGTTATTCCATTCTTTATTATTACATTGGAATATCCATGCGTGTGTTTTACACCGACTGGTTCCGCTCTTTATTATTATTCTGCATTTGGAACATCACATGCATGTGTTTTTACACCGGACTGGTTCCGCTCTTTTTATTATTACATTGGAACATCCCATGCATGCGCGTTTCTGTGGACTGGTTCCGTTATTTATTATTCTGTTGAATAACTTTTTTTTATCTGATCTATCGCATGCATGGTGATTTCTTTTGTTATTCCATTCTTTATTATACCCAACAAGTTAAAACTTTGACTTCTATACTCCATGAAATTAGTAGAATATCCTTGATATTTGCGTTTCATCCATATCTTTTTCATGGAAATATTCTTCCGATCATTCTTGAATTTTACTCTACAAAAGCAGATCATGTTGACAATTTGGGCGTTAATAATTCTGGATAAAATAATTCTTGAACTTGTTTTATTGAATTCTTATATCATTGTCATCATCCTCATGTTTATATTATGTTGAAAGTCATCTGTGGCTTTTGTAGTGCATAGATGGACTTGGTATGATTATGACGAGAGACTATTCGGTGTAAATCATGGTAGTAATGTTACAAATGATGTGATAAAAATCCTCGATTAGTAGTAGTGCATTGATGGACGATTGTTGGCATGATCATGACCATTAATGAATACACAACTATTCTTAGCCGTAGTGCATGAATAATTGTGGTCGTTGATACTAAAGAATATCCTTGGTAGTAGTAGTGCGGGGTGATTCGATGATGTGGAATATTTATTAAAGTTTGAGTCTCAAATATAACAAGATGATGAAAAACCTTTAAAATCATAAAAGATAGTAGATTTTATTTTTACTTGACTCTTTTAATGGATTCTTGGTTCCATTTGTAGTTAAACTTGATGTTCATTATATCTTATCGGTTTAACATCATTTGTGAATAATGATAATTTATTACGCATTATCTTAGTCATAATATTTCTTCTTGAGCTAGTTGAGCTCACCCTTTCTTTCACTTTGTTCTCTTGTGAAATGAGAATATAGTTTGGGACGAGTCGGGGAACGGAGTAATGGTCCAGAGGATAGCATTAGTAGTCCTCACTATTCTGTGAAATGGTGTGATAATAATTGTAATGAGGACTCCTTTTGAGTTTGTATAATATCTAGTAGACAATATTTGTATTCAAACTCACAGTTTATGTCGTATTGTACAAGACAGTTATATTAGTAAGTTGTATTTAAATTCTGTACCATGTATCTGACTACCCAAGATGGGTGATGTATACCTAATTTTGGGGGCGTCACAGATTTCCACTAACACTAATAATCCCAACACAATGGAACTATCAATTTCATCTTTAATCAACACGAACTTATTCATCATTAATATTATAACTCACAATATTTAACAACCAGGTCGTTCCCAGGAAAGAGGGGCTTTTCGATAAGGATTTCTCCTTATTGGCGCGCAATTAGGTGACCAAACCTCTTCTTGACAGAACTTCTAGACATTGTCAATATTGCAAATAATAATATGAATAACTTTGTCATCTCAATTATTGATTTAATAATATAAAATATTGTGAGAATAATTGAATAAAACTGAGTGACTTCTCACGTAAGCATCAATAATCAAAGATACTCTACAATACCGTGTGCTACTATGCAACCACGCATATTACTGTATTTTTACTATCGGTTAGTTTATGACAACTAGATACTTTTAAAAAATTTCACATATCGCCCTTAACTTTAAACTTTTATCAATTTAACTATTTATCAAAATAGAAAAATTGAATACTTTTATTTCATAAAATTCAGGATCTCACATTTTCACTTCCGCAAGTTTTTTTAAGCTTCGCGTTTTTTACATAGATAACGTTTTTTTAAAAAACATTATCTAGTTAAAACCAAAAAATGGCCTTTTAAATATAACATTTTTTCATATATATCTACAACGTTTTGTTAAAAAATATTGTGAAAAAAAATACCACAACGTTTTTTATAAAAACGTTGTGGTTTAAGTGTTGTCTATTTACTACTTTGTATTAGTGAATGTAAGCCTCCACTTCTCAAATGGAGTTGCAAAAATTTCTATTAAGTTCCATATAGAAAGGGAATTGCATATTAAAGGAACAATCTGAAGTTAGAAGAACAATATGAAGTTAGAATCAAAGTTAGCAATTCAAGCTCCAAGAGGTAGCATTTATATTAAGTGTTTGCTTAATTTAAGTTTTGAAGAATTCTTAGAATTTCTTGTTAATTGATTGAATAATTGATGTCAACATGTTAGCTAAATTTGTATGTATGCATGGAGTCCATATGTTTGGCTTAAACATGCTTAATTGAAGGATATCATGTTGAGTTGCTAAAGTTCTGCAGAGGCGAGCCATTCTGGATTACATCCAAGAAGGCGTAAACTGCGCCCTTCTGCGATTCAATAATAGCAGCAATGCTTTGCTCTACTGATTCGAACAGGTCACCGTTGCACACATACACCGTGAAGGATTACGACTTATGCTATATTCTGTTATCATGAACATGTTAGTTGGATTTAGTCATGCATGAAAATGAGTATGACATGTGACGTAGAGTTCCTTTCATATCATGAGTTGCTCAACCATTCTAGTGAACCTTCTCTAAAAGAAAACTTGAGTTTTTAAAGAAAACTTTGACAAAACTTATGAACCTTAAGTTTTGATCTTGTGAGCATGTGTACATGCCCTAGCTATTCATGAAATGTGATTTAAAGTTGTCTTGCATGCACTAAGTTGCTTTAACTTGGTCTATAATAACTTCTAAAGGCAAACTTAGATGTTTTGAAACCAATATTCATGAGCATTGTGTTGCTTACCCTCTGAACTTGTAGGATGGCTTGCTAGTACTATTTATATCATTTAACATGGCATATAAGTGCACTTATCTAGTTTGAAACAATAAAAGTCATTAGATCATGATTTTGAATGAGTTTTCAAAAGTTGAACTATACTAATTATGATTAAATGAGTTAAATACATGCGAGTATGCATATTACAGGGTGTATAACCTTCTTAAATGAATATATTGTCAATATAGTTGGCCTCGTAATTTCATGAACTCGATTAACCTTAACTCATTTGTGTAAATATGAATTTGAAATGATTTTAGAAATATGCAAGACCCCTTAACATGTGTATACATGATGTGTTAATACCTCTGCAGGCTAGCGAGTAAGATAGAACCAGAAATTAAAAAACTCAAGTCTGGTCTAGCCAGAGGACGGCGCAACAATGCCCATCCCAAGCCAAACTATAGCACAGCTGCGCTGCAGGGCAGAGAGACCTGACTGTTTTAATTGTGATCTGAACTTGGCAACTTGCTTACATTGTTGTTATAAGCTATAAGAGAGAGTCTCAATGATGTTTTAAGCGTTCATTGGTATGATGATTAATTATATAGAACCCGGATTTGAAAAAATTTACTAAGGTTTGCACAACGCAAGAACAATGTGGATCATGTATCTATGAATTTTAAATGTGTATCGAATACATAGCTAGACAAGTGTGTGATAAATATATATGAATGTTGATGTCAAGTATGTGTGGCTATGGTATACATATATATACATACATAGTTGTAACGCCCCCAAAATTGGGATTATTTCCTTTCCTGATCTTGTGTGTTAAATACTATTTTGATTTAGCTTTACGTCATACCAAGATGAAATAATAGTTGAATATCTGGATAATTTAAAATTTCCCATCTTTCTGTCTTTCACTCGTTCCCTGAATCGCAACCTTTACGATTCCTTTATTTCAAAATGATATATTTTATGATTTAGTTTATCAGAATGATATGAGTATAATATAACTCATTTCTTAACTCATATCCTTTCTTATACAATATCATTTCTATAAGAAAGTGTTGTTCAAGGTAATTACAATACTGTATTTTAATCTTAACACAAACATTCTTATTTGTCGAGTAACTCAATATTTACACATCAAAAATAGTCATTTCGATATGATATAGTTCTTACTTAAAGGAAACAACTTTTCTGCACGCAGGCTTTTATTTTTTACCAACCAGATAACAAGAAATCGCATTGCATATAATATATGCAAAAATTATATTTTTGCAAGACTGAGCTCGACAGCCCAGCAAATCTAACAGTTTTCATGCTTCATATAACACATAATTTCATGCTCAGCATATATCTCAAAATCCTTCATAACATACATGCACCATCACTTTAAACTATATCATTTCATGCCATATATCACATATTTATTAAGTTCCATAACTCAGCCAGCTTAGTCATATATTGACTTTCACAGTTTATAGCATGTAACATGTAATCCAACATATTCTTAAAGATCTCATAATAACCAATTCATAGAATCACAAAGAAACTGGAAGACTTGCATTGTCTGTTGACTATTGTTATAATATTCAGCTTATCTTTCCTTCACAGATCCTACACAATTTACATATGTACATACACACATTAGTTTCACATACTAAGTTCGCATACTCAATGCAAACTACTTTTATTTTACATTAACTATAATCCTTTGTTCTTGTCTTAAAACCATTCCACGTTTTTAGAAACTTTTGTCCGCTATAACCCTTTTATGCCCAAAAAGGTTCCATCATGGCTTTAGTATATAAACACTTTACGTTTTGAGTTATAAATCCTTTACAACCCGTTTTACGGATATTTCTTACCTTCTATATATGTACTTGAATTTACATAGCTTATTGATGGTTTATTTTACATGTACATAGCTCATCTATTGAACCAAATAGATTTATAGCTCTCATAGCTTTTATTTCTTTGCAATAGTCCATGTGTTAAACCATTTTGTAACCACGTATAGATGTCTCATACTTTTAGTTACATAGCATATACATAGCTTACTATTTACTCCCGCGAATAAATAGAACTCCTCTTTTCATATGTATATTAGTTTTATACATATGTCCTTTAATGAATTCTTGACTACGTTTGTATAATATTTGCTTCGTATTTCAAAAACTCTTTCGTTCTCAAATTTTCCTTTCAATATAGCTTTAAATGGGTTATCGCATCTCATTTCAACTTATATCCTTTTTATATTCTATTACATGAATAAGTTTTACATATATATATGTAAACTTACGTTTACATAAGAGTTTTATCGCTTCTTTGTATATTGAATGAGCTAACAATATATATTGTCATTATACTATATTTATACATTCATTTCGTTGTCTTGCTACATGTCAAATCATTAAAGCTAACCAAAAATCGCAACGCGGAACCAACTGGCCAAACAACCCAATCTTTGCTAGCAATGGACCTCGTGGCCCTCAAGGTGGCTCGGTAGGAACACAACGTTATTTGAGCAACCCCTCGCTTTGACACTCGTTTCGTGATGTTATATCTTTTAAATCACTCATTCATATGCTTTGAATTTTGGATATGTTTTAGGTAGTATATCCATCTAATTATAAAAATTATAATCCAAGCATTATAAGAAACCCAAATTGCCAGAGCCACAAGCCAAAACCAATTTGGGCGAACTTCACAAAGACACTGTGTGGGACGGCGTCTTGTGTGGTGGTGCGTAGCATATACCCAACTTGGTCATCTTGCCTCCCATAACGAAATGTGAAATGCCTAGTTTGCGCATTTTTAACTTTTCGCTCGTAGTTTTGTTTGCAACCAATTTTTGATATGTTATAAATACCATAGTAAACTAGTTTTTTAAAAATATAAACCCCATTTCGGACCTCATAAGCAACCTAAAACAGGCCCCAAAAATGTCCACTCGTAACAGTTTTCAAATTTTTTCTCTAGCCCGACCCTGTTGCGCTAAAACAGTCATAACTTCTTTGTTTCAAGACATTTTTGATCAATTCTTGAGCCCACGCGAAGCTAATTCCGGGACTACAACTTTTATTATTTGACCATTTTCAAATTCGTAACATAAAATTCCAGAAAATTCGTGCAAGGGGACTTGCTCCGAATTTGTTAGACAGATTTGACGCAACTACTTTGAAATGTCATAACTCCTTGCTCAGAAGTCAGAATTAGTCCGTTCTGGAGTCTATGGAAAGCTTATTCAGTGCACTATACTTTCCCAAAAGCCCATAATTGTCTGAACAATCTAGCTATCCCCAAAATTTTCTTTTGGGGTCAGCAGTCAACTAACTTTCAAATTTTTTGTGTTTACATCCAAAATTTGCCTCGACTCGTTCCAAACCTGACTATCTTTACAATTAAGTCTTATTTAACAAATTAAGACTCGTCTAAGGTCTTGGCTCCATTAAATTTAAACCTTTTAATCATTTTACTCTTTAAGGTCGTTTAACGAATGTAATATGTGTGTTATTATTTATATTCGATTTCGTGGCGATTTATTTGCGGCACAACCAACTTAGCCACCATGTCTCTAATTCCAACATTCCAAATCAACTACAGGAACCAACACCTCACAGAAACCAAGTGACTTTAACATGAGTTCATATTTCTTTATTAAAGGTTTAACATTTTTAGAACACATGTCAACAAAAATATTTATAACTTCATTAGGCTGTCCATTCTGGCAATAACCAGATATCATTACACTTAGTGGTGAAGCCAGAAAGTTTTAGCAGTGGGATCAAAATTATTAGTAAGTTATAAAAAATTTGGCGGGGTTAGAGGGTCAACCAATTTTTTTAATACTTTATACTTTTGGGTTGAACAAATCATCCAAATATTCAATTTAATAATACTAAGAAAGGGAAATTACAATTGATTTAAAAACAAAACGAGGTTGGAGAAATTGAAGAGAGAGTAATTTATATTACTGCAGCAGTCTGAAATTTAAAAAAAGTCACGATAGAATAGAGTCGCACTCCGGTCTCCACTCTTTGCGGCCATGGAGTCACAAATCTCCACTCAAGCCCACTCATGAAAAGGCTTTGATGGTTCGCGGTTTGACTTTTTGCTTTTGTGATTTAGGCTTTGCCCTTCTCTCTCTATTTTGTGGTCTTTGAACATATATTGATGTATGAGATTTAGGACCGAAGCTGTAACTTGGGTATCTCTAATTTTAAAAAAAAAAAATATCTGAGTGGGGTCAAAAATTGAGTGGAGGTCAAAAATTTAATGAGGTAAATTTTTTTTTTTTATGTGATTTTAAAATTTGAGTTGGGTCAATTGACGCCACATTTATACCATAGCTTCGCCAGTGATTGCACTCCATGACACGATATCTTTCTCGGGCATGGAGTCAAACAATTCACTGGCCTTATCACATCAGCCACATCTCATGTAACCAGAGATCATGGAGCTCAATCATATTTGATCCAATTCATAGCTCACTTTAAACAGTTTTTATGCAGGCATTATCTTCCCGCATGTTGAGTACATGTGGATCAAAAATCTCTCCTGTCTTGAATAGACAAGTGTGCACATGCAAAAAGTACACTAACCACCACAGCCTCATCCATTGCAATTTCATTACCATTCATTTCCATGAACATAACTAAAGCCTCTTCATACAACTTATTTTGCTCATAACAAGAAGTCAACGGGGTCCATGAAGCCAAATCTTTGCCATCCATTTCATAACCCCTCTACCACACATTTTCCCATATTTCCATTTTCCAATATACGTGTTACCATTACACCATACCGACCATAAAAAAAACATATTTGTTTTCATTCTTTTAGAAAATATACTCATTGAAGAATTTTTACAAACATCTTATATGCATACTTTGACAGCTTAATGTTTTTATGAATTTTAAAACATAAAACACCATCTCCATACTTTAATTCCAACCTTATACCAACTGAACCCTTCATGGTTCCCACAATTTCCAATCCTCCCACAACTAATTACAACAATAATAACTATTCATTTCTATACATTAGGTGATGTTTGTTTACATCTGATTGCCTCTTAATGGACTGTCTCTTATTCGCTAAGAGGCATGATGTTGTTGTTTGTTGTTTTTTTTTCCTACGAATGCCTCTTAATCGGCAAAGCAAAAAATAAAATCTTAATAATTAAGAGCATACTCTTAATGATTTTTTTTTGCTAATTTTTTTTATATAAATATATTAAACAATATTATGCACTCATTTTTATTAAATTGAATATTTAAAATTATTAAATAAAATTTTACCCTTTAAAATGATAAAATAGTGTCATTAAGAGACAACTTACTTTTTAGTTATCAAACATTTTTTTAAATTCAGACCTCATAACCATTTAGATGATCTAATTTATTAAGACATCATAATAATTCAGATCTTAATTCCCAGATTTATCAAACACAACCTAAGTAAAAAGTAAAATACTCTTGTTGATACGTGAAATGGGTTGAATATATACTTGCCTCATCTTTGATTATAGATTAATTGAATTCCTCTTTTGATAGTCTCTTGCTCTAAATCTTCTTCAATCTCAGTTGGTGGCTTCTATTTTTAGAGAATTTGTTGGTTGTTTGAATAAATTGAAGATGTCTGATGTTGGTAGCATGAGAATAGAGGAGTTTGGCATGAACTCTATACGGAACGGATGGGGGATGAGAGAGCTGAAAATAGTTTATAAGCTTTTTAGCCTCTCTCTTAATTATCATACATGGCTTAGTGTATTGTCATTAGGTAATTTGATGACACCTCCTGTTTTTTTTAAATGACTCTGCCATATCCTAGATCCTTAGTCTATAACATATGATACTCTGCATTTCCATATAAAGTTTAAGTTATGCCATTAATTTACAGCATACTTACATAGTACATACCATATATATTCACTATGATTATACATTATACACCTTCCGTACATATGGCATAGAAAATAGAAAATTATGTATATGTTATTTACTAAGGGGTGTGTATTCAATTAAGATTTTTAAAGACTTTTAAAGATTTTAAAAATTTAGTTGTATTCAATTAAGACATTAAAGAATTTATAAAAGTTTAGTGGTATTCGATTACAACTTTTTTAATGTCTTTAAAAGTTAGGTGGTATTAAATTAAGATTTTTACAAAGTCTATAAAAGTATTTTGGTATTCAAAAGTCATAAACTTTTTAGATTTCTATTAAATGATAGAGTTTGTTGAACTTTAAAGAAGAATTATAATTATCAACTCATATCCAAAAGTCGGCATACTCTCTAAAAGATTTACAAGAGACTTATATTTCATCTTAATAAAATAAATAAATTTAAAATACAATTCACATGAATCCAATATTTCTAATTACTTCACATGAATCCAATATTTCTAATTACTTTATAATCTAGAATAATTAATACTTGTGTTGTACCCACAAAAATAAAACATTTATTTTATTTTTGTAGTCAACGTCTAAAATTCAAAATTTTAAATTTTGAATTTATTTGTTATTAATAATAAACACACGTTATTATTTCAAAAATAAAAATAAATACACAATATTTTATAATTTTATAATTTAAGTAAATTAACTTAGAATCGAGTTAAATGAAGAAAAAAAGAGTGAGAGAGGAAAAGTAATTTATATAGAGTACGTACTTTATAGTGATATATAGTTGTATAAAATATATAAGTTCTTCAATCTTTTATCATAATTTTATTATATGTTACATTACTAAACTAAATATTTATTAAAAATAATATAAATAAAAAATATTTTTTATTTAAAAATAACTTGCTATTTTAAAATATACATGAAATAAGTATATATTATTTTTATTTGCAAATTTTGATACTAAGGCGAGGTAATATTTAAATATTTGAATGCAAATCGATATATATTGCAAATGTTTATATTAATTTTTTAATTGCTAGTTACGTAAATAAGTATTCATCATGACAATTTTTGTGAGACGGAATGAAAAACAATAATTCCAAATAAGTGTACGCATATGCATAAAGTATATATAAATTCGATGAAAAGTGAGCTTAATTTTTTTTTTTCATCAAATTATTTTTAAAGTTTTATTGGTATCCTAAGTATCCAAATGTATTATGAAATGAGTAGAATAATATGACGCTTTCAACATATATAAAATCTCATGCCACAATAATATAATGAGATTTACTTTAGTTCATGAAAAAAGAGGAGATGTTGTATACATACATGGGCTAATTAACAATTAATATAAGTTACTGATATATATTAGAAGTATACAAAAGTCTATCACAGGTCTTGATAAAAAGTTTATAAAAGTCATTCTTATTTCATAGTCTATAAAAGTCATTTTAAAAAGTCTTTAAAAGTCTTTGAAAGTCATTAAAATCCCATAAATTCCACAAAAGTATATCACTTAAAAAAGTCTTTAAAAATCTTAATTGAATACACCCCCTAAATATTAAAACGTAATTTCCAAAAATCTTTTCCATAAAAAGGAAACTATACATTAAATAAAAATAATTTATTTAATGTTCAAAATTTATTATATTAAAAGAATTTATTTTCAAATTTATTTTAATATGTTATATTTAACGTATACAAAATATTTTGTATACATATTTATATTTTTTTCCTTTATAACTCATTTTTAACAATGTAATAAATACATATATTAATATATTTATCACATAGCATACATATATTATACCGCTCATATTCAAATAAGCAGTATAACAATTAAAAATAATTTTTTTAAAAAAAAAATTTCACAATTTACTTGCAATCAAAATATAATATATTCGATTATTTCCTTTCCTTTCTATAAATTGTTTTTAACAATTTATTTACCTATAATAAATATATATATCAATAATATATTTATTATTTTACATTATTATCACATTGCACATTATATATTCAATTATACAATACAATATCAATATATATCACATAATAAGAATTTTATTTATTTCAATCCTTATTTTGATATTTCTCAAAAATTCGAATTGTCACAATAGCTATCCTAAGAGTATGATAAAAAAGTGAAACGAAGGTTTTAAAAACCGAGTTAGAAAACAATGTACGTAACATTTATTATTACATTGAGAATGTATAGAAATGTATGACTGATGGGTATAAATCCATGGTTATACAATTGTATGGGAATAGACGAATCTCAGATAGCTATAAGCAGTAGTTAAGTTATAGTTGATAATCTACGAGCCAGACAAGTCTTTCAGTTTCTATTTGTTATATGAATTTGATAAATGTTGGTTGAATTATATTTTGCCATGAAAATGTTGAGTTATATATGAAATGCATATGATTATGTATGAATTTTGAAAGTTAATCTATGATTATATGTTTAAGAAGTTAATCTATATACTCGCTATGTGAGAAGCAATATGCCTATTGAGTTTAAATGATTATGATTGTATAAACTGCACATGATATTATGTTCTATGTGATGCATGAAAACTATTAGAATTGTTAGGCTGTCAAGCTCACTCTTGCAAATAACTACTTTTGAAGGTTAAGGACTCACGGTAAAGTTACGTGCTACTTGATTGATAGAGTTCAATAGTATCATAAGAAGATTGATTTATTTACCTGAAGTTATGATTTTAAACCATGTTTTAGATTTTAGATGATGTACTTGATAGTTGTTTAACTTTTGTAGAGTTGTAAAATCGCACTATTCGATATATAAAGAACATCGAATTGAGAAGTAAGTTTTATAATGTAACTGATGAATCAAATCATAGAACAAATTTGATTCGAATATATGTAAATGATGAAGGTTGTGATTAAGGAAAATAAAGAAAGAATTCAGAAAAGTTTTAACTATTCCGTATCTTATTAAGTATAACATCGAATATGATGTAAAGACAAGAAAGGCTAATGATCAATATTGAAAATTTTCTTATTAAGGTTTTGGGATCGATTCATAGATCCTGGAAATGAAAAGAAATTAATATATTATTTGGTATCAAAGCTAAATTGTAAGCTAAATTGTATTCATGGAAGTTATAAGTAATCAGATAAAGATAGTACTGTAGCACACCAGGTTCGAGGTAATGGATACCCAGATTTGGGGGCGTTACAGATCCATACCATGTATTTCTATGGATCAAAAATTGGCAAATATCATCTCTACTTTCCATTACAATTATGAACTGATGGGATTAACAAACTACATCCAGCATCCGCTAGTTATTCTAGCGGACTGGAAATTACCACTACTCTGATGATTATATCCCAATCAAATAAAAAAAAAACAGAGGAAGAAGAGAATCAACAAAGGGAACTGTGTGGTTTACAACCAGTAGAAATTCGTATTGAAGGTCTTTGCTTAGGATTTCATGGCCAAGGACGTTCGTAAATTCTTTCAAACCTTCAATATGTCATGTCAATTTCCGAACAGAATCAATCACTTGAATTAGACCAACAAACCCTAGATTCGTCGTAAGACGAATCCCAGGCTGAGAATCAAAAAAAGAAAAGGACCGATTGGACCGAGTACATAGATCCAAAAAAAGAAGATGAAGAAGATACATATAATTCTGGTGTTGAAAATTAATGAAATAATGAATTCCTGAGATATGCAGGGAATGTGTTTGAGCTAATGATTGTGACAGAAATGTCAAAAGCATTTTTCAAGCTAGAAACCAAAATTGAGGAATTATTCTTCCTCGTCCAATAGTTTGGATACTAGGACGAGTGATGAAAAGCTTTTTAGACCAATTTTTGGAAAGATGAATTTCATTACTCTTCCTAGTATCCAACCTACCGGAAGAGGTAAAATAGTTCCTCAATTTTGGTTTCTTGAACAATGTTTTCGACATTTTTGTCACAATCATTGGCTAAAACACATTCACTGCATATCAAAATTAAAAATAGCAATTAAGCAGATAAAACATAAACAAACAGGAATTCATTATTTCATTAATTTTCAACACTTGAATTATCTTTACAATCAATCATTTTCTTTTTTCGATTCTCAGCCTGGGATTTGTCTAACGACGAATCTAGGGGTTGTTGGTCTAATTCAAGCGATTGATTCTGTCTGACAAATTGACAAAAGATATTGAGGGTCTGAACGAATTTACGAACGTCCTTGGCCATGAAAGCCATAGCAAAGACCTTCAGTACAGATTGCTACTGGTTGCAAACCACACAATTTCATTTGTTGTTAATTGCTCTTCTTCCTCTGCTTTTTTGATTTGAGGATTTGATGGGGGTATAATCGTCAGAGTTGTGGCAATTACCAGTCCACTAGAATAACTAGAAGATGCTTGATATAGGGCAATGATTCATAACATGTATTTGTTATGGATTAAAAATTGACAAATACTATCTCTACCTTCCATTAAAATTATGATCGACGGAGATTAAAAAAATACTCTACATCTGCTAGAAGTTCCAACGGACATGATTAAAAAAAATTGGACCATTATGCCCACACATATTATCCAAAACAACCCACTGTGAAAATAATCTGACTGGTATATACTATCTATATCAGTTTGGTTTAAAGAATTGAGTCCTCTGCCCTTTTTTCCATCCACTACAATTGGGAATATATAGCATACCAGGAACAATCGTGCGACCCTAATCTCTATCCCAACGAGTTGCTTGTTTCTTCCCCCTAATCTTAATTCCTGCAAGTTGAATCGATCCACTCATCTAACTCCGAGTGTGAAAGCAAAAAATTCTTCTCAAATTCTAACACCCAATTGTTAGAATCTAACAAAACTCCATCACAAATTCCAACAAATTATAAACTCCCCCTAAAAAAAGGTTTTTCAATCACCAATTCTGTGATAACCCAAATTTTTGAGAAATATTAAAATAAGAATTAAACAAATAAAATTCTTATTAGATGATATGTTATGTGAGATTGTATTGCATATGTGTGTATGAACTATGCAATATGTGATTTTTATTATATAATAAATATATTGGTATTATATATTTATTATATGTAAATAAATTGTAGGGGCAATTTATTAAAGGAAATGAGATGAGTAAATTAAAATAATTTATAATATTAAATTATTTTAATGTGGTAAATTAATGGCATGCAATATATAGTTAATGTATAACCATCATTTTATTACATTATTGAGTGATCAAGTGTAATGTATATATGTTTGTAATGTAGTAAATATATTATTATATTTATTACAGTTAAATTGTTGAAAATAATTTATAGAAAGAAAAAGAAAATACTTAGTTAAGTATAGAAAAAAAAAATTATTGTATACCTTAAATAATATCTGTACAGATGGTAGTATAATTATAATACATATAATACAAGTATATGTAAATATGTATGTATGTGGGTATACAAGTATGCTGAGAATTTTAAGTTAAGGAAAGCTTTTGCTGAGTCAATGACAAGGAAGCAGGAGGCTGAGATTTAATAGATTATCATGGGCATGACTAAGCAATTAGCAGGCTACTAATTGAAAGGAAAGTCAGGGAGGGGGAAATAAGGCCCACTCCATCCGTCCCATTCCATACCTCCTTATTTCCAAACTATCCATTTTTATTTCTTTTACTTTCGGGATGAATTAACAGAGAAAGGAAGACTACAAATTGATCTGGGAAGGAACTATAGCTTATTGACGGCAAGAGATGACTGAATTTGGCGAGAATTGTAACAAGGAAATGGTATAAACCAACTATCAAGCTAAGATATCAAGCCAAAACTTCGTTAAACTAAGCTTTTGCAAAGTAAGTTCTATGTTCTTAAATATCTTCTTATAAAATTGGGTAATTTATATGTTTATATTGTGTTGATAGAAATTCGGTAAGTACATATGTTAATATAAGAACTAAGAGTCTAGGAAAGCTTAGTAAACTAAGCTAAGTTTGCTAATTCATTGGTTGTATATATAAATTTGGTTATGTTTTGGACTGTTATTGTCTGTAATAAAGCATTGGAGTTTAGGATTGGTTGTGCGGAGCAATAAGGTGGGGAATATGAGGCTAGAATGCAAATCAATGGCCATGAAAAGAGAATTTTAAAACTATGCACTCCAAGTGCTTGACAAAAGTCCTTAATGAACTGTTTTTGTCAAAAATCAAAAATTTGATAGAACTAGAGCTCGGGGTTGATTTATTAAACATATGTGATGTTAACTAGAAGGTTTGAGTGTGTCAAGCTAGAAGAAAGCTCAATTTCTAGTTAACAATGAAAAGTTAGACTTAGTATGTCAAGTCATTTGGAAACTCTGTTTTGGGCAGCTTATTGAAGCTGAAATGGAAAGGTTATAACTTTTGAATGCAGTCTCATATGCTATGTA
Source organism: Panax quinquefolius (assembly GCA_020205615.1). NCBI lineage: Eukaryota > Viridiplantae > Streptophyta > Magnoliopsida > Apiales > Araliaceae > Panax > Panax quinquefolius. The sequence goes on from CM035160.1 coordinate 138,669,639, forward strand.
AAACATATTTAAAATTTGTTCTAATTTAGTATATGAGCTAGAAGTAATAAGGTCGTGAAATAAACATGTTAGAGACCGAAAAATTGAGAACTGCTGACCCTAAAATGAAAATTCGGGGTTAGCTAGGATGTTCAGAAAATTCTGGGCTTTTGGTATGTTATAGTACACTGAATAAGCTTTCCATAGACTCCGGAACGGACTAATTCCGACTTCGGAGCAACGAGTTATGCCCGTTCAAAGCAGTGGCGTTAAATCTGTCTAACAAATTCGGAGCAGTCCCCTTGCACGAATTTTCTGGAATTTTGTGTTACGAATTTGAAAATGGTCAAAGAATAAAAGTTGTAGCCCCGGAAGTTAGCTTCGCGTGGGCTCAAGAATCGATCAAAAATGTTTTGAAACGGAAAAGTTATGGCTGTTTGAGCAAGAGAGGGTACAGTTGGAAAAAAATTGAAAACTGTTTCGACAAGGCAGTTTTAGCCTTCTGTTTAACCTGTCTAGGATGCCCAAATTAGAAGAGTTATATTTTTCTAAAATACTATGAAATACAATCTTAATGCTGCCCAAGTTTGAAGGTACTAGATTTAGAGCGAAAAGCAGTTTCTAGGCAAAACGAAAGTAAGAAAAGTTTAGTGCAGCAAAGCATGAATGAACACTATTTTGGACAGCGTATAGAATCTGAAATGATGAGGTTATAACCTCTAAATACAGACTCATATGGTATGTATAACATACTTAGAGTTTACTTTAATTTGGTATACGAGCTAAAAGTTATAAGGCCGCAAAACGGGCTGTTGGGTTTGAGCAACTGCTGGCAGCAGCAGTTGCAGTCGCGCACCAGCGCACTGCTGAGTACACTGTGCTGCTGCAGTTACCCTTTTGTGGCTAAATTGTTGAGCTACTTTTATTGTGGTGAGGCTGCTTTGAATTGAAAACCAAAATAGTAAGCATATGTATATACAAGTTAACACGAGTTATAATTTTTGGTTGGCAGTGTGTAAGGCTACTGCCTTGGCAGCAGCAGTAAGCTTAAGGGGCAAGAGCTGGGAGTTCCCTTTTGGGCTATTAGGCAATGTATATGTGTGGCTGTATAGAGTTTAGTTGTTGATACTCTGCCTTAAATGAATGTATCATCTTAAAAGATATTAAAAGATTTTTGTAAAGGGTATAAAGGCATGAAATGATGAGCCCAGAATAAGGAGCTGCTGCCTAAGTGCAGTAGCAGTTAACAGTAAAGGACTGTTGCTAAAAGGCAGTAACGATTAGTAGCAGCAGTTAGCTGTGAATAGAAAAAAATATAAAAAAAATAAGTGGGTTGGTTTATTAACCTAGTAAAAGCTAATAAGATTTATACCCCATACATATGTAGCAAACTTATTAAAATAAGAGAAGTTAAGAATGAGATATTAGACTTGCAAAACACAAGTTTAAATAGAATTTGTAGAATATGGTAATGTTATACATTGTAATAACATTATGTGTATATTGATGCTATACAGGAGCATAATACCTCGAATACGTGTAATCGCGTGAAATTAATAGCTTCGCATCAAAGAGGCAAGTTTTCCAGTTCCTATTTGTTATATGAATTTGACATGATTACATGGATTACATGTTATACTTGTGGAATGATGAAAGTCAACTATTAACTAAATGTGATTGAGTTTTTAAAACTCAATCTTGGTTTGATATTTGAAATGTGTGAGATACAAATGTTACTTAAATTGTAATAATCTTGAGATATGATATAAGCATGATATTATGTGCTATGTGAAGCATGAAAATTGTTAGACTTGCTGGGCCGTAGTGCTCAATCTTGCAAACAATTTTGCAGATAAATGTTGATTTATCAGACGGTCATAACAACGAAGATTTGTGATGAGACATGAGTATCAAAAGATGTATTACTTCATCAAGTTTAGATTGTATCGAGCTGAGGCTACTTGTTATAAAGTGATTTAATTGAGTAGTGTAAACGTTGTTATACCCAGTAATTATGCTGAATAGAAATAATCTTTTTGAATACGAGATGTAGCTTTACTATTATTTTGTAAAGTAAGTTACTATAATAGCATAGAAGTACATGAAGTTGGGTATATCGAATATACAGTTGATGAATTATGTCACGAAGATTCAGGGGTGAGTAAAGTTAAAAGTTTGAACCTTACGTTCAAATGAGACATTTTGGAATGGGTCTTTATATTTATATAATCATGAATATGGATATAAATTATAACAGTTGCGAATTCTGGGACTAAGAAAGTTTAATAACTAAATTTTGATATCTATATTGATATTGACTGTGATATATAGTAAGAATAAAGTTGAATCATGATATAGATTCAAGATATGATAGAGTTGCAAAAATATAATTTTTTTTCATGTTTGAAATGTGATATGATCTCTAGCTGACCAGATGATAACGATTGGAAGACGTGCAAAGGATATCTCTTCTTTATTTAAAAAATTGTAGAGAATCATGATGAGGATTCTCATGATTCTAGATATGACTAAAAGACAATTATGTACAGTTTGAAATGTTTATTAAATAAGAAATATTTGTTTGAAGAGGTGAGTTGTATATATTCATATCTTATTTTGATAAAATAAATCATAAAACAAATATGATTACGAAATAAGTGAATCATCGATAGAAAATATATTATGTATTAAGACTTAAGTTTTTAATACATTTTCACCGATTATACAAATTATATAATAAATATGATTTTTGTATAAAGAAGAATCGTAAAAGTTGCGATTCAGGGAACGATGAAAGAAAGAAAGAAAGAAAAAAATTTATTCCGCATTTTTAGCTATTTTAACATTAAATAATGTTTTAAAATTAGAATAGGGTAATATTAACGCACAAGATCGGAAAGAGAAATAGTCCCGATTTTGGGGGCGTTACAAATTCATCCACTCAATCTCATCCCTCTTCCTCTTCACCAATTACTGTTGGAAATTTATGAAAGATGATAAATTATAGAAGAAATGAAATATAAATTTGAAGAACACTTAAGAATACTTTCATTTCACTTGCTTCAAATGAATTAAGTACATGACAATTTATAATTTATAGGATTCATATGATACTTCTAGAGTTACCATAATAATTACTAGATGACTAAATTCATCTAGTAATTATTATCTCGTCTCTCATCGAATTCTTCCTAATCCTCCTTCATATCCTCTACATGGTGATTACTGTCCTCACCATGATATTTCAAGGTTCTGTTTCCGTGCTAATTTTCACCAAGATCAAGTAATCTGAATTCTTATGTTAGGGAAGAAGACAGGAAGATGATGATCTTGAAATTGGCTTGTGGGTTATGTGTTATAATAAAAAACAAACATCCACCAGTACTACTAGCGGATGATATTTTTTCAATATTAATCTCCTCCGTTCTTTCCAATATTTGTACGGTATAAATGTAATTTGCTCATCCATAACAAATAGATGTTATGGATCATGCCATATAGTATATATATATATGGTAATGATCCATAACATGTACTCTCTCCTCTCTCCGTTCCATGATAAAAGTATTTATTACTATTTTGGGTAGTCCCAAGTTAAATGTCAATTTTCCTTTAATAACCAAACTTTTACACATTTTTCTATTATACCCGTAGCATTAAATATCTCATACTTTTCTTATTCTAATTCTCTCTTCATATTTAATGACATTATTATGGACAATTTTGTCATTTCATTCATCTTCTTAATATGCGTGAAAAGTCCACCATGACTTTTATCTTGGGACGGAGGGAGTAATATTTTGAGTAGTCCCATGTTAAATGTCCATTTTCCTTTAATAATTAAACTTTTACACATTTTCTTATTATACCCATAGCATTAAATATCTCATATTTTTTTTATTCTAATTCTCTCTCCATATTTAATGACATTATTATTGACAATTTTGTCATTTTATTCATCTTCTTAATATACGTGAAAAGTCCACCAAAACTTTTATCCTGAGACGGAGGAAGTATTTGTTATAGATCAAAATTGTTATGGATCAAAAATAGGTAAATAACATCTCTACATTCTATTATACATATGAATTGATGAGATTAAAAAAGGGAACTCGCGGTCCGCTAGAAATTTAGCGGACTGGTGAATTACAAATTCTTGCAAGTTATACCCCTAATTTAGAATAAGTCAAGACCAAGTCATTGAATCAGTCCGCTGACGACTTCATTACTAGCATCTTGCATATCCTCTTTCCTAATCAAACATTCCAGCATCTTGTTTCCACATCAAACATTCCAGCAATAGCAAGCATCTTGCATATCCTTTTTCCCAATCAAACATTCCAGCAACAGCAAGCATAACACGTTTCCAAATCAAAATGCAACAACAAACATCAAATTCCAAATCAAATACCATAGCAAAGAAAAGATTGCAATACAAAATGTTGACCAGCTATATGAAAGGAGGTAACCCCATATGAATTGAAACTTGTTAGTAATATAAATTTAAATTAGGAAGATTAGATGTGAGATGTCAAAATGTTAACCAGCTATGTATTAAATGTACTCTTGAATATAATATAATCTGGTGCCTCCAGCCAAACCACCATTTTATATTTTATTTTCTGACTATATTAAGCATGCAAATTTTATGTAAAACATCTCTATATTCTTATAAAAGCATAAAGTACGTAGAGCCTGGGATATTTTTTGATACTTTACCTAATTTTCAACATTGTATCCTTGTATGTAAGCTAGATGCTGCCACATATAGGAAATAAACTGAATTTACACAACAATCAAATGGTTCATATATCAATTACTTCACCGAATTAAGATAACAAACATACGAAAAAGGACCAAACTTGCTGAACTGAAACATAGATTATTTCCTTCTGTCCAACAAAACAAATTAAAATTGAGCATATAGAATGAATTTGTATACCTTATTTACACCCCATCCTTAAGAACATGTTGGCATATCTTTTGACAATATGGAAGCTCTGATTAATCAACAAAAAATATATACAAGCTATGTATTTCGTCTTTCAACGCATGAAAGCTAAATATATGTAAGTTAGCTAAAAAATTATTCTCTCAGAAGTGTTGACACCGAGAAGCATCTTTGTTTCCAGCATCTGACATAAGGTCGAAAAAACTTGATAGGGATAACTTCATTTTAGGCCTGTACCCAACTTCCTCTCCACAAATAAAATCCATACCTCACTCTATGACAATGTTCACCGTCAATCAAATCTCTTCTGCCAACTGAATTAATTTAAAGCCTTCACCAAAAAGACATTTAAACAAGAGGACATGGGCGAAATAACATCAGTTTAGTTCAAACATGTTGTAGTCAATTACTTGGACTGTTGGGCAATATAATTATTTTTCAGTAGGTTCAGTAGTTTTATAAGCAATGGCAACACAGAACGGGTTTCATTAAACTTGAAAGATTTCTTCACCTATTTAATAACATTTTCCTGATAAAGATTGAACGACAGGTCTAAGTGATTAGATAGTTTAAATCAGGCAAGCTTCAACGAGAAAGTTTGTTTCTTGATATATCAATAGATTCCAGTTGTTTGGAATTTGTCAAAACTATTCATTAAGGAAAAAAATGCCAATAAGTTCACAGATAACTCCTTACCAGTTCTTGGTGAAGCTTGTTATTTTGTTGAATGGCATAATTTTTCTCCTCAGATAGCTTAGATATAAGTGCCCTTACCAGAAATTCAAAAGGGAATACTCAAACTACAACCCAGCAATATTCGTAGCATCTAAAGATTAATTGTAATAAACAAGAATTTTTAAGTCACATTGTAAATAAATATATTAATTAAATATTAATGATATTGAAAACTTTGTGACATGTAGTAATTAAGTATATGAAAAAATGAATATTATGATTATTTATCAATGATTATAGATATGAGATAACATATGTGAAATATGTATATGATTTAATAAATATATGTGTTATATTGTGTATATATTTATAAAGAGAATTAAAAGGAAAATTATATAATCTGATTTATATATTGGGTATGAGAATTAAATAATCTAAGGGTTACAGATATTGTAGAATATTAGTATTTAAGATATATACTAACCCTAAGAGATTTATTTTAAACATTTCAATTAATTAGTTTTATAAATTAATTAAAGCAAGTCTAATTGAGTTATAAAATTAAATGTACATTAGGAATGATTTAAATTCCAAAATGAGTAGAATGAAAACCCTAATTAAATGATTAGGGTAAGATAAAAAGTTAAAGTATTGGACCATGTCATTTGACATAGCCCAATTAAATTAATTTAAAAGCCCAATATTAAATTAAGTGGCCCAATTTTAACCCATTTGTTAAGGGATATTTTGGTCATTTGGTTAAACAAAATATTACAATAAAAATAATGCAAAAATGGGAAAAAGGGGGAGTATATATCCGGCCAGTTTAAGGGGTGAGAAGGCATGTGACTAAAGTTATTTTTGGTCTCTTATTTGTCAAAGTTGGTCACAAACTCTTCACCCACTCCTGAGCCCATGTGTCACCCTAATCCTTAGTCAAATTATTTTGTTTATTTGATCAAGTAAAACAAGAGATGTGGTTAATAAATTTTTATTTAGGAATAGACTTGGGACCAAACTATTTATATTCTAATTGAGAGGTTATTACTAAATTGAGGTATTGGTATAAAATATTTTCCGAACACCCAAAAATATTCACTTTAACAAAAATATCAATAAGAACTCCCTAATAATTATTATTCAAAAAATATTTATGCAAAGTAGTCTTTTATAAGAAAACGTGGTCTATAAAAATATAGTCCTTTATAGAAAAATGTAGTTCTTTATAGGAAATATAGTCTTTTAAAATTAATATATATATATATATATATATATATATATATATATATATATATATATATATATATATATATATATATATAAATGGAGGTACACAAATAGTGTAATTTTTAAAGTTACACTATACCTACGATCGTAGAAGTAGCCCCAGGATAGTAGAGTGAATTCACTCTACGATCGTAGAATAGATCCATGATCGTAGAGTGAACTCACTTCTACGATCGTAAACAAATGTAACTTTAAAAGTTATACACTGTTGTATACTCCATATTCCCCATATATATATATATATATATATATATATATATATATATATGAAATTATTACTATATAGAGGTATAGTTTAATACGGGACTTAAAAAGTATATAACATATTACAATTTAATTGAGGTTATTCCTATTTATAACTTGCCCAAATTGGGACCAAATTTTTTTATAATATTGTAGAGGTTATTCTTATATAGAGTATTCTTAAATAGGGGTTTTACTGTATACATATAGATATGGTATATACATATTTTTTTACTACTTATATATACCCACGCCTCATTAGTAAATAAAGTTTACATTTCCTTTAAAACTTAAATAGCAAAACAAAACATATATAGAGAGAGTGAAAGAAAGGGTTAGTGGGCGGCAGCCATAGAAGAGGAAGGGAAGAAGAGCTTTGAGTCTTATGAATCCTGTGGGCCCAAGTGCAAAATTAGAGTTCACATGACCTAATTGAATTATATGCAAAATTAGAGTTCCATGACCTCATTAAATGTGCAAATTAATTAGGGTTCGCGTAACCTAAGGGAATTAATATGGAAAAGTCAAAATAAATGTACTAGACTCGGGAGAAGCCTCCACGTGTCCCGAGGCAGAAGGCTAGTGGATGCGGCTCGTTTTGAGAATTGATTGATGGATTGGATTTGTGGCTAGAATGACAGGACAATATGGGCATTACTCTAATGACTAAAGAGTATTTCTGGGATTTTCCTAAAAACATGTGCCTAACATGTGACTACTTAATTTCAGGAAACACTATAAATACCCCTTCCATTCTAGGAAGGGAGGGGGATTTTTAGTGACTTAAGACTTGGATATTCCATCTAAAAGAACTGAAAAGCTTTAACATTCTCTCAACTCGAAGGACTCGAGAAGGCTCTTGGAATCCCTACTACCCTAACACGGTTTCCGGATTCTAGGAGTTTTGCCACGTGTCATTGGAGTAATCGCCCACCTGTTCTTCTCCCCTCTTTAATCAATCAACCAATTCTGTGCTCTTCGCGGATTTCTCTCCCCCCACTACAAAAAAATGGGGCTTCAACAACAACTGATTTTCGTTGCTAAAGGTGCCAAATTTCGTTACAAAAGGGTTTTGGCAACGACTTTCTTTCGTTAAATAAGGTCTTTTCGTTCTTGAATGAGCGTTGCTAATTGTTCCGCAACGAACGTATTTTTTTCGTTGCCAAAAGTAATACATTTTGTAACGAAATTTGGCTTTCGTACAGAGACATCAATCCTTTAGCAAACAAAATGTATTGTTGCCGAATAATTAAACTTTTGTTGCTAAAAAGCCCATTTCGTTGCAAAAGCCTTCTAATTGGCAACAAAATGAACTCTTTTTTTTTTTGCAACGACCATACATTTTCTTTACAATTGACACCATTTTGCAACGACATTTTTCGTTGCAGTAAATTATGAAAATTGTTGCCTAAGCTTGCTTTCGTTGCGAAATGTAAACTTTTTAGCAACGATTTTCGTTGGTGATTATATTATTTGGCAACGACATTATGCTGAATCAGAAACGAAAATGTTTGTTGCTAGTTATTTTTCAATAGCAACGAAAGTCGTCGATTAGCAACGACATTATATGTTGCCGTTTCTTTATATGTGCAACGAAAGTTGATATGATTTGCAACGATAAAAAATGTTGCCTTTTATTTTAGTATTAGCAACAATGTCCTCTCCGTTGTTATTAGGTTAATTTTTCATTGCTAAATATTATATTTTTAATATCATTAGCAACAAAAATTTGTTGCTAAATGTATAACAAATTGTTGCTATATTAAAACTTGTTCAATACTTTGGTAACGAATTATATTGTTGCCAAATCAAAATTTGACATTATTTTTGTGTACCTAGCTGGCTCAATGTCCCCATAGCAAATAATGGCAAAAATACAAAAAACTAAAATATTATTAACTTAATAAAATCATCCACTACATAATCATTCATTATCTTTACAATTAACCATCTAAAGTTACCACAGTTCTTCAATCAAAGTATATATCTACATATATAGAGTACACTTCATAATTTCATCCCTTGTCTTCCGTAAACGTAGCACGAAAAATTTGATACCCAATATTGTAAGGCAGGTCGTAGAAACAGTCTTCCTGCACATATTTAAAAATAATAGCAAGTGTTGACGAGTTTTGCAAACTGGGCGATAACTCGGCTTTCGTATGTCGAAATCGAGCGAGTTTTGCTAATTGGGCGATAACTCGGCTTCCGTATGTCGGAATCGAGTCCCGTAAATTTAACGCATTTCTAATACCTACGTGGTGCTATGTGTGTGTTTGCGTGGTGTAGAAATATAATTACAAATTAAAATTATAAATTACATAAATTAAATAAGGAAATACAAAATTTAATTATTTTTACCTGTCGAATATGTGGTGGAAAGATGTTGGCCAAGACAACTGCACATACGCGGATGGTCTCCTCCTGTACTACACCTATGAGGTCGTCAACGACAGCTGTAGGATCTATAGAGCCGTGGACAACCTCCTGAGCCAGCTGGTAGATCTGCTCGCGTGATGTTGCCCCTGACTGCACAACACCGCTCGCCATGCACCCCTCTATGATCCGCCGGAAGAAGTCGTCAGATAATGAAGGGCCGACGCCCGATCCACTCGCACCACTACCTATAGTGGGTGGGCGCCGCCGAGATCTCGCAGCAGGGTATAGGGTGTGAGCTGGGACATGGGGAATGCTCACAACTCTACCCTTCTTCTACCCTCAGCAGCTGCGGCCAGGTCCTCTATCTCCTCGTCTGCACGTGTGGACTAAATCTCTGAGTGTCACCTCATCATTTGCTTTCTCAAGATCGCTGCAAGATCCTCGAATCATCGCTGAAAAAAAACACATTATTAGATGATACGCAAAGAATAAAATGAAATAATACAAAAGAATATCCGAATTTTAAATACATACTAAATAAGAGAATTAAATAACTTACAGCAATGCGTTCGGCCTCATGTGAGATATAACCACCGTCATCTTTCTTTTGGTGGGCGTGCCACCAAAACTCCAAGCGGGAGGGTGCATGCTTTAAACTCACATCGAGTCTCTCCCAGATGACAGTCGTCGTTGAGACCCAGTCTTGATGTGGGAGATGACTCTGCTTTGTCGAGGCGAATTGAACGCTGTCTTGACATCTTCTTGAAGGCCTCGCCAGTCAAAATCTTTGCATATCCGTCCCAACTTCGATCATCAGACATCTTGGACAACTATACGCGCTATATATATGGAAAGTTAGACAAACACAATCAAGTCTCCAAGTTAATGTATATGCAAGCTTATGAGTTTCTAACTTCATCTCCCACTCTAACGGGCAGGGCTTTCTATCCCATTCCGGATGTGTCGTCTCATCGATGCAACAACTTGAACACATCTTTAAATTTTTTCAGAAATTTCGCGACACCTCCCATGGTCTTCAAGTACACGAAATAGACTAATACATCGTAGTCTAAATTTGCACCAAGAACGTCCAAGAGAGATATATCTTGGCCAAAAAATTCAAAAATATAAAGACGTGCTCAAGTCGTTAACACCGACCTAAGTGAGATCGAATTAAACATACAAGAATAGTCCCAAAACGGAGACTATATAAGTGAATCTCAAACGAATTTCTAAGTTTCCTAAACTATATGAAAATATGCACATGTCAAAGTAAGGATTATTTTTGTATAACAAAAAGAATACTAGCTTTTTATCAGGTCATAAACTATTATTAAACTTTTTTAAAACTCACCCACACCCCACCCCACACCACAGTAGTCTGACTTCCACTAACATATCACTACTACATAAATATCTAGTTGGTAAGGGCAAGGCAAAATCCTTCGTACACCAACTCAGAGTGAAAATTAAACAAATAGCATATCGTAGGATTGAAAGAAAAAACAATCGAGATGCAATGGAGTTTGAGCAATTTATACACTGCAGTTTATATACGTACACTGCAATATAATTGGATATCTGTAAACTTGCAAACATTTGATGAAAGCTACTAATCATACAGGTTTACATTAAACGTAAATGATAAATACATTTCTAAGTGTGGTCAAATATAAATTTAAAATAACGTGTGGGTAATAAAAAATTTAGTGTATTTATAAATTTTCAATAATAAAATAAATCAAGTGTTACTAAATCTCACATTTTGAGTGATTTATTTCTTTAAGGGTGACTATATCTGAGTGAGTGACTATATCTCACAAATTTAGTGATTTATTTTGAGTGACTATATTTTTATAAATTATAAATAATTGTGAAAAAACAAATAAAACTATTAAAATGAGACTAAGGACCAAAAGCAAAAACTGATTTTAAGAAAAGATTAGTCTGAACTGGAGATAACCATAATGTAATTAAAAAACTCCACATTATCACACAAAAAAAAACAAAAAAAAAACTCTAGCAAACATTGCAATTGATATTTTCATGTAAACTTGCAAACATTTGAAAAAGAGAAAGATTACCAGTTCATATCGAAATTGGGAAGACTGAAATTTGGGGGGAAACTTGCAAACATTATTAGGTTATATTAATTTGGGGGAAAACTGAAATTGGGAAGATTATACCTTGCAGTCGAGAAAGACAGGTAGCGATTTACGGGGAAGAGAGACGGCAACTTACAATAGAAGGCCAGTGGGCGACGGTGTTGAGAAGTCGGCGACGGCACGAGGAAGAAGAGGGAGAAAAATGAATAGCAGAAATGAAAAAAATTTAAGTTACTAAAAGTAAATATAAACCCATTCTCGACGGCACTTAATACCGACGGCAAAGGCCATCGCCTATGCCCTTTTTCCACGCCCGCCAAAAATTCCCACCAAATTTAGGCCCGGGAAGGGTCATTCTCGACGGGACCCATTATCGTGGTTATCTATGTCGAAGAATGAGGTTATTATGCGACGGGATACATCGCCGTCGCTAATGATGCCGTCGCCAATGACCTTTTTTTTTTAGTGTAATCCAGTCAATTTGCATCTCAATCCAGACAGCCTGCTGATCACCTGTCTACATTCCAGCAATTGTCCCCGATTTCTTCTTCTTCTGTAATTCCTCTCTATTTTACTATACTCCTTTTTCTAAAAAAAAAAATCATATTTCTATTCCCTGATCGAGACACTTTATTTTCTTTTGATTTTAAAATTCTTCTTCTATTGATGGCTTCCTTTGATTTGGAAAAGTGGCTTAACCCAGAATCATTCTAGGAACCCTGTCCCAATGATTTTCAAATGTATGATGATTATGACAAATATAATTGGTATGTGAATGACCTTCTTGACCAACTTCATTCTCTCTAGAAAATTTATAGTCAATATGTGACCAATTATATTTTTGAGGCAAAATCTCTTGCATACACATTTAATCGAGCCGGAGAACACATTCCTGCAACCTAGCTCATTGAGTGTCTCGTTGATGGTCTTGATGATTCTTTCAATGATTTTGTTCAAGACTATTATCAAATGAATCCTTTATTATCATTGGATTTGTTTTCTAGCTTTCTTCATATCTATGAATAATTACAAGGGAAGCGCTTTGTTGCACTTCCTGACCATCATTCCGGTTCGTCATCCACACTTCCACAAGTGCACCAAAACATTGTTGGTGATAGTCCTACTAAGTCTCTAAGTTCTAGTACTATTATTCAAAATTCTTAAGTAAATTCTTTAGAACAAGTTAAACCTCCATCAATCTCTCTTTTCTCCCCTAAATTCAATAAAAATGAATCTCTATCTTTTCTTGCTAAAAATTTGTATTTGGTTGTTCCTGCTCATTTCCATGTTCCAAAATATCAACTACTAAAATCCTTTTTCTCTCAATTGTAAAGGTCATTCTCATCCTTATTCGGATGTCTTTGCGAATTCATTTTTAGTTTGTTTATCGTCTTCACCTCATTTAACAAATGAACGAATGTTTTCTCTCAACACATCCCACATTTCATATCTTGATGGATTAATGGAATTTTCTAAGTGTGTTCATGGAAATCGAATACACGAAGTACAAGAAAGTCCCTATTTGTTGCAAGTGTGCAAACAACTAAACACTTTCCAGTATTATTGGTTATATGCAGTACTTATCATCCATGCTATGTTTATATTTTATCTGTCATAGAAATTAATTGTTCGTGTTCTTCATTCTTCGAGGCGTTATTATTTCACTGATTTTACAGTTGTATGACTATTTTTCCGAGTTCAAGCTCAAGCTCCAATTACCTTCGTTTCGCTTGCGGGGGTGTATTAAAAATAACATAAGATTGTTATTTAGAATAGTTTTATTTTTATCAAGTAGTTATCAGCGAGTTCCGACCCTTTTGTTCAAAATTTCTTCGTTCATACCGAACCGCTTGCAGAATCAAATCCTGTTTCACAGATATTATTTTTGAATTACCATAATTATCCCTTGGGAATCATTTTCCTTGTAAATCAATTGATTCTAGCTTAGGTAGTTATCATATAGGTATGTATATATAGGACAACTCTCTTTATAAATGAAATAAGCAATATAATACAAAAACTCAGTTTTCTGTTAGCTTTAATAGAGCGGAAAGAGATTATTGTTTCCTTCACTTTTACAAGAAGGTAAGGAATTGAGCTTCTCTTCTTTCTTTCAGTGGGTCAACTAGAGTTCTTTATATGGATGGCAGTGGGGCAACGGCTGAGTTGGGGAGGAAAGATAGGGAGGTGCGACTGGGTGGGTGGGTGGGTGGGAGTGGAGGCGCGACTGGGTGAGTGAGCCTTCGAGGAGAGGCGACTGAGATGAGTGAGGCTGTGCGGGGAGGCGGGGGACTGAGGTTGGAATTTTTTTGGGGGCCAAAATAGCACTTAGTCATTGTTTTAAAAACTACTCACTATTGGCCCCCTTCTTTTTGGTAGTGATATGGTGGATGAGTAGATCTGGGAAGAATAAGAGTTGAAGATAATGGTGAGTGAGAGCTCAAAGCTGTTTTTTTTCTAATTGTATTTAGAAATATTTTAATTTTTTAATGAAATCAAACCATATTTTAATACAGTTAAATAATATAAAACTATGTATCTTGCCAAAAATTATGTATTTCATTCGGTCAATTTTTGTTGATGTAACAGATATGTAAGCCCAATTATTTTAGAGGTCGAATTGTGAGGAATGTGAAACGTTAGTGTAACAAAAGTGTATTTTTCCCTTAACTCCTTAAGAGTATATATCATTTATATTATCTTCAACTTTCCCTAATTTTTTTCTTCATTACACATTAAGCATGTGTCTACAATTTTTTGTCTTTCCAAAGATATTTTCAAGAGTGAAAGTATCCAAAATACTCTTTATTCGACAGGAGTGAAAGTATCCAAAATACTCTTGTTCAGATCATCAATTATTGCGTACAAGTCAGTGGTCAAAAAGTTTGATTTATAAAAATTTAAATACATTAAGGTTGAATTTCATAAAGTTAAAACATTATGGTCTAAGTTTTAAAAATTGAAATTTTTTGAAAGTTTAAAATGTATTTAAGCATTATCGTGGTGATCCTCATCTGCAATGTTACTCTGGGAAAATTTTACACTGCCGTTAGGCTGAGATTAACATCCATTTATATTCCAATAATGATAATAATAACATCCATTTGAATTCAAAAACTACTACTACTTTTTCTTGATAACGTACAAGAAAACATATACAACACATTATTAATGCAACATTCTGTAAAAGTAGATAAGATGGATATAGGTGCAGCCGGCAGCCTGTGCGAGGTTAGGATAAACCTATTCAGTTTACTGTGCTAATATTAGCTAATCTAACAAATATAACTAGTTTTCCACAAAATAATAATAATAATAATAATAATAACAATAGTAATAATAATAAACTCACTAAAATTCTATTGATCACATTCATAGTGCGGTTAAGGTAAATGTTTGTCCGTCGTTTTACAATATGACAAGATATATGAAGTTAAACCATTAATTTCGAAGTAAGATTTTTATGTTATATGAAATAAAATTGTTAAATTCACAATACTTTTTATTATTTTCATAACGAAAGTGTCGCTGTAGATGTATAACGACGAAGTGAAAACCGTCACTATATGATCTATAGCGACATTTTTTATTGTGAAAATAAATTTTTTTGTTGTATGAAATTATTTGATTTCTATTGTGTACATCATGATATGGCATGCATGATGTAAGAGTTTTATTTGACTTTCTTTTTTTTCTATAAAAAATAACATACTAAGGTTTGTGAACAACATATATAATTTGATATATCCATTTGTTTAGTGCCGTGTGGTTCAACTAAGACCAAGTGAAAAGTTAGTTATATTTTTAGTAATACATACATGAAAATCAATATAGATACATGATAAAATAAAATAAAATAATAATAATATATTGAATAACATGTCTATATCCATTTATAAAATTTAGTCAAGTAAAATATAATTATTCGGGGTAGTTGCTAAATCTTTATATAGATGCATACCGAACTTGGAAATGTTTATGATTATTATTGCCAATTACTTAGGTAGTTAATCTAGGTTATAATCTCCATTCCAAAAGGGCAAAAGAAACTCGTTTTTTTATTTTTATCAATTCAAATTTAATTACGAAATGTGAATTTATTTAGTTTAATAAAACAAAATTGTGTTTTTAAAAGTAAAAAAATTTATCAGTTTTTATTTATCTGTACCTCGACATTAGTTATTTATGTTCATCAAGTTTCTCAGCTTGAGAGAGATTGTTTTCTGAGAGCTAGGAATGAAACAAAAAATAACAGCCACCTACATTAATGTGTTTTCCACCCAAAAAAAAAAACCTAGATATCTACTAAAGATAGAAGGCATTAATTCATAGTGGTTCAGAACATGCTCGTCTGTCGTATTACGTACATGATCATAGAGATAAAAATAAGTCTACTATTACATACAACAATTCACATATATTTCGCGTGACATGATTATTACACGCATATTTTAAATTCATTACCACGTGATTTCTTTCTACACGCGACCATCAAAATATACATATATGAATGTATCGCGAATGCGATCAGATATAATAGTAGACTTTCTGTAGAGATAAATTAGGTTACGCTTCTTTAGAATAATAATGCCCTAGATTGAATTATTTATACTACCCCAATATTACTAAGATTTTTTTAATCTTTGTATTAATTATTTCATAGCAAATCATGACCTATATTTTTACTCCTAAGTCCTAAGCAATTTGATACCTCAAAAATATACTTTTTTCCCCAGAGATTACTTGGTCCGTTACTCATGACGTTAGAAATAATAATAATAATAATAATAATAATAATAATAATAATAATAATAATAATAATTAATCCATAAAATTGTCCTATTATAGCAAATTCAAGTATAAAAATAATTTAAAGTATTAAACTCATGTAAATAAATAAAATAGTTCTATCTCATAAGTGCAACATATTTATGTTATATGAAGAAATAACTAGTTGATTTCTAGTATAAACTCACATGATGTAACATGCAGTACGTAAGAGTTCCATTTTGATTTCTTTTCTTTATAAAAATTGTAACATATTAAAGTTCGAGTTTTTCAATAAAAAAGTCTAAATTAAGTTTTATATTATCGAAAAAATACAAAACCTAAATAAATAAACAAAAAAAAAATCATGTTTAAGCGTGGCGTTGTTATATTTTAACATGCGTTCCAAATATAATATACAAGACTCCTTTTCTAACCAGGTCAGCCATTTAGAGTATAAGTTTTCTATGTTCGTTGGAATCTTTAATCACTTCAGTAATTAGTCAATAGATTTGTGCTTTAAAAAAAGTCATTAGATTTGCAATGAGATTAACTCGGTGGGGGGTGGGGAGTGGGGAGTGGGGAGTAGGGGGTGGGGGGTGGGGGGGGGGGGGCGCTAATGACTAGTTAAGTCGACCCGTTCTCAAGGACTTATCTTATGTTTGTTTGTAAAAATTATATTTTGAATAAAATTATTAATTTCAAGTGTTTTGTTTGTTTTCAAATTTAAACTTTGGACTATTAATCTAGAGATTATAAAATGGCTTAATATATATAGTATTGAGATTATAATCCCGAGATTAAAATCTCATATATTATAATCCTTACAAATAAATATAGCCTTAGTTATTTAGAGCGGATATATCAAATTCTCATCCTAGCACAAGTGAGTTGCATACTAAAAATTAAAGTATTTCGTTCATTTCACAAAAACAGTCACAACTATTGCAAAAATTTTAAAATAGCAAAGATGTAATTTTAATCTATATTAAACGTTAAAAATAATAAAATTTTAATTTGTAATTGTACAATATTGCACTATAATGAACTTTCAAGTGTAATTAGAAGATTGTGATCACTACTATAAACACGACTCTAAGATGTAATGACTTAAACTTTTGAAAATTCTAGATAAATATATGTATTTATGTGTGACGTCCCCAAATTCGGTTCTCTAACCTCAGATTCAATGGTTACGATCCATCATAATCATACGCATTCTATAAGTATTGCGGAATAATAAATATACATTGTGTAAGACCCCAACTATTATAAATAAAGATGAATTTTCTATAAATATTATTTTTGAATATTATGGAATAAATTTGATATAATGTTATAGTTGTGGGTAATATTTATAAATTTTGCAAAATATGCAAGTTGTTATAAAATATTCGTTTGGTCGGGAATATTCTTTTGTTAGGGAATATTCGTATAACTACCAATCATTGGTGGACCCCACAATGTAATTATTGTCGATTGAGAAAACGACAAAAATATTTTATAAAAATAACTATGGAGGTGTTACCGTTAAAACCGCTTGAACTACCCGGTAGTAAAAGTACGAAATATACGCGTAGTTGTATAGTAGCACACTAGATTGATTATCGATGCTTACGTGAGAAGTCACTCAAATATACTCAATTATCACTACAAGAATTGCCGTGATCATATTTCTTATATTATCGATTCAATTATTGTCACAAAGATCATCTCGTATAATATGTTATATTATTAATCGAGACGATGACGTTATAAAATGATTAATAATTGTTGAAAGATTAAAATGTGTTGATTAAAAATAAAATGATTTGTGGTAATATTTATTCAATCCTTAATGTATATAAAGAGTCCATTTATGAGACGCTTTGTGGTAAGTTTGATTATTTTATGGGGGCCCATATGTCATCATCTAAGAGTCTCTTCGTCAGTAATTACCTTTGTGAATAGTAATTACCTTCATCAATAGTATTTACCTTCACAATAGTAATTACCTTCGCCAATAGTAATAATTACCCTTGTGAATAGTAATTACCTTCACAATAGTAATTACCTTTACCAGACGCCAAACCACTTGCCGCTTCACATTACACAGACGTCAAACCACTTGTCGCTTTCACATTACAGCGCCGAACCACTTGTCGCTTTCACATTACAGCGCCAAACCACTTGTCGTTTCACATTACAAAGGGCCGAACCACTTGTTGTTTCACATTACATTGTGTCGAACCACTTTTCTTTTCACATCACCAAATCGCCGCCAAGCCACTTGCTTTTTCACATGGTAGGTGCTAAGCTAGAAATCTTCTATAAATAGAGGCCTAGTGCTTCATTATTTTTCACGAATTCATTCAAGCTTTAGAGAGAGAAAGTATAGAGAGAATAAGAGAGAAAGAAGAAGAGTATTTTGTTACTACACTACTGCAGTATTCAATCTCCTACCAAAAGTAAGGGGTGTTATTCTTTCTTATTCATGAAGAGAACTGTTGTTATTCCATTGCTTATTATTCTGTTGGAATAACCTGTATACGCGGTTTACCCTATACTTGGTGACATTCTTCTATTATTCTGTTGGAACATCCTGTCTGTGCGTTTTACGCCGGACCTGGTTCCGTCTTTATTATTATTCTGTTGGAACATCCTGTCTGTGTGTTTTACAATTTAACCGGTTCCGCTTTTTATTATTATTCTCGCTGAACATCCTGTCTCAGTGTTTTTTACACCCGTGACCGGTTCCGCTCTTTTTATTATTCTCGTTGAACATCCTGTCATGCATTTTTGTGCCGACCGGTTCCGTTATTTATTATTCTCATTGAATAACTCGCCTGCGCTGGCTATCGCATGTACGGTGATTTCTTTTTGTTATTCCATTCTTTATTATACCCAAATTGTTAAAAACTTTGACTTCTATACTCCATGAAATTAGTGGAATATCCTCGATATTTGCGTTTCATCCAATATCTTTTCATGGAAACATTCTTCTAAGTCATTCTTGAATTTTACTCTACAAAACAAAGATTACGTTGATAATTTGAACGTTAATAATTCCTCGGATAAAATAATTCTTGAACTTGTTTTATCAATTCTTATATCATTGTCATCATCCTCATGTTTATATTATGTTGAAAGTCATCGTGGCTCAGTAGTGCATAGATGGACTCGGTATGATTATGACCAGAGACTATTCGGTGTAATCACGACCGTAATGTTACAAATGATGTGATAAAAATCCTCGATGGCCAGTAGTGCATCGATGGACGCTTGTTGGCATGATCATGACCATTAATGAATACACAAATATTCTCGGCCGTAGTGCATGAATAATTGTGGTCGTGATACTAAAGAATATCCTCGGCCAGAAAGCGTGGGTGATTCGATGATGTGGAATATTTATTAAAGTTGAGTCTCAAATATATAACAATGATGAAAAACCTTTTAAAATCATAAAAGATAGTAGATTTTATTTTCTACTTGACTCTTTTAATGGATCGCTTGTTCATTGCAGCTTAAACTTGATGTTTATTATATTTTATCGCTTTAACATCATTGAAGGCTATTGATAATTTATTCGCATTATCTTAGTCATAATATTTCTTCATCGGCTAGTTGAGCTCACCCTTTCTTTCACCGTTTTCTTCGTGAAATGAGAATATAGCCGGGACGAGCCTGGGAATGGAGTAATGGTCCCAGAGGATAGCATTAGTAGTCCTCACTATTCTCGTGAAATAGTGTGATAATAATTGTAATGAGGACTCCTTTGAGTTTGTATAATATCTAGTAGATAATATTTGTATTCAAACTCACACGCTTATGTCGATTGTATACCATATGCTTATATTAGTAAGTTGTATTTAAATTCTGTACCATGTATCCGACTACCCAAGATGGGTGATGTATACCTAATTTTGGGGCGCCACAATTGGTATCGAGCTTGGATATGATCCTCGCTAAGATGTGAGAATAGTACTAGAGGGGAGAGACGGGAATACCTTCGCTAGTATGACCTACCTAAGTTTATGTGGTTATTTTATTGGTTGGTCGTCAGATATGGATAATTTGTTACATGTCAATTAACCTTTTGTTTTGTGGCAAGATCTCAAAATGACATCCGAGAATGTTGAGAATAGCAATGGAGCGCAAAGCGATCGCCGATTCACCACATATCAATAATCGTGATAATGTGCATCGAAGGCGATAATCCTCATGCAAACAACAACACCGACCAAAATGATGAATGATCAAATGTTCAGAGGCTTTATGTGAATTTATGCAACAAAGAAAGTAGAGCGACTCTCGCCCAAAACGTAGGTGGAAACACGGAAACTCTCAAGGCGGTCACCGCTAAACAATTCAAGGAGCCGGGACCACCGGAGTTTAAGGGAGAGCCAAACCACTTCGGCTAAGCATGGATAAAGCAGATTACCAAGATATTTGATGTCTTGGGATGCTCCGAGGAGCAAAGGTTCCTTTTGCCGCTTTTATGTTGCGCGAGAGGCGATTCATCGGTGGGAATCGGTAAAACGACTCAACTCATTGTCAGATCAAGATATCTTGGGAGAAGTTCCAAGAGTCGCTCAACGACAAATATTTTCCCGAAAGTATTCGCCACATGAAGGAGGTGGAGTTTATCAAGTTGGAACAAAACAATATGACCGTGTCGCAATACGAGGCAAAATTTATGAGTTATCACTTTCATTCCCACTCTGGTGGATAATGAAGAGAGAATGGCGCGAATGTTTTTAAGAGGTTTGTAGTCGAGATACGCCAACATCTTATTTCTCATAAACCGTGTTTGTATTCGAGATGTTGTAAATAGGGCTCGCTTAGTGGAGCGCGATAACGAGTCAACGAACTAAAAGAGAACAAATTTAAGAAAATTATAATACCAAATGAGAGTAGTCATCAAGCGGTGGACAACAAGCGTGGAGGGAATCAACAAAGCCAGATATGGTAACCACTTCTTTGCATGTAATCGTACCAAAACAATAAGAATGGACATTTCAAGAAAAGGAGATTCAACAATGATGGAAAGACGTCAAAGACCAAAGACCCGCAGTTAAGGAAGGAGAAAGACCACCTATCATATACTTCAAATGCGGAGAGAGGGACACATCACCAAATCTCACGCTATGCCATCCAAAGCATGTTATAATTGTGGAAGAGAAGGTCACTTAGCTCGATTTTGTCGCCATCAAGACAAATTCAAATAGGATGGAGGCACCAAAGGTCATCCCCAGAAAAGTCAAAACCAGAAGTACAAGGGAGAAGCGTTTGTTGTGACCTCCCAAAGAGCAAGGAACCCGAATGAGGTCATCACGGGTAAGCTTATCATAAACTCTAATGAAGTCTATACTTTATTTGATACCGGTTCTACCCATTCTTTTATTTCTCCTACTTGCGCCATCGATTAAATTTGACTCGAGAAATTAGACTTTGATTTATCTGTGGAAACTCCGTTGGGAGAAACCTTCATTACATCCAATCGCTTATAAGTCTTGTTTGGTTCAAATCGGTACCCTCACATTACCCGTCGATCTTATTTCATTAAAAATACTTGCATTTGACGTGATTCTAGGGATTGATCGGTTAACTACTTATCATGCAAAAATTGATTGTTTTCGTAAGGTTGTTAGCTTTCATATTCCTAATCAACCTATTATGCTAATTCAAACGACCAAACCATTAAAATCAATCACGGTCATCTCAAGCCATAAAGCTATTCGCTTATTGAAAAACGATGTCAAGCTTTCTTAGCTCATATCACGATTTAAACAAAATACGCCGCTTTTGAACGATATTTCTATTGTTAATAAACTTCCGACGATTCTCAAGAACTTCCCCGGTCTACCCCCCAGAGCGTGAAATTGAATTTTGTATCGACATCAACCCAGTACAAAACCCTATTTCCAAAGCCCCATATCGAATGGCTCTATTGAACTTCGTGGAGTTAAAGACCCAACCGCAGGAATTGTTAGACATCGGCTTTATTCGTCCTAGTACTTCTCCTCGGGTGCTCCTGCTCTATTCGTGAAGAAGAAAGATGGGAGTATGCGACTTTGTATTGATTATCGAGAGTCAATCATGTCACCATCAAAAATAGGTATCCATTGCCACGTATTGATGACCTGTTTCACCAAATTGCAAGGAGCCAAATTCTTTTCAAAGATCGATCTTCGCTCCGGATATCACCAATTGAAGATTAGAACCAATGACATTCCAAAGACGGCTTTAAACCCTGACGGCATTATGAATTCCTAGTCATGTCCTTTGGATTGACTAATGCTCCTATTTCCTTCATGGATATGATGAACCGAGTATTCAAGGAATATTTAGATCACTTTGTGGTCGCCTTTATTGATGACATCCTTATTTATTCCAAAAGCCGTGAAGATCATGAGCAACACTTGAGGTCGACACTCCAAAAGCTTCGTGAATATAAGCTTTATGCCAAGTTGAAGAAATGTGAGTTCGGCAAGAAGTAGCATTCCTTGGGCACGTGGTATCAAGTCATGGAATATCTGCTGACCCAAAGAAAGATCAAGCTATTCAAAGTCGGGAACAACTCTAAATCAAATGATCGAAGACGTAGCTTTCTCTTATAAATGGTTATTATCGGAGATTCGTGGAAAGATTTTCTCGAATCACTACTCCATCGACTCAAATTGACTCGGAAAGATACAAAGTTCTATTGAGCGAAGAATGTGAGAGGAGTTTTCAAGAACTCAAGAGGAGACTTATTTCAAAGACTGCTCGACAATACCATTTGCTCTTGAGGATTTGTCATCTACAAAGATGCTTCGCAAAGGGTTGGGATGTGTTCTCATGCAACATGGAAAAGTTATAGCCTATGCCTCATGACAACTCAAAGAATATGAGAGGAATTATCCTACTCATGATCTAGAGTCAAACATTGTTTGTTTTGCACTTAAAATTTGGAGGCATTACTTGTATGGGGAGAAAATGGAGATCTTTACGGATCATAAAAGCCTCAAATATTTCTTCACTCAAAAGGAACTCAACATGCGACAACGACGCTTGGCTAGAACTGCTGAAAGATTATGATCATACCATCCAATACCATCCCGAAAAGCGAAACGGGTAGTAGATGCATTGAGTAGAAAATCATATGCAAGCACGAAAAGCGATATTGTCAACGCAAAGGCCCATTTTGTGTGACTTGCAAAGGATGGAGATAGAGTTAAAGACTCTGTGACGCATGTGATGATAGCGAGTATACGAGTAGAACCGACTTTAATCGATAAAGTTAAAGTCGCTCAAGCTACGGACTCGAGCCGATGCGTATGAGGAAGAAAGTGCAAGAAGGTGCTACGCCAAGCAAGAATCAATGAAGAAGGAATACTTGAGTCAACTCCAGACTTTTGTGTTCCTAACGACCTCGATTTAAAGTATAATATCATGATGGAGGCGCACAACACACCATTTGCAATCCATCTCGGAGTACCAAAATGTATCATGATATTCGCCATACATTTTGGTGGAGCAATATGAAGAGAGAGATAGCGTGCTTATCTCAAGGTGTCTAACTTGTCAACGAAGTTAAAGCGAGCATCAAGTACCAAAAGGTCCATTGCAACCACTTGAAATTCCGTAATGGAAGTGGGAGCACATTACCATGGATTTCAATTCTGGCCTTCCTAGGGTTTCTCAAGGCATTGATGCGATTTGGGTCATTGTTGATAGATTGACCAAGTCTCGCTCATTTCTTACCGATACGAGAAACTTATACACTTGAACGCCTTGCTCAGATGTACATAAACGAGATTGTAAGATCGCATGGTATGCCGCAGATCCATAGTTTCCGATCGAGACCCAAGATTCACTTCACGATTTTGGGTTAGTTTGCAAAAAGCTATGGGCACAGATTTCACGATTTAGCTTCGGATATCATCCTCGTATTTGACGACAATGGAGAGGACTATTCAAACTCTTGAAGATCTATTAAGACTCGTGGTCCTTGATTTCAAGGAGTTGGGACAAGTTCTTACCATCGGTGGAGTTTTCCTCACAACAGCTTATCAAGCAAGTATCGGCATGGCTCCATTCAAGCGCCAGATGGAAGAAAGTGTCGCTTCTCCAAGATATCTTTGGGATGAGGTGGGTGAAGCAACGTTGTTGGGACCGGAGTTTGTACGTATGACTACGGAAAAGATTCAAACGATCCGACAACGTATAAAAACCTCACAAAATCGACAAAAGAGTTATGATGATCTTCATCGAAAGGACGTGGAATTCGATATAGAGATCATGTGTTGTTAAGAGTCGCTCCATGGAAAGGAGTTACAAGATTTGGAAAGAGAGGAAAACTTAATCTTCGATTCATCGGTCCATTTTAATCCTCGATCGAGTAGGAACTCGGCCTATAGACTCGCTTTCTACCGCCAAATATGTCTCGTGTTCATAACGCTTTTCACATATCCATGTTACGTAAATATGTGAAAGACCCGAACCATATTATTAAGTTAGAACCGACGAAATAGCGGAAGATTTGACGTATGAAGAGGTTCCCTGCTCAAATTTTGGATAAGAAGGAACATATTTTACGCCCAAGGTTATACCTCAAGTCAAAGTTTTGTGGAGGAACCACGATGTTGAGGAAATAACTCGGGAGTTAGAATCAAATGAAATCAAGGTATCCTTACCTCTTCGACATACCAGTGTATGCACTCTAATTTCGAGGGCGAAATTTCATAAGAAGGGGAGGTTGTAAGACCCCAGCTATTATAAATAAAGATGAATTTTCTATAAATATTATTTTTGAATATTATGGAATAAATTTGATATAATGTTATAGTTGTGGGTAATATTTATAAATTTTGCAAAATATGCAAGTTGTTATAAAATATTCGTTTGGTCGGGGAATATTCTTTTGTTAGGGAATATTCGCATAACTACTCAATCATTGGTGGACCCCACAATGTAATTATTGTCGATTTGAAAACGACAAAAATATTTTATAAAAATAACTACGAGGTGTTACTGCTTAAACCGCTGAACTACCCTATGAGTAAAAGTACAAAGAATACGCCAGTAGTCAGTATAAGAGCACACTCAAGATTGATTATCGATGCTTACGTGAGAAGTCACTCAAATATATGCTCAATTATTGCTACGAGAATTCTTTGATCATATTTCTTATATTATTGATTCAATTATTGTCACAATATCATCCGTATAATATGTTATATTATTAATTGAATTGAGACGACAAGTTATAAATGATTAATAATTTTTGAAAGATTAAAATGTGTTGATTAAAAATAAAATAATTTGTGGTAATATTTATTCAATCCTTAATGTATATAAAGAGTCTCATTATGAGACGTTTGTGGTAAGTTTGATTATTTTATGGGGGGCCCATATCATCATCTAAGAGTCTCTTCACAATAGTAATTACCTTTGTGAATAGTAATTACCTTCGTCAATAGTATTTACCTTCGTCAATAGTAATTACCTTCGTCAATAGTAATTACCCTTGTGAATAGTAATTACCTTCGTCAATAGTAATTACCTTTACCAGACGTCAAACCACTTGCCGTTTCACATTACAGACGTCAAACCACTTGTCGTTTCACATTACAGGCGTCGAACCACTTGTCGTTTCACATTACAGGCGTCAAACCACTTGTCGTTTCACATTACAGGCGTCGAACCACTTGTTGTTTCACATTACAGGTGTCGAACCACTTTTCTTTTCACATCACCAAATCGCTTTCACTCATTTTTCACATGGTAGGTGCTAAGCTAGAAATCTTCTATAAATAGAGGCCTAGTGCTTCATTATTTTCACTTAATTCATTCAAGCTTTAGAGAGAGAAAGTATAGAGAGAATAAGAGAGAAAGAAGAAGAGTATTTTGTTACTACACTACTGCAGTATTCAATCTCCTACCAAAAGTAAGGGGTGTTATTCTTTCTTATTCATGAAGAGAACTGTTATTCCATTGCTTATTATTCTCATTGAATAACTCAGATATCGTGGTTTACCCTATACTTGGTGACATTCTTCTATTATTCTGCTGGAACATCCTGCCTCATGCGTTTTACTTTACCGGACCGGTTCCTTTCTTTATTATTATTCTCGTTGGAACATCCTGCATCGTGTGTTTTACACCGACCCGGTTCCGCTCTTTTTATTATTCTTTGGAACATCCTGTCATGTGTTTTACACCGACCGGTTCCGCCTTTATTATTATTCATTGGAACATCCCGTCTGCATGCGCTTTTACGCGGACCGGGTTCCGTTATTTATTATTCTATTGAATAACTCGCCTATGCGCCTATCGCATGCACGGTGATTTCTTTTGTTATTCCATTCTTTATTATACCCAAATAAGTTAAAACTTTGACTTCTATACTCCATGAAATTAGTGGAATATCCTCGATATTTGCGTTTCATCCAAAGATCTTTTCATGGAAATATTCTTCCGATCATTCTTGAATTTTACTCTACAAAACAAGATTATCATGTTGATAATTTGAACGTTAATAATTCCTCGATAAAATAATTCTTGAACTTGTTTTATCAATTCTTATATCATTGTCATCATCCTCATGTTTATATTATGTTGAAAGTCATCTGTGGCCTGTAGTGTATAGATGGACTTGGTATGATTATGACCGTAGATTATTCTAAGTAATCATGACCGTAATGTTACAAATGATATGATAAAAATCCTCAAAGGTAGTAGTGCATCGATGGACAAATGTTGGCATGATCATGACCATTAATGAATACACAAATATTCTCGGCCCAGTAGTGCATGAATAATTATGGTCGTGATACTAAAGAATATCCTCGGTCAGAAAAGTGTGGGGTGATTCGATGATGTGGAATATTTATTAAAGTCGAGTCTCAAATATAATGTTGATGAAAAACCTTTAAAATCATAAAAGATAGTAGATTTTATTTTCTACTTGACTTTTTAATGGATTGCTTGTTCCGTCACCGCAGCTTAAACTTGATGTTTATTATATTTTATCGCTTTAACATCGTTGAAGGCTATTGATAATTTATTCTCGCATTATCTTAGTCATAATAATATCTTCATCGGGCTAGTTGAGCTCACCCTTTCTTTCACCGTTTTCTTCGTGAAATGAGAATATAGCCGGACGAGCCTGGGAACTGAGTAATGGTCCGTAGGATAGCATTAGTAGTCCCTCACTATTCGTGAAATAGTGTGATAATAATTGTAATGAGGACTCCTTTTGAGTTTGTATAATATCTAGTAGATAATATTTGTATTCAAACTCACAGTTTATGTCGTATTGTACACGACAGTTATATTAGTAAGTTGTATTTAAATTCTGTACCATGTATCTGACTACCCAAGATGGGTGATGTATACCTAATTTTGGGGGCGTCACACATTGTTTATTATAATAAAGTCTTACAACAATATCCCAAGATATTCTTAACCTTAACTTAAACATACCTTTAATATTATAAAAGGTTTAAATAAATAATTACATCAGATTAGATAATAATTAAACATCTTTAACAAACTATTCATGGATCTTGTCATTGCCTTTATCTTTCTTATTTGATACCTCAGACTTAGCTAAAATAATCATCATGATATAGCAAGAGTAAGCAACTAATTTGCTTAACAAGTTTATAAGCAACGAAGATATATCATGATTAAAAAGGAATTTAACTTTCAATGTTCAACAAATTAATTCAATTGTGAAAGAACAAGAATGAAGAATCAATAATAGAATATTCGAATAATTGAATAATAGATGCTGAGTGGTTTCGAATAACCATGAACATCTACTAAGGTTGTCAGTATTTAAATTGCTCCTTTTAATTAGTTTTGGTAATCGAGAGGATCAGCCTCTCATACCCAGTGTATTATGTATAAACACTTAATAATCGAGAAAAATTATTTTCCAATATAATGCTTTAATAAATTTGTTCTTTTTCTCAGTCTCGAGTCCTTACCAAATTAATTGGTTAAGAACAGCTTTTATTACATATTTGATTTATCAAATTTAAACATATTCGATCTAGCTGATACAACTAGCATAGATCTATCTCATAAACAGTTCAATAATGAAAGAACTTTAACTAATTCACAGTTCAATAATAATAGAACATGAATTCCATTGCACAAAGTGCGATTAACAATAATCATTAAGGATGTGGAGTAATCAACAATAATTATCCACTTTCATGCTTTAAAAAATAATAACTCAAGTTTGAGTTAGAGAACTTGTGACAACCCCAAAATAGGTCCATTCCATCCAACCCATTCTGAGTCGCCAAATACATGGTACAGAAAACAACTACAACTTTATTACAACAATTGTCGTGCAAAATACAACAACACATATGTTGTGAGCTTGGATACAAATATATACCAACCGTGACACTCATCCCAACCTCGATAAGCACGTCACAATGACACCTTATATAAAGGTATAGTCAAAAATCTGCTTTAGAAATTAGAATCTTTGGGAAGTGCTCAAGAAAACTTCTTCGTATATGGGAGGCCATGCTTCTAGGTTATGATAGATATCATATGGCCACAAAATTATCCTCGTCACCCAATATACCCCAAAGAAAAATGAGAAGATTACTATCATATTCTTCCCAATGGTGAGTCTTCTCTTGACATATCATTATCTCCACTTGCCTCTAAATGAGAATTATACTTCAACAAACACCAAGATTATATAGGTAGTGCTCAGAAATATACTCGAGAAGTGGATGAGCACAACCTTGTCTTATGATGAAACGAGGTTGTATGTCATTAGACATCTTGCATGATAGTGGCAAAACACCCTTCCAACGTTGGGTTCGCCTCACCCTAGTTGATTCACCAAATATAACTACTAAATGATGACCACCGTTCTATTCCCTCATACTACCCCGCTCAAACCCAAATACACTCTTATTACCTAAAAGGAATTGTGAAACAGAAGGGTGAGCACAACTAGCCCAGTAAAAAATATCATGACTAAAGATAATTAAATTATCAATAGCCTTCATCAATAATAAATCGTAGATTTAGAACATATGGTAGATGATAAAATTTCAACCATAGTTGCAAATGAAACGAAGCAATCCATTAGAAGAGTCAAATAGACCATAAAGTCTATTATCTTCTATGTTAAAAATCCACCAACAATATTTTATCCCTGTAACATCAATCAATAGTTCTGGTCCACAATCATATGAATAACTCATAATCATAATTGTGATTCTAAATTTCTCTTCGCATCCAGGACGAAGATAATTTTCATCACATGTCTTTTTCTAAAACATCAAAGATCATGGTTATACCAAATCACAGTTCCTATTTATAATCATACTAACAATTTCATCTTTGCACTACGAGCTAAAGATATTCATCAATAGATCATCTTTGCACTACAGTCCAAAGATATTCAACAACAGGTCATCTTTGCCCTACGGGCCAAAGATATTCATCAACAATTCATCTTTGCACTACAGGCCAAAGAAATTCTTCAACAGTTCATATTTGCACTACAGGTCAAATATATTAATATCTCAAAGAAATATATAATTATTTCAGAATTTATATAAACAATTATAACCATGTTGATCATTTCACCTTTGCACTTAAGCTGAAGATATTCAATTATAAATTCAATGGTCATGATCATACCAACCAACAATTCAACTTTGACATCGGCCAAAAAGAACCCATAGTCATGATCATACCAAAATCTACCCATCTTTACACTCTAAATCAAAGAGAAATATCATCATTAGGGTTATAAAATGTTATATATGATAATAAAAATAATATGATCAACATATAGTTTTAATCTCAAGAGTAATATTCATAAATCAACTATAATTGGGTAGAAAAAGAAACCAATTTTGTCATGAATAAGAACTCGTGAATAGTAACCCATGAATAAGAACTTCGTGAATAAGAACTCATGAATAGTAAATCGTGAATAGTAACTCATGAATAAGTAAACCCTTATATAAAAGGTAGAAATTCCACAATAAAATCCATACCAATATTTCTAAGATAATGATATTGAAAAAACATTTCTTAAACTTATAAACAATTTATTT
The DNA here is from genome assembly GCA_020205615.1 of Panax quinquefolius. Taxonomy (NCBI): domain Eukaryota; kingdom Viridiplantae; phylum Streptophyta; class Magnoliopsida; order Apiales; family Araliaceae; genus Panax; species Panax quinquefolius. The sequence goes on from CM035160.1 coordinate 138,700,097, forward strand.
TAATTGTTTACACTTTACTAAATAATGCATTTAATCATTCTAAAATTCCAAACTCATAAGATTTCATCACCAATAACCAAAACCCTCATAAAAATCAGATATACATCATATATAGATTCTCGAGCCATAAAATCCTATTTTCCAATTTTCTTACTTCACATAACATATTTAATTCATTTACTCATAACTAGTCCATTTTCATGAAAAATACCAAATCAAGATAAAAAATTTTCTTTTCTCGAATTTAGCGTAATATAGTTCCATATTGAACATATATTTTTCTCGAATTTTTAAAATTCATTTACTATTTTCATATGGCCAAAACAAAGAATATTTAGACATTTATCATAAACTGTACTTTTATCCAAAAATTTCAAAATTTACAGAGTATACTTCTATCATATACATGTACTCTCAATAAAAATTTCACCAATTTTGGAGTTGACCACAAGTAGTTATAAGGGTTTACTTTTAAAATAGTATTTTCCCATAAAATTCATAACTATTAATCTATACATCCAAAAATCACTATTTTTGGACACAATCTAGAAAACTCATCAAATAATCATTTTAAATTTTTCCAGAATTTCTGAAGGTTCAGAAAAATTACGAAACTGAAAAACATAATAACCCTTAAAATCTCTTACTATCCCTTACCTCAAAAAGCGGTAAAGAAGATTTGGATCGAATAACGAATCGAACTTGCACCGTATAGCAGCAACACTCAAGATATCAAAATACTCACAAGAATACACTCGATAATATAGAGAGAGAAATAGAGAGAAAACTTCAGTTTCTGGTGTGATTTTCAATTCTAACTTAAGTACCTATTTTTAGGAAAATGCTAGAACGCCAAAGGAAGCTAAATTAATAAAATATTAATATATCTTCTTCCTCATTCTACGCCCACTCTTGCTGAAAAATCTGAGCAGACAACATTGAAATCAATTCAGCACATGGTTTGAAAAGTAAAAGTGGGTCCCACTCATAAATTAATAAAAATCATTTTATTTTCCGAAACTTCAACAATTCATAGAAAATAGACCGTTTATCAGAAAAATATGAATTTTATGTCCATTCTGCCTGAAATCGAATTCTCTACAACTTTATAGCTTTGAGTTTTTCCAAATTCCAAACCAAAAATATCCAAATCCACAAATGTATGATTTTAATACCTCCACAATCGACAAAAATACTTGATAAAATACCTCAAAGATTAATTCCTTCATTTTTATCCACATAAAATAAATATATCCATCATTTATATCCACATAAAATAAATATTTTCTTATCATATAAATTAATAATTAATTATTCACAAATAATATTACGTAATCACAATAATGACAACCAAAGCAGCTTCTGTGAAAGAGGGACTTTCCGATAAGAATTTCTCCTTCATCGCCAAGCAATTAGGTGACCAAACCTCTCCTCGATGTAACTTTCTAGACATTGCCAATAATGCTATCTAATAATATTATTCCAAATAATATGAATTATTGATCCGATAATGGAGATGATGTGCGTTGACAATTATCGAGCAACAATAATATAAAATATCAACGCAAAGAATTATCAATCAATAAAATAAAATATTGAACAAAGAATTATCAGAATAATTATTGAGAAGTGCCTTCGTAAGTAAGAATTAATAATTCAAAAATACCGCAGATCCACTCAGACATCGCATTTTAACCACCGTGTAATCCAACAAGCAGTAATAGCAGAATAACTACGCCAATTATTTATAAAAATTCAATTTTTGTCATTTTCTTCATCCGAAGCGCTTATTCGTTATGGGGCCCACAAATGGTCATACTGTCAGTATTTAATATTCCTCTACAAAAAAAATATTCCACTACTAAATGAATATTCCCCACAATTGAATATTTTATAACCACTCACAGTATTTTGAAAAATTCATATCTCACCCTTAACTTTAAACTTTTATCAATTTAACCATTTACTGAATAGTTATTATAAGAAAAATTGAATACTTTTATTTCATAAAATTCGGGGTCTTACAGAACTTGCCTCGATCGTGGCCTATTAATTGCTATGTAATTCTACTATCCACTTAGGCAATTTAAATTATCCTCTTTGAAAGACCTAACATGATTCTTTAAATAGCATAGTGTGGGCTCAAGTGTAAATTAGGGCTCGCATGACCTAATTGAATGAAGACGAAAAAAATCAGAAATAAATGTACTAGACCCGAGAGAAGCCTTCACGTGTCCCAAGACATAAGGCTCGCGGAGGCGGCTCATTTTGGGAATTGATCAAGGGATTGGATTGGTGGTTAGAAGGACATGATGATATGGATATTATTCTAATGACTAAAGGGTATTTCTAGAATTTTCCTGAAGACATGTGACTACTTAAGTTCTAGGAAACTCTATAAATACCCCTTCCATTCTATGAAGGAGGGGACTCTTTTCTGGACTTTAGACTTTTGGAGCTGAGACCTCTTGTTGGAGTTGGAAGCTTGAATCTCTTGGAATCCCTGCTACCCTAACAAGGTTTTCGGATTCTAAAGGTTCTTAGACACTCTCTTTCAACCCGAAGCACTCAAGAAGGCTCCCTGAATCCTCGCTACCCTAACAAGGTTTCCGAATTCTAGCTAGGAGTTCTGCCACGTGTCATTGGAGTAATCGTCCACCTGTTCTTCTCCCCTCTTTAATCAATCAATCAATCATGTGCTCTTCGTGGATTTCTCTTCTCCTCAGCCAACACGAAACCCTAACTAGCAAGACACGATTTCCTTACCCACACATAGCATATATTTACTCATAACATTATTTATAATACATTATCTAATATTTAACCATACAATTAAATATTAGATATTATATTAAATTTTTAGTAATATTATCACTTCTTGATAATATAAACATCATCTTAATTACGCATTTAATATTATTACTCTTAATAATATTTTATTTACTTCTTAGTATTATTATTCAAATAACAATACTTTATTCAATTACTAATATTATTAATCAATTAATAATAATTTAATCATCTTCTAATATTATTAATTATTTAATAATATTTTATTCATCATCTAATATTATTAATCTTTTAATAATATTTTAGTCATTTACTAATATTATTAACAATTTAATTATTATCTAATAATATTAATCCCTTAATAATATTTTAATCTTTATCTAATATTATTAATCTCTTAAAAATATTTTAATTAATTTTGAATACTATTAATCCTTTAATAATATTTTAATATAATATTATTAATTACATTAATAATATCTTAATCTAATATTATTAATATCTTAATAATATTTTAATAATTTATTAAACAATTAATCAATTTTTTTAATTGTTTACCCTTTACAAATTCATTTATTTAATAATCCTAAAATGCTATAAATATAACATTGCACAAAAAATGACCAAAGTACCCTCCAAAAATCTGCATATACCATATTAAGGGTCTTAAAGCCTTAAAATTATATTTTTCACAATTTTTAACATTACATAACTTAATTTATCCATTAATTCACAACTCAAACAATTACATGAATAATACTAAAACAGATCTGAAAATTCTACTTTTCTGCAAACTAACAGAATATGGTTCCCTTATGAACATATATTTTTTTTGGAATTTGTCAATTTCATTTACTATTTCTAAGTGGTTAAAAACAGTCTAAAAATAATTATCATAAATCATCCTTTTTCCAAAACTTTTGAAAGTTGCAGGGTTACTCACTGATATATACATCTACTTTCAATAAAAATTTACAATTTTTGGAGTTACCCATAAAGAGTTATTCACGTTTTAATTTAAAATAGTCATTTCTCGTAACATCTATATCTTGAGTTCTACACATCTAAAAATCTCCATATTTTTACTGGAGTCAGTTACCTCATCATATTATCACACCAAATTTTTCTAGAATTTTTAGAACAAAAAATTTGGACGAAACTACCCCTGCCAGAAAACTGCTCAAAAGAATTCCATTTTTCTCTTTTAAAAATCTGGACAGCTTTGTTAAAACAGTTAGCAAAGCTGGTAAAATCAACATATTTGAGTGCTACCTCTTAGGTTTGAAAGCTAACTCCCATATCTAGCACCCCTATTTGACGGATCATAAATAAGAAGTGTAGATTTTAAATGGTAGTATTTCAAAGTGAATTAAAAGTTTTAGGGTTTTTTATTCTTTAAAAAAAACTAGTTTCCTTTCTTTTTGATCAAACCTTTAACATAAAAAATTGTTAGATCTTCATATGAAACACTAGAAAACTTAAAGATCAAAAGTTTTAGAACTTAGAAATACCATCTTTACATTTCATCAAAATAAACTAAATAAAAAATAGTTAGTTTAGGGTTTTAGCCATTTTTGAACATACTTTCAATTTTTTTTTTAAACTTTTAACTTCAAAAATAACTAGATCTACATGTGAAACAGTCATACACATGTAGATCAAGAGTTTTAAAGTTGAAGAACACAAGCTCTTTATTTCGTCAAAACTCATCAAAAGAAAGTAACAAAACTTAAAATTTTTTTAGGGTCTTTACGTTGTTCTTTGGGATGTTCTTCTTCTTTTACCAAAGTAATTGATGAACTTAGGGTGCATGAAAATTAAAACTCTTCCCTTTTACCTCCTCAAGGTTGCCGAATCTATTCTCTCCCTCTCTCTTTCTTGTTTTACTTTGATAGCTAGTTTAGAATGTGTGGGCAAGGAAATTGTACCTTGCTAGAATTAGGGTATCGTGTTGGCTGAGGAGGAGAAAAATCCACGAGGAGTAAGAAATTGATTGATTGATTGAAGAGGGGAGAACGACAGGTGGGCGATTACTCTAATGACGCGTGGCAGAACTTCTAGAATTCGAAAACCTTATTAGGGTTATTGGGATTCCAAGAGCCTTCTTCTTGAGTCCTTCCACTCCTAGAATCCGAAAACCTTATAAGGGTTATTGGGATTCAAAGAGTCTTCAATGTCCAGGTCATTTAATCTTCCAAGAGTCCAAGTCCTGAGTCTGAAGAGAGGTCCCAACCCCTTTTAGTGCTTTTAGGTGGAATATTCAAGCCTTAAGTCACCAAAAGAGTCCCCCTTCCTTCCTAGAATGGAAGGGGTATTTATAGAGTTTCTTGGAATTAAGTAGTCACTTGTTTTCAGAGAAATTCCAGAAATACCTTTAGTCATTAGAATAATGCCCATATTGTCATGTCTTTCTAGCCACCAATCTATTCCATTAATCAATTTCCAAAACGAGCAACCTCCACAAGTCTTCTACCTCGGGACACGTGGAGGCTTCTCTCGGGTCTAGCACATTTATTTCTAAATTTTCCGACTTCATTTGATTTGGTTATGTAAATCCTAATTTGGACATTTAATGAGGTCGTAGAACCCTAATTGTGCATTTAATTCAATTAGGTCACGTGAACCCTAATTTTGCACTTTGACCCATATTTGCCCCCTGCGCGAGAGTCGCATTCCTAAATAGACGATCGTACAAAAATACTTCAAGTCTTTGGACGATTTTGCGGGACTTCACTTTACAGGTCTTGAAAACGATTGTCCTAGTAGAAGGAACCCCTAGGGAGCCAAACCCTTAGGGTTAAACCATAGGGAGGCAAAACCTAGCAGGGCTCTTCCTTGGACATATTTGGAAATCCTTCAATAATCTTTCCATAACTTGTCCAAGACGTTTTTCCTTATTTTTTTTTCCTGGAAATTAAAACAGGAAAGATCATCAAATATCACCAAATAAAAATCTTTATTTTGGTACACAAAATCTTTCCTTTTTATCAAATCAAGTATTAATTTTATTTTGGAAATAAAATCAAATCTTAATTTTATAAAATCAAATCTTAATTTTGTTTTGGAAATTAAATCTTTCTTGATTTTGGCAAAAGATTTTTTTTATCAAATTAAATCAAATCTTATTTTTTTCTGGGAAATAAAATAAAATCTTATTTCATTTTATTATTATTATTTTTCAAAATAAATAAATAAATATAATTTTTACTTATCTTATTTTGGAGAAGTAAGAAGTCGATATTCATAATCCACGGTCGAATGTCTTGCATCTGAATTGCAGTGGGCAGTTCTGTTGTTGCATTACTTGGGTGTTATTTGCAATAAGAAGGGACCCCCATTGAAGTTGTACATGCTACTCCCCTATTAGCCAACAAAGTTTAACACTTTTATATGTATACATGATTAGGCTAGGTGATGTTTGCATGCAATTATCCAATAGTTGGGCTTGTAAACTTCTTGTGATATATATGCAGCTTATATAAATTGCCACATTATAAGCCTCCACTCCTGAACCTTTCTTACGCATGTCGTGGATCAAGGATCAAGAATATTTGCGTGAGGTTACAAAAATTATACTGCTCCTTGGATTGGAAGACGACCTTCAATTTTCTGAACTCCTCATAATTTTTTAATCTATATATATCAGGTAATTGTAGCATTTCTTTTGTTTTTCGAGCCCCGTTACCTCGATCATATCTTGCTTTTTTCCCTCGGAATTCATTAGAGGAAGGTTATAATTTTTGCGGTTAAAGAGGATTCGTTCCAAGCAGTTGATTCGTGGAGCAATAGGACCTAGGAGGTATGAAAGGGAACAACCCCTAGGTAGCCGAGGCCAACATGGTCGAACCCTAGGGGTCCGAAGCCAACATGGCCGAACCCTATAGAGGTTATTTTTTTAAGGGATGAAAGGAACAACCACTAGGTGGCCGAACCCTATAGAGGATTTTTTTTTTTAAGAAATGAAAGGAACAACCCCTAGGTGGCCTAAGCTAACATGGCCGAGCCCTAGGGGGCCGAAGCCAACATGGCTGAACCTTTATTTTTTAAAGAAATTAAAGGAACAACCCCTAGGTGGCCGAAGCCACATGGTCGAACCCTATAGAGGAATTGAAGTTTAAATAAAAAAATGAAGTTTTGGAGGAGTAGTTACTATTTTGATCATAACTTTTGACTCGTTTGGAGTTTCGGGGCCCATAATATATCAAAACGAAGCTAGCGAAGAGCCCTACAAAAGTCATCACCAACGTCTAAGATGTATGCTGTTATAAGTCCAAAAAAGGCTCCGAAGGATGCCTTTTTGGCCGTCCGAAGTTTTTTAAAAATTTTCGAGAAATTTTTTCTTCCATAATTGTGATTCCTAACTCTTTCTAACATTGTTTCTTCTTTTTTTCAGGTGTTTTGAAGCTTAAATCTCAGACTTTCCTCTTTGTCATGTTGAGCACTTCGAGCTCAAGCACTTTACTTGACATCCTTTCTTTGTTTTCTTTAGAATTCTTATAATGAACTTCCCTTGCTTGCAGGCCCTCTCAATTGAATATTTTGTAGACTTGGGAACAACCAAGGAGACCCCGTTTCTCAATGATTGGGGAAGGGCTCCCCTCCTTTGGTCTTTTTGATGTCTTTTGGAAGCAGGTCCAGACTTATGACCGTACAATTCTTCCTCCTCCAGAGAAGGAATGCTTGTTTCTATATGCAGCGGCTTGTGGAGGTTGGGATGAATTTCTCCGTTCCGATCACATTCCCCGTCTATGCATAGAGAAACAAGAGTACCCTTTCAGTTCCTTTCACTTCTTGTATGATTCATCTAGCCTCCTTCAGGAATGGCATCATTGGATCGATGAGGTACTTAGGAATGTTGACTATATGGGTATACTAAAGAAAGAGCTGACATTGTTCAATACATCAAGCTATGCCGGGACATTCATATCCAACAGGACCATGGTGCTCCTTTACATGCACATTCGTCACGGCTTGGGGGGAATGCATCTTTACTCTGGAGGATGTCTATGTCATCTACCAATCTACGAGTAATCATTTGCCCCATATGCGTGAGTCACGCCTTAGGTGAGATGATCGCGTAAAATATTTTAAGTGTTGAAGTCTTGATTCCAGTGTCTAAACACTTCACGGGGCTTGATGTTTTGCAAGCCTCGAAAATGAAAAAGTCCTAGGAGAGGGAACCTCTAGGGGAGAAAACCATAGGAGAGTGAGCCTTAAAGAAGTTCTCTTGGGAAATCTTGGAAAATCTTCGATGTAATCCTTCTTACCTTCTCTTGAAATTTCTCTTTTCTTTAGAATCAAGAAGTCGAAGACCATTGCTGATGAAGATGATGATGATGTTCCCATTGGGCTCTTTGTGAGTATCGCAAATGGGGGAGCGGTATCGAGTCTTCTTCGCCACATGAAGCCTTTCTACAACTTCTCCACATGACAGTTTTGAGGGTGCCGATGAGACTCCTGCTTCTTGAAGGCGGAATCCTTCTGAGACTATTGCTGATGTAATCCTCCTTGGTGATTGCTCGGGAGGGTATTGTGGATAGCACTTTGTGTGGGTTGAATGACTTTCCGCCTCCCGTGGCATCTCCTAATTTTCCTTGGACACATGTCTTCCTTCCATGTTAGGTTGGATCTCTCCAATCATCATATTTTTGCACTTCGTTCGGAAGTCACTTCTCATCACCATGAGCATGACTTACTTTATGTAGAGCTTTAGGAGCTTCAAGATGTCATGGATAAATCGAAGACCAAGCTTTAGCTATTCCCCTCTCTTCAATTCGACAGGTCATGGCCTTTAGACCATGAACTTTCGTTGTTTTTTCCATTTCCTGTATCAGAAAATTAATGTACATATATTTCATTCATCAAATTATAGTTTCTTTTATCTTTATTGATTGCCTTTAATTTGAATGATTCCTTAAAACTCAATATTTATCATTGAATCTTTGATTATTCAAATTAATACTCCAAGACAACAATATGTATTATAAACAAGCAAACATGAAATTTGTAAAAAAACATGTCTATATATTTTCCACAAACCAACACTTGAATTCATACTTTTTTTTAAGAAATCAAAAAAACATTCCAAGTATAAGTGAAAGTTTGTCAATTCATTGATAATCAAATTGCCTTTAACGAAAAGCATAACGTTTCATATAATAAATCTTTCTTTTGTCGAAGAAAGCATAACGTTCGCCACTTATAGAGATAAAGTGTAACTTTCTTTCTTTTATCGAAGAAAGCATAACGTTTGCCACTTTTAGAAATAAAGTGTAACTTTTTTTTTTGGGGTTGAGGGCTTATACTCAGGTGCCTCTGTAAGACCCCGAAATTTTTTTAAATAAAAAGGAATTTCCTTTATTTATTATTTTGAAATAGTAAGGGTTGATTTGATTAATGTGGATAGTTAAGGGTTAAATACGCAAATATTTCAAAATAAGCAAGTGGTTATAAAATATTCATTGTTGTTGGGAATATTCGTTTGGTCGTGGAATATTCAGATCGCTTCGGGAATATTCGCATTTACGACGCAAAGCAGCCCATGTGTGGGCCCCATAACTGAGCGATTGGATGAGGAAAACGACAAATATAAGTTGGTTAAAAATAATGGCGTAGTTATTACATCAAGTAAGATCGTTGGAATACCCGGTGGTTAAAATACGAAGAATACGTGTGGTTGCACAAGAAGACACCAGTATTGCACAAAGATTGTTGAATTATTGATCCTTACGTAAGATGGCACTACTCAATAATTTTCACGGTGAGTTACCGCTCAATATTTTATTTTATTGATTCAATAATTGTCATATTGATATTTTATATTATCATTGTTCAATAATTGTCACCGCGCACGATTTTCCCATTATCGATCAATAATTCATATTATTTGAATAATATTATTAGATAACATTATTGGCAATGTCTAGAAAGTTCTGCCTAAGGAGAGGTTTGGTCACCTAATTGCGCCGCCAAAGAAGGAGAGATCCTTATCGAAAGCCCCTCTTCCTCGAAAGCTACCGTCATTATAATAATGTGATTACGTAATATTATTTGTGAATAATTAATTATTGATTCATATGATAAGGAAATATTTATTTTATATGAATATAAATGATGGATTTATTTATGTGGTTATTAATGAAGAAATTATTGTTGAGGTGTTTTATCGATTTTATCTGATTGAGGTGTTAAAAATCAAATCGGGGGTTTTGAGATATATTGCGGGGTTATAATTTTTAATCCGAATTGCTTGGATTGTGGTAATTTTTGGGTATGTTATACATACATAAGTTGAGTATATGTCCACAAATTTTGAACCGTTAAAATGCACGAATGATTTGTTGTGAATTTTAAGAGGTGTCGATTCTAAATTAGGTTTATAATTGATTTTGGTGGAAAATTCTAGAATTGAGTGGGCCCCACTTGTGGTTGGTGAAAAAATGTGCTGAATTTTATTTCAAATGTGGTGGGTGGCAATAGTAGCGAGGTAAAGCCATCGTGTAAAGAAAATCAAGTCTCCGCTTTGCACGGGCTAACATTTTCCTATAAATAGAGGGCTAAGTTAGAATTGAAAATCACACCGTAAACAAAGTTTTCTTCTCTCTATATTATTGAGCGTATTTTGTGAGTATTTAGATACTTTGAGAGTTGCCATTGCTCAAGATAAGTTTCATTCAAAGATCACTTCCGACCTTTCCTTCCGGCAATCGATTCTTTGAGGTAAGGGATGTTATTTTCTTCTCAAATGATATTATTTCTTCAATATCATTATCTTTGAAATATCGGTTGGAACTTTTTATCAAATTTGGAACTTTTTCATGCTCTGGGGTTACTATTCATGAGTTACTATTCACGAGTTACTATTTATGAGTTACTATTCACGAGTTACTATTCACGAGTACTATTCATGAAGCGTGAAGATGTTTTTGTGGAATTTCTATCTTTTGGTGCTTGAGTTACTATTCACGATACTAAGACTATATTCACATATACTACAGACTATTCACGAATACGACACTATTCAATCAAAAATGAAAATTTTTCTTTTCGTCTAAAATATCTATTCCGGATACTAGCTTTGATCAGATCCATGTTTTGATCATTCTTGAATTTTACACCACTATGATTATTTTTGAGGTATTATTGGACATGGATAAAACAAAGTACGAATCCTTAATCCTTAATCCTTGTCATTTTGTTTCACCGGATTCGCTTTTTAAAAATATTTTCATCATCCTCGCCTTAAATGATGATATTATTGAATATCTTTGGCTTTGTCAGTGCAAAGATGAATGATTTCTAAAGAATATCTTTGGCCCAGAGTGTGCAGAAGATGAGCAGGTGTTTAAATGAATACGACCGATCGATGAATATCTTTGGCCCCAGTGCAAAGATGAAGCAGTGTTTAAATGAACACGACCGATCGATGAATATCTTTGGCACAGAGTGCAAAGAGATGAACAGGTGTTTAAATGAACATGACCGACTGATGAATATCTTTGGCCTGTAGTGCAAAGATGAATATTTGATTTGAGATGAATATTGATTGATGTTACAGGGATAAAATATTGATGATGAACTGTTAAATTCATAGATTATAGTAGATTTCATTCTCTACGTAACTCTTCTATGAATTATTATTTCCGCTGCGAATATTGATCTGAAACTTGTTGTCTATTGTATTCTATCAGATTTTTCCCTGTTGGAGACTAACGATAATTTGTTGTATATTATCTTAGTCATAACATTCTTTACTGGGCTAGTTGAGCTCACCCTTTTCCTTGTTGTTCCATTTTTCTTCTCAGGAGGCGAGAATGTAGCGAGTACTAGTCGGGGTATGGAATGAAGGTTCTAGAGAGAGTTGTTTAGTAGTCCTCACCATTATTGTAAAATAATGTATCAATAAATGTGATGATGATTTATTTGAGTATAAATATTGTCTAGAAGATAATATTTGTATTTAAACTCACGCTTTCTTGTTGTGATAATAAAGTTGTAGTTGTTTCGCACCATGTATTTGGCGACTCGTAATGGGTGTTGTGTATACCTATTTTGGGGGCGCCACAAATTGGTATCGTAGCTTAGGATATGATCTCCCATGAGATCGGAAATAGAACTAGGAGGGAGAGACGAGTAAATCCTTCGCTAGTGTGTCCTACCTAAGCTTATTTGTTAGTTGGTCAAGATATAGGGATATTATGTGATTGATTTCCTTAATTAACCCTTGTTTTATGACAAGATTTAAGAATGTCGATCGAGAATATTAATAGTGGAGTAAATGAGACCGTGGAGATGCCTCAGTATTTAACAACGAGGAGAACGTGCAACAGCCTCGGCAATATACCTCCCGTGAATAACACCAACGAGCGTATGATGAACGAGGGATGTTTAGAAGCTTTTTGCAGCTTCATGCAAAATCGCATTTATGGAGACTCGTGTTCAAAATATAGGAGGAAATGATAGCAATTCACGGGTGGTCACAAACAAAAGCGGTTCAAAGAGTTGGGACCACCAGAATTTGGGAAAGCGATCCGATTATGGCGGAAACATGGGTCAAGCAAATTACCAAGATATTCGATGTCTTGACGACGGAGAAACAGAGGTTCCATTCGCCACCTTTATGTTCCGTATGGCGAGGCAGACATCGGTGGGAATCATGGAAGCGCACCCATCCAAATGCGCACTCAAAGATGTCATGGGAGACGTTTGAGAATAGCTTCAATGACAAGTACTTCCCCGAAAGTATTCGTCATATGAAGGAAGTGGAGTTTATTAGACTAGAAGCGAATAACACGACGGTGTCCCAAAGACGAGGCGAAGTTCGTGGAGTTATCCGTGTTTGCACCTCATTTGGTGGAGAATGAGGAACGATGACGCGGATGTTTCGAGAGGTTTGAAACCCGACATACGCCAAGATCTCATTTCTCATAAATTTTCTCTCTTCGGATGTTGTCAGCAGGGCTCGGTTGTTAGAGCGAGATAACGAGTACGCTCAACCGAGGGACCATAAATAGGATCATACTCAAGATAGCAGTCCATCGTAATAACGATAACCAAATGGAGAAAGAAGAATACGGATAAAGGCGGTTACCACTCGGTGGTAATCGTGGCCATGAAAATAGAAGAAGCGAGCCTGGGAGGAGATTTTAAAAAGAGGAGATTCAACAACGACCATGTGAAGACGCCGGCGCAAGAGCAACTAGTTCCAAGGAGGAGAAAGACCACCGGTCAGATAAGTTACAAATGCGGAAAGAGGGATATATCACCAAACCGCCCACAACAGCTTTAAGGTATGTTATAATTGTGGAAAAGAAGGACATATCGCCGAGATCAGACGATATCGAAACCCACCCAAATGAAATGGTGACTCAAAAGGATGTCCTGTAAAAGTCAAAGTCAACGGTTCTTGGAAGAGCGTTTGTCGTGACCGGTCAAAATACGAGGAACCCGAACGAAGTTAGCACGGTTTAGTTAATTATAAATTCTTGCGAAGTATATACCTTACTAGATATTGGTTCTACCCATTCTTTATCTCGCCTTACTTGCGCCAACGTTTGAACTTGACTACGGAGAAATTAAACTTTGACTTATCTCGTGGAGACTCCATTAGGAGAAACTTTCATTACATCCGTTGTTTAAAAATCTTGCTTGATTCAGTCAGCACTATCACATTACCTCGTTAACCTTATTTCTATAGAGATATTTGCTTTTGATGTGATTTTAAGGTTAACTACTCATCATGCCAAATTGATTTCTTTTGTAAGGTTGTTAGTTTTCATATTCCTAAGCAACCTCGTTATTCGAACTCAAGCAATCAAACCATTGTAGTCAAACATTTTCATATCAAGCCATGAAGTCATTCGCTTATTACGGATGTCAAGTTTTCTCATCCATGTTATGGATTTGAATAAAGACACGCCGATTTGAATAATATTCTTGTTGTTATTGATTTTTCCCGACGTATTTCAAGAATTTTCTTGCTTACTCCCAAAGCTCCCGATATTAAATTTTGTATCGAATTTGAACCCCACAAAACTCATTTCTAAAATCTCAGATCGAATGGCTCTATTGAACTTCGTGGAGTTAAAAATTCAACTATAGAATTTGGTACCGAGCCTTTATCTTGTGACTTCCTTTGTGGAATTCACCTGCCGACTCTCTGTAAGGGACATCATATTCGATGCGATAGTAAATCGATAGGTGTCATTGTGACGTCTTATCCAAGATTGGGATATGAGTCACGCTTGAGAGCAACCTAAGTCGAGAATCGAAATACGTAGCTTTCAGGCTTAGTTGGTTATTATCGGAGATTCGTTGAAGGATATTCTCGAATCGCTATTCCATTAACGTGAAATGACTCGTAGAGATACAAAATTCGAATGGAGCAAGGAATGTGGGAAGAGCTTCAAGAACTCAAGAGGAGACTCATTTCAAAGACATGTTCACTTATGCCATCCTGAAAAGCGAACGTGGTAGGCCGACGTGTTGAGTAGAAGATCGTATATAAGTACGAAAATACGATATTGTCAAAGACTAATTTCGTATAATTTACAAATAATAGAGATGGAGATGAAAACTCTAGGTACCCACGTGATGATATACTGAGTATAATCGACTTTAATCGATAAAGTTAAAGTCGCTTTCAAGCCACCCAATCCGGAGCCGATGCGTATGAAGAAGAAAGTACAAGAAGGAGCTATTCCTAAGCGAGAATTGATGAAGAAGGAATACTTGAGTCCACTCTGAACTTTGTGTTCCTAACGACTGATTTGAAGTACAAGATTATGATGGAGGCACACAATACACCGCTTTGCAATCCATCCTCGAAGTACTAAAATGTATCGTGATCTTCGACATACATTTTGGTGGAACAATATGAAGAGAGAGATTGCAAAGTTTATCTCAATGTGTTTAACTTGTCAACGTGTAAAGGCGGAGCATCTAGTACCTAAGGGTCCGTTATAACCACTTGAGATTCCTAAGGAAGTGGGAACACATTACCACAATTTCATTACTAATCTTCCCAAGGTTTCTCAAGGCATAGATGCGATTTGGGTTATTGTTGATAGATTAACCAAATCTACTCATTTCTTACCGATATGAGAGACTTATTCCTTGAACGCCTTTCTCGTATGTACGTAAATGATCAGTGAGATTGCATGGCATGCCAAGATCCATAGTTTGAATAGTGACCCAAGATTCACTTCAAGATTTTGGGTTAGCTTGCAAAAAGCTATGGGCACGAATTTACGATTGGGTTTGGCATACCATCCTCAAACGGATGGGCAATCGAAGGACTATTCAAACTCTTGAAGATATATTAAGACTCGTGTCCTAGACTTCAAGGGTAGTTGGGATAAGTATTTACCATTGGTGGAATTCTCCTACAATAACAATTTATCGTGCAAGTATAGGTGTGGCTCCATTCAAGCATTATATGGACGAAAATGTCGCTTCTCCAATATGTTGGGGAGGTGGGTGAAGCAACATTGTTGGGACCCGAAAGTTAAGACGTATGACTCACCGAAAAGATCCAAATGATTCGACAACGATACAAAAAACCTGCACAAGATCGACAAAAGAGTTATGCGGATCTTCATCGAAAGGGACGTGGAATTTAGTGTAGGGATCATGTATATCATGAGTTGCTCCATGGAAGGGAGTTACAAGATTTGGGAAGAGAGAAAGCTCAATCCACGATTTATCGGTCCATTTCAAATTCTTGACCGAGTAGGAAATGTAGCCTATAGACTTGCGTTACCTCCAAGTATGTCTCGTGTTCATAATGTGTTTCATATATCTCGTATTTCAGAAATATGTGAAAGACCAACCACGTTATAGAGTTAGAACCCAGACGAGATAAATCAAGACTTAACGTATGAGGAGGTACTGCCAAGATTTTGGATAGGAAGGAGCATGTCCTACGCCAAGAAAGGTCATACCACAAGTTAAAGTTTTGTGGAGGAATCATGCTATAGAGGAAATGACCCGGGAATTGGAAACGGAAATGAAAGCAAGGTATCCTCATCTTTTCAAAACACTGTGTACGTGACGTCCAATTTCGAGGACGAAAATTTCATAAGGAGGGAGGTTGTAAGACCTCAAATTTTTTTAAATAAAAAGGAATTTCCTTTATTTATTATTTTGAAATAGTAAGGGTTGATTTGATTAATGTGGATAGTTAAGGGTTAAATACGCAAATATTTCAAAATAAGCAAGTGGTTATAAAATATTCATTGTTGTTTGGGGAATATTCGTTTGGTCGTGGAATATTCGTGATCGCTTCGGGGAATATTCGTATTTACGCAAGTAGCCCATGTGTGGGCCCCATAACTGAAAGCGATTGGATGAAGAAAACGACAAATATAAGTCGGTTAAAAATAACTACAGAGTTGTTATTCAAGTAAGATCGTTGGAATACCCGTGGTTAAAAATACAAGAATACGTGTGGTCGCACAAGATAGCACTCAGTATTGCACATTTGTTGAATTATTGATCCTTACGTAAGATGGCACTACTCAATAATTTTCACGATGAGTTATCGCTTCAATATTTTATTTTATTGATTTAATAATTGTCATGCGTTGATATTTTATATTATCATTGTTCAATAATTGTCACCGCACAAAGATTTCCCATTATCGATCAATAATTCATATTATTTGAATAATATTATTAGATAACATTATTGGCAATGTCTAGAAAGTTCTCATCTAAGGAGAGGTTTGGTCACCTAATCATACGCCAAGAAGGAGAGATCCTTATCGAAAGCCCCTCTTTCCTCGGGCGGCACCGTCATTATAATTGTGATTCCGTAATATTATTTGTGAATAATTAATTATTGATTCATATGATAAGGAAATATTTATTTTATATGAATATAAATGATGGATTTATTTATGTGGTTATTAATGAAGAAATTATTGTTGAGGTGTTTTATCAAGATTTTATCTGGATTGAGGTGTTAAAATCAAATCGTGGGTTTTGAGATATATTGCATGGGTTATAATTTTTAATCCGACCGTTGGATTGTGGTAATTTTTGGGTATGTTATACATACATAAGTTGAGTATATGTCCACAAATTTTGAACCGTTAAAAATGCACGAATGATTTGTTGTGAATTTTAAGAGGTGTCGATTCGGAAATTAGGTTTATAATTGATTTTGGTGGAAAATTCTAGAATTGAGTGGGCCCCACTTGTGGTTGGTGAAAAAATGTGCTGAATTTTATTTCAAATGTGGTGGGTGGCAATAGTAGCGGTGTAAAGCCATCAGTGTAAGCAGTCAAGTCTGCTTCTACGGCTAACATTTTCCTATAAATAGAGGGCTAAGTTAGAATTGAAAATCACACCGTAAACAAAGTTTTCTCTTCTCTCTCTATATTATTGAGCGTATTTTGTGAGTATTTAGATACTTTGAGAGTTGTTGCTCAAGATAAGTTTCATTCAAAGATCACTTCCGACCTTTCCTTCCGGCACTCGATTCTTTGAGGTAAGGGATGTTATTTTCTTCTCAAATGATATTATTTCTTCAATATCATTATCTTTGAAATATTGGTTGGAACTTTTATCAAATTTGGAACTTTTTCATGCTCTGGGGTTACTATTCATGAGTTACTATTCACGAGTTACTATTCATGAGTTACTATTCACGAGTTACTATTCACGAGTACTATTCATGAAGCGTGAAGATGTTTTTGTGGAATTTCTATCTTTTGGTGTCTGAGTTACTATTCACGATACTTGCCTTTATTCACATATACTGACACTATTCACGAATACGGCAAGACTATTCAATCTAAAAATGAAAATTTTTCTTTTCGTCTAAAATATCTATTCGGATACTAGCTTTGATTGTATCCATGTTTTGATCATTCTTGAATTTTACACCACTATGATTATTTTTGAGGTATTATCGGTCATGGATAAAACAAAGTACTGAATCCTTAATCCTTAATCCTTGTCATTTTGTTTCACCGGATTCGTTTCTTTAAAAATATTTTTCATCATCCTCGCCTTAAATGATGATATTATTGAATATCTTTGGCCCAGAAAAGCAAAGATGAATGATTTCTAAGAATATCTTTGGCCCAGTAGTGCAAAGATGAGCGTGTGTTAAATGAACACGACCGATCGATGAATATCTTTGGCCTCAGAGTGCAAAAGATGAGCGGTGTTTAAATGAACACGACCGATCGATGAATATCTTTGGCTCAGAGTGCAAAGATGAACAGTGTTTAAATGAACATGACCGATCGATGAATATCTTTGGCCTCAGAAGTGCAAAGATGAATATTTGATTTGAGATGAATATTGATTGATGTTACAGGATAAAATATTGATGATGAACTGTTAAATTCATAGATTATAGTAGATTTCATTCTCTCACGTAACTCTTCTGATGAATTATTATTTCACTAAATATTGATCCAAAACTTGTTGTTCATTGTATTCTATCGATTTTTCCTCGTTGGAGACTAACGATAATTTGTTGTATATTATCTTAGTCATAACATTCTTTATCGGGCTAGTTGAGCTCACCCTTTTCCTTGTTGTTCCATTTTTCTTCTCGTGAGGCGAGAATGTAGCGAGTACTACTAATGGGGTATGGAATGAAGGTTCTAGAGAGAGTTGTTTAGTAGTCCTCACCATTATTGTAAAATAATGTATCAATAAATGTGATGATGATTTATTTGAGTATAAATATTGTCTAGAAGATAATATTTGTATTTAAACTCACAGTTTTACTGTTGTGATAATAAAGTTGTAGTTGTTTCTGTACCATGTATTTGGCGACTCAGAATGGGTGTTGTGTATACCTATTTTGGGGGCGTCACAGCCTCATTCACCATTCACTTTTGATGATAAAGTGTAACACTCGGGTGCCTCGTCACTTGGGTCATCCAACTTTTTGGCAAGTGCGGTCTACGAGGACTTAAAATCGGGAGCCTCGTCACTTGGGTCGTCCAATTTCTTGGCAAGTGCAGTCTACGAGGACTTGAAATCAGGTGCCTCATCACTTGGGTCATCCAATTTCTTTGCAAGTGCAGTCTACGAGGACTTGAAATCAGGTGCCTCGTCACTTGGGTCATCAAATTTTTTGGCAAGTGCAGTCTATGAGGACTTGATCACCATTTAGAGTGGACCACCATCTTGGGTGGATTTTTTTTAATTCATCAATTCTTGTGCCTCCTCCCTTGGTCATCCAATTACTTGGCAAGGGATACTCCTGAGGACTTAAACCACCATTTTTGGTGGACCACCATCTTGGGTGGATTTTTAATTCATTTGTAGTTCAGAGTTTTTTTGATGGTAGAGCTAGTATTTGGGTTCTTGACTTCCGGGACTACACTATGGGTGATAGTGTTGGACTTTGCTTCTCCTAGTTCAATCTTCCCGGCCGTCAGCTTCTCATGGTATATCCTCCGCAGACTATAATAGTCCATAGTGGAATGCATGTCCTGCGTATTGGTGGTATACACAGAAGTACTCTGGTCTTCTTTTCATCTCATCCGTTACAACTAGCCGGGGCCTTGGAGGCTTCACCACTCCGTGCTCAACCCATTGTTTGTACAGGCTTCTGAATGCCTTCTCGCTGCATGTGATAGCCTCCGGAACTAGCATTCTGGTATACTTGTCGCCATGCTTTTCTCTGCTTTGTTCATATTTCTCATTCTTCTCTCCCTCTTGTGCCCTTGTGGTTCTAACTGAGAATCCGGCAAAGCCACAGTTGTTGTCCTCTTGCCCTTCTATGTAACCATCGCATGGCTGGTGGGCAATGTCATGATTCCCCCCAAGTCTTGTGCAAAAGATGAGAGGGTCGCAAATGAATCATAAGCTTTGGTAATGAGGTAGGGCTTGAAGGCGTCTAAATTAAGCACCATTGTTGCATATGCTAACCAAGTTCTTTTCTTCAATTGGCTCTGCACACTTTTGTGCTTGGGCCCTGAACCTATCCATATAATCTGACAGCTCCTCGTTTGGCTTCTGCTTGAATCGCATGAGCTCTAAGATGGTTACCTATTTCTTCACATAGAAAAATTTCTTAAAAAATTACAATTTTAAATTATCCCAATCATGGACTGATCCCTTCTCCAAGTTGTAGTAAAAACTGAAGGCATTATCCATCAAAGTCTTGTTGAATTCCCTCATCAACAAATTGTGATTGTTCATTTCATCATATCCTAAACATGGAGACATCGACTCCACAAACCTGGCAATGTGTTCCCTGGCATTTCCTTTCTCCCCATTGTATTTTGGAAATTGCAGGGGATGCTCAATATATCCTGTTGGGTAAGATTGTCTCCGAATATGTGCCGGGTAGGGTGGAGTAAAGTCTAACTCTGAAGGTCGGGATGTTTGTCTGTGAAGTTGATTGATCACATTGATCATATCATCCTTCGTCACGTATTGGCTCGTGGCATGGACTCTTTGTGGTGTTGTGACGTATTGCTGCATTGGCGGTCTGTATGGTAAAGAAATTGGTTGATGCACACTTACATCGTGCAAAGCTTGCATTGGTTGTGCTTGTTGTCTCGCTCGTTGGACGTGTCTTGGGATGGTTGGTATTTACACTTGTGAAAATGCGGGGATAATGGTCGGAATGATGTTTGTCTGAGGCTGGCTGACTTCCAGTCCGGGTTGTGGCACGTCACCACTGTTATGAGGTTTCAAGTGGATGATTGGAATAGATTGATTCTCCATCAATGGAGGTGCGGTCTGATTCTCCTTATTATTGCTATCGTTGTTGTTGTCCTCCACTCCTGCTTGTTCTCCATGTGAATTGTCAGGGAACATGGCCTTGAAAGAGGGAACCTGCATCAACTGTTGGCGGAAATTTCTCATTTCCTCTTGCTTTCTCTGCATCTCCAGCATCATAGTCATCATCATCCCTTGTCCTTCTCATGCTTTCTTCAATGCCTTGAGCATCTCCAGTTGCACAGCATTTGCTTGCTCCCCATTTTCTTCCTCGCCTTGCCTTCCCACGCTTTTCTGCCTGACAATATTCGTTAGTTGTTAATCAGCCATGTATGGTGATGTTGAACTTCCTTCTGAGGCGTCTTCAAGGATGGGTTGCTCGAGATTTAGATTCACGCCTTGGAAAGCTTGACTTGATTGCCTTGGAACTGGATCCGGTGAGGTAATGCTATTTGTTGGTGAAGCTCTTCATGTTTTTCTCCCACTTCGAGTTGTGGGCATACCCTTCACGAATTCTACACCTCCCCAGCAGATTCGCCAAAGAAATGTGGGCAAGGAAATCGTACCTTGCTAGGATTAGGGTTTCGTGTTGGCCGAGGAGGAGAGAAATCCACGAAGAGCACTAAATTTATTGATTGATTGAAGAGGGGAGAACAACAGGTGGGATATTACTCCAATGACGCGTAGCAGTACTCCTAGAATTCGGAAACCTTATTTGGGTTATTGGGATTCAAAGAGTCTTCCTGAGTGTTGAGAGAGAATGTCCAGGTTATTTAATCTTCCAAGAGTCCAAGTCCTGAGTCTGAAGAGCGGTCTCAAACCCTTTTAGTGCTTTTAGATGGAATATCCAAGCCTTAAGTCACCAAAAGAGTCCCCCTTCCTTCTTAGAATGGAAGGGGTATTTATAGAGTTTCCTGGAATTAAGTAGTCACATGTTAGGCACATATTTTCAGAGAAATTCCAGAAATACTCTTTAGTCATTAGAATAATGCCCATATTGTCATGTCCTTCTAGCCACCAATCCAATCCCTCAATCAATTCCCAAAACGAGCTACCTCCACGAGTCTTCTGCCTCAGGACACGTGGCACTACAAAAAATTGGGGCATTGCCGACGGCATCAATTCTGACGGCCTATTTCCCGTCGCTAATGACCAAATAGGCGACGACATTGCCTTCGCTAATGATGACCGTCGATAATGATATTTTCCCTCCTTTAACATATTGATTACCATCGTTAATGACATGATTGCCGTCGGGAATGGGTATGATATGGCGCCAATTTTTCGCGGTGGGGGGAAAAGTTACTGGCGACGGCAGGTTTTGATACAGGCGACGGCATGCCATCGCTAATGAGTCACTAACGACGAGAGTAATGGCGACGGTTAAGCTGTCGAGAATGACTCTTTTAATTAAAACCCTTACTTTCGACGGCAACGACTCCTATCTGTTGCCAATTTCTTATGATTTTCGTTTTTCCCTCCTCTCAACCATTTGCTCAATTGTTCAATCCAGTCGCCCATTTTCTCAATTGAAAATCTCATTTGCTCCTAATCCTTCATTATAGTTCGCCCCATCACCATCCTAGTGGAGAATACAGTTCGCACCATCTCTGTTCACGAATAGAAGAGCTCCTCACTGTAAGCAGAATCAAGCTTCTCCACTCCTAATAGGCCGAACCTCCTACCGCCACCGCCTCCTCCTCGTCTTCTTCTTCTTCATTACTCTTGGTTTCCCCCAAATTTCAAGGTATGACATCCATTGAAATCTACAGCCCTCTTTCTTTATCTGTGAAAATTTATCCTTTTTTTTATTTTACTTTTCTTGATTTCTATGCAAAATATGATCTGAATAATGTAGTATTTGTTCATTGTTCCTGGGTTTATAATATTTTTAGACATGAATTTATTTGTTTATTGTGCCTGGGTTTTGTATTCGCAGTAGCAGTAGTGGTTTTCTTTTAACTGGTGTTTGTTAGTGTGTGTTTGTTAGTGTGTGAATTGTTGTTATAATTCACCATTAGTGAACCCATAATTACTATAGTGGTAAGTTTATAATTCACATAATAAAAGGTCTCTATTTTCTGCAAAAGGGAATGAGTCCATTATAACTTGGATATATATGCATTATAAATTTATTCTTCTGTAAAAATGAGACCCTTGCACCCTTACAATTTTCAACTTTCAAATAATTGGGAAGAATAAACTTATGTTGTATTGCAATAAATATAGGGTTTGATGTTCAAGTAAGAAAAGACTTTGATTAACAAAAGCAAGTCTAATCAAAACAGGAGATAAGTAAAACTTACTGAGCGAAATGACAAGTATACAGGATGCCAATTTCTCATATAATACAACACAATTACAATAGTGATAATATTTTTTCCATTTTCATTCATTCAACAT
The DNA here is from genome assembly GCA_020205615.1 of Panax quinquefolius. NCBI lineage: Eukaryota > Viridiplantae > Streptophyta > Magnoliopsida > Apiales > Araliaceae > Panax > Panax quinquefolius. The sequence continues at coordinate 138,722,987 of CM035160.1, forward strand.
ATGAATATCATATCAAAATTTTTGTCTTTGGGCCCTTCATCAATTCATACTACAACCATGTCTAATTTCAAGGTACTAGTTTACCTCAACTTAGGTGCAAATGACTAGTACGAATTATAATACACATATTTCTTCCATCCATTCTTGCAATTGTTAGCAAAGAGTAAGAATACTTTAATTATAAAATCCTTTCAGTAGATAACTTAATGTTGACCACAAACTGAACATGTTACCAAATTCAAATAATAATATAAACACAAGAACCCATTACATTTCTTAGCTACCCAAACAAATTCAAAATAATGAAAAAATACAAGAACCCACAAAACTTGGATATTGTGCTCCTATTTTTTGGACAATTAATGCCCACGAACTATTTACTATCTAAAAATTTGAATTATGAAGTCTACCATGTAATGTGGCGTTGACTTGCATACAAAATGTTTTTGTTTAATTATTTATATACTGAATTTATTTATTCTATTTGTCATTATTGCATTTGCATATTTTCCATATAGTTTAGGAAGCTTAGAAACTCATTCGAGATTTACTTAATAGAAGTGAATCTCGAATAGTCCCCATTTTGGGACTGTTCCTGAATGTTTCGATCCCACTTAGGTCGGTGTTAATGGATTGAGAACGTCTTTATATTTTGAGAATTTTCAGTGAATATTTCTTGATGGTCTTCGGGTGCATATTTAGGCTACAACGTGGTAGTCTATTTCGTGTACTTGAAGATCATGAGGAGGTGCTGCCGAAATTTCTTAAAATACAAAGGTGTGTTCATGTTGTTGGCATCAGGTGGAGTGATGCATTCGGGAATGGGATAGATGCCTGACCCGTTAGAGTGGAGATAAAGTTAGTACTACTGTCATTGGCGACGGCAGTGCCCGTCGGTAATGACGCTTTTTCTTGTAGTGTGGAGGCTTCTCTCGGGTAGCACATTTATTTCTGAATTTTTCGTCTTTATTTGATTAGGTTATGTGAATCCTAATTTGTACATTTAATGAGGTCGTGGAACCCTAATTGTACATTTAATTCAATTAGGTCATTTGAACCTTAATTTTGCACTTGGGCCCACAGAATGAAAGATGAAAGAGAAAGAAAATGATTTTGTGTATTAGTAAATATGTAGAAATATTATGTATATCTAATATTATCTCCCAACACTCTTCTCTCTCTCACTTATAATCTCAAAGTTGCTTGCAAGACTAGTGAAAGTGGGTGTTTAATTCTTAGCTTGACACATATGGGGAGTTAGTGGAAGTTAGTAACATTTTTGACAAAATAAAAATTAACCCACATATATGCTCCAATATTCCTTCTTTGGCGGGATTCTCAAGCCTTATTTTGCCCAAGTTTTTGATTTATTTTTATGGCTTAGTTAGCTACTTTAAATGACCAAAATGACCCTTAACAATTGGGCTAAAAATTGAGCCACTTAATTTAATATTTGGGTTGTGTAACTTGACATGGTCTAATTTTTATCGTATCCTAATTATTTATTTAGGGTTTCTATCCCACTCATTTGGAATTTAAATAATTACCCATGTAGCTTTAATTTTATAACCCAATTAAATTTAATTTAATTAAGTTATATAAATTAATTAATTGAGATCTATAAAATAAATCTCTTGGAGTTAGTATATTAGTATAAATTTTTAAATACCAGCATTTATCAATTACTATAACCCTTGGGTTATTTAGTTTTCATTCCTAATATATATAATATTAGATTATAAGCTTTCTTTTAATTACCTTTCTTTAATATATATATATATATATATATATATATATATATATATATATATAATATATTCATAATATAAACTTTACTTAGCCACATACATATACCACATATGTCAAAATATACTTATCATTATTGATAAATATTTATTTTATTTAAATATTCACATTATCATTCATTAAATATCACAAATTTTCAATATCATTAATATTAAATTAATATATTTATTTAAAATGTGACTTAGAACTTTTGGTTATTACATCATGTTTATACGGGTCTCTCTTTGTTCTCTTTCGATAGAGCTGGAGTGTTTTTTTTTAAATAAAATAAAAAAACAGAAGATATTATCAATCATTTTTGTTAAATAAATTTGAAGTTATTTTTTTATATTTATATTAATAATATTATATTGTATTTAAACATGATACATTATTTTCTAGCCTTCCTCAAAAACTAATAATAATAATATTAACAATCTGACTTCATCCCGGTTAATTATCACCTGTCCAAATGCATGCATAACTTAGGCATTGTTGCCGAACTGATAATTATAGCCTCAGGAGATATTACAAGGAAAGTCGCAATCAGAATATTCAAAAAAAGAAAAACACACGTTTCAATTAGTTGACCATCCATGAATACACGAATATCATTTAATTCCATAAAACAGTATGGATAATTTATAATGCGATATTAATGAATATCCTCGATCAGTAGTCTTAAGGGGGATGATGTGGTTTATTTATTAAAATTCTAGCCTCAAATGATAAAAGTGATGAAAAACCTTTTAAATCATAGAAGATAGTAGATTTTATTCTCTACGCGACTCTTCTAATGGATTGCTTTGTTCACCGCAGCTTAAACTTGATGTTTATTATATTTTATCGCTTTTAACATCATTGAAGGCTAATGATAATTTATTCTGCATTATCTTGACCATAATATTTCTTACTTGCGCTAATTTTTGAAATTTCACCCTTTCTTTCACCGTTTTCTTCAAGAAATGAGAATGTAAATTTTACTAATCGGGGAACGAAGTGACGGTCTAGATGATAGCATTAGTAGTCCTCATTATTCATTAAATAAATGTGACAATAAATGTAATGAGCGACTCCATTGAGTGTGGATATTGTACAGATGACAATATTCTTATTAAAACTCTTAGATTATGTTTTGTATTTTACACACATTTGTCAGATAATTTAACAGATTTGATTTTTGTACATGTATGATTTGGCGATTTCAAGATTGGTGATGATATCACTATTTTTTGGGGAAGTCACAAGAAGCGTTTTATTTGGTTACTATATAATGTTATTGTATTTTATAATTGTTTCTTTTATATTGGTGGTTACTTAATTATTGATTACATTGGTTACCTTCATACAACTGTTAATCTGATTATATATATTGGTTGATGTATACTACTCACTCCAATTCAGATTAAATGACGTTTTATGGAGTTTAATTTTATTATATATAAGTGTCGTTTTGGAATTTCTATGTAATATTGCACTATTTTTTCCTAATTTACCCCTCTATTTAATATGCTTAGTAAATACAATTGTGGAGAGAGAAATAATTAATTAGAGACAATTGTGGAGAATGAGAAGAGACAATTACGGAGAGAGAAATAATTAATTAGGGATACAAAAGATATTTTTTGTTATTTTTTAATAAGTGTGCTTAACTCTAAAATGACATTTAATCTGAATAGGAGGAAGTATTTAATTGGTTAATGTATAATGTTTATTTGGTTGTTGAATAATATTAATGTACACGTGTACTAATTTTTTTATATTCATGGATACTTATTAGCTACATTAGTTACCTTCATACAACTGTTAGTCTTTAGTTGGTAACAAACACATTATACTGGTTGTTTTAATTTTACTGTAAAATGCAATGAAAAATGTGTTTATGTTCTGGTTACTAAATAGATATATGTTGGTTACTGTATAATGTTATTATGATTACTGTATAATATTAGTGTGTTTTATAATAGTTTGTTTTATATTGATGGTTACTTATTGATTACATTGGTTAACTTCATACAACTGTTAGTCTTTAGTTGGTAACAAACTGATCCGGTTGAAGAGCAAGTGTGTTAGTTTATGAAAAAATTTGATAGATTTGATCCAGTTTATGAAAAGATTTGATAGATTATGGAAAGATTTGATCTAGTGACAATTTGGTAATTTTTGTCAAGTTTGGAATGTCGGATTTTGGCGTTTTCAGAGCCTAATTTCATTGAAAACGGGTCAACGATCAAAAGTCACCAACTTTGCTCGTGATCTGTAGGGGTTTTTGGTCAAATTCCATCATTTAGGCCTTTAAAATTACATGTAAAAATGTGATTTATGTTCTGATTACTAAGATTATGTAGTTTGATTACTGTCTAATATTGATTTAGTTTTTTACAATGTTTATTCAACATGTCGAGACAATGGAGATGATTTCAGCTTGTGCTTTATTTCAACTTAACATAAACAAAAGAGTGTAAATACAGAATATATAATTGTTTATCGTTAGTAACCATTAACCACATGGTTGGTAACATTTTGATGGTGTACAAGAAACTAAAATTGTTATTGATTAATATTTTGATTTTTGATTCCATCATGAGTTGTCAATATAAAGTAAACATATACATTAAACAATTGGTAACTGTTCTGAAATATTTTTATGTAAATTTGGTTACCCATCTAAAATAAAATGGTTACCTCTATATTCATATTTAGTTACCAACTCGACCATTTCCAAATAACTTTTATAACTATGTAATTTAAAAGTATCCATGAGCTAGATAAATGGGAACCCTCACATATACATTAAGCACTTGATAACTGTTCTAATATAAGTTTTTAATTATTTGGTTACTAACAAAAACTAAAATGGTTACCTTTATATGCAGGTTTGGATACCAACTGCACCTCTCAAATTATTTTTATTTTAATATGAGATCTATAAGTGACTATCATATATATAAATGGGAACTCTTAATTGGAGTTTCTTATTCCATAATGATGACAGGGTATAAATAAAATATATACATTTAACACTTTATAACAGTCATGATACAAACTTATAATTATGTGGTTACTCACAAAAACAAAAATTGTTACTATATATGTAGGTTTGGATACTAACCTAACATTTCAACTGAAATAACTGATGGATACTGTTCTGAACTAATTTTATGTAAATTTGGTTACTCACAAAAAATAAAATGATAACTACAAAATTTCATTTACAACTTGTTGAAGGAAAATTGGAAAGAAAAAAAGGATTCATAGCTACAAAATTTGGTTCAATATGAAAGTTTTTGTCTTTCAGTTTTTCGGGTTTTGGTTTTTTACCAGTTGTCGTACAACGTTTGTGGTATGTTTATGAATAATCAGATTAAACTTTTAGATTATTTTTAGCAATATGTTCATCCGAATGATATTCCCAAAAAAAAAAAAATATCGTCAAAATAAGTATCGTTTAAAATTTTAAACATTATTAGAACAGCTGTAACAGCATAATTTTTAACAAATTAATGTGTAAGTGGTTTACGTGTAGTCTTGCCTCTGGATATATAATAGTATATTACAAGGGAAGTCACAATCAGAATATTCAAAACAATCAGTAGAATTAAAAGAAGAATAACTTGCACGTTTAATGTTTTGATACGTAAAAAACACGTTTCAATTAAATTAATTGTTGATCAAGTCAATGCCACTATCTCCCCTATAAATACCATGAATTCCTGTAAATTTCCTTGACAATTTGTTGAAGGAAATTCAATATGAAAACTTTTGTACTTCAGCTTTTCGGCTTTTTGTTATTTATTAGTGCATTTTTCTCTGACGCTCTAGTTCGTCGTACAACGTTTGTGGTATGTTTATAAATAATTTGATTAAACTTTTAGATTATTATTAGCAATATATTTAGGCCACTGATATTGTTCGAGCAATAATAATATTATTATTATTCGTTTAAAGTATTAAACATTGCTAATAATTATAAAAGTTTAGCTAAATATAAGTTTGTCTTCACAACATGTATAATTTTCACTCTTAAAATATCAACGGCCTATGTCATTTATGTGTATTTTACATTTATTATTTGCAGGTGAAAGAAACTCCTTATACAAGACTTTGTAGCACCAAGAACATCTTGACCGTTAATGGACAATTTCCTGGTCCAACCCTCTATGCTGAAAGAGGTGATACGATCATCGTGGATGTTCACAACAATGGCAACCAAAATATCACCATTCACTGGTATGAGAGAAAATTAAAGAGAGGAAGTTGGATAATATTCTGACATTTTTCTTAGGAGTTGGAAATTAAATACAGTACTTAACAATATTAAATTTCGTAAAGTTATCTCACTGCCCAAAACAAATTCCACATGGGAAGACTTCCTCCACATGAACTATGAACCACCGAATCATCTAGACCCAAATAAACATGCCCCAACTATAAACATTGTACAAATAAGATTAATTATTATTTTTGTAGATAAATTGATTAATTTTACATATTTACTAAAACTTTTATATAGTATATAATTATAATTAATATATTGAATTATTTTTTATTTATTACGTGTTGATGACGTGATTGGATCAATAATAATCCAACAACTACTTGGACCAAAGACCCATTCACCGGTAACTTTTTCGATTCGATAATGGGTCCGGATCTGAAAATATTGATAATAAAGACACTTTTAAAATGGTCTTTAATTTTAGGAACGAGGGAGCACTAAGTAAGTCTTATGCAGGCATGGAGTAAAACAGCCAAGGAATCCATGGAGCGACGGTCCGGAGTTTATAACACAGTGCCCTATTCAACCAGGAGCAAAGTTCAGCCAAAAGATTATATTATCCGACGAGGAAGGAACCCTATGGTGGCACGCTCACAGCGACTGGTCTCGAGCAACTGTCCATGGAGCTATCGTTATTTACCCTAAAAAGGGAACAAATTATCCATTCCCTAAGCCTAACAAAGAAATACCCATCATTTTAGGTACCAAATTCTTTGTACTATATATCTGTTTGACTAATTAATTAAAAACTGGTACAAGAATATATCGCTAACCACATTTTTTGCAGTTGTTCTAATAATATATGACAATTTACGCGACACTTATGGCTCTTACAATATTATGTTTATATACTTTGACAAGATCCACCATCTTAAATTATATTTAAGCTAATATAGGGTGATGTTGAAATGAAATGCAGGGAACTGGTGGAAAAGTGATGTGCAGAAAGTTTTGGATGAGCTCCTTAGGACGGGAGGAGGCCCAAATGCCTCTGATGCTGTTACTATCAATGGTCAACCTGGTGATCTATATCCATGCTCAAAATCAGGTTTTTATCTTTTCATTTTTAACTTCATTTTAACATTTTTATCATGTCATTAATTAAATGACTCAATTGGGACGTTGAAATGTTCCTCACCACTTCTTCCGGGGCTGTTCCTAGAATCTTGGTAGTACAGGGCTAAAAATAAAAATAAAACATTGTATAAAAAAAAGGTGTTTTTTAGATCTTAAAACATAATAGTTTGAGTTTCAACACTATATTAGAGTCGACCCAATTGAGTCCTTAAAAATTTAGTAAGCATTAAAAATTACTTTTGCATACCTATATCCTTATATATTTGTATTTTTAATTTCACACATATATATACTGTGGGCCAAAGTGTAAAATTAGGGCTCATATGACCTAATTGAATTAAATGCGCAATTAGGGTTGTGAGGGCCCCGAATCACCGCGGTTCCGGTTCGATCATTCTATCACTATTACCATATTTTGCGAAAATATAAACATAAATTGTTTATACATTAAACTTACACACTTTTTTCCAAGGACGAGTAACCTTAACTTATACACAATTCATAACTTATTTGACTTATAATAACATTAATAACATACCATACTATTACAAATATACTGCACACGTATACTAAAGCTGGAACTGTCTTGGACCTTTCCTTGTATCCGACATATTCGTCTTAATCTGCAATGTTTTATCATGATATAACAAGGGTGAGCATAAGATTGCCCAGCAAGTTTAAGTTCAGTAATTTAACGATATATCATGATTGAAAGAATTTGAATAATAAGCTGGCTATAATTCAACAATATAATTGTGAACTAGTAGGAACAAACTTTTGACTGAACAAGTATATAACATGAACAAATATATCTGGACCGAAGGGAAATGAAAGTGATCAGCCTTTCATACCTGCTTATACATGCAATATGTACAGAGTACAATTCTACAATAGCAATCAGCAATGATTATTAACCATAAGCATATCTGAATGAAACAACTCTTAGTAGAGTTAAGTAAAACTTGCCTGCACCATTGATTACCGCTACGCAATTTATAACGCTTTATCCGAAGACCTAATATTAGTAATATAGAACTCCAATATTATAATAATATCATCACAATATAATACTATTATATATATAGATATACATAGAATAACCTAAACACATAACACATAACACATAACCCTATCAGTCTACAACACACATAGGACTCGGTATCAAGTCAAACTATTGCAGTCTGAGTTGAACCCGACACAAATTTGACATCTTGACGGTCTAGTCGGACTTTTATCGAGTCTAATTTAATTAAACTTTGCCTAACACTTAACAATTATCTCAGATAATTTTAATATTAGTCAAAATAATTTTCACAAGCTCGTAATAATTTTTAAATAATTATTACTATTTATCATAATTTTTCAATCACTTATATCGTATTTAAATGAATTAAATACCACATAATTCCATTATCATTAATATTTATTTAATACTAAATATTAATAAAAATCATAACATAATATTATAATATAATTATAATATATTAAAGTATTTTTAATTTAAAAATTAAATTCATTATCCGATAATTGCTATTAATATTAAAATATTAATATCTTCATGACAAAATATCAAAAGTTATATTTTATCACTTAAAATATTTTTTAACACTTAAATCATTTTTATATGATTTATAAAATATTAATTCTATTTTTCCATAATTTATTTAATATATTTATTAAATAAATTAATTACCATTAATATTAATTAATTAATGAAATTCATCACAAAATATTAAAAGTCACTTTGAAAATATCTTTAAATATTTTCTTATACCATAATATTATTTTTCATGATTTTTCATGTATTAAAATTATTTTAAATAATTTATTTAATATTATAATTAAAAAAATTAAATACCATTTATATTCCAAAAATATTAAATATTTATGAAATATAATCAAAATAATTAAAAACTATTTTTCAGACTTCAAAATAATTTTTCAGAATTTATTTAGTATTTTTAATAATTAAAAACCATTTAATTCGTTTTATTTAATTAAAATAATCATTTTCAGAAAATAATAATTACAAAAAGGCCCTATAGCGACAGACCCGTCGCTATAGGTGTTCTTGAGTGTTCTTTAGTGTTCATCGCCAGTTTGTCGGTTGCTACTTTGACCATAATTTTTTCTAAGTTCCTAATGTATTCTGGGCTTTGTTCTTGTTTTAATAGTGTAGTACTAATGTAGTACTACAACCCTAAATCAATTTCATGACCAACGAACATCATATACGCAAGATCTAAGCTACATAATATGTTGTCAGACATGTTCTTGAGTTTCTGGGTTGCCCAGAAACTCAACCAGTAACGAGGAGGCTACTTTGAATCCTCATATCGTGCGTTCTGGGTTTTGTTTGTGTAAACTAATGGTTGAATCCTGTAGTAGAGATGTCATACTGCATTTCTATAACAACAGAGCATCATAACAACATCACACATAACAGATCAAGGCTAGTTAAAGTATTGTTAGAAAACCGATTCTTGAAGATCTTGGTTACCCAGATTCTTCATCCGGCGAGTAGGTCAACGGTTGTTTGACCGTGATTATTTAAGATTCTGCTCGTGATCTACTTGTTCTAAGGACTAGGATATGTAGTGCACATGACAGGCTACACAGATCAAACAATAACTTGGCCAAAACACATATCAGTAACAAGATCAGAGGCTTTGAAATTCATTTTTAACTTCATTTTAACTTTTTTATCATGTCATTAATTAAATGACTCAATTGGGACATTGAAATGTTCCTCACCACTTCTTCCAGGGCTGTTAATAGAATCTTGGTAGTATAGGTCTAAAAATAAAAATAAAACTCTTTTCGAAACATTGTATAAAAAAGTGTTTTTAGATCTTAAAACATAATAGTTTGAGTTTTAACACTATATTAGAGTTGACCCAGTTGAGTCCTTAAAAATTTAGTAAGCATTTAAAATTACTTTTGCATACCTATATCCTTATATATTTATATTTTTAATTTCACACATATATATTGTGGGCCCAAGTGTAAAATTAGGGTTCATATGACCTAATTGAATTAAATGTGCAATTAGGGTTCCACGACCTCATTAAATGTGCAAATTAGGGTTCACATAACCTAATGGAGTGAAGACGAAAAAGTCAGAAATAAATGTGCTAGACCCGGGAGAAGCCTCCACGGGTCCCGAGGTAGAAGACTCGTGGAGGCGGCTCGTTTTGAGAATTAATTGAGGGATTGGATTGGTGGCTAGAAGGACAGGGTAATATGGGCATTATTCTAATGACTAGAGGGTATTTCTGGAATTTTTCTGAAAGCATATGCCTTGCACATGACTAATTTCCAGAAAACCCTATAAATACCCCTTCCATTCCATTGGGATGGGCCTCTCTTCAAACTCAGGACTTGGACTCTTTTGGTAGCTTAAAGCTTTGATATTCCACCTAAAAGCACTAAAAAGGTTTGAACACTCTCTCAACTCGAAGGACTCAAGAAGGCTCTTGGAATCCCAATAACCCTAACACAGTTTTCGGATTTTAGGGGTTCTTCCACGTGTCATTGGAGTAATCGTCCAACTGTCGTTCCCCCCTCTTCAATCAATTAATTAATTCTGTGCTTTTCGTGGATTTCTCTCCTCCTCAGCTAACACGAAACCATAAACTAGCAAGACGCGATTTACTTTCCCATATTTATTTGGCGACTCTGCTGGGGAGGTGTAGAATTTGTGAAGGGTATGCCCACAACTCGAAGTGGGAGAACTACAGGAAGAGCTGCTTCACCAACAAATAGTATTACCTCACCGGATCCAGTTCAAAGGCAAGCAACTCAAGCTTTCTGAGGCACAAATTTGGATTTTGACCAACCAATTATTGAAGACGCTTCGGAAGGGAGTTTAACATCACCACATATGGTCAATCAACAACAAACAAACGTAGGAAGGCAAGGCAAGGATGCAAGTGGAGAACAAACGAATGCTGTGCAACTGGAGATGCTCAAGGCATTGAAGGAAGAATGAGAAGGGCAAGGGATGATGATGGCCATAATGCTCGAAATGCAGAGGAAGCAAAAGGAAATGGGGAATTTTCGCCAGCAGTTGATGCAGATTCCTACCTTCAAGGCCATGTTCCCAGGCAGTTCGCAGGGAGAACAAGCAGGAGTGGAGGACAACAACAATAGCAGCAACAACAAAGAGAACCAAATTGTACCTCCATCGACGGAAAGTCAGTCGGTTCCAATCATCAACGTGGAGCCCCAGAACAGTGGTGACGCACCACAAGCTAGGTTGGAAGCAAGCCAAACTGAGACACACATTATCCCAACCTCTCTTCCAGCATTTTCATAAGTGAAAATGCCAACCATTCCAGGCCATGTCCAGCAAGTGAGCCACCAGCTGCCACAATCGCCAGCTTTGCACGATGCAAGTGTGCATCAACCAATTTCTCTACCATACACACCGCCGATATAGCAGTATATCACAACACCTCAGAGAGTTCACGCCGCAAGCCAGTACACGTGACGAAGGATGATATGATAGACGTGATCAATCAACTTCGCATGACAGACATCTCGACCCTCGGAGTTGGACTTTACTCCTCCTTACCTTGCACACATTCGGAGGCAACCCTACCCGACATGGTATATTGAGCATCCCCCGCAATTTCCAAATTACAACGGGGAGAAAGGAAACGCCAGAGAACATATTGCCAGGTTCGTAGAGTCGATGTCTCCGTGGCTTGGAAATGATGAAGTGAACAACCACAACTTGTTGATGCGGGAATTCAACAAAACTTTGACAGATAGTGCCTTCAGTTGGTACTATAATTTGGAGAAGGGGTCAGTCCACGATTGGGATGACCTAAAATTATAATTTTTTAAGAAATTTTTCTATGTACAGAAACAGGTAACCATTATAGAACTCATGTGGTTCAAACAGAAGCCGAATGAGGAGCTATCAGATTACGTTGACAGGGTCAGGGCCCGGGCACAGAAGTGTGTAGAGTTGATTGAAGAAAAGAACTTGATCAACATTTGAAACAATGGTGCCTTAGATTCCTTCAAGCCCCACCTCATTACCAAGGCTTTTGATTCCTTCGCGACCCTCTCATCTTTCACACAAGACTTGGGAGGAATCATGACATACCCACTAGCCATGCGACGGTTACATGGAAGGGCAAGAGGACAGGAACTGTGGCTTTGGCTAACTCTTAGTCAAAACCACAAGGGGGCAAGAGGGAGAAGCATGAGAAGAATTTTAACCAAAGCAGAGGAAGCCCTGGAGACAAATATGCAAGAAAGTCTGTCCCGGAGGCTATCATATGTAGTGAGAAAGCATTCAGGGGTCTATATAAACAATGGGTTGAACATGGGGTGGTGAAACCCCCAAGGCCTAGATTTGAAGTGACGGAAGAGATGAAGAGAAGACCGGACTTCTGTGTATTGCACCAATACGCGGGACATTCCACTATGGACTGTTACAGCCTAAGGAGGATATACCATGAAAAGCTGGCAAATGGGGAAATTGAACTGGGAAAGGAAAGCAGTGTCCATGACAAGCCACTACCAAACCACAAGGGGAAAGAAACATGCAACACTGTTATCCACAGTACAACCCCAGAAGTGGAGATGATGATGGAAGAAAAGGAGAAGTGTGACCCAGGCCTGCAGGTGACGACGTTAATGAATGGGGTCAAGTTCAGAATTTTTTTCTATTAGATAGGATTGGCCAAAGAAGCAAGGATTGAGGCAACCAGAGCAATCATTAAGGCTGCCCAGACATGGGAGACTTGCATGGCCATAAACAAAGGATTTATGAAGACGATGGAAGAAGAAGAAAATAAGATATATTTCTCTAAAGTTGATAGAGAGATAAAATACTCGCATAACAGGCCGCCATATGTGACAATAGTAATCAACGGCATAGAAGTGCGGAGGGCGTTCATTGACAATGGAGCGTCTGTAAATATAATGCCCTACACCATGTTCAAACGGTTAGGCCTGCCAGATAAGAAGATTGTGAAGGAACAAACAAACATTACAGGATTCGTCAACCAGAGCACAAGAACCCTGGGACACATTAGGGTAGACATGCAAGTTGGGAAGATTCGAAGGCCTGTAACATTCCATGTTGCAGAGGTGGATGCATCATATCATGTCTTATTGGGAATGGCTTGGCAAAATGACTATGGGGTGGTACCCTCAGTCTTTCATCAATGCCTGAAAGCTATCTGGAAAGGTAGAGAAGTGAAGGTACCAGCAACTCGGAATCCCTTTGGACCAGAGGAGGCATACATCACCGAAGCTACTTTCTTCGCTGATGTCGTTGAAGAGGGAGAGAACCAGATCGCAAGGCCTGATTCCCTAAGTCTAGCAAGCTGGGAGGAATTGCAGGAAGATAAGTTTGTACCTGTAGAAAAAGTGAATAAGAAGACCACGGAACATGGAGAAAGTTCCAAAAGTACGAAACCAGTAGTAGTAGACCTGGAGAAGGAAGGAAGAAAAGAAAAGAAAAGGCCTGTAGATCCTGAAGATGCCAGAAATATAATAAATGCCAAGCGGATAGCACAGTTTGAGGATGGCCAAAAGGAAAAATGGGAGAAGGTTGTTAAACCCGACGAAAAGGTGGTGTTTTGATTGGACGGCAAGAGGGGAAGAGCCCAAGGCGTCTAAAACCCAACTACCTCAGAGGTGTCCCCACTCCAAAGAATAATGAAGAAGGAGAAGTTGTACAACAGAAGGTAGAACCAGCTCCAGAATACTTTGACGATAGGCCAAAACCTCAACAAAATGAATTAGAGGAAGTTGATTTGGAAACAGAGGGAGGAATGCCAAGACCAACTTATGTCAACAAGTAGTTGGATGCTAACCAGAATGAGGAACTTGTACAATTATTGCGAGAGTATAGGGATGTCTTTGCTTGGAATTACGACGAGATGCCCAAAATTGACAAAGATCTTGTAGAGCACAATCTAAATATAAGCCCGGGAATGAAGCCAGTGAAGCAAGCACCTCGCAACTATGCACCCGAAGTCTAAACTCAAATAAAGGAAGAGATCAAGAAGTTGTTGGAAGTAGGGTTCATCAAGCCAATTCAACATCCAACATGGCTATCCAGCATTGTACCGGTAAAGAAATCAAATAAACAACTGCGAATATGTGTGGATTTCAGAGACTTGAATAAGGCATGCCCGAAGGACATGTACCCATTACCCAACATAGACACTTTGGTAGATACAACGGCTAATCACGAGATGATGTCATTCATGGATGAGTTTGTGGGTTACAATCAGATAAAAATGTCTGTAGAAGATGCAGAGTTGACGGACTTTTGTACCCCGTTTGGGAATTTCTACTATATAGTAATGTCATTCGGATTGAAGAATGCGGGGGACACTTATCAGAGGGAAATGCACGCTATATTTCATGACATGATTCATGATATAATGGAGGACTATGTGGACAGAATAGTAGTGAAATCCAAGAAGGCGATAACTCATGTGGAGGACCTAAGAAAAGTGTTTGAGCGATGCCGAAGGTACAAGTTGAGGATGAATCCGAAGAAGTGCTCCTTTGGAATGACGGCTGGAAAGTTCTTTGGCTTCTTGTTGCACAACAGAGGTTTAGAGGTGGATCCAAGCAAGGCGAAAGCAGTTACAGAGATGCCCCCACCAAAGACGCAAAAGCAGTTGAAGAGCTTTCTAGGGAAAGTCTCGTACATGAGAAGATTCATGCCAGTATTAGCCGAAGCGTTGGTGTTCATTGCACAGAAAATGCTGCATTATTTTCTAGTGCACGAAGTAAAGATTGCAACAAAATTGATCCGATCAGATATCTATTGACTAGGCCAGCATTAGTAGGAAGACCTGCCAGATGGATGATGATTCTTTCAGAATACGACATCAAGTGTGTAACACCGAAGGCAATCCGATGTCAAGCTTTGGCAAACTTGTTAGCTCAATTTCCAAATGGAGAATATGAACCCCCTTCTGAGGATCTTCCGGGTGGAGAAGTAGAATCAATCGACTTGATGGATGAGGATCTAGGATGGTGGAGTTTGGCTTTTGATGGATCATCTGCATAAGGTAAAGGTGGAGCAGGAGTGGTGTTGACCTTCAAAGAAGGAAATGAAGTGGCCTTGTCATATAAATTGGATTTCCCTTGCACAAACAATGAAGCAGAATATGAGGTGTTCATACTAGGATTGTTGGCGGCTCAAGAATTGGGAGCCAAACCTCTTAAAGTAAAGGGAGCTTCAAACCTCATAGTGCAGAAAATAAGAGGTCATTTCAGAGTGAAGGAACCTATCTTGGTGCCATATCGAACTGTAGCACAAAAGGTGATGGAAGCTTTTAAGAAGGTGGTGATTGAATATGTGCCAAGAGGACAAAATAAACAACCTAATGCACTAGCAACAGTAGCGTCTCGAGTCTATGTCCAATGAGAAGATTTGGATGTGAAGGTAATGAAGAGAACCCTCCCAACCACGGTGCTAGACTTGTTCCCCAAAGACATGTTAGATGATTGGAGACATGACATCTCCCATCAAATACAAACAAAGGAAGGAACAATACCAATCGTGGAGCTACAGAAGTACAATATCATCAAAGGTGTCTTGTATCACAAAGAAGCAGATGATGTATTGACATGATGCTTGGGGAGGCAAGAAGCAAATAGAGTCTTGCATCAGGTGCATGAAGAAAACTGCGGATTTGCAGAGATATGCATGTATCGTAGGCTGCAACGCCAAGGGTATTATTGGCTTGAAATGAAGAAGGAAGCAGATGTCCTACAACGCCAATCTGTTTCATGCCAATAATACCCTGGGGAGGAGGAATGCGCCTTCATTGATGACATAACGGATTGGCGAAGCCCTTATATGGAGTTCTTACAAAGCGGGAATCTCCCGACCAAAAAGAAGGACGCAATTATAATAAAGAGAAATTCACAATGATTCTTCTTGCAAAATAGAGAATTATTCAGAATAGGGTTCAATGGAAAGCCCTAACGGTGTCTGGAACTAGGCGAAGCCAAAGATTTGGTTTACCAAATACACAAAGATGAGCACCAAGGGGGAGCCAAGTTGTACAAACAACTTATTGATCATGGTTACTACTGGCCAAAGATGGAAAGAGATTGTTTAGAATTTGTTAAAAAGTGCCACATTTGTCAAATACATGGAAACTTGATCCATGCTCCCGCCGTGGATTTACGAACCTTAACAACACCATGACCCTTTCATACATGGGGAATGGATCTTATAGGCCATGTTCACCCTAATTCCAAGGGTAACATATGAATTTTAACTGCCAACGAGATGTATAAAAGTGGGTGGAAGCAGTACCCTTGAAGAAGGCCACTAGACCAGCAGCGACAAATTTTATCAAGGAGCACATCATTTGCCGTTTCGGGATCCCGAAGATCATTTTGTCGGATAATGGAACTCCTTTCATCAATAGGGACATCAAAAATCTGATGGAAAGATACAGGGTGAAACATTACAAATCACCACCCTACTACCCGAAAGGCAATGGACAAGCAGATGTTACAAACAAAACTTTGATAAAAATCGTATCAAAAACCCTAGAAGATCATCCGAAGAAATGGGCAGAACAACTACCAATAGCGTTATGGGCACATCAAACTTCAAAAAGAAAGCCTACAGGCGAAACCCCATACGCCTTGGTTTATGGTGAAGAAGCTATCTTGCCCGCTGAAATAGAAATACCTTTGGCTCGAATGAGACTTCGAAGCTTAGTCGAGGAAGAGAGCCGACCAGCCGCCCTGGAGGCCTTAGGCGACTTCCGAAATAAGGCTAAAGAAAAGATTAAACGGTACCACAAAAGACTGCAACGACAATACAATACCGCGATAGTACCATGCCAAATTCTGGTGGGAGACCTGGTGCTCAAAACGGCAATTCAAGTTAAAGGGGGACCCCAACCACCAAAATTTACCCCAAATGGGAAGGCCCGTATAGGGTACGAGAGATCTCCGAAAGCGGGTATTGCAAGATATCTCGTGTGGGATCAGATGCTATCTCAGGCCCATTAAACTTGAAGTGGGTACAGAAATATTATAAATGAGAAGAGTATCACAAAAAGTTATACTTTTAACTTCAAAAGTAATCGAGGCACCTGACTAACAGCCCTCAGAAGTTACACTTTCAACTTCAAAAGTGATCGAGGTACCTGACTAACAGCCCTCAGAATTAGTTACACTTTCAACTTCAAAAGTGAGCGAGACACCTGACTAACAGCCCTCAGAAGTTACACTTTCAACTTCAAAAGTGACTGAGGCACCTGAGTATAAGCCCTCAAACCCGAAAGTTACACGTTATCTTTAAAAGTGGAGAACGTTATGCTTTATTCGACAAAATCAAGAAAGTTACTCTTTATCTCTAAAAGTTGTAGACGTTATGCTTTCTTCGATAAAAGCAAGATTTACTATATGAAATGTTATGCTTTTCGTTTAAAGCAATTTTATTATCAATGAATTGACAAACTTTCACTTATACTTGAACATTTTTTTAAATTTCTTTAAAAAAAAGAAGTATAAATTCAAGTATTGGTTTATGGAAAATATATATGTTTTTTGACAAAATTCATGTTTTCTTATAATACCTAATGTTGTCTTGGAATATTAATTTGAATAACTTGAGATTCAATGAAAAATATTGAGTTTTAAGGAATCATTCAAATTAAAAGTAATCAACAAGGTTAAAGAAACTACATTTTGATAAATGAAATACGTGTAAATGAGTTTCTGAAACAGGAAATCGAGAAAAAAAACTACTACAACAAGTCATAGTTTAAAGGCCAAGACATATCAAACTGAAGTTGAGGCATAGCTCAAGCTTCCAAGTCAGCAATGGCAGCGTCTCGAATCTTAAGATTTGCAGCTTTGAACTCCCTAACCTGTTGGGTAGTTAACTCTAAGTCCCGTTACTGACACTCTACATCCCGAAGCTGGTTCTCTAAATCTTGAGACTGAATCTTCTATTTGTTCGTGGCTTCGTCAAGATCTGAAAGCTGCACTGAAAAGGATTCATCTTCACACTTACGTACAACAACCTCCGAACGTAGCGCAACAAGATTAAAACTCGACTTGATAAGATCCATCCTAGTACGAAAAGGAGACATGTCAACACCCACGGATGCAAGGTCATCTACATCATCACTAAACTGCTTCAGGTCCTCGACTTGCAACGAATATAAGGAAAGAGTGTGCAACCCAAGAACAAGGCCTGCGAGCTAATCTAGGAAAAAGGTTTAGGAGGAAACCGCCTTAATAATCAGTCGGTCAAGCATCCGCGGGAACCGAGCTAGGAGACGCTCCAGACTTTCGCGACTAGAAGCTGATATTTGGAAACCCCTCCATGAAACAAGATCCCCACTTGGATTGAAGGAAGTTCTGGCAGGAGCTACTTTAGAAGCCACCATCGAATTTGTCGAGTCAAGGGATGGAGGAGCAGAAAGATGTTGTATGGCTGATGATTCCTCGAAGCCTTGGCCACCTGGAGGATAACCAAGGTCACTATATGGCGAGTGGGCAACATCCGGATGGAGAGCATCAAATAAAGCAGGTGCCTCAACAGGCAAAGGCAAATCTTTCATCTTCTCGCTCTGAAACCAAAATGTCAAAGCACAATATATTAAAAAAGAAAGAAAGAAAGGAAATTCAAGACAAATCATATGTTGATTAAAGAAGGATACTCACAATATAGTCAATGGAAAAGGAGTCGGGAGATTCCACAAAAAGGGGAATGTCATTCAACCACCCAAAGTACTATCAACAATTAATGCCCTCCCGAGCAATCACCAACTCGGTAGAATCCTTTTGGGGAGGATGAACATCACCGATAATTTCAGA
This sequence comes from Panax quinquefolius, assembly GCA_020205615.1. Taxonomy (NCBI): domain Eukaryota; kingdom Viridiplantae; phylum Streptophyta; class Magnoliopsida; order Apiales; family Araliaceae; genus Panax; species Panax quinquefolius. The sequence continues at coordinate 138,741,969 of CM035160.1, forward strand.
ATGATTCTCCATCGGGGAAGTAAGAGTCTCATCAACATCTTCGGACTCATCATGAAGAGCAGGCATAGGAAGGTTTGAAGAAATTGCTGTATCACCCACAGCAAGACTCGAGCTCACATTTAACAAGGATAGGTTGGGGAGGCTCACGACTAGTGGAAGTCGCCGCGACCGCTGCCTCATTTGTAGTACTATACATTAACCCAAGAGGAACGTCATCATCATTATCTTCATCGAAATCTGTAATTTGAAAATCAAAGAAATCATTACCCAATGAAATATGAAATCAGTTATACAAGGGATGAAAGAAAAATGAGAATAGCATGACAAAATTACCAAATTTCTATGGCGCTTCTTGGTCGGATCCTCAGCTGCCAGCATACTAGAATCAACACTATCAAGAGGGCATTTTGCCAATGGCTTTATGATAAGCCTAATAGAAGGACAACCGATCGGAACCACGGCTGAAGCAATAGGAGGAGCTTCGTAATCAATAGTAATACTTGCTTTCGTTTTAGAACGAGTAACTCTCATTGCCTCGACATCAAAGGATCCCTGGGGAGGAACTGGAGGAGACACTCGAAACGGAGCCCGTGGTGGAAGACTCCTTGAAGTAGTGGTAGCATGTACGGGAAAAGTATTCGGATCATCTCGAGGAGGAATGTCTGCTAAATGAGAAAGATAAGACTTAGGCATCAAACCCTCACGCTCAATCAACCGGCTACTGGCTGGCCAAAGTGTTGAGCGGACATGGGTCTTAGGAGAACATAGCAGCCGGCCCCATTGGAGACGTTTTGGAATAGAAACTGGCAATGAACAAATCAAGGTATCAACCTGCCATCTCTTAAGATTGACCAGCCAGTAGTTACATTCACCGATAGTATATCGCCCGCTCCGAGAATCATCTGGTATGACAAAGGGAAGAGATCTATGAGGATCACTGGGTAACCTTGGAAATGCCCATGTAAAAGAAGGAGAGGCAGAGACAAAGTTGAAAAGAGCAGTCTCATAACTCCCCGGCGAGTGTGTGACCGAAAGAGGCGCTCTGGTCAATTCTCAATTGCCTCATGACCACCGCGAGGAAAATAAAGCACAAAGTGCAAATCCATTATTCTCGATAAAATAGGGAAGCTCTGCATTAGGAAGGAATACTGAACCAAGACAAATAAGAACCACTCAATGTGTCTCTATTAAGGCTTTAGTAAGTGCAAAATTTACGCTTGTAAAAATGAGGTGGATGACCATGAACCTTCTCAAACAATGGTATAGGACGAATGACGGTGAAGCATGAATAATCATCGAGGAAATGCCGCAAATCCGTACTTTATTAAGACTAAATCGGTGATCAATCCAACGTGCCATGCGAGGAATGATTTTGGGTGATAGAAAAAGGAGACTTCTTCTTCTTCTTAGAAAGATGCTCAAGAGTGGAATAGCCTTTAAAGCGTTCAAAGAGAAAAATCTGAAGGAAGGAGCATGAAATGAAGCAATTGACATCATACCTGAATAAATAAAAATCAAATAAGAAAAAGGTTAAAGGAAAAGAAGTGCGATTTGAAAGACAATTAATAATAATAAAAAATGAAAATGATTACCTCTCAATGGATTCTTTCATGGCAAGGGTTTTTTCGCTCAGCGACGATATAAGGTCCCTAGGAAGAGAAACCAAGGGGAATCTCCAAGCCCCAAGATAATAACGCTGCCAAACTAAACATACGGGTAGAAGGAATTTCTATGGGAGACCCAGTGAAAGAGGAAGCGGACATGTACCACATAGCCAAATAAGTCGCCAGATGGAAAGGGACAAGTCTCTTCACGGAGGGCAAAACAGATTTGTCGTGAATAGAGCTATCCCACCGGGTTGGTCTTGTAGTCACCAAGAAGAAGTAAGCGTACCGGGATAACCAAGAATTCTTCGTCCGACCGGGAGGTCTCAAAGTCCGGAAGGAGTGTATCGCCCTCAAGCGAGAGATGAAGTGAGAGGATCGCTTGAAGGCGCCCATCAAGTATGCAACACAATCACTATTTTTAGGGAACATGCTAGAAGGGCCACAAGAGTTTGAAGCAACAACAGAAGGCTAAAAGACGTAACTCAAAATAAACATATATTCCGTAAAAATAAGAATAAATAGGAGAGAGGAATATAATATAGAAACGAAGAGAACTTACCGATGAGGGCATAGAAATCCTCTGTAGTAGGGGTGAATTCCCCAAAGCAAAGACAAATGTGCAAGTAGAAAACACCATCGTGAGATTAATATGAAAAAGGTGTTACGATCCTCGCTGGATACGTGAGTCTCTCTTCATAATTGAACACAACAAAGGATGCCAGCGCTCTTGAGTATGTGCACGAAATCAGTGTTTCCAAGGATCTCGTTGGTCCAATCCTGCCATCCTTGAAGGCGACTGGATGAATTAGACATGAAGCGAATGGGACTGAAAGGGTATTCTTGTTTCTCTATACATATGTGGGGAATCAAATTGGCATGGGGAAAGTCATCCCAACCTCCGCAAGATGGGGCATACAGAAACAAGCCTTCTTTCTCTAGTGGAGGAAAAGTTTCACACTCATAGTCCTTAACTCTATCCCAGAAAGTGTCAGAAGGACCAAAAAAGGGAGCTCTCTCCATGAATCGGTGATAAATGGGGACTCCTGAGTAGTTCTTGGTTCTGCTGAGCATTCAGATGAAATGGCCTACAAATAAGGGAAAATCATTATAAAAGAAGCAAGGAAAAGATGTCAAATAAAGTGCTTGAGCTCGAAGTGCTCACCATGGCAAAGAGAAAAGTCTGAGAGTTAAGCTTCAAAACACCTGAAAAGAAGAAAAACAATGTCAGAAAGTGTTAGGAGTCACAATTATAGAAGAAATAATTTCTTGAAAATTTTTGGAAAAACTTCGGACTGCCAAAAGGAATCCTTCGCAGCCTTTTTTGGACTTATAACAGCATACATCATGGCCATTGGCGATGAATTTTGTAGGGCTCATCGCTAGCTTCGTTTTGATATATTATGGACCTTGAAACTCCAAACAAGTCAAAAGTTATGATCAAAATAGCAATTGCTCCTCCAAAACTCCATTTTTTTTCATTTAAACTTCAATTCCTCTATAAGGTTCGACCATGTTGGCCTCGGACCCCTAGGGTTCGGTCATGTTGGCTTCGGCCACCTAGGGGTTTTTCTTTTAACCCTTAAAAAAAACTATAAGCTTCGACCATGTTGGCCTAGGACTCTTAGGGTTCGGCCATGTTGGCCTAGGACCCCTAGGGTTCGGCCATGTAGGCTTCGTCCACCTAGGGGTTGTTCTTTTCACCCTTAAAAAAAACTATAGGCTTCGACCATGTTGGCTTAGGACTCCTAGGTTTCGGCCATGTTGGCCTAGGACCCCTATGGTTCGGCCATGTAGGCTTCGGCCACCTAGGCAACTCCTTTCACCCTTAAAAAAAATAACTATAGGCTTTGGCCATGTTGGCCTAGGACCCCTAGGGTTCGGCCATGTTGGCCTAGGACCCCTAGGGGTTGTTCCTTTCAGCCTTATAAAATAATAATAATAATAATAATAATAATAATAATAATAATAGGTTAATAATAAGGATTAATACTCATGGTTTGCCCCTAAGATTCGGCTCCTAGGTTCGCCTAGGGGTTGTTCCCCTTCATACCTTTGAAGTCCTATTGCTCTACAAATCAATTGCTTGGAATGAATGCTCATTCACCGCGAAGATTATAGCCTTTTTCTGATGAATTTTGAGGGAAAAAACCAAGATATAATCAAGGTGATGGGGCTCGAAAAACAGAAGAAAGGCTACAATTACCTGAAAAGACAAATAGAGGAAGTAATCAAGAAGAATTCAAATATAAAGTAGTTTGTTTGGTTTTCTTTTATTTGGAACACAATTTTCGAATACGTGGCAAGAACATAACGTGAAGCAAGACTACTGCGAAAAGTAATTGCATTAGAGCATCAACATCATATGGGTTAATGTGAAAAAAAAAATCAACATAAGGCTATTAAAGAAGAGTTCATTTTCTTGCATCAGCAGCATAAGGGTTCGAGAAGATGGAATCATATGCCTAATGGATTCCAGTAATTCCGTTCATTAACAAAGTTATTGGTATTCAAATAGAAAATCTAGCAGATGGGTTTCATCGCGCGGAGTAGATGACCCACTATCAATAAGGATAGGTTGGGGAGGCTCACGACTAGTGGAAGCCGCCGCGACCGCTTGCCTCATTTGTAGTACTATACATTAACCCAAGAGGAACGTCATCATCATTATCTTCATCGAAATCTGTAATTTGAAAATCAAAGAAATCATTACCCAATGAAATATGAAATCAGTTATATAAGGGATGAAAGAAAAATGAGAATAGCATGACAAAATTACCAAATTTCTATGGCGCTTCTTGGTCGGATCCTCAGCTGCCAGCATACTAGAATCAACACTATCAAGAGGGCATTTTGCCAATGGCTTTATGATAAGCCTAATAGAAGGACAACTGACTGGAACCACGACAGAAGCAATAGGAGGAGCTTCAGAATCAATAGTAATACTTGCTTTCGTTTTAGAACGAGTAACTCTCATTGCCTCGACATCAAAGGATCCTGGGAGGAACCGGAGGAGACACTCAAACGGAGCCCGTGGTGGAAGACTCCTTGAAGTAGTGGTAGCATGACGGAAAAGTATTCGGATCATCTCGAGGAGGAATGTCTCGCTAAATGAGAAAGATAAGACTTAGGCATCAAACCCTCACGCTCAATCAACCTATTCATCGGGTCGCCAAAGTGTTGAGCGGACATGGGTCTTAAGAGAACATAGCAAATTTTACCCATTCGAGACGTTTTTGGAATAGAAACTGCAATGAACAAATCAAGGTATCAACCTGCCATCTCTTAAGATTGACCAGCCAGTAGTTACATTCACCGATAGTATATCGCCCGCTCCGAGAATCATCTGGTATGACAAAGGGAAGAGATCTATGAGGATCACTGGGTAACCTTGGAAATGCCCATATAAAAGAAGGAGAGGCAGAGACAAAGTTGAAAAGAGCAGTCTCATAACTCCCCCGACAGGTGTGACCGAAAGGGCGTTCCTGGTCAATTCTGAATTGCCTCATGACCCTGTGAGGAAAATAAAGTACAGTGCCAAATCCATTATTCTCGATAAAATAGGGAAGCTCTGCGGTCGGAAGGAATACGAACCAAGACAGCGAAGAACCACTCAATGTGTCTCTATTGAGGCTTTAGTAAGTGCAAAATTTACGCTTGTAAAAATGAGGTGGATGACCGCAACCTTCTGAAACAATGGTATAGGGACGAGCGGTGAAGCATGAATAATCATCGAGGAAATGCCGCAAATCCGTACTATTAAGACTAAATCGGTGATCAATCCAACGTGCCATGCGAGGAATGATTTTGGGTGATAGAAAAAGAGGAGACTTCTTCTTCTTCTTAGAAAGATGCTCAAGAGTGGAATAGCCTTTAAAGCGTTCAAAGAGAAAAATCTGAAGGAAGGAGCATGAAATGAAGCAATTGACATCATACCTGAATAAATAAAAATCAAATAAGAAAAAGGTTAAAGGAAAAGAAGTGCGATTTGAAAGACAATTAATAATAATAAAAAAATGAAAATGATTACCTCTCAATGGATTCTTTCATGGCAAGGGTTTTTTCGTCTAGGCGACGATATAAGGTCCCTAGGAAGAGAGAACCAAGGGGAATCTCCAAGCCCCAAGTTAATAACGCTGCCAAACTAAACATACGGGTAGAAGGAATTTCTATGGGAGACCCATGAAAGAGGAAGCGGGACAGCCACATAGCCAAATAAGCTGCCAGTGGAAAGGGACAAGTCTCTTCACGGAGGGCAAGAACAGATTTGTCGTGAATAGAGCTATCCCACTGGTTGGTCTTGTAGTCACGGAAGAAGTAGCGTACCCAGGATAACCAAGAATTCTTCGTCCGACTGGAGGTCTCAAAGTCTGGAAGGAGTGTATCGCCCTTGAAGCGAGAGATGAAGTGAGAGGACTGCTTGAAGGCGTCCATCAAGTATGCAACACAATCACTATTTTTAGGAAACATGCTAGAAGGGCCACAAGAGTTTGAAGCAACAACAGGAAGGCTAAAAGATGTAACTCAAAATAAACATATATTCCAGAAAAATAAGAATAAATAGGAGAGAGGAATATAATATAGAAACGAAAGAGAACTTACTGATAGAGGGCATAGAAATCCTCTAGAGTAGGGGTGAATTCCCCCCAAGCAGTGACAAATGTGCAAGTAGAGAAACACCATCGTGAGATTAATACAGAAAGGGTGTTACGATCCTGTTGGATACGTAGGTCTCTTCATAATTGAACACAACAAAGGATGCCAGCGCTCTTGAGTATGTGCACGAAATCAGTGTTTCCAAGGATCTCGTTGGTCCAATCCTGCCATCCATGAAGGCGACTGGATGAATTAGACATGAAGCGAATGGGACTGAAAGGGTATTCTTGTTTCTCTATACATATGTGGGGAATCAAATTGGCATGGGGAAAGTCATCCCAACCTCCGCAAGATGGGGCATACAGAAACAAGCCTTCTTTCTCTGGTGGAGGAAAAGTTTCACACTCATAGTCCTTAACTCTATCCCGTAAAGTGTCGAAGGACCAAAAAGGGAGCTCTCCATGATCGGTGATAAATGGGGACTCTGAGTAGTTCTTGGTTCACTGAAAGCATTCTGATGAAATGGCCTACAAATAAGGGAAAATCATTATAAAAGAAGCAAGGAAAAGATGTCAAATAAAGTGCTTGAGCTCAAGTGCTCACCACGGCAAAGAGAAAAGTCCGAGAGTTAAGCTTCAAAACACCTGAAAAGAAGAAAAACAATGTCAGAAAGTGTTAGGAGTCACAATTATAGAAGAAAAAATTTCTTGAAAATTTTTGGAAAAACTTCGGACTGCCAAAAGGAATCCTTCGCAGCCTTTTTTGGACTTATAACAGCATACATCATGGCCATTGGCGATGACTTTTGTAGGGCTCATCGCTAGCTTCGTTTTGATATATTATGGACCTTGAAACTCCAAACAAGTCAAAAGTTATGATCAAAATAGCAATTGCTCCTCCAAAACTCCATTTTTTTCATTTAAACTTCAATTCTTCTATAAGGTTCGACCATGTTGGCCTCGGACCCCTAGGGTTCTTGGCCATGTTGCTTTTGGCCACCTAGGGGTTTTTCTTTTAACCCTTAAAAAAACTATAAGCTTCACCATGTCGGCTAGGACTCTTAGGGTTCTACCATGTTGGCTAGGACCCCTAGGGTTCTGCCATGTAGCTTGGCCCACCTAGGGGTTGTTCTTTTCACCCTTAAAAAACTATAAAGCCGACCATGTCAAGCTTAGGACTCCTAGGTTTCTACCATGTTGGCTCAGGACCCCTATGGTTCGGCCATGAGGCTTCGACCACCCAGGCAACTCCTTTCACCCTTAAAAAAAATAACTATAGGCTTTGGCCATGTTGGCTCAGACCCCTGAGGGTTCGCCATGTTGGCTAGGACCCCTAGGGGTTGTTCCTTTCAGCCTTATAAAATAATAATAATAATAATAATAATAATAATAATAATAATAATAATAATAATAATACTCTATAGGGTTTGCCCCCTAGGATTCGACGCCCTAGGGTTCGGCCCCTATGGGGCTCGGCTGCCTAGGGGTTGTTCCCCTTCATACCTTTGAAGTCCTATTGCTCTACAAATCAACTGCTTGGAATGAATGCTCATTCACCGCGAAGATTATAGCCTTTTTCTGATGAATTTCGAGGGAAAAAACCAAGATATAATCAAGGTGATGGGGCTCGAAAAACAGAAGAAAGGCTACAATTACCTGAAAAGACAAATAGAGGAAGTAATCAAGAAGAATTCAAATATAAAGTAGTTTGTTTGGTTTTCTTTTATTTGGAACACAATTTTCGAATACGTGGCAAGAACATAACGTGAAGCAAGACTACTGCGAAAAGTAATTGCATTAGAGCATCAACATCATATGGGTTAATGTGAAAAAAAAAAAATCAACATAAGGCTATTAAAGAAGAGTTCATTTTCTTGCATCAGCAGCATAAGGGTTCGAGAAGATGGAATCATATGCCTAATGGATTCCAGTAATTCCGTTCATTAACAAAGTTATTGGTATTCAAATAGAAAATCTAGCAGATGGGTTTCATCACATGAGTAGATGACCCACTATCAATAAGGATAGGTTGGGAGGCTCACGACTAAGTGGAAGCCGTCATGACCATTTACCCCTCATTTGTAGTACTATACATTAACCCAAGAGAACGTCATCATCATTATCTTCATCGAAATCTGTAATTTGAAAATCAAAGAAATCATTACCCAATGAAATATGAAATCAGTTATATAAGGGATGAAAGAAAAATGAGAATAGCATGACAAAATTACCAAATTTCTATGGCGCTTCTTGGTCGGATCCTCAGCTGCCAGCATACTAGAATTAACACTATCAAGAGGGCATTTTGCCAATGGCTTTATGATAAGCCTAATAGAAGGACAACTGACTGGAACCACGACAGAAGCAATAGGAGGAGCTTCAGAATCAATAGTAATACTTGCTTTCGTTTTAGAACGAGTAACTCTCATTGCCTCGACATCAAAGGATCCCTGGGGAGGAACTGGAGGAGACACTCGAAACGGAGCCCGTGGTGGAAGACTCCTTGAAGTAGTGGTAGCATGTACGGGAAAAGTATTCGGATCATCTCGAGGAGGAATGTCTGCTAAATGAGAAAGATAAGACTTAGGCATCAAACCCTCACGCTCAATCAACCGGCTACTGGCTGGCCAAAGTGTTGAGCGGACATGGGTCTTAAGAGAACATAGCAGCCGGCCCCATTAGAGACGTTTTGGAATAGAAACTGGCAATGAACAAATCAAGGTATCAACCTGCCATCTCTTAAGATTGACCAGCCAGTAGTTACATTCACCGATAGTATATCGCCTGCCCGAGAATCATCTCGGTATGACAAAGGGAAGAGATCTATGAGGATCACCGGGTAACCTTGGAAATGCCTATATAAAAAGAAGGAGAGGCGAGAGACAAAGTTGAAAAGAGCGATCCTCATAACTCCCCGAAGGTGTGTGACCGAAAGGCGTTCTGGTCAATTCTGAATTGCCTCATGACCACTGTGAGGAAAATAAAGTCTGATGCAAATCCATTATTCTCGATAAAATAAGGAAGCTCTGCGGTCGGAAGGAATACTGAACCAAGACAGCGAAGAACCACTCAATGTGTCTCTATTGAGGCTTTAGTAAGTGCAAAATTTACGCTTGTAAAAATGAGGTGGATGACCGCAACCTTCAAAACAATGGTATAGGGACGAAGCGGTGAAGCATGAATAATCATCGAGGAAATGCCGCAAATCCATTACTATTAAGACTAAATCGTTGATTAATCCAACGTGCCACGCGAGGAATAATTTTGGGTGATAGAAAAAGAGGAGACTTCTTCTTCTTCTTAGAAAGATGCTCAAGAGTGGAATAGCCTTTAAAGCGTTCAAAGAGAAAAATCTGAAGGAAGGAGCATGAAATGAAGCAATTGACATCATACCTGAATAAATAAAAATCAAATAAGAAAAAGGTTAAAGGAAAAGAAGTGCGATTTGAAAGACAATTAATAATAATAAAAAAATGAAAATGATTACCTCTCAATGGATTCTTTCATGGCAAGGGTTTTTTCGTCTAGGCGACGATATAAGGTCCCTAGGAAGAGAGAACCAAGGGGAATCTCCAAGCCCCAAGTTAATAACGCTGCCAAACTAAACATACGGGTAGAAGGAATTTCTATGGGAGACCCATGAAAGAGGAAGCGGGACAGCCACATAGCCAAATAAGCTGCCAGTGGAAAGGGACAAGTCTCTTCACGGAGGGCAAGAACAGATTTGTCGTGAATAGAGCTATCCCAATCGGTTTGGTCTTGTAGAATTACTGGAAGAAGTAAGCGTACCAGGATAACCAAGAATTCTTCGTCCGACTGGAGGTCTCAAAGTCTGGAAGGAGTGTATCGCCCTTGAAGCGAGAGATGAAGTGAGAGGACTGCTTGAAGGCGTCCATCAAGTATGCAACACAATCACTATTTTTAGGAAACATGCTAGAAGGGCCACAAGAGTTTGAAGCAACAACAGGAAGGCTAAAAGACGTAACTCAAAATAAACATATATTCCAGAAAAATAAGAATAAATAGGAGAGAGGAATATAATATAGAAACGAAAGAGAACTTACTGATAGAGGGCATAGAAATCCTCTAGAGTAGGGGTGAATTCCCCCCAAGCAGTGACAAATGTGCAAGTAGAGAAACACCATCGTGAGATTAATACAGAAAGGGTGTTACGATCCTGTTGGATACGTAGGTCTCTGCATAATTGAACACAACAAAGGATGCCAGCGCTCTTGAGTATGTGCACGAAATCAGTGTTTCCAAGGATCTCGTTGGTCCAATCCTGCCATCCTTGAAGGCGACTGGATGAATTAGACATGAAGCGAATGGGACTGAAAGGGTATTCTTGTTTCTCTATACATATGTGGGGAATCAAATTGGCATGGGGAAAGTCATCCCAACCTCCGCAAGATGGGGCATACAGAAACAAGCCTTCTTTCTCTAGTGGAGGAAAAGTTTCACAGTCATAGTCCTTAACTCTATCCCAGAAAGTGTCAGAAGGACCAAAAAAGGGAGCTCTCCCGCAATCGGTGATAAATGGGGACTCCTGAGTAGTTCTTGGTTCTGCTGAGCATTCAGATGAAATGGCCTACAAATAAGGGAAAATCATTATAAAAGAAGCAAGGAAAAGATGTCAAATAAAGTGCTTGAGCTCGAAGTGCTCACCATGGCAAAGAGAAAAGTCTGAGAGTTAAGCTTCAAAACACCTGAAAAGAAGAAAAACAATGTCAGAAAGTGTTAGGAGTCACAATTATAGAAGAAATAATTTCTTGAAAATTTTTGGAAAAACTTCGGACTGCCAAAAGGAATCCTTCGCAGCCTTTTTTGGACTTATAACAGCATACATCATGGCCATTGGCGATGACTTTTGTAGGGCTCATCGCTAGCTTCGTTTTGATATATTATGGACCTTGAAACTCCAAACAAGTCAAAAGTTATGATCAAAATAGCAATTGCTCCTCCAAAACTCCATTTTTTTCATTTAAACTTCAATTCCTCTATAAGGTTCGACCATGTTGGCCTCGGACCCCTAGGGTTCGGTCATGTTGGCTTCGGCCACCTAGGGGTTTTTCTTTTAACCCTTAAAAAAAACTATAAGCTTCGACCATGTTGGCCTAGGACTCTTAGGGTTCGGCCATGTTGGCCTAGGACCCCTAGGGTTCGGCCATGTAGGCTTCGTCCACCTAGGGGTTATTCTTTTCACCCTTAAAAAAACTATAAACCCGACCATGTTGGCTTAGGACTCCTAGGTTTTTTGCCATGTTGGCTCAGACCCCTATGGTTCTGCCCATGTGAAGCTTCCTACCACCCAGGCAACTCCTTTCACCCTTAAAAAAAAAATAACTATAAAGCTTTGGCCATGTTGGCTAGGACCCTGTGGTTCTACCATGTTGGCCTAGGACCCCTAGGGGTTGTTCCTTTCAAATTTATAAAATAATAATAATAATAATAATAATAATAATAATAATATAATAATTTAATAATACTAGGGTTTCGATTCGACGCCCTAGGGTTCGGCCCCTATGGGGCTCGGCTGCCTAGGGGTTGTTCCCCTTCATACCTTTGAAGTCCTATTGCTCTACAAATCAACTGCTTGGAATGAATGCTCATTCACCGCGAAGATTATAGCCTTTTTTGATGAATTTCGAGGGAAAAAACCAAGATATAATCAAGGTGATGGGGCTCGAAAAACAGAAGAAAGGCTACAATTACCTGAAAAGACAAATAGAGGAAGTAATCAAGAAGAATTCAAATATAAAGTAGTTTGTTTGGTTTTCTTTTATTTGGAACACAATTTTCGAATACGTGGCAAGAACATAACGTGAAGCAAGACTACTGCGAAAAGTAATTGCATTAGAGCATCAACATCATATGGGTTAATGTGAAAAAACAAAAATCAACATAAGGCTATTAAAGAAGAGTTCATTTTCTTGCATCAGCAGCATAAGGGTTCGAGAAGATGGAATCATATGCCTAATGGATTCTAGTAATTCCGTTCATTAACAAAGTTATTGGTATTCAAATAGATAATCTAGCAGATGGGTTTCATAATACTCATAGAAGACATGGTATCAAGTCTTGAAATACGAGCTCAATCGTCACCAAATAACTTCAGAAGATTATTCACATGAGAAGTTGAAGATTACCTTACACGATGAACCTTCGTAGCGCGACAATTAATCAAGAAATTGATGTGTTAAATTTGCAAGACGAGGATGAAGAAAACAAAAAGCTTCAGAGGAATGTGCATATAGCCCTCAAAGTTTACTTACAATAACAACAACAACAAAAAAACACTTACCATGTTCCTATTAAGGAAAAATTTGATCGAGTTTCCAAAAGATAAGTGAATCCGATCTTGCTTTTAAATAGAAATATATTAAAGATATTATTTTCTAAATATAAAGAAGATTTGATTTTATTCCCAACAAGGGAAGATTTCAAAAATTGTTATTTTTTTTAAAATAAAAAAATAATAATAAAAATATATTAATATATTCAATTTTTATTTTCAACATCAAATTAAGATTTTATTTTATTTTTAACATAAAAATTTGGATTTGGTTTTATTTTCAATATAAAATTCAAATTTGATTTTATTTCCAAAATATTATATAAAAAAAATCAGATTTGAGTTGGTAAAAAGAAAGATTTAGTTTACCCAAAAGAAGGATTTTATTAGATTAAATTTTATTTATATTTGATTATGTTTTCTTGTTTCAATTTCCAGAAAAACAAGGAAACAAATATTGGGCAAGCTATGGAAAGATTTTTGGAGGATTTCTCAATTTGTCCCAGGAAGAGCCCTACTAGGTTTTGCATGCCTGGGGTTTAACCCTAAGAGTTTGGCTCCCTAGGGGCTCCCTCTACTTGGACTATTGTCTTCAAAACCTGTAAAGTGAAGTCCCGCAAAATTATATAAAGGCTTCTAATTTTCTTGCACGATCGTCTATTTGGGAATGTGACTCTCGTGCAGGGGGTACATGTTTCCAAGTGTAAAATTAGGGTTCATATGACCTAATTGAATTAAATGCGCAATTAGGGTTCTACAGTCTCATTAAATGCGCAAATTAGGGTTCGCATAACCTAATGGAATGAAGACGAAAAAGTCAAAAATAAATATGTTAGACCCGGGAGAAGCCTCCATGGGTCCCGAGGCAGAAGACTCGTGGAGGCGACTCGTTTTGAGAATTGATTGAGGGATTGGATTTGTGGTTAGAAGGACATGGCAATATTAGAATTATTTTAATGACTAAATGGTATTTCAGGAATTTTTCTAAAAGTATGTGCCTTGCACATGACTACTTTCCAGAAAATCCTATAAATACCCCTTCCATTCCATTGGGAAGGGGACCTCTCTTCAAACTCAGGAGTTGGATTCTTTTAGTAGCTTAAGGCTTGGATATTCTACTTAAAAGCACTAAAAAGGTTTGAACACTCTCTCAACTCGAATGACTCAAGAAGACTCTTGAAATCCCAATAACCCTAACACGTACGGTTTCCGGATTCTAGGGGTTCTGCCACACGTCATTGGAGTAATCGCACACCTGTCATTCTCCCCTCTTCAATCAATCAATCAATTCCGTGCTCTTCGTAAATTTTCTTCCTCCTCAGCTAACACGAAACCCTAAACTAGCAAGGTACGATTACCTTGCCCACATATACTATATATATAAAAAGTTGGGGCCCCCAGTTGACCCTCCCGCGCGTGCTTAGGAACGACCATGCCTTCTTCCAAAAGTTTAGATGGCTAGCATTTTTGGGCGTTGAAATTTTATATTGGAACTTTTCTAATAATACAATTTTTCATTATTGTTCGACGACTTTTTGTAAATGAAATATTATTTTTAAGGATTTTTAGTAATTTCGTTGACCCTGGACAAATTTTCCATTATGAACAAGTTACTTTATTTTAAAGAATTTTTGAGTAATTTCATTTACTGTGGACAAAATTTTCCATTATGAATTAACAAGTCAGTTGATAATTTTATGTTCATCAATTCATGATAAGTAACAAGATTTGAACAGTAATGCAATGTATAAGATGACATAACCAGGTCCATCTTTGAGATAGGCCATAAGCGAGATTAGGGACTTTATAAACTTATTAGTGATGACATTTCAATTGTAACATAATCTACTAATGTTTGTAATGCAGATACATTCAAGTTGATAGTAGATTATGGAAAGACATACATGCTCCGAATGATTAACGCCGGCATGAACAACATTTTCTACTTCGGAATAGCAAATCATAACCTCACTGTCGTCGGAACCGATGCTGCCTATTCCAAGCCTCTAAAATCTGATTATATCACTATTCCGCCCGGCCAAACCCTAGACCTTTTGTTAGAAGCAAACCAACCCCTTGATCGCTATTACATGGCTGCTAGGGTTTTTGATGATGCTGGTGGGCCTACCACGGCCATACTCGAATATCGAGGAAACTACACTCCATCTTCATCCCCATCTTTACCTAATCTTCCAAATATCACCGACACGAACGCAGCCCTAAATTTCATTGCTAGGCTCAGAAGTTTAGCTACAATTGATCATCCAATAAATGTGCCATTAAAAATGAGCACAAAGTTATATTTTACATTGTCTATCAATACGTTACCATGTTACAATGGTACGTGTAGGGGACCAAATAATTCGCGATTTAGAGCTAGTGTGAACAATATTTCATTTGTGGCCCCTAGGGTTGACATACTCGAGGCGTATTATTGGGGCATCAATGGTGTATTTTGGGACGATTTTCCAAGTTTCCCGCCTTTGCGGTTCAACTACACGGCAGATTTTATTCCGGTTGAACTCCGTAGGCCTATGCAGGCGACCGAAGTTAGAGTGCTTAAATTTAATTCTACGGTGGAACTTGTTTTCCAAGGAACAAACTTGTTTGAAGGGATAGAACATCCCTTGCATTTGCATGGATATACTTTTTACGTTGTTGGTCGGGGAATTGGAAATTTTGACAAAGAGAAAGATCCTATGGGATATAATCTTGTTGATCCTCCTCTAATGAACACTATTATAGTCCCTAGGGATGGCTGGACAGCTATCAGATTTCAGGCAGACAACCCAGGTAAATTTTATTAGTCCTGTTTATTTGATAACTAAATCACAATTGTACCCTATAATTTAGATCCAAATTTTATTTTCACACCAATTTATAATGTGCAAATTTTGATTTAGTCTTATTTGATTATTTACAATAATGATAACAATAACAACAACAATAATATAGAATTATAATAGTATATAATAATAGCATTAATAACAACAGTTTTTGTCATTCTTATTATTTTGTAGACATGCATGAAATGTTGAACTCTTTTTTTCAGGGGTGTGGTATATGCATTGCCATTTTGAGTATCACATGACTTGGGGAATGAGGATGACATTCATAGTAAGAAATGGGAAACGCTCTGGAGAAAAGATGTTGCCACCACCACAGG
This sequence comes from Panax quinquefolius, assembly GCA_020205615.1. NCBI lineage: Eukaryota > Viridiplantae > Streptophyta > Magnoliopsida > Apiales > Araliaceae > Panax > Panax quinquefolius. The sequence continues at coordinate 138,757,626 of CM035160.1, forward strand.
ACATGCCACCATGTTGAAGCTAAAATATCAGCTTTCCTTGATTTCCAAGATTTCAGTCATTATTTAATGCAATAATCAGTATGTATATGTTTTTTTATTCATTAATTGTGTATTCCAGACGATTTGTTAAATTTGTATTGTAATCAAGCATGAAAGATAAATAAAGAGCGTCAACTAGCAAAACATTATCCAGCGAACAATCCTTTTGGGCAAAGTCAATGACATTGAGAATAATTTTTGTGGGCCCCTTCTCACTACCTGGTACAATCCTTTTGAGAGTTTTATATATTCATTTGATCAAAAAATTATCCAAATGAACCTGGAAACGAACTAAAAAACGAATCAATTTATAAGAATTCGGTCAAATCTGTCGCTAAATCAAAGAATGACATATTTTCTAAGTTTATGATTTATTTTCAGAACTTTCTATCTTATAATGATTTGATTGAATCGTCGTTATATACCAATTCAATGACAAGCAAAGACCATTGGAGAAGCGGATTGTTCAAAAGATAGTTATATTAGGAAAGCTCTTGGATGAACAAATAAATATGCTAAAGGAACGAATATTCAAATATTAGAATTAGCCTCACATAAATTATATTGTTAGGTTATCTCCACAACTCAAATAGTGGTTTGTTGCAACTATAAAACTAAACTCATTGTAACTGATGTTTGTATATATGGAAAATGATTCATAGCATGTATTTGTTATGGATAAAAAATAGGTAAATAGTATATCCACCTTATATTAAATAAATTAAGGGTTGAGATTTAAAACACTGATTCGTCTTCCACTAGTTTATTTAGCGGATTCAATAAAAACATTAATTAGACAAATATGCCCCCAAGTCAAGCTATTTAGGCCTAAGGAAAAAATTAAATTCAGGCAATCCGCTAGTTGAACTAGCGGATTTATAATAAAAGTCGGGCCAAATCAAGGAATTCCTACCATGCTATCCAAATCACACAAGGAACCAAATCATGTAAAGGAATCCAAATCAAACAACGAATCCCAAATCCAAATCAGTTAAGTAATCCCAAACATGCTATCCAAATCACAAAATAACAAAATATGTTCAAGCTAGTCAGGCTAAATTAGATTATCACACACAGAATTCCAATACTAAAAAAATACAAACTTTATATTATTATCATATTTATTCATTATAATTCCTTTTTCATATACTCCGAAAAAAATACTAACAGAATTTTAAATGATAAACAAATTATTATCATATTTATTCATCATAATTCCAATTTCACAACACTAAGGTTAATATTATTTTTGTACATCATAATTCGACTCCGTATTGGAATTATATTATAAAAATCTACCCTCTAATCATTCAATTCTATATATATAAGAGATAGATGGTGTATCATACATTACTATTTTTTCCCCCAACTAAATTAACCAAAATTATAAACTTGCCTTCAATAGACATCAAGTAAGAAAACTACACAATTAATCAAGTAAGTCTTCGCACGTCAAAATCGTCCTAATAAGTTTTCAATTATGGCTGAAGATATGTTTAATTCAAGTTCTACAAATTCTTCTCATGATAATATTGACATGGATAATATTGGTGTTCATTACACGAATCAATCGCATATTAAAGTTTCAAAAACTCCATATGAGGGTCAGATTTTTTCTACTATCCAAGAGGCGGAAGAATTTTATAGAACATATGCACGTAGTAGTGGATTTGAAATAAAAATTGGGTCAACTCATAAATATGCTCACTCCAATTAACAATTTGTCCAACATATTTTTTACATGTAAGAAAGCTAGAAAACCAATTGAAAGAAACAAGACGTTGATAAAGTTGAGGGTAGTAAGCTCAAAAGAAAAAGGAATTTTATAGGTCGCACGATGTGCAAAGCTAGAATGTTTGTTGTTCATCTAAAGAAAGAAGATACCTGGAAAGTTTCAAAAATTAAGCTGACTCACAATCATGATTTGGTGACTCCGAGCAAGAAAAATTTCATTCAAACACAAAAAATATAACTCATGTTGCTTGAACCTTAATCGGAACTTTAAATAACACTGGAGTTGAGCCAAGTAAAATGATGAATATATTTAGCATGACTTGAACATATTTTGTCGTCTCAATTATTGATTTAATAATATAAAACATTATGCAGCAATAATTGAGTATAACTGAGTGACTTCTCACGTAAGCATCAATAATTAATACCGTGTGCTACTATGCAACCACGCCAGACATCGTTTTCTTTACCAAGGTAGTTCAACAGTTTAACGGTAAAAACTTTCGTCGTTATTTTTATAAAAAGATAATTATGTCATTTTCTAACTACGACAATACTTCCGTTGTGGGGTCCACCAATGATTGTGTCGTCGTACGAATATTCCCTGACCAATCGAATATTCGCCGACACAACGAATATTCTCCGACATAACGAATATTTTATATCAACTTGCTTACTTTGCAAAATTTTCAAATGTCACCCTTAACTTTAACCTTTATCAATTTAACCATTTACTAATAAAATAATAATTATAAAAAATTGAATACTTTCATTTCGTAAAATTCGGGGTCTTACAGTAAACATTGTACAAATAGGTTTAGTTTTTTTTGTAGATAAATTGATTAATTATATTTTACATATTTACTAAATATTATATATAATATATAATAACAATTAATATACTAATTTATTATTTATTTATTACATGTTAATGACGTCACTAGGTTAATAACGGTTTGACCACTGGTTGGACAAGTGACCCATCCACCTGATACCTTTTTCGGTTCGATGATCGGTCCGGGTCTAAAAACATTGAAGCCAAGTTTCAATGTCTTTATAATTCATCCCCTAAATTAATTGGGCTTACACATCCGTTACATCAAATACTTAATTTCACACAATGTCACCCCCACCCCCAAATTCAATTTTATGCTGAAATTGGCGGGAAGACCCGACCCAAATGGCAACGCAATTGGAGCCTAATGGGATTATACGGTTTGACTGTAGACAAATACAATTGACTTATTTAAAAAATTAATTTAATATCATATATTACAAAAAATATATAATTAAAAAATTATACCCAAATTTTAAAAAATCAAAATAATAGCAATGAATACTACATATGTATCAAAATAAATTATCACATTTAAATTTTAAACTTTTATAAAGATAATTTCCCTAATTTTTGCTTTAAAATAGAAGAAGGTAGAGATAACATAAGATTGTTATTTAGGATAGTTTTATATTTATCAAGTAGTTAGGATATTATTTTTGAATTACCATATATAATTTTCTCTTGATAATCCTTTCCCTTGTAAATCACTTGATTCTAACTTAAGTGATTATGTATATCCCTTGATTCTAGCTTAGGTAGTTATCCTATATGTATATATATAGGACAACTCTCTTTATAAATGAAATAAGCAATATATAATATAAAAACTCAGTTTTATGTTAGCTTTAATATGGTATCAGAGTTATAATGCATAACGACTTATGATCTTTTTTTTTTCATCTTCCGCAGCACTTCTTCTGTCTTTTGCCTACTAATCCAAACAGTCTCAACCCCTAATTCATTCGGGCCTCAGATCTCTATCCGGACGATCAGATCTCAATCCAGATGTACTTCAACGATCATACGTCTATATTCCAAAGAATTTGTCCCTGTTTCTTCTTCTTCTGTTATTCCTCTCTACTTTACTATCACTACTCTTTCTCCAAAAAAAATCATATTTCTATTCCCTGATCGAGACACTTTATTTTCTTTTGATTTTCAAATTCTTCTTCTATTAATGGCTTCCTTAAATTTGGAAAAGTGGCTTAACCTAGAATCATTCCAGGAACCTTGTCCCAATGATTTTCAAATGTATGATGATTATGACAAATATAATTGGTATGTGAATGACCTTCTTACCAACTTCATTCTCCCTAGAAAAATTATAGTTAATCTGTGACCAACTATATTTTTGAGGCGAAATCTCTTGCATACACACTTAATTGAGCCGGAGAACATATTCCTGCAACCGAGCTCATTGAGTGTCTCGTTGATGGTCTTGATGATTCTTTCAATGGTTTTGTTCAAGACTATTATCAAATGAATCCTTTCTTATCATTGGATTTGTTTTCTAGCTTTCTTCATAGCTGTGAATAATTGCAAGGGAAGCGCTTTATTGCACTTCCTGACAATCATTCTGGTCCGTCATCCACACTTCCACAAGTGCACCAAAGCATTGTTGGTGATAGTCCTATTAAGTCTTTAAGTTCTAGTACTATTATTCCAAATTCTGAAGTAAATTTTTTAGCACAAGTTATGTGACAACCCAAAAATTTAAAAAATCTTAAATGATTAAATTAAAGGTTAAAGTTTAAAGCCTAGAATGAAAATAGAAGATTTATTTAAAATTTTTAAGAAAAATCTAAGAAAATGGTACGTTGAAATGATTCAACGATAAGGTTTCGAGAAATAATAAGATCTAAACCGATCGATTAAGAATGATTCGGTATTGTGATTCCAGGGACGAAATCCTTATAAGAGGGGAAAATGTGATAACCCAATTTTTTGGGTAATATTAAAATAAGAATTAAATAAATAAAATTCTTATTAGATAATATGTTGTATGATATTATATTGCATAAGTGGGTATGAACTATGCAATATGTGATGCTTATGCTTAATAAATATATTGGTATTATATATGTATTATATGTAAATAAATTGTAGGGACAATTTATTAAAGGAAATGAGATGGGTAGAATTAAAATAATCTATAACATTAAATTATTTTAATGTGGTGAATTGTGGCATTAAATATATACTTAATGTATAACCACCCTTTTATTGAAGAAATCATGTATTACATTATATATTGGACGTAATGTATGTATGTTTTAATGTAGTAAGTATATTATTATATTTATTAAAGTTAAATTGTTGGAAACAATTTATAGAAGGAAAAGCAAGTAATTAGTATACAAGAATTATTGTATACTTTAAATAAATGATATTAAAATAAATTCTAGAGTTGAATTATTTTAATAAAGAAAAGATATTATTTTATCGTAATATCTTAAGAAAGTAAATAAATTCTTAATTGAATTTATGATAATGAGGTAAGGATATTATATTATAATATCTTTGATATGTAAATAATTGTATTTATATAAGAAATTATGTGTAGCAATTTATTTTATAATTATAAAATAAATATGTAATTTGAGTATGTTATGTTATATTTTATATAATTTATATATCAAAGATGGGTTATGTAAATTATATGATTAGAGATGGTAAAATAAATTAAGGAGATTTATGTAGTAGCTTATAATTTGATTTAATTAAGTTACTAAGATTGGGTAATTAAATAACTTAATAAAATATGGAAGTGAATTATGAAAGTTAAGGAGAATTTATGTAAATAAAAAGTATTTCCTTTATTTATTATTTTGAAATAGTAAGGTTGATTTAATAGTTATAAGCAAATATAAAATAAGCAAGTGGTTATAAAATAATTTTATTTGGAATATTCGTTTGGTCGTAATTAAATAAATATTCTTAATAAATATAACGGAAGCGAATTAGGAAAACGATAAATATAAGAGGGTTAAAAATAACTAATAGTTGATTGTCAATTGCAATCAAGACACGCATTGTTGAATTATTGATCCTTACGTAAGATGGCACTACCAATTTTTCACAAAGAGTTATTGTTCAATATTTTATTTTTATTGATTCAATAATTACCGTTGATATTTTATATTATCGTTGTTCAATAATTGTCAATGCAAGCATTTCCCATTATCGGATCAATAATTCATATTATTTGAATAATATTATTAGATAACATATTGGCAATGTCTAGAAAGTTCTCGCTGAAAGAAGGAGAGATCCTTATTGAAAGCTTCAAACCGTCATTAAATTTAGATGTTTTATTTGTATTTTGCCTGATCGAGGTATTAAAAGATCAAATCTGGCAAGTATTATAGCTTTATAATATTTAATCCAATTGGATCGTTGTAATTTTTGGAAATGTTATACATATATAAGTTGAGTATATGTCCACAAATTTTGAACCGTAATTCTAGAATTGAGTGGCCCCTACTTGGGTGGCAATAATAGCGAGGTAAGTAAAGAAAAAAAAAAATAAATGTCGATCTCAAGTTTTATATCAAATTTGGAACCATTCACGAAGTTACTATTCACGAGTACTATTCAAGCGTGAAAAAATGTTTTTTGTGGAATTTCTATCTTTTGGTGCTCTGAAAGCTTTCAAAAATAATATTCTTTGGCAGGTAGTAAAGATTTAATGATTAATCGATGAATATCTTCGCCCCGTAGTAAAAGATTAATGATTACACTGATGAATATCTTTTTAGTGCAAAGATGAACAGTGTTTAAATGAAATACGCATCGATCGATGAATATCTTTGGCCTTTTAGTGCAAAAGAACAATACTTCTATCGATTTTTTCCTGTTGGAGACTAACGATAATTTGTCAGATATTATCTTAGTCATAAGGTGATTCTTTACTCGGGCTAGTCGAGCTCACCCTTTCCTTGTTGTTCCATTTTTCTTCTCAGAGGCTTTAGTAGTCTAGCTCTGGGGGTATGGAATGAAGGTTCTAGAGAGAGTTGTTTAGTAGTCCTCACCATTTTTGTAAAATAATGTATCAATAAATGTGATGAGGATTTATTTGAGTATAGATATTGCCTAGAAGATAATATTTGTATTTAAACTCACAAGATATATTGTCGATTAACGACATTTCAGATTATAAAGAAAATCCTTCTCGCTAGTGTGTCCTACCTAAGCTTATTTGCTGTTGGTCATATTATAGGGGTATTATGTGATTTGTTAATTTATTTAATTAACCCTTGTTTTATGATAGTTTTTTTAGAATTTTAGAGATATCCATGCAGGAGAAGAATCGATAGTTAAAATTTTAATAATCGCAGAGGTAAAACTAATATTAAAATTAAAGGCAGTGAAAAAAGTCAATAATCGCCGAGCATGTTATGGAAGAGATGTCCAATCTAAAAAGAGAAGATTTAACGCTAACAAATTCTAGGGGAAGAGAACGATTCGCCATTAGAAGAGGAGGGACATATATAACATTTACTAGGTTACGTTATTCTACCGTATTCTTTTAATTGGTAAGTTTGAATGTCAACTCACTAAATAAGTTATTGATTTTCCGGAAGATTTCCTGAGAATTTAATGTACTCCAAAGCCTTAAGTATCGAAAATAAGGAAATGTGGGAAGAGCTTCAAGAACTCAGAGAGAGACTCATTTCAAGACATGTTCGACCATATATACCATCCTCGAAAAATGATATTAAGTAACGAGATTGCACAAAGACTAATTTCCTCAGATAATTTACAAAATAATAAGAGATGGAGATGAAAACCTAGGTACCCAATGATATACGCAGTATAATCGACTTTAGTTAAAGCCGCCAGCCACCCTAATCTTTAGAAATGGCGGTATGAAGAAAGTACAAGGAGGAGTTATTCTTAAGTTTAGAATCAAGGAAGAAGGAATACTTCGAGTCCACTCTAGACTTCAGTCAGTTCCTAACGACTCGGATTCGAGGTACAAGATTGGGCGAATGGAGGCACACAATACACCACTTTGCAATCCATCCTCATAAAGTACTAAAATGGTCGTGATCTTCTAACATACATTGGTGGAACAATACGAAGAGAGAGATTGCAAAGTTTATCTCTCGAAGCGTGTTTAACTTAACGGTTCTGGGAAAGCGCGAAAGCATCTAGTACCTATGGTCCGTCAGAACCACTGAAAGATTCCTTGAATGGAAGTGTAGAACATTATTACCATAGATTTCAAGCTATTTCGTCTTCCTACCTATTTCAAGGCATCAATGCTATTTTGGGTTATTGTTGATAGATTAATCAAATCGCCTATTTCTTGTCGGTTACATAGATTTATTCCTCGAACGCCTTGCCAGATGTACGTGAATGAGATCAGATGTCAGCATTGCACGCCTCGTGATCCATAGTTTCTTTGAGTAGTGACCCAAGATTTATGGGCACGAATTTACTATCTATTCATTACAACCATCCCAAAACGCATGGGCAATCGTAGCGACTCTACTCAAACTCTGAAGATATATTAAAACTCCAGGTCCTAGATTTCAAAGGAAGTCGATAAGTACTCCATCGTGGAATTCTCATACAACAATAGTTATTAAACAAATAAGGGTACGGGTTCCATTCAAGCATTATGGATGATAAATGTCAATACGTTGGATGAGGTAGAGTTACTATAAAGAATTTTCGTAAAAAATAAAAAATCATAATTTATTTATTATTTTGAAATAAGTAAGGGTTGATTTGATTAATGGGACGAGATAGTTTAAGCATGGTTAAATACGCAAATATTTCAAAATAAGCCGCCCCATTTAAGAAAGGTTATAAAATATTCATTTTGTAGGAAATGACCTGGAATATTCAATAAATTCGAACTTTTTCATGGTTTCTGGTTAATTCAGCTGAGTTACTATTCACGAAGTTACTATTCACGAAGTTACTTATTCTATTATTTACTATTCACGCAGTTACTATTCAAGTACTATCTGCATGCATTAAAATGTTTTTTCGAGGAATTTCTATCTTTGGCGCGTAGTATATTCACGATACTTGAAATATTAGGGCTTTGATCATGCTTGATCATTCTTGATTTACCTATATTGTCGATTATGATAAAACAAAAGCACGTATCCTTAATCCTTAATCCTTGGCTTATTACTTCAATCGATTCGTTTCTTAAAAATATATTTCATCATCCTCGCCTTAAATGATGATATTATTGAATATCTTATTCCTGAATAAGTATTTAATGATTAACTGATGAATATCTTCGCCCAGAAGGTAAAGATTAATGATTACACTGATGAATATCTTTAGCCTTTAAGGCAGTATTTAACAGTTATTAAATGAACACGTATCGACCCATGAATATCTTTGGCTTTTGTAGTGCAAAAGATGAATAAAAAGCGTTGTCGTAGATGAATACTGATCGATTAATATCTTTACCAGAGCGCAGCAAAATGATTTGATTCGCATTTATGGATATCACCGATGTTGCGGATAAAATATCGATGACGTTAAAACTAGTAGATTATAGCAGATTTCATTCTACACGAACTCCTTCTATTAATTATTATTTTCGGCCTAATATTGATCCAAAACTTGTCTTTCATCAGATTCATCGATTTTTCTCTCGCTTCGACTAACGGCAATTTGTCAGACATTATCTTAGCCATAGTATTCTTTGATCGGCCAAGTTGAAATTTCACCCTTTCTTCGTTGTTCCATTTTTCTTCTCGTGAAGAATGGAACGACGATAGCATAAAGACTTTACGGGAAAATTTCAGAATATTTCAGGTAGAGAGTCAGTTAGGGAATCCTCACCATTTTGTAAAAATAATGTATCAATAAACGTGATGAGGATTTAGAGAGAGAAAGAGAAAAGAGAATAAAACAATTTATAATGAAAAGAATATAATCTATTGTATTAAAATAATTTATGGAAAAGAAATATGGATTGATTTGTTCCATCATAAGAATTTATTTTAATTATGAAATTTAGTTTCATAATTAGTGGAGTAATTTTTATACATATTATAAATGTATAAATATCCAATTTTGATTATTAATTGGAATACATGTTATTATAATGTATAAATTAAATAATGGAATTACATGTGATGATAATATTTGAAAACAAATTATAATTGTAATGAGAATGTGGCATATCATATGTAATGGGTATCCATAATAGGAATTGGATTGGAGTATTAAAGTATAGGTGAATAGGTGATAAGACGTTAAATAGAAGAAAAAAAAAAAAACAAAGCAGTTCTCTCCAAGCCCCTGCCATCCTATCCAAAGAAAGAAAAAAAGAAGCAGCCCACTATCCTTTTCCATCCGTTCTAAATCAGTCGCAGCCCCTCCACCATTCCAAATTATTTTCTTTGCTTTTAACTTTTCATGTAACCAAGCTACCAAATTCTTTCAAAACAAGAGCCATCATCTGAGTTTGTAGAAGTCATAAAGTAACATACTGTCAAGAGAAGAATTCAAACCAAATTAAACAAGCTTGAAAGTAAAGATTTGGTTATAGTACCAAATAAGAGGTATGATATGTTCTCTTGTTTAATTAATAGAAATTCAGTAATTAATGTTGTTATTGACATGTTTGGTTGCGGAGGTTATTTGAATGGTGGAATCAAATAGATTAATTTTGAAGGGAGATGGAATGACTACATGTTCAAAATCCATAAAAATATCCCTTTTCATGATATGCATATTACATGTTCGGTAAAATGCTTTAAAGAGACTAGTATGCTAAAACTTGAGACTTGCTTAATATGTTGAGCAAGGTAGTGTATATACATGAATAACTAGTCATACTATCTATTTGAGATTATTTTTGTAAAACTGTTAGAAGATAAGAAGCTCTATAAGTAATGGGAGAATTAATATCTGCAGGCTAACCTTTATTTGTTGGACAGTTTTTTGGACTGAGCTTGAGGACCATTTGTGCTTTTGATTTATGTCTAAAAGCTTAATTTGATGATTGTATGTTATAGCCCTCTAAGTTCTGAAGATTTCCTAACTTGAATGAAACAAAACGGAGTTAAAACGAATCCGTGGTGAAGATTTTAGTAAACCATGTCTAGAAAAAAAATTTGAATGAACAATGACTAGTGTCAAATTCTGGAATAGCTATGTTACCTGAAAAATTCTGAGTTTCTGGGTAGTTGTAGTGCACTGAGTTAGGAACCCATAGGCTTTGGAATGACCTCATTCCGACCTCGGATGATGGAGTTATGGTGATTGGAAGGAAATGTGTCGAATTTGTCAAACTGGAAGTCAGTAGCGGGACGTGCTATTCAGGACACTGTTTCGATCAGTTAATGTTTTCAGAAAATTCTGGGCTTTTGGTATGTTATATTACACTAAATAAGCTTTACATGGACTCCAGAACGGACTAATTCCGACTTCGGAGCAAAGAGTTATGACCGTTCAAAGTAGTCGCGTCAAAACTGTCTAATCAACTCGGGGCAGTCACCTTGAACAAATTTTCTGGAATTCTGTGTTTTGAATTTGGAAATGGTCAAAGAATAAGAGTTGTATCCCCGGAAGTTAGCTTCGCATGGGCGCAAGAATCGCTCAAAAATGTTTTAAAACGAATTAGTTATGACTGTTTTAGCGAGAGAGGGTAAAGCTGGGAAAAAGTTAAAAACTGTTTTGATTGGGCATTTTTAAGTTCTGTTTTGGACTGCCTATGATTTCTAAAATGAGTGGCTTATATTTTTTAAATATATTCTCCTATGATATCTACAATATATCCAAATTGGGACAGAATCGGTTTAGCGAATTAGGAATTTGAAAATCGCAAAACGCACATCGAGTACTTGGGGATGCCCAATCAAGGCCAAGCACGTCGAGCTACGCTGGGCCAAGCTTCTGGCTGTGCCCAGCTGTGGCGCTGTTTAGATGTCGTCGTGTTTTGCTTATATGGTTTTGATAATTTTGCATGTGGAAATGGAATATAAATGAAATAATGCAAATGTGTGAAATGATTTAACATTTATAATTTATAAATTATATATACATTTGATGTGTAAGCTAAACTATAGTTTACGTATAAAAGTATGAGAATTCATGAGATATGAATGGTTATAAACCAAGCATGTAACGTAATGATATGCTAAAGCCGTGTCAAAGTCTTTTAAAATGTAAATTCGTTCAATATACAAGAGAAACAATAAAAGTATTATGTAAATGTAAGTTTACATGTGCGGAGCCTATTGGTGTAATGAAATATAAAGATTTATATTTTAGAATGGAATGTGTTAATATTGAATGTAAAATTTGAAAACAAAAGGGTTTTCGAAATGACGATTATGAGAACGGAATCAAGAATTTATTAAAGGACATATGTATAAAACTAATATACATATGAAATGAGATTTCAATTTATTCGCGAGAGAACATTAAGCTATGGATACACTATGTGAATTAATGATACGAGACATCTGTGTACGTAATTATATAATGAGTTAGTATATGGACTAACACAATGATATAAAATGCGAAGTTAAGTTATTAATAAAGTAAAGCATTCACATACGTGGCGATAGCATGGTTTAGCACATAAACTATCAAAAAGGCATGGAAATTACGAAAGTTACGGAAGTGATGAGATACGCTATGTTTACGCTATAAAAGCTATGTATAAACCATACAGTCCCAAGCTTACAAATAGAGGCAAGAAATATTTCTATAAATAGATATAAATGGTTTATGCTTTGAAATGTAAAGTATTTATATACTAAAACCATGAGGGAACCTTTTTGGGCATAAAAAAGAGAGGTTATAATGAAAGAAAGTTTCTAAAGAAACGTGAAATAGTTTTAAGACGAAAAAAAAAGATTATAGTTAATGTAAATAAATTAGTTTACATTGAGTATGTGAATTTAGTATGTGAAACTAATGTGTGTATGAATATATATTCAATTTGTGTAGGATCATCACCAAGCAGATAAGTTATAACATTAAACAGCACTCGAGGCAAGTTTCTCAATTTATTTATGTAGACTTATAATTGCTATAGATAATTGTTAGCATGATTTATGTTTATGAGTATGTAATACCTATGAACTGCATTATTTGCTTTGTGAATGATGACTGTCAAATTATGACTAATTATTGAATTGAGTCGGGGAACTCAATATATATGTGCAATGAATTAATGACATGTACAAGACATGTGTAGTATGCTATGGTATGTATGTTGTTACCAGGAGGATATAAATGTGATAATTCATTTGTAATATGCTTGAACACCAAGAATATAAATGCATGAACTGAATGTGAAACCTATGTGTTATGTGATGCATGATAGACTGTTAGACTTGCTGGGCCGTCGTGCTCAATCTTGCTTAATTTGCAGGTTAAAGTTATGATGCGATCTATCGTGATTAGGAGCGCATGAAAAGAAGACTAGTGATTTAATTGAGATTGTGTTGAATCATTTGATGGTATTTACATGTGTAAACCACAAAGAAGTAAATCTTTGAATAATTCAATAGATGAAGATCATTTGTTCTGAATTAGGAATATGTTTGAAATAATAAATTGTACATATATTCATATCTATTCAGATTAAATAAATCATGTAATAAATATGATTCTAGTATAAAGAAGAATTGTAAAGGTTGCGATTCAGGGAATAAATGGAAAGAACGAAAAAAAAAAATTCGCATTTTTAGCTATTTTAACATTAAATAATGTTTTAAAGCTAGAACAAGATAATATTAACGCACAAGAACAGGAAGGAAAATAGTCCCGATTTTGGGGTCGTTACAAGTTAAATCTCCATCAATCTCTCTTTTCTCCCCTAAATTCGATAAAAATGAATCTCTTTCTTTGCTTGCTAAAAATTTGTTTTTGGTTGTTCCTGCTCATTGCCATGTTCCAAACTATCAACTACTAAAATCCTTTTTCTCTTAATTGCAAGGTCATTCTCATCCTTATTCGGATGTCTTTGCGAATTCATTTTTAGTTTGTTTATCATCTTCACCTCATTTAACAAATGAGCGAATGTTTTCTCTCAACACATCCCACATTTCATATCTTGATGGATTAATGGAATTTTCTAAATGTGTTCATGGAAATCTAATACACGAAGTACAAGAAAGTCCCTATTTGTTGCAAGTGTGCAAACAACCAAACACTTTCCAGTATTATTGGTTATATCGTTACTTATCATGCATGCTATGTTTCTATTTTCTCTCTCATAGAAATTGTTTGTGTTCTCCATTCTTCGACGTGTTATTATTTCACTGATTTTACAGTCGTATGACTATTCTTCTATTCTTCCGAGTTTAAGCTCAAGCTCCAATTACCTTCGTTTCGTTTGTGGAGGTGTATTAGAGAAATAACATAAGATTGTTACTTCCTCCGTCCCATGATAAAAGTCTTTATTACTATTTTGGGTAGTCCCATGTTAAATGCCCACTTTCCTTTAATAATCAAACTTTTACACATTTTTTCCTATTATGCCCATAACTTTAAATATCTCATACTTTTCTTATTCTAATTCTCTCTCCATATTTAATAAGTATGGAGAGAGAATATTTTGAATTGAATAGCTAAAAAGTCACTCTCTCACCTACATTGAAAATAATTAATGACATATTATTATAGACAATTTTGTCATTTTAATCATCTTCTTAATATGCGTGAAAAGTCCACCAGGACTTTTATCCTGGGACGAAGGGAGTATTTAGGATAGTTTTATTTTTATCAAGTAGTTAGGAAATTATTTTTGAATTACCATAATTATCCCTTGAGAATCATTTTCCTTGTAAATCAATTGATTCTAGCTTAAGTAGGACAACTCTCTTTGTAAATGAAATAAGCAATATAATACAAAAACTCAGTTTTCTGTTAGCTTTAATAGAGCGGAAAGAGATTATTATTACCTTCACTTTTACAAGAAGGTAAGGAATTGAGCTTCTCTTCTTTCTTTCAGTGGGTCAACTAGAGTTCTTCTTTATATGGATGGCAGTGGGGCAACGGCTGAGTTGGGGAGGAAAGATAGGGAGGTGCGACTAGGTGGGTGGGAGTGGAGGCGCGACTGGGTGAGTGAGCCTTCGAGGAGAGGCGACTGAGATGAGTGAGGCTGTGAGGGGAGGCGGGGCACTGAGGTTGGAATTTTTTTTGGGGCCAAAATAGCACTTAATATTTACAGACAGTTCGATCTCAACTGTCTACAATGTTCTTTATTTGAGACGGTTTTACAAAAACTCTCTCTAATATTCAAGTATTGGAGATGGTTCCAACTATACCGTTACGAATAGTTCTACTTTTTAAGACATTTGAAATAACCGTCTCGAATGTGAGTTTTGATGACGGTTTTAGTCATTGTTTTAAAAATTATTGTTGGACCACCTCTTTACTTAAAAGGTTAACCTATTAGGTTGAGGCTTTATCATACTTATTAACCAATCTACACTTGAATTTAACGATCCATCCCACATCAATTCTGTGTAGACGGGCCCAATAAGCATGTTGGACCACCTCATTACCTAAAAAGTTAACCTATTAGGTTTAAACTCTACCATACTTATTAACTCATCTGTACTCTTGAATTTATCCGATGTGGAATTCATGTGAAATATCCCAACAACTACTCACTATTGGCCCCCTTTTTTTTGGTAGTGATATGGTGGATGAGTAGATCTGGGAAGAATAAGAGTTGAAGATAATGGTGAGGGAGAGCTAAAAGCTATTTTTTTTAATTGTATTTAGAAATATTGTAATTTTTTAATGAAATCAAACCGTATTTTAATACAGCTAAACAGTATAAAACTATGAATCTTGCCAAAAATTATGTATTTCGGTCAATTTTTGTTTATGTAACAGTTATGTAAGCCCAATTATTTTAGAGGCCAAATTGTGAGAAAGGTGAAACGTTAGTGTAACAAAAGTGTATTTTTCCCTCAACTCTTTAAGGGTATATATCATTTATATTATCTTCAGCTTTCCCTAAATTTTTTTCTTCATTACACATTAAGCATGTGTCTACAATTTTTTGTCTTTCCAAAGATATTTTCAAGAGTGAAAGTATCTAAAATACTCTTTATTCGACAGGAGTGAAAGTATCCACAATAAAGAAGAGAGAAACATATACAACACATTATTAATGCAACATTCTGTAAAAGTAGGATAAGATGGATATAGGTGCAGCCGGCAGCGTTTGCGAGGTTAGGATAAACCTATTCAGTTTACTGTGCTAATATTAGCTAATCTAACAAATATAACTAGTTTTCACAAAATAATAATAATAATAATAATAATAATAATAATAATAATAGTAATAAACTCATTAAAATTCTATTGAACACATTCATAGTGCGGTTAAGGTAAATGTTTGTCCGTCGTTTTACAATATGATATGTTATATGAAGTTAAACCTTTAATTTCGAAGTAAGATTTTTATGTTATATGAAATAAAATTGTTAAATTCACAATATTTTTTATTATTTTTATAATAAAAGTGTCGTTGTAGATGTATAGTGACGGTGAAAATTAACTGTCATTATATGATCTATAGCGACACTTTTTGTTGTGAAAATAATATTTTTTGTTGTATGAAATTATTTGATTTCTATTGTGTACATCATGATATGGCATGCATGATGTAAGAGTTTTATTTGACTTTCTTTTTTTTCTATAAAAAAATAACATACTAAGGTTTGTGAACAACATAGTTGATGAACTAAAAAACAATTCATTGATTCTTTTCAAAATACTCGTGCTAGCATACACTTGAGTTAGAGTTATATATACAAGAGTAATTTAATAGAACAGATAAGAATAAAAGAAAAAAAATTGTAAGAACTTATTGGTGGACTGAGGGCAACAGCTAGTAATTTTTGAATAATAATTAATATCATTGACTTTCAAGTTTTTCATTACAAGATGCATGTGATCCTCTTTTCTATATGTTGCCTTCATGTCTTCTGAGCAGTCGCACAGCCAGAAATATTTTTTTTAGTGGGGTTAAAATTATTATTAAATTATAAATAATTTGGTGGGGGTTGGGGACAGAATTTTCGAGTCATTTTTTTTTAATACTTTTGTACTTTTGGGTCACACACACACACACATTATATATATATATATATATATATATATATATATATATATATATATTACAATGACAATATAATACGTAATAATATATGCTATATATATACTATATTAACTCGTAATAAAAAAATTTAATCACAACTATTCAAAATTAAGTAATTTATTATTTATTTTTAAAAATAATACAAATTAAATTATTATTTAGTTTAAAATATTATAGAGAGATATACATATATTTAGAAGATATGAATCATGTGGTTAAAATTTGATTGACAAAGTTATAAATTTTTAATTTGACACTGTATAATAGAAAATTTATAAAATTTTAGTGGGATCAATTTATATATAATACTTAAAAATTTTAAATTTTACTTTACATTATAAAATTTTTTTTTTTTTCTAATGGGGTCAATTGATCCTGTTAACGCCTGATTTTGTACGCCTGACGAAATCACCAAAACAGTAGGCCAAACTCACGAAATACATTCACATTCACATAAACATAAATAAAGAGATATAAAGTATGAACACAAGATTTACGTGGAAACCCAATTGGAAAAAACCACGGAGGAGAGAGAGAGAGTAATCCACTATAATAATATTGGGAGTACAATTAAGTTGTGTATCTGTGTTGTATCTCTTGTTGTGACGCCCCCAAAATAGGTATACAACACCCATTCTGAGTCGCCAAATACATGGTACAGAAAGCAAATTACAACTTCAATAATACAATTGTCATGCAAAATACGACAACACATATTGTGAGTTTAAATACAAATATTGTCTTCTAGACAATATCCACACTCAAAACAATTATTCAAACACTATTTTACAGAAATAGTGAGGACTGCTAAAACATCTTTCTAGAACCATCACTCCGCACTCAGACTAGTTCTGCTATGTTCTCACCTCCCGAGAAAAATGGAACAAAAAGGAAAAGGGTGAACTCAACTAGCCCGATAAAGAATATTATGACTAAGATAATATACAACAAATTATCGTTAGTCTTCAACGAGGAAAAAATCGATAAAATATAATAGCCAACAAGTTTTAGATCAACAACTGCAATGAAATAAAATCCATTAGAAGAGTCAAGTAGAGAATGAGTTCTACTATCTTCTAAGATTTAAAAGTCAATCATCAATATTTTATCCTCAGAACAACAATCAATATACATCTTTAATCAAATATTCATTTTTTTTTGCACTACTGAGCCAAAGATATTCATTTGTATCACCAATTAAGTCATGTTCATCTCAACACCTATTCATCTTTGCACTACGGACCAAAGATATTCATCAGTTAATCATTTATCTTTTCACTACAGGCCGAAGATATTTAGTAATATCATCATTTAGGACTGAGGATGATGAAAAATATTTTAAAGAAAACGAATCCAGTGAAACGGTTTATCCAAGATCAATAATACTTCATAAATACCAATTTTGAAGCAGAATTCAAGAATAAAAATCAAAACATGGATACAATCAAAGATAGTAACCATAATAGACATCTTGGACAAAAAGAAGAAAATTTCATTTTTCGATGAATAGTGTCGATTTGTGAATATAGTCTTAGTATCGTGAATAAGTAACCCCCGACACAAAAAGTTCAAATTTGATAAAAATTCGGATCAATACTTGGCGTAATGATATTGAAGAAATAATATTATATATATGAAGAAAATAACATCCCTTACCTCAAAATATCGAGACTTACGATCGGAATATCGGTATAAGGTCAAGGAAACTTGCACCGATGAATAAAAACTCACAAAGTATCTAAATACTCACAAAATACACTCAATAATCTAGAGAGAGAGAGAGAAAAAACTGTTTTTGGTGTGATTTTCAATTCTAACTTAGCCCTCTATTTATAGGAAAATGTTAGCAGACTTTACCTCTGAACCTCACATGGGCTTTACTCGCTACTATTCTCACCCACCACATTTGAAATAAATTCAAAGACATTTCTTCACCAACCACAAGTGGGGCCCACTCAATTCTAGAATTTTCTACCAAAATCAATTATAAACCTAATTTCAATCAGATACCTCTTAAAATTCATAACAAATCATACGTTCATTTTAACGGTTCAAAATTTGTGGACATATACTCAACTTATATATGTATAACATATCCAAAAATTACAACGATCCAACTACGGATTAAAAATTATAACTCACACAATATATCTCAAAAACACTTTGGTTTAATTTTTAATACCTTCATTCCGATAAAAATCTTGATAAAACACCTCAACATTAACTCCTTCATTTTAACCACAATAAATATATCCAACATTTATATCCACATAAAATAAATATTTCCTTATCATATGAATCAATAATTAATTATTCACAAATAATATTACGAATCACATTTATGACAACCGGTAGTTCCCAAGAAAGAGGGGCTTTCAATAAGAATTTCTCCTTATTGGCCGCATGATTAGGTGACCAAACCTCTCCTCGACAGAACTTTCTAGACATTGCCAATAATGCTATCTAATAATATTATTCAAATGATATGAATTATTGATCGATAATGGGAAATCTCATGTCAAATGACAATTATTATTGAAACAACAATAATATAAAATATCAACGCAAAGAATTATTGAATCAATAAAATAAAATATTGAATAAGTAACTTCACCGTAATAATTATTGAGTAGTGCCTTCTTACGTAAGGATCGATAATTCATTAATCACATGCATCCACGCAGACATCTTGTATTTTAATCACCGGGTATTCCAACGATGTTACTTGATAATAACTACTGCCATTATTTATAAAAACTCAAACTTGTCGTTTTCTTCATCCGACAGGTTATTACATTATGGGGCCCACAAATGATCTGCTACAGTAAATGCGAATATTCCCCGACAACAAGAATATTCCACGACCAAACGAATATTCCCAACAACAATGATTATTTTATAACCACTTGCATATTTTACAAAATTTGCACATTTCACCCATAACCGAATAATTATATCAAATTAATACCTTATTATTCACAAATATAATTAGAGGGAAATTGATTTTATTTAATATAAGTTGAGGTCTTACAACCTCCCTCCTTATGAAATTTCGTCCTCGAAATTGACATACGATGCACTGTGTTTGAAAAGGTGAGGATACCTCGCTTTCATTTACGATTCCAACTCCCGGGTCATTTCTTCATAAAGCATGGTTTCTCCATAAAACCTTAACTTGTGGTATAACCTCTTGGTGCGTAGGACATGCTTATTTCCTATCCAAGATCTTAACAGTGCTTCTTCGTACGTTAAATCTTGATTATCTCGTCTGGTTCTAACTAACGATAATATGGTTGGGTCTTTCACATATTTACTGAAGCATGGATATGTGAAAACATTATGAACACGAGACATACTTGGAGGTAATCTTGAGTCTATAGGCCACATTTCCTATTCGGTCAAGAATCTCAAATGGACCAATAAATCGTGGATTGAGCTTTCTCTCTTCCCAAATCTTGTAACTCCCTTCCATGGTTCAACACGTAACAATACATGATCCCCGATATTAAATTCTACGTCTTTTCGATGAAGATCCGCATAACTCTTTTGTCGATCTTGTGCCATTTAGATATACGTTGTCGAATCATTTGGATCTTTTACGTAGTCATGCGTACTAATTACGGTCCCAACAACGTTGCTTCTCCCACCTCGTCCCAAAGATCTTTGGAGAACGACACTTTTCGTCCATCTGACGCCTCAAATGGAGCCATACGCTATACTTGCTTGATAAGCTGTTGTTGTAGGAGAATTCCACCAGTGGCAATACTTATCCCAACTTCCTTTAAAATCTAGGACACAAAGTCTTAATAGATCTTGAAGGGTTTGAATAGTCCTCTCTCGATTGTCCGTCCGCTTGAGGATGGTATCTTGCAACTGAATCGTAAATCCGCGCCCATAGCTTTCTGCAAGCTAACCCAAAATCGTGAAGTGAATCTTGGGTCACGATTCGAAACTATGGATACTGGCATACCATGCAATCTCACAATCTCATTCACGTACATGTGAGAAAGACGTTCAAGGAAATAAGTCTCACGTATCGGTAAGAAATGGGAAGACTTGGTTAATCTATCAACAATAACCCAAATCGCATCTATGCTTGGGAAGACCTGTAACGAAATCCATAGTAATGTGTTCCCACTTCCATTTCGGAATCTCAAGTGGTTGTAATGGACCCTTTGGCACTTGATGCTTCGCCTTTACACGTTGACAAGTTAAACACCTCGAGATAAACTTCGCGATCTCTCTCTTCATATTGTTCCACCAAAATGTAGGTTGAATATCATGATACATTTGGTACTCCCGAGATGGATTACCAAACGGGGTGTTGTGTGCCTCCATCATGATTCTATGCTTCAAGTCGAAATCGTTAGGAACACAAAGTCCGGAGTTGAATCTAAGTATTCCTTCTTCATCGATTCTCACTTCGGAATAGCTCCTTCTTGCACTTTTCTTCATATACGATCGACTCCAGTCCGTAGCTTGAGCGACTTTAACTTTATCGATTAAAGTCGGGTTTACTCGTATATTCGCCATCATCATGTGGGTCCTCGAGTCTTTAATTCTACCTCCATCCTTTGCAAGTCATCATGAAATGGGTCTTTGCATTGACAATATCGCACTCGTGCTTTCGTATATGATCTTCTACTCGATGCGTCACTCTACGTTCGCTTTTCCGGGATGATATTGAATAGTGTGATCGTAATCTTTCAATAGTTCAAGCCAACGTCGTTCTTGCGCATGTTGAGTTCTTTTTTGGGTGAAGAAATATTTGAGGCTTTTATGGTCCGTATAAATCTCCACTTTCTCCCCATACAAGTAGTGTCTCCAAATTTTCAACGCGAATATGACTGCTGCCAACTCTAGATCATGAGTAGGATAATTCCTCTCATATTCTTTGAGTTGTCGTGAGGCATAGGCTATGACTTTCCCATGTTGCATGAGAACGCATCCTAACCCTTTGCCTGAAGCATCGATGTATATAACAAATCCATCATGTACGGATGGTATTGCGAAACAGTGCAAAATGAGTCTCCTCTTGAGCTCTTAGAAACTCTTCTCGCATTCCTCGCTCCATACAAATTTTGTATCTTTACGAGTCAACTGAGTTAACGGAGTAGCGATTCGAGAAAATCCTTCCACGAATCTCCGATAATTACCAACTAAGCCCCGAGCTACGCACTTGATCCACCGACTTTGGTTGCTCCCAACTTTGTCTTTGCTTGATCTTCGCCAGTCGACGGATACTCATGTTTTGACACCACGTGCCCAAGGAATGCTACTTCCTCGAGCCGAACTCACATTTCTTGACTTGGCATAAAGCTTGTTTTCACGAAAGATTTTCAAGTATCAGCTTCAAATGGTGCTCATGATCTTCACGGCTTTTGGAATAGATGAGGATGTCATAAATAAAGACAACAATAAACTGATCCAAATATTCCTTGAATACACGGTTCATCATATCCATGAAAGCAGCAGGAGCATTAGTCAATCCAAAAGACATGACTAAGAATTCATAATGCCCGTACCGAGTTCTGAAGGCAGTCTTTGGAATATCCTCAGTTTTAATCTTCAGCTGATGATATCCAGAACGAAGATCGATCTTTGAAAAGAATTATGCTCCTTGCAACTGGTCGAACATGTCATCAATGCGAGGTAGCGGATACCTATTCTTGATGGTGACATGGTTTAATTCTCGGTAGTCAATACAAAGTCGCATACTCCCGTCTTTCTTCTTTATGAATAAAACAGGAGCACCCCAAGGAGATGTACTAGGACGAATGAAACCTATGTCTAACAATTCCTGTAGTTGGACTTTTAACTCCTGAAGTTCAATAGGAGCCATTCGATATGGGGTTTTAGAAATGGATTTTTTACCCGGCTCAAGGTCAATAAAGAATTCAACATCACGTTCTGGGGGTAGACCGGGAAGTTCTTCAGGAAATACATCAAAAAATTCTCTAACAACAGAAATATTATTCAAATCTGACTTGTCTTTGTTCAAATCCATAACATGGGCTAAGAAAGCTTGACATCCGTTTTTCAATAAACGAATAACTTTATGGCTTGATATGATAGTGATGATTTTAGTGGTTTAGTTGTTTGAATTAAGTATGACGGGTTGGTTAGGAATATAAAACTAACAACAACTTACGAAAATAATCAATTTTGGCATGATGAGTGGTTAACCAATCAATTCCTAAAATCACATCAAAAGCAAGTATCTTTAAAGATATAAGATCAATGAGTAATGTGATAGTGCCAACTTGGATCATGCAAGATTTATAAACCGTAGATGTAACGAAGGTTTCACCCAACCAGGAGTTTCAACGAGATAAGTCAAAGTCCAATTTCTCCTGAGTCAAGTTTAAAAGTTGAGCACAAGCGGGAGAGATAAAAAGAATGGGTAGAATCGGTATCTAGTAAGGTATAAACTTATGAAGAGTTCAAGATTAGCTTACCCAGTAATCACCTCGTTCGGGTTCCTCGCGTTTTGGCGATTCACGACAAAAACGCTCTTCCGAGAACCGCCGATTTCGACTTATCTGGGATGACCCTTGGAGTTACCATCCCCGATTGAACTTGGTTTTCTCTACGAAATAATCCCGAGCTATGTGGCCTTCCTTTCCACAATTGTAACATACCTTGAATTGTTGTGGGCGGTTTGGGTTGATATGTCCCTCTTTCCCGCATTTGTAATATACGACCGGTGGTCGTTCTCCTCCCCTAGAAATAGTTGATGTTGGTGCTGACGTCTTTACACTATCATTGTTGTACCTTCTCCTTTTGAAATCTCCTCCCGACTCGCTCCTTCTATTATCACGTACGATTACCACCAGTGGGTTCTGCTTTTATCCGAATGTTTTCCTTCCCTCGGTTGTTATTGCTCGATGACCACTTGCCGGTATGACCACAGTTGTGTTCCCTCGGTTGAACATACTCATTATCTCGCTCTAATAATTGAGCCATGTTTACAACATCCGAATATAAAGAAAAATTATGAGAGATAAGATATTGTCGAATCTCGGGCTTTAGACCTCTCGAAACATCCTCGTCATTCGTTCCTCATTTTCGACCAAATGAGGTGCAAACCTGATAACTCTCAGTAAACTTACCCTCGTCTTGGGACACCGCTCATATTGTTTTGTTCGATCGATAAACTCCACCTCCTTCATATAGATGAATACTTTTAGGAAAGTACTTGTCATTGAATAGTTTCTGAAATGTTTCCCCGAGACATCTTTGAGTGCGGTTTGGTGGGTATGCTTCTATGAACTCCCACCATGAGTCCGCCTCACCATGAACATAAAAGGTGGCGAATGGAACCTTCGTTCCTCCGTGCATCCCAAGACATCAAATATCTTGGTAATTTGCTTGACCCACGTTTCCGCCATGATCGGATCCAACTTTCCTTAAATTCTGGTGGTCCCAACTCTTTGAACTGCTTGGTTGTTTGTGACAAGCCATGCATTCTATCATTTCCACCCGTATTACGTGCACGCAGAGTCTCCTCGTGCGGTTTTGCATGAACTAACAAAAAGCTCCTAAACATTCCATCATTCATCGTTTGCTTGGTAGTGTTGTTTACGGAGGAATATTGCCTTCATTGCATGTTCTCTGGTTTGTAACTAAAGGTTGTTCCACAGTCTCATACACTCCATTGTTAACGTTCTCGGTAGCCATTCTTAAATCATCGCTATAAAACAAGGGTTAATTAAACAAATTAACATATCACATAATATCCTATATTATGAAAGTGACCAACAAATAAGCTTAGATAAGACACACTTTAATAAGGATTTACTCATCTCTTCCCTCCTAGTTCTATTCCCCGATCTCCGCCAGAGACCATATCCTAAGCTCGATACCAACTGTGGCGCCCCCAAAAATAGGTATACAACACCCATTCTGAGTCGCCAAATACATGGTACAAAAAGTAAACTACAACTTCAATAATACAATTGTCGTGCAAAATACGACAACACATACTGTGAGTTTAAATACAAATATTGTCTTCTAGACAATATCCACACTCAAAACAATTATTCAAACACTATTTTTTACTGAAAATAGTGAGGACTTAAAAAACATCTTTCTAGAACCATCACTCCGTACCCCGACTAGTTCCTGCTATGTTCTCACCTCCTAAGAAAAATGGAACAAAAAGGAAAAGGGTGAGCTCAACTAGCCCAGTAAAGAATATTATGACTAAGATAATATACAACAAATTATCGTTAGTCTTCAACAGGGAAAAATCTGATAAAATATAATAGCTAACAAGTTTTAGATCAACAACTGCAACGAAAACAGCAATCCATTAGAAGAGTCAAGTAGAGAATGAGTTCTACTATCTTCTAATATTTAAAAGTCAATCATCAATATTTTATCCTGTAACAACAATCAATATACATCTTTAATCAAATATTCATTTTTTGCACTACTGGGCGAAAGATATTCATTTGTATCACCAAATGGTCATGTTCATCTCAACACTGTTCATCTTTTGCACTACGGACCAAAGATATTCATCGATTAATCATTTATCTTTTGCACTACTGGTAGAAGATATTTAGTAATATCATCATTTAGGACCGAGGATGATGAAAATATTTTTAAAAAATGAATCCAATGAAACGGAAGGACAAATAGTAGGGATTAGATAACGGTTTATCGAAGATCAATAATACTTCATAAATACCAATTTTGAAGCGAAATTCAAAATAAAGATCAAAACATGGATCTGATCAAAGATAGTAACCATAATAGACATCTTGGACAAAAAAGAAAAATTTCATTTTCTATGAATAATCTTGATAATAGTGTCGTATTAAGTGAATAGTAACCCCAGACACAAAAAGTTCTAAATTTGATAAAAATTCGGATCAATACTTGGCGTAATGATATTGAAGAAATAATATCATATATGAAGAAAATAACATCCTTACCTCAAAATATCGATTACTTACGATCGGAATATCGGTATATAAATTTGAAGGAAACTTGCATTGATGAATAGAAACTCACAAAGTATCTAAATACTCACAAAATACACTCAATAATCTAGAGAGAAAGAGAAAAACTTGTTTTACGGTGTGATTTTCAATTCTAACTTAGCCCTCTATTTATAGAAAAATGTTAGCGGACTTGACTGCCGACTGACGATGGCTTTACTCCGCTACTATTCCCACCCACCACATTTGAAATAAATTCAAAGACATTTCTTTACCAACCACAAGTGGGGCCCATCAATTCTAGAATTTTCACCAAAATCATTTATAAACCAAATTTACGAATCGATCACCTCTTAAAATTCATAACAAATCATACGTTCATTTTTAACGGTTCAAAATTTGTGGACATATACTCAACTTATATATGTATAACATATCCAAAATTACAACGATCCAACGGTTGGATTAAAAATTATAACTCACACAATATATCTCAAAAACACCGGTTTAATTTTTAATACCTTCATTCCGAAAAAAATCTTGATAAAACACCTCAACATTAACTCCTTCATTTTAACCACAATAAATATATCCAACATTTATATCCACATAAAAATAAATATTTCCTTATCATATGAATCGATAATTAATTATTCACAAATAATATTATAGAATCACATTTATAATAAAACGGTAGTTCCTCTAGAAAGAGGGGCTTTCGATAAAATTTCTCCTTATTGGCCTTGATTAGGTGACCAAACCTCTCTTGATGAACTTTCTGAGACATTGCCAATAATCTATCTAATAATATTATTCAAATAATATAAATTATTGATCCGATAATGGGAAATCTTGTGCGATGACAATTATTAAAACAACAATAATATAAAATATCAACGACAATTATTGAATCAATAAAATAAAATATTGAATAATAACTCATCGTAATAATTATTGAGTAGTGCCTTCTTACGTAAGGATCGATAATTCATCAATATTGTGCATCCACGCGTATTCATCGTATTTTAACCACCGGGTATTCCAATAGTGTTAATGAGTAATAACTACGCCCATTATTTATAAAAACTCAAACTTGTCGTTTTCTTCATCCGACGGTTATTACATTATGGGGCCCTGAAATGATCAATTGCAGTAAATACGAATATTCCCCTGAACAACAAGAATATTCCACGACCAAACGAATATTCCCCGACAACAATGATTATTTTATAACCACTTGCATATTTTGCAAAATTTACACATTTCACCCATAACCAGATAATTATATCAAATTAATACCTTATTATTCACAAATATAATTAGAGGAAATTCGATTTTATTTAATATAAGTTGGGTTCTTACACTTGTGCCCTATGATATTATATTCTATTCTCCCTCCTTCCAAACCCTAGATTGTAGCCGTATATATAGAAGTAACCTCCACCTGCATCCAACTAGGAGAAGGATTCCTTATCCCTCCAAATAAGAAAATACAATCCTATCTTAATAAGGACTCTCTCTTTGTCAAAATAAATATATTATGGGTCAACACTAAATTTAGCCTATTAAATAAATTGGGTTACACCTTGGCTAGACCCAAATAATCACACTCCAACATTGCCCCCAGTCTCTTATTTATAAAGAACTTATAAATGAGAGAGTATACAAATGTATCCCAACAAAACAACCATATTTGTTGAAGACAAAATATCACACCATAACTCCATGTGCCGAACTAAAATTGTTGGCTCCCAATATCGCTAAACACTCCTCTTGTTCACTCATATGATAGATAAACAATTTTCCTTATTACTACCGAAGATATAAAGAACCAACCTTATACCAATCGAACCAACCTTATCACTATCGAAGATATAAAGAACCAACCTTATCACAACCGAACCTTATACCAACCGAACCAACCTTATCACCATCGAAGATATAAAGAACCAACCTTATACCAACCAAATCAACCTTATCACAACCGAAGACAGATAAAAAACCAACTTTATCACAACCGAATATATAGAGAACCAACCTTATCACAACCGAAGACATATAAATAACCCACCGAACACATCCAACCGAACACCAATATTTATAAAGTTCGTTCCGAGGAACTAACGTATTCGTTCCGAAGAACTTTGCCAATTTTGACCGTTCGGGAGGACGTTGGTCCGTTCCGACGGATATTGTCCGATCGAGAGGACGATGGTCCGTCCCGAAGATATTGTCCGATCGAGAGGACGATGGTCCGTCCCGAAGGAAGTTATCCGTTCGAGAGGACGTCGGTCCGTCCCAAAGGATGTGATCAGTTCGGGAGGATGATGGTCCGCCCCGAAGGAAGTTATCCGTTCGGGGAGGACGTTGATCCGTCTCGAAGGATGTTATTAGTTTGAGAGGACGTTGATTCGTCCCGAGGGAAGTTATCCTTTCGGGGATGACGTTGATCCGACGAAGGATGTGATCCGTTCGGGAGGACGATAGTCCGTCCCGAATGAAGTTATCCGTTCGGAAGGACGTTGATCTGTCCCGAAGGAAGTTATCCGTTCGGGGAGGACGTTGATCCTTCCCGAAGGAAGTTTACCCGACCTTATACCGTCATACCAACCTTATCCCCAAATGTAGACAGGCGAAGACATGATGAAGCCGATGTGATATAGTCCAAGGCAAACTGCAATTATCCAAAGAGGATTGTTGTTGTCCAAAGTGGGTTGTTGCCCAAATGTCATGGGAGAGCCGCTAAGAGTCCAACAAAGTACGAACTTTAATTGTCCCTAGTCTCTTATTTATAAGGAACTTATAAATAAGAAAGTATTCAAAAAGTCTCTTCGGAATTTTTATCCTCGGGATTTGTATCCTTGAGATTTTTATCCTCGGGATTTTTACCCTCGAGATTTGTATCCTCGAGATTTCCTTCAGTCTGTGGTTGATGATGAAACCGAAGCCGCCTTTAAAGCACTTCAATGATATAAAAGCTTAAACTTTTATCTCTGCGCTGGCTAAATTCGTTACTGGTGCGGTGACTCAGCACCAATTTATCATCACAAGTATATATTTATTCTAATGAAAAAGAATCACTTATCTCCTTCGGTGAATCGGTGATTTAAATCGACACTAGAACAAGTGTCTTGTTCCCACAGACGGCGCCAATGTTAACACCTGATTTTGTACGCCTGACGAAATCACCAAAACAGCAGGCCAAAATCGCGCCAACGGTTGATTGTGTTGTGAAATCAAACTCACGAAATACATTCACATTCACATAAACATAAATAAAGAAATATAAAGTATGAACACAAGATTTACGTGAAAACTCAATTGGGAAAAACCACGGAGAGAGAGAGTAATCCACTATAATAATATTGGGAGTACAAGTTGTGTATCTGTGTTGTATCTCTTGTTGTGACGCCCCCAAAATTAGGTATACATCACCCATCTTGGGTCGCCACTTACATGGTATGTAATTTAAATACAACTTACTAACATAAGCGTGTGGTAATACAATCTGACGTAAAGCTGTGAGTTTAAATACAAATATCGTCTACTAGATATTATACAAACTCAAAAGGAGTCCTCATTACAATTATTATCACACTTTATTTCGAGAATAGTGAGGACTACTAATGCTATCTTCGGACCATCACTTTCGTTTTCCCAGACTTCGTCCCATTTATATTCTCATTTCACGAAGAAAACGGTGAAAGAAAGAAAGGTGAGCTCAACTAGCCCAAAGAAGAAATATTATGACTAAGATAATGCGAGAATAAATTATCAATAGTCTTCAACAATGTTAAACCGATAAAATACAATAGACAACCCAGGTTTAATCTGCGGTGGAATAAGCAATCCATTAAAAAAGAGTCAAGTAGAAAATAAAATTCTACTATCTTTTAGGTTTTAAAAGGTTTTTCATCATTTGTTATAGCCGAGACTCGACTTTAATAAATATTCCACATCATCGAATCACCCTACACTTTTCTGACGAGGATATTCTTTAGTATCACGACCACAATTATTCAATACTTTCACGGGCAAGAATATTTGTGTATTCATTAATGGTCATGATCATGCCAACAATCGTCCACCAATGCACTACTGACCATCGAGGATTTTTATCACATCATTTGTAACATTACTATCCACGATTACAATCAATAGTCTCTCGTCATAATCATACCAAGTCCATCTATGCACTTCTGAGCCACGTATGACTTTCAACATAATATAAACATGAGGATGATGACAATGATATAAGAATTGATAAAACAAGTTCAAGAATTATTTTATCCGGAATTATTAACGTCAAATTATCAACATGATCATTGCTTTTGTAGAGTAAAATTTAAGAATGATCGAAAAATATTTCCATGAAAAGATCTTTGGATGAAACGCAAATATCAAGGATATTCCACTAATTTCATGGAGTATACAAGTCAAATTTTTAACTTATTTGGGTATAATAAAGAATAGAATAACAAAAGAAATCACCATGCATGCGATGAATCGCATACGCAGGCGAGTTATTCCAACAGAATAATAAATAACGGAACCCGTCCGCCAGTAAAAGCATGCAGACGGGATGTTCAACAGAATAATAATAAATAATGGAACCAGTCCTACGTAAAACACACAGAATGTGGATGTTCCAAATAATAATAATAATAAAGACGGAACCAGTCCTTGTAAAACACATGCATGTGGATGTTCCAACAGAATAATAGAAGAATGTCACCAAGTATAGGGTAAACCACGTGCTACGAGTTATTCCAATGAATAATAAGCAATGGAATAACAACAGTTCTCTTCATGAATAAGAAAGAATAACACCCCTTACATTTGGTAGGAGATTGAATCTTTATGACGGTGTAGTAACAAAATACTCTTCTTCTTTCTCTCTTATTCTCTCTATACTTTCTCTCTCTATAGCTTGAATGAATTAAGTGAAAAATAATGAAGCCTGAGGCCTCTATTTATAGAAGATTTCTAGCTTAGCACTTGCCGTGTGAAAAGGCGAGTGGCTCGACGACTAATAATGTGAAAAGAAAAGTGGTTTGGCGCTTGTAATGTGAAAACGACAAGTGGTTCGACGCTGGTAAAGGTAATTACTATTAACGAAGGTAAATACTATTGACGAAGGTAAATACTATTCACAAGGGTAATTACTTATCGGCGAAGGTAATTACTATCGACGGAAGGTAAATACTATTCACAAGGGTAATTACTATTGACGAAGGTAATTACTATTGATGAAGAGACTCTTAGATGATGACATATGAGCCCCCATAAAATAATCAAACTTACCACAAATCATTTTATTTTTCATCAACACATATTTAATCTTTCAACAATTATTAATCATTTATAACTTGTCGTCTTAATTATTGATTTAATTCTATAACATATTATACGATGATCTTTGTGTGAATAATTGAATCAATAATATAAGAGATATGATGCAAAGAATTATCAGTAGCAATAATTGAGCATAGTCGATCGACTTCTCACGTAAGCATCGATAATCAATACCGGTGTACTACTCTTATGCGACCACGCCAGACATCAGCATTTTTTACCAACGGGTAGTTCAACAGCTTTAATCGGTAACACCTCCTCAAGTTATTTTTATAAAATATTTTTGTCGTTTTCTCAATCGACAATAATTACATTGTAGGGTCCACCAATGATTGAGTAGTTGTGCGAATATTCCCTAACAAAAGAATATTCCCAGGCCAAATGAATATTTTATAATAACTTGCATACTTTGCAAAATTTATAAATATTACCCACAACTATAACATTATATCAAATTTATTCCATAATATTCAAAAATAATATTTATAGAAAAATTCATCTTTATTTATAAAAGTTTGGGGTCTTACAACCTCCCTTCTTATGAAATTTAAGCCCTCGAATTTAGGGTATGTACTGTATGTCAAGAGGTAAGGATACCTTGATTTCATTTCCTCGATTCTAACTCCCAAGTCATTTCCTCAACATCGTGGTTCCTCCACAAAACTTTGACTTGAGGTATAACCTTGGGCGTAGAATATGTTCCTTCTTATCCAAAATTTGAGCAGAAACCTCTTCATACGTCAAATCTTCCACTATTTCGCCCGGTTTCTAACTCAATAATATGGTTCGGTCTTTCACATATTTACGTAACATAGATATGTGAAAAAGCGTTATGAACACGAGACATATTTAGCGGTAAGCGAGTCTATAGGCCACGCTTCCTACTCGATCGAGGATTAAAAATGGACCGATGAATCGAGGGTTAAGTTTTCATCTCTTTCCAAATCTTGTAACTCCTTTCCATGGAGCGAACTCTTAACAACACACGATCTCTCTATATCGAATTCCACGTCCTTTCGATGAAGATCGAGATAACTTTTTTGTCGATTTTGTGAGGTTTTTATACGTTGTTCGGATCGTTTGAATCTTTTAAAAGTAGTCATACGTACCAACTCCGGTCCCCAACAACGCGTTGCTTCACCCACCTCATCCCAACATCTTTGAGAACGACACTTTCTTCCATACAACGCTTGAATGGAGCCATGCGATACTTGCTTGATAAGCTGTTGTTGTAGGAAAACTCCACCAATGGTAAGAACTTGTCCCAACTCCCCTTGAAATCAAGGACACGTAGTCTTAATAGATCTTGAAGAGTTTGAATAGTCCTCTCCGATGTCCGTCCGTCGAGGATGATATCTTGAGCTAAATCGTAAGTCTGTGCCCATAGCTTTTTGCAAACTAACCCAAAATCGTGAAGTGAATCTTGGGTCTCGATCGAAACTATGGATACCAGGCGTACCATACTGATCTTCACAATCTCGTTTATATACATACTGAAGCAAGACGTTCAAGTGTATAAGTTTCTCGTGTCGGTAAGAAATGAGCGGACTTGGTCAATCTATCAACAATGACCCAAATTGCATCAATGCCTTGAGAAACCTTAGGAAGGCCAAGAACGAAATCCATGGTAATGTGCTCCCACTTCCATTCCGGAATTTCAAGTGGTTCTGATGGACCTTTTGGTACTTGATGCTCCGCTTTAACTCGTTGACAATTTAGACACCTTGATATAAACAGTATTATCTCTCTCATATTATTGCTCCACCAAAATGTATGGCGAATATTATGATACATTTTGGTACTCCCGAGATGGATTGCAAATGGTGTGTTGTGCGCCTCCATCATGATATTATACTTTAAATCGTGGTCGTTAGGAACCTGAAAGTGCAGAGTTGACTCAAGTATTCCTTCTTCATCGATTCTTGCTTCCGTATATAGCACCTTCTTGCACTTTCTTCCTCATACGCATCGGCTCTGTGTCCGTAGCTTGAGCAACTTTAACTTTATCGATTAAAGTCGGTTCTACTCGTATACTCGCTATCATCACACGCGTCTCGAGTCTTTAACTCTATCTCCATTCTTTGCAAGTCACACAAAATGGGTCTTTGCGTTGACAATATCGCACTTTTCGTACTTGCATATGATTTTCTACTCAATGCGCCGTCTACCACGTTCGCTTTTCGGGATGGTATTGGATGGTATGATCATAATCTTTCAATGAGTTCAAGCCAACGTCGTTTGTCGCATGTTGAGTTCCTTTTGAGTGAAGAAATATTTGAGGCTTTTATGATCCGTAAAAGATCTCCACTTTCTCCCCATACAAGTAATGCCTCCAAATTTTAAGTGCAAAGATAACAATGCTTAACTCTAGATCATGAGTAGGATAATTCCTCTCATATTCTTTGAGTTGTCGCGAGGCATAAAGCTATAACTTTTCCATGTTGCATAAGAACACATCCCAACCTTTTGCTCAAGCATCACCAGATGACAAATCCTCCGAGCCGGATGGTATTGTCGAACAGGTCTTGAAATAAGTCTCCTCTTGAGTTCTTGAAAACTCTTCTCACATTCTTCGCTCCAACCGAACTTTGTATCTTTCCGAGTCAAATTTGAGTCGATGGAGTAGCGATTCGAGAAAATCCTTCCACGAATCTCCGATAATAACCAAATAAACCAAGAAAGCTACGTACTTTGATCATTGATTTAGGTTGTTCCCGACTTTGAATAGCTTGATCTTTCTTTGGGTCAATGGATATTCCATGACTTGATACCACGTGCCCAAGGAATGCTACTTCTTCTTGCCGAAACTCGCATTTCTTCAACTTGGCATAAAGCTTATATTCACGAAGCTTTTGGAGTGTCGACCTCAAGTGTTGCTCATGATCTTCACGGCTTTAGGAACAAATAAGGATGTCATCAATAAAGACGACCACAAAGTGATCTAAATATTCCTTGAATACTCGGTTCATCATATCCATGAAGGCGGCGAGGAGCATTAGTCAATCCAAAGGACACGATTAGGATTCATAATGCCCGTCTCGGGAGTTCCGGCGCCGTCTTTGGAATGTCAGCGGTTCTAATCTTCAATTGGTGATATCCGGAACGAAGATCAATCTTTGAAAAGAATTTGGCTCCTTGCAACTGGTCAAACAGGTCATCAATACGTGGCAATGGATACCTATTTTTGATGGTGACATGATTCAACTCCCGATAATCAATACAAAGTCGCATACTCCCATCTTTCTTCTTCACGAATAGAACAGGAGCACCCCGAGGAGAAGTACTAGGACGAATAAAGCCAATGTCTAACAATTCCTGCAGTTGGGTCTTTAACTCCTGAAGTTCAATAGGAGCCATTCGATATGGGGCTTTGGAAATAGGTTTTGTACCGGGTTCAAGGTCGATACAAAATTCAATTTCACGCTCTGGGGTAGGCCAGGAAGTTCTTCGGGAATACGTCGGAAATTTATTAACAATAGAAATATCGTTCAAAACCCATTTATTTTTGTTTAAATCGTGACATGAGCTAAGAAAGCTTGACATCCGTTTTTCAATAAACGAATAGCTTTATGGCTTGAGATGGCCGTGATTGATTTTAATGGTTTGGTCGTTTGAATTAGCATAATAGGTTGATTAGGAATATGAAAGCTAACAACCTTACGAAAACAATCAATTTTGCATGATAATTAGTTAACCAATCAATCCACAGAATCACGTCAAATCTGAAGTATTTTAATGAAATAAGATCAACGGGTAATGTGAGGGTACCGATTTGAACCAAACAAGACTTATAAGCGATGGATGTAATGAAGGTTTCTCCCAACCGAGTTTCCACAGATAAGTTAAAGTCTAATTTCTCCGAGTCAAATTTAATCGATGATGCGCAAGGAGAAATAAAAGAATGGGTAGAACCCAGTATCAAATAAAGTATAGACTTCATTGTAGAGTTTATGATAAAACTTACCCGTGATGACCTCATTTGGATTCCTTGCTCTTTGGGAGGTCACAACAAACGCTCTCTCTTGCACTCTGGGTTTGAATTTTCTAGGATGGCCTTTGGTGCCTCCATCCTAGCTGAATTTGTCTTGATGGACAAAAATCGAAGCTAAGTGACCTTCTCTTCCACAATTATAACATGCTTTGACTTTGATGACGCAGCTGATTTGATCGATGTGTCCCTCTCCTCCGCATTTGAAGCATATGATAGGTGGTCTTTCTCCTTCCTTAACAATGGGTGCTGGTGCTGACGTCTTTCCATCATTGTTGAATCTCCGTTTCTTGAAATGTCCATTCTTATTGTTTTGGCCCTGATTACCACCGGTGGTTACCATATCTCGCTCATTGATTCCCTCCACGCTTGTTGTCACCGCTTCGATGACTACTCTCATTGGTATTATAATTTTGCCGGCTGCTCTCTTTTAGTTGCGTTGACTCATTATCGCGTTCCACTAACTGAGCCCTATTTACAACATCTGAATACAAACACAGTTTATGAGAAATAAGATGTTGACGTATCTCCGGCTTCAAACCTCTTAAAAACATTCACGCCATTCTCTCTTCATTATCCACCAAGTGGGACGCAAACCGTGATAACTCCGCAAATTTTGCCTCGTATTGCGACACGGTCATATTGTTTTGTTCCAACTTGATAAACTCCACCTCCTTCATGTGGCGAATACTTTCAGGAAAGTATTTGTCGTTGAAACGACTCTGGAACTTCTCCCAAGATATCTTGATGTTGAGAGTTGAGTACGTTTTGGAATTCCCACCATGTCCGCCTCTCACGAACATAAAGGCGGCAAAGGGAACCTTTTGCTCCTCGAGCATCCCAAGACATCAAATATCTTGGTTATCTGCTTTATCCATGCTTCCGCCAAGTGGTTTTGCTCTCCCTTAAACTCCGGTGGTCCAGCTCCTTGAATTGTTTAGCGGTGGACTTGCCGAGAGTTTTCCGTGTTTCCACCTACGTTTTGGGCGAAGAGTCGCTCTCGCTTCTTTGTTGCATAAATTCGTAAAGCCTCTGAACATTTGATCATTCATCATTTGGTCGGTGTTGTTGTTGCGTGATGAGGATTGTCGCCTTCGATGCACATTATCCCGATTATTGATATGTGGTGAATCAACGATCGCTGCGTTCCCATTGCTATTCTCAACATTCTCGGATGTCATTTTCGAATCATTGCCACAAAACAAAAGGTTAATTGACATGTAACAAATTATCCCTATCTTCCTTGACCAACCAATAAAATAAAATACATAAACTTAGGTAGGTCATACTAAGCGAAGGTATTCCCCGTCTCTCCTCCTAGTACTATTCTCACATCTTAGCGAGGATCATATCCTAAGCTCGATATCAACTGTGACGCCCCAAAATTAGGTATACATCACCCATCTTGGGTCGCCACTTACATGGTATGTAATTTAAATACAACTTACTAACATAATCGTGCGTGTACAATAATGACATAAACCGTGAGTTTAAATACAAATATCGCTCACTAGATATTATACAAACTCAAAAAGGAGTCCTCATTACAATTATTATCACACTATTTCACGTAATAGTGAGGACTACTAATGCTATCTTCGTGGACCATCACTCGCTTTTCCCAGGCTCGTCCCAAATATATTCTCATTTCAAGAGAACAAAGTGAAAGAAAGGGTGAGCTCAACTAGCCCAAGAAGAAATATTATGACTAAAGATAATGCGAATAAATTATCAATAGTCTTCAACAATGTTAAACCGATAAAATACAATAGACAACCGGTTTAACTGCAGTGAATAAAGCAATCCATTAAAAGAGTCAAGTAGAAAATAAAGTCTACTATCTTTTAGGTTTTAAAAGGTTTTTCATCATCATTATAATTTGGACTCGACTTTTAATAAATATTCCACATCATCGAATCACCCCGCCAGCTACTGGCCAGGGATATTCTTTAGTATCACGACCACAATTATTCACGCACTACTGGCCAAGAATATTTGTGTATTCATTAATAATCATGATCATGCCAACAACTGTCCACCAATGCACTACTGACCACTCAGATTTTTATCACATCATTTGTAATATTACTACGCCATGATTACAATCGAATAGTCTCTCAATATAATCATACCAAGTCCATCTACGCACTACTGAGCCATGATTGACTTTCAACATAATATAAACATGAGGATGATGACAATGATATAAGAATTGAATAAAACAAGTTCAAGAATTATTTTATCCGAGAATTATTAACGCCCAAATTATCAATATGATCTTGTTTTGTAGAGTAAAATTCAAGAATGATCGGGAAGAATATTTCCATGAAAAGATCTTGGATGAAACACAAATATCAAGGATATTCCACTAATTTCATGGAGTATACAAGTCAAATTTTTAACCAACCGGGTATAATAAATAATAGAATAACAAAAGAAATCACCATGCATGCGATGTAGGCCAGCGCATGTTGCGAGTTATTCAAATGAATAATAAATAACGGAATCAGTCCCGTCAGAAACGCATGCATGTGATGTTCCAATGAATAATAATAAATAATGGAACCAGTCCCACAGAAAACACATGCATGTGATGTTCCAACAATAATAATAATAAAGATTTTAACCAGTCCGGGTAAAAAACACAGACAGGATGTTCAAATGAATAATAGAAGAATGTCACCAAGTATAGGGTAAACCGTGTATACAGGTTATTCCAATAGAATAATAAGCAATGGAATAACAACAATTCTCTTCATGAATAAGAAAGAATAACACCCCTTACATTTGGTAGGAGATTGAATCTCGCAAAGAACAGTAGTAACAAAATACTCTTCTTCTTTCTCTCTTATTCTCTCTATACTTTCTCTCTATAAGCTTGAATGAATTAGTGAAAATAAATGAAGCCCTAGGCCTCTATTTATAGAAGATTTCTAGCTTAAAGACCGCTGCTGTAGTGTGAAAAGGCGAGTGAGCTTGGACGACTAATAATGTGAAAAGAAAAGTGGTTTGATCCTTTGTAATGTGAAACGACAAGTGGTTAAATGGCACCGGGTAAAGGTAATTACTATTAACGAAGGTAAATACTATTGACGAAGGTAAATACTATTCACAAGGGTAATTACTATTGATTTAAGGTAATTACTATCGATGAAGGTAAATACTATTCACAAGGGTAATTACTATTGACGAAAGTAATTACTATCGATTAAGAGACTCTTTAGATGATGACATATGAGCCCCCATAAAATAATCAAACTTACCACAAATCATTTTATTTTCATCAACACATATTTAATCTTTCAACAATTATTAATCATTTATAACTTGTCGTCTTAATTATTTATTTAATACTATAACATATTATACGAGATGATAATGTGACAATAATTGAATCAATAATATAAGAGATATGATCAAAGAATTCTCAGTAGCAATAATTGAGCATAAATTGAGTGACTTCTCACGTAAGCATCAATAATCAATCTGAGTAGCTACTATGCAACTACGCCAGTATTCTTGTACTTTTACCAAGGGTAGTTCAACAGTTTTAACGATAACACCTCCGTAGTTATTTTTATAAAATATTTTTGTCGTTTTCTCAATCCGACAATAATTACATTAGTAGGGTCCACTAAATGATTGAGTAGTTGTGCAGAATATTCCCTAACAAAAAGAATATTCCCTAAT
This sequence comes from Panax quinquefolius, assembly GCA_020205615.1. Lineage (NCBI taxonomy): Eukaryota > Viridiplantae > Streptophyta > Magnoliopsida > Apiales > Araliaceae > Panax > Panax quinquefolius. Next base: position 138,796,334 of record CM035160.1, read on the forward strand.
AAAACGAATATTTTATAACAACTTGCATACTTTCGGCAAAATTTATAAATATTACCCACAACTATAACATTATATCAAATTTATTCCATAATATTCAAAATAATATTTATAGAAAAATTCATCTTTATTTATAAAAGCTGGGGTCTTACACTTGTATCCTATGATATTATGTTCTATTCTCCCTCCTTCCAAACCCTAGCTTGTAGCCGTATATATAGAACCTCCACCTGCATCCAATTAGGAGAAAGATTCCTTATCCCTCCAAATAAAGAAATACAATCCTATCTTAATAAGGACTCTCTCTTTGTCAAAATAAATATATTATGAACCAACACCAAATTTAACCTATTAAATAAATTGAGTTACACTCCAACAGATCCCACAACCTAGTATGTGGCTTCACCACTGCTTCTGAGAACATCTGTTCACTGACTTCAAACTGGTTCTAATCCTAATCCTAATTGTTTTAATCCTAATCGCTGACTTTGAATAAAAAAGGCGTGAAAAAAACCACAAATTTTTGGTAGATTGCTTTACTTCCTCAGGAAGCAACTTTGAAAAGTCATCACCTATGTAATGTTAACTGTAATGCTCAAACGCGGCCTAAAGTTTTAGAATCTATATCAAATTTGAAAACATTTATATTTGGACAAAAATATGTCCACTTTTATTTCAAATAGACAAATCATTTAATTACAAGTATATTTTTATTAATTACAAATTATTCAGTCGTATATACTTATAAATCAGAGTTGTTGTTGATACTTAGGGTCTGTTTAATTAGAGTTGTTGATACTTAGTGGTTGTTTGATTAGCATTGAATAGCTGATCGATTCAGTCATTCAGTGCGTTTATTTCGGAAGAAAATTATCTGAATTGTTGAATCGGTCAACCATCCAGACGATTTGAGTTGAATGACTAAGTCCCATTTTTTTTGGTTGAATTGGCTGAATGACGGCTAAATGACTATTCTTTTTACAATATTAACTATTATATTAAATAATATTAAATAAATTTATAACAATTTTGAATTTTTTCATAGTGGTAAAATAATAAAAATCTGTTATTCAGATGTTTCAAACATGTCAATTATCAAACAGTTTCAACTCATTCAAATTCAGATTCAACTCATTAAAATTCACATTCAAATTCAAATTCATTTAGTTTTTATCAAACACCTCCTTATAAATTAGAGTCATATATACTTATAAATTAGACTATTAGTATGATATACATTATTGTTGTTCTTCCTAACAGTTGAAGCTTTTCGATGATTTGATTTTTAATCAGAGTTGCAAATGCACATTAGTTTGTTATTAATATGATTAAATTAATTTGGTATTCTTACACTTTTGACACTACAAGTCACACCTAGTGTCAAATTTGTTCTTCATATTTCGTTTTCAAATATTTAACCTTGAAGTTACGTAAATGTGACACTTTAATCCTTTTTGTTGACTTTCATCCCAAATCAAATACACGCTTTCTTCTACTGATTTGGCCAAATCGATGGGTACGTGTATAAACTTTGGGGAAAAATCATGCAAAAGATGGCTAAATTGAAACTTTAAACTCTGCTTAGAAATTGAAATACTAGGAAACAAACAAACTACAAACTTGTGCTTTACTCAAGGGAATAAGCGTAAATCATGTCCACCCAAAAAATGGTCATGTACTCGTGTCCATATATCCATTTGTTTAGTGCCGTGTGGTCGTTGGAATCTTTAATCACTTCAGTAATTAGTCAATAGATTTGTTCTTTCAAAAAAAAAGAAGTCATTAGATTTGCAATGAGATTAAATCGCCGGGGGGTTGGGCTAATGACTAGTTAAGTTGACCTGTCTCAAGAACTCGTGTTATGTTTATTTATAAAAATTATACTGGAGATAAAACTATTAATTAATTGCAAGTGTTTTGTTTGTTTTTAAATTTAGACTTTGAACTATTTATCTAGAGATTATAAAATGGCTTAATAAATAGTCTTGAGATTATAAGTATAATCCCGAGATTATAATCCTAAGATTAATATTCTTGGGATTATAATCCCATGTATTATAATCCTGAAATTATAATTCTTGTAAATAAACATAGCCTTAGTTATTTAGAGTGGATATATCAAATTCTCATCCTAGCACAAGTGAGTTACATACTAAAAATTAAAGTATTTCGTCCATTTCACAAAAACAGTCACAACTATTGCAAAATTTTTAAAATAGCAAAGATGTAATTTTAATATATATTTAACGTTAAAAATAATAAATTTGAAATTATACAATATTGCACAATAATGAAATTTTAAGTGTAATTAGAAGATTGTGATCACTACTATACACACGACTCTAAGATGTAATGACTTAAATTTTTTGAAAATTCTAGATAAATATATGTATTCCTGTCTGACGCTCCCAAATTCGGGTTCTCTAAATTTGGATTCAGTGCTCACGATTCATTATCATCATAAGCATTCTATAACTATTGCGAAATAATAAACATACATTGTTCATTATAATAAAGTGTTACAACAATATCCCAATGTCTTTTTAACCTTAACTTAAACATATCTTTAATATTACAAAAGGTTTAAATAAATAATTACATCAGATTAGATAATAATTAAACATTTTTAATAAACTATTCATGGATCTTACCATTACCTTTATCTTTCTTATTTGATGCCTCAGACTTAGCTAAAATAATCATCATCATATAGTAAGAGTAAACAACTAATTTGCTTAGTAAGTTTATATACAAGGAAGATATATCATGATTAGAAAGGAATTTAATTTCAATGTTCAACAAAATAATTCGATTGTGAAAGAACAAGAATGAGGAATTATGTTAAGTCGACCCGTTCTCAAGGACTTATGTTATGTTTATTTGCAAAAAATTATACTGGGGATAAAACTATTAATTGCAAGTGTTTTGTTTGTTTTCAAATTTAGACATTGGACTATTAATCTAGAAGATTATAAAATGGCTTAATATATAGTCTTGAGATTATAATTATAATCCCGAGATTAATATTCTTGAGATTATAATCACATGTATTATAATCCCGAAATTATAATTCTTGTAAATAAACATAGCCTTAGTTATTTAGAGTGGATATATCAAATTCTCATCCTAGCACAAGTGAGTTACATACTAAAAATTAAAGTATTTCGTCCATTTCACAAAAACAGTCACAACTATTGCAAAATTTTTAAAATAGCAAAGATGTAATTTTAATATATATTTAACGTTAAAAATAATAAATTTAAAATTGTACAATATTGCACAATAATGAAATTTTAAGTGTAATTAGAAGATTGTGATCACTACTATACACAACTCTAAGATTTAATGACTTAAATTTTTGAAAACTCTAGATAAATATATGTATTCATGTCTGACGCTCCCAAATTCGGGTTCTCTAATTTTGAATTCAGTGCTCACGATCCATTATCATCATAAGCATTCTATAACTATTACGAAATAATAAACATACATTGTTTATTATAATAAAGTCTTACAACAATATCCCAAGGTCTTCTTAACCTTAACTTAAACATATCTTTAATATTACAAAAGGTTTAAATAAATAATTACATCAGATTAGATAATAATTAAACATTTTTAATAAACTATTCATGGATCTTACCATTACCTTTATCTTTTTTATTTGATGCCTCAGACTTAGCTGAAATAATCATCATGATATAGTAAGAGTAAACAACTAATTTGCTTAGTAAGTTTATATACAAGGAAGATATAGCATGATTAGAAAAGAATTTAACTTTCAATGTTCAACAAAATAATTCGATTGTGAAAGAACAAGAATGAGGAATTATGTTAAGTCGACCCGTTCTCAAGGACTCATGTTATGTTTATTTGCAAAAAATTATACTGGGGATAAAACTATTAATTGCAAGTGTTTTGTTTGTTTTCAAATTTAGACTTTAGACTATTAATCTAGAGATTATAAAATGGATAAATAGTCTTGAGATTATAATTATAATCCCGAGATTATAATCCTAGGATTAATATTCTTGGAATTATAATCCCATGTATTATAATCCCGAAATTATAATTTTTGTAAATAAATATAGCCTTAGTTATTTAGAGTGGATATATCAAATTCTCATCCTAGCACAAGTGAGTTACATACTAAAAATTAAAGTATTTCGTCCATTTCACAAAAACAGTCACAACTATTGCAAATTTTTTAAAATAGCAAAGATGTAATTTTAATATATATTTAACCTTAAAAATAATAAATTTGAGATCGTACTATATTACAAAATAATGAAATTTTAAGTGTAATTAGAAGATTGTGATCACTACTATACACACGACTCTAAGATGTAATGACTTAAATTTTTGAAAATTCTAGATAAATATATGTATTCATGTCTGACGCTCCCAAATTCGGGTTCTCTAATTTTGGATTCAGTGCTCACGATCCATTATCATCATAAGCATTCTATAACGGCAAAAAGCACTTTTACTCCACTGTGATTGTAGTGTTTTAAGCAATTAGCCACCGTGCTTTTAAAATATTCAATTAGCCCACTGTACTTTTTTAAAATGTTCAATCAACCCATTCCGTCCAATTTCTTGGACGGACGTTAAAAAATTTGCTTGGATTGCTTACGTGGCTTTTTGTAAAAAAATAAAAAATTACTTAACATATGCTTAATTGTGTGGTATATCCTTATATGGCAACAAAATAATTTTTTAATGGATTTTCTTTATAATTTTTTCTTCTTAAACAAAATAATAAAATAATAAAATCATTATGTGATAAAAAATAATAATAAAATTAAAAATAAATATTTTAATTCATTTTTTATAATTTTTCTTTTCCTTTTTTTTTTCCTTTTTTTTTTTCTTTCTTTTAATAATTATTTCTATTTTAAAATTAATTCCAAATAATATATCAAATTTTTTGTATCAATGACATCGATCTATTACAACATTATATTAATTCCTACAAAATTAAAATAAAAAAATCATTAATTACGTGACAAAAATAATTAAATAATAATAAAATTAAAATAAATATTTTAATTCATTTTCTTTATTTGTATTCTTTTCCTTATCTCTTTTCCTTTCTTTTAATAATTATTTTATTTTAAAATTAATACTAATATATATTAACTGCTGTGCATAATACGATAAATACATCAGTTTGAATACAAATATTATCTATAGATATTATCTGAACTAAATTACAACTATTATCACATTATTTCAGGTAGTGAGGGACTACTAATGCTTATCCTCTGACCATTACTCAGCTTCCCAGACTCGTCCCAAATGGCATGTTCTCATTTCAAGAAAACGAGTGAAAGAAAGGGTGAGCTCAACTAGCCAAAGAAGAAATATTATAACTAAGATAATGCGAATAAATTATCATTAGCCTTCAACAAAAGTGTTAAAGCGATAAAATACAATAAACAACGGTTTAACTGCGAATAATATGCAATCCATTAAAAAGAGTCAGTAGAGAATAAAATCTACTATCTTTTAGGTTTTAAAGGTTTTCATCAATTTTTTTTATTATCGTTTGAGACTCGACAATAAATAAACCACCACATCTAATCATCCATGTATTACCGGTCGAGGATTTTCATCAAAATTATCGATTAATCATACTATACCCGAATCACCCAGTGGTCATAATCATACCAAAACTATCCATCACCGCATTCTGACCCTTTGAGGACTTTTATCACATCATTTATAACAAGCCAAGTGATTATACCGAATGATCCATACAGGTCATAATCATACTAAGTTCATCTACGCATCGTGAAAGCCAAAGATAACATAATATATCATGAGGATGATGACAATGACATAATAATTGAATAAAAGCAAGTTCAAGAATTATTTAATCCATGAATTATTAACGTCAAATTATCGGCATGATCTTGTTTTGTAGAGTAAAATTCAAGAATGATCGGAGGAATATTTTCATGAAAAGATCTTTGGATGAAGCGCTTGAAATATCAAGGATATTCCACTAATTTCATGGAGTATAAGTCAAAGTTTTAACTTAATTGGGTATAATAAAGAATGGAATAACAAAAGAAATCACCACGTAAATGCGGTGCCGATGCATGTATGAGGTTATTCCAAGTAATAATAATAACGGAACGGTCGGTGAAATTCACACCCCATTTCATGTTCCACAAACAATAAGATGGAACCCGGATCCTGTAAAACACATGATAGGATATTCAGCAGAATGATAAAGAGCGGAACCGGTCGAGTCCTGTAAAACACACATGCAGGATGTTCCAATGAGAATAATAAAGAGCGGAACCAGTCCCGTTTAAAACACACGAGCGAGGATGTTCCAACGAATAATAATAAAGAATGTCACCAAGTATAGGGTAAACCAGCATTATACAGGTTATTCAACCAGAATAAATAAGAATGGAATAACATAAGGATTTCACCAAGTATAGGTACTCCGAGGTTATGTATAGGGTATACCACTTTACGGGTTATTCAACGAGAATAATAATGAATGGAATAATGAAGTTCTCTGCGAAGAAAGAATAACACCTCACTAGTAAAGAAACCGAATATAGAAGTAGTGAAGTAGCAGAATACTTTTCTTCTTTCTCTCTATAGATTTTCTCTATAGCTTCTCTCTATAATTTCTCTCAGAGTTTCATTGGAATTAAGTAAGAAAATAATGAAGGAATGAGCTTCTATTTATATAGGAAAATAGAATGCGTAGTAATTAATCCATGAATTCGGTCGTGAGATTGATTTACTTTAATCGGCGGTCCATATTTAAAGCAAAAATCTTTTAAATAAAATATCATATATTCTATTTATATAAAAAATATTTTACTATGCAAACACTTATGCAACACTATCACGAAAATACTATGCAACCTTAAATAAAATATAATATATTACATTTATAGAATAACTTTAATAAAGTATTCTATTTTATATAAAAAGATGTTTACGTTTTTATTACGTTAATAATACGAATAAAACAAAAGCGTCGTTATCGCTATAATAATTCATATTATTAATCGACAATAATGGAATCAAAGCGAGTGACTTCTCACATAAACATCGATAATCGTCTGGTATGCTCTTAATACAACCACCATTATTCTTTGTAGTTTTACTACCGCAGTAGTTCAACAAGTGTCGGCGGTGAAAACTTCGCCGTTATTTTAATAAAATATTTTTCGTTTTCTCGATCCCGAACAATAATTACATTATATGGGTCCACCAATGATTGGAGCCGTTATACGAATATTCCACGAAGCTAAGCCGAATATATACTTTTGCCACTGAACTTACCCAATCGAATATAATATAACCACTTGCATACTTTGCAAAATTTATAAATACTACCCACTATAATATTATCTCAAATTCACACCATAATATTAAAAATTATTTCGACAAAATTTAAATCTTTATTGATAAAATAAAAGTCTCCTGATCTCCCCTCCTTATGGAATTTAGCCCTCGAGAAATTGGGTAAATACTGGTATGATAAAGAGGTGAGGATACCTTGAATACCTTTATCGTTGAAAACATTAAATTCATCTTTGCTGCCGATTAGTAAAGATATTCATTAACAATTCATCTTTGCACTACGGGCCAAAGACAATGGTGTATTCATTAGTATCACGACCACAAATTATCCATACTTGCTTCTGACCAGAAGATAATTGTGTATTCATTAGTATCACGACCTCAAATTATCCATGCACTACTACGAATAATTGTGTATTCATTAGTATCACGACCACAAATTATCCATTTTCTGACTAAAGATAATTGTGTATTCATTAGTATCCACGACCACAAATTATCCATGCACTACCTTTGAAGATAATTGTGTATTCATTAGTATCACGACCACAAATTATCCATGCACTACTGACGAAAGATAATTGTGTATTCATTAATATCCACGACCACAAATTATCCATACTTACGACTGAAGATAATTGTGTATTCATTAATATCACGACCACAAATTATCCAAATACTTTCTGACGAAGATAATTATGTGTTTTCAATTACTGAGTTATGATTATCTACAGAACAATCCACTGTCATAATCATACCAAGTCCATCTATCTTGGCTAGGGCCACGAGATGACTTTCAACATAATATAAGCGTGAGGATAATGATATAAAGAATCAATCAAATGAGATAAAGGATAAATATTAAACATTTATAATATAATTTATCCGAGATTCGAGAATATCCCCATGTTATCAATCATTAATAATCTCATTATCTAATATCATTAATATTATAACAATATTTTAATCACTTCTTAAATTTATAAACAATTTATCTTAATTGTTTACGCTTTACCATATAATGCATTTAATCATTAAAAATGCCATACTCATAAGATATCATCACCAATTATCAAATCTCTCAAAAATATGCATATACTCTATATAGATTCTCTAGCCGCAAAATCCTATTTTCAACTTTGTTACTTCACATAACATATTTAACTCATATGTTAAGTAACTAAACTATTTTCATGAAAAATATCAAATCAGTCCCAAAAATATTTCTTTTCTGGGATTTAGCATAATATAGTCCCATGATGAAAATATATTTTTCCTTTGAATTTTAAAATTCATTTACTATTTTTCAAAAATCAATTTCTAATTAATTTCTTAAGAAATTAGCTTTCTTATCGAGTTTAACTCCAAAAAATTCCCAAATCTTGTCAGGACCTTACACATGTTAGCGTGAGCTTCTAGTTTAAATTTCATGGTCATCACGGAGTTATAGAACTCCTGGGTTATAAGCGTTTTTATCCGGAAAAACCTAAATATTGAAATAGTCATAACTTTGCTCATTTTAAGTCGAGAATGAGCTCATTTTTTGGGACAGGATGTTTTTATACCATATACCTTCATGTCCCAAAAGGCCAGAATTTTCTCTCATAATTTAAGTGGCGAAACAGCCTCTCTAAAATCATAGCAGAAGCTTTTTCGGTTTTTGCAGCTTTGCACTCCTTTGCTAAAATCAGTCCACACAAAATCTACAACACCTTTTCCAAAGAATTCCACTTGGATTAGTTAGGTAACTCATAGATCTAACTCTAGGACTTGACCACATTCAAAAATTCAAAATATAATAGGAGATATAGTCTATTGAATTTCATGTTCACGATTTTCATCAAATCGATTTTCAACTCTTGTGATTTCTAAGAAACTTTCTTGTGTTTTCACATACTAACCAACATAACTCATCCTAAAACTTACTAATACTTCATATACCCATGATTTTCATCAGTCCTATGCTTTTATTATGACTTTCATCATAAACCACGTAAATCGCTGTTCATTTTAGTTGAAGAAATATTTGAGGTTTAAGAAATACGAAATTGGCCTCTCACGCCTAAGTAGGCTAAGAAGTCTTCAGAATACGCCAGAAATTTATTAATAATAGAATATCATTCAAATCACATTTCGTCTCAAGACTTGAATAGTACGTCAATATTAATACAAATCCCTTAACTCCGGATAAGACTCTCACAATAAATTATGTTATTAAGTTCCCTCTAAACTGGACGGGCTTTTTTTGTCCGGGATGCCTTTCATGAAAAAAACGAAAGCTGTTTAATTTTCTCTTCCACAATTATAACATGCTTTCGATTCAAGATGGCTAGCCCGGACCGATGTGTCCTCTCTCCCATTTGAAGCTATAATAGGTGGTCCCTCCTCCACTCAATATGTTTCACCGCTCGGCGACTACTTCTCGCTAGTAATATAATTTTGCTTACCGCTTCTCTTTAGTCAGGCTGACTCGCTATCGCTACCCACTAACTCCGAGCCCTATTTACAACATCCGAATCGTGCTTCAAATAATAAATATTAAAATAAATATTTTAATTCATTTTTCGCTGAACAGCCTCGAACTTCTCCCATAAGTTTTTCGATGAGTTAAAACTCTAAACGCATTCGCTGCTCACAATTGATTTGTTGTTGTTTATGGTGGAGGATTATTGCCATTTATTATCATCTCGTGGAGAACCGTCAGCCTCGTGCTCCACGTTATTCTCAACATTCCTGATGCCATTTTCAAATAATCGGCCACAAAATAAGTGGCTAATTGACATGCAACATATTATCCTATACCGGATCACCAATCAAATACCAAATAAACCGAGGTAGGCTACTACGTAAGGAATTTCGCCTCCCCCTCCTAGTTCTTATCCACATCTCGCCTGTGATCATATCCTGGGCTCATTGACACTAACCTGGACTTAGGTATACGTCACCCATCTTCGTCATACTTACATGGTACATAAATTCAAATACAACTTATTAACCTAACTGCTGTGGTAACATCAATCGTGGAGTTTGAATACAAAATATCGGTTTACTAGATATTATACAAACTCAAAAGGAGTCCCCATTACAACTATTATCACAAATAGTGCTACCGAATATGCAATCTAAAAGAGTCAAGCAGAGAATAAAATCTACTATTTTTTTAAAAGGTTTCATCAATTTTTTTTATTATCAGACTCGCTAATAAATAAAACCAATTCTATCCATCACCGCATTGCCGCGCCACCGGCGACTTTTATCATATTTATAACAAGCCATGATTTTGATCCCCGGTCATAATCATACCAGTTTATCTGGCGCACGTAAAGTTCAAAGATAACATAACATATCACGAGATGACGACAATGACAAAGAACAAGTTCAAGTCAACTGCATAATAAAGAATGAATAAAGAAATCACCACGATGTACTTCGTGACAGACAGTTATTCCAACAATAATAATCTGAATCAGTCGTGTGAAATTAACGCATGCGACGTTCCAACAGTAATAATAAAGATGGAACCAGATCCTGTAAACACACGTATGATATTCCAACAGAATGATAAAGACAACCAGTCCTGTAAAACACATGACGGATGTTCCAATGTATTAAAGATTTTAACTGTGTCCCACAGAAACACATGCATGTGATGTTCCAACAGTAATAATAAAAGAATGTCACTGCGATGTGGTAAAATCACAGACATGTGTTATTCCAATGTATCAAATAAGAATGGAATAACATAAGGATTACCAAGTATGTGGCATGCCGCATATACAAAAGTTATGTATAGGTATACCACTTTACGGTTATTCCAATGTATCAATAATGAATGAATACAAGTTCTTCGCTATTGTTATCAACACCCCTTACCGTGAAAAGAACCTAATATGAAGTAGCAAGTAAAGGTACTTTTCTTCTTTCTCTCTATGATTTTCTATACTTTCATAATTTCTCTCTGTAGTTTCAAAGAATCTCAGAAGGTAAATAACGGCGAATGAGCTTCATTTATAGGAAAATAGAATGCATAGTAATTATCCATGAACGCCCGTATCGATGCATTTTAACTGATTTGCCCATATTTAAAAGCAAAAATCTTTAAATAAAATATCATATATTCTATTTATATAAAACATTTTACTATGCAAACACCATTAAACACTATATAAAAACACCTACGCAAAAATACTACGAACACTATGTGGTTAATAGTGTAAATAATATATTCTATTTATGTATCAACTTAATAAAGTATTCTATTTTATATAAAAGATGTTTCGCTTTTATTTACGCTAATAATACTAATAAACAAAAAAACGCCATTATCGCCATAATAATTCATATTATTAACTCCATAATAAAAATGAATAAATAAGCCTAAAATAAAACAAAAAATAAAAATACAATTATGCCATGTACAATACATATTGACTATATATTTGACAGTAAAAGGCCAAATTTTTTTTGTTGAAAATTTTAGACAAAAAAGAAATAATGCAAATTACAAACATAAATAAATAAAACATTATTAATTCTACTGTTCATCTTCTTCCCTAAATAAACCCTACTGTTCATCTTCTTCCCTAAACAAACATAAGAAATATGCAGAAAATACATAATATCTAGATCGGAAAGTTATGAGACCACTGGACAAAGCTCAATCTCACTCATTCACTTTTCTCTCTCCTCCACCACTGAAACTCAATCCACTCATCACCATTCCTTCAATGGAAGCTCAGAAACGAATACAAGCTAATCCAGCCGAATTATGCGACCGCATTTGCCGCCTCCTCATCCTCCACCGATACGCCGCCATAAAGGACTTTTCTTTTGATTTCTCAGACAAACTCGTCAATTCCGTCCTTCGAAAACTGAAATTGAACCCTAATTCTTCTCTTTACTTTTTTGAATTAACTTTGTTAAGTATCTATCTAAATCTCTAATCTGGATGAAATTGCTCGATCTGAAATTCCGGGTTTCAATGAGGAAGAAGATGAACAGTTTGAATTATTTTAGGCTTGATGAATCTGGATGAGAAGGAAGAAGATGAATCTGGATGAACAGTTTGAGTTTGTATTTTTATTTTTTGTTTTATTTTAGGCTTTTTTATTCATTTTGAAGGAGAAAGAAAATAGGAAATGAAAAACTTATTAAAAAATGAATTAAAATATTTATTTTAATTTTATTATTATTTTATATCATTTGTTTAACTAATTTTTTGCTAATTGTATAGAATTTCCTATTTTATGTTAATTATGTACTTACCTTTTTTATATTATTAAAAATATATTAGTATTAATTTTAAAATAAAAATAATTATTAAAAGAAAGGAAAAGAGATAAGGAAAAAATACAAATAAAGAAAATGAATTAAAATATTTATTTTAATTTTATTATTATTTTAATTATTTTTTGTCACGTAATTAATGATTTTTATTTTTTAATTTTGTAGGAATTAATATAATGTTGTAATAGATCTCATTGATACAAAAATTTTGATATATTATTTGTATTATTTGGAATTAATTTTTAAAATAGAAATAATTATTAAAAGAAAGGAAAAGAAAAAGGAAAAGAAAAAATTATAAAAATTGAATTAAAATATTTATTTTAATTTTATTATTTTTTTAATTTTTTTTTACCACATAATAATTTTATTATTTTATTTTTTTGTTTGAGAAGAAAAAATTATAAAGAAAATCCATTAAAAAATTATTTTGTTGCCACATAAGGATATACCACATAATTAAACATATGTTACGTAATTTTTTTTTTTTTTTCAAAAAGCCACGTAAGCAATCCAAGCTGATTTTTTAACGTCCGTCCAAGAAATTGGACGGAATGGGTTGATTGAACATTTTTAAAAAGTACAGTGGACTAATTGAATATTTTAAAAGTACAGTGACTAATTGCTTAAAACACTACAACCACAGTGGGGTAAAAGTACCTTTTGTCATTCTATAACTATTGCAAAATAATAAACATACATTGTTCATTATAATAAAGTCTTACAAAAATATCCCAAGGTCTTCTTAACCTTAACTTAAATATATCTTTAATATTACAAAAGGTTTAAATAAATAATTACATCAGATTACATAATAATTAAACATTTTTCATTAATAAACTATTCGTGGATCTTACCATTACCTTTATCTTTCTTATTTGATGCCTCGAACTTAGCTGAAATAATCATCATGATATAGTAAGAGTAAACAACTAATTTGCTTAGTAAGTTTATATACAAGGAAGATATATCATGATTAAAAAGGAATTTCACTTTCAATGTTCAACAAAATAATTCGATTGTGAAAGAACAAGAATGAGGAATCAATAATTGAATATTCGAATAATTGAATAATAGATGCTGAGTGGTTTGGAATAACCATGAACATATACTAAGGTTGTCAGTATTTAAACTAGTCCTTTTTAATTAGTTTTCGTAATCGAGGGGATCTGCCTCTCATACCCAGTGTGTATTATGCTAATGACTAGTTAAGTTGACTCGTTCTCAAGGACTTATGTTATGTTTATTTACAAAAATTATACTGGGGATAAAACTACTAATTGCAAGTGTTTTGTTTGTTTTCAAATTTAGACTTTGGACAATTAATCTAGAGATTATAAAATGGCTTAATAAATAGTCTTGAGATTATAATTATAATCCCGAGATTATAATACTAGGATTAATATTCTTGGGATTATAATCTCATGTATTATAATCCTGAAATTATAATTCTTGTAAATAAACATAGCCTTAGTTATTTAGAGTAGATATATCAAATTCTCATCCTAGCACAAGTGAGTTACATACTAAAAATTAAAGTATTTCGTCCATTTCACAAAAGCAGTCACAACTATTGCAAAAAATTTAAAATAGCAATGATATAATTTTAATATATATTTAACGTTAAAAATAATAAATTTGAAATTTGAAATTGTACAATATTGCACAATAATGAAATTTTAAGTGTAATTAGAAGATTGTGATCACTACTATACACACGACTCTAAGATGTAATGACTTAAATTTTTGAAAATTCTAGATAAATATATGTATTCATGTCTGACAGTCCCAAATTCGGGTTCTCTAATTTTGGATTCAGTGCTCACGATCCATTATCATCATAAGCATTCTATAACTATTGCGAAATAATAAACATACATTGTTCATTATAATAAAGTCTTACAACAATATCCCAATGTCTTCTTAACCTTAACTTAAACATATCTTTAATATTACAAATGGTTTAATTAAATAATTACATCAGATTAGATAATAATTAAACATTTTTAATAAACTATTCATGGATCTTACCATTACCCTTATCTTTCTTATTTGATGCCTCATACTTAGTTGAAATAATCATCATGATATAGTAAGAGTAAACAACTAATTTGCTTAGTAAATTTATATACAAGGAAGATATATCATGATTAGAAAGGAATTTAACTTTCAATGTTCAACAAAATAATTCGATTGTGAAAGAACAAGAATGAGGAATTATGTTAAGTCGACCCGTTCTCAAGGACTTATGTTATGTTTATTTGCAAAAATTATACTGGGGATAAAACTATTAATTGCAAGTGTTTTGTTTGTTTTCAAATTTATACTTTGGACTATTAATCTAGAGATTATAAAATGGCTTAATAAATAGTCTTGAGATAATAATTATAATCCTAGGATTAATATTCTTGAGATTATAATCCCATGTATTATAATCCCGAAATTATAATTCTTGTAAATAAATATAGCCTTAGTTATTTAGAGTGGATATATCAAATTCTCATCCTAACAAGTGAGTTACATACTAAAAATTAAAGTATTTAGTCCATTTCACAAAAAAATAAATCCACAACTATTGCAAAATTTTTAAAATAGCAAAGATGTAATTTTAATATATATTTAACGTTAAAGTAATAAATTTAAAATTGTACAATATTGCACAATAATGTAATTTTAAGTGTAATTAGAAGATTGTGATCACTACTATACACACGACTCTAAGATGTAATGACTTAAAATTTTGAAAATTCTAGATAAATATATGTATTCATGTCTGACGCTCCCAAATTCAGGTTCTCTAATTTTGAATTCAGTGTTCACGATCCATTATCATCATAAGCATTCTATAACTATTGTAAAATAATAAACATACATTGTTCATTATAATAAAGTCTTACAACAATATCCCAAGGTCTTCTTAACCTTAACTTAAACATATCTTTAATATTACAAAATGTTTAAATAAATAATGACATCAGATTAGATAATAATTAAACATTTTTAATAAACTATTCCTGGATCTTACCATTACCTTTATCTTTCTTATTTGATGCCTCAGACTTAGCTGAAATAATCATCATGATATAGTAAGAGTAAACAACTAATTTGCTTAGTAAATTTATATACAAGAGAAGATATATCATGATTAGAAAGGAATTTAACTTTCAATGTTCAACAAAATAATTCGATTGTGAAAGAACAAGAATGAGGAATCAATAATTGAATATTCGAATAATTGAATAATAGATGCTGAGTGATTTGGAATAGCCATGAACATATATTAAGGTTGTCAGTATTTAAACTGGTCCTTTTTAATTAGTTTTTGTAATCGAGGGGATCTGCCTCTCATACCCAGTGTATTATGCATAAACACTTAATAATCGAGCACAATTGTTTTTCAATATAATGTTTTAATAAATTTGTTCTTTTTCTCAGTCTCGAGTCCTTACCAAATCAATTGATTATGAATAACTTTTAATACATATTTGATTTATCAAATTTAAACATATTTGATCTTGCTGATACAACTAGCATAAATCTATTTCATAAACAGTTCAAGAATGAAAAAACTTTAACTAATTAATTCACAGTTCAATAATAATAGAACATGAGTTCAATTGCACAAAGTGCGATTAACAATAATCATTAAGGATGTGGAGTAATCAACAATAATTATCCACTATCATGTTTTGAAAAATAATAACTCAAGTTTGAGTTAGAGAACTTGCCTCGCTCGTGGTCTATTAATTGCTACGCAATTCTACTATGTGCTTAAGCAATTTAAATTATCCTCTTTTGAAAGACCTAACAGGGGTTCTTCAATTAGCATAACATATATTTACTCATAACATTATTTATAATACATTATCTAATATTTAATCATATAATTAAAGATTAGACATTATATTAAATCTGTAGTAATATTACCACTTCTTGATAATATAAACATCATCTTAATTACTCATTTAATATTATTACTCTTAATAATATTTTATTTACTTCTTAATTTTATTATTCAACTAATAATACTTTACTCACTTACTAATATTATTAATTAATTAATAATATTTTAATAATCTTCTAATATTATTAATCATTTAATAATATTTTATTCATCATATAATAATATTAATCTTTTAATAATATTTTAATCATTTACTAATATTATTAACAATTTAATAACATTTTAATAATTATATAATATTATTAATCTCTTAATAATATTTAAATCCTTATCTAATATTATTAATCTCTTAATAATATTTTAATTAATTTAAAATACTATTAATCCTTTAAAATATTTTAATCTAATATTATTAATCATTTAATAATATTTTAATTTAACTTTAATCTAATATTATTAATCATTTAACAATATTTTAATCTAATATTATTAATTATATTAATAATATCTTAATCTAATATTATTAATATCTTAATAATATTTTAATCATTTATTAAATAATTAATCAATTTATTTTAATTGTTTACCCTATACAAATTAATTTATTTAATAATCCTAAAATACTATAAATATAACAGTGCACCAAAAATGACCAAAGTACCCTCCAAAATCTGCATATACCATATTAAGGGTCTTTAAGCCTTAAAATTACCTTTTTCACAATTTTTAACATTACATAACTTAATTTATCCATTAATTCACAACTCAAACAATTACATGAATAATACCAAAACAGATCCAAAAATTCTACTTTTCTGGAAACTAACAGAATATAGTTCCCTTATGAACATATAATATTTTTGGAATTTTTCAATTTCATTTACTATTTTTAAATAGTTAAAAACAGTCTGAAATTGAAACAATTATCATAAATCATCATTTTATCCAAAACTTTTGAAAGTTTCAAGGTTAGTCACTGATATATACATCTACTTCCAATAAAAAATTTACAATTTTTTGGAGTTACCCATAAAGAGTTATTCACGTTTTAATTTAAAATAGCCATTTCTCGTAATATCCATATCTTGAGTTCTACACATCCAAAAATCTCCATCCTCTTACTGGAGTCAGTTACCTCATCATATTATCACCCCAAATTGTTCCAAAATTTTTAGAACAAAAAATTTGCATGAAACCGTCCCTGCCAGAAAACTGCTCAAACCAGTTCCATTTTTCAATTTTAAAAATATGGACAACTTTGTTAAAATAATCACCAAAGCTTGTAAAATAAACATATTTGAGTGCTACCACTTAAGTTTGAAAGCTAACTCCCATATCTAGCATCCCTTTTTGACGGATCATAAATAGGATGTGTAGATTTTAAATGGTAGCATTTCAAAATGAATAAAAAGTTTTTCGAATTTTTTATTTCTTAAAAAAAACTAGTTTCCTTTCCTTACATTTGATCAAACCTTTAACATAAAAAATGGTTAAATCTTCATATGAAACACTAGAAATATAAAGATCAAAAGTTTTAGAACTTAGAAACATCATCTTTACATTTCATCAAAACAAACTAAATAAAAAAATATATTTAGTTTAGGGGTTTTAGCCCTTTTTGAACATACTTTCATTTCTTCTTTTTTTTAAAAAAACTTTTAACTTCAAAAATAACTAGATATACATGTGAAACAATCATACACATGTAGATCAAGAGTTTTACTGTTCAAGAACACAAACTTTTTATTTCATCAAAACTCATGAAAAGAAAGTAACAAAACTTGAAATTTTTTTAGAGTCTACACCTTGTTCTTTGGGTGAACTCAGCCATATTCCAAGTTTTTTCTTTTTCTTTTACCAAAGTAATTAATGAACTTAGGGTGCATGAAGATTAAAACTCTTCCCCTTTGCCTCGTCGAGGCTACCAATCTATGCTCTCCCTCTTTCTTTCTTGTTTTGCTTTAATAGGTAGTTTAGAATGAAAGATGAAAGAGAATGAAAATGATTTTTGTGTATTAGTAAACATGTAGAAATATTATGTATATATAATGTTATCTCCCAACACTCTTCTCTCTCTCACTCATCATCTCAATGTTGCTTGCAAGACTAGTGAAAGTGGGTGTTTAATTCTTAGGTTAACACATATGGGGAGTTGATGGAAGTTAATAACATTTGTGACAAAATAAAAATTAACCCATATGCTCCTTTATCCCTTCTTTGGCCGGATTCTCAAGCCTTATTTTTCCAAAGTTTTTGATTTATTTTTATGGCTTAATTAGCTACTTGAAATGACCAAAATGACCCTTAACAATTGAGCTAAAAATTGGGCCACTTAATTTAATGTTTGGGCTTAATAATAAATTGTTGGGTCCTTAACACTAATATACAACAATTATAAAGTATTTACAAAAACAAAACATCCACAAAATAATTACAAAAATAACGCAACACAATAATACGTTGCTAAAGTTACGGAGCATTGACTCCCTACACGTCAATTACCGACTTTCATATTTCTAACTAACCGGTCCTAAATTCACGCTAATGAAGAAAACAGGTAACTTTGAGATCAGTAAAAACATAGCAACGACATATCGGAGAAGAAGAATTCTCCAACGGCGATGCAACTCTGAGATCGGATAATATCGGAGAAGATCAACAACTTCAAGATCAGTAACCAGCCTCTGTAACAACTTTGATTGTTGATTGTTGATTGATTCGCTACAGATTTGTATACTTAGGTATTTGAGTTTAAAGTTTATATGCATATAGTTACCTCGTGGTTACTATATACTCGTATATTGGTTACTTTTCTTAAGTTTTTCGCTCTTTAATTGGTCACAAAATCAGTATAATGATTGTTTTGATTGCAAAATGCATGTAAAAATATGTTTTATATTCTGGTTACTAACTACATATAAATTGGTTACTGTTTATTATTGATTTGGTTATTGTATAATATTTATTTGGCTGCTGTATACTTTAAATGTATATTCTACTGATATATTGTATATTGATGATTACTTATTAAATACATTGGTTACCTTCCTATAACTATTGGATCTTTAAGTACATATTGATATTTTTTATATTGATATTTTTTATATTGTTTGTTTTTGCTGTAAAATGCATGAAAAAATATGTTTTATGTTATGGATACTAAGTAAATATATGTTGGTTACTGTCTAATTTGGATTTGGTTAGTATATAATGCTGACTTGGTTACTATGTAATATTACCATGGTTACTGCATTATATTACTGTGTTTTATACTAATTTTTTATATTGATGGTTACTGATTAACTACATTGGTTACCTTCATACATCTATTAGTCTTTAATTTGTTACAAAGTCATTACTAATTGTTTTGGTTGTAAAATGAATGTAAAAATATTTTTTATAATCTTGGTTACTAATTACATATATCTTGGTTACTGTCTAATATGTATTTAGATACTGTAAGTGTAAGACCCCAACTTTTATGAATAAAGAATAATTTTCTCGAAATATATTTTTGAATATTATGGTGTGGATTTGATATAATGTTATAGTTGTGGGTAATATTTACAAATTTTGCAAAGTAAGTAAGTGGTTATATAATTTTCGATTGGTCGGGGAATATTAGTTTTAACAGGGAATATTCGTATGACGGCACAATCATTGGTGGACCCCACAATAGAAGTATTGTCGTAGTTAGAAAATGATATAATTATCTTTTATAAAAATAACTTGCGAAAGTGTTCTGAATTAAATTTGTTGAACTACCCTATTAGTAAAAGTACAATAATACGCGTGGTTGCATAGTAGCACACGGTATTGATTATTGATGCTTTACGTGAGAAGTCACCCGCTTATACTCAAGTATTGCTACACGAAATTCTTTGCATTATATCTCTAATATTATTGATTCAATTATTGTCACGATGATCATCTGCATAATATTTATTATTATTAAATCAATAATTGAGACGACAAAGTTATTCATATTATTATTTGCAATATTAACAATGTCTAGAAGTTACATCAAGGAGAGGTTTGGTCACCTAATTGCGTGCGCCATAAGGAGAAATCCTTATCTTTTTTCTTGGAAACGACCTGGTTGTTAAATATTGTGAGTTATAATATTAATGATGAATAAGTTGTATTGATTAAAGATGAAATTGATAGTTCCATTGTGTTGGGATTATTAGTGTTAGTTGAAATCGACATTTATTTCGATAATAATTGATGTCTGGGGGTTATATTGACAAATCGGGTAATTAATCGGATAAATGAGCAATTAATTATTATTATTTCACATGCTTATAACTATTTGTTCACATGTGTGTACTATTGATTCACATTCATGTACTATTAGGGGAGGTGGTGCAAGATTGATAATACTTGCATGACTAAATTAAAAATGTAGAAAAAGAGGAAGGTATTATACTGTAATATTTTGAGCCCCAAAACGTGAAATTATCGAAACTATATTTTCCTATAAATAGAAGCTCATTCTTCCTTCATTTCTCACCAATTCACAAAAGCTTTAGAGCAATTATTATAGAGAGAAATTATAGAGAGAAAGAAGAAGAGAAGTCTGCTACCTCACTATTCCAGTATCTAGTTTTTCTAAGGTAAGGGGTTTATTTCTTTTGTATTCATGAAGAGAACTTCTGTTATTCAATTGTTTATTATTCTCATTGGAATAACTTTGTATCTGTGAGGACTACCCTATACTTGGTGAAATTCTTCTATTATTCCATTATTTATCATTCTGTTGGAATATCCTGTCTGTGCTTTATGCATGACCTGGTTCCATTATTTATCATTCTATTGGAACATCCTGTCTGTGCTTTATGCATGACATGGTTTCATTATTTATCATTCTGTTGGAACATCCTATCTCATGCTTTTACGCATTTAACTGATTCAATTATTTATTATTACATTGGAATATCATGTTTGTAATAACGTTACACATGACCCGATTCCATTATTTATTATTCTATTGGAATAACCTGTTTGTGTGGTCTATCGCATGCTTGGTGAATTCTTTTGTTATTCCATTCGTTATTATACTCAGTTAGTTAAAGTTTTGGCTTTTATACTCCATGAAATTAGTGGAATATCTTTGATATTTCAAGGCTTCATCCAAATATCTTTTTCATGGAAATATTCTTCCGAGCATTCTTGAATTTTACTCCACAAAGCAATATCATGTTGACAATTTGGACGTTATTGGTTCCTGGATAAATTAATTCTTGAACTTGTTTTATTGAATTCTTATATCATTGTCATCATCCTCATGTTTATATTATGTTGAAAGTCATCTATGGCCTGTAGTGCATAGATGGACTTGGTATGATTATGACCAGGGATTATTCGGTATAATCATAACCGTAATGTTACAAATGATGTGGTAAAAGTCCTCATTGGCCGTAGTGCATTGATGGACAATTTTTGGCATGATCATGACCATTAATGAATACGCGAATATCCTTGATCCGTAGTGCATGGATAATTTATGGTCGTGATACTAATGAATATCCTTGGCCGTAGTGCAGGGATGATGTGGTTTATTTATTAAGCTGAGTCTCAGCGATAAAAGTGATAAAAAAACCTTTTAAATCATAGAAGATAGTAGATTTTATTCTCTACGTGACTCTTCTAATGAATTGCTTGTTCCGCTGCAATTAAACTTGATGTTTATTATATTTTATCAATTTAACACTGTTGAAGGCTAATGATAATTTATTCTGCATTATCTTAGTCATAATATTTCTTACTGGGCTAGTTGAGCTCACCCTTTCTTTCACTTTGTTCTCTTGAGGAAATGAGAACGTGGCTGGGGTTAGTCGGGAAGCGGAGTGATTCGGTCCGGATGATAGCATTTGTAGTCCTCACTATTACATTAAATAGTGTGACAATAAATGTAATGAGGACTCCATTGAGTGTGGATATTATCTAGATGACAATATTCTTATTAAAACTCTTAGATTATGTTTTGTCATATTTTACACATTGTTGTATAATTAAGTTGTATTTGAATTTTGTACCATGTATTTGGCGACTCAAGATGGGTGATGTATACCTATTTTGGGGGCATCACAGTTGGTATCAAAAGCTTAGGGATATGATCTCTGTCTAAGATGTGAGACTAGAACTAGGAGGGGAGAGACGGGGAATTCCTTCGCTAGTATGACCTACTTAAGTTTATTTGGTATTTAATTAGTCGGTCAGAGTATATGGATAATATGTTGCATGTCAATTAACCCTTGTTTTGTGGCAGTATTTAAAAATGACATCCGAGAATGTTGAGAATAACAATGGAGCACAAGAGACCGTTGAGTCTCCACAGATCAATAATCAGGAGAATGTGCATCAGGAAGGCGATAATCCTCATGCAAACAACAACACTGACCAAATGATGAACGATGGAATGTTCAGAGGCTTTATGAAATACATGCAACATCAGGCGAGAGTGGCTCCTGTCCAAAATATAGGTGGAAACACTGGAAACTCTCGGACGGTCACCGCTAAACAGTTCAAGGAGCTGGGACCACCGGAGTTTATTGGGGAGCCAAAACCACTTAAGGCGGAAGCGTGGATAAAGCAGATCACCAAGATATTTGATGTCTTGGGATGCTCCGAGGAGCAAAAGGTTCCCTTTGCCACCTTTATGTTGCGAGGAGAGGCAGATTACTGGTGGGAATCGGTAAAGCGTCCTCAACTTGCCGCACTGAAGATGTCTTGGGAGAAGTTCCAAGAACTATTCAACGACAAGTACTTTTCCGAAAGTATTCATCACATGAAAGAGGTAGAGTTTATCAAGTTGAAGCAAAACAATATGACCGTATCGCAATACGAGGCTAAATTTGTGGAGTTATCCCAGTTTGCGTCCCACTTGGTTGATAATGAGGAGAGAATGACGCGGATGTTTTTAAGAGGTTTAAAACCGGAGATACATCAATATCTTATTTCTTATAAACCGTGTTTATATTCAGATGTTGTAAATAGGGCTCAATTATTGGAGCGCGATAACGAGTCAACGCAACCAAAAGAAAGCAGCTAGCAGAATGAAAATACCAGTGGTAGCAATCATCGAAGTGATGACAACAAACGTGTAGGGAATCAACATTCCATAAATGGTAACCACTTCGGTGGTAATCCTGGCCAAGACAATAAAAGTGGACATTTCAAGAAGAGGAGATTCAACAATGATGGAAAGACGTCAAGACACAACACCAGTTATTAAGGAAGGAGAACGACCACCTATCATATGCTTCAAATGCGGAGGGAGGACACATCGATCAAAGCTGCGCGATGCAGTCCAAAGCGTGTTATAATTGTGGAAGAGAATGTCACCTAACCCGATTTTGTCGTGCACCGAAGACAAGTCCAAATTAGGATGGAGGCACCAAAGGTCGTCGGTAAAAGTCAAAACCAATGAGTTCAAGGAGGCGTTTACGCGTGACCTCCCGAAGCAAGGAACCCAAACGAGGTCATCACAAGTAAGCTTATCATAAACTCTAGCGAAGTATATACCTTATTTGATACCGGTTCTACCCATTCTTTTATTTCTCCTACTTGCGCTCAACGTTTAAATTTGACTC
This sequence comes from Panax quinquefolius, assembly GCA_020205615.1. Classification (NCBI taxonomy): domain Eukaryota; kingdom Viridiplantae; phylum Streptophyta; class Magnoliopsida; order Apiales; family Araliaceae; genus Panax; species Panax quinquefolius. The sequence goes on from CM035160.1 coordinate 138,820,457, forward strand.
TAGAGAAGTTAGATTTTGACTTATCTGTTGAAACTCCGTTGGGAGAAACCTTCATTACATCCACTGTATATAAGTCTTGTTTGATTCAAATCGGTAACCGCACGTTACCTGTCGATCTTATCTCCTTAAAAATACTTGCATTTGACGTGATTCTAGGGATTGATTGGTTAACTACTCATCATACTAAAATTGATTATTTTCGTAAGGTTGTTAGCTTTCATATTCCTAATCAACCTATTATGCGAATTCAAGCGACCAAACCATTAAAATCAATCACGGTCATCTTAAGCCATAAAGCTATTCGTTTATTGAGAAATGGATGTCAAGTTTTCTTAGCTCATGTCACGGATTTAAACAAAAATATGTCAAATTTGAAGGATATTTCTATTGTTAATAAATTTCATGAAGTATTCCTTGAAGAACTTCCTGGCCTACCCCCAGAGCGTGAAGTTAAATTTTGTATCGACCTTGAACCTGGTACAAAACCCATTTCCAAAGCCCCATATCGAATGGCTCCTATTGAACTTCAGGAGTTAAAGACCCAATTGCAGGAATCGTTAGACATTGGTTTCATTCGTCCTAGTACGTCTCCTTGGGGTGCTCCTGTTCTATTTGTGAAGAAGAAAGATGGAATTATGGGACTTTGAATTGATTATCGGGAGTTGAATCATGTCACCATCAAGAATAGTTATCCGTTACCTCGCATTGATGACTTGTTTGACCAGTTGCAAGGAGCACAATTCTTTTCAAAGTTCGATCTTCGTTCTGGATATCATCAGCTGAAGGTTAAAACTGAGGATATTCCAAAGACTGCCTTCAGAACTCGGTATGGGCATTATGAATTCTTAGTCATGTCTTTTGAATTGACTAATGCTCCTGCTGCCTTCATGGATATGATGAACCGAGTATTCAAGGAATATTTGGATCATTTTGTGGTCGTCTTTATTGATGACATCCTCATATATTCCAAAAGTCGTGAAGATCATGAGCAACACTTGAGGTTGATACTCCAAAAGCTTCGTGAAAACAAGCTTTATGCCAAGTTGAAGAAATGCGAGTTCTGGCTTGAGGAAGTAGCATTCATTGGGCACGTGGTATCAAGTCATGGAATATCTGTTGACGACAAAGATTGAAGCTATTCAAAGTGGGGAGCAACCTAAATCGATGATCAAAGTCGTAGCTTTCTCGCTTAGTTGGTTATTATCGGAGATTCGTAGAAGGGTTTTCTCGAATCGCTACTCCATTAACTCAAATTGACTCGGAAAGATACAAAATTTGGTTGGAGCGAGGAATGTGAGAAGAGTTTTCAAGAACTCAAGAGCGAGACTCATTTCAGCACCTGTTCTGACAATACCATCTAGCTTGGAGGGATTTGTCATCTATAGTGATGCTTCAGGCAAAGGGTTAGGATGTGTTCTCATACAACATGAGAAAGTCATAGCCTATGCCTCTCGACATCTCAAAGAATATGAGAGGAATTATCCTACTCATGATCTAGAGTTAGCGGCGATTGTCTTCGCACTTAAAATTTGGAGACATTACATATGGGAGAAAGTGGAGATCTATCACGGATCATAAAAGCTCTCAAATATTTCTTCACTCAAAAGGAACTCAACATGGGCAACGACGATGGCTCGAATCGTTGAAAGATTATGATCATACTATTCAATACCATCCCGGAAAGCGAACGTAGTGGTTGATGCATTGAGTGAAGATCATATCTTTGATCTGAAAAGCATTATTGTCAATCTGAAAGGCCCATTTTATACGACTTACAAAGGATGGAGATAGATTTAAAGACTCGTGGGACCCATGTGATGATGAAGAATATCTGAGTAGAAACGACTTTAATCGATAAAGTTAAAGTTGCTCGAGCTACGGACACAGAGTTGATGCGTATGAAGAAGAAAGTGCAAGAAGGTGTTATGCCGGAAACAAGAATCGATGAAGAAGGAATACTTCGAGTCAACTCCAGACTTTGTGTTCCTAACAACCCTGATTTAAAGTATAAAATCATGATGGAGGCGTACAACACACCATTTGTAATCCATCCTGGGAGTACCAAAATGTATCGTGATCTTTGATATACATTTTGGTGGAGCAATATAAAGATAGAGATAACAGAGTTTATCTCAAGGTGTTTAACTTGTCAACGAGTCAAGGCGGAGCATCAAGTACCAAAAGGTCCATTGCAACCACTTGAAATTCCAGAATGGAAGTGGGAGCACATTACCATGGATTTCGCTACTGGTCTTTTCAAGGTTTCTCAAGGCATAGATGCAATTTGGGTCATTGTTGATAGATTGACCAAGTCTGCTCATTTCCTACCTATACGAGAAAATTATACACTTGAACGTCTTGCTTGTATGTACATAACGATCGAGATTGTAAGACCGCATGGTATCTTGGGTATCCATAGTTTTTGATCGAGACCCAAGATTCACTTCAAGATTTTGGGTTAGTTTGCAAAAAGCTATGGGCATGGATTTACTGATTTAGCTTCGGCATATCATCCTCAAAGCGGACGGAAATGATCGGAGAGGACTATTCAAACTCTTGAAGATTTATTAAGACTCTGTGTCCTTGACTTCAAATGAAGTTGGGACAAGTTCTTACCATTGGTGGAGTTTTCCTATAATAACAGTTGTGACGCCCCCAAAATTAGGTATACATCACCCATCTTGAGTCGCCAGGATACATAGTGCAAATTCAAATACAACTTAATAATACAACTGTAGGTATGCAATACGACAAAACATAAACTGTGAGTTTGAATACAAATATTGTCTACTAGAGAGTATACAAACTCAAAAGGAGTCCTCATTACAATTATTATCACACTATTTCACGAATAGTGAGGACTACTAATGCACCATCTAGGACCATCACTCCGCTTCCTCGACTCGTCCCGGTATATTCTCATTTCTTGAAGAGAACATTGAAAGAAAGGGTGAGCTCAACTAGCCCAAAGATGAAATATTATGACTAAGATAATGCGAAATAAATTATCATTAGCCTTAAACAAATGTTAAACCGATCTGATATAACAAACATCAAGTTTAAGCTGCAATGAACAAGCGATCCATTAAAAGAGTCAAGTAGAGAATAAAATCTATTATCTTTTATGATTTAAAGGTTTTTCATCACTTTTATCATTGGGACTCGACAATAAATAATCCACATCATCGAATCACCCCTCGCACTACTGACCAAGGATATTCTTTAGTATCACGACCACAATTATCCATGCACTACGGGCCAAGAATATTTGTGTATTCATTAATGGTCATGATCATGCCAACAACTGTCCATCAATGCACTACGGGCCAATGAGAACTTTTACCATATTATTTGTAACATTACGGTCATGATTACACCGAATAATCCCTGGTCATAATCATACCAAGTCCATCTATACACTACAGGCCACAGATGACTTTCAAAAAATATAAATATGAGGATGATGACAATGATATAAGAATTCAAAAAAATAAGTTCAAGAATTAATTTGTCCAAGAACCAATAACGTCCAAATTGTCAACATGATACTGCTTTGTAGAGTAAAATTCAAGAATGCTCAGAAAAATATTTTCATGAAAAGATACTGGATGAAGCGCAATTATCAAGGATATTCTAATAATTTCATGGAGTATAGAAGTCAAAACATTAACCAACTGAGTATAATAAAGAATGGAATAACAAAAAAAATCACCATGCATGCGGTACTTCGCATAGACAGATTATTCCAATAGAATACTAAATAACGGAACCAGGTAAGGCGAAATTCCCACCGACTGGATGTTCCAACAGAATAATAAAGAATGGAATAACAACAGAAATCACCATGCATGCGGTACTTGCCATAGACGAGTTATTCCAACGAGAATACTAATAAGGGGCGGATTAATCGGTCCGGCGTAAAAGCTAACGAACGGGATATTCCAAATAATAATAATAAAAATTTTAATCGGTGTCCGCGTAAACGCATGATGAGATATTCCAACGAGAATAATAAAAAGCGAAATCGGGTTCGACGAAAGCGCAGAGACATGATATTCCAATAATAAAGAGACGAAATAATAAAAAGAATGTCACCAAGTATAGGGTAGCCAGCGATATCTGAGTTATTCCAACATAATAATAAAGAATGGAATAACATAAGTTCTCTTCATGAATATAAAAGAATAACACCCCTTAAGAGTACAACAAATAATATTCCATACCTTAAGAAGAAGAGTAGTGGATATATAAGTAGTGAAGTAGCGAGAATACTTTCTTCTTTCTCTATAGTTTATCTCTCAGAGTTTCAAAGTGAATTAAATAAAAAAATAATGAATGAATGAGCTTCTATTTATAGAAAAATGGATCGTGCGTAGTAACTAACTCATGAATGGTCCAGATTGATTTACTTTAATCGATGGTCCATATTTAAAGCAAAATTTTTTAAATAAAATAAATATATTCTATTTATAATCTAATAAAACGAATAACTTTATAAAAGATTTTACTTATACCAAACTGTAAGACCCCAATTTTATGAAATAAAAGTATTCAATTTTTCTTATAATTATTATTTAGTAAATGGTTAAATTGATAAAAGTTAAAGTTAAGGGTGATATATGAATTTTTTTTCTCAAAATACATGCAAGTGATTATAAAATATTCATTGTTGTTGGGGAATATTCGTTTAGTCGTGGAATATTCTTTTTGTGAGGAATATTAAATGCACGACGCAACCATTTATTGGGGCCCATAACGAGAATAACTATCGGATGAAGAAAAACGACAAATTTGAGTTTTATAAATAATAACGGCGTTATTATTCTGCTATTAACCTTTGTTGGAATACACGGTGGTTAAAATACGATGTCTGGCGTGGTTGCTTGCGATGGCACACGGTATTGCATAGTATTTTTTAATTATTGATTCTTACGTGAGAAGGCCTTTATTCAATAATTATTACGATAATTCTTGTTCAATATTTTATTTTATTGATTCAATAATTGATGCGTTGATATTTTATATTATTTTTGTTTCAATAATTGTCAACTTACACGATATTTCCCATTATCGGATCAATAATTCATATTATTTGAATAATATTATTAGATAGCATTATTGGCAATGTCTAAAAAGTTACATCGAGGAGAGGTTTGGTCACCTAATTGCGGCGCCCGATGAGAGAAATCTTTATTGGAAAGCCTCCTCTTTCACAAGCGCTGCTTTGTTGTCATAATTGTGATTACGTAATATTATTTGTGAATAATTAATTATTGATTCATATGATAAGGAAATATTTATTTGATGTGGATATAAATGATGGATTTATTTATGTGGTTATAAATGAAAGAGTTAATGTTGAGGTGTTTTATCGGTATTTTGTCGGATTGGAGGTATTAAAAGATCAAATCGTTGTTATTCTTACGACTTTATTATGTGAGTTATAATATTTAATCCGTAGTTGGATCGTTGTGATTTTTGGATATGTTATACATATATAAGTTGAGTATATGTTCACAAATTTTGAGCCGTTAAAAATGAGCGAATGATTTGTTATGAATTTTAAGAGGTGGTGATTAGAAATTAGGTTTATAAATGATTTTGGTGGAAAATTCTAGAAATGGGTGGGCCCCACTTTTGGTTGTTGGGAAGATGGCTGATTTTTGGTGGGTGGAATAGTAGCGAGATAAAAGCCATCGTCAGTGGTCAGTCAAATGCTGCTTGACGTCTAACATTTTCCTATAAATAGAGGGCTAAGTTAGAATTGAAAATCACACGAGAATTCATAAGTTTTCTCTCTTTTCTCTCTAGATTATCGAGTGTATTTTGTGAGTATTTAGATATTTGGTGAGTTCTTTATTCATCGATTGCAAGTTTCCTTGATGTCATATCAGATATCCAATCGAAAGTCTTTGCTCTTTTTTGAGTAAAGGATAGTAAGGGATAGTAAGGGATATTAAGGGATGTTATATTCTTCATAATGATGTTATTCTTTCAATATCATTATCTTGACATATTAGTATGGATCTTATTGTGGAATTTCTACCTTTTGAGTCGAGTTACTATTACTATTCACGTATCTGACTATATTCACGTATCACTTATACTATTCATGTATATGTATGCCACTATTAACGTATATGACATTATTTACGATATCTGATTACTATTCACGATTTAAATATAGAGTATTCACGAGAGTTACTATTCATGAGTTACTATTCATGAGTTACTATTCACGAGTTACTATTCACGGGTACTATTCACAATAAAATTGGTTTCTTTTTTCGACGAAAATTATCGTTGATTTATGAATCTTACTCTTGAAATTAAATCCATGTTTTGATCATATTGTTTTTATTATCATATATAACATTTTATAATCTTAGGATGATGAAATTTCTCTTTGACTTGAGTGTAAAGATGGATAGATTATTGGTATGATCATGACTATGGGTTCTCTTTGGCCGATGGTGCAAAGTTGAATTGTTGGTGGTATGATCGTGACCATTGAATTTATAATTGAATATCTTTAGCTTAAGTGCAAAGGTGAAATGATCAACATGGTTATAATTATTGTTTATATAAATTCGGAAATGAATATATATTTCTTTGAGATATTAATATATTTGGCCTATAGTGCAAATATGAACTGTTGATGAATATATTTGGCCTGTAGTGCAAATATGAATTGTTGAGGAATATCTTTGGCCTGTAGTGCGAAGATGAATTATTGATGAATATCTTTGGCTCGTAATGCAAAGATGACTTGTTGTTGAATATCTTTGGCCTATAGTGTAAAGATGATTTGTTGATGAATATCTTTGGCCTGTAGTGCAAAGATGACTTGTTGATGAATATCTTTGGCCCGTAGTGCAAAGATAAATTTATTAGTATGATTATGAACATGAACTGTGATTTGGTATAACCATGATCTTTGATGTTTCAGGTGATGAAAATTATCTTTGTCCTGGATGAGAAAAGGAGTTTAGAACTACAATTACGATTATGAGTTATACATTTAATTGTGGATAGGAATTGTTGATTGATGTTACAGGGATAAAACATTGTTGGTGGACTTTTACCATGGAGAAGATAATAGATTTTATGGTCTATTTGACTCTTCTAATGGATTGCTCGTTCCGCTGCAACTATGGTTGAAAAGTTTTATCATCTACCATATGTTCTAAATCTCTGATTTATTACTGATGAAGGCTATTGATAATTTAATTATCTTTAGTCATGATATTCTTTATTGAAGCTAGTTGTGCTCACCCTTTTGCTTCACAATTCCTTTCAAGTAATAAAAGTGTAAATTTGGGTCGATTGACGGGGATAACAGAGGGAATAGAATGGTGAATTACATATATTTGTTGAGGTTCTCCTAAATAGTATGAGAATAATTTTATTGAGACTTTAGATAAGTGTGTTTGTATTATTATATCGTCATTTGATATTTAATTTTGGTGAACCAGAATAGGGTGAGGTGAACTCGACTTTGGAAGGGTGTTTTGCCACTATCATACAAGATGTCTAATGACATACTGAAACTTCGTGTTATCATAAAGACGGGGTTGTGCACATCCACTTCTTGAGTATATTCTGAGCACTACTATATATATCTTGGTGTTTGTTTGAAGTATAATTCTCAATTAGAGGCAGTGGAGATAATGATATGTCGAGAAGACTCACCATTGGAGAAGAATATAATAGTAATCTTCTCATTTTTCTTTGGGGTCTATTAGATTCAACCAAGGATAATTACGTGGCCATATGATATCTATCATAACCTGAGCATTTATGGCCTCCCATGTCGAAGGTTTCCTTGAGCACTTCCCAAAGATTTTAATTTCTAAAAGCAGTTTTGACTATACCTTTATGTAAGGTGCCATTGTGACGTGTTATCCAAGGTTGGGATGTGAGTCACAGTTGGTATATATTTGTATCAAAACTCACAGCATATGTGTTGTTGTATTTTGCATGACAATTGTTGTAATAAAGTTGTAGTTGTTTTCTGTACCATGTATTTGGCGACTCAGAATGGGTTGCGTGGAATAGACCTATTTTGGGGTTGTCACATTTGGTATCAGAGCTTATGGATATGATCTCTGGCAGAGATCGGGGAATAGAACTAGGAGGGGAGAGATGAGTAAATCCTTCGCTAGTGTGTCCTATCTAAGCTTATTTGTTGGTCAGTCATAATATGGGGATATTATGTGATATTTTAATTTATTCAATTAACCCTTGTTTTGAAGCTGTATTCTAGAATGATATCTGAAATACAGGAGATGAGCAATGGAGAAATCATGAGGACAGGGAAGATGGAATCGAAATGAAAGCAAAGTATTCTCAACTCTTGAAATACCAGTCACGTAAATTTTGGGGACGAAAATTTCATAAGGAGGGAGATTGTAAGACCGAATTTTATGAAATAAAAGTATTCAATTTTTTTATAATTACTATTGAGTAAATGGTTAAATTGATAAAAGTTAAAGTTAAGGGTGATATATGAATTATTTTTTTCAAAATACATGAAGTGGTTATAAAATATTCATTGTTGTTTGGAATATTAGTTTAGTGGTGGAATATTCTTTTACGTCGGGAATATTAAATGCGACCAGTAGCGACCATTTATGGGCCCCATAACGAGAATAAGCGTCGGATGAAGAAAATGACAAATTTGAGTTTTTATAAATAACGGCGTAGTTATTCTGAATTAACACTTTTGGAATACACGGTGGTTAAAATACGATGTCTGGCGTAATTGCATAATAGCACATTACGGTATTGCACATTTTTTTTTCAATTATTGATTCTTACGTGAGAAGGCACTACTTTCGATAATTATTACGATAATTCTTGTTCAATATTTTATTTTATTGATTCAATAATTGATTGCGTTAATATTTTATATTATTGTTGTTTGATAATTGTCAATTGCACGATATTTCCATTATCGGATCAATAATTCATATTATTTGAATAATATTATTAGATAGCATTATTGGCAATGTCTAGAAAGTTACATCGAGGAGAGGTTTGGTCACCTAATTGCGGCGCCCGATGAGGAGAAATCTTTATTGAAAAAGCCCTCTTTCTGGGAGCTATCGGTTGTCATAATTGTGATTACGTAATATTATTTGTGAATAATTAATTATTGATTCATATGATAAGGAAATATTTATTTGATGTGGATATAAATGATGGATTTATTTATGTGGTTATAAATGAAAGAATTAATGTTGAGGTGTTTTATCGATATTTTTAGTCGGATTGGAGGTATTAAAAGATCAAATCGGTGTTCTTACGACTTTATTGTGTGAGTTATAATATTTAATCCGGCAAATAGTTGGATCGTTGTGATTTTTGGATATGTTATACGTATATAAGTTGAGTATATGTTCACAAATTTTGAACCATTAAAATGAGCGAATGATTTGTTATGAATTTTAAGAGGTGGTGATTCGAAATTAGGTTTATAAATGATTTTGGTGGAAAATTCTAGAAATGGGTGGGCCCCACTTTTGGTTGTTGGGGAAGATGGCTGATTTTTGGTGGGTGGAATAGTAGCGAGATAAAGCCATCGGTGGCTTGGTCAAATCTGCTTGACGTCTTAACATTTTCCTATAAATAGAGGGCTAAGTTAGAATTGAAAATCACACGAAATTCATAAGTTTTCTCTCTTTTCTCTCTAGATTATCGAGTGTATTTTGTGAGTATTTAGATATTTGGTGAGTTTCTATTCATCGGTCTGCAAGTTTCCTTGACGTCATATCAGATATCCGATCGAAAGTCTTTGCTTCTTTTGAAGTAAGGGATAGTAAGGGATATTAAGGGATGTTATATTCTTTATAATGATGTTATTCTTTCAATATCATTATCTTGACATATTAGTATGGATCTTATTGTGGAATTTCTACCTTTTTGAGTCGGGTTACTATTCACGTATCGATAGACTTTATTCACGTATCTGGACCTATTCATTTATATGGCACTATTAACGTATATGACATTATTTACGTTATCTACGATTACTATGTCTGCGAATCTGAGTACTATTTCATGAGTTACTATTCATAAGTTACTATTCATGAGTTACTATTCATGAGTTACTATTCATGAATTACTATTCACGATTACTATTCACGGGTACTATTCACGATAAAAATTGGTTTCTTTTTACGACAATTACCGTTGATTTATGAATCTTACTCTTGAAATTAAATCCATGTTTTGATCATATTGTTTTTATTATCATATATAACATTTTTGTAATCTTAGTGATGAAATTTCTCTTTGACTTGAGTGTAAAGATGGATAGATTATTGGTATGATCATGACTATGGGTTCTCTTTGGCGATGGTCTGAAGTGAATTGTTGGTTGGTATGATCGTGACCATTGAATTTATAATTGAATATCTTTAGCTTAAGTGCAAAGGTGAAATGATCAACATGGTTATAATTATTGTTTATATAAATTTTGAAATGATTATATATTTCTTTGAGATATTAATATATTTGGCACATGTCTGAAATATGAATCTGTTGATGAATATATTTGGCTGTAGTGCAAATATGAATTGTTGAGGAATATCTTTGGCCTGTAGTGCGAAGATGAATTATTGATGAATATCTTTGTCTCGTAATGCAAAGATGACTTGTTGTTGAATATCTTTGACCTGTAGTGCAAAGATGATTTGTTGATGAATATCTTTGGCTCGTAATGCAAAGATGACCTGTTGTTGAATATCTTTGGCCAGAGTAGTGCAAAGATGACTTGTTGATGAATATCTTTGGCCCGTAGTGCAAAGATAAATTTATTAATATGATTATGAACATGAATTGTGATTTGGTATAACCATGATCTTTGATGTTTCAGGTGATGAAAATTATCTTTGTCTGGATGAGAAAAGGAATTTAGAACTAAAATTACGATTATGAGTTATACATGTGATTGTGGGCGAGAATTGTTGATTGATGTTACGAGGATAAAACATTGTTGGTGGACTTTTAACATGGAGAAGATAATAGATTTTATGGTCTATTTGACTCTTCTAATGGATTGCTTTCGTTTATTTGCAACTATGGTTGAAAAGTTTTATCATCTACCATATGTTCTAAATCTCTGATTTATTACTGATGAAGGCTATTGATAATTTAATTATCTTTAGTCATGATATTCTTTCTTGAGCTAGTTGTGCTCACCCTTTTTGCTCATAATTCCTTTCAAGTAATAAAAGTGTAGGCTGGGTTGAAAGCGAGGGGATAACGAGGGGATAAAATGGTGGTCTATAGGCTGTTGAGGTTCTCCTAAATAGTATGAGAATAATTTTATTGAGACTTTAGATAAGTGTGTTCGTATTATATACGTCATTTGATATTTAATTTTGGTGAACCGAATAGGGTGAGGTGAACTCGACTTTGGAAGGGTGTTTTGCCACTATCATACAAGATGTCTAATGACATACCTGAAACTCGTGTTATCATAAGACGGGGTTGTGCACATCCACTTCTTTGAGTATATTCTGAGCACTACCTATATAATCTTGGTGTTTGTTTGAAGTATAATTCTCAATTAGAGGCAGTGGAGATAATGATATGTCGAAAAGACTCACCATTGGAAAGAATATGATAGTAATCTTCTCATTTTTCTTTGGGATCTATTGGGTTAACCAGGATAATTACGTGGCCATATGATATCTATCATAACCTGAGCGCATGGCCTCCCATGTACGAAGGTTTCCTTGAGCACTTCCCAAAGATTTTAATTTCTAAAACAATTTTTTGACTATACCTTTATGTAAGGTGCTATTGTGACGTGCTATCCAAGGTTGGGATGTGAGTCACAGTTGGTATATATTTGTATCAAAACTCACAGCATATGTGTTGTTGTATTTTGCACGACAATTGTTGTAATAAAGTTGTAGTTGTTTTCTGTACCATGTATTTGGCGACTCAGAATGGGTTGGGTGGAATGGACCTATTTTGGGGTTGTCACACAAACACTATGCAGGCACTATTCAAATACTATGCATAATAAAATATAATATATTCTAATTATAGTCTAATAAAATTGATAACTTTATAAAAGTATTCTGTTTTATATAAAAAGATTTCATGTATTATTACATTAATAATACCAACAAAACTGAGTGACTTATCACGTAAGCATCAATAATTAATACTGTGTGCTACTATACAACCATGCGTATTACTGTACTTTTAACACCGGGTGTTTCAACAGTTAACGGTAAAACTTCCGCCGTTATTTTCATAAAGTATTTTTGTCGTTTTCTTAATCCGAATAATAATTCCGTTGTGGGGTCCACCAATGATTGTCTTGGGTGTGTCACGAATATTCCTGTCAAAGCGAATATTCCCCACCAATCAATATATTATATACAACTTGCGTACTTTTGCAAAATTTATAAATATTACCCCACAACTATTATATCAATTTCACTCCATAATATTCAAAAATAATATTTATAGAAAATTCATCTTTATTCAAAAGTTGGGGTTTTACAATCTCCCTTCTTATGAAATTTAGCCCTCGAAATTAAAGTACGTACTGGTATGTCGAAGAGGTAAGGATACCTTGATTTCATTTTAGATTCTAACTCCCAAGTCATTTCCTCAACATCGTGGTTTCTCCACAAAACTTTGACTTGAGGTATAACCTTGGTGCGTAGAATATGTTCCTTCGTATCCAAGATTTGAACAGGAACCTCTTCATACGTCAAATCTTCCGCTATTTCGTCTGGTTCCAACTCAATAATGTGGTTTGGGTCTTCCACATATTTACGTAACATGGATATGTGAAAAACGTTATGAACACGAGACATACTTGGAGGTAAAGCGAGTCTATAGGCCACAGTTCCTACTCGATCAAGGATTAAAAATGGGTCGATGAATCGAGGATTGAGCTTTCCTCTCTTTCCAAATCTCGTAACTCCTTTCCATGGAGCAACATTTAACAACACATGATCTCCTATATCGAATTCCACGTCCTTTCGATGAAGATCAGCATAACTCTTTTGTCGATCTTGTGAGGTTTTTATACGTTGTCGGATTGTTTGAATCTTTTCTGTAGTCATACGTACAAACTCCGGTCCCAACAATGTTGCTTCACCCACCTCATCCCAGCATACTGGAGAACGACACTTTCTTCCATACAACGCTTCGAATGGAGCCATGCCAGTACTTCCTTGATAACTGTTGTTGTAGGAAAACTCCACCAATGGTAAGAAGTTGTCCCAACTTCCCTTGAAGTCAAGGACATAGAGTCTTAATAGATCTTCAAGAGTTTGAATCGTCCTCTCCATTGCCTCGTCCGCTTTGAGGATGATATCTTGAAACTAAATCATAAATCCGTGCCCATAGCTTTTTGCAAACTAACCCAAAATCTTGAAGTGAATCTTGGGTCTTGATCAGAAACTATAGATACTGGCATACCATGCAATCTTACAACCTTGTTACTATACATACGAGCAAGACGTTCAAGTGTATAAGTTTCTCGTATCGGTAAGAAATGAGCAGACTTGGTCAATCTATCAACAATGACCTAAATCGCATATATGCCTTGAGAAACTTTAGGAAGACCGGTAACGAAATCCATGGTAATGTGCTCTCACTTCCATTCTGGAATTTCAAGTGGTTGCAATGGACCTTTTGGTACTTGATGCTCCGCCTTGACTCGTTGACACGTTAGACACCTTGAGATAAGCAATATGATCTCTCTCTTCATATTGCTCCACCAAAATGTATGATTTAATATCATGATACATTTTGGTACTCCCAAGATGGATTACAAAAGGTGTGTTATGCGCCTCCATCATGACTTTATACTTTAAATTAGGGTCGTTAGGAACACAAAGTGTCAGAGTTGACTCAAGTATTCCTTCTTCATCGATTCTTGCTTCGGCATAGCACCTTCTTGCACTTTTTCCTCATGCGCATCGGCTCCGTCTATAAGCTTGAATAGCTTTAACTTTATCAATTAAAGTCAGTTCTACTCGTATATTCACCATCATCACATGGGTCCTTGGAGTCTTTAACTCTATCTCCATCCTTTGCAAGTCACACAAAATGGGCCTTTGCGTTGACAATATCGCATTCACACTTGCATATGATCTTCTACTCAATCGTCGGCTACCACGTTAAACTTTTCGGGATGGTATTGGATGGTATGATCATAATCTTTCAGCAGTTCAAGCCAACGTCGTTGTCGCGTGTTGAGTTCCTTTTGAATGAAGAAATATTTGAGGCTTTTATGATCCGTAAAGATCTCCACTTTCTCCCCATACAAGTAATGCCTCCAAATCTTTAGTGCGAAGATAACAGCTGCCAATTCTAGATCATAAGTAGGATAATTCCTCTCATATTCTTTGAGTTGTCGTGAGGCATAGGCTATGACTTTCCCATGTTGCATGAGAACACATCCTAACCCTTTGCCCGAAGCATCACTGTATATAACAAATCCATCCGTACGGATGGTATTGCGAGCAGTGCAGTCTTAGAAATGAGTCTCCTCTTGAGCTCTTGGAAACTCTTCTCGCATTCCTCGCTCCATACGAATTTTGTATCTTTCTGAGTCAACTGAGTTAATGGAGTAGAGATTCGAGAAAATCCTTCCACGAATCTCCGATAATAACCGGACTAAGCCCGAAGCTACGCTACGCCGATCATCGACTTTGGTTGCTCCCAACTTTGAATTGCTTCATCTTTCTTTGGTCAACAGATATTCCATGACTTGATACCATGTGCCCAAGGAATGCTACTTCCTCAAGCCAGAACTCGTATTTCTTTAACTTGGAATAAAACTTATATTTACGAAGTTTTTAGAGTATCAGCCTCAAGTGTTGCTCATGATCTTCACGAGTTTTGGAATAAATAAGGATGTCATCAATAAAGACGACCCCAAAGTGATCCAAATATTCCTTGAATACTCGGTTCATCATATCCATGAAGGCAACAGGAGCATTAGTCATTCCAAAGGACATGATTAGGAATTCATAATGCCCGTACCGAGTTCTGAAAGTCGTCTTTGGAATGTCATCGGTTCTAATCTTCAATTGGTGATATCCGGAATGAAGATCAATCTTTGAAAAGAATTTGGCTCCTTGCAACTGGTCAAACAGGTCATCAATACGTGGCAATGGGTACCTATTTTTGATGGTGACATGATTCAACTCTCGATAATCAATACAAAGTCGCATACTCCCATCTTTATTTTTCACGAATAGAACAGGAGCACCCCAAGGAGAAGTACTAGGACGAATGAAACCGATGTCTAATAATTCTTGTAGTTGGGTCTTTAACTCCTGAAGTTCAATAGGAGCCATTCGATATGGGGCTTTGGAAATAGGTTTTGTACTTGGGTTCAAGTCGATACAAAATTCATTTCACGCCTCTGAGGTAGGCCATGAAGTTTTTGGGGAATCGTTAGGAAATTCATTAACAATAGAAATATCATTCAAAAGCGGCGTATTTTTGTTTAGATCCATGACATGAGCTAAGAAAGCTTTACATCCATTTTTCAATAAACGAATAGCTTTATGGCTTGAAATGACAGCGATTGATTTTAATGGTTTGGTGGCTTGAATTCGCATAACAGATTGGTTAGGAATATGAAAGCTAACAATCTTACAAAAATAATCAATTTTTGCATGATGAGTAGTTAACCAATCAATCCCTAGAATTATGTCAAATGCAAGTATTTTTAATGAAATAAGATCGACATGTAATGTGAGGTGCACCGATTTGAACCAAACAAGACTTATAAGCGATGGATGTAATGAAGGTTTCTCCCAACGGAGTTTCTACAGATAAGTCAAAGTCTAATTTCTCCCGAGTCAAATTTAATCATTGACCACAAGTAGGAGAAATAAAAGAATGCCCCTCTTAAAATAGGTATACATCACCCATTACCGATAACTCATAAATTGTCGTATTGAGACATACATGAGTTTTGTTCGATAAACTCCACTTCTTTCACAACTTTATTATTACAAATAGCTCTTGAACTAAACATCTTGAGTTTGAATACAAATATTATCTTACAGACAATATCTATACTCAAATAAATCCTCATCACATTTATTGATACATTTATTTTACAAAAATGGTGAGGACTACTAAACAACTCTCTCTAGAACCTTCATTCCATACCCAGAGCTAAATACTTTCGCTATATTCTAGCCTCACGAGAAGAAAAATGGAACAAAAAGGAAAAGGGTGAGCTCAACTAGCCCGATAAAGAATATTATGACTAAGATAATATACAACAAATTATCGTTAGTCTTGAACGAGAAAAAATCTAATAGAATACAATAGACAACAAATTTTAAATCAATATTACATGGAAATAATAATTCATTAGAAGAGTTAAGTAGAGAATGCAAACTACTATCTTCTATGTATGAATTTAAAAGTTCATCGTCTATCTTTTATCCTGTAACATCAATCGATATATATACGGAATCAAATATTCATCTTTTTTTTCTGAGGCGAAGATATTCATCGATTAGTCATATTCATCTAAACACTGTTCATCTTTTTACTCTGGGCCAAAGATATTCTTGAAAATCATTCATCTTTTGCACTACGAGGCCAAAGATATTCAATAATATCATCATTTAAGGCGAGGATGATGAAAAATATTTTTAAAAAAGCGAATCCGGTGAAACAAAATGACAGGATTAAGGATTAAGGATTAAGATTAGTACTTTGTTTTATCCATGTCCAAAAATACCTCAAAAATAATTATAGTGGTGTAAAATTCAAGAATGATCAAAACATGGATACAATCAAAGCTAGTATCCGAATAGATATTTTTAGACGAAAAGAAAATTTTTCATTTTTAGATGAATAGTCTTAGTATTAATGTGAATAATGCAGTATCGTGAATAGTCTTAGTATCGTGAATAGTAACTCAAACACCAAAAGTTCCAAATTTGATAAAAACTTGGATCAATATTTCAACATAATGATATTGAAGAAATAATATCATTCTGAAAAAAATAATATCCACTTACCTCCACAAAGATGAGTCTTACAGTTGAAACAGGATATAGGCTATGACTTGAACTTGCCAGTATAGCAATACTCAAAATATACTCAAAATACTCACAAGAATAAACTCGATAATATAGAGAGAAAACTTGATTTACGGTGTAATTTTCAATTCTAACCTAAGCACCTATTTATAGGAAATTGCTTAGAACACCAAAAGCGAAAAATTTAATTTAATATTATTATATATATCAAAATTCCTCGCCACTCTTGAAATCTGATTTCAGCTCAATAAGCACATGCCACATTCTAGAAAAAGTAAGAAAAAAACGTTTTTCTAATTTAAAATAATTTAAACTTCCAAAAATCAATTATTTGAACTTGAACTTCAATAATTCACAATAAATAGCCCTTTTGTCGAAAAAATTCAAAACTCACGAATTTTTATAGGAAATTCAATTCTCTACAACTTTGCGGAAGAAAGTTTTCCAAATTCCAAACAAAAATTGGCCAAAAAATCCACAAGCAGGCGATTTTACAGTATAATCAAATTTGATCGATAAATGGGGTCCATGACATGTTTAACATGTTTTAAACATTTATTGCAACAAAAATACTCTTCTCTCCTCGTATACTCATATATCCCACATTAGTTGTAAAAATATCACCATTATTATATTATTAAAATATAATAATATATTTAAATAAATTATTTTATCGAGAAAAAGATAAAATTTCAATTTTCAACAATTGTCACATTAAAAATTTTCTCCATCTATATCCACATAAAATCAATATTTTTCTCATCATATGAATCAATAATTAATTGTTCACAAATAATATTCTGAGAATCACAATATTGTGACGAGGCGGTTCAGGAAGGGGGCTTTCGAATAAAATTTCTCTCACTTCTTGGCGCAATTAGGTGACCAAACCTCTCCTTAGGCGAAACTTTCTAGACATTGCCAATAATGTTATCTAATAATATTATTAGGATAATATGAATTATTAGCTTCGATAATGAAAATCTTGTGTAATGATGATTATTGAAACAACAACAATATAAAATATCAACGCGACAATTATTAAATCGATAAAATCTTTGAGCGATAATTCTTTGTAACCATTATTGAGTAGTGCCTTCTTACGTAAGAATCGATAATTGGTGCAATCTGGTATCTTCTTGTGTTTTAACCACCAGAGTATTTTAACGATATTACTTGGTAACAACTACTGTTATTATTTTTAAACAACTTATATTTGTCGTTTTCTTCATCCAATCGCTTTTTCGTTATGGGGCCCACACATGGTTGCTTGCTTCCGTCGTACGAATATTCCCAAAGCGGATCTGAATATTCCACGACCAACGAATATTCCCAAACAATGATGAATATTTTATAACCACTTGCTTATTTTGAAATATTTGCGTATTTTACCCCTAACTATCCACATTAATCAAATCAACCCTTACTATTTCAAAATAATAAATAGAAAATTAAATTTCATTAATAATAAGTTGGGGTCTTCTGACCTCCCTCCTTATGAAATTTAGTCCTCGAAATTGGCGTACGTACACAGTGTTTGAAAAGGTGAGGATACCTCGCTTTCATTTCCGTTTCAATTTCCCGGTCATTTCCTCTATAGCATGATTCCTCCACGAAACTTTAACTTGTGGTATGACCTTTTCTTGGCGTGGGACATGCTCCTTCTATCCAAGATCTTGGCGGTACCTCCTCATCGTTAAGTCTTGGCTATCTCGTCCGGTTCTAACTTTATATAACGTGGTTGGGGTCTTTCACATATTTCTGAAATGCGGATATATGAAACACATTATGAACACGAGACATACTCGGAGAATAGCTTGCGAGTCTATAGGCTACATTTCCTACTCGGTCGAGAATTTGAAATGGACGATAAATGCGTGGATTGAGCTTTCCTCTCTTCCCAAATCTTGTAACTCCCTTCCATGGAGCAACTTCATGACAATACATGATCCCCTATACTAAATTCCACGTCCTTTCGATGAAGATCCGCATAACTCTTTTATCGATCTTGTGCTTGTTTTGTATCGTTGTCGAATCATTTGGATCTTTTACGTGAGTCATACGTACTAACTTCGGGTCCCAACAATGTTGCTTCACCCACCTCGTCCCAACATCTTTGAAGCGACACTTTCGTCCATATAATGCTTGAAATGGAGCCACACTATACTTGCACGATAAGCTTTGTTGTTGTAGGAGAATTCCACCAATGGTAAATACTTATCCCAACCGCCCTTGAAGTCTAGGACCACGAGTCTTAATAAATCTTCAAGAGTTTGAATAGTCCTTTCGATTGTCCGTCCGTTTGAGGATGGTATGCGAAATAGATAAATAAATCCGTGCCCATAGCTTTTTGCAAGCTAACCCAAAATCTTGAAGTGAATCTTGGGTCACGATCCAAAACTATGGATCTTGGCATGCCATGCAACCTCACAATCTCATTCACGTACATACTAGCAAGGCGTTCAAGGAATAAGTCTCCGTGTCGGCAAAAATGAAATAACTTGGTTAATCTATCAACAATAACCCAAATAGCATTGATGCCTTGAGAAGCCGTAGGAAGACCCGTATGCTGAAATCCATGGTAATGTGTTCCCACTTCCATTTGGAATCTCAAGTGGTTCTGAACGGACCCTTAGGTACTAGATGCTCACCTTTACGTTGACAAGTTAAACACATCGAGATAAACTTTGCAATCTCTCTCTTCATATTGTTCCACCAAAATGTATGTCGAAGATCACGATACATTTGGTACTTCGAGATGGATTGCAAATGGTGTATTGTGTGCCTCCATCATAATCTTGTACTTCAAATCAGTCGTTAGGGACCTGAAGTCTAGAGTGGACTCAAAGTATTCCTTCTTCATCAATTCTCGCTTAGGAATAGCTCCTTCTTGTACTTTTCTTCTTCATACGCATCGACTCAGGGTTGGTGGCTTGAAGCAACCTTAACTTTTTCTATTAAAGTTGGCTCTGTCGTATACTTGACATCATCGCACTCATTCACGCATATGATCTTCTACTCGATCGTCATCATTTTACCGTTAAACTTTTCGGGATGGTATTGAATAGTGTGGTGGTAGTCTTTCAATAGCTCGAGCCAGCGTCATTTGCCGCGTGTTGAGTTCTTTTTGAGTGAAGAAATATTTAAGGCTTTTATGGTGCGAATATATCTCCACTTTCTCCCCATATAGATAGTGCCTCCATATCTTTAAGCGCGCTTATTTGCTGCTTGCCAACTCTAGATCATGAGTAGGATAATTCCTCTCATACTCTTTAAGTTATCGCGAGGCATAGGCTATGACTTTCCCGTTGCATGAGAACACATCCTAACCCTTTGCACGAAGCATCGGCGTAGATAACAAATCCATCCGAACCCGGATGGTATTGTTAGAGCAGTCTTAAAAATAAGTCTCCTCTTAAGCTCTTGGAAACTCTTCTCGCATTCTTCGCTCCAAGCAATTTTGTATCCTTAGAGTTTAGGCGAGTTAATGGAGTAGCGATTAGAAAACCCTTCCACGAATCTCCGATAATAACCGGTTAGACCCGAAAAACTACGTGCTTGATCCGCAAACTTGGTTTCTCCCAACTTTGTATTGCTTTGATCTTGGCAGGGTCCACGGATACTCCATGTTTTGACACTCGTGCCCAAAAATGCTACTTCCTCGAGCGAACTCGCATTTCTTCAATTTGGCATATAGTTTGTTTTCCACGAAGCCTTTGGAGTACCGACTTCAAATGGTGCTCATGATCTTCACGACTTTTGGAATATATGAGGATGTCATCAATAAAACAACAACAAATTGATCCAAATATTCCTTGAATACTCGGTTCATCATATCCATGAAAGCCGCGGGAGCATTAGTTAGTCAGAAAGACATGACTAAAATTCATAATGCCATCTGGGGATTACGAAGGCGGTCTTTGGAATATCCTCGGTTCTAATCTTGGTGATGATATCGAGCGAAGATCGATTTTTGAAAAATTGTGCCCTTTGCAGTGGTCAAACAAGTCATCAATCTGAGGTAGAGGATACCTATTCTTGATGGTGACATGGTTCGATTCCAGATAGTCGATACTGAAGTCGCATACTCCGTCTTTCTTCTTTCTGAAATAAAGCAGGGCACCCCGAGGAGATGTACTAGGGCCGAATGAAACAGATGTCCAACAATTCACGTAGTTGGACCTTTAACTCCACGAAGTTCAATAGGAGCCATTCGATATGGGGTTTTTAGAAATGGGCTTTGTGCGGGTTCAAGATCAATAAAGAATTCAACTTCACGTTACGGGGTAGTAGGGGAAGTTCTTGAAAATCGTCGGAAAAATCGATAACAACAGAAATATTATTCAAATTTGGCGTGTCTTTATTCAAATCCATAACATGGGCTAAGAAAGCTTGACATCCGTTTTTCAATAAGCGAATAGCTTTATGATTAGATATGCGATGATTGATTTTAATGGTTTAGTTGCTTGAATTAAATACAACGGGTTGGTTAGGAATATGAAAACTAACAACCTTACGAAAACAATCAATTTTGGCATGATGAGTAGTTAACGAATCAATCCTAAAATCACATCAAAAGCAAGTATCTTTAAAGAGATAAGGTCAACGGTAAGGTGATGGTGCCAACTTGAATCAAACAAGATTTATAAGCGATGGATGTGATGAAAGTTTCTCTAACGGAGTTTCCACGAGATAGGTCAAAGTCTAATTTCTCGGTCAAGTTTAAGCGTTGAGCACATGCGGGAGAGATAAATGAATGGGTATACCGGTATCAAGTAAGGTATAAACTTATGAGAATTTATAAATAGCTTACAAGTGATCACCTCGTTTGGGTTCCTCGCATTTTGACCGATCACAACAAACGCTCTTCCGGAATCGTTGACTTTGACTTTTACGGGACGATCTTTTTGAGTCACCAATCCCCATTGAACTAGGTTTATTTCTGCGTCTGATCTCGGCGATATGTCCTTCCTTTCCACAATTATAGCATACCTTGAGCTGTTGTGGGCGGTTTTGGTGATATGTCCCTCTTTCCCACATTTATAGCATATGGCCGGTGGTGGTTTCTCCTCCCTTAGAACCGATTCTTTTAAACCTTTATCGTCTTCACATAGTGGTTGTTAAATCTCCTCTTTTAAAATCTCCTCTGACTCGCTTCTTCTATTTTCATGGCCATGATTACCACGGTGGTTACCATTTTTGTCCGTCTGTTTCTTTCTCATTTGGTTATCATTATTACATTGTTGCTATCTACGATATGATCTGGTTATGGTCCCTCGGTTGAACATACTCGTTATCTCGCTCTAACAATTGAGCCACATTAACAACATCTGAATAGAGAAAATTTATGAGAAATGAGATATTGTCGTATCTTGGGGTTTCAAACCTCTCGAAACATCAGCGTCATCGTTCCTCATTCTCCACCAAATGAGGTGCAAACTTGGATAACTCTGCAAACTTTGCCTCGTCTTTGAGACACCGTCGTATTGTTTTGTTCTAATCGATGAACTCCACTTCCTTCATATAGCGAACACTTTCGGAAAGTATTTGTCATTAAATAGTTCTGAAATGTCTCCCCGAAGACATCTTTGAGTCTTGGTGGATGGATGCAACTTCACAGAGACTCCCACCGATGATCTACCTGCCCCACGGAACATAAAGGTGGCGAATGGAACCTTCTGTTCCTCCGTGCATCCCAGAGACATCGAATATCTTGGTAATTTGCTTGACCCGTGTTTCCGCCATGATCGGATCGGCTTTCCCTTAAATTACGGTGGTCCCACTCTTTGAAGCTGCTTGCATTTGTGACAACTTGAGTGAATTCTTATCATTTCCTCCTATATTTTGAACACGAGTCTCCTATGCGATTTTGCATGAGCTGCAAAAAAGCTTCTAAACATCCCTCGTTCATCATCTGCTTTCGGTGGTGTTGTTCACGGGAGGAACATTGCCCGACTGTTGCACGTTCTCTCTCGTTGGTGAGTCTGAGCGTCTCCACGGTCTCATTTCCATTGTTAATATTCTCGATCGACATTCTCAAATCTTGTCGTAAAAAAAGGGTTAATTAAGAAATCAATATATCACATAATATCCTATATCTTGACCAACTAACAAATAAGCTTAGGTAGGACACCTTAGCGAAGGATTTACTCGTCTCTCCCTCTGGAGTTCTATTCCCAGATCTCATGGAGATCATATCCTAAGCTCGATACCAACTGTGGCGCCCCAAAATAGGTATACATCACCCATTACGAGTTGTCGATACGTGAGTGCGAAACAACTACAACTTTATTATTACAACGATAAAAGCGTGAGTTTGAATACAAATATTATCTTACTAGACAATATCTATACTCAAATAAATCCTCATCACATTTATTGATACATTATTTTACAAAAATGGTGAGGACTACTAAACAACTCTCTCTAGAACCTTCATTCCATACCCAGGCTACGTACTTTCGCTATATTCTAGCCTCCTCACGAGAAGAAAAATGGAACAAAAAGGAAAAGGTGAGCTCAACTAGCCCGATAAAGAATATTATGACTAAGATAATATACAACAAATTATCGTTAGTCTTCAACGGGAAAAATCTAATAGAATACTGATAGGCAACAAATTTTAAATCAATATTACATGAAATAATAATTCATTAGAAGAGTTAAGTAGAGAATGCAAACTACTATCTTACATGTATGAATTTAAAAGTTCATAAATCTATCTTTTATCCTGTAACATCAATCGATATATATACGGAATCAAATATTCATCTTTTTTTTTTCTGAAGCGAAAGATATTCATCGATTTAGTTAATTATTAAATCTAAACACATGTTCATCTTTTTTTCTGGACCAAAGATATTCTTGAAAATCATTCATCTTTGCACTCTGGGCCAAAGATATTCAATAATATCATCATTTAAGGCGAGGATGATGAAAAATATTTTTAAAAAAGCGAATCCGATTGAAACAAAATGACAAGGATTAAGGATTAAGGATTAGTACTTTGTTTTATCCATGTCCAAAATACCTCAAAAATAATTATAGTGGTGTAAAATTCAAGAATGATCAAAACATGGATCTGATCAAAGCTAGTATCCGAATAGATATTTTAGACGAAAAGAAAATTTTTCATTTTTAGATGAATAGTCTTGAATATTAAGTGAATAATCTAGTATCGTGAATAGTCTTGAGTATCGTGAATAATAGTAACTCAGACACCAAAAGTTCCAAATTTGATAAAAAACTTGGATCAATATTTCAACATAATGATATTGAAGAAATAATATCATTCTGAAAAAAAATAATATCCACTTACCTCAAAAGATCGATCTTACAGTTGAAACAGGATATAGGCTATGACTTGAACTTGCATTGTATAGCAATACTCAAAGTATACTCAAAATACTCACAAGAATAAACTCGATAATATAGAGAGAAAACTTGATTTACGGTGTAATTTTCAATTCTAACCTAAGCACCTATTTATAGAAAAATGCTTAGAACACCAAAAGAAAAATTTAATTTAATATTATTATATATATCAAAATTCCTACACCACTCTTGAAATCTGATTTCAGCTCAATAAGCACATGCCACATTCTAGAAAAGTAAGAAAAAAAATTTTTTTCTAATTTAAAATAATTTAAACTTCCAAAAATCAATTATTTGAACTTGAACTTCAATAATTCACAATAAATAGCCCTTTTATCGAAAATTCAAAACTCACGAAGTTTTTATAGGAAATTCAATTCTCTACAACTTTGCGAAAGAAAGTTTTCCAAATTCCAAACAAAAATTGTAAAAATCCACAAGCAGGCGATTTTACAATTATAATCAAATTTCGATCGATAAATGGGGTCCATGAGCATGTTTAACATGTTTTAAACATTTATTGCAACAAAAATACTCTTCCTCCTCGTATACTCATATATATCCCACATTAGATTGTAAAAATATCACCATTATTATATTATTAAAATATAATAATATATTTAAATGAATTATTTTATCGAGAAAAAGATAAAATTTCAATTTTCAACAATTGTCACATTAAAATTTTCTCCATCTATATCCACATAAAATCAATATTTTTCTCATCATATGAATCAATAATTAATTGTTCACAAATAATATTACGAGAATCACAATATTGTGACGGCGCGGTTCGGGGAAGAGGGGCTTTCGATAAAATTTCTCTCCTTCTTGGTAGCCTTGATTAGGTGACCAAACCTCTCCTTGAAACGAGAACTTTCTAGACATTGCCAATAATGTTATCTAATAATATTATTAGGATAATATGAATTATTGCTTCGATAATGAAAAATCTTATGTAATGACAATTATTGAAACAACAATGATATAAAATATCAATGCGACAATTATTAAATCGATAAAATCTTTGAGCGATAATTCTTTGTAACCATTATTGAGTAGTGCCTTCTTACGTAAGAATCAATAATTGGTGCGATCTGGTGTATCTTCTTGTGTTTTAACCACAGAAGTATTTTTTAACGATTATTAGCAGATAACAACTTCTGTTTTATTTTTAAACAACTTATATTTGTCGTTTTCTTCATCGATCGCTTTCCATTATGGGGCCCACACATGGGCTGCTTGAAATCGTACGAATATTCCCAACGATCTGAATATTCCACGACCAAACGAATATTCCCAAACAACAATGAATATTTTATAACCACTTGCTTATTTTGAAATATTTGCGTATTTTACCCTAACTATCCACATTAATCAAATCAACCCTTACTATTTCAAAATAATAAATAGAAAATTAAATTTCATTAATAATAAGTTGGGGTCTTTAGGTATACATCACCCATCTTGAGTGCCAGATACATGGTACGTGTAATTCAAATATAACTTAATAATACAACCGTCGTATACAATACGACAAAACATAAACCGTGAGTTTGAATACAAATATTGTCTACTAGAGAGTATACAAACTCAAAAGGAGTCCTCATTACAATTATTATCACACTATTTCACGCAGAATAGTGAGGACTACTAATGCACCATCTAGGACCATCACTCCATTCCACGACTCGTCCTGCTATATTCTCATTTCACGAAGAGAACGGTAAAAAGAAAGGGTGAGCTCAACTAGCCCGATAAGAAATATTATGACTAATATAATGCGAAATAAATTATCATTAGCCTTAAACAGGTGTTAAACGATACGATATAACAAACATCATGTTTAAGCTAACTTGCGGTGGAACAAGCAATCCATTAAAAGAGTCAAGTAGAGAATAAAATCTACTATCTTTTATGATTTAAAAGGTTTTCATCACTTTTATCGTAGGGGACTCGACAATAAATAATCCACATCATCGAATCACCCACGCACTACGACCCGAGGATATTCTTTAGTATCACGACCACAATTATCCATACACTACGAGCCAAGAATATTTGTGTATTCATTAATGGTCATGATCGTACCAACAACTGTCCATCAATGCACTACGGGCCAATGAGGACTTTTACCATATCATTTGTAACATTACGGTTAAATGATTACACCAAATAATCCACTCGTTCATAATCATACCAAGTCCATCTAAGCACTACAGGCCACGGATGACTTTCAAAAAATATAAATATGAGGATGATGACAATGATATAAGAATTCAAAAAACAAGTTCAAGAATTAATTTGTCCAAGAACCAATAACGTCCAAATTGTCGACATGATCTTTGGTTTGTAGAGTAAAATTCAAGAATGCTCGGAAAAAATATTTCCATGAAAAGATCTTTGGATGAAGCGCAATTATCAAGGATATTCCACTAATTTCATGGATTATAGAAGTCAAAACTTTAACCAACCGAGTATAATAAAGAATGGAATAACAAAAGAAATCACCATGCATGCGGTACTTGCGCATAGGCGAGTTATTCCAACATAATACTAAATAACGGAACCGGTCGGTGCGAAATTAATTGCCAGCGGGATGTTCCAACGAGAATAATAAAGAATGGAATAACAACGAAATCACCATGCATGCGGTACTTGCGCATGACGAGTTATTCCAACAAAATACTAATAAGGATTTTAATCAATTCCGCGTAAAAGCGCATGAGACGGATATTCCAACGAATAATAATAATAAAGACGGAACCGGTCCGGCGTAAAAGCGTCTGAGCATGGATATTCAACGAGAATAATAAAAGGCGGAATCGGTCCGGTAGAAACGCATGAATGAGGATATTCTAACAAAATAATAAAGACTTTAATAATAGAAGAATGTCACCAAGTATAGGATAGCTGGCGTATCTGAGTTATTCCATAGAATAATAAAGAATGGAATAACATAAGTTCTCTTCATGAATACAAAAGAATAACACCCTTACTGAGTACAACAAATAATATTCCCTACCTTAAGAAGAAAAGTACTAGATATATAAGTAGTGAAGTAGCGAATATCTTTTCTTCTTTCTCTCTATAGTTTATCTCTCAGAGTTTTAGTGAATTAAAAGAAAATAATGAATGAATGAGCTTCTATTTATAGAAAAATGAACCTGCATTGTAACTAACTCATGAATCGGTCCAGTTGATTTACTTTAATCGACGACGGTCCATATTTAAAGCAAAATATTTTAAATAAAATATAATATATTCTATTTATAATCTAATAAAATGAATAACTTTATAAAAGATTTTACTATATAAAGCTAGTAAGACCGAAATTTTATGAAATAAAAGTATTCAATTTTTCTTATAATTACTATTCAAGTAAATGGTTAAATTGATAAAAAGTTAAAGTTAAGGGTGATATATGAATTTTTTTTTCAAAAATACATGAAGTGGTTATAAAATATTCATTGTTGTTAGGGAATATTCATTTAGTCGTGGAATATTCTTTTCCGTCGGAGAATATTAAATTTACTGACAAGCAGCGACCATTTATGGGCCCCATAATGTAATAATCGTCGAATGAAGAAAAGGATAAATTTGAGTTTTTATAAATAACTTGGCGTAGTTATTACCGTTAACCTTTGTTGGAATATACACAGTGGTTAAAATACGATGTCGCATGGTTACAAGAAGACACGGTATTGCGATATTTTTTTTCAATTATTGATTCTTACGTGAGAAGGCGCTACTCAATAATTGTTACAGTAATTACTGTTCAATATTTTATTTTATTGGTTCAATAATTGATGCGTTAATATTTTATATTATTTTTGTTTCAATAATTGTCACTACACAGTATTTCCCATTATCAGATCAATAATTCATATTATTTGAATAATATTATTAGATAGCATTATTGGCAATGTCTAAAAAGTTCTGTCAATGAGAGGTTTGGTCACCTAATTACGCCAAGAATGAGAGAAATCTTTATTGGAAAACCCCTTTTCACTGGAAACCGCTTTTGGTTGTCATAACTGTGATTCTGTAATAATATTTGTGAATAATTAATTATTGATTCATATGATAAGGAAATATTTATATGATGTGGATATAAATGATGGATTTATTTATGTGGTTATAAATGAAAGAGTTAATGTTGAGGTGTTTTATCGGTATTTTGTCGATTGGAGGTATTAAAAGATCAAATCGATTGTTCTTACGACTTTTATTGTGTGAGTTATAATATTTAATCCGACCGTTGGATCGTTGTGATTTTTGGATATGTTATACATATATAAGTTGAGTATATGTTCACATATTTTGAACCGATTAAAATGAGCGAATGATTTATTCACAATTTTAAGAGGTGGTGATTCGGAAATTAGGTTTATAAATGATTTTGGTGGAAATTTCTAGAAATGGGTGGGCCCCACTTTTGGTTGTTGGGAAGATGGCTGATTTTTGGTGGGTGGAATAGTAGTAGGTAAAGCCATCGTAGTAGCAAGTCAAGTCCTTTCTTGGCGTGCTAACATTTTCCTATAAATAGAGGCTAAGTTAGAATTGAAAATCAAACCAGAATTCATAAGTTTTCTCTTTTTTTCTCTTTAGATTATCGAGTGTATTTTGTGAGTATTTAAATACTTGGTGAGTTGCTATCCAACATAATACTAAATAACGGAACGAATCAAAGAAATTACACCGGCCAAGCGATGTTCCAAATGAATAATAAAGAATGGAATAACAATGGAAATCACCGTGCATGCGGTACTTAGATGTATAAAGTTATTACAACAAAATACTAATAAGGATTTAATCGGTCCCAAAGTGTAAAAGCATACGAACGAGATATATTCCAATGAATAATAATAAAGACGGAACCGGGTCCGGCGTAAAAGCGTCTGAGACAGGATATTCCAACAGAATAATAAAGACGGAATCAGGTCCAGCGTAAAACGCACAGACAGGATATTCTAACAAAATAATAAAGACGGAATAATAGAAGAATGTCACCAAGTATAGGATAGCCCGCGTATATAGGTTATTCCAATAGAATAATAAAGAATGGAATAACATAAGTTCTCTTCATGAATACAAAAGAATAACACCCCTTACGAGTACAACAAATAATATTCCCTACCTTAAGAAGAAGAGTCTTTGGATATATAAGTAGTGAAGTAGCGAATACTTTCTTCTTTCTCTCTATAGTTTATCTCTCTGTAGTTTTAGTGAATTAAATGAAAATAATGAATGAATGAGCTTCTATTTATAGAAAAATGGATTGCGTATAAGAACTAACTCATGAAACGGTCCAGATTGATTTACTTTAATCTGACGGTCCATATTTAAAGCAAAATATTTTAAATAAAATATAATATATTCTATTTATAATCTAATAAAATGAATAACTTTATAAAAGATTTTACTATGCAAACTGTAAGACCCCGAATTTTATGAAATAAAAGTATTCAATTTTTCTTATAATTACTATTCAGTAAATGGTTAAATTGATAAAAAGTTAAAGTTAAGGGTGAGTTATTATTCATGAGTTACTATTCACGAGTTACTATTCATGAATTACTATTCACGAAGCATGATGATGTTTTTTGTGAAATTTCTATCTTTTGGTGTCAGAGTTACTATTCACGTATCGTATTCACGTATCGACCTTTATTCACGAATATAACACTATTCACGAGAAAAATTAAATTTTCTTTTTACATGTCCAAGATTATGCATTATAGTTCCTATCTTTGATTGGATCTATGTTTTGGTCTTTATTCTTGAATTTTACTCCACTCTGGTTATTTATGAAGTATTTTGAACTTGGATTATTTAAAAGTACTGAATCCTTAATATTTGTTCTTTTGTTTCCTTTGGATTCGTTTTCTTTAAAATATTTTTCATCATCCTCGGTCCTAAATGATGATATAACCGAATATCTTTGGCTTGTAGTGCAAAGATGAATGATTTTATGATGAATATCTTTGGCCGTAGTGCGAAGATGAGCAGTGTTTAGATGAACATGACCCGTGATGAATATCTTTGGCACATGAGTGCAAAGATGAATATTTGATTCGAGATATATATTGATTGATGTTACGAGGATATAAAAGATGAGCGATGAACTTTTATATTCATATATAGAAGATAGTAGATTTCATTCTCTACTTAACTCTTCTAATGAATTATTATTTCATTGCGAATATTGATTTAAAACTTGTTGTCTATTGTATTCTATTAGATTTTTCCCTGTTGAAGACTAACGATAATTTGTTACGTATTATCTTAGTTATAATGTTCTTTCTTTGGCTAGTTGAGCTCACCCTTTTCCTTTTTGTTCCATTTTTTCTTCTCGGAGGCGAGAATGTAGCGAGTACTAGTCGGGTATGGAATGATGGTTCTAGAAGTTATTTTAGTAGTCCTCACCATTTTGTAAAATAATGTATCAATAATTGAAATGAGGACTTATTTGAGTGTGGATATTGTCTAGATGACAATATTTGTATTTAAACTCACGTTTTATGTTGTATTAATAAAGTTGTAGTTGTTTACGTACCATGTATTTTGATTTGACTTCGAGAATGGGTGTTGTATACTGTTTTGGGGCGTCACGGTTGGTATCGAGCTTAGGGATATGGTCTCTGGCGGAGATCGGGGAATAATACTAGGAGGGAGAGAGGCGAAATCCTTCACTAATATGTCATACCTAAAGCTTATTTGTTGGTCGGTTGAAGTATATGGTTAATATGTGATATGTTAATTTGTTTAATTAACCCTTGTTTTATGGCGATATTTAAGAATGGCGGTTGAGAATATTAACAATGGAGTTAATGAGGCCGTGAAACACCTTTAATCACCACCCGAGGGGCGTGCAGCAGAAGGCAATATTCCTCCTGTAAACAACACCACTTGAAAGCGATGATGATGAGCCAGGGATGTTTAGAAGCTTTTTGCGGTTCATGCAAAACCAAACGAGGGAGACTTCGTGTACACGAAATACGGGTGGAAATGATAGCGGCACTTGCGACATCATGGCCAAGCGATTCGAAGTTGGGACCACGAATTTTAGGAAAGCGGATCCGATCATGGGCGGAAAACGTGGGTCAAGAAAATTACAAAGATATTCGATGTCTTGGGATGCGGGAGGAAAGAAGGTTCCATTCGCCACCTTTATGTTCCGTGGTGAAGCGACATCTTGGTGGGATGTCGTGAAACGCGTACCCGACTGCTGCACTCAGCGCATCTTGGGAAACATTTGAAAAACTTTTCAGCGAAAAATACTTTCTTGAAAGTATTAGCCATATGAAGGAGGTAGAGTTTATTAGACTAGAACAAAACAACATAATGGTGTCCCAATCTGGCGAAGTTCGCGAGTTATCGAGTTTGCACCTCATTTGGTAGAGAATGAGGAGCGAATGACGAGGATGTTTACGAGAGGTTTAAAACCCAGAGATTGACGATATCTTATCTCTCATAAATTTCTTTATATTTGGATGTTTGTCAATGGGGCTCGATTATTAGGCGAGATAAGCGAGTACGTTCAACGAAGGGACCGTGACGAGGTCATCTGGGTGGCGGCGATCATCGAATAATGAAAACCGGTGGAGAGAAAACATTCGAGACAAAAGCGGTAACCACTCTGGTGGTAATCGTAGCCATGAAAATAGAAGAAGCGACTTGGGGGATATTTTAAAAGAGGAGATTCAACAATGATAATGTGAAGACGTTAGTACCAAAACAACAAGGGTTCCAAGGAGGAGAAACGACCACCGGTCATATCTTATAAGTCTTGAAAAAGAAGGACATATCATTAAAACGCCTGACAGTTTAAGGTAATGTTATAAGCTGTGGAAAGGAAGGACATATCGCTCGAGATTGCCTTTGTAGCGAAACCAAGTCCAATGAGGGATGGTGACTCAAAAGGTCATCCCGAGAAAAGTCAAAAGTCAGCGATTCTGGAAGAAGCGTTTGTCGTGGTGGTCGACATCACGAGAACCCAAACGAGGTGATCACGGGTAAGCTAATCATAAATTCATTCGAAGTTTATACATTACTTGATCTGGGTGCTACCCATTCATTTATCTCTCTACTTGTGCTCAACGTTTAAACTTGACTCGGAGAAATTAGACTTTGACCTATCTGTGGAAACTCCGTTAGGAGAAACTTTCATCACATCCACTTTTTTATAAATCTTGTTTGATCCAAGTTGGCACCATCACATTACACATTGACCTTATCTCTTTAAAGATACTTGCTTTTGATGTGATTTTGGGATTGATTGGTTAACTACTCATCATCATGCCAAAATTGATTGTTTTAAATAAGGTTGTTAGTTTTCATATTCCTAATCAACTTTGTTGTGCAAATTCAAACAACTAAACCATTAAAATCAATCACGGTCATATCAAGTCATAAAGCTATTCGTTTATTAAAAAATGGATGTCAAGCTTTCTTAGCCCATGTTATGGATTTGAATAAAGACACGTCGATTTGAATAATATTCTGTTGTTATTGACTTTCTGGCGTATTTCTGAAGAACTTCCGGTCTACCCCGAACGTGAAGTTGAATTCTTTATTGACCTTGAACTTTGTACAAAGCCCATTTCTAAAACCCCATATCGAATGGCTCTATTGAACTTCAGGAGTTAAAGTCCAACTATAGGAGTTGTTGGACATCGGTTTCATTAGTCTAGTACATCTCCTTGGGGTGCTCTGTTTTATTTGTAAAGAAGAAAGAAAGCGGGGAGTATGCGACTTTGTATTGATTATCGGGAATTGAACCATGTCACTATCGAGAATAGGTATCCATTACCTCGTATTGATGACTGTTTGACCCGATTGCAAGAGCACAATTCTTTTCAAAGATCGATCTTCATTACGGATATCATCGGTGAAGGTTAGAGGCGAGGATATTCAAAGGCGCTTTTCGAGAACTTCGATGCGGGCATTATGAATTCTTAGTCATGTCTTTTGGATTGAACTAATGCTCCTGCTTTGCTTTCATGGATATGATGAGCAAGTATTCAAGGAATATTTGGATCGATTCGTTGTTGTCTTTATTGATGACATCCTCATCTATTCAAAAGCCGTGAAGATCATGAAGCGCCATTTGAAATCTGATGCTATGCAAGGCTTCGTGATAACAAGCTATATACCAAGTGAAGAAATCACGAGTTACGGCTTGAGAAGTAGCATTCCTTAGGCACATGGTGTCAAAAAACATGGAGTGTCTGTTGACTGAAGATTGAAGCAATCTGAAAGTTGGGAAGCTGACCAAAGGCGGTGGCCAAAATGCGTAGCTTTTGGGCTTAATTGGTTATTATCGGAGATTTGTGGAAGGATTTTCTAGAATCGCTACTCAGATTAACTTCGGTGACTCGTAAAGATACAAAATTAAGTATGGAGCGAGGAATGCGAAGAGTTTCCAAGATCTCGAGAGGAGACTCATTTCGGCACTGTTTTGACAATACCATCTGGTTCGGATGGATTTGTTATCTCTGACGATGCTTCGAGCAAAGGGTTAGGATGTGTTCTCATGCAGCGTGGGAAAGTCATAGCCTATGCCTCGCGACAACTTAAAGAATATGAGAGGAATTATCCTACTCATGATCTAGAGTTGGCGTGATCGTTTTTCACTGCTAAAGATCTTGGAGGCACTATCTATATGGGGAGAAAGTGGAGATATATTCGGACCATAAAAAGCCTCAAATATTTCTTCACTCAAAAGAACTCAACATGCGGCAACGACGTTGGCTCGAGTTGTCATGAAAGACTACGACCACACCATTCAATACCATCCTGAAAAATAAACGTGGTGGCGTTGTTTGAGTAGAAGATCATATGCGAGGAATGAGTGCGATGATGTCAAATATCTGAATAGAACCAACTTTAATAGATAAAGTTAAAGTTGCTCGAGCCACGAGACCGGGATGATGCGTATGAAGAAGAAAGTGCGAAAGGTGCTATTCGGAAGCGAGAATCGATGAAGAAGGAATACTTGAGTCCACTCCAGACTTTGTGTTCTAACGATTACGATTTGAAATACAAGATCATGATGGAGGCACATAATACACCATTTGCAATCCATCTGGAAGTACCAAAATGTATCGTGATCTTGACATACATTTTGGTGGAACAATATGAAGAGAGAGATTGTAAAGTTTATCTCGATGTGTTTAACTTGTCAGCGTGTAAAGGCGAAGCATCAAGTGCCTAAGGGTCCATTGCAACCACTTGAGATTAGAAATGGAAGTGGGAACACATTACCATGGATTTTGTTACGGGTCTTCCCACGGTTTCTCAAGGCATAAATGCTATTTGGGTTATTGTTGATAGATTAACCAAGTCTGCTCATTTCTTGCCGATCACGGAGACTTATTCCTTGAGCGTCTTGCTTTCGTATATCGTAGATGAGATTGTGAGATTGCATGGCATGCCGGTATCCATAGTTTTGGATCGTGACCCAAGATTCACTTCAAGATTTTGGGTTAGCTTGCAAAAAAAGCTATGGGGACGGATTCTACGATTTAGTTGACATACCATCCTCAAGCAGACGGACAATCGAGAGAGGACTATTCAAACTCTTGAAGATCTATTAAGACTTTTGTCCCTGAGACTTCAAAGGGAGTTGGGATAAGTATTTACCATTGGTGGAATTCTCCTACAACAACAGATTATCGAGGCAAAGTATAGGTGTGGCTCCATTTAAAGCATTGTATGGACAAAAGTGTAAGCTCTCGATATGTTGGGATGAGGTGGGAGAAGCAACGTTGTTGGGACCAGAGTTGAGTACGAATGACTACGGAGAAGATCCAAATGATTCGACAACGTATACAAAAGCGGCGCAGGATCGACAAAAGAGTTATGCGGATCTTCATCGAAAGGGCGTGGAATTTAGTATTGGGGATCATGTATTGTTGCGTGTGGCTCCATGGAAGGGAGTTACAAGATTAGGGAAGAGAGGAAAGCTCGATCCACGATTTATTGGTCCATTCCAGATTCTTGAGCGAGTAGGAAATGTGGCTATAGACTCGCGTTACCTCCAAGTATGTCTCGTGTTCATAATGTTTTTTATATATACGTACTTTCGTAAATATGTGAAAGACCCAAACCACGTTATTGAGTTTGAACTAGATGAGATAGCCGAAGACTTAATGTACGAAGAGGTACCTGTCAAGATCTTGGATAGGAAATAGCATGTCTTACGCACGAAGGTCATACCACAAGTTAAAGTTTTGTGGAGAAACCATGCTATTGAGGAGATGACCTGGGAGTTAAAAATGGAAATGAAAGCGAGGTATCCTCATCTTTTGAAACACCAGTCGTCGTCAATTTAGAGGATGAAATTTCATAAGGAGGGAGGTTGTAAGACCCCAAATTATTAATAAATGAAATTTAATTTCCTCTATTTATTATTTTGAAATAGTAAGGGTTGAATTGATTAATGTGGTTAGTTATGGGTAAAATCATAAATATTTTAAATAAGCGGTGGTTATAAAATATTCATTGTTGTCGGAGAATATTAGTTTGGTCGTGGAATATTCTTCTTTGTCGTGGGAATATTAAATGCGGACGGTATGATCTTTTATGGGCCCCATAACGAAAAGCGATTGGATGAAGAAAACAGCACAAGTATAAGTTGTTTATAAATAACGGGCGTAGTTATTCTGTTAACACTTGTTGGAATACCGGTGGTTAAAACACGATGTCTGCGTTGTTGCCGCGATGCACGCGGTATTGCACCAATTATTGATTCTTACGTGAAGAAGGCACTACTCGATAATTATTACGATGAATTCTTATTCGATATTTTATTTTATTGATTCAATAATTGTTGCGTTGATATTTTATATATCTTTGTTGTTTCAATAATTGTCACTACTGCGATATTTTCCATTATCGAAGCAATAATTCATATTATCTGAATAATATTATTAGAAAACATTATTGGCAATGTCTAGAAAGTTACATCTAAGGAGAGGTTTGGTCACCTAATTGCTTGGCGTCGATGAAGGAGAAATTCTTATTGGAAAGCCCCTCTTTCACAGGAGCGGCACAGTTGCCGATCTTGTGATTACGTAATATTATTTGTGAATAATTAATTATTGATTTATATGATGAGAAAATATTGATTTTATGTGGTTATAGATGGAGAAAATTTTTAAAGTGACAATTGTTAAAAAAATTGATATTTTATCTTTTACGATAAAATAATATTTTATTATATTATATAATAATGATGATATATTTTTTTACAATGAATGTGGGATATATGAGTATATGAGGAGGAAGAGTATTTTTGTTGCAAAAGTTGTTTAAAACATGTTAAAACATGTCATGTGGGCCCATTTCTTGGTTTGAAATTTGATTATAGCTTGTAAAATCGCTTGGTTTATGGATTTGGTCAATTTACATTTTGAATTTGGAAAACCTTTCTTACGGAAAGTTGTAGAGAATTAAAATTTCCTATAAAAATCGCCAGAATTGAATTTTTCTGATAAAAGGACTATTTATTATGAATTATTGAAGTTCTGAAGTTCCGAAATAATTGATTTTTGAAAGTTTTAAATATTTTAATTTACAAAAATGTTTTTTTTGTGATATAAGCTACTTGAGTGGCTGATCCTTGACTGAAATATTGGGCGTAGAAAATTTATATATATATATATATATATATATATATTATTATATTAAATTTTCTACTTTGGTGTTCTAAGCATTTTCTTATAAATAGGGTGTTTGGGTTAGAATTAAAAATCACACCAGAAACTAAACATTTCTCTCTCTTTCTCTCTCGATATATTGAACGTATTCTTGTGAGTATTTTAGTACTTTGAGTATTGCTATACGGTGCAAGTTCTTTCAGCACTATATCCAGATATTCCATTAAAGTACTTATTTTTCTGAGGTAAGGGATATTTTTTTTTTTTTAAAAATGATATTATTTCTTCAATATCATTATCTTAAAATATTGGTTGGAACTTTTTATCAAATTTGGAACTTTTTCATATCGGGGTTACTATTCATGAGTTTCTTATTCATGAGTTACTATTCACGAGTTACTATTCACGAGTTCTTATTCATTCAGTTACTTATTCATTACTATTCACGAAGCGTGATGATGTTTTTTTTGTGAAATTTCTATCTTTTAGTGTCGAGTTACTTTATTCACGTATATCTGACACTATTCACGTATCGACACTTTATTCACGAATACGACACTATTCACGGAAAAATTAAATTTTCTTTTCTATGTCCAAGATTATCTATTATAGTTCTATCTTTGATTGGATCTATGTTTTGGTCTTCATTCTTGAATTTTACTCCCTCTCACAGTTATTTATGAAGTATTTTTGAACTTGGATTGTTTAAAGTACGAATCCTTAATATTTGTTCTTTTGTTTCACGGGATTCGTTTTCTTTAAAATATTTTTCATCATCCTCAGTCCTAAATGATGATATAACTGAATATCTTTGGCACAGATGCAAAGATGAATGATTTTATGATGAATATCTTTGGCCCAGTGTAGTGCAAAGATGAGCAGTGTTTAGATGAACATGACAAAGTGATGAATATCTTTGGCTTTGTAGTGCAAAGATGAATATTTGATTCGAGATATATATTGATTGATGTTACGGGGATAAAAGATGAGCGATGAACTTTTATATTCATATATAGAAGATAGTAGATTTCATTCTCTACTTAACTCTTTTAATGAATTATTATTTTCATTGCGAATATTGATTTAAAACTTGTTGTCTATTGTATTCTATTAGATTTTTCCATGTTGAAGACTAACGATAATTTGTTACGTATTATCTTAGTCATAATGTTCTTCTTGGGCTAGTTGAGCTCACCCTTTTCCTTTTTGTTCCATTTTTCTTCTCGGGAAGCGAGAATGTAAGCGAGTACTTAGTCGGGGTATGGAATGATGGTTCTAGAAGTTATTTTAGTAGTCCTCACCATTTTGTAAAATAATGTATCAATAATTGAAATGAGGACTTATTTGAGTGTGGATATTATCTAGATGACAATATTTGTATTTAAACTCACAGATTTTATGTTGTATTAATAAAGTTGTAGTTGTTTACACATGCCATGTATTTGATGACTCGAATGGGTGTTGTATACCTTTTTTTTGGCGTCACATTTGCAATATTGACAATGTCTAGAAGTTACATCAAGGAGAGGTTTGGTCAACTAATTGCGCTACCAATAAGGAGAAATCCTTATCGGAAAGCCCCCTCTTTCTTGGAAACGACCTGGTTGTTAAATATTGTGAGTTATAATATTAATGATGAATAAGTTGTATTGATTAAAGATGAAATTGATAGTTCCATTGTGTTGGGATTATTAGTGTTAGTGGAAATCGACATTTATTTCAATAATAATTGATGTCTGGGGGTTATATTGACAAATCAGGTAATTAATCGGATAAATGAGCAATTAATTGTTATTATTTCACATGCTTATAACTATTTGTTCACATGTGTGTACTATTGATTCACATTCATGTACTATTAGGGGAGGTGGTGCAAGATTGATAATACTTGCATGACTAAATTAAAAATGTAGAAAAAGAGGAAGGTATTATACTGTAATATTTCGAGCCCCAAAACGTGCAATTATCGAAACTATATTTTCCAATAAATAGAAGCTCATTCTTCCTTCATTTCTCACCAATTCACAAAAGCTTTAGAGCAATTATTATAGAGAGAAATTATAGAGAGAAAGAAGAAGAGAAATCTGCTACCTCACTATTCCAGTATCCAGTTTTTCTAAAGTAAGGGGTATTATTAATTTTTGTATTCATGAACAGAACTTCTGTTATTCCATTCTTTATTATTCTGTTGGAATAACCTGTATACGCGGACTACCCTATACTAGGTGAAATTCTTCTATTATTCCATTCTTTATCATTCTGTTGGAATATCCTGTCTGTGCTTTATGCATGACCTGGTTCCATTATTTATCATTTTGTTGGAACATCCTGTCTGTGCTTTATGCATGACCTAGTTCCATTATTTATTATTCTGTTGGAATATCCTATGTGTGCGTTTACGCATAACCTGGTTCCATTATTTATTATTACATTGGAATAACTCATGCATGCGGTCTATCGCATGCTTGGTGATTTTTTTTTGTTATTCCATTAGTTATTATACTCAACAAGTTAAAGTTTTTGGCTTTTATACTCCATGAAATTAGTGGAATATCTTTGATATTTGCGCTTCATCCAATATCTTTCATGGAAATATTCTTACGAGCATTCTTGAATTTAACTCCACAAAGAAGTATCATGTTGACAATTTGGGCGTTATTGGTTCTGGATAAATTAATTCTTGAACATGTTTTATTGAATTCTTATATCATTGTCATCATCTTCATGTTTATATTATGTTGAAAGTCATCATGGCTCAGTAGTGCATAGATGGACTTGGTATGATTATGACCAGGGATTATTCGGTATAATCATGACCGTAATGTTACAAATGATCTGGTAAAAGTCCTCATTGGCCGTAGTGCATTGATGGACAGTTGTTGGCATGATCATGACCATTGATGAATACACGAATATCCTTGGTCCGTAGTGCATGGATAATTTGTGGTCGTGATACTAATGAATATCCTTTGCCGTAGTGCAGGGATGATGTGATTTATTTATTAAGCTGAGTCTCAGCGATAAAAGTGATGAAAAACCTTTTAAATCATAGAAGATAGTATATTTTATTCTCTACGTGACACTTTTAATGAATTGTTTGTTCCGCTGCAGTTAAACTTGATGTTTATTATATTTTATCAGTTTAACATTGTTGAAGGCTAATGATAATTTATTCTGCATTATCTTAGTCATAATATTTCTTACTGGGCTAGTTGAGCTCACCCTTTCTGTAAGACCCCGAAAAATTTTTAAATAAAAAGGAATTTCCTTTATTTATTATTTTGAAATAGTAAGGGTTGATTTGATTAATGTGGATAGTTAAGGGTTAAATATGCAAATATTTCAAATTAAGCAAGTGGTTATAAAATATTCATTATCGTCGGGGAATATTCGTTTGGTCGTGGAATATTAAATCTTGTCAGAATATTAAATGCAACTGGCAGCGACCATGTGTGGGCCCATAACTGAAAGCGATTGGATGAAGAAAACGACAAATATAAGTTGTTTTTAAATATCGGTAGTAGTTATTCAGATTATCTTTGTTGGAATACCCGGTGGTTAAAACACACTAATCTGGCGTTGTTGAACGATGATTTGCAGTATTGCACCAATTATTGATTCTTACGTGAAGGCACTACTCAATAATGGTTACGAATAATTCTTCGTCGATATTTTATTGAGTTAATAATTGTTTGCGTTGATATTTTATATTCTTTGTTGTTTCAATAATTGTCATTACAGTATCTTTCATTATCGAAGCAATAATTCATATTATCCGAATAATATTATTAGATAACATTATTGGCAATGTCTAGAAAGTTACGCTTGCAGGAGAGTTTGGTCACCTAATTAATTGCTTGCCAAGAAGAAGAAATTCTTATTGAAAGCCCTCTTTCTGAGAACCGCTGGTTGTCAATATTGTGATTCAGTAATATTATTTGTGAATAATTAATTATTGATTTATATGATGAGGAAAATATTGATTTTATGTGGATATAGATGGAGAAAATTTTTAAAATGACAATTGTTGAAAATTAATATTTTATCTTTTTCGATAAAATAATTCATTTAAATATATTATTTTAATAATATATTAACGGTGATATTTTACAATGAATGTGGGATATATGAGTATATGAGGAGGAAGAGTATTTTGTGGCATTAAATGTTTAACACATGTTTTGTGTGTTGGTGGACACAATTATTGGTAGAAATTTGATTATAAACTTGTAAAATCACTTGCTTGTGGATTTCGGTCAATTTCTATTTGGAATTTGGAAAAACTTTCTTCTGTAAAGTTGTAGAAATTGAATTTCCTATAAAAACTCATGAGATTCGAATTTTCTGATGAAAGGGCTATTTATTATGAATTATTGAAGTTCAGAAGCTCAGAAATAATTGATTTTGGAAGTTTAAAATATTTAAAATAGGAAAAACGTTTTTGGAATGTTAGGTGGCCTCATTTAACATGTGTAGGAGCTGAATTCAGTTGGCAAGTGTGCGTATGAGGTTTTGGAAAATAAATATTAATATTATATTAAATTTTCTACTTTGGTGTTCTAAGCAATTTCCTATAAATAGGGTGCTTAGGTTAGAATTGAAAATCACACCAGAAACTGAAGTTTTCTCTCTCTATATTATCGAGCGTATTCTTGTGAGTATTTTGAGTATACTTTGAGTATTGCTAGACGGTGCAAGTTCCTTCAAAGACTATATACCCTAGTATTCCAAAAGTAAGTCTTAATCTTTCGAGGTAAGGGATATTATTTTTTTCGTAATGATATTATTTCTTCAATATCATTATCTTTGAAATGTTGATCTGAAGTTTTATCAAATTTGGAACTTTTTCATATGCTCGGGTTACTATTCATGGGTTACTTATTCATGAGTTACTATTCACGAGTTACTATTCATGAGTTTCTTATTCACGAGTTACTATTCATGAGAGTTCTTATTCACGAGTTACTATTC
Source organism: Panax quinquefolius (assembly GCA_020205615.1). Classification (NCBI taxonomy): domain Eukaryota; kingdom Viridiplantae; phylum Streptophyta; class Magnoliopsida; order Apiales; family Araliaceae; genus Panax; species Panax quinquefolius. Next base: position 138,862,524 of record CM035160.1, read on the forward strand.
ACGAGTACTATTCATGAAGCGTGAAGATGTTTTTTGTGGAATTTCTATCTTTTGGTGTCGGATTACTATTCACGATATCGGCCTTTATTCACGTATCTGACACTATTCACGTATCTGATTTATTCATAGAAAAATAAAATTTCTTCTTTTCATCGTCCAAAACATCTATTCGGATACTAACTCTCTGATTGTATCCACGTTTTGATCATTCTTGAATTTTACACCACTATGATTATTTTTGAGGTATTTTTGGGCGTGGATAAAACCAAGTACGAATCCTTAATCCTTAATCCTTTTCATTTTGTTTCCTTTGGATTCGTTTCTTTAAAAATATTTTTCATCATCCTCGGTCTTAAATGATGATATTATTGAATATCTTTGGCTGTGGTGCAAAGATGAATGATTTCTGAAGAATATCTTTGGCTGTAGTGCAAAGATGAGCAGTGTTGAGATGAACATGATCGATTGATTAATATCTTTGGCTTTTGTAGTGCAAAGATGAGCAGTGTTTAAATGAACATGACCAATCGATGAATATCTTTGGCTCAGAGTGCAAAGATGAATATTTGATTCCGATGCATATTGATTGATGTTACTGGGGATAAAATATTGATGATGGATTTGTTAAATTCATAGATTATAGTAGATTTCATTCTCTACGTAACTCTTCTATGAATTATTATTTCATTGCGAATATTGATCTCAAACTTGTGTTATACTATTGTATTCTATCGATTTTTCCTTGTTGAAGACTAACGATAATTTGTTGTATATTATCTTAGTCATAATATTCTTTACCGGGCTAGTTGAGCTCACCCTTTTCCTTGTTGTTCCATTTTTCTTCTCGGGAGGCGAGAATGTAGCGAGTACTAGTCGGGGGTGGGAATGAAGGTTCTAGAGAGAGTTGTTTAGTAGTCCTCACCATTTTGTAAAATAATGAATCAATAATTATGATGGAGATTTATTTGAGTATAGATATTGTCTAGAAGACAATATTATATTTAAACTCACAATATATATTGTCGTATTTCACACGACATTTGTATTATTGAAGTTGTAGTTTGCTTTTTGTACCATGTATTTGGCGACTCGGAATAGGTGTTGTGTATACCTATTTTGGGGGCGTCACGATTAATATCGAGCTTAGGGATATGATCTCATGCGGAGATCGGGGAATAGAACTAGGAGGGAGAGACGTAAATCCTTCGCTAGTGTGTCCTACCTAAGCTTATTTGTTAGTTGGTCAAGTATATAGGGATATTATGTGATATATTGATTTCCTTAATTAACCCTTGTTTTATGACGAGATTTGAGAATGTCGTTGAGAATATTAATGGAGTAAATGAGGCCGTGGAGATGCTGTCTTTACTAACGAGGAGAACGTGCAACAGTGGCAATGTTCCTCCCGTGAACAACACCACCGAAGCGAGATGATAAACGAGGGGATGTTTAGAAGTTTTTTGCAGGTTCATGCAAAATCGAGGGCGAGGAAACTTCGTGTTCAAAATACTGAGGAGGAAATGATAGCAATTCACGGGTTGTCACACACAAGCAGTTCAAAGAGTTGGGACCACGAATTTAAGGAAAGCCGGATCCGATCATGGCGGAAGCATGGGTCAAACAAATTACCAAGATATTCGATTTCTTGGGATGCGGAGGAATGAGAAGGTTCCATTCGCCACCTTTATGTTAAGCGTGGCGAAAGCGGACTCTTGGTGGGAGTCTCATGAAGCGCACCATCCAAACACTCGGCATGTCTTGGGAGACGTTTGAAGCTATTTAATGACAAATACTTTCCACGAAAGTGTTCATCATATGAAGGAAGTGGAGTTCATCGATTGGAACAAAACAACACGACGCGGTGTCTCGATGCGAGGCAAAGTTTGCGAGTTATCGAGTTTGCACCTCATTTGGTGGAGAATGAGGAGCGTATGGCGCGGATGTTTACGAGAGGTTTGAAACCCGACATACGTCGATATCTCATTTCATAAAATTTTCTCTCTATTCGAGATGTTGTCAGCGGGGCTCGGTTGTTAGAAGATAACGATGCGTTCAACCGAGGACCATAACGAGGATCATCACCAAGATAGCGATCATCGAATAACGATAACCAACGGAGAAAGAAGAATACGGACAAAGGCGGTAACCACTCTGGTGGTAATCGTGGCCATGAAAATAGAAGAAGCGAGTGGGAGGAGATTTTAAAAGAGGAGATTCAACAACGACCATGTGAAGGCGTCGGCGCCCGATGTAACTAGTTTTAAGGGAGGAGAACGACCACCGGGTCATATGCTACAAATCGGGAAAGAGGACATATCGATCAAACCGCCCACAACGAGTTCAAGGTATGCTATAATTGTGGAAAGGAAGGACATATCGCTCGAGATTATGCGATGGCGAAACCTAGTTCAATGAGGAGACGGTGACTCAAAAGACATCCCGAAAAAGTCAAAGTCAACGATTCCGGGAAGAAGCGTTTGTTGTGGTTGGTCAAAATCGAGAACCCGACGAAGTTAGCACCTGGTTAGTTAATTATAAATTCTTAAGTATATACCTTACTAGATATTGGTTCTACCCATTCTTTTATCTCTCTTACTTTGCGCTCAACGTTTGAACTTGACTACGGAGAATTAAACTTTGACCTATCTGTGGAGACTCCATTAGGAGAAACTTTCATTACATCCGTTGTTTAAAAATCTTGCTTGATTCAAGTTGGCACTATCACATTACCAGTAACCTTATTTCTATAGAGATATTTGCTTTTGATGTGATTTTAAGGTTAACTACTCATCATGCCAAATTGATTGCTTTTGTAAGGTTGTTAGTTTTCATATTCCCAAGCAACTTTGTTATTCAATTCAAGCAATCAAACCATTGTAGTCAAACATTTTCATATCAAGCCATGAAGTCATTCGTTTATTACGGATGTCAAGTTTTCTTAGTCCATGTTATGGATTTGAATAAAGACACGTCGATTTGAATAATATTCTGTTTGTTATTGATTTTTCCCGGCGTATTTCTGAAGAATTTCTTGGCTTACTCCCAAAAGCTTCGATATTAAATTTTGTATCGACTTTGAACCGGTACAAAACTCATTTCTAAAATCTCATATCGAATGGCTCTATTGAACTTGTGGAGTTAAAAAATTCAACTATAAATTTGGTACTGAGCCTTTATCTTGTGACTTCCTTTGTGAATTCACCTAGCCGAACTCTCTCTGTAGGGGCGTCATATTAAATGCGATAGTAAAATCGATAGGTGTCATTGTGACGTCTTTATCCAAGATTGGGATATGAGTCACATTGAGAGCAACCTAAATCGATTATCGAAAGACGTAGCTTTCTAGGCTTAGTTGGTTATTATCGGAGATTCGTTGAAGGATATTCTCGAATCGCTATTCCATTAACTTAAATTGACTCGTAGAGATACAAAATTGAATGGAGCAAGGAATGTGGGAAGAGCTTCGAAGAACTCAAGAGGAGACTCATTTCAGCACATGTTCTGATCATGCCATCCTGGAAAAGCGAACGTGGTAGCTGACGCGATGAGTAGAAGATTATATGTGGGAACGAGTGCGATGATGTCAAGTATACGCATAGAGCCAACTTTAATAGAAAAAGTTAAGGTTGCTCAAGCCACCGACCGAGGCGATGCGTATGAAGAAGAAAGTACAAGAAGGAGCTATTCGAGTAAGCGAGAATTGATGAAGAAGGAATACTTGAGTCCACTCTAGACTTTGTGTTCTAACGACTCGATTTGAAGTACAAGATTATGATGGAGGCACACAATACGCCATTTGCAATCCATCCTAGAAGTACTAAAATGTATCGTGATCTTGACATACATTTTGGTGAAACAATATGAAGAGAGAGATTGCAAAGTTTATCTCGATGTGTTTAACTTGCCAACGTGTAAAGGCGGAGCATCTTGTACCTAAGGGTCCGTTGCAACCACTTGAGATTCCGGAATGGAAGTGGGAACACATTACTATGGATTTCGTTCACGGGTCTTCCTACGGTTTCTCAAGGCATCAATGTTATTTGGGTTATTGTTGATAGATTAACCAAGTCTGCTCATTTCTTGCCGAAATCTGGAGACTTATTCCTTGAGCGTCTTTCTCGTATATACGTAAATGAGATTGATTGAGATTGCATGGCATGCCAAGTATCCATAGTTTTAGATCGTGACCCAAGATTCACTTCATGATTTTGGGTTAGAAAGCTATAGGCACAATTCTGATTCTGGTTTGGCATACCATCCTCAAGCGGATGGGCAATCGAAAGGACTACTCAAACTCTTGAAGATATATTAAAACTCGTGTCCTAGATTTCAAAGGAAGTTGGGATAAGTACTTGCCATTGGTGGAATTCTCATACAACAATAGTTATTAAACAAATATAGGCATGGTTCCATTCAAGCATTATATGGACGAAAATGTCGTTCTCCAATATGTTGGGATGAGGTGGGTGAAGCAACATTGTTGGGACCCGAGTTAAAATACGTATGACTCTTGAAAAGATCCAAATGATTCGACAACGTATACAAGCGGCACAAGATCGACAAAAAGAGTTATGCGGATCTTCATCGAAAGGACGTGGAATTTAATGTAGGGGATCATGTATTGTTGCGAGTTGCTCCATGGAAGGGAGTTACAAGATTTGGGAAGAGAGGAAAGCTCAATCCACGATTTATTGGTCCATTTCAAATTCTTGACCGGTAGGAAATGTAGCCTATAGACTTGCATTACCTCCGAATATGTCTCGTGTTCATAATGTGTTTCACATATCATATTTAAGTAAATATGTGAAAGACCCGAACCACGTTATTGAGTTAGAACCCAGGGACGAGATAGCCAAAGACTTAACGTATGAGGAGGTACTGTCAAGATCTTGGATAGGAAGGAGCATGTCCCTACGCCAAGAAAGGTCATACCACAAGTTAAAGTTTTGTGGAGGAATCATGCTATAGAGGAAATGACACGGGAGTTGGAAAGCGGAAATGAAAGCGAGTATCCTCACCTTTTCAAAACACGAGTCGTACATCAATTTCGAGGACGAAATTTCATAAGGAGGGATGTTGTAAGACCCAGAAAATTTTAAATAAAAGGAATTTCCTTTATTTATTATTTTGAAATAGTAAGGGTTGATTTGATTAATGTGGATAGTTAAGGGTTAAATATGCAAATATTTCAAATTAAGCAAGTGGTTATAAAATATTCATTATCGTCGGGAATATTCGTTTTGGTCGTGGAATATTAAATGCTTTATCGGGAATATTAAATACAATGGCGCAAACCATGTGTGGGCCCCATAACTGAAAAGCGATTGGATGAAGAAAACGACAAATATAAGTTGTTTTTAAATAACGGCGTAGTTATTCTGAATTATCTTTTTGGAATACCCGGTGGTTAAAACACACTAATCTGCGTTGTTGAGCGATGGCACCGCGGTATTGCACCAATTATTGATTCTTACGTAAGAAGGCACTACTCAATAATGGTTACTGATAATTCTTTATTGCTCATATTTTATTGAGTTAATAATTCTTTGCGTTGATATTTTATATTCTTTGTTGTTTCATAATTGTCATTACACAAGATCTTTCATTATCGAAGCAATAATTCATATTATCTGAATAATATTATTAGATAACATTATTGGCAATGTCTAGAAAGTTACATCTAAGGAGAGAGGTTTGGTCACCTAATTGCGCGCATTGATGAAAGAAATTCTTATTGGAAAGCCCCTCTTTCTGAGGAACTGCACAGTTGTCGATATTGTGATTCTGTAATATTATTTGTGAATAATTAATTATTGATTTATATGATGAGGAAAATATTGATTTTATGTGGATATAGATGGAGAAAATTTTTAAAATGACAATTGTTGAAAATTAATATTTTATCTTTTTCTCGATAAAATAATTCATTTAAATATATTATTTTAATAATATATTAATTGTGATATTTTTACAATGAATGTGGGATATATGAGTATATGAGGAGGAAGAGTATTTTGTGGCATTAAATGTTTAACACATGTTTTGTGTGTTGGTGGACCACATTATTAATTAGAAATTTGATTATAAACATGTAAAATCACTGTGTTTGTGGATTTCGGTCAATTTCTATTTGGAATTTGGAAAAACTTTCTTCTGCAAAGTTGTAGAGAATTGAATTTCCTATAAAAACTCATGAGATTCGAATTTTCTGATGAAAGGGCTATTTATTATGAATTATTGAAGTTAGAAGTCAAAATAATTGATTTTGGAAGTTTAAAATATTTAAAATAGGAAAAACGTTTTTGGAATGTTAGGTGGCCTCATTTAACATGTGTAGGAGCTGAATTCAGTTGGCAAGTAAGTAATGCGTATGAGGTTTTGGAAAATAAATATTAATATTATATTAAATTTTACGCTTTGGTGTTCTAAGCAATTTCCTATAAATAAGGTCTTGGGTTAGAATTGAAAATCACACCGACTGAAGTTTTCTCTATTTCTCTCGATATTTTGAGCGTATTCTTGTGAGTATTTTGAGTATACTTTGAGTATTGCTAGATGCGGTGCAAGTTCCTTCAAAGACTATATCTGCAGTATTTCCAAATTTAGAAGTCTTAATCTTTCGAGGTAAGGGATATTATTTTTTTAAGTAATGATATTATTTCTTCAATATCATTATCTTTGAAATGTTGATCTGAAGTTTTTATCAAATTTGGAACTTTTTCATGTCGGGGTTACTATTCATGAGTTCTTATTCACGAGTTACTATTCATGAGTTCTTATTCACGAGTTCTTATTCATTCTTAGTTTCTTATTCACGAGTTCTTATTCACGAGTACTATTCATAAAGCGTGAAGATGTTTTTGTGGAATTTCTATCTTTTGGTGTCGAGTTACTATTCACGTATCGACCTTATTCACGTATATGGCACTATTCACGTATCTGATACTATTCATCGAAAAATAAAATTTCTTCTTTTCGTCCAAAACATCTATTACGGATACTAACTCTCGATTGTATCCACGTTTTGATCATTCTTGAATTTTACACCACTATGATTATTTTTGAGGTATTTTTGGGCGTGGATAAAACCAAGTACGAATCCTTAATCCTTAATCCTTTTTTTGTTTCACTTTGGATTCGTTTCTTTAAAAATATTTTTCATCATCCTCGATCTTAAATGATGATATTATTGAATATCTTTGGCACCAGAGTGCAAAGATGAATGATTCTGAAGAATATCTTTGGCTGTGTAGTGCAAAGATGAGCAGTGTTGAGATGAACATGGCCGATTGATTAATATCTTTGGCACATGAGTGCAAAGATGAGCAGTGTTTAAATGAACATGACCAATCGATGAATATCTTTGGCTTTGTGAGTGCAAAGATGAATATTTGATTCGGATGCATATTGATTGATGTTACGAGGATAAAATATTGATGATGGGCTGTTAAATTCATAGATTATAGTAGATTTCATTCTCTCACGTAACTCTTCTATGAATTATTATTTCATTATGAATATTGATCCGAAACTTGTTGTCTATTGTATTCTATCGATTTTTCCTTGTTGAAGACTAACGATAATTTGTTGTATATTATCTTAGTCATAATATTCTTCTTGGGCTAGTTGAGCTCACCCTTTTCCTTGTTGTTCCATTTTTTCTTCTCGGGAGGCGAGAATGTAGCGAGTACTAGTCGGGGAATGGAATGAAGGTTCTAGAGAGAGTTGTTTAGTAGTCCTCACCATTTTGTAAAATAATGAATCAATAATTATGATGGGGATTTATTTGAGTATAGATATTGTCTGAAGACAATATTATATTTAAACTCACAATATATTGTCGTATTTCACGACATTTGTATTATTGAAGTTGTAGTTTGCTTTTTGTACCATGTATTTGGCGACTCAGAATGGGTGTTGTGTATACCTATTTTGGGGGCGTCACACTTTCTTTCACTGTTCTCTTCAGGAAATGAGAATGTAGCTGGGACTAGTTGGGGAACGGAGTGACGGTCTAGATGATAGCATTAGTAGTCCTCACTATTCTTTTAAATAGTGTGACAATAATTGTAATGAGGACTCCATTGAGTGTGGATATTGTCTAGATGACAATATTCTTATTAAAACTCTTAGATTATGTTTTGTCGTATTTTACACGACTGTTGTATAATTAAGTTGTATTTGATTTTTGTACCATGTATTTGGCGACTCAAGATGGGTGATGTATACCTATTTTGGGGGAGTCACAGTAAGGTGTTTATTTGGTTACTGTATAATGTTATTGTGTTTTATAATTATTTCTTTTATATTGGTGGTTACTTATTGATTACATTGGTTACCTTCATACAATTGTTAATCTGATTATATATATTGGTTGATGTATACTACTCACTCCTATTCAGATTAAATGACGTTTTAGGGAGTTTAATTTTATTATATATAAGTGTCGTTTTGGAATTTCTATGTAATATTGCACTATTTTTTCCTAATTTACCCCTCTATTTAATATGCTTAGTAAATGCAATTGTGGAGAGAGAAATACTTAATTAGGGACAATTGTGGAGAATGAGAAGAGACAATTGCGGAGAGAGAAATAATTAATTAGGGACACAAAAGATATTTTGTGTTATTTCTTAATAAGTGTGCTTAACTCTAAAATGACATTTAATCTGAATAGGAGGGAGTATTTAATTGGTTAATGTATAATGTTTATTTGGTTGTTGAATAATATTAATGTACACGTGTACTAATTTTTTTATATTCATGGATACTTATTAGCTACATTAGTTACCTTCATACAACTGTTAGTCTTTAGTTGGTAACAAACACATTATACTGGTTGTTTTAATTTTACTGTAAAATGCAATGAAAAATGTGTTTATGTTCTGGTTACTAAATAGATATATGTTGGTTACTGTATAATGTTATTATAATTACTATATAATATTAGTGTGTTTTATAATAGTTTGTTTTATATTGATGGTTACTTATTGACTACATTGGTTAACTTCATACAACTGTTAGTCTTTAGTTGGTAACAAACTGATCCGATTGAAGAGCAAGTGTGTCAGTTTATGAAAAAATTTGATAGATTTGATCCAGTTTATGGAAAGATTTGATAGATTATGGAAAGATTTGATCTAGTGACAATTTGGTAATTTCTGTCAAGTTTGGAGTGTCGGATTTTGGCGTTTTCAGAGCCTAATTTCATTGCAAACGGGTCAACGATCAAAAGTCACCAACTTTGCTCGTGATCTGTAGGGGTTTTTGGTCAAATTCCATCATTTAGGCCTTTAAAATTACATGTAAAAATGTGGTTTATGTTCTGATTTCTAAGATTATGTAGTTTGATTACTGTCTAATATTGATTTGGTTACTTTACAATGTTTATTCAGTTGTCAGACAATGGAGATGATTTCAGTTGTGCTTTATTTCAACGGAACATAAACAAAAAAAGTGTAATTACAGGAATATATAATTGTTTACTGTTAGTAACCATTAACCACATGGTTGGTAATATTTTTGATGGTGTACAGTAACCAAAATTGTTATTGATTAATATTTTGATTTTTGATTCCATCATGAGTTGTCAATATAAAGTAAACATATACATTAAACAATTGGTAACTGTTCTGAAACATTTTTATGTAAATTTGGTTACCCATCTAAAATAAAATGGTTACCTCTATATTCATATTTAGTTACCAACTCGACCATTTCCAAATAACTTTTATAACTATGTAATTTAAAAGTATCCATGAGCTAGATAAATGGGAACCCTCACATGTACATTAAGCACTTGATAACTGTTCTAATATAAGTTTTTAATTATTTGGTTACTAACAAAAACTAAAATGATTACCTTTATATGCAGGTTTGGATACCAACTGCACCTCTCAAATTATTTTTATTTTAATATGAGATCTATAAGTGACTATCATATATATAAATGGGAACTCTTAATTGGAGTTTCTTATTCCATCATGATGACAGAGTATAAATAAAATATATACATTTAACACTTTATAACAGCCATGATACAAACTTATAATTATGTGGTTACTCACAAAAACAAAAATTGTTACCATATATGTAGGTTTGGATACTAACCTAACATTTCAACTGAAATAGCTGATGGATACTGTTCTGAACCAATTTTATGTAAATTTGGTTACTCACAAAAAATAAAATGGTTACCTCTATATGCAGATTTAAATACCAATTGTACAATTTCCAGATAATTTTATGAGTATGTAATTTATAAGTATGCATCAACTAGATAAATAGGACTCTCTCACATGTACATTTAATACTTGATGTTTGTCCTGATACAAGCTTGTAACTATCTGGTTACTAATAACCGTAACCATAATGTAACATAATAAAACAGTAACCACATAATTATATGATAGTAACCAAAATAGTATTTAATGGTAACCAAAATAGAAACATCATGTAATGAAACCCAGTTTAGGCAATCCATGTATACTAAACAATTACATATTAACCAGAATAAAAAATAAAAGTAACCAAAATCCCACATTGAGGGCACAATAATAGTAGCCAAACCATAAGATAACAGTAACCAAAATATAATAAAGAAGTAACCAAATAGTTATATGAAAGTAACCAGAACAGGTTTTAATGGTAACCAAAATAGAAACAACCTGTATATCCAACCCATGTATACTCTCACATGTACATTTAACACTTGATATATGTCCTGATACAAGCTTGTAACTATCTGGTTACTACCAATAAATAAAATGGTTACCCTTTTATGCATGTTTGATTACTAACTGCACCTTTCAAACAATGTATCAAACACAATTTAGAAGTAACAAATACGAACCAATAAACAATATCAAATCACTGGTAATATAATCAAATATGTAATCTCATTTACATAAGTTCCAATAAACATTACAGACTCACTAACCATAACAAATGGTTATGGATATCCAAAAAAAACCAAAGTACGAAACACAATCCTTTTAATTCTTGATTGAAATTTAAATAAGGTTTATTTCTTCCCATGACATTTGTCGCCATGATCTCTTTTTGAGCAACATCAAGAGGCTTGTTTGAAGCAAAGTTTCTATTATCTCGGTAATAGAACAACATGTATGCTTTCTGATCCAAAACATTCTTCTCACTAACTTGAACAACCTGTGAATCAACAAGTGCAACAAAAGTAAATTAAAAAACAATCAAAAAAATAAAGGACTATTAGACAATGCAAACTGGTTGTGAATCCAGCAACAAATCGTGTGGCGCCACCGGGGAGGGCGAGAGACTCGAAAGATGTGTAGATGGGGTTGAAGTATAAAAGGAAGAGGACAGAGAGAAAAGCAAAGAGGATGGCGTGAATTATATGGAAAAAAGAGAGAGAGAAACATACATAAGGGTGATAATCCTAACTTGCCTGGTGCATATGTAATGAATTCATATAACATGCGATTGTGAGGATCAGGGTTTATTGCCTTCATCATCCGGCAAAAGCGCGAAGTGGAAAGATAAAACCATTAATGAGAATAGAGTTTTCGAGATATGAAAGAGGAAAGTAAGAGAGAGGAAAAGAAAAGTGTCTTACTACGATTAATCAGGAATGGATAAGGGAGATAATCGTAAGGCCACAATTAAAGAGATACCTAAATGTATTAATTTTGTAAATAAATATGGAAAATGTATTATTTTTGTAATTATTTTATTTATGCACCATTATTATAATTATTTCTAAAATGTACTAAAATATGTAATTAACCCTAAATTGTTTGGGCTATGTAAATTGACATGGTCGAATGCCTTAATTTTTATCTTACCCTAATTATTTATTTAGAGTTTCTATCATACTCATTTGGAATTTAAATAATTACCTATGTACCTTTAATTTTATAACCCAATTAGACTTGATTTAATTAAGTTATATAAATTAATTAATTGAGATGTATAAAATAAATCTCTTGGAGTTAGTATACTAGTATAAATTTTTAAATACTAGCATTTATCAATTACTATAACCCTTGGGTTATTTAGTTTTCATTCTAATAAATATAATATTAGATTATAAGCTTTCTTTTTTAATTACCTTTTCTTAATAAATAAATATATATACATTTTTATAATATATACCTTTAATTTACTTAGCCACTTACAACATATGTCAAAACATATTTATCATTATTGATTAATATTTATTCTATTTAAATATTATTCACATTATCATTCATTATATGTCACAACATTTTCAAAATCATTAATATTAAATTAATATATTTATTTATAATGTGACTTAGAATTTTTAGTTATTACATCATGTTTATACGAGGTCTCTCCTGTTCTCTTTCGATAGAGCTTGAGTATTTTTTTTTAAAATAAAATAAAATAACAGAAGATATTATCAATCATTTTTGTTCAATAAATTTGAAGTTATTTTTTATATATTTATATTAATTATATTAATAATATTATATTGCATTTAAACATGTTACATTATTTTCTAGCCTTCCTCAAAAACTAATAATAATAATATTAATAATCTGACTTCATCCCGGTTAATTATCACCTGTCCAAATGCATGCATAACTTAGGCATTGTTGCCGAACTGATAATTATAGCCTCAGGAGATATTACAAGGAAAGTCACAATCAGAATATTCAAAAAAAGTAATAGTCGAAAAGAAGAACAAGTGCACTTGTTTAATATTTTGATACGTAATTAAATGAACCCCAAATTTGAATTAGTGTTATAGAGGGGGGAAAACACACGTTTCAATTAGTTGATTAAGTTAGTGCCACTATCTCCCCTATAAATACCTTACTAGGAATTCCTGTAAATTTCATTGACAACTTGTTGAAGGAAAATTGGAAAGAAAAAAAGGATTCATAGCTACAAAATTTGGTTCAATATGAAAGTTTTTGTCTTTCAGTTTTTCGGGTTTTGGTTTTTTAGCAGTGCATTCCTCTCTGACGCTCTAGTTCGTCGTACAACGTTTGTGGTATGAAACTTTTAGATTATTCACCCGAATGATATTCCCAAAACAAAAATAATGTCGTCAAAAATATGAAAGTTTTATTCGGTCGGATATACAAAAATAGTTGTAATCAAAGATGCTTAAATTTATTCTTTGCAGGTGAAAGAAGCTCCCTATACAAGACTTTGTAGTACCAAGAACATCTTAACGGTTAATGGACAGTTTCCTGGTCCAACCCTCTATGCTGAAAGAGGTGATACGATCATCGTGGATGTTCACAACAATGGCACCCAAAATATCACCATTCACTGGTATGAGAGAAAATTAAAGAGAGGAAGTTGGATAATATTCTGACATTTTTTTTTAGGAACTGCCCAAAACAAATTCCTACATGGGGAGACTTCCTCCATATGGACTATGACCCATCGAATCATCTAGACCCAAATTAACCTGCCCCAACTATAAACATTGTATAAATAGGAATAATTATTTTTTTTTTGTAGATAAATTGATTAATTTTACATATTTACTAAAGATTTTATATAATATATAATAATAATTAATATATTTAATTATTTTTTATTTATTACATATTGATGACGTGATTGGGTCAATAATAGTCCGACAACTATTTGGACCAAAGTCTCATTCATCGGTAACTTTTCCGATTCGATAATCGATCCGGATCTGAAAATATTGATAATAAAGACATTTGAAAACATAATTATCATCAGAAGTTATCGTTTTAAAATGGTCTTTAATTTTAGGAACGAGGGAGCACTAAGTAAGTCTTATGCAGGCATGGAGTAAAACAGCCAAGGAATCCATGGAGCGACGGTCCAGAGTTTATAACACAGTGCCCTATTCAACCAGGAGCAAAGTTTAGCCAGAAAATCGTATTGTCCGACGAGGAAGGGACGCTATGGTGGCACGCTCACAGCGACTGGTCACGAGCAACTGTCCATGGAGCTATAGTTATTTACCCTAAAAAGGGAACAAATTATCCATTCCCTAAGCCTGACAAAGAAGTACCCATCATTTTAGGTACCAAATTCTTTGTACTATATATCTGTTTGACTAATTAATTAAAAACTGGTACAAGAATATATAGCTAACCACATTTTTTGCAGTTGTTCTAATAATATATGACAATTTACGCGACACTTATGGCTCTTACAATATTATGTTTTCTTTGACAAGATCCACCATCTTAAATTATATTTAAGCTTATTTAGGGTGATGTTGAAATGAAATGCAGGGAACTGGTGGAAAAGTGATGCGGAGAAAGTTTTGGATGAGCTCCTTAGGACGGGAGGAGGCCCAAATGCCTCTGATGCTGTTACTATCAATGGTCAACCTGGTGATCTATATCCATGCTCAAAACCAGGTTTTTATCTATTCATTTTTAACTTCATTTTAACTTTTTTATCATGTTATTAATTAAATGACTCAATCGGGACGTTGAAATGTTCCTCACCTTTTATTCCAGGGCTGTTCCTGAAATCTTGGTAGTACAGGGCTAAAAATAAAAATAAAACTCTTTTCGAAACATTGTATAAAAAAAAAAAAGTGGTTTTTTAGATTTTAAAATATAATAGTTTGGGTTTCAACACTATATTAGAATTGACCCAGTTGAGTCCTTAAAAATTTATTAAACATTAAAAATTACTTTTGTATACCTATATCCTTATATATTTATATTTTTAATTTCACACATATATATACTATATATAAAAAAAGTTGGGGCCCCCAGTCGACCCTTCAGGAATGACCATGCCTTCTTCCAAAAGTTTAGATGGCTAGCATTTTTGGGCGTTGAAATTTTATATAGGAACATTTCTAATAATACAATTTTTAATTATTGTTCGACGACTTTTTGTAAATGAAATATTAATTTTAAGGATTTTTAGTAATTTCGTTGACCCTGGACAAATTTTCCATTATGGACAAGTCACTTTATTTTAAAGAATTTTTAGTAATTTCATTTACTGTGGACAAAATTTTCCATTATGATGAATTAACAAGTCAGTATGTTCATCAATTCATGATAAGTAACAAGATTTGAACAGTAATGCAATGTATAAGATGACATAGCCAGGTCCATCTTTGAGATAGGCCATAAGCGAGATTAGGGACTTTATAAACTTATTAGTGATGACATTTCAATTGTAACATAATCTACCTATATTTGTAATGCAGATACATTCAAGTTGATAGTAGATTATGGAAAGACATACATGCTCCGAATGATTAACGCCGGCATGAACAACATTTTCTACTTCGGAATAGCAAATCATAACCTCACTGTCGTCGGAACCGATGCTGCCTATTCCAAGCCTCTAAAATCTGATTATATCACTATTCCGCCCGGCCAAACCCTAGACCTTTTGTTAGAAGCAAACCAACCCCTTGATCGCTATTACATGGCTGCTAGGGTTTTTTCTGGTGCTGGTGGGCCTACTACGGCCATACTCGAATATCGAGGAAACTACACTCCATCTTCATCCCCATCTTTACCTAATCTTCCAAATATCACCAACACGAACGCAGCCCTAAATTTCATTGCTAGACTCAGAAGTTTAGCTACAAATGATCATCTAATAAATGTGCCATTAAAAATGAGCACAAAGTTATATTTTACATTGTCTATCAATACGTTACCATGTGACAATGGTACGTGTAGGGGACCAAATAATTCGCGATTTGCAGCTAGTGTGAACAATATTTCATTTGTGGCCCCTAGGGTTGACATACTCGAGGCGTATTATAGGGGCATCAATGGTGTATTTGGGGATGATTTTCCAAGTTTCCCGCCTTTGCGGTTCAACTACACGGCGGATTTTATTCCGGTTGAACTCCGTATGCCTATGCAGGCGAACGAAGTTAGAGTGCTTAAATTTAATTCTACGGTGGAACTTGTTTTCCAAGGAACAAACTTGTTTGCAGGGATAGAACATCCCATGCATTTGCATGGATATAGTTTTTACGTTGTTGGTCGGGGAATTGGAAATTTTGACAAAGTGAAAGATCCTATGGGATATAATCTTGTTGATCCTCCTCTAATGAACACTATTATAGTCCCTAGGAATGGCTGGACAGCTATCAGATTTCAGGCAGACAACCCAGGTAAATTTTATTAGTCCTGTTTATTTGATAACTAAATCACAATTGTACCCTATTATTTAGATCCAAATTTGATTTTCACACCAATTTATTTTTTCGATTAATTAAAAATAATGGTTCGAGTAGCTAGGAATTAATTTTAAGCCTAAACTATAATGTACAAATTTTGATTTAGTCTTATTTGATTATTTACAATAATTATAACAATAACAACAACAACAACAATAATATAGAATTATAATAGTATATAATAATAGCATTAATAACAACAGTTTTTGTCATTCTTATTATTTTGTAGACATGAAATGTTGAACTCTTTTTTTCAGGGGTGTGGTATATGCATTGCCATTTTGAGCATCACATGACTTGGGGAATGAGGATGACATTCATAGTAAGAAATGGGAAACGCTCTGGAGAAAAGATGTTGCCACCACCACCGGACATGCCACCATGTTGAAGCTAAAATATCAGCTTTCCTTGATTTCCAAGATTTCATTCATTATTTAATGCAATAATCAGTATGTATATGTTTTTTTATTCATTAATTCTGTATTCCAGACGATTTGTTAAATTTGTATTGTAATCGAGCATGAAAGATAAATAAAGAGCCTCAACTAGCAATTTATAAAGACTTTTACTTTTGTGCTGTGCAATCTTGTTTCTCTAATAAGGATTATAACATAATCAATACTACGACAACACGTTGGGATTCTTTGCACTTTGTTTATGATTTACACTTCCGAGCTCTTTTAAAAAATTTCAGAATAATAAAGAAGGGTAGTGTTTTGGGTAAAGACAATGACATTGAGAATAATTTTTGTGGGCCCCTTCTCACTACCTGGTACAATCCTGTTGAGAGTTTTATATATTCAAAAGATCAAAAAAATTCTTCAGCAAACTGAAAAAAACGAACTAAAGACGAACCAGCTATAGCGACGGTTCGTCCATCGCTAAATCAAAGAATGACATATTTTCTATGCTATGGCGATGGTTCGTCAACTTTCTATGCTATAGCGACAGATTGAACTGTCGCTATAGCCAATTCACTGACGAAACAAACCATTAGAGAAGCGGACTGTTCAAAAGATAATTATATTAGGAAAGCTCTTGGATGAACAAATAAATATGCTAAAGGAACGAATATTCAAATATTAGAATTAGCCTCACATAAATTATATTGTTAGGTTATCTCCACAACTCAAATAGTGGTTTGTTGTAACTATATAACTAAACTCATTGTAACAAATGTTTATATTACATAAATTAAGGGTTGAGATTTAAAACACTAATTCGTCTTCCGCTAGTTTATTTAGCGGATTCAATAAAAAAATTTATAAGACAAGTATGCCCCCAAGTTAAGCCATTTAGGCCTAAAGAAAAAATTAAATTCAGGCAATCCGCTAGTTAAACTAGCGGATTAATTTATAATAAAAGTAGGGTCAAATCAAGGAATTCCTGCCATGCTATCCAAATCACACAAGAAACCAAATCATGTAAAGGAATCCAAATCAAACAATTAATTCCAAATCCAAATCAGTTAAGTAATCCCAAACATGCTATCCAAATCACACAAATAACAAAATATGTTCAAGTCAGACTAAATTAGATTATCACACACAGAATTCCAATACTAAAAAAAATACAAACCTTATATTATTATCATATTTATTCATCATAATTCCTTTTTCATATACTCCGAAAAAATACTAAAAGAATTTTAAATGATAAACAAATTATTACCATATTTATTCATCATAATTCCAATTTCACAACACTTTGAGGTTAATATTATTTTTGTACATCATAATTCGACTCAGTATTGGAATTATATTATACAAATCAAGAATAATTGTATGAAGAATAATAATCTTCTTACTTTTCCATTGAATAAGCAGGAGTATAAATAGCCTAATACATTTGTGGAAGTTAGAAACAAATCAGTAACTAAATCTAATCTAGGAAAATTCAAAAATCAAACTTCCTAAAGATAAAAATACAGATTACAAGATATATACAAGCTGAACAGATAATATTATCCTCTAATATGCCCCCGCAAGATGGAGTCATAAGTTGTTGAAACCGCTGTCGAGGAAGGGCCTTAGTAAGTGCATCCGCAAGCTGATCAGTAGAGGAGACATGGGTGACGCGAAGAGCACCGTTATGAACCTGTTCACGGATGAAGTGGTAATCAAAAGCAACATGCTTCATGCGGGAGTGAAAGACGGGATTGGAGCACAAATTAGTTGCGCCCACATTGTCACAATATATGACAGGTTTCTAAGAGGATGGAAAGCCAAGTTCACCAAGAACAAAAGTTAGCGAAGAAAGTTCTGCCGCAGTGGCAGCGACTGATCGATATTCCGCCTCGGTAAAGGAGCGTGCAACGGTACGTTGCTTCTTTGAGCTCCAAGAAATTGGATTCCGACCAAGGTATACAATACAAGGACCAGTAGAAGTGTAATCATCTTTGTCACATGCCCAGTCTGCATCAGAAAATGAATGTAAGGCAAGAGAAGATTGACGATGAAGTAAGAGACCTTGATCAATAGTTCCACATAAGTAGCGAAGGATGCGTTTTGCAGCGTTCCAATGTTCAGTGGTGGGACGATGCATGAATTGAGACAACTTGTTGACAGAATATGCAATGTCCGGATGAGTCATGGACAGATATTGAAGGCTTCCAATTACTGTCCAATATTCGGATGGATCAGGTAGAGTAGTGCCGGCAAGAAGGGTAACACTACAAGAAAATTCTCTATCTGCGACCAAACCTTTCAGCGACCGCCCTTTCCGGTCGTTGATATATATAATAGCGACGACCATCTGTGCGGTTGCTGGATTAATTTCCCCCCCCCCCCCCCCAAAAAAAAAAAAATTGGTGCCAAATGGTGGCGCGTTTAGTTTTCTGACCATCTCTATCGGCACAGCCAGCTAGGTGGTCGCTGATGTGTCCACGTCATTAAAAAGCAGCGACCGCATGCTATCGTGGATGGCGATCGTTGATCATATTAACATTTACCAATTTCAGTCATTCGCTCGACACAGGCAAAGAAGAAAAAAAATGAGGGAGCAGAATAGAGAGAAGAGGGAGAAAGGGGGAGAAGAGAAGAAGGAGAAGCCAACCATCGCCACCACCGCCACCACCTCACTCATACCGCCTCACTCCACTCCATAAACCGCAAAGACCGCACTAATCATCGCCACCGCCCACTCGCCACCCACCACCCCTTTCTCTCAAACCACTTGTGACCTTTGAATCATCAAGTAAGTTCATTCTGGTCGTCCTAATCCTTCGTTCTTGTTCCTTTAAATGATAGCAATTGGATTGTTAGGGACTAAGTAGCATAAATGGCTGATGTATTGGAATTAATACAATATATGACTATTTTAATTGCTATATGAACTGCTGTGATTGGGACTATTTAGTATGGTTCTGTGCTTGTTGTTTTAAGCCATAAGGCTGGGGTCAATAAGCTAAGAATTATGTACTATGTGCAATCTAGAATTATGTATGTTTCCCGATGGTGAGAAATTGCCTGGTAACTATTACTTTTGTAAGAAAATGGTGAAGAAGTTGGGTCTTGGATACCAAAAGATCGATGCATGTCCCAACGATTGCATGTTATTTTATAAGGAAAATGAACAGATGACAAGGTGCATGTTTTACAGTCATGATAGGTTTAGGCCTAATAAAGAGGGTGTAACTACAAAAAAATCAAGTATACCGTTTAAGATTCTAAGGTATTTTCCAATAACACATCGGCTAAAAAGATTGTATATGTCTTCAAGAATAGCTGAACATATGAGTTGGCTGATGTAAATTGCTTAAATATATCTACTTATCGTAGATGTAAATTATTGTATATTATAGTGATTTTTCAGATAATAAGATCGTCAAGTGCATATCACAGCTGTGTTTACAGAATTGGCCTACACTTGTGATTACGTGGGCGAGCACACCTATCGCCCATAAGGATGTTGTTTGGGCTGAATTTCATGTATGTTTTTTTAAATTATGACAGATAATATAATATTCAAAGGATAATTATTTAGTAATGTTATTATTGTTGTTTTAATTGTAGAAACAGTATAGATGGGAGGACGCGCAGGCTTCAGTGATACAGACATTATTTTCGCAGAAGTGCGCGGTCCGCACCAAAGATAATTTGAACAAAGAAAGATAAAAAGCCCTTCACAATGCCGAGATCGACCATCTAGGCCAAGGAGAGGATTATATGCACGAGTATAGCCCCTGGTGGTGCACCCATTCCATATGGGCTAAGATGTGTGCCCAATGGAGAGCTGAGAGCTAGGTGAAAAGACGAAAGACTGCCTCCACCAACAGATCCTCGGGTGTACCCGATGGCGAAAAAGGCTAAAGGGACATCTACAAGTGCGGCAATATTTCACGATTCAAAGATATCACTTTGAGAATACGTATTTACAAGTTTTAATATGTTTACAATCATGAATTCTAGAAAATATATCACATTTTACTTAGTAATATTGTGCTATTTTTTTGTATAGAGTCTCGATCTCAAGTACACCTATCCATTGGTTTGAATGTGCGCGTACCCGTGATGGTTCCGCCTGATGCTATCCGGATAAGCGGTAATAAGTTTTAATAACTTGATCTTGTTTATCAATGCTTATAGAATTTATTTTTAACTATTTAATTGTTAACGTGATGACAGGATACTTATAAGCGTTTATTGAATGAGCGCTATCCTGAAGGCACTCCACGTTCGACTATTGATCAAGAGCTGTGGGAGAGGGCGTCTGTTGTGAAAAAGAACTACATTAAAGGTCAAGGACAATGACGATGCCCATCCTTTAGTGGCTCAGGCAGCTCTGCTACCCAATCTTCACAGTCATCAAGTTGTTCATACTCCGGCTGACTGTGTGAGAGCTATATGTCGAGATCAAAATCTTTTGAAGATAATGGGCGGGCATCTGGGGGCTCTTGATCCTGAGGAGTTAGTTTGAAGCGATGGCAACAATGACAAGATGGGGATCGTGTGAGAGCTATATGTCGAGATCGAAATCTTTTGAAGATACTGGGCGAGCATCTGGGGGCTCTTGATCCTCGGAGTTAAATGAAGCGATGGCAACAATGACAACGAGACGACATGGGATGACGACGAGGTATAAAATCAATTTATTGTATATATTATCGTAATATATATCAGTATCAACATAGTTACTATATTTGTAACTCTTATTTTATTATTTTGTTAATTACAGGGTTCTCAAGGAGGAGATGATGCTTGACGTACCTGCTTTAGATCAGTTTTGTAGTTATAGTATAAGCTTGTACTTGTATACTCATTCTTTGGATGTCTGTATGTTACTTAAACATTGTGGTTATTTATTCAATTCATAGCGGTTTTTAAATGTTTATATATATATAGTTTATATACTAGCTAGCTAGTTTGGTGGACGATGGATGTTTATATTGTTGTGTATGTCTGTTGGGATATAGTAGATTCAAAATAGGTACAGTTTTTTGTGAATTATGCAAAACAGCAAAAAGCTAATTTTCAATTTTTAGAATCAATCGTATGCGTCTGATCATTGATGTCTTTAACGACTGCGTCGCGATCATTGATGTCTTTAGCGATTCTAAGCATTTGATGGTATCGGTGACGAAGCGATCGATTATTCTTAACAAGCGCGATCATTGACCACGTGGACCACGTCGACCTTTGTACGAGCGTCTTGACTCGACTTAGCGACAAAAAATGAAAATTCGATTACCGCTATTAGCGATCATGAGATATATCGATTAAGCTAATAGTGGTCGCTGATGTAAGACCCCAAATTATTAATAAATGAAATTTAATTTCCTCTATTTATTATTTTGAAATAGTAAGGGTTGAATTGATTAATGTGGTTAGTTATGGGTAAAATCATAAATATTTTTAAATAAGCGGTGGTTATAAAATATTCATTGTTGTCGGGGAATATTCGTTTGGTCGTGGAATATTCTTCACTTGTCGGGGAATATTAAATGCTGACGTAGCAGATCTTTATGGGGCCCATAACTGGAAAGCGATTGGATGAAGAAAACGACAAGTATAAGTTATTTATAAATAACGACGTGGTTATTCTGAATTAACACTTGTTGGAATACCCGTGGTGGTTAAAACAACGAATACTGGCGTTGTTACAAGATAGCATACGGTATTGCACCAATTATTGATTCTTACATAAGAAGGCACTACTCAATAATTATTACGATGAGTTCTTATTCGATATTTTATTTTATTGATTCAATAATTGCTGCGTTGATATTTTATATTCTTCGTTGTTTCAATAATTGTCACTACACAGTATTTTCCATTATCGAAGAAATAATTCATATTATCTGAATAATATTATTAGAAAACATTATTGGCAATGTCTAGAAAGTTCTGTCTAAGGAGAGGTTTGGTCACCTAATTACGCGCCAGTAAGGAGAAATTCTTATTGGAAAGCCCCCTCTTTCCTAGGAACGGCCTGATTGCCAGTACCGTGAATGACATTATTTCTTCAATATCATTATGCCGAAATATTGGTTGGAAATTTTTATCAAATTTGGAACTTTTCATGTCGGGGTTACTATTCACGAGTTACTATTCACGAGTTACTATTCACGAGTACTATTCACGAAGCATGATGATGTTTTTTGTGAAATTTCTATCTTTTGGTGTCGGAGTTACTATTCACGTATACGGTACTATTCACGTATATGGCACTATTTACGAATACGAAACTATTCACAGAAAAATTAAATTTTCTTTTCTGTGTCCAAGATTGTCTGTTATGATTCCTATCTTTGATTGGATCTATGTTTTGGTCTTCATTCTTGAATTTTACTCCACTCTAGTTATTTATGAAGTATTTTCAAACTTGGGTTATTTAAAGTATGAATCCTTAATACTTGTTCTTTTGTTTCACTGGATTCATTTTCTTTAAAATATTTTTCATCATCCTCAGTCCTAAATGATGATATTACTGAATATCTTTGGCACCAGTGTAAAAAGATGAATGATTTCGATGAATATCTTTGGCACAGTAGTACAAAGATGAATAGGTGTTTAGATGAACATGACTTAATGATGAATATCTTTGGCACATGTGCAAAGATAAATATTTAATTCGAGATATATATTGATTGATGTTACGGGGATAAAATATCGACGATGAACTTTTAAATTCATATATAGAAGATAATAGTTTGCATTCCCTACTTAACTCTTCTAATGAATTATTATTTCCGCTGCGAAGATTGATTTAAAACTGGTTGTCTATTGTATTCTATTAGATTTTTCCCTGTTGAAGACTAACGATAATTTGTTCTATGTTATCTTAGTCATAATATTCTTTACTGGGCTAGTTGAGCTCACCCTTTTCCTTGTTGTTCCATTTTTCTTCTCAGGAGGCGAGAATGTAGCGAGTACTAGTCGGGGTGTGGAATTATGGTTTTAGAAGTGGTTCTAGTAGTTCTCACTATTCTGTAAAATAGTGTATTAATAATTGTAATGAGGACTTATTTGAGTGTGGATATTGTTTAGATGACAATATTTGTATTTAAACTCACAGTTTTTATGTTGTATTAATAAAGTTGTAGTTGTTTTTGTACCATGTATTTTGACGACTCAGAATGGGTATTGTATACCTGTTTTGGGGGCGTCACAGTTGGTATCAGAGTTTAGGGATATGGTTTCTGGCGGAGATTGGGGAATAGTACTAGGAGGGGAGAGACGAGCAATCCTTCGCTAGTATGTCATACCTAAGCTTAATTGTTGGTCAGTCGAAGTATATGGTTAATATGTGATATGTTAAATTGTTTATTTAACCTTTGTTTTATGGAAGTATTTAAGAATGGCAGCTGAGAATATTAACGGTGGAGTTAATGAGACCGTGGAAACACCTTTAATCACCACCCAGGGGAACGTGCAACAGGAAGGCAATATTCCTCCCGTAAACAACACCACCGAAAGCGATTTATGAACGACGGGATGTTTAGAAGCTTTTTGCGATTCATCTGCAAAGCGAGGCGAGAGACTCGTGTATGCATTCACGGTGGAAATGATAGCAACGCAGCGTGGCTTATCACAGCCAAGCAGTTCAAAGAGTTGGGACCACCAGAATTTAAGGGAAAGCCAGATCCAATCATGGCGGAAACATGGATCAAGAAAATTACCAAGATATTCGATGTCTTGGGATGCACGGAGGAACAGAAGGTTCCATTCGCAACCTTTATGTTCCGTGGTGAGGCAGACTACTGGTGGGAGTCTGTGAAACGGACCCAGCCTGCCGCACTCAGCATGTCTTGGGAAACATTTCAGAAACTTTTCAACGAAAAATACTTTCCTGAAATTATTCGCCATATAAAAGAGGTAGAGTTTATTAGACTAGAACAAAACAACATGACAGTGTCCCAATACGAGGCGAAGTTTGCAGAGTTATCCAGGTTTGCACCTCAATTGGTAGAGAATGAGGAACGAATGACGAGGATGTTTCTGAGAGGTTTAAAACCCGAGATTCGGCAATATCTTATCTCTTATAAATTTTCTTTATATTCAGATGTTGTCAACATAGCTCAATTATTAGGCGAGATAATGCGAAATGCGTTTCACCAAGGGACCATGAACGAGGTCATCTGGGTGGCGGCGATCATCGAATAATGAAAACCGGAGGAGGAAAACATTCAGACAAAGCGGTAACCACTCGGTGGTACTACGTGGCCATGAAAAATAGAAGAAGCGAGTCGGGGAGATTTTAAAATAGGGAGATTCAACAATGACAACGTGAAGACGTCAACACCAGCGATGAATCGGTTTTAAGGGAGGAGAACGACCACCGGTCGTAAGCTATAAATGTGGAAAGAGGGACATATCATTGGTATGCTATAATTGTGGAAAGGAAGGACATATCGCTTCGAGATTGTCTTTATGGAAAACCAAGTCCAGCGAGGATGGTGACTCAAAAGGTCATCCCGAAAAGTCAAAGTCAACGGTTCTGGAAGAAGCGTTTGTCGTGGCCGGGTCAAAAGCGAGAACCCAAACGAGGTGATCACGGGTAAGCTAATCATAAATTCTTGCAAAGTTTATACTTTACTAGATACCGGTTCTACCCATTATTTTATCTCTCCTGCTTGTGCTCAACGTTTAAACTTGACTCCGGAGAAATAAGACTTTGACCTATCTGTGGAAACTCCATTAGGAGAAACTTTCATCACATCCACTGTTTATAAATCTTGTTTGATCCAAGTTGGCTCCATCACATTACCTGTTGACCTTATCTCTTTAAAGATACTTGCATTTAACGTGATTTTAGGGATTGATTGGTTAACTACTCATCATGCCAAAATTGATTGTTTTCGTAAGGTTGTTAGTTTTCATATTCCTAACCAACCTGTTGTTCGAATTCAAGCAACTAGACCACTAAAATCAATCACAGTTATATCAAGTCATAAAGCCATTCGTTTATTAAAAAACGGATGTCAAGCTTTCTTAGCCCATGTTGTGGATTTGAATAAAGACACATCATTTGAATAATATTCTGTTGTTAGTGACTTTCCGGCGATTTCACGAAGAACTTCCGATCCTACCCCGAGCGTGAAGTTGAATTCTTTATTGACCTTGAACTTTGATACAAGCCCATTTCTAAAACCCCATATCGAATGGCTCTATTGAACTTCGGAGTTAAAGGTCCAACTACAGGAGTTATTGGACATCGATTTGATTCGTCCTAGTACATCTCCTTGGGGTGCTCCTGTTTTATTTGTAAAGAAGAAAGACGGGAGTATGCGACTTTGTATCGATTACTGGGAATTAAACCATGTCACTATCAAGAATAGGTATCCGTTACCTCGTATTGATGACCTGTTTGACTAGTTACAAGGAGCGCAATTCTTTTCAAAGATCAATCTTCTTTCTGGATATCATCAGCTAAAGGTTAGAACTGAGGATATTCTAAAGACTGCTTTCAGAACTCGGTACGGGCATTATGAATTCCTAGTCATGTCTTTTGGATTGACTAATGCTCCTGCTGCTTTCATGGATATGATGAACTGAGTGATGCTTCAGGCAAAGGGTTAGGGTGTGTTCTCATGCAACGTGGGAAAGTCATAGCCTATGCCTCGTGACAACTTAAAGAATATGAGAGGAATTATCCTACTCATGATCTAGAGTTAGCGGCAAGTGATCGTTTCAGCTTAAAGATCTGGAGGCACTATCTATATGGGGAGAAAGTGGAGATATATTCAGACCATAAAAGCCTCAAATATTTCTTCACCCAAAAGGAACTCAACATGCGGCAACAACGTTGGCTCGAGCTGTTGAAAGACTACAACCACACCATTCAATACCCTCCTGGAAAAGCGAACGTGGTAGCTGACGCGTTGAGTAGAAGATCATATGCAGGAACGAGTGCGATGATGTCAAGTATACGCATAGAACCAACTTTAATAGATAAAGTTAAAGTTGCTCAAGTCACAGACCCGGAGCTGATGCGTATGAAGAAGAAAGTGCAAGAAGGTGTTATTCCAGAAGCAAGAATCGATGAAGAAGGAATACTTCGAGTCCACTCCAGACTTTGTGTTCCTAATGATTCTGATTTGAAGTACAAGATCATGATGGAGGCACATAATACACCGTTTGCAATCCATCCTGGAAGTACCAAAATGTATCGTGATCTTCGACATACATTTTGGTGGAACAATATGAAGAGAGAGATTGCAAAGTTTATCTTGTCAATGTGTAAAGGCGGAGCATCAAGTGCCTAAGGGTCCATTGCAACCACTTGAGATTTCGAAATGGAAGTGGGAACACATTTCCATGGATTTCGTTACGGGTCTTCCCACGGTTTCTGAAGGCATAATTGCTATTTGGGTTATTGTTGATAGATTAACCAAGTCTGCTCATTTCTTGCCGATACGGGAGACTTATTCCCTTGAAGTCTTGCTCGTATGTACGTAGATGAGATTGTGAGATTGCATGGCATGCCAGTATCCATAGTTTTGGATCGTGACCCAAGATTTACTTCAAGATTTTGGGTTAGCTTGCAAAAAGCTATGGGGACGGATTCTGATTTAGTTTAGTTCATACCATCCTCAAAACTAGATGACAATCGAGAGAGGACTATTCAAACTCTTGAAGATCTATTAAGACTCTGTGTCCTAGACTTCAAAGGGAGTTGGGATAAGTATTTACCATTGGTGGAATTCTCCTACAACAAAAGTTATCAGGCAAGTATAGGTGTGGCTCCATTTGAAGCATTGTATGGACGAAAGTGTCGCTCTCCAATATGCTGGGATGAGGTGGGAGAAGCAACGTTGTTGGGACCAGAGTTGGTATGAATGAATACAGAGAAGATCCAAACGATTCGACAACGTATACAAACGGCACAGGATCGACAAAAGAGTTATGCGGATCTTCATCAAAAGGACGTGGAATTTAATATTGGGGATCATGTTGTAAAACCCCAACTTTTTGAATAAAGATGAATTTTCTATAAATATTATTTTTGAATATTATAGAGTGAAATTGATATAATAGTTGTGGGTAATATTTATAAATTTTGCAAAGTACGCAAGTTGTTATATAATATTCGATTGGTGGGGAATATTCATTTTAACAGGGAATATTAATATAACAGCACAATCATTGGTGGACCCTAACGGAATTATTGTCGGATTGATAAAACGACAAAAAATACTTTATGAAAATAACGGCGGAGGTTTTACCGTTAACTGTTGAAACACCCGGTGTTAAAAGTATAGTAATACGTGTGGTTGCATAGTAGCACACGGTATTGATTATTGATGCTTACGTGAGAAGTCACTCAATTTTTCTTATTTTATGGACCCTCATTTACCCATTTTTCAAAATAGTTGGTAGAAAATTTTTAATATAATAAAGGTGGGGGCCCACGAGTGGGGCCCATGTGTGTTACAAAGTCTTGGGAGATGGAAATTTTGGTTACGTGAATTGGAGGGATGAGTACAATTATTAGATATATATATATATATATATATATATATATATATATATATATATATATATATGTTTATATATATATATATATATTTATATTATAAATTTGTTACTTGAAGAAAAAAAAAGAGTTAGAGTTACACAGTGGGAAAGGGGCGATGATGGAGGAGAGGATGATATATATATATATATATATATATATATATATATATATATATAAATTTTGTTTTATTATATAATTATAAATAGAATATATTATATTTTATTTAAAAGATTTTGCTTTAAATATGGACCGTCAGATTAAAGTAAATCAATCTCGGCCAGATTCAATGAGTTAGTTACTTATGCATTCCATTTTTCTATAAATAGAAGCTCATTCATTCATTATTTTCTTACGAATTCACTTTGAAACTCAGAGAGATAAATTATAGAGAGAAGAAGAAAAAGTATTCTTTCTTCACTACTTATATATCCAATTACTCTTCTTCTTAAGGTAGGGAATATTATTTGTTGTACTCGTAAGGGGTGTTATTCTTTCTTATTCATGAAGAGAACTGTTGTTATTCCATTTCTTATTATTCATTGGAATAACTTTGATATCTGTGATCACCCTATACTTGGTGACATTCTTCTATTATTCATTGGAACATCCATGCATGTGTTTTACACCGGACTGGTTCCGCTCTTATTATTATTCTGTTGGAACATCCACATGCATGTGTTTTACACGGGACACAGTTCCGTCTTTATTATTTTGTTGGAACATCCTGTCGGTTGAAAATTTTGCACGACACCGGTTCCGTTATTATTATTCTGTTGGAATAACTTTACATGCCAAGTATCTGCATGCATGGTGATTTATTTTATTATTCCATTCTTTATGATACTCAATTGGTTAAAGTTTTGACTTCTATACTCCATGAAATTAGTAGAATATACTTGATATTTGCGCTTCATCCAAAGATATCTTTTCATGCAAATATTCTTACGATCATTCTTGATTTTTACTCCACAAAAAGCGATATCATGTTGACAATTTGACGTTAATAATTCTGGATAAAATAATTCTTGAACTTGTTTTATTGAATTCTTATATCATTGTCATCATCCTCATGTTTATATTTTGTTGAAAGTCATCATGGCACATGGTGCATAGATGGACTTGGTATGATTATGACGAGGGATTATTCGATTGTAATCATGGCCAGGAATGTTACAAATGATGTGGTAAAAGTTCTCATTGGCCCGTAGTGCATTGATGGACAGTTGTTGGCATGATCATGACCATTAATGAATACACAAATATTCTTGGCCCGTAGTGCATGGATAAGTGTGGTCGTGATACTAAAGAATATCCTTGGCCATAGTGCAGGGGTGATTCGATGATGTGGAATATTTATTAAGTTGAGTCTCAGCGATAACAGTGATGAAAAACCTTTTTTAATCATAAAAGATAATAGATTTTATTTTCTACTTGACTCTTTTAATGGATATGATCCCTGGCTAAGATGTGAGACTAGAACTAGGAGGGGAGAGACGGGGAATTCCTTCGCTAGTATGACCTACTTCAATTTATTTTGTATTTAAATTGGTTGGTCAGAGTTTAGAGATATTATGTTACATGTCAATTATCCTTTGTTTTGTGGCAGTATCTGAAAATGACATCCGAAAATGTTGAGAATAGCAATGGAGCACAAGAGACCGTTGAGTCTCCACATATCAAATAATCAGGAGAATGTGCATCAGGAAGGCGACAATCCTCATGCAAACAACAACACTGACTAAATGGTGAATGATGGATTGTTCAGAGGCTTTATGCAATTCATGCAACAAAGCCAGTGAGAGCGGCTCTTGTCCAAAATGTAGGTGGAAACACTCGAAACTCTCAAGTGATCCACCGCTTAAGCAGATTCAAGGAGCCGGGACCACCGGAGTTTAAGGAGAGCCAAAACCACTTATGGCGGAAGCATGGATAAAGCAGATCACCAAGATATTTGATGTCTTGGGATGCTCCGAGGAAGCAAAAGGTTCCTTTGCGCCTTTATGTTGCAGCGGAGAGGCGGATTCTTGATGGGAATCGATAAAAGCGTACTCAACTTCGCCGTCTTCAAGATGTCTTGGGAGAAGTTCCAAAAGCGTTTCAACGACAAATACTTTCCCGAAAGTATTCGTCACATGAAGGAGGTGGAGTTTATCAAATTGGAGCAAAATAATATGACCGTGGTCGCAATACGAGGCAAAATTTACTGGAGTTATCCCGGTTTAAGTCCCACTTGGTGGATAATGAAGAGAAATGGCGCGAATGTTTTTAAGAGGTTTGAAGCCGGAGATACGTCAACATCTTATTTCTCATAAATTGTGTTTGTATTCGGATGTTGTAAATAGGGCTCGATTGGTGGAGTGCGATAACGAGTCAACGACCAAAAGAGATCAATAGAGAAAATGGTAATACCAAAGGAGAGCGATCATCGAAGCGGTGACAACAAGTGTGGAGGAATCAACAAAGCGAAAATGGTAACCACTTGGTGGTAATCGGGGCCAAAATAATAAGAATGGACATTTCAAGAAGAGGAGATTCAACAATGATGGAAAGACGTCAGCACGAGCACCCGTTGTTAAAGAAGGAGAAAGACCACCTATCATATGCTTCAAATGCAGAGGGGAGGGACACATCAGTCCAAATTGCGCGATGCCGTCCAAAGCATGTTATAATTGTGGAAGAGAAGGTCACTTAACCCGATTTTGTAGTTCATCGAAGACAAATTCAGATAGGATGGAGGCACCAAAGGCTGTCCCAGAAAAGTCAAAGCCGAGTAGTCTGAGGAGGCGTTTGTTGTGACCTCCCGAAGCAAGGAACCCGAATGAGGTCATCACGGGTAAGCTTATCGTAAACTCTAGCGAAGTCTACACTTTATTTGATACCGGTTCTACCCATTCTTTTATTTCTCTTACTTGTGCTCAACGATTAAATTTGACTTCGGAGAAATTAGACTTTGACTTATCTGTGGAAACTCCATTTGGAGAAACCTTCATTACATCCACGGTTTATAAATCTTGTTTGGTTCAAGTTGGCACCCACACATTACCTGTCGATCTTATTACATTAAAAATACTTGCATTTGATGTAATTCTAGGGATTGATTGGTTAACTACTCATCATGCAAAAATTGATTGTTTTCGTAAGGTTGTTAGCTTTCATATTCCTAATCGACCTATTATGCGAATTCAAGCAACCAAACCATTAAAATCAATCACTGTCATCTCAATCCATAAAGCTATTCGTTTATTAAAAAATGGATGTCAAGCTTTCTTAGCTCATGTCACGGATCTAAACAAAAATACGTCAGTTTTGAATGATATTTCTATTGTTAATGAATTTTCTGACGTATTCCACAAGTACTTCACCTACCTACCTCAGTGTGAAATTGAATTTTGTATCGACCTTGAACCCGGTACAAAACCCATTTCCAAAGCCACATATCGAATGGCTCCTATTGAACTTCAGGAGTTAAAGACCCAACTACAGGAATTGTTAGATATTGGCATTATTCGTCCTAGTACTTCTCCTTGGGGTGCTCCTATTCTATTCGTGAAGAAGAAAGATGGGAGTATGCGACTTTGTATTGATTATCGGGAGTTGAATCATGTCACCATCAAAAATAGGTACCCATTGCCACGTATTGATGACTGTTTGACCCGGTTGCAAGGAGCCAAATTCTTTTCAAAGATTGATCTTCGTTCGGATATCACCAATTGAAGATTAGAAACGATGACATTCCAAAGACGACTTTGAGAACTCTCGATGCGGGCATTATGAATTCTAGTCATGTCCTTTGGATTGACTAATGCTCCTAACGCCTTTATGGATATGATGAACCGAGTATTCAAGGAATATTTGGATCACTTTGTGGTCGTCTTTATTGATGACATCCTCATATATTCCAAAACCCGTGAAGATCATGAAAGCAACACTTGAGGCTGATACTCCAAAAGCTTCGTGAATATAAGCTTTATGCCAAGTTGAAGAAATACGAGTTATGGCTTAAGGAAGTAGCATTCCTTGGGCACGTGGTATCAAGTTATGGAATATCTGTTGACCCAGCAAAGATTGAAGCTATTCAAAGTCGGGAGCAACCTAAATCGATGGATCAAGTAATCGTAGCTTTCTACGAACAAGCGGTTATTATCGGAGATTCGTAGAAGGGTTTTCTCGAATCGCTACTCCACTAACTCAAATTGACTCGGAAAGATACAAAGTTTGGTTGGAGCGAGGAATGTGAGAAGAGTTTTCAAGAACTCAAGAGGAGACTCATTTCAAAGACCTGTTACGTGATACCATCCGATTCGGAGGGATTTGTCATCTCACGTGATGCTTCGCAAAAGGGTTAGGATGTGTTCTCATGCAACATGGGAAAGTCATAGCCTATGCCTCACGAACACTCAAAGAATATGAGAGGAATTATCCTACTCATGATCTAGAGTTGGCAGCTGTTGTCTTTGCACTAAAGATTTGGAGGCATTACTTATATAAGGAGAAAGTGGAGATCTTTATGGATCATAAAAGCCTCAAATATTTCTTCACTCAAAAGGAACTCAACATACGACAACGACGTTGGCTTGAACTGTTGAAAGATTATGATCATACTATCCAATACCATCCTAGAAAAGCGAACGTGGTAGCTGACGTATTGAGTAAAAGATCATATGCGGGTACGAGTGCAATATTGTCAACGTAAAGGCCCATTTTGTATGACTTGCAAAGGATGGATATAGAGATAAAGACTCTAGGGACCCACGTGATGATGGCAAATATACGAGTAGAACCGACTTTAATTGATAAAATTAAAATTTGCTTTCAAGTTCTGAATCCGGGAATATGCGTATTATGAGGAAGAAAGTGCAAGAAGGTGCGATCCTGGGAGCAAGAATCAATGAAGAAGGAATACTTCGAGTCAACTCCAGACTTTGTGTTCCTAACGACCATGATTTAAAGTATAAAATCATGATGGAGGCGCACAACACACCATTTGCAATCCATCCTGGGAGTACCAAAATGTATCATGATCTTCGACATACATTTTGGTGGGGCAATATGAAGAGAGAGAGAGCGCTGTTTATCTCAAGGTATCTATCGTGTCAACGAGTCAAGGCGGAGCATCAAGTACCAAAAGGTCCATTGCAACAACTTCAAATTCCAGAATGGAAGTGGGAGCACATTACCATGGATTTCGTTACTGGTCTTCCCAAAGTTTGTCAAGGCATAGATGCGATTTGGGTCATTGTTGATAGATTGACCAAGTCTGCTCATTTTTTACCGATACGAGAAACTTATACACTTGAACGTCTTGCTCGTATGTACATAAACGAGGTTGTAAGATTGCATGGTATGCCAGTATCCATAGTTTCTGATCGAGACCCAAGATTCACTTCGCGATTTTGGGTTAGTTTGCAAAAAAGCTATGGGCACAGATTTACGATTTAGCTCGGCATATCATCCTCAGACGGACGGACAGTCGGAGAGGACTATTCAAACTCTTGAAGATCTATTAAGACTCGTGTCCATGATTTCAAGGAAGTTGGGACAAGTTCTTACCATTGGTGGAGTTTTCCTACAACAACAGCTTATCAAACAAGTATTGGCATGGCTCCATTCGAGCGTTGTATGGAAGAAAGTGTCGCTTCTCGAAGATTTGGGATGAGGTGGGTGAAGCAACGTTGTTGGGGACCGTAGTTGAAATGCGTATGACTACGGAAAAGATTCAACCGATCCGTGAACGTATAAAAACCTCACAAGATCGATAAAAGAGAGTTATGTTGATCTTCATCGAAAGGGCGTGGAATTGATATAGGAGATCATGTGTTGTTACGTGTTGCTCCATGGAAAGGAGTTACGAGATTTAGAAAGAGAGGAAAGCTCAATCCTCGATTCATCTACCCCATTTTAATCCTTGATCGAGTAGGAACTGTGGGCTATAGACTCGCTTTCTGCCAAGTATGTCTCGTGTTTCATAACGCTTTTTCACATATCCATGTTACGTAAATATGTGGAAGACCCGAACCACATTATTGAGTTGGAACCGGACGAAATAGCGGAAGATTTGATGTATGAAGAGGTTCCTGTTCAAATCTTGGATAAGAAGGAACATATTCTACGCACCAAGGTTATACCTCAAGTCAAAGTTTTGTGGAGAAACCACGATGTTGAGGAAATGACTTGGGAGTTAGAATCTTAAATGAAATCAAGGTATCCTTACCTCTTCGACATACCGTGTCGTACCTACTTTCGAGGAAATTTTATAAGAAGGAGATTGTAAAACCCCAACTTTTTGAATAAAGATGAATTTTCTATAAATATTATTTTTGAATATTATGGAGTGAAATTGATATAATAGTTGTGGGTAATATTTATAAATTTTGCAAAGTACGCAAGTTGTTATATAATATTCGATTGGTCGGGGAATATTCATTTTAATAGGGAATATTCATACAACGGCACAATCATTGCTGGACCCCACAACGGAATTATTGTCGGATTGAGAAAATGACAAAAATACTTTATGAAAATAACGGCAGAGGTTTTACCGTTAACTGTTGAAACACCCGGTGTTAAAAGTACAGTAATACGCGTGGTTACATAGTAGCACACGGTATTGATTATTGATGCTTACGTGAGAAGTCACTCAATTTTTCTTATTTTATGGACCCCCATTTACCCATTTTTCAAAATAGTCGGTAGAAAATTTTTAATATAATAAAGGTGGGGGCCTTTTACGTAGAACCCATGTTATTCTAAAGTCTTGGGAGATGGAAATTTTGGTTACGTGAATTGGAGGATGAGTACAATTATTATATATATATATATATATATATATATATATATGTCTATAACATATGTTTATATATATATATTTATAATATAAATTTGTTACTTGAAGAAAAAAAAGAGTCGATTACACGGTGGGAAAAGGGGCGTTGATGGATGGGAGGAGTATTATGATATATATATATATATATATATATATAAAATTTTGTTTTATTATATAATTATAAATAGAATATATTATATTTTATTTAAAAGATTTTGCTTTAAATATGGAATGAAATCAGATTAAAATGTAAATCAATCTCGTACTTGATTCATGAGTTAGTTCTTATGCATTCCATTTTTCTATAAATAGAAAGCTCATTCATTCATTATTTTCTTACGAATTCATTGAAACTCTGAGAGATAAACTATAAAGAGAAAGAAGAAAGTATTACGCTACTTCACTACTTATATATCCAATTACTTTTCTTCTTAAGGTAGGGAATATTATTTGTTGTACTAAGTAAGGGTGTTATTCTTTCTTATTCATGAAGAGAACTGCTGTTATTCCATTTCTTATTATTCTGTTGGAATAACCTGTATACACGGGCTACCCTATACTTGGTGACATTCTTCTATTATTCTGTTGGAACATCCTCATGCATGTGTTTCTACACCCGACCGGTTCTGCCTCTTTATTATTATTCCTTTGGAACATCCTCATCACATGTGTTTTACACCGACACGGTTCCGCCTTATTATTATTCTGCTGGAACATCCATGCATGTGTGTTTTACACCGACACGGTTCCGCTTTTATTATTCATTGGAACATCCTGCCGGTTGCAAATTTTGCCTCGACTTTGGTTCCGTTAGTATTATTCTATTGCAATAACTTTACATCACGAAATCTGCATGCATGGTGATTTCTTTTGTTATTACATTCTTTATGATACTAAGTTGGTTAAAGTTTTGACTTCATCGCCATGAAATTAGTAGAATATCCTTGATATTTAAAGCTTCATCCAAATATCTTTTCATGGAAATATTCTTCCGATCATTCTTGAATTTTACTCCACAAAACAATGATCATGTTGACAATTTGGGCGTTAATAATTCTGGATAAAATAATTCTTGAACTTGTTTTATTGAATTCTTATATCATTGTCATCATCCTCATGTTTATATTTTGTTGAAAGTCATTTGTGGCTTTAGTGCATAGATGGACTTGGTATGATTATGACCAGAGGATTATTCGGTTGTAATCATGGTAGTAATATTACAAATGAGGTGGTAAAAGTTCTCATTGGCCCGTAGTGCATTGATGGGCGATTGTTGGCATGATCATGACCATTAATGAATACGCAAATATTCTTGGTCCGTAGTGGATAATTGTGGTCGTGATACTAAAGAATATCATTGGTAGTAGTGCGAGGTGATTCGATGATGTGGAATATTTATTAAAATCGAGTCTCAATGATAATAGTGATGAAAAACCTTTTTAATCGAGAAAAGATAGTAGATTTTATTTTCTACTTGACTCTTTTAATGGATTGCTTGTTCATTGCAGATTAAACTTGATGTCTATTATATTTTATCAGTTTAACATTGTTCGAGTCTAATGATAATTTATTACGCATTATCTTAGTCATAATATTTCTTCTTGGGCTAGTTGAGCTCACCCTTTCTTTCACCGTTCTCTTGAAATGAGAATATAGGCGGGGGACGAGTCGGGGAGCGGAGTGATGGTCCGGAAGGATAGCATTAGTAGTCCTCACTATTACGTGAAATAGTGTGATAATAATTGTAATGAGGACTCCTTTTGAGTTTGTATAATCTCTAGTAGATAATATTTGTATTCAAACTCACAGTTTATGTTTTGTCGTATTGTATACTGCAGTTGTATTAGTAAGTTGTATTTGAATTACGTACCATGTATCTGGCGACCCAAGATGGGTGATGTATACCTAATTTTGGGGCGTCACACATGTTGATTGCGCGTGTGGCTCCATGGAAGGGAGTTACAAGATTCGGAAGAGAGGAAAGCTCAATCCACGATTTATTGGTCCATTTCGATTCTTGAGCGAGTAGGAAATGTGGCCTATAGACTCAAGTTACCTCCAAGTATGTCTCGTGTTCATAATGTTTTTCATATATCTGTACTTTACGTAAATAAGTGAAAGACCCAAACCACGTTATTGAGTTAGAACCAGGACGAGATAAGCCAAGACTTAACGTCTTTAAGAGGTACTGTCAAGATCTTGGATAAGAAAGAGCATGTCCCACGC
This sequence comes from Panax quinquefolius, assembly GCA_020205615.1. Classification (NCBI taxonomy): domain Eukaryota; kingdom Viridiplantae; phylum Streptophyta; class Magnoliopsida; order Apiales; family Araliaceae; genus Panax; species Panax quinquefolius. The sequence goes on from CM035160.1 coordinate 138,899,696, forward strand.
ACGAAGGTCATACCACAAGTTAAAGTTTTGTGGAGAAACCATGCTATTGAAGAAATGACCTGGGAGTTGGAAATGGAAATGAAAGCGAGGTATCCTCATCTTTTCGAAACACCAGGTACGTACATCAATTTCGAGGACGAAATTTCATAAGGAGGGGAGGTTGTAAGATCCCAAATTATTAATAAATGAAATTTAATTTCCTCTATTTATTATTTTGAAATAGTAAGGGTTGAATTGATTAATGTGGTTAGTTATGGGTAAAATGCGCAAATATTTTTAAATAAGCAGGTGGTTATAAAATATTCATTGTTGTCGGGGAATATTCGTTTGGTCGTGGAATATTCTTCTGCGTGGGGGAATATTAAATGCAGACGATAGCGATCTTTTAATGGGCCCCATAACGAAAAAGCGATTGGATGAAGAAAACGACAAGTATAAGTTGTTTATAAATAACTTGGCGTAGTTATTACTGTTAACAACTTTGTTGGAATACCCGGTGGTTAAAACATAGTAATACGCTGTTGTTGCACAAGAAGTATTTAAATTGCACCAATTATTGATTCTTACGTAGAAGGCATTACTCGATAATTGTTACAATAGTTCTTTATTCAATTATTTTATTTTATTGATTCAATAATTGTTGCGTTGATATTTTATATTACTGTTGTTTCAATAATTGTCACTACACAGTATTTTCCATTATCGAAGAAATAATTCATATTATCTGAATAATATTATTAGAAAACATTATTGGCAATGTCTAGAAAGTTCTGTCTAAGAAAAGGTTTGGTCACCTAATTGCGCGCCAGTAAGGAGAAATTCTTATTGGAAAGTCCCCACTTTCCTGGGAACGACCTGGTTGCCAGTACTGTGATTCTGTAATATTATTTGTGAATAATTAATTATTGATTTATATGATGAGGAAAATATTGATTTTATGTGGATATAGATGGAGAAAATTTTTAAAGTGACAATTGTGAAAAATTGATATTTTATCTTTTCTGATAAAATAATATTTTATTATATTATTATAATATAATAATGATGATATTTTTATAATGAATGTGGGATATATGAGTATATGAGGAGAAAGAGTATTTTTGTTTCAAAAGTTGTTTAAAACGTGTTAAACATGTCTGTGGGCCCATTTCTTGACTGAAATTTGATTATAGCCTGTAAAATCATCCGTTTATGGATTTCGGTCAATTTTTGTTTGGAATTTGGAAAAACTTTCTTCTGTAAAGTTGTAGAGAATTGAATTTCCTATACAAAATTGCAAGATTCGAATTTTCTGATAAAAGGGCTATTTATTATGAATTATTGAAGTTCCGAAATTCCTGAATAATTGATTTTTGAAAGTTTTAATTAATTTTAATAACAAAAATGTTTTTTTGTTTTTGTCATTATTAGTGGCTGAATTCAGATGGTCAGAGTGGGCGTAGGAATTTAATATATATTATATTAATATTTTATTAAATTTTCTACTTTGGTGTTCTAAGCATTTTCCTATAAATAGGGTGCTTAGGTTAGAATTGAAAATCACACCAGAACCTAAAGTTTTCTCTCTCTATCTCTCTCGATATATTGAGCGTATTCTTGTGAGTATTTTAATACTTTGAGTGTTGCTATACGGTGTAAGTTCAAGTTATAGCTTATATCCGGTGTTTCAACTAGAAGTACTGTCTTTACGAGGTAAGAGATGTTATTTTATTCGAAAATGATATTATTTCTTCAATATCATTATCTTAAAATATTGGTTGGAAATTTTATCAAATTTGGAACTTTTCATGTAGGGGTTACTATTCACGAGTTACTTATTCACGAGTACTATTCATGAAGCATGATGATATTTTTTTGTGAAATTTCTATCTTTTGGTGTCGAGATTACTTATTCACGATACTGATCTATTCACGATATCTGGCATTATTCACGAATCTGACACTATTCACGTAAAAAATTAAATTTTCTTTTTTCGTGTCCAAGATTATCTGTTACGATTTCTATCTTTGATTGGATCTATGTTTTGGTCTTCATTCTTGAATTTTACTCCACTCTCTGAGTTATTTATGAAGTATTTTCGAACTTGGGTTATTTAAAGTATGAATCCTTAATACTTGTTCTTTTGTTTCAACGGATTCGTTTTCTTTAAAATATTTTCATCATCCTCGATCCTAAATGATGATATTACCGAATATCTTTGGCACATAGTGCAAAGATGAATGATTTCGGTGAATATCTTTGGCACGTAGTGCAAATGAACATGTGTTTAGATGAACATGACCAATGATGAATATCTTTGGCTTTGTAGTGCAAAGATAAATATTTAATTCGGATATATATTGATTGATGTTACGAGGATAAAATATCGACGATGAACTTTTAAATTCATATATAGAAGATAGTAGTTTGCATTCTCTACTTAACTCTTCTAATGAATTATTATTTCATTGCGAAGATTGATTTAAAAGCTGGTTATCTATTGTATTCTATTAGATTTTTCCTGTTGAAGACTAACGATAATTTGTTCTATGTTATCTTAGTCATAATATTCTTTCTTTGGGTTAGTTGAGCTCACCTTTTCTTTCCTTGTTGTTCCATTTTTCTTCTCGAAGCGAGAATGTAGTGAGTCTTAGTGGGGAATTGTGAATGATGGTTTTAGAAGTGGTTCTAGTAGTCCTCACTATTACGTAAAATAGTGTATTAATAATTGTAATGAGGACTTATTTGAGTGTGGTTATTGTCTAGATGATAATATTTGTATTTAAACTCACAGTTTTTATGTTGTTTTAATAAAGTTGTAGTTGTTTCTGTACCATGTATTTTGACGACTCAGAATGGGTGTTGTATACCTGTTTTGGGGGCGTCACAGCTGATCTACATCCTAGCGACCAGATTTTATGCGACGACTATCAGCGACTGCAATCAGTCGCTAATAGCTATCTGCGACCAATGCTGATCGAGCGATACGCGATCATTGATAGACCACTTTTCAGAAGTGTAAGACTTGGTGTAGTTGACATTCGGTGTACCCGGCCATGTCGATCATTTTGGTGCAAGCCAGAAGTTCAACAATGTAGCGACGCTGAGAAAGAAGAAGTCCCGATGGATGAGACAAAACCTCGACACCAAGGAAATACGACAATGAGCCTAAGTCCTTGAGAGCGAAGCAGGCTGCCAATGTAGTGACATAGCGTTGAACTGCAGTAGTATATATCATTCCCAGTAATAATTATGTCGTCGAAATAAACTAGGAGAAACAAGATGATACCAACAGATTTAAAAATGAACAAGGAAGTGTCAGCAGTGGAATTGATGAAGCCCGATTGGAGAAGAAACTGACGAAGCTCGTTATACCATGCACGTGGAGCCTGCTTCAGACCGTAAATTTCCTTCTTTAATTTACAGATATGGGTAGGAAAATTCGTATCAATGAAGCCCGGTGGTTGGACCATAAATACATCTTCACTCAACGTTGTAAGACCCCAACTTTTTATAAATAATGATTTAATTTCTCTAATTGTTATTTTGAAATAGTAAGGGTTGATTTGATTAATGTGGTTAGTTATGGGTAAAATCATAAATATTTTAAATAAGCAAGTGGTTATAAAATATTCATTGTTGTCGGGAATATTCGTTTTGTCGTGGAATATTCTTCTTGTCGTCGGGAATATTAAATGCAACAGCACGACGCACCTTGTATGGGGCCCCATAACTGAAAGCGATTGGATGAAGAAAGCAGCAAGTATGAGTTGTTTATAAATAACTTGTAGTTATTGTTACAGATTAATCTTGTTGGAATACCCGATGGTTAAAACACGATGAATACGCGTTGTTGCATGCGATGCTACTGCAGTATTGCACCAATTATTGATTCTTACGTACGTGAAAGGCACTTCTTGAATAATTGTTACGATGAGCTCTTGTTCGATTTTATTTTATTGATTCAATAATTGCTTTATTGATATTTTATATTACTATTGTTTCAATAATCAATATTTTCCATTATCGAAGCAATAATTCATATTATCTGAATAATATTATTAGAAAACATTATTGGCAATGTCTAGAAAGTTCTGTCTAAGGAGAGGTTTGGTCACCTAATTGTGCACCTATAAGGAGAAATTCTTATTGGAAAGCCCACTCTTTCTTGGGAACGGCCTGGTTGTCAGTATTGTGATTCTGTAATATTATTTGTGAATAATTAATTATTGATTTATATGATGAGAAAAATATTGATTTTATGTGGATATAGATGGAGAAAATTTTTAAAGTGACAATTGTTAAAAAAATGATATTTTATCTTTTCTGATAAAATAATATTTTATTATATTATATAATAATGGTGATATTTTTACGATTGAATGTGGGATATATGAGTATATAAGGAGAAAAGAGTATTTTGTTGCATTAAATGATTAACACATGTTTTGTGTATCGGTGGACCCCATTTCTTGACTAAAATTTGATTATAGCGTGTAAAATCGCCCGTTTATAGATTTCAGTCAATTTTTGTTTGGAATTTGGAAAACCTTTCTTCGCAAAGTTGTAGAAATTGATTTTCCTATAAAAATTCATGAGATTCGAATTTCTTTGATAAAAGGGCTATTTATTATGAATTATTGAAGTTCAAATAATTGATTTTTGGAAGTTTTAATTATTTATTTTATGAAAAACATTTTTTACAATTTAGTGGGCTCAACATGTGATAAGAATTGGCTGATTTCAGTTGGTCTAAGGTGGGCTTGACAATTTTATAAATATATTATTATTATATTCAATTTTCTGCTTTGGTGTTCTACGCATTTTCCTATAAATAGGGTGATTAGGTTAGAATTGAAAATTACACCAGAAACTGAAGATTTCTCTCTTTCTCTCTCTATATTATCGAGCGTATTCTTATGAGTATTTTAGTACTTTGAGTGTTGCTATACTGATGCAAGTTTCCTTGAAAGACTATTCGATATTCGATCGAAATCTTTGTCTTTTTTAGAGGTACGGGATTGTAAGGGATAGTAAGGGATGTTATTTTCTTTGTAAGTGATATTATTTCTTCAATATCATTATGCCGAAATATTGGTTGGAACTTTTTATCAAATTTGGAACTTATTCTTGTCGGGGTTACTATTCATGAGTTACTATTCACGAGTTACTATTCACGAGTTACTATTCACAAGTTACTATTCATGAGTACTATTCACGAAGCATGATGATTTTTTTGTAAAATTTCTATCTTTTAGTGTCGGAGTTACTATTCACGTATACGGCATGGCACTATTCATGTATACGGCACTATTCACGAATACGACACTATTCACAAAAAAATTAAATTTTCTTTTCTGTGTCCAAGATCATCTGTTATGATTCCTATCTTGGATTGGATCTATGTTTTGGTCTTCATTCTTGAATTTTACTCCACTATGGTTATTTATGAAGTATTTTTGAACTTGGATTGTTTAAAGTACGAATCCTTAATATTTGTTCTTTTGTTTCACTGGATTCATTTTCTTTAAAATATTTTTCATCATCCTCAGTCCTAAATGATGATATAATTGAATATCTTTGGCCTGTAGTGCAAAGATGAATGATTTTATGATGAATATCTTTGGCCCGTAGTGCAAATATGAATGATTTTATGATGAATATCTTTGGCTCGTAGTGCAAAGATGAATGATTTTATGATGAATATCTTTAGCCCATAGAGCAAAGATGAACAGGTATTTAGATGAACATGACTGTGACGCCCCCAAAATTAGGTATACATCACCCATCTTGGGTCGCCAGATACATTGTACAGAATTCAAATACAACTTACTAATACAACTGCCGTGGTATACAATACGACAAAACATAAACTGTGAGTTTGAATACAAATATTATCTACTAGAGATTATACAAACTCAAAAGGTCCTCATTACAATTATTATCACACTATTTCACGAATAGTGAGGACTACTAATGCTATCCTCTGGATCATAACTCCGTTCCCGACTAGTCCCCATATATTCTCATTTCACAGAAATAAAGATTGAAAGAAAGGGGTGAGCTCAACTAGCCCGAAAGAAGAAATATTATGACTAAGATAATGCGTAATAAATTATCATTAGTCTCCAACAATGTTAAACCGATAAAATATAATAGACATCAAGTTTAACTGCAGCGGAACAAGCAATCCATTAAAAGTGTCAAGTAGAAAATAAAATCTACTATCTTTTATGATTAAAAAAGATTTTTCATCACTGTTATCGCTGAGACTCAACTTAATAAATATTCCACATCATCGAATCACCCCTGCACTACGACCAAGGATATTCTTTAGTATCACGACCAAACTTATCCATGCACTACGGGCCAAGAATATTAGTGTATTCACTAATGGTCATGATCATGCCAACAACTATCCATCAATGCACTACGGGCCAATGAGAACTTTTACCACATTATTTGTAACATTACGGTCATGATTACACCGAATAATCCCTGGTGAAAATCATACCAAGTCCATCTATGCACTACAGGCCACAGATGACTTTTAACAAAATATAAACATGAGGATGATGACAATGATATAAGAATTCAATAAAATAAGTTCAAGAATTATTTTATCCAGGAATTATTAACGTCCAAATTGTCAACATGATACTGTTTTGTGGAGTAAAATTCAAGAATAATCAGAAGAATATTTCCATGAAAAGATACTGAATAAAGCGCAAATATCAAAGATATTCTACTAATTTCATGGAGTATAGAAGTCAAAACTTTAACCAACTTAGTATCATAAAGAATGTAATAACAAAAGAAATCACCATGCATGCGGTACTTGCGATGAGGTGTTATTCGATAGAATAATAATAAAGGAACCAAAGTCGAGCAAAATTTGCAACCGCAGGATGTTCCAATAGAATAATAAAGACGAACGAACCCGAGTTCTGTGTAAACACACGCACAAGATGTTCCAACGAGAATAATAATAAGATTTTAAACCGGTCCTGTAAAACACACGAGGATGTTCCAACGGAATAATAATAAAGATTTTAACCAGTCCTGTGTAAAACACACGCACGAGGATGTTCCAATGAATAATAAAAGAATGTCACCAAGTATAGGGTGATCAGCGTATCTGGTTATTCCAATGAATAATAAGAAATGGAATAACAACAGTTTCTCTTCATGAATAAGAAAGAATAACACCCCTTACGAAAGTACAACAAATAATATTCCCTACCTTAAGAAGAAGAGTCTTTGGATATATAAGTAGTGAAGTAGCGAATACTTTCTTCTTTCTCTCTATAGTTTATCTCTGTAGTTTCGGTGAATTAAATGAAAATAATGAATGAATGAGCTTCTATTTATAGAAAAATGGAATGCATAGTAACTAACTCATGAATCAATTAGAGATTGATTTACTTTAATTTGACGGTCCATATTTAAAGAAAAATCTTTTAAATAAAATATAATATATTCTATTTATAATTATATAATAAAACAAAATTTATATATATATATATATATATATATATATATATATATCATAATACTCCTCCCAGTCATCAACGCCCCTTTCCCACCGTGTAATCGACTCTTTTTTTCTTCAAGTAACAAATTTATAATATAAATATATATATATATATATATATATATAAACATATGTTATAGACATATATATATATATATATATATATATATATATCTAATAATTGTACTCATCCCTCCAATTCACGTAACCAAAATTTCCATCTCCCAAGATAGAACACATATACGGCCCAACATTTCGTAGGCCCCCACCTTTATTATATTAAAATTTTCTACCGACTATTTTGAAAAAATGGGTAAATGGGGTCCATAAAATAAGCAAAATTGAGTGACTTCTCACGTAAGCATCAATAATCAATACTGGTGCTACTACTTGTCTGACGCCAGACATCGTTCTTTTAACACCGGGTGTTTCAACAGTTAACGGTAAAACCTCCGCCATTATTTTCATAAAGTATTTTTGTCATTTTCTCAATCCGATAATAATTCCGTTGTGGGGTCCACCAATGATTGTGCCGTTATACGAATATTCCCTGTTAAAACGAATATTCCCCGACCAATCGAATATTATATAACAACTTGCGTACTTTGCAAAATTTATAAATATTACCCACAACTATTTTATCAATTTCACTCCATAATATTCAAAAATAATATTTATAGAAAATTCATCTTTATTCAAAAAGTTGGGGTTTTACAATGACCAACTGGTGAATATCTTTGGCCTGTAGTGCAAAGATGAATATTTGATTTATGATGTATATTGATTGATGTTACAGGGATAAAATATCGATGATGGACTTTTAAATTCATAGATGATAGTAGATTTCATTCTCTACTTAACTCTTCTAATGAATTGTTGTTTTCGCCGCAATTTGTTGATCTAAAACTTGTTGTACATTGTATTCTATTACATTTTTCCCTGTTGAAGACTAAGGATAATTTGTTGTATATTATCTTAGTCATAATATTCTTTACTGGGCTAGTTGAGCTCACCCTTTTCCTTTTTGTTCCATTTTTCTTCTCAGGAGACGAGAATATAGCGGGAACTAGTCGAGGTGTGGAGTGATGGTTCAAGACAGTTGTTTTAGTAGTCCTCACTATTTTGTAAAATAGTGTATCAATAATTGTAATAAGGACTTATTTGAGTGGGAATATTGTCTAGAAGACAATATTTGTATTTAAACTCACAGTTTATGTGTTGTCGTATTTTGCACGACAATTGTATTAATGAAGTTGTAGTTGTTTCTGTACTAAGTATTTGGCGACTCAGAATAGGTTGGTTGGATTGGACCTATTTTGGGGGCGTCACAATTGGTATCAGATCTTAGGGATATGATCTCTGGTGGAGATTGGGGAATAGAACTAGGAGGGGAGAGACGAGTAAATCCTTCGCTAGTGTTTCCTACCTAAGATTATTTGTTGGTCGGTCATAATATAGGGGTATTATGTGATTTGTTAATTTGTGAAATTAACCCTTGTTTTATGGCAGTATTTGAGAATGTCGACTGAGAATGTTAACAATGGAGTGAATGAGACCGTGGAGACACCTCTAATCATTAACCAGGTTAATGTGATTAGAGATATCCATGTGGTGATTGAGGAATTAAAAGTTGCACTCAAGCTAGTCGCAAAGGTAGCAACTGAGAGTGAGGAAGAAGAGGAACCTGAAGATGATTTATTAGAAGAACATATTGATCAAAATGTAGAATTGCAAAATCGTATTCATGAGTTAGAAGAAGCAAATTTGAAGAACGGCGAAGATGTCGTGGAACAAAGGGATGCAACAATTCAAAATTGTATTACCCGATGTGCGATGGTTGAACAGAAGCACTCTTTGGCAGAGTATACGATATTAAAGCTGGAATCTGAGAATTCAAATGTCAATGAGCAACTGAAAGAAGAAACAACTGAACGAGTGAGAATGAAAGATGCATGGGTAAAAGCCGCACGACGCGTTGATATTGTGGAAAGAGAAGTCCGGTCTAAGAAAGCTAAAATAGATGATATGTATTTCTCTTTTTCGACAGCAATTAGGAGAATCCAGCATCGAGTTTTGAATTACCCTGACGAAGAATCGAACGAAGTTATCACAGGTTAGTTAATTATAAATTTTTGCGAAGTTTATACCTTACTCAATATTGGTTCTACCCATTCTTTTATCTCTCTTGTTTGCGCTCAACATTTAAATTTGACTCTAGAGAGATTAGACTTTGACTTATCAGTTGAAACTCCGTTAGGAGAAACCTTCATTACACGTGCTATCAAAGTCTTGGATGAGAGTCAAAGTTTTGAATGACATTTCTATTGTTAATAAATTTTCTGACGTATTCTTGAAGACTTCTTAGCCTACCCCTAGAACGTGAAATCGAATTTTGTATTGACCCCAGTACAAAACCCATTTCTTCAACCATTAAATATTTCTTCACATAAAGCGATAGTATCATGTGCCAAAGACGTTGGCTCGAGCTGATGAAGATTACGATTATACCATTCAATACCATTGTAGGAAAAGCGAACGTGGTAACTGACGCGTTGAGCAGAAGATCGTATGTGTTTACAAGTGCGAATATTCAAACCTACGTGAAGATAGTAAATATACGATTAGAATTGACTTTAATCGATAAATTTAAAGCTGCTCAAGCTATAGACCTAGAGTTGATGAATATGAAGAGGAAGATCCAAGAAGTCGTTATTCCAAAAGCGAGAATCAGCGATGTGAGGAAAGCTCAACCTTTGATTTATTAGTCCATTTGAAATCCTAGATTGAATAGGAACTATGGCCTATAGACTCGCTTTACAACCAAGTATGACGCGTGTTCATAACGTTTTTCACGTATCGATGTTACGTAAATATGTGGACGACCCGAACCACATTATTGAGTTAGAACTAGACGAGATAGCAGAAGATTTAACGTACGAGGAGGTACCAGTCAAGATCTTGGATAGGAAGGAACATGTCCTACGTACGTCAATTTCGAGGACGAAATTTCATAAGGAGTGGAGGTTGTAAGACCCCAACTTTTTATAAATAAAGATTTAATTTCTCTAATTATTATTTTGAAATAGTAAGGGGTTGATTTGATTAATGTGGTTAGTTATGGGTAAAATGCGCAAATATTTTAAATAATCAAGTGGTTATAAAATATTCATTGTTGTCGGGGAATATTCATTTGGTCGTGGAATATTCTTTAGCTGCTTGTGGGAATATTAAATACGACGACGCAACCCATGTGTGGGCCCCATAACGTAAAAACGATTGGATAAAGAAAGCGACAAGTATGAGTTGTTTATAAATAACGCCAGCGTAGTTATTCAAGATTATCTTGTTGGAATACCCATGGTTAAACACAAGTAATATGCGTTGTTGCACAAGTAGCACGGTAGTATTGCACCAATTATTGATTCCTACGTAAGAAGTCACTACTCAATAATTGTTACAATGAGTTCTTTATTCGATATTTTATTTTATTGCTTCAATAATTGTTGCGTTGATATTTTATATTACTATTGTTTCAATAATTGTCACTACACAAAGATTTTCATTATCGAAGCAATAATTCATATTATCTGAATAATATTATTAGAAAACATTATTGGCAATGTCTAGAAAGTTACATCTAAGGAGAGGTATGGTCACCTAATCATGCGCCAATAAGGAGAAATTCTTATTGAAAGCCCCTCTTTCCTGAGGAACGGCACGGTTTATCGATCTTGTGATTACATAATATTATTGTGAATAATTAATTATTGATTTATATGATGAGGAAAATATTGATTTTATGTGGATATAGATGGAGAAAATTTTTAAAGTGACAATTGTTAAAAAATTGATATTTTATCTTTTCTGATAAAATAATATTTTATTATATCATATAATAATGGTGATATTTTTACAATGAATGTGGGATATATGAGTATATAAGGAGAAAGAGTATTATGTTGCATTAAATGATTAACACATGTTTTGTGTATCGGTGAACCCCATTTCTTGACTAAAATTTGATTATAGCGTGTAAAATCGCCCGTTTATAGATTTCAGTCAATTTTTGTTTGGAATTTGGAAAACCTTTCTTCTGCAAAGTTGTAGAGAATTGATTTTCCTATAAAAATTCACGAGATTCGAATTTTCTGATAAAAGGGCTATTTATTATGAATTATTGAAGTTCCGAAATAATTGATTTTTGGAAGTTTTAATTATTTATTTTATGAAAAAACATTTTTTACAATTTAGTGGGCTCAACATGTGATAAGAATTGGCTGATTTCAGTTGGTCTAAGGTGGGCTTGACAATTTTATAAATATATTATTATTATATTCAATTTTCGGCTTTGGTGTTCTAAGCATTTTCCTATAAATAGGGTGCTTAGGTTAGAATTGAAAATCACACCAGAAACTAAAGATTTCTCTCTCTTTCTCTCTCTATATTATCGAGCGTATTCTTGTGAGTATTTTATTACTTTGAGTGTTGCTATACGGTGCACGTTCCCTTCAGCACTATATTCAGTATTCCAGTCAGAAGTACTGTCTTTTAAAGGTAAGGGATTGTAAGGGATAGTAAGGGATGTTATTTCTTCGTAAGTGATATTATTTCTTCAATATCATTATGCCAAAATATTGGTTGGAACTTTTTATCAAATTTGAAACTTTTTCATGTCGGGGTTACTATTCATGAGTTATTATTCATGAGTTACTATTCACGAGTTACTATTCATGAGTTACTATTCACGAGTACTATTCACGAAGCATGATGATTTTTTTGTGTGAAATTTCTATCTTTTAGTGTCGGAGTTACTATTCACGTATACGGCACGTCACTATTCACGTATACGACACTATTCACGAATACGACACTATTCACAAAAAAATTAAATTTTCTTTTCTATGTCCAAGATCGTCTGTTATGATTCCTATCTTGGATTGGATCTATGTTTTGGTCTTCATTCTTGAATTTTACTCCACTCTGGTTATTTATGAAATAAATTTGAACTTGGATTGTTTAAAGTACGAATCCTTAATATTTGTTCTTTTATTTCACTGGATTCGTTTTCTTTAAAATATTTTTCATCATCCTCAGTCCTAAATGATGATATAACTGAATATTTTTAGCCTGTAGTGCAAAGATGAATGATTTTATGATGAATATCTTAGGCCCGTAGTGCAAAGATGAATGATTTTATGATGAATATCTTTGGCCGTGAAAGGCAAAGATGAACAGTGTTTAGATGAACATGACCAACTGGTGAATATCTTTGGCCTGTAGTGCAAAGATGAATATTTGATTTATGATGTATATTGATTGATGTTACAGGGATAAAATATCGATGATGGATTTTTAAATTCATAGATGATAGTAGATTTCATTCTCTACTTAACTCTTCTAATGAATTGTTGTTTCCGCTGCAGTTGTTGATCTAAAACTTGTTGTCTATTGTATTCTATTAGATTTTTCTCTGTTGAAGACTAAGGATAATTTGTTGTATATTATCTTAGTCATAATATTCTTTACTGGGCTAGTTGAGCTCACCCTTTTCCTTTTTGTTCCATTTTTCTTCTCAGGAGACGAGAATATAGCGGGAACTAGTCGGGGTGTGGAGTGATGGTTCAAGACAATTGTTTTAGTAGTCCTCACTATTTTGTAAAATAGTGTATCAATAATTGTAATGAGGACTTATTTGAGTGTGGATATTGTCTAGAAGACAATATTTGTATTTAAACTCACAGTTTATGTGTTATCGTATTTTGCACGACAATTGTATTAATGAAGTTGTAGTTGTTTCTGTACCATGTATTTGGCGACTCAGAATAGGTTGGTTGGATTAGACCTATTTTGGGGGCGTCACAAACGTGCCTTGGAGAAAGGCATTATTGACATCAAGTTGGCATAAGGACCAACCATGACTAACAGCAATGGAGAGCACCAGACGAACGGTAGCAGGTTTGATCATAGGGCTGAATGTATCATGATAATCAACACCGGGTCGTTGATGAAATCCCTTCGCTACCAAGCGAGCTTTATACTGTCAGCCAGATCCATCCATCATTAAACGTTTAATTCGAAAAATCCATTTACAACCAACAATATTTTGAGCATGATGGAAGGAACAAGCTCCCAAGCGCCATTATGGACAAGAGCATTAAATTCTGCAGACATGGCATGACGCCACTTCTGATCTTTGATCGCCTGAGTTACCGAAGTGGGTTCCACTTCTTGAGCAAGATGGGCTGAGAGGTTTAGTTTGTTGATAGGTTTATAAATATTGTTTTTAGACCTGGTGACAATGGGAGAGTGGTGAGTTGAGATGGTGGGTGCAGATGTGGGCTCACAGGGAGAAGATGTGGGTGGTGTGTTTGATATGCATGTGTATGGAGAGTTCGAAGTAACTGGCTTGGGTGTAGTGGTGTGGTGTTCGGACGAGATATGGGCAGACGCGGGAAGGGACTCTGATGAGTCATGGGCTTGGTTCGTCACCAGCAAGGGAGTAGGCAGGTTTGTGATCAATGGCGAGTGGTGTGCATGTACCAAGGATCTGCAATGGGGGTTATCCAGCCGAGGTAGAATTGGTTGAGTTTGAGATGGTGACGAGGACGTCGGAAGGACAACCTAAAGATTAAGCCAAGAGGTGCAGGTGGACTCATTGTGGTTAGGGGAAACACTAGGATTGATAGACATTGGGAATAGAGACTCAACGAAGCGAACATGGCGAGAGGTGTGTAATTTCTTAGTGGTTGAATTGTAACAGAGGTATGCACTTTGAGCGAGAGAATAACCCAGAAATACACAAGGAGAAGAACGAGGTTGGAGTTTGTGAGTAGTATAAGGGCGAAGCCAGGGATAGTACAAACACCCAAAAACACGAAGTTGGGAGGAGAGCCAAAGAGAGATTGGTATGGAGATGACATGTTTAATGTTGGGGTGGGGAGGCGGTTTATGAGGTAGGTTGAAGTGGAGAATGCAAATGACCAAAACGATAGAGGTAGAGAAGCACGAGTGAGAAGGGACAAGCCTGTTTCAACTATGTGACGATGTCGTCTTTTTGAAAAACCGTTGTGCTCAGGAGTATGTGGTGGAGATGTAAGATGAGAGATACCGTGTTGACTTAAAAATGAGGCAAGTCCAGTGTATTCACCTCCATTATCAGAGTATAATGTAATGATTTTTGTTTGGAAATGGTTTTCAACAAGAGCTTTGAAGCGAGGAACGATGTTGGCTACATCAGATTTGCGGATTAGGGGGTCAAGCCATGTGTAGTGAGTGAAGTGATCGACAAAGATAACATAGTATTTGTAATGATCAATAGAATAAAGTGGATGTAAGACCCCAACTTTTATAAATAAAGAATATTTTTTTCAAATTATATTTTTGAATATTATGGTATTGATTTGATATAATGTTATAGTTGTGGGTAATATTCGTTTGGTCGGGGAATATTCGATTGGTCGGGAATATTCATTTTAACGAGGAATATTAAATATAACCAGCAACACAATCATTGGTGGACCCCACAATGGAATTATTGTCGGATTGAGAAAACAACAAAAATACTTTATGAAAATAACGGCGGAGGTGTTACCGTTAAAACTGTTGAACTACTCGGTAGTAAAATACGATGTCGCATAGTTGTTATTGCGATAGACACGATATTGATTATTGATGCTTACGTGAGAAGTCACTCAAATTTATACTCAATTATTGCTACACGATAATTCTTTGCATCATATTTCTCGTATTATTGATTCAATTATTGTTACGATTATCATCCGCATTATATGATATATTATTAAATCAATAATTGAGACGACAAAGTTATTCATATTATTATTTGCAATATCGACAATGTCTGTAAGTTACATCGAGGAGAGGTTTGGTCACCTAATTGCGGCTAATATAAGGAGAAATCCTTATCGAAAGCCCCTCTTTCCTGGGAACGACACGGTTGTTAAATATTGTGAATTATAATATTAATGATGAATAAGTTCGTGTTGATTAAAGATGAATTTTATAGTTCCATTGTGTTGGACTTATTTGTGTTAGTATAATTGATGTCTGGAGGATATATTATTCAATTGGATATTCGGGACACTTTTCGTGTCAGAGTATTATTCATGAGTTACTATTCACGAGTTACTATTCATGAGTTACTATTCAGGAGTTACTATTCACGAGTTACTATTCATGAGTTACTATTCACGAGTTACTATTCATGAGTTACTATTCATGGGGTACTATTCACCCGTAAGATATATTTATTTTCGGTCCAAATCATTTTTGGGTACAATATTATTCCATGAGGAGATGTTCTAATTTTTCAGACCGTTGGTTGAAGATATAATAGTAAATCAATATGGACCGCTGGTGGAAGTTATAATAGTAAATCATTATGGATCGCTGGTTTAAAGTTTTAATAGTAAATCAGTATGGACCGTTGTTTTAAGTTTTAATAGTAAACCAATCTGGATCGTCCATTTATAGTAAATCAATCTGGACCGTTCATAAATTAGTTACTATGCAGTCCATTCTTCTATAAATAGAAGATCATTCCTTCATTATTTCTTACGAATTCACTGAAACTCTAGAGAGAGAATTATAAGAGAACATATAGAAAAGTATTCTGCTACTTCCCTACTCTTATATTCAGTTTCTTTTACGGTAAGGGATGTTATTTATTGTACTCATGAGAAGAACTTCTGTTATTCCATTATTTAATATTTTGTTGGAATAACCTGTATACGCGGGCTACCCTATACATGGTGACATTCTTTTAATATTCCGTTCTTTATTATTCTGTCGGAATATCTTGTTCGCATGCGTTCTGTGGGACTCAGTTCCATTATTTATTATTCGCTTTGAATATCCCGTAAATGCGTTTATGTAAGACCCCAACTTTTATAAATAAAGATGAATTTTCTATAAATATTATTTTTGAATATTATGGAGTAAATTTGATATAATATTATAGTTGTGGGTAATATTTATAAATTTTGCAAAAGTAAGCAAGTTGTTATAAAATATTCGTTTGGTCTGGGAATATTCTTTTTGTTTGGAAATATTAAATGCGACCAAGACAATCATTAGTGGACCCCATAACGGAATTATTGTCGGATTGAAAAAACGACAAAAAATACTTTATGAAAATAACGGCGGATGTGTTACCTAGTAAAAAGCTGTTGAACTACCCTAGTAAAAAAATGTACAAGATGTCTGGCGTGGTTGAATAGTAGCACACGGTATTGATTATTATGATGCTTCGTGGAAAGTCACTTTCAAATATACTTAATTATTGCTAAAGAATAATTCTTTGATCATATCTCTTATATTATTGATTCAATTATTGTCACAAGATCATCTCAGATAATATGTTATATTATTAAATCAATAATTGAGACGACAAGTTATAAATGATTAATAATTGTTGAAAGATTAAATATGTGTTGATTAAAAATAAAATGATTTGTGGTAATATTTATTCAATCCTTGATGTATATAAAGAGTCTATTATGAGATATTTGTGGTAAGTTTGGTTATTTTATGGGGGTCCATATGTCATCATCTAAGAGTCTCTTCGTTAATAGTAATTACCTTTGTCAATAGTAATTACCTTCGTCAATAGTAATTACCTTCGTCAATAGTAATTACATTACCACACGTCAAACCACTTGCCGCTTCATATTACAGGCGTCGAACTAATTGTCGTTTCACATTATAGGCGTCAAACCACTTTTGTTTTTACATCACCAGTCGTCAAGCCACTTGCCTTTTCACATTTCAAGTGCTAAGCTAGAAATCTTCTATAAATAGAGGCCTAGTGCTTCATTATTTTTCACAAATTCATTCAAGCTATAGAGAGAAAGTATAAAGAGAATAAGAGAAAAGAAGAAGAGTATTCTATTACTACACTTCTGCGAGATTCAATCTACTACTAATGTAAGGGGTGTTATTGTTTCTTATTCATGAAGAGAAGCATTGTTATTCCATTGCTTATTATTACATTGGAATAACTCGCATACAGCGGTTTACCTATACTAGGTGACATTCTTCTATTATTCTATTGGAACATCATATCGTGTGTTTTACACCTACTGGTTCCGCCTCTTTATTATTATTACATTGGAACATCCTGCATGAAAGTGTTTTACAGGACTGGTTCCGCTTCTTTATTATTATTCATTGGAACATCACATGCATGTGTTTATACTGGGACTGGTTCCGTCTTTTATTATTATTACGGTGGAACATCCTGCCCGAGTGTTTTACACCCGGACTTGGTTCCATCTTTATTATTATTCTATTGGAACATCTTGTCTGTGTGTTTTACACCGAACCTGGTTCCGTCTTTATTATTATTACATTTGGAACATCATCATGTCGATTACAAATTTTCCCGACACTGGTTTCGTTATTATTATTCATTGGAATAACTCATACATCGCAAGTACCGCATGCATGGTGATTTCTTTTGTTATTCCATTCTTTATTATACTCAGTTGGTTAAAGTTTTGACTTCTATACTCCATGAAATTAATAGAATATCCTTGATATTTGCGCTTCATCCAGTATCTTTTCATGGAAATATTCTTCTGATCATTCTTGAATTTTACTCTACAAAGCGGTATCATGTTGACAATTTGGACATTATTAGTTCCTGGATAAATTAATTCTTGAACTTGTTTTATTGAATTCTTATATCATTGTCATCATCCTCATGCTTATATTATGTTGAAAGTCATCTGTGGCTTGTAGTGCATAGATGGACTTGGTATGATTATGACCGAGGATTATTCGATTGTAATCATGGTAGTAATAATACAAATGATGTGGTAAAAGTTATCATTGGCCCGTAGTGCATTGATGGACGATTGTTGGCATTATCATGACCATTAATGAATACACGATTGTCCTTGGCTGTAGTGCATGGATAATTTGTGGGCGTGATACTAAAGAATATCCTTGGCAGTAGTGCGTGGGTGATTCGATGATGTGGATTATTTATTAAAATCGAGTCCCAAATGATAAAAGTCATGAAAAACCTTTTAAATCATAAAAGATTGTAGATTTTATTCTCTACTTGACTCTTTTAATGGATTGCTTGTTCCGCTACAGTTAGCTATACTCAATTATTGCTACAGTAATTGCTGCATCATATCTCTTATATTATTGATTCAATTATTGTCACAAAGATCATCATCATATAATATGTTATATTATTAATTGAGACGACAAGTTATAAATGATTAATAATTGTTGAAAGATTAAATATGTGTTGATTAAAAATAAAATGATTTGTGGTAATATTTATTCAAACCTTGATGTATACAAAGAATCTGTTATGAGACGTTTGTGGTAAGTTTGATTATTTTATGGGGGGGCCCATATGTCATCATCTAAGAGTCTCTTCGTCAATAGTATTTACCTTTGTGAATAGTAATTATCTTCGTCAATAGTATTTACCTTCGTCAATAGTATTTACCTTTGGGAATAGTAATTACCTTTGTGAATAGTAATTACCTTCTTCAATAGTAATTACCTTCGTCAATAGTAATTACCTTCGTCAATAGTAATTACCCCTTCGCAAATAGTTGTTGTCCTTCAATATTACCAAGAGTTAATTGCCTCTTCTGTTCCAAGGGTTAATTACCCTTCATGAATAATAGTTGTCTCTTCAATATTACCAAGAGTCATTTTGACCCTTCGTTAAGACCAAGAGCCACCCTCGGTTTTCTATAAATAGAAAGCTCATTCCTTCATTATTTCTTACGAATTCATTGAAACTCTAGAGAGAAAACTATAGAGAGAAAGAAGAAAAGTATTCTCGCTACTTCACTTTTCCAATATTCAGGTTCTTTTAAGGTAAGGGATATTATTTGTTGTACCGTAAGGTGTTATTCTTTCTTATTCATGAAGAGAACTTCATTATTCCATTCTTTATTATTACATTGGAATAACTTTTGTACGCCAGATACCCTATACTTGGTGAAATCCTCTCATATTCCATTCTTTATTATTCTCGTTGGAATAACCTATATACGCTGTGACACCCTATACATAATCATATCGTGGTTTACCCTATACTTGGTGACATTCTTCTATTATTCATTGGAACATCACATGCATGTGTTTTACACCTGGACCGGTTCCGTCTTTATTATTATTACATTTGGAACATCCTGTCATGCATGTGTTTTACACCGGACTGGTTTAAAATCTTTATCATTCTGTTGGAATATCCTATCTCGTGTGTTTTACACCCGGATCTGTTCCATCTTTATTATTACATTGGAACATCCCGCTTGTGTGAATTTCACGACACCGGTTACATTATTATTATTACATTGGAATAACTTGTCTATCTAATCAATGCGCATGCATGGTGATTTCCTTTGTTATTCCATTATTTATTATACCCAGTTGGTTAAAACTTTGACTTCTATACTCCATGAAATTAGTAGAATATTCTTGATATTTGTGTTTCATCCAGTATCTTTTCATGGAAATATTCTTCTGATCATTCTTGAATTTTACTCTACAAAGCAGTATCATGTTGACAATTTGGGCGTTATTAGTTCTGAATAAATTAATTAAGTGAACTTGTTTTAGTGAATTATTATGTCATTGTCATCATCCTCATGTTATATTATGTTATCTTTGGCTTACGTGCATAGATGAACTTAGTATGATTATGACAAGAGATCATTCGGTATAATCATGGCTTGATATAAATGATGTGACAAAAGTCCTCGATGGCACATGTAATGCGATGATGGATAGTTTTGGTATGATTATGACCAGGGGTGATTCGGTATATAGTCATGACCATTGATAATTTGATGAAAATCCTTGGCCGTGGTTCGTGGATGATTAGATATTGTGGTTTATTCATTAAACCGAGTCTTAGTGATAAAAATTTATGAAAACCTTTTAAAACCTAAAAGATAGTAGACTTTATTTTCTACTTGACTCTTTTAATGGATTGCATATTCCGCTACAGATTAAACCGGGTTGTCTATTGTATTTTATCGGTTTAACATTGTTGAAGACTATTGATAATTTATTACGCATTATCTTAGTTATAATATTTCTTCTTCGGGCTAGTTGAGCTCACCCTTTCTTTCACCGTGTTCTCTTGAGAAATGAGAATATAGTACGGGACGAGTCGGGGAAAAGAGTGATGGTCCCAAGATAGCATTAGTAGTCCTCACTATTCTCATTAAATAGTGTGACAATAAATGTAATGAGGACTCCTTGAGTATGGATATTGTCTAAATGACAATATTCCTATTAGAACTCTCAGTTTATGTATTGTCGTATGTTATACGACAGATGTATAATTAAGTTTGTATTTGAATTTATGTACCATGTAAGTGGCGACCCAAGATGGGTGACGTATACCTAATTTTGGGGGCGTCACAAATTGTATTCAAACTCAAAGTTATATTTTGTCGTATTGTACACGACAATTGTATTAGTAAGTTGTATTTGAATTTTGTATCATGTATCTGACGACCCAAGATGGGTGATGTATACCTAATTTTGGGGGCGTCACAGTTGGTATCAAAGCTTAGGGATATGATCCCTGGCTAAGATGTGAGAATAGTACTAGGAGGGGAGAGACTGGGAATTCCTTCGCTAGTATGACCTACCTAAGTTTATGTGGTATTTAATTGGTCGATCAGAATTTAGGGATAACATGTTACATGTCAATTAACCTTTGTTTTGTGGCAGTATCTGAAAATGACATCCGAGAATGTTGAGAATAGCAATGGAGCACAGGCGACCATTGATTCACCACATATTAATAATCCGGATAATGTGGATCAGGAAGGCGAAAATCCTCATGCAAACAACAACACTGACCAAATGATGAATGATCAAATGTTCAGGGGCTTTATGCAATTCATGCAACAAAGAAAGCAGAGCGACTCATCCAAAATGCAGTGGAAACACTTTGAAACTCTCGACCGGTCCACCGCTAAACAGTTCAAGGAGCTGGGACCACCGGAGTTTAAGGGAGAGCCAAAACCACTTATGGCGGAAGCATGGATAAAGAAGATCACCAAGATATTTGATATCTTGGGATGCTCCGAGGAGCAAAAGGTTCCCTTCACGCCTTTATGTTGCATGCGCGAGAGGCGACATTGGTGGGAATTGGTAAAACGTACTTAACCTGCCGTAATGAAGAAGTCTTGGAAGAAGTTCCAAGAGCTGTTCAACGAAAAATACTTTCTCGAAAGTATTCGTCACATGAAGGAGGTGGAGTTTATCAAGTCGAACAAAACAATATGACCGTGTCACAATCGAGGCTAAATTTGCGAGTTATCCCGTTCGTCCCCACTTGGTGGATAATGAAGAGAAATGACACGGTTATTTTTAAGAGGTTTGAAGCCGGAGATACGTCAACATCTTTAATTCTCATAAACTGTGTTTATATTCAGATGTTGTAAATAGGGCTCAGTTAGTGGAGCGCGATAACGAGTCAACGCAACTAAAAGAGAGCAGCAGACAAAATGATAATACCAAATGAGCGATCGTGAAGCGGTGACAACAAGCGTGGAGGAAATCAACAAAGGCGAAAATGGTAACCACTTCGGTGGTAATCGAGGCCAAAATAATAAGAATGGACATTTCAAGAAGAGAGATTCAACAATGATGGAAAGATGTCGACCAAAGACTGTCGTTAAGGAAGGAGAACAACCACCTATCATATGTTTCAAATGCGGAGGGGAGGGGCACATCAGTCCAAACTGCGCGATGCCGTCCAAAGCATGTTATAATTATGGAAAAGAAGGTCACTTAGTCTGATTTTGTCGTTCACCGAAGACAAATTCAGCTAGGATGGAGGCACCAAAGGCCGTCCAGTAAAGTCAAAACCGGTAGTGCAAGGGAGAGTGTTTGTTGTGACCTCCCAAAAAGCAAGGAACCCGAATGAGGTCATCATGGGTAAGCTTATTATAAACTCTAATGAAATCTATACTTTATTTGATACCGGTTCTACCCATTCTTTTATTTCTCCTACTTGCGCTCATCGATTAAATTTGACTCCGGAGAAATTAGACTTTGATTTATTTGTGGAAACTTCGTTGGGAGAAACCTTCATTACATCCACTATTTATATAGTCTTGTTTGGTTCAAATCGGTACCCTCACATTACCTGTAGATCTTATTTCATTGAAAATATTTGCATTTGACGTGATTCTAGGGATTGATTGATTAAATACTCATCATGCAAAAATTGATTATTTTCGTAAGGTTGTTAGCTTTCATATTCTAAATCAACCTATTATACGAATTCAAGCGACCAAACCATTAAAATCAATCACGGTCATCTCAAGCCATAAAGCTATTCGTTTATTAAAAAATGTCAAGCTTTCTTAGCTCATGTCACAGATTTAAACAAAAATACGTCAGTTTTGAACGATATTTCTATTGTTAATAAATTTCCTGACGTATTCCCCGAAGAACTTCCTGGCCTACCCCCTGAGCGTGAAATTGAATTTTGTATCGACCTTGAACCCGGTACAAAACCCATTTCCAGAGCCCCATATCGAATGGCTCCTATTGAACTTCAGGAGTTAAAGACCCAACTGCAGGAATTGTTAGACATTGGCTTTATTCATCCTAGTACTTCTCCTTGGGGTGCTCCTGTTCTATTCGTGAAGAAGAAAGATGGGAGTATGCGACTTTGTATTGATTATCGGGAGTTGAATCATGTCACCATCAAAAATAGGTATCCTTACCTCTTCGACATACCAGGTACGTACCCTAATTTCGAGGGCAAAATTTCATAAGAAAGGGAGGTTGTAAGACCCCAACTTTTATAAATAAAGATGAATTTTCTATAAATATTATTTTTGAATATTATGGAGTAAATTTGATATAATGTTATAGTTGTGGGTAATTTTATAAATTTTGCAAAGTAAGCAAGTTGTTATAAAATATTCGTTTGGTCGGGGAATATTCTTTTTGTCGGGGAATATTCGTATTTAATTGCATAATCATTAGTTGACCTGTGGAATTATTATCGGATTGAGAAAACGACAAAATACTTTATGAAAATAACGGCGAATGTGTTACCGTTAAAACTGTTGAACTACCCAAAAAAGTAAAAAGTAATACGCTGTGGTTGCATAGTAGCACACGGTATTGATTGTTGATGCTTACGTGAGAAGTCACTCACCTATACTCAATTATTGCCACAAATTCTTGCCGATCATATCTCTTATATTATTGATTCAATTATTGTCACAAAGATCATCTATATAATATGTTATATTATTAAATCAATAATTGAGATGACAAGTTATAAATGATTAATAATTGTTGAAAGATTAAATATGTGTTGATTAAAAATAAAATGATTTGTGGTAATATTTATTCAATCCTTGATGTATATAAAGAGTCTATTATGAGGCGCGTTGTGGTAAGTTTGGTTATTTTATGGGGGCCCATATGTCATCATCTAAGAGTCTCTTCATAAATAGTAATTACCTTCGTCAATAGTAATTACCTTCGTCAATAGTAATTACCTTCACGATAGTAATTACCTTTATCAATAGTAATTATATTAAATCGATAGTAATTACCTTCGTCCAATAGTAATTACTTTCATCAATAGTAATTACCTTCGTCAATAATTACAATTACATTTACCGAGACGTCAAACCACTTGCCGCTTTCTTATTACAAGCGTCGAACCAATTGTCGTTTCACATTCAAAAGTCGAAACCACTTTTCTTTTCACATCACCAAATAAATCAAGCCACTTGCCTTTTCATATTTCAAATGCTAAGCTAGAAATCTTCTATAAATAGAGGCCTAGTGCTTTATTATTTTCACTTAATTCATTCAAGCTATAGAGAGAAAAAGTATAGAGAGAATAAGAGAGAAGAAGAAGAGATATTCATTCTTACTACTACCGCAAAGATTCAATCTACTACTAATGTAAGGGTATTATTCCTTCTTATTCATGAAGAGAACTATTGCTATTCCATTGCTTATTATTACATTGGAATAACTTTGTATACACCTGTTTACCCTATACTTGGTGACATTCTTCTATTATTCATTGGAACATCATGTCATGTGTTTTACACCGGACTGGTTCCGCCTTTTTTATTATTATTCTATTGGAACATCCTGTCATGTGTTTTTACACTTCGACCGTTAAAATCCGCCTTTATTATTATTATCTGTTGAACATCCATGGTTGCAAATTTTACCCGACCGGTTCCGTTATTATTATTCTATTGGAATAACTTTGCTCTATAATGGCACCGCATGCATGGTGAATTCTTTTGTTATTCCATTCTTTATTATACTCAGTTGGTTAAAGTTTTGACTTCTATACTCCATGAAATTAGTAGAATATCCTTGATATTTGTGCTTCATCCAGTATCTTTTCATGGAAATATTCTTCTGATCATTCTTGAATTTTACTCTACAAAGCGGTATCATGTTGACAATTTGGACATTATTAGTTCCTAGATAAATTAATTCTTGAACTTGTTTTATTGAATTCTTATATCATTGTCATCATCCTCATGTTTATATTATGTTGAAAGTCATCTGTGGCTTGTAGTGCATAGATGGACTTGGTATGATTATGACCAGGATTATTCGATTGTAATCATGGTATCGTAATGTTACAAATGATGTGGTAAAAGTTATCATTGGCCCATAGTGCATTGATGGATGATTGTTGGCATGATCATGACCATTAATGAATACACAAATGTCCTTGGGCGTGTAGTGCATGGATAATTTGTGGTCGTGATACTAAAGAATATCCTTCTTAGTAGTGCAAGTAGGGTGATTTAATGATGTGGATTATTTATTAAGCTGAGTCCCAGTGATAAAAGTCATGAAAAACCTTTTAAATCATAAAAGATAGTAGATTTTATTCTCTACTTGACTCTTTTAATGGATTGCTTGTTCCGCTACAGTTAAACTTGATGTTGTTATATTTTATCAGTTTAACACTGTTGAAGGCTAACGATAATTTATTCTGCATTATCTTAGTCATAATATTTCTTACTGGGCTAGTTGAGCTCACCCTTTCTTTCACCGTTCTCTTCAGGAAATGAGAACATAGCAGGAACTAGTCGGGGAACGGAGTGACGGTCCAGAGGATAGCATTAGTAGTCCTCACTATTCTATGAAATAGTGTGTTAATAATTGTAATGAGGACTCCTTTTGAGTTTGTATAACCTCTAGTAGACAATAATTGTATTCAAACTCACAGTTATATTTTGTCGTATTGTACATGACAGTTGTATTAGTAAGTTGTATTTGAATTTATACCATGTATCTGACGACCCAAGATGGGTGATTTATACCTAATTTGGGGCGTCATACGATTTCTATTGGACTGGTTCCATTATTTATTATTCTCGTCGGAATATCACGTCATGCGTAACGTTTACGCTTTTACCTAGTTCCATTATTTATTATTCGTGCCGGAATATCCACATCTGCGTTTTCGCCTAAACACAGTTCCATCCTTTATTATTCTCATTGGAATAACTCGCCTGTCTAGGTTTATCGCATGCATGGTGATTTCTTTTGTTATTCTATTCTTTATTATACTCAACAAGTTGGTTGAGTCCCAAATGATAAAAATGATGAAAACCTTTTTAAATCATAGAAGATAGTAGATTTTATTCCTACTTGACTCTTCTAATGGATTGCTTGTTCATTGCAGCTTAAACTTGATAGTTATTATATTTTATCGGTTTAACATCATTGAAGGCTAATGATAAATTATTCGCATTATCTTAGTCATAATATTTCTTCTTTGGGCTAGTTGAGCTTACCTTTTCTTTTTACTTTGTTCTCTTTAGGAAATGAGAACGTAAATGGGGACTAGTCGGGGAACAGAGTGATGGTCCTAGATGGTTCATTAGTAGTCCTCACTATTCTGTGAAATAGTGTGATAATAATTGTAATGAGGACTCCTTTTGATTTTGTATAATCTCTAGTAGACAATATTTGTATTCAAACTCACAGTTTATGTTTTGTCGTATTGTACACAATAGTTGTATTATTAAGTTGTATTTGAATTTTGTACCATGTATCTGGCGACTCAAGATGGATGATGTATACCTAATTTTGGGGGCGTCACAGTGGAGAAGTCCAAACATCAGAAAATATTATTTGTAATGGCTTAGTGGATATAAGAGTGGAATGAGCAAAAGGTAATTTGTGACATTTATTGCAATAACAGTCATTACAATGAAAGGTTTTGGAACCCAAAGACAAATCTAACTTAAATTTAGAAACAAGACTTCAAAATATTGACTCGGACGGATGCCCTAAACGTTGGTGCCACTCAGAGGGAGTGGCTTTGACACTAGGATAAAGCAATTATTGAAGAGTTGGGTGTTGGATTATTTGGCCACTCATAGATACCATCTCTAGCTCGGCCTTGGAGTAGTGGTGCCCTCATTTACAGATCCTTCACACGGAAACAAGTTGGTAAGAATTCAACAGATGCGTTATTAGAAGTGCAAAATTGAGATATAGAGATTAGTTTTCGTTTGATGTTGGGAACACACAAAACATTGGTTAAGGAAAATTTGTGAGAGGGAGTGTGTAAGAGAGTGGAACCAGTATGGGTAATAGGTAACCCAGTACCATTACCAATGATTATGTCGTCGGGTCCGTCGTATGGCGAATGCAAGGACAAATTCTGAAGATCATCAATGACATTATGAGAAGTGCCACTGTCAAGGAGCCATGATGGAGTAGAATCAGTCTGTGCCATGGCAATGTTGGCTTTCGGCGTCCAAGATGATTGAGATGGCTATCGAGAAGCAAAAGAGGTGGCACTCGAGATTGGGACAATTTGATAATGAGGACACTGAGATATCGGGTGCCCTTGGGTGTGACAACCCTGACACTTGCCTAGGTAAGGATGGGAGGAGCGTGTGGGAGGCCGAGTGTGACGCCCCCAAAATAGGTATACATCACCCATTCTGAGTTGTCAATACATGGTACAGAAACAACTACAACTTTATTATTACAACAGTAAAACTGTGAGTTTGAATACAAATATTATCTTCTAGACAATATCTATACTCAGATAAATCCTCATCACATTTATTGATACATTATTTTACAAAAATGGTGAGGACTACTAAACAATTCTTTCTAAAACCTTCATTCCATACCCGACTTGCATCGCTATATTCTCGCCTCTGAGAAGAAAAATGGAACAAAAAGGAAAAGGGTGAGCTCAACTAGCCCAATAAAGAATATTATGACTAAGATAATATACAACAAATTACCGTTAGTCTTCAACAGGAAAAATCTAATAGAATACAATAGACAACAAATTTTAAATCAATATTCGCAATGAAATAATAATTCATTAGAAGAGTTAAGTAGAGAATGCAAACTACTATCTTCCATGTATGAATTTAAAAGTTCATCGCCTATCTTTTATCCTCGTAACATCAATCAATATATATCCGGAATCACATATTCATCTTTGCACTACGTGCCAAAGATATTCATCATTTGGTCATGTTCATCTAAACACTGCTCATCTTTGCACTACAGCCAAAGATATTCTTCAGAAATCATTCATCTTTACACTACTGTGCCAAAGATATTCCATAATATCATCATTTAAGATCAAGATGATGAAAAATATTTTTAAAGAAACGAATCCAAAGAAAACAAAATGACAAGGATTAAGGATTAAGGATTCGTACTTTGTTTTATCCATGTTCAAAAAATACCTCAAAAATAATCATAGTGGTGTAAAATTCAAGAATGATCAAAACATGGATACAATCAAATTTAGTATCCGAATAGATATTTTGGACAAAAAGAAGAAATTTTATTTTTCTAATAGTCAGATAATGTGAATAGTAACTCTCACACCAAAAGATAGAAATTCCACAAAAACATCTTCACGCTTCATGAATAGTACTCGTGAATAGTAACTCGTGAATAGTAACTCATGAATAGTAACCTCGACATGAAAAAGTTCCAAATTTGATAAAAAGTTCCAACCAATATTTCAGCATAATGATATTGAAGAAATAATATCATTTGAGAAGAAAATAACATCCCTTACCTCGAAAGATTAGTACTTCTAGCTGGAATACCGAGTATAGGCTATGACTTGGACTTGCACCGTATAGCAATACTCAAAGTATACTCAAAATACTCACAAGAATACGCTCGATAATATAGAGAGAAAAACTTGAGCCGGTGTGATTTTCAATTCTAACCTAAGCACCTATTTATAGAAAATGCTTTAGAACACCAAAGCGTAAAATTTAATAAAATATTAATATATATATTAAAATTTCTACGCCAACCTTCTTAGATCTGATCTCAGCTCATTTTGCACATGTTGTAGCCCACAAAACAAACAAAAACGTTTTTATTATTTAAAATATTTTAAACTTCCAAAATCAATTATTTGAGACTTCTAACTTCAATAATTCATAATAAATAGTCCTTCTATCGGAAAATTTGAATCTCGCTAGTTTTTATAGGAAATTCAATTCTCTACAACTTTGCGTAAGAAAGTTTTTCCAAATTCCAAATGCAAATTGGCCAAATCCACAAAGGGCGATTTTTTACGTTATCATCAAATTTCAATTCGATAAATGGGGTCCAATCGACATGTTTAACATGTTTTAAACATTTATTGCAACAAAAATACTCTTCCTCCTCGTATACTCATATATCCCACATTCGTTATAAAAATATCACCATTATTATATTATTAAAATATAATAATATATTTAAAAGAATTATTTTATCAGAAAAAGATAAAATTTCAATTTTCAACAATTGTCACATTAAAATTTTTCTCCATCTATATCCACATAAAATCAATATTTTCCTCATCATATGAATCAATAATTAATTATTCACAAATAATATTACGAAATCACAATATCGACAACCGACGCGCCTTTCCAGAAAGAGGGGGCTTTCAAATAAGAATTTCTTCTTCTTGTGCGCTAATTAGGTGACCAAACCTCTCCTTAGACATAACTTTCTAGACATTGCCAATAATGTTATCTAATAATATTATTCAGATAATATGAATTATTGCTTCGATAATGAAGAATATTGTGTAATGACAATTATTGAAACAACAGCAATATAAAATATCAACGCAGCATTTATTAACTCAATAAAATATCTGAGCGAAATTCTCGTAACCATTATTGAGTAAAGCCTTCTTACGTAAGAATCAATAATTGGTGCAATACCGGTGTACTACTTGTGTTTTAACCAATTTAGTATTTTAACAAGATAATTGAATAACTACGCCTGCTTATTTTTAAACCACTTATATTTGTCGCTTTTCTTCATCCAATCGCTTTCTAGTTATGGGGCCCATACATAGGCTGCTACCGTCAGTCTTTAATATTTCCGACAAGATCGAATATTCCACGACCAAACGAATATTCCCCAACAACAATGAATATTTTATAACCACTTACTTATTTTGAAGTATTTATGTATTTTACCCTAACTATCCACATTAATCACATCAACCCTTACTATTTCAAAATAATAAATAGAGAAAATTAAATTTCATTAATAATAAGTTGGGGTCTTACAACCTCCCCTCCTTATGAAATTTCGTCCTCGAAATTGACTTACGTACCTGGTGTTTCGAAAAGGTGAGGATACCTCGCTTTCATTTCCGTTTCCAATTCCCAGGTCATTTCCTCTATAGCATGATTCCTCCATAAAACTTTAACTTGTGGTATGACCTTTGCGCGTAGGACATGCTCATTCCTATCCAAGATCTTGACATGTATCTCCTCATACATTAAGTCTTCGGCTATTTCGTCGAGTTCTAATTCTATAACGTGGTTCGGGTCTTTCACATATTTACGAAGTACAGATATGTGAAACACATTATAAACACGAGACATACTTGGAGGTAATGCAAGTCTATAGGCCACATTTCCTACTCGGTCAAGAATTTGAAATGGACCAATAAATCGTGGATTGAGCTTTCCTCTCTTCCCAAATCTTGTAACTCCCTTCCATGGAGCAACTCGCAACAATACATGATCCCCTACACTAAATTCCACGTCCTTTCGATGAAGATCCGCATAACTCTTTTGTCGATCTTGTGCCGCTTTGTATCGTTGTCGAATCATTTGAATCTTTTCTAGAGTGATAATCATCTTAACTCGGGTCCCAACAATGTTGCTTCACCCACCTCATCCCAACATATTGGAAAGCGACATTTTCGTCCATATAATGCTTCAAATGGAGCCACACCTATACTTGCACGATAACTCGTTGTTGTAGGAGAATTCCACCAATGATAAATACTTATCCTAACCGCCCTTGAAGTCTAGGACACGAGTCTTAATAGATCTTCAAGAGTTTGAATAGTCCTCTCGATTGTCCGTCTGCTTGGGGATGGTATGCCAACTAAATCGCAAATCCGCGCCCATAGCTTTTTGCAAGCTAACCCAAAATCTTGAAGTGAATCTTGGGTCACGATCCGAAACTATGGATACCGGCATGCCATGCGAACCTTACAATCTCATTCACGTATATACTACTAGCAAGACGTTCAAGGGAATAAGTCTCCGTGATCGGCAAGAAATGAAGCGGAGACTTGGTTAATCTATCAACAATAACCCAAATAAGCATTGATGCCTTGAGAAACCGTAGGAAGACCCTTGAAATCCATGGTAATGTGTTCCCACTTCCATTTCTAATCTCAAGTGGTTGCAATGGACCCTTAGGTACCTCTGCTCACCTTTACACGTTGACAAGTTAAACACATTGAGATAAACTTTGTAATCTCTCTTCATATATTGTTCCACCAAAATGTATGTCGAAGATCACGGTACATTTTAGTACTTCCAGGATGGATTGCAAATGGTGTATTGTGCCTCCATCATAATCTTGTACTTCAAATCGAGTCGTTAGGAACACAAAGTCTAGAGTGGACTCAAGTATCCTTCTTCATCAATTCTCGCTTAGGAATAGCTCCTTCTTGTACTTTCTTCTTCATACGCATCATTCCGGATCGGTGGCTTGAGCAACCTTAACTTTTTCTATTAAAGTTGGCTCTGTCGCGATACTTGACATCATCGCACTTTTCGTTCAAGCATATGATCTTCTACTCAACGCGCGTCACCACGTTAAACCTTTCCAGGATGGTATTGAATAGTGTGGTCGTAGTCTTTCAATAGCTCGAGCCAACGTCATTTGCCAGCGTGTTGATTTCTTTTTGAGTGAAGAAATATTTAAGGCTTTTATGGTCTCAATATATCTCCACTTTCTCCCCATATAGATAGTGCCTCCATATTTTTAGCGCGAAAAGCGATCACTTTGCCAACTCTAGATCATGAGTAGGATAATTCCTCTCATACTCTTTAAGTTGTCGCGAGGCATAGGCTATGACTTTCCCACGTTGCATGAGAACACATCCTAACCCTTTGCACGAAGCATCATCAGAGATAACAAATCCATCCAAACCAGGATGGTATTGTTAGAAAAAGTCTTAAATAAGTCTCCTCTTAAGCTCTTGAAACTCTTCTCGCATTCTTCGCTCCAAATGAATTTTGTATCCTTCCGAGTTAGTGAGTTAATGGAGTAGCGATTCGATAAAACCCTTCCACGAATCTCCGATAAAAACCACCAAGCCCAAAAGCTACGTCTTGATCCGCAAACTTGATTTGCTCCTCAACTTTGTATTGCTTCAATCTTCACGGATCAACAGATACTCCATGTTTTGACACCACGTGCCCAAGGAATGCTACTTCCTCAAGCCGAACTCGCATTTCTTCAATTTGGCATAGAGTTTGTTTTCACGAAGCCTTTGGAGTACCAAACTTCAAATGGTGCTCATGATCTTCACGACTTTTGGAATATATAAGGATGTCATCAATAAAGACAACAACGAATCGATCTAAATATACCTTGAATACTCGGTTCATCATATCCATGAAAGCCGCAGGAGCATTAGTCAGTCCAAAAGACATGACTAAGAATTCATAATGCCCGTACCGAGTTCTAAAGGCGTCTTTGGAATATCCTCGCCTAATCTTCACTAATGATATCCGAATCGAAGATCAATTTTTGAAAAGAATTGTGCCTTTGCAATCGGTCAAACAAGTCATCAATACGAGGTGAGAGGATACCTATTCTTGATGGTGACATGGTTCAATTCTCGATAGTCGATACAAAGTCGCATACTCCGCTCTTTCTTCTTTACTTAATAAAACAGGAGCACCCCAAGGAGATGTACTAGGGCCAATGAAACCGATGTCCAACAATTCTGTAGTTGGACCTTTAACTCCCCGAAGTTCAATAGAGCCATTCGATATGGGGTTTTAGAAATGGGCTTTGTACCAGTTCAAGATCAATAAAGAATTCAACTTCACGTTCGGGGGTGTAGGCCGGGAAGTTCTTCAGAAATACGTCGGAAAGTCAATAACAACAGAATATTATTCAAATTTGACGTGTCTTTATTCAAATCCATAACATGGGCTAAGAAAGCTTGACATCCGTTTTCAATAAACGAATAGCTTTATGATTAGATATGACGATGATTGATTTTAATGGTTTAGTTGCTTGAATTCATACAACAGGTTGGTTAGGAATATGAAAACTAACAACCTTACGAAAACAATCAATTTTGGCATGATGAGTAGTTAACTAATCAATCCCTAAAATCACATCAAAAGCAAGTATCTTTAAAGAGATAAGGTCAACGGTAAGGTAATGGTGCCAACTTGAATCAAACAAGATTTATAAACAATTGGATCTGATGAAAGTTTCTCCTAACGGAGTTTCCACAGATAGGGTCAAAGTCTAATTTCTCCTGAGTCAAGTTTAAACGTTGAGCACAAGCGGAGAGATAAATGAATGGGTAGCACCCCAGATATCAAGTAAGGTATAAACTTCGTAAGAATTTATAAATAGCTTACCCCGTGATCACCTCGTTTGGGTTCCTCGCATTTTGACCACCACAACAAACGCTCTTCCGGAATCGTTGACTTTGACTTTTCTCGGGACGGTCTTTTGAGTCACCGTCCCCATTGAACTAGGTTTCGCTCTGCACCGCATAATCTCGAAAGATATGTCCTTCCTTTCTACAATTATAGCATACCTTGAACTGTTGGGCGCTTTTTGGTGATATGTCCCTCTTTCCGCATTTATAGCATATAATGACCGGTGGTCGTTCTCCTCCGTTAGAACCGATTCTTTGCTTAAGACCGCTCGTCTTCACATGGTCGTTGTTAAATCTCCTCTTTTAAAATCTCCTCCCGACTCGCTTCTTCTATTTTCACGGCCATGATTACCACCGAGTGGTTACCATTTTTGTCCGTCTGTTTCTTTCTCCGTTTGGTTATCATTATTCATTGATCTTTATCTCTGAGTACGATCCTCGGTTATGGTCCCTCGGTTGAATATACTCGTTATCTCGCTTCTAACAATTGAGCCTCATTAACAACATCCGAATAGAGAGAAAATTTATGAGAAATGAGATCTTGGACGTATCTTAGGGTTCAAACCTCTAAGAAACATTCGCGTCATACGCTCCTCATTCTCCACCAAATGAGGTGCAAACTCGATAACTCTGCAAACTTTGCCTCGTCTCGAGACACCGCCATGTGTTGTTCTGCTCGATCCTAATAAACTCCACTTCCTTCATATAGACGAACACTTTCGTAAAAGTATTTGTCATTAAATAGTTTCTGAAATGTCTCCCAAGACATCTTTGAGTCTTGGTGGATGGAGTGCGCTTCACGAGACTCCCACCAATGAGTCTCGCCTTGCCACGGAACATAAAGGTGGCAAATGGAACCTTCTGTTCCTCCGTGCATCCCAAGACATCGAATATCTTGGTAATTTGCTTGACCCATGTTTCCGCCATGATCGGATCTGGCTTTCCTTAAATTCTCGTGGTCCCAACTCTTTGAATCTTGCCATTTGTGACAACCCGTGAATTGCTATCATTTCCTCCTATATTTTGAACACGAGTCTCCTCATCCGATTTTGCATGAACTCGCAAAAAGCTTCTAAACATCCCTCGTTCATCATCTCGCTTTCGATTGAGGTGGTGTTGTTCACAGAGGAACATTGCCGACTGTTGCACGTTCTCCTCGTTGGTGAGTACAAAGGCTCCACGGTCTCATTTCCATTGTTAATATTCTCGATCGACATTCTCAAATCGTCATAAAACAAGGGTTATTTAAGGAAATCAATATATCACAAAATATCCCTATATACTTGACCAACTAACAAATAAGCTTAGGTAGGACACACTAGCGAAGGATTTACTCGCCTCCCCTCCTAGTTCTATTCCCCGATCTCCGCGGAGATCATATCCTAAGCTCGATACCAACCGTGGCGCCCCCAAATAGGTATCGTCACCCATTCCGAGTTGTCAATACATGATACGTAAACAACTACAACTTTATTATTACAACAAGAAAACTGCGTGAGTTTGAATACAAATATTATCTTCTAGACAATATCTATACTCAAATAAATCCTCATCACATTTATTGATAGATTATTTTACAAAATGGTGAGGACTACTAAACAACTCTTTCTAAAACCTTCATTCCATACCCGGCTAAAACTTCGCTATATTCTCGCCTCACGAGAAAAAAATGGAACAAAAAGGAAAAAGGGTGAGCTCAACTAGCCCAAAGAAAAGAATATTATGACTAAGATAATATACAACAAATTATCGTTAGTCTTCAACAGGAAAAATCTAATAGAATACAATAGACAACAAATTTTAAATCAATATTCGCAATGAAATAATAATTCATTAGAAGAGTTAAGTAGAGAATGCAAACTACTATCTTCTATGTATGAATTTAAAAGTTCATCGTCTATCTTTTATCCCCAACAACATCAATCAATATACATCTGAATCAAATATTCATCTTTGCACTACAGCCAAAGATATTCATCATTAGTCATGTTCATCTAAACACTGCTTCATCTTTGCACTCTGCGGCCAAAGATATTCTTCTAAATCATTCATCTTTGCACTACAGGCCAAATGTAAGACCCCAACTTATTATTAATGAAATTTAATTTTCTCTATTTATTATTTTGAAATAGTAAGGGTTGATGTGATTAATGTGGATAGTTAGGGGTAAAATACGCAAATACTTCAAAATAAGCAAGTGGTTATAAAATATTCATTGTTGTTTGGGAATATTCGTTTGGTCGTGGAATATTTGTCTTGTCGGGGAATATTAATATTCGTACGACTAGTAGCAAGACCATGTGGGGGCCCATATAACTGAAAAAGCGATTGGATGAAGAAAACAGACAAATATAAGTGGTTTAAAAATAACTACAGTAGTTATTACACAAGTTATCTTTGTTAAAATACTAAATTGGTTAAAAACACAAGAATATTTACCAGTATTGCACCAATTATTGATTCTTACGTAAGAAGGCACTACTCAATAATGGTTACGATAATTACTTGCTCAATATTTTATTGAGTTAATAATTGTCGCGTTGATATTTTATATTCATTGTTGTTTGATAATTGTCATTACACAATATTCTTCATTATCGAAGCAATAATTCATATTATCCTAATAATATTATTAGATAACATTATTGGCAATGTCTAGAAAGTTACATCTAAGGAGAGGTTTGGTCACCTAATTGCGCCCAAGAAGAAGAAATTCTTATTGGAAAGCCCCTCTTCTCTGAACCGCCTGGTTGTCAATATTGTGATTCTCAGAATATTATTTGTGAATAATTAATTATTGATTCATATGATGAGGAAAATATTGATTTTATGTGGATATAGATGGAGAAAAATTTTAATGTGACAATTGTTGAAAATTGAAATTTTATCTTTTTCTCGATAAAATAATTCTTTTAAATATATTATTATATTTTAATAATATAATAATGGTGATATTTTATAACGAATGTGGGATATATGAGTATACGAGGAGGAAGAGTATTTTTTGTTGCAATAAATGTTTAAAACATGTTAAACATGTCAAGGACCCCATTTATTGATCGAAATTTGATGATAGCACAGTAAAAATGCTGCTTGTGGATTTCGGTCAATTTCATTTGGAATTTGGAAAACTTTCTTCTGCAAAGTTGTAGAGAATTGAATTTCCTATAAAACACGCGAGATTCAATTTTCTGATAGAAGGGCTATTTATTATGAATTATTGAAGTTCAAAGTTCAAATAATTGATTTTTGTAAGTTTAAAATATTTTAAATAATAAAAACATTTTTTGTTTGTTTTGTGGGCTACAACATGTGCAAAATGAGCTGAGATCAGATCTAAGAAGGTTAGGCGTAGAAATTTTAATATATATATTAATATTTTATTAAATTTTACGCTTTGTGTTCTAAGCGTTTTCCTATAAATAGGGTGCTTAGGTTAGAATTGAAAATCACACCTTGAAACTGAAGTTTTCTCTCTATATTATCGAGCGTATTCTTGTGAGTATTTTGAGTATACTTTGAGTATTGCTATACGGCAAGTCCAAGTCATAGCCTATACCCTATTTCAACCAAAGTCTTAATCTTTCGAGGTAAGGGATGTTATTTTCTTCTCAAATGATATTATTTCTTCAATATCATTATCTTTGAATATTGGTTGGAACTTTTTATCAAATTTGGAACTTTTTCATGCTCTGGGTTACTATTCATGAGTTACTATTCACGAGTTACTATTCACGAGTACTATTCATGAAGCGTGAAGATATTTTTGTGAAATTTCTATCTTTTGGTGTCTGAGTTACTATTCACGATACTGACACTATTCACGATATCTGACACTATTCAATTTAAAAATAAAATTTCTTCTTTTGTCCAAAATATCTATTCGGATACTAAATTTGATTGTATCCATGTTTTGATCATTCTTGAATTTTACACCACTATGATTATTTTTGAGGTATTTTTTTGAACATGGATAAAACAAAGTACGAATCCTTAATCCTTAATCCTTGTCATTTTGTTTCACTTTGATTCGCTTTCTTTAAAAATATTTTTCATCATCTTCATCTTAAATGATGATATTATGGAATATCTTTGGCTCAGTAGTGCAGAAGATGAATGATTTCTGAAGAATATCTTTGGCCAGTAGTGCAAAGATGAACAGTGTTTAGATGAACACGACTGACGGTGATGAATATCTTTGGCTGTAGTGTGCAAAGATGAATATGTGATTCCGATATATATTGATTGATGTTACAGGGATAAAAGATAGAGCGATGAACTTTTAAATTCATACATGGAAGATAGTAGTTTGCATTCTCTACTTAACTCTTCTAATGAATTATTATTTCATTGCAAATATTGATTTAAAATTTGTTGTCTATTGTATTCTATTAGATTTTTCCTCATTGAAGACTAACGGTAATTTGTTGTATATTATCTTAGTCATAATATTCTTTATTGGGCTAGTTGAGCTCACCCTTTTCCTTTTTGTTCCATTTTTCTTCTCGGGGCGAGAATATAAGCGAAATGCAGTGGGGTATGGAATGAAGGTTTTAGAAAGAATTGTTTAGTAGTCCTCACCATTTTGTAAAATAATGTATCAATAAATGTGATGAGGATTTATTTGAGTATAGATATTGTCTTGAAGATAATATTTGTATTCAAACTCACAGCTTTCTTGTTGTAATAATAAAGTTGTAGTTGTTTACATACCATGTATTGACAACTCGAATGGGTGATGTATACCTATTTTTTTGGGGCGTCGCGGTTGGTATCGAGCTTAGGGATATGATCTCCAAGCGGAGATCGGGAATAGAACTAGGAGGGAGAGACGAGTAAATCCTTCGCTAGTGTGTCCTACCTAAGCTTATTTTTTTAGTTAGTCAAGATATATAAGGATATTATGTGATATATTGATTTCCTTAATTAACCCTTGTTTTATATAGATTTTGAGAATGTCGATTGAGAATATTAATAATGGAAATGAGACCAGGAGACGCTCTGTACTCACCAACGAGGAGAACGTGCAACAGTGACAATGTTCCTCCCATGAACAACACCACTGAAAGCGAGATGATGAACGAGGGATGTTTAGAAGCTTTTTGCGATTCATGCAAAATCGATTTAGGAGAATCGTGTTCAAAATACAGGAGGAAATGATAGCAATTCACGGGTTGTCACGAACAAGCGCTTCAAAGAGTTGGGACCACGAAATTTAAGGAAAGCCGATCCGATCATGGCGGAAACATGGGTCAAACAAATTACCAAGATATTCGATGTCTTGGGATGCACGGAGAACGAAGGTTCCATTCGCCACCTTTATGTTCCGTGGCGAGGCGACTACCGGTGGGAGTCTCGTAGGCGCACCCATCCACCAAGACTCAAGATGTCTTGGGAAACGTTTGAAAACTATTTAATGACAAATACTTTCCGAAAGTGTTCGTTATATGAAGGAAGTGGAGTTCATCGATTAGAGCAAAACAACATGACGGTGTCTCGATGACGAGGCAAAGTTTGCGAGTTATCCGTGTTTGCACCTCATTTGGTGGAGAATGAGGAACGATGACGGATGTTTCTTAGAGGTTTTGAAACCCGTAGATACGCTATCTCATTTCTCATAAACTTTCTCTCTTCAGGATGTTGTAAATGTGGCTTAATTATTAGAGCGAGATAACGAGTACGGTCAACTGAGGGACCACAACCAGGATCGTACTGAGATAGCGATCAGCAATGTAATAATGATAACCAAATGGAGAAAGAAACAGACAGACAAAAATGGTAACCACTCTGGTGGTAATCATGGCCATGAAAAATGTAAGAAGCGAGTCGGAGGAGATTTTAAAAGAGGAGATTTAACAACGACCATATGAAGACGCAGCGGTCTTAAGTGCGGGTTCTAAGGGAGGAGAACGACCACCCATTATATGCTATAAATGCGGGAAAGAGGGACATATCACCAAACCGGCCCACAACAGCTTCAAGGTATGCTATAATTGTGGAAAGGAAGGACATATCGCTTCGAAGATTGTAGCGAAACCTAGTTCAATGAGGATGGTGACTCAAAAGATCGTCCCGAAAAAAGTCAAAGTCAACGATTCCGGAAGAAGCGTTTGTTGTGGATCGGTCATAATGCGAGGAACCCAAACGAGGTGATCACGGGTAAGCTATTTATAAATTCTTGCGAAGTTTATACCTTACTTGATCCTTGGTGCTACCCATTCATTTATCTCTCTACTTGTGCTCAATGTTTAAACTTGACTCGGAGAAATTAGACTTTGACCTATCTCAGGAAACTCCGTTAGGAGAAACTTTCATCACATCCAATTGCTTATAAATCTTGTTTGATTCAAGTTGGCACCATTACCTTACTGACCTTATCTCTTTAAAGATACTTGCTTTTGATGTGATTTTAGGGATTGATTGGTTAACTACTCATCATGCCAAAATTGATTATTTTCAGTAAGTTGTTAGTTTTCATATTCCTAACCAACCTGACACATTGTATGCAATTCAAGCAACTAAACCATTAAAATCAATCAACATCATATCTAATCATAAAGCTATTCGTTTATTGAAAAAGCGGATGTCAAGCTTTCTTAGCCCATGTTATGGATTTGAATAAAGACACGTCAAATTTGAATAATATTCTGTTGTTATTGACTTTCCGACGATTTCTGAAGAACTTCCTGGTCTACCCCGAACGTGAAGTTGAATTCTTTATTGATCTTGAACTGGTACAAAGCCCATTTCTAAAACCCCATATCGAATGGCTCCTATTGAACTTCGTGGAGTTAAAGGTCCAACTACGTGAATTGTTGGACTTCTGGTTTCATTCGTCCCAAGACATCTCCTTGGGGTGCTCCTGTTTATTTGTAAAAGAAGAAAGACGGGAGTATGCGACTTTGTATTGACTATCGGAATTGAACCATGTCACCATCAAGAATAGGTATCCTCTACCTCGTATTGATGACTTGTTTGACCAGATTGCAAGGGCACAATTCTTTTCAAAAATCGATCTTCGCTCGGATATCATCAATGAAGATTAGAATCGAGGATATTCCAAAGACCGCTTTAGAACTCCCCATGCGGGCATTATGAATTCTTAGTCATGTCTTTCGGACTAACTAATGCTCCTGCGGCTTTTCATGGATATGATGAACCGAGTATTCAAGGAATATTTAGATCGATTCGTTGTTGTCTTTATTGATGACATCCTTATATATTCCAAAAGTCGTGAAGATCATGAGCACCATTTGAAATTTGGTACTCCAAAGGCTTCGTGAAAACAAACTATATGCCAAATTGAAGAAATGCGAGTTCGGCTTGAGGAAGTAGCATTCCTTGGGCACGTGGTGTCGAAACATGGAGTATCTGTTGATCCGTGAAGATTGAAGCAATACAAAGTTGGGAGCAACCAATTCGTCGGTGGATCAAGTACGTAACTTTTGGGCTTAATGGGTTATTATCGAGATTCGTGGAAGGGTTTTCGAATCGCTACTCCATTAACTCAACTAACTTCGGAAGGATACAAAATTCGTTTGGAGCGAAGAATGCGAGAAGAGTTTCCAAGAGCTTAAGAGGAGACTTATTTCTAAGACTATTCTAACAATACCATCCGGTTGGATGGATTTGTTATCTCTGATGATGCTTCGTGCAGGGTTAGGATGTGTTCTCATGCAACGTGGGAAAGTCATAGCCTATGCCTCGCGACAACTTAAAGAGTATGAGAGGAATTATCCTACTCATGATCTAGAGTTAGCGTGATCGTTTTTCAAAAAAATATGGAGGCACTATCTATATGGGGAGAAAGTGGAGATATATTCGCACCATAAAAGCCTTAAATATTTCTTCACTCAAAAAGAACTCAACACGCGGCGTGACGTTGGCTCGAGCTATTGAAAGACTACGACCACACTATTCAATACCATCCCGGAAAGGCGAACGTGGTAGGTGACGCGTTGAGTAGAAGATCATATCTTGGGAACGAGTGCGATGATGTCAAGTATCTGGCGTAGAGCCAACTTTAATAGAAAAGTTAAGGTTGCTTTCAGCCACCGATCCGGAGTGATCGTATGAAGAAGAAAGTACAAGAAGGAGCTATTCCTAAGCGAGAATTGATGAAGAAGGGATACTTGAGTCCACTCTAGACTTTGTGTTCCTAACGACTCGATTTGAAGTACAAGATTATGATGGAGGCACACAATACACCATTTGCAATCCATCCTGAAGTACTAAAATGTACCGTGATCTTCGACATACATTTTGGTGGAACAATATGAAGAGAGAGATTGCAAAGTTTATCTCAATGTGTTTAACTTGTCAACGTGTAAAGGCGAGAGATCCGGTACCTAAGGGTCCATTGCAACCACTTGAGATTCCGAAATGGAAGTGGAACACATTACCATGGATTTCATTCACGGGTCTTCCTACGGTTTCTCAAGGCATCAATGCTATTTGGGTTATTGTTGATAGATTAACCAAGTCTGCTGCTTTCATTTTGCCGACACGGAGACTTATTCCTTGAACGCCTTGCTTAGTATGTGCGTGAATGAGATTGTGAGTTGCATGGCATGCCAAGATCCATAGTTTTGGATCGTGACTCAAGATTCACTTCAAGATTTTGGGTTAGCTTGCAAAAAGCTATGGGCACGGATTTGCGATTTAGTTGACATACCATCCCCAAACGGACGGACAATCGAGAGGACTATTCAAACTCTTGAAGATCTATTAAGACTCTGTGTCCTGAACTTCAAGGCGATTGGGATAAGTATTTATCATTGGTGGAATTCTCCTACAACAACAGTTATCAGGCAAGTATAGGTGTGGCTCCATTAGAAGAATTATATGGACGAAAATGTCATTCTCCAATATGTTGGGATGAGGTGGGTGAAGCAACATTGTTGGGACCCGAGTTAGTACGTATGACTACCGAAAAGATTCAAATGATTCGACAACGTATACAAACGGCACAAGATCGACAAAAGAGTTATGCGGATCTTCATCGAAAGGACGTGGAATTTAGTGTAGGGGATCATGTATTGTTGCGAGTTGCTCCATGGAAGGGAGTTACAAGATTTGGGAAGAGAGGAAAGCTCAATCCACGATTTATTGGTCCATTTCAAATTCTTGACCGAGTAGGAAATGTGGCCTATAGACTTCATTACCTCCAAAGTATGTCTCGTGTTTATAATGTGTTTCACATATCCGTATTTCAGAAATATGTGAAAGACCCGAACCACGTTATAGAATTAGAACTCACGAAATAGCCAAAGACTTAACGTGTGAGGAGATACCCATCAAGATCTTGGATAGGAATGAGCATGTCCTACGCCAAGAAAGGTCATACCACAAGTTAAAGTTTTGTGGAGGAATCATGCTATATAGAGAAATGACACGGGAATTGGAAGCAGAAATGAAAGCGAGGTATCCTCACCTTTTCAAAACACTGTCGTCGTCAATTTCGAGGACGAAATTGAATAAGGAGGGAGGTTGTAAGACCCCAACTTATTATTAATGAAATTTAATTTTCTATTTATTATTTTGAAATAGTAAGGGTTGATGTGATTAATGTGGATAGTTAGGGTAAAATCACGCAAATACTTCAAAATAAGTAAGTGGTTATAAAATATTCATTGTTGTTTGGGAATATTAAATGCGACCTGCCAAGCGACCATGTGTGGGCCCCATAACTGAAAAGCGATTGGATGAAGAAAACGACAAATATAAGTGGTTTAAAAATAACTGCAGTAGTTATTATACTAGTTAATCTTTGTTAAAATACTCTGGTGGTTAAAACACAAGAAAGACACCAGTATTGCACCAATTATTGATTCTTACGTGAAGAAGGCACTACTCAATAATGGTTACGATAATTACTGCTCAAGATTTTATTGAGTTAATAAATCTTTGCGTTGATATTTTATATTCTTTGTTGTTTCAATAATTGTCATTACACAATATTCTTCATTATCGAAGCAATAATTCATATTATCTGAATAATATTATTAGATAACATTATTGGCAATGTCTAGAAAGTTTTGTCTAAGGAGAGGTTTGGTCACCTAATTGCGCGTCAGTAAGAAGAAATTCTTATTGGAAAGCCCCTTTCTCTGAAACCTACTCGGTTGTCAATATTGTGATTACGTAATATTATTTGTGAATAATTAATTATTGATTCATATGATGAGGAAAATATTGATTTTATGTGGATATAGATGGAGAAAAATTTTAATGTGACAATTGTTGAAAATTGAAATTTTATCTTTTTCTGATAAAATAATTCTTTTAAATATATTATTATATTTTAATAATATAATAATGGTGATATTTTTAAAACGAATGTGGGATATATGAGTATACGAGGAGGAAGAGTATTTTTGTTGCAATAAATGTTTAAAACATGTTAAACATGTCAGTGGACCCCATTTATTGACTGAAATTTGATGATAGCCTGTAAAATCGCCCTTTGTGGATTTCGGTCAATTTTTGTTTGGAATTTGGAAAAACTTTCTTCTGCAAAGTTGTAGAGAATTGAATTTCCTATAAAAACTCGCGAGATTCAAATTTTCTGATAGAAGGGCTATTTATTATGAATTATTGAAGTTCAAGTTCAAATAATTGATTTTGGAAGTTTAAAATATTTTAAATAATAAAAACGTTTTTTGTTTGTTTTGTGGGCTACAACATGTGCAAAATGAGCTGAGATCAGATCTAAGAAGGTTGGCGTAGAAATTTTAATATATATATTAATATTTTATTAAATTTTACTGCTTTGGTGTTCTAAGCGTTTTCTATAAATAGGGTCTTAGGTTAGAATTGAAAATCACACCGAAACTCGAAGTTTTCTCTCTATATATTATCGAAATGTATTCTTGTGAGTATTTTGAGTATACTTTGAGTATTGTTATCTACGGTGCAAGTCCAAGTCATAGCCTATACCGGTATTCCATTTAGAAGTACTAATC
The DNA here is from genome assembly GCA_020205615.1 of Panax quinquefolius. Lineage (NCBI taxonomy): Eukaryota > Viridiplantae > Streptophyta > Magnoliopsida > Apiales > Araliaceae > Panax > Panax quinquefolius. The sequence continues at coordinate 138,944,146 of CM035160.1, forward strand.
TTTCGAGGTAAGGGATGTTATTTTCTTCTCAAATGATATTATTTCTTCAATATCATTATCTTTGAAATATTAGTTGGAACTTTTTATCAAATTTGGAACTTTTTCATGTCTAGGTTACTATTCATGAGTTACTATTCACGAAGTTACTATTCACGAGTACTATTAATGAAGCGTGAAGATGTTTTTGTGGAATTTCTATCTTTTGGTGTCTGAGTTACTATTCACGATACTGCAGACTATCACCAAAAAAATAAAATTTCTTCTTTTTGTCCAAAATATCTATTCTGGATACTAAATTTGATTGTATCCATGTTTTGATCATTCTTGAATTTTACACCACTATGATTATTTTTGAGGTATTTTTTTGAACATGGATAAAACAAAGTACGAATCCTTAATCCTTAATCCTTGTCATTTTGTTTCCCGGATTCGGTTCTTTAAAAATATTTTTTCATCATCTTCATCTTAAATGATGATATTATGGATTATCTTTGGCCTCAGTAGTGCAAAGATGAATGATTTCTGAAGAATATCTTTGGCACCAGAGTGCAAAGATGAACAGTGTTTAGATGAACATGACCAATCGATGAATATCTTTGGCTTTGTAGTGCAAAGATGAATATGTGATTCGGATATATATTGATTGATGTTACGAGGATAAAAGATAGATGATGAACTTTTAAATTCATACATGGAAGATAGTAGTTTGCATTCTCTACTTAACTCTTCTAATGAATTATTATTTCAATGCGAATATTGATTTAAAATTTGTTGTCTATTGTATTCTATTAGATTTTTCCTGTTGAAGACTAACTGTAATTTGTTGTATATTATCTTAGTCATAATATTCTTTATGGGCTAGTTGAGCTCACCCTTTTCCTTTTTGTTCCATTTTTCTTCTCGGGAGGCGAGAATATAGCGAGTACGCAGTCGGGGTATGGAATGAAGGTTTTAGAAAGAATTGTTTAGTAGTCCTCACCATTTTGTAAAATAATGTATCAATAAATGTGATGAGGATTTATCTGAGTATAGATATTGTCTAGAAGATAATATTTGTATTCAAACTCACAGCTTTCTTGTTGTAATAATAAAGTTATAGTTGTTTTACATGCCATGTATTGACAACTCGTAATGGGTGATGTATACCTATTTTGGGGGCCACACTCTACCTCCCACGCAAAGATCCTTACCAGGCAAGTATCGTCATTGTCACACCCAAGGGCACCCGATATCTCAGATGTCCTCATTATCAAATTGTCCCAATCTCGAAAACCAAACTTTTGCTTCTCGATAGCCATCTCAATCATCTTGGGCGAAAGCCAACATTGCCGTGGCACGTAATCGATTCTACTCCATCATGGCTCCTTGGCGGTACACTTCAAAATGTCATTGATGATCTTCGTAATTTGTCCTTGCAATTCGCCAACGAATGATCGACATAATCATTGGATAATGGTCTTTGGGCTACCTATTACCCATAGTAGTTCCACTTTCTTACAAAAGAAGACATTTTCATTTTCCTTAACCAATGTTTTTTGTGTGTTCCCAACATCAAACGAAAAACTAATCTCTATATCTCAATTTTGCATAATAACGTATCTGTTGAATTCTTACCAACTTGTTTCCGTGTGAAGGATCCAAAAATTCCAACCACTTGATAAAAACTTGAGATGGTATTTCAACATAATGATATTGAAGAAATAATATCATTACGAAAAAAATAATATCCCTTACCTCGAAAGATCGGTACTTAAATTTGAAACCTGATATAGGCTATGACTTGGACTTGCAATATAGCAATACTCAAAGTATACTCAAAATACTCACAAGAATACGCTCGATAATATAGAGAGAAAAAACTTCAGTTTACGGTGTGATTTTCAAATCTAACCCAAGCACCTATTTATAGAAAATGCTTTAGAACACCAAAGCGTAAAATTTAATAAAATATTAATATATATATTAAAATTTCTACTCCAACCTTCTTAGATCTGATCTCAGCTCATTTTGCACATGTTGTAGCCCACAAAACAAACAAAAAAACGTTTTTATTATTTAAAATATTTTAAACTTCCAAAAATCAATTATTTTGAGACTTGAACTTCAATAATTCATAATAAATAGCCCTTCTATCAGAAAATTCGAATCTCGCGAATTTTTATAGAAAATTCAATTCTCTACAACTTTGCGTAAGAAAGTTTTTCAAATTCCAAATGAAATTGAAAAATCCACAAACGGCGATTTTACGGTGCTATAATCAAATTTCACTCAATAAATGGGGTCCAATTTACATGTTTAACATGTTTTAAACATTTATTGCAACAAAAATACTCATCCTCCTCGTATACTCATATATCCCACATTCGTTGTAAAAATATCACCATTATTATATTATTAAAATATAATAATATATTTATTTTATCGTAAAAAGATAAAATTTCAATTTTTCAACAATTGTCACAATAAAAATTTTCTCCATCTATATCCACATAAAATCAATATTTTTCTCATCATATGAATCAATAATTTATTATTCACAAATAATATTACGTAATCACAATATTAACAACCAGCGGTTCTCAGGAAAGAGGGCTTTCCAATAAGAATTTCTCCTTCTTGCCAAGCAATTAGGTGACCAAACCTCTCCTTAGATGAACTTTCTAGACATTGCCAATAATGTTATCTAATAATATTATTCAGATAATATGAATTATTGCTTCGATAATGAAAAATCTTGTGTAATGACAATTATTGAAACAACAAAGAATATAAAATATCAACGCAATAATAATTATTAATAAAATCTTTGAATAATAATTATCGTAACCATTATTGAGTAGTGCCTTCTTACGTAAGAATCAATAATTGGTGCAATACTGCAGGTGCTTCTTGTGTTTTAACCACCGAGTATTTTAACAAAGATATTAACGAATAACTACGCCGTTATTTTTAAACAACTTATATTTATCGTTTTCTTCATCCAATCGCTTTCAGTTATGGGCCCACACATGGCTCGCCCGTCGCATTTAATATTCCCCAACAATTACAAATATTCCACGACTAAACGAATATTCCCCAAACAACAATGAATATTTTATAACCACTTGCTTATTTTGAAATATTTAAGTATTTTACCCATAACTATCCATATTAATCAAATCAACCCTTACTATTTCAAAATAATAAATAGAGAAAATTAAATTTCATTAATAATAAGTTGGGGTCTTACACCGAGACTGGACCTGTGTGCCTTGCATGTTGGTGGTCGGCAATTCTTTTGCTGAAGTTTTTGTAAGTGATGTTGCCCAGCATTTAAAGTTGGAGGTGGTGTAGTTCGCCGTGACCGGTAAGGGAGAGCTGAGGGTCTGGGCACTATTCAGAGACAGTTCTCGGTTGATAAGTTTCTCATGAAGTTCATCAAATGAAATCATAGTCTCACGACCTTCAACAATGTCAATAATAGCACGGTAATCATCATCAAGACCGTCTAAATATTTTTCAATAAGATCTTCATAATCCATCGGCTTTCCAAGAGCAGCCAGTTCATCAGATCGACATTTGATAAACTGCATATATGCAGAAATAGTTTGAGAACCCTTAACAGCTTTCTTAATCTGGTCCTTGATTTGTTTGATGTGGCCTCGAGACGGGCATGCATAGGTATTGGCTAGAATAATCCAGGCATTGCGGGAGGTTTTAGCCTGTTGAATTAGTGGAACAAGAGCAGAAGAGATGGAACCAACAAGTGTACCAAACAGAAGTTTATCTTGTTGAATCCATGGCAAGTAATCAGGATTTGATGTTTCTGTATCATTAACACTTATTGTTTCATGTGGACATGGATGAGAGGCATCAATGAATTTATATAAATCATAGCCAATGAGAATAGCTTCGATCTGCAATTTCCATGACAGATAGTTGGTGGAGGTTAATTTAATAATATTCTGGTGAGAAATATTAATAAGTTGAAGAGCTGTGGTGGGATTTTGTGGATTTGGAATTGTGATTTGTTGAGGTTGAGTTTCATCAGCCATGACGAAGAATAAACGAAAGAGTAAGAGAAAAAAAATTTAAGAAAGGAAGAGAATGTTAGTGCCTGCTAAGTTAAAAATGAGGAGCGTAAAGCTTTGATACCATGAAGAATAATGGTGTGAAGAATAATAATCTTCTTACTTTTCCATTGAATAAGTAGGAGTATAAATAGCCTAATACATTTGTGGAAGTTAGAAACAAATCAGTAACTAAATCTAATCTAGGAAAATTCAAAAATCAAACTTCCTAAAGATAAAAATACAGATTACAAGATATATACAAACTGAACAGATAACATTATCCTCTAATACCCTCTAATAATTCAATTCTATATATATATATATATAGGAGATAGATGGTGTATCATACATTACTATTTTTTCTCCAACCAAATTAACCAAAATTATAAACTTGCCTTCAATAGACATCAAGTAAGAAAACTATACAATTAATCAAGCAACTCTTCGTATGTCAAAATCGTCCTGGTAAGTTTTCAATTATGGCTGAAGATATGTTTAATTCAAGTTCTACAAATTCTTCTCATGATAATATTGACATGAATAATATTAGTGTTCATTACACGAATCAATTGTATATTCACGTTTCAAAAACTCCATATGAGGGTTAAATTTTTTCTACTATCCAAGAGGCGGAAGAATTTTATAGAACATATGCACGTAGTAGTGGATTTGAAATAAAAATTGGGTAAACTCATAAATATGATCACTCCAACAACTTGTCCTACATATTTTTTACATGTAAGAAAGCTAGAAAACCAATTGAAAGAAAGAAACAAGACGTTGATGAAGTTGAGGGTAGTAAGGTCAAAAGAAAAAGAGATTTTATAGGTCGCACGATGTGCAAAGCTAGAATGTTTGTTGTTCATCTAAAGAAAGAATATACCTGGAAAGTTTCAAAAAATGAGCTGACTCACAATCATTATTTGGTGACTCCGAGCAAGAAAAATTTCATTCAAACACAAAAAAATATAACTCATGTTGCTCGAACCTTAATCGTAACTTTAAATAGCGCTGGAGTTGAGCCAAGTAAAATGATGAATGTATTTAGCATGACTTGAAGATATTTTGTTTCCTTGTGATTTGGATAGCATGTTTGGGATTACTTAACTGATTTGGATTTGGGATTCATTGTTTGATTTGGATTCATTTACATGATTTGGTTCCTTGGGCCTGACTTTTATTATACATCTGCTAGTTGGGATAAGATCCAAAAATGCCCCTGACATTTTTCCCAATGTCTACCGAGCACCCTATATTTTTTTTGTCCAACAATACCCTTAACGTTATGTTTTTTGGGTCATTCGTGCCCCTGCCGTTGACAGACATGCCATATAGACTAACATCCGTCCAAATATCTTACGTGGCTGCCACATGGAAATAATTAAAATACTAATTAAAAAAATACTAAATACTAATTAAAAAAATATTAAAATACTAATTAAAAAAATACTAAATACTAATTAAAAAATATTAAAATACTAATTAAAATATACTAAAAACTAATTAAAAATATTAAAATACTAATTAAAAAAATACTAAATACTAATTAAAAAATATTAAAATATTAATTAAAAAATACTAAATACTAAATACTAATTAAAAAAGTATTAAAATACTAATTAAAAAATACTAAAATACTAAAAAAATCAAATTACAAAAATACTAAAATACTAAAAGAACTCCACAAGTAGCAATGTCAACTAAATCGTTCTATCAACCGATGGCCACCGATCTCAATCTCAATCGTTCCTCCTTCCTCTCTCTCTCTCTAAGCATAGTAGCGATGATCGATCTATTTTTTCTCTCTCTAAGATGAAGAAGATGAACATAGTAGCAAGCCTACCGTGCCACCGATCATATCGATCTACTTTTTCTCTCTCTAAGATTTTCTCTATCTAAACTTGGTTGGTGTTGCCACGGTCTCAAAGCGGCTTATCTGGTCGATCTAGGCCCCAATCCAAGTGGCAAGGTATGAAGCGAGGTTGGACTCGGTGGCGACTCGAGGTCATTTGGGGAGGCGTCTGGGAGGATGGGTTTATATGTTTGCTAAGATTCTTTTTCTCGAGATCTTGACTTGATTTCACTTTAATCTGGGTTTATTTTATATTTGTTTTTTTGGTTGATTAATGTTTTAATTTCCTATCAATTGATGCTTTTTGTTCATTGATTTTATGTTGGTTCGGATGGTTCTTGGACAAAAGTGTTTTCCTTTAATTTTGTTGGTGGATGGTTCATTAATTATGTTGGTTCATTAAGTTATGATGCTTTTTTGTTCATTGATTTTATGTTCTGATGTGTTGATGTTAGTGGTGGTGGTGATAGTGGTGGACTGGTGGTGGACTGGTGGTGGTGGTGGTGGACTGGTGTCAAATAATTAATAATATTTATTAATACTATTAATAAATAAAACTTATTAATAAAATACACATAATAAATAAATTATCAAATATGTATAAAATATTATTTTTATACACATCAGATGGTACAGTGGTATTTTTTGTTTTAATTATTTGACACGTCAGCAAAATATGTCCAACTGTCAATTTCGTTTGTCTATTTGGCATGTCTGTCAACGGCAAGGGTATAATGGACCCAAAAAACATAACGTTAAGGGTATTTTTGGATTTAAAAAAAAGTATAGGGTGCTCAATAGACATTGGGAAAAATGTCAGGGGCATTTTTGGACCTTATCCCTCTGCTAGTTCAACTAGCGGATTGCCTGAATTTAATTTTTTTTTCTTAGGCCTAAATGGCTTGACTTGGGAGCATACTTGTCCAATAAATATTTTTATTGAATCCGCTAAATGAACTAGCAGAAGACAAATTAGTCTTTTAAATTTCAGCCCTTAATTTATGTAATATAAGATGTAGATGTTATTTACCCATTTTTCATTCATAGCAAATACATGATATATATATATATATATATATATATATATATATATATATATATACTCTGCTTCTTCTCCAATGATCGGTCCGTTGGTGGATTGGGCCATTATGGTGACGATTCATACCGTCGCCATAGCTCAAACAAATCGTCGCCATAACTAGTCTGTTGGCGGATAGTCCATTGGAGAACCTCTGTGTGTGTGAGTGTGTGTGTGTGTGTGTATATATATATATATATTGATGTAAAGTAATGTTCGAAGAAACTTATTCGTGAACATCCATTCATTCAATCAATACAATTCTCTTTATGGTATCACAGTCATCAAAAGCCTAACAGATATTAAAACTCGATCCATGGCATTTTCATCATCATCCTCAACATTTGTCGATCAAACTATAATTTCATGATAAATTATTCTCTTATTAATATATATGTTAGGAATTAAGTCAATGTAAACCACACAATAAAATAAAAAGAGATAACATAATAAAAAATTTAATGTGAAAAACCCTTAAAAGGAAAAAATCACAGACGCAACTCTGAATCCCACTATCAAAATAATGGGTTTTGCCAAGTTTTACGCCCTAAAACTTGAGGTTTCACAATACCGCGACACAACTTTTTGCACGGACTAAAAGTTGTAAAACTCTCCCACTCACAATACAACTTTTTTGCACGGAATATAAAAGCTGCAAAAACCCTATCCGTCACACGAACACAAAACTTACTCACACCTTCTCTCAACTCTTACGATGCTACATAACTTTTGATTGTGCTAACTTTGAACAAATCAATATTAAACTCTATTTATAGAGTATCCACAATTCTCCTATTTTTATTCAAAATAGGACACTTCCAAAATAAAACTCCTACCAAAATAAGATTCTTTCTCATAATTGGACAAGTATATAATAAATATTCTATTAAAAATAAGACACCTTACTTTCTATAATAACAATTCTTTTCTCAATAGATTCGAGTAGTAACCCAACAATTCTTCCCTCGACTCAAATCCCAGAATAGTACTTTAACTTCATATCTGAATAGGATTCGGGGAGTTTCCAAATAATTCCTTACTTGACTTGAATCCGCAAACACTTCAACTTTGTCACTGTCACCGTTGTCATAATCACCACCATCATCTGCATTATCTGTATTCTCTGCATCATTTGTATCCGCTGTATAATCCGCATTACCCGCACTATTTGCATCATCAACATCATCCATGTCATTGACATTACTTGCATAATAGTTATCATCACCATCTTTTTTTTGACATTATCATCTTCTTCAATAGCATCATCATCATCAGCATCGTTGTCTTCATCTTCATCAAAATTTCCATCATTTTTATTATCGAGCAACTGCAACGTCGATCCTCTATAAGCGCAAAATCTCTTATTCATCAATATCACTATGAACACTAACTCCTTTAATTTTCACTCTCTTTATTTTTCAAACCAACACAACTAATTCCCCTTCTACCTTTGATCCAATCAACCTAGCTCTGATACAACTTGTTGGGAATTAAGTCAACGCAAACCACACAATAAAATAAATAGAGATAAAACAACAGAAAATTTAATGTGGAAAACCCTTAATGTGAAAAATCACATACCAAACTCTGAATCTCCACTATATCAAAATAATGAGCTTACAATAATTCTCCAAAGTTTTACTCCCTAAAACTTGAGGTTACACAATACCACGACACAATTTTTTGCACGGACTAAAACCTGCAAAACTCTTCCACCCACAATACAACTTTTTTGCACGGAATATAAAAGCTGCAAAAACCCTCTCCCTCACACAAACACAAAACCCACTCATACCCTTTCTCAACTCTTAGAATGCTACATGATTTTTGATTGTGCTACACTTCAACAACTCAGCATAATACTATATTTATAGAGTACCCATAATTCTCCTCTTCCTATCAAAATAGGACACTTCCAAAATAAAACTCCTACCAAAAATTATAAGATTTCTCCTCATATTGGACTCCGACATATAATAAATATTCTATTAAAAATAGAACATCTTAATTTCCATAATAGTAATTTTTTTTAATAGGATTCGAGGAGGAACCTAACAATATATATGTTGGAAAAAATAATAGTCCAAGTAACAAAATTGAACATAAATGCTATCTATGGAAATGAAAGTGTTCACTTTACTGATCGAGCAACTATGTACTTTGAAACGGGCAAACAACTTGAAGGAGCAGATGCATCATATATGCAGCCCAAATCAAGACTAAACTTTCAACTAACCCTTGTTTTTGTTGCGATTTGTTCAATTTCTGGTACCATTATTCTGTCTCTTCTATCTTCTTGTTCATAAAAACTACCGGAGTGTTTTGAGACTTTTTCCGCTATCTAATTACAAGGGAAACATTATTTTAGAAAATTAAATACCATGTGAACATCTTTATTTCGTGGTTAACATCAATTCCCTTATTTTCTGTGATTTTTCTTTCTTTCTTTTCTTCTTTTTTTTTGGGGTTAAAATAGAAGATAACATTAATATAGACCTGACAATATAGTTAGTTAATTATTGGTCAAACCATATTAACTGGAACCAAATGGGTTGATTAACCATTTTTATTTATTCAGGTTGGTTAAAGTTTGAACCCATATTTTTTAAAACAAATATAATTCTGAACCGGTTAACCATTTTTCAACCCAAAAAAGTCTTGGGAACTTAATACCTACATAGTCAGCCAATAACAAATTCCTAATACAATCATAAGATAAATTTGAGCATCCCAAATTTGCAAGAGCATCTGCACAATGGTTTGCTTCACGAAAAACATGATCAAATCTGGTGAGGGTCATCCTCTGCATAAGGCATCTGCAATCATGTATAAGAGAACTTAAAGGATGAGAGTGAGAAGAGTAGTTATTAATCAAGTCCACAATCAGTTTAGCATCCACTTCCCCAGCCAGAAAAGGGATCCGCAATATGAGATTTGTTGGAAATGGGATTTGAATGAGAAAATTGACTTTACGGTGAAATTGGTAATTAATGACAGTAATGAAGTGATATATATATTTTTAGACAAAATTTGTTTAATAAATATCATCACAATACTACGTCGTTTTGACGACGGTTACACGCCAACAGAAATAACGGTCACGAATTTTTTCTATAAATAAACGGTGTGGGAAGCATTTATAAAATAAGTTTTTTCCCGTCCCGTTTCTGTGCTAGAGATTTCCGTTCCGTTCTGTTCTGTAAAACAGAGTTCCACAATTTTGCAATTCCGGTTCCTTCCCTGAAAAATCCCGTTCCTTCCCCGTTCTGCAATTCCTATTCCCGTTCTGTTTCTGCGAAAGTCCGTTTTGTAGAATCTCGTTCTCTGCAAAAGTGTTGCAGTCTCGTTCAGTTTCTCCTATCCCGTTCTGCATATTTCCCCATTTTGTGCAAGTATATACATGCATTAATTTTCATGCATAATTACTATTAGTTCAGTACATAACATAGAAATTGGTTCGTTGAATTCTTAATTTTGTAATGCTACTAATTAAGAATTGAAATTCATTTTATCTTGGGAAGCAATTATTCAATTAACCTTAGCGATCGTGGGAATAAATTTCTTTTAAGGAGACTTTCATGAATTTAAAGGACTTTGATTTATTTATTAATATTTTTACATGTTATATTTATATAAAATCATGTTCTGCTTTTTATCATAAATATATATTTATTAAATAATACTATATATTACAGATAACAATCTTAAAGTAAATTTACTTTTTCTTTAATTATAGTTTTATTTAATATAATTCTGTAATTTTGGTTTTATAAAAGTTTAATTACAGAATTATAAAACAGGAAATTGTTTTATAAAACAAGTATATTAACGTGATTCAAATTAATGAGTATTCTGTAATTATGCAACGGTAAATATTGTTTTGCATGAATCTGTTTTTCTGCAACGGTGAATCTATAGTTGGATAAGTTCTGCAACGGTAAATATTATACAAGTTGTTTATTCATCCAGTATAATATTTCTTCAGTTAATATAATATATTATATATTTATATTCTTATGTTAGTATATATATACATTTGAATGTTAAGTTCTTATTTCCTGCAATAAGTACAGTTTGTTTAGTTTGTATGGTACATGTAATATTTAATATCATTATTGGTATGGTATTCTATAAAATGATAAAAATGTTAATATATTATTAAATAATCCTATATTCAACAGTATCATTACTTGCGTTTTTAGTTTCCTGAATTTGCATGACTTTAAAATTGGTTTAATGAGTTTGTAATTTAAATCATATTAATTTAAACGTTAATATGATTAAACGGTATTAAAACTGTAATTTTATAATATTAAAATCAATATGATTTAAATGTAATATTATCTCGTTTTCATAATATTAATTATGATGAATAGATACTGTAATTGGATTTGCATGCATGTAATTGGATCTGCATGATAATTATGGATTTGTAATTCACTTTATTTGAATATCAGGAACTTTATTTGCATGATAGTTATCACTTTATTCTGGCATTAAAGTACACAAATAAACAGAATACTGACTTCGTTACTGACTTCTGTAAATACAATGTTGCATTTGTTTTTTACATGTTTGTTGAATATATATGTTATATATTACCTACTGCATGCATGTTACTCCCTCCGTCCCAAATTAATTATTCAGTTTTGATTTTTTAAAGTCAAATTGACCATTTTTAAAACTAATCTTTTTACTATTTTTGCTAAAATATAGGTGAAAAGATTATAACCAAAAGAAAGTATATACAATTTATTTCTAATCCCAATTTTTATAATTTTAGAAATATATTTATATATGCTTAATTATTAATTCTAAAAATAGTCAATTTGACTTAAAAAAGTCAAAACTGATCAATTAATTTTACGAGATAGAAATCTTATAATTGCATGTTTATATGTTTATAAATATTGCATGTTAATATATAGATATATAATATTTTGTTTATATATATTTTGTAATTGTAGTAAGTGTTTTATGTAAATGTAAAATTGTTTGCATATTAATATTACTATTCTGTTATTGTTTTTAAATTCATATAACAGTTTATTTTGATTGCTAATATATATTATTGTGTTAATATATAAATATTCTGCAAAAACAAATTTGTAAACAAAATTTGTTACATCTTGTACAAACAGAAATTTATTTCTGTCTATTTACAATTGTCACACTTGTATAACAGAAATGACAACTATAAGCACTATTCCTGCCGTGAGTATGTCTCATGGAGAAAAGTCCGAAAGATTCAATGGAACTGATTTCAAGCGTTGGCAACAGAAGATGCTCTTCTATCTCACAACACTGAACTTGGCACGGTTTCTACAAGAGGACTGTCCTACTCTTGTTGAAGGAGAAATTGACAAGGAAAAGGTGGATGCAGTTGATGCATGGAAACATGTAGACTTCCTTTGTAGAAATTATGTAATGAATGGATTAGACAATACATTGTATAATGTGTATTGTACAATTCAAACTGCAAAGGAACTTTGAGAATCTTTAGACAAGAAATATAAAATCCCAAGATCTTTGGCATGAAAAAATTTATTGTTGGTAGATTTCTTGACTATAAAATGGTAGATTCCAAAGCGATTATCACTCAGGTTCAAGAATTACAAGTAATTCTACATGACATTCATTCTGAAGGAATGTCATTAAGTGACTCATTCCAAGTTGCTGCAATGATTGAAAAGCTTCCACCATCATGGAAAGACTTCAAGAATTATCTAAAGCATAAACGCAAGGAGATGAATCTTGAAGAACTGATTGTACGACTTAGGATTGAAGAGGACAATTGAGTCTCTAAGAAGAAGAGTGGAAGAAACTTCATGGAAGCAAAGGCAAATGTGATAGAACAAAGACCAAACAACAACAAAAGCAAGCGTGAAGGCAAAGAAGCTTTCAAGGCCAAGAAGAAATTCAAAGGCAAATGCTTCAACTGTGGCATCCAAGGACATAAATCAAGTGAATGTCGAAAGCCAAAGAAGTTCAAGAAAGAACAGAAGCCTCAAGCAAATGTGACAGAACTTGAAAAGCTGTCTGAAAATGTTTCAGACATTAATCTTTCTGCAGTTGTATCTGAATGCAATTTGGTAGGAAACCCTATAAAGTGGTACGTGGACACTGGAGCTACTCTCCACATATGTTCCAACAAATGGATGTTTTCTACTTACAAACCAGTAGAAAATGATGATCAACTCTTCATGGGAAACTCCTCAAGTTCAAAGGTTGAAGGACGTGGAAAGATTATACTGAAAATGACATCTGGCAAAGAACTGACTTTGAATGAAGTGCTTCATGTGCCAGATATTCGCAAGAATCTGGTTTCTAGGTCACTACTTAGCAAGAATGGCTTTAAGTTGGTGTTTGTGTCTGATAAGTTTGTACTTACAAAGGATGATATGTTTGTAGGAAAGGGCTACATGAATGATGGGCTCTTTAAGATGAATGTTATGACTGTTGTACCGAAGTCTATTGATATTAATAAAATTAATTCTTCTGTTTACTTGTTAGAGTCTTCAAGTATATGGCATGCTAGATTAGGACATGTTAATTATAATACTTTGTATAGATTAATTAATTTAGAATTCTTGCCTAAATTTGATATTAATCTAAAACATAAATGTGAAATTTGTGTGGAATCAAAAATGACAAGATTACCCTTTCATTCTGTTGAAAGGAAAACTGAACCTCTAGATTTAATTCTCACTGACATATGTAACTTAAAGTTTGTGCAAACTAGAGGTGGGAAAAAATATTTCATAACCTTTATTGATGATTGCACAAGATATTGTTATGTATATTTGCTAAGAAGCAAAGATGAGGTTGTAGAAATGTTTCAACTTTATAAAAATGAAGTTGAAAATCAACTTAGCAAAAAGATTAAAGCAATAAGAAGCGATAGAGGTGGTGAATATGAATCACCATTTGAAGAGATTTCACTACTAGAAATTCAACGTATAGCGACGAGCTATATAGCGACGAGTTTACGCGGGCCGTCATTATAGGGTATCTATAGCGACGGTCGACGCGGAACCATCGCTATAGGGTATCTATAGCTTGACGGTCGGTAGAACCGCTTGTCGGTATAGAGGTTTTTAAAACATAAAACCCTCTCACCTCCCCCAAATCATTTCACTATCTTCACTCTCATCTCTCCCATCTCTCACCGTCCACTGGCTCCCTCGCCTCCCAATTACACATGTGTTGAAGCGGATCATTCTCCATTCACAAGATGATCTTGAACCCACATTTCGATGATTTCCCTAACTTCCTCATCATCGCCGATGCCCATCTCCCCGTCGACCCCGCCTCCGCCCTCGAGACCAATCTAGAAAACCCTAATATCCCAAAGGTCAAGACTATGTTGTTTATTTGGGTTTTGAATTTCATGTTTGCTAAATCTTTGGGTTTAATGATCTGCTCTTTGGTAATTCTTGGTTTTCTATGACCCGATTGTGTTTTGAGTTCTTGTGGCTCATACCATTGGACATGTAGTTTGTTGGTTATGGTATAAAGAAGCCGCAGATTATGATGACTATTGTTGATGACTTGGTGTCTGCTTGACAGGTCTTGTTGAGGATTATCTTCTTCTTGAGCTCGCGAATGAGTACATCAAGAGTCGTGATATTGTGGCCTTTAACAAAATATGTGAGTTTGTAGTATTTTTTCTTGATTGTTTAATTTAGGTCTTATCACAAGTGTTTGTGGTACAATTATTTTACTTATTTTATCAGCATTTGATTATTTGATGATAATGGTTTTTTTGCGAATTTCTTAAATCTATGGGATTGGCATGGGAAATTTATTGAAGAAAGATTCTTATATCCTGAGCCTAAGCCGTGATTTTTGTTTCTATTTTTTTTCTAGTATGTCAATTTTGATATTTGTTAGAGAAGTGGATTTTATGTAATGCTTTCGGTCCTTACTCTACGCCTTAGTGGTATTTGCTTGAAAACTAGAATATGGTTTGACATTTTAACTTTTTGGTGCAATATTTTACTACTTTGTTTTGCTATTTTATTTTCTTGCTGCTACTGGTAATAATAGAAGTCATATAATAGAAGTGATATAATGCTTATATTATATCTTAGAATATTGTCATGTAATTTTCCTATTATAATCTTAATCGATATTTGATTACTTCGCTTAATCTCTCTCTCTCTTGAATAGATGATTTTCAAGTAATTCCAAGGCATTGATAGAATTAATCGCTTTAAAAGTAGCCTCATAACAGAAAAGAACAATATTATGGAAGTTAGTATTTGAGAGGAAATCTTCAAAGGAACCTATGTACTTCTGCGATTATTTTTTTCTCATCTCTTGGTCTTATATGTGGTGTAGTTAAAGGTCCTAGTAGGTCGTTACAAGTATTGAATTCTATTTCCCCACGATACCAATCATCGCCAGTACATCAATTCTTTATCCCGATTGCTTGAAGATATTACGTTGAAATTGTCTTCGTCTGAAACGTATTTCATGATCTCGATTTCAAGAGTTTTGAACACGGTGGTGATTTACATTCCTCAGTTAATAAGGTTCATTTTCCCACAAGGTTTACTGATTATTCTAAATTATTGTTCTTTAGTCTTGATACTTGAGAAGTTAATTTTCTTTGAGTATTCAAGAATTGTGATGTTAACAATGCAAGTGAGTGAAGAACAACATCAAGGAAATGCCGGTATTAGCCTTAGTATTGGTTTTCTCTTAATATTTTACTTGTTTTGCGGGTCAAACTTTTCTTCCTGCCAGAATAATAGTGCTACTTAATTACAATAAAGAGATAAAACTTATTGATTTTCGACATTATTCAATTAGATTACTGACTGTTGGTGTCTCACGCAGAATTAGAAAATTTGTGCGTAATCATCAAGTGCTCGATTTAAGAAATCTTCGGATGTGAGTGATTTTTTTTGACAAAGTATGCTCTCTCACTCTCTTCTCTCTCTCTCTCATACACACATGCTCACACTCGCTTTCGCTTCACGCCACCGATCTTGGTAGAGTTAACCGAGCTTCTACAAAGAGTGTCATTAATAAGCAGGATACTCAAGAGGTGTGTGTTGTTCTTCATCATTATCGTTGCTCATATTTACATTTGTCATATTTTTGTAGCAAATTTACATGGACGATAGGTCAAGTTGGGCGGGGTCTTGAATTGCTTAAAATATTCAAGGACCATTCCAAAGAAGCAATGCATCCTAGATGATTTTGATTTCTATGAGGAACGCCGAAGAGGATCCAGAGAAAAAAGCAAGCAATGCAACGACGGTTGAGGGTGGAGTATATGTTCCTTGTGTATTTTCCGTCTTTATTATTATTTTCACGGTTGTCTTGATAATCTTTTGTCTTGGTTGTCTTGATAAGCTTTTGTCTTGGATGTTAGGGCAATTTGTAGTTTAACCTTGGTTTCTTTCTTCTTCTTTTTCATAAAATTCAAAGGGAAGGAAAGCTAATGACGAGAAAAACAAAGAAGGCTCAAATGTTGAACCAACTACCCGTAAGTCGGCAGATGTCGCTTTGCCTCAGTTGATCAAGAATCTTACTCCAGAGAAAATTCGTGTGGGTTTCTAGCTCTAATAAATCTTCACCTAATTAAACAAATAATACTACTCCTATAGACTAACCAAATGATACTACTAAATTAATTCATAATTATTGCTATCCAAACTTAATTGAAATAATTATATCAATTGAATTTTAAGATTTTTAAATTGACAACCAAAGGAAGAAGAGTATTATTATATCTTAAGCAAATTAATATTCCAAAAACCTTTATACGTTGTTATTTTCTTGTTTACGATTTTTTTGGGTGGAGAGCTTTTGGTTTATGCTTAGTAAGACAATAACAATGGTGGTGTCTTGGGCATAACTTCATATGTATAATATATACATCAATTAAAGCGTAAAAGAGGTAGCTCGTGATCAAAACTGAAGAGCAATTAAGATGGATAAGCTTAGAGCCATCAAATCTTGTGTTAATCAGAATTGAACAAGGGCAAAAATGTTTTGGGGAGCTCACTTTACGCAATGTTATGCACACAAAAGATGGATTAATTAGCAGTGTTGGTGTCATTTGAGTATCCTTCATTTTATTGAGTAGATGGTCATTGTGTAAAATATGATTGTAATGTTGTAATGATTGTATTGTGAAAGATTGTATTGTGAATGATTGTAATGTTGTAAAATATCTCTTCTTATATTGTAATGTTGTAGTGTGAATGATTTTAAATGATGTATATAATATTATTTATATTTTATTTTATATTGTATTTGTGTTTGTTGAATAAATGTGCATTATTAATTTTTTTTTTTAATATGAAAAGGCTATAGCGACGGTCATCGATCGTAGCTATAGTGTTCTATATAACACATCCCTATAGCGACGGTCACCGAAAGCCGTCGCTTATAGACATCTATAGCTACGATCATGACCGTAGTAGCAATAACTCTCAATGAACTCAGTTAAGAAAGAAAGCAAATACACGATTTTGACATGACCTATAGCTAGGTCGGTGATCATCGCTATATAGCCAAAAAGACCGTCATTATAGGCTTTACCGACGGGTTCTATGGCGACGGTCGGCGACCGTCGCTAAAACTTTTAGCGACGGTCTTTTGGCCTATAGCGACGGTCGGCGACCGTCGCTATAGGCTGATTTTCTAGTAGTGTTTGCTCTACTCATGGTATTATTCACCAAACTACTGCTCCTTATTCACCTCAATCTAATGGTATTGCTGAACATAAGAACCGAACATTGAAAGAAATGTTGAATGCTATGTTAAACAGTTCTGGAGCACCCCGGATTTTGTGGGGGGAAGCTTTGCTTTCTGCCAATTATATTCTTAATAAAGTGCCTTATAAGAAAACTCATAAAATACCTTATAAATTATGGAAAGGTCATAGACCTTGCTATAAATACTTAAGAGTGTGGGGGTGTCTAGCAAAGGTAATGGTTCCTAAACCTAAAAAGGTTAAGATAGGACCAAAAACAATTGACTGTGTTTTCATTGGTTATGCAAATAACAGTAGTTCTTATCGCTTTCTTGTTCATAAATCTGAAATTAATGATATTCATGTTAATACATTTATTGAATCAAGAGATGCATCATTCTTTGAGAATATTTTTCCATATAATGGAAATAAAGATTTAAATTCAAACAAAAGACCTTTGGATGCTACTAGTAATAATCACGAAAATATGTACAAAGAGTCTCAGATTGGATGAACTCAGACGTAGCAAAAGGGCAAAGACTTCAACGTCTTTTGGTCCGGATTTTCTAACATTTTTGTTGGAAAACGATCCTCGAACGTACAAAGAGGCAATATCCACTCCAGATGCTTCTCATTGGAAAGAAGCAATAAATAGTGAAATTGAATCCATTATGCAAAATCATACATGGGAATTGGTGGACCTTCCACCTGGTTCCAAACCCTTAGGGTATAAATGGATCTTCAAAAAGAAGATGAAAGCAGATGGTTCAATTGATAAATACAAAGCAAGGCTTGTTGTTAAAGGCTATAGACAAAAGGAAGGATTGGAATTTTTCGACACTTATTCACTCACCTGTTACAAGAATTACATCTATTCGAATGCTAATAGCAATAGCATCTTTAAATAGACTTGAAATACATCAAATGGATGTAAAGACTGCATTCTTAAATGGTGAATTAGATGAAGAAATATATATGGAACAACCTGAAGGTTTCATTGCTCCTGGACAAGAGAGGAAGGTATGTAAATTTGTTAAATCCTTGTATGGATTAAAACAAGCACCAAAACAATGGCATGAGAAATTTGATAATGTTATGTTATTAAATGGTTTTAAAATCAATGAGTGTGACAAATGTGTTTATGTCAAAAGCACTCAAAAAGAATATGTCATTGTTTGTCTTTATGTGGATGATATGTTAATCATGGGTAGCAACAATGAAGTTATCAACTCTACCAAATGGATGTTGGCAAATAGATTTAATATGAAAGATTTGGGGGTTGCTGATATAATATTAGGAATCAAGATATCTAGAACATCTGATGGAATTATATTATCTCAATCTCATTATATTGAGAAAATACTTGAAAATTTTAATAAGTATAATATAATTCTAAATAAGACCCCAGTTGATATAAATCTTCATTTAGCCAAAAATGGAGGTAATAGCATATCTCAACTAGAATATTCTCATATAATAGGCGCTTTAATGTATGTCATGAATCAGATTTAGGCCTATATAGCTTATTCAGTAAGTAAGCTAAGTAGGTATACGAGTAATCCAGGTAAAGATCACTGGAAAGCTATTTTGAGAGTTTTGGGATATTAAAACATACTCAAAATTATGGATTGCATTATACAAGATATCCAGCAGTATTGGAAGGATATACTGATGCTAATTGGATATCTGATACTAAAGATTCAAAATCCACAAGTGGATATGTATTTACACTTGGCAGTGCAGCGGTATCTTGGAAATCCTCAAAACAAACATGTATTGCAAGGTCAACAATGAAATCAGAATTCATTGCGTTAGACAAAGCTTGAGAAGAAGTAGAGTGGCTTCGTAATTTCTTAGAGGATATTCCAAATTGTCAAGACACATGTACAACTATATGTATACATCGTGATAGCCAATCAGCGATTGGAAGAACACATAGTCATTTATATAATCGGTAAGTCACGCCATATATCGACGAAGACATAATACTGAATTAGACAATTGCTCTCAAATGGAATTATCTCAATTGACTATGTAAAGTCAAAAGATAATATCATGGGATCCGCTTACAAAAGGTTTAACAAGAGAGCAAGTGGAAAAATCATCAAAGGGAATGGGTTTAAAGCCTCGTTTAAATAAGAGTCGTCATATAGTGGCAACCCAACCTAGTATTGGAGATCCCAATATCTAGGTTCAATGGGCAAATCGAACTATGTAGTACTCAAGAAAGCATCGAGGAGATATTTACTCTAACCATTCCTAAAATTAGGCAAAGGTACATCTGCCGAAAATTAGGATAAGTTATGCTTTTAATGACTTTTATATCTTGAAATACGTTCAAGTGGGGTATTGCAGGATACTCTTGATAGAAGTCACCTACGTGAGTAAGAAGGGGGCCACTTCTTTGAGAATTTTGAAGGCTGAATTCTCTAATATACTTACGGAACCAAGAGGTGTTTCAAGGCCAAAATGAACACAAACGTGAGAACCAATTATATCTGAAGAGATATTTTGTGAATTCTATTATCTACTGATTAGCCAAGTAAATCCGATAGATTTTACTAAGGCAAGTTCAAAGCCACTAGGCTACTTAACCTGATGAAATATCTTTTTTTATGTACTCGAACTAGTGTCTGCATATTCATAACATATTTTGCATATTGTAAAGCCAATTTTACATTCATGTGGGGGATTGTTGGAAATGGGATTTGAATGAGAAAATTGACTCGGGTCGGGTCGTGGTCGTGACGGGCGGGTTCGTGATATATAATTTTTAGACAAAATTTGTTTAATAAATATCATCACAATACTACGTCGTTTTGACGACGATTACACGCCAAAAGAAATAACGGTCACGAATTTTTTCTATAAATAAACGGTGTGGGAAGCATTTATAAAATAAGTTTTTTCCCGTCCCGCTTTACGTACAGAGATTTCCTGCCTGCTTCGCTTACAGTAAAACAGAGTTCCACAATTTTGCAATTCCTGCTCCTTCCCTCGAAAAATCTCGTTCCTTCCCATTCTGCAATTCCGCTCCTGCCTTACTTTTACTGCGAAAGTCCGCTTCTGCGAGAATCATTTCTCTGCAAAAGTGTTGCGGTCTCGCCCGCTTTCTCCTATCCTGCTTCGCATATTTCCCCATTTTGTGTAAGTATATACATGCATTAATTTTCATGCATAATTACTATTAGTTCAGTACATAACATAGAAATTGGTTCGATGAATTCTTAATTTTGTAATACTACTAATTAAGAATTGAAATCCATTTTATCTTGGGAAGAAATTATTCAATTAATCCTTAGCATCTGTGGGGGAATAAATTTGCTTTAAGAAGACTTTGTGAATTCAAAGGACTCGGATTTATTTATTAATATTTTCTGTGTTATATTTATATAAAATCATGTTCTGTTTTTATCATAAATATATATATATATTAAATAATACTATATATTACAAATAACAAGATTTTACTGTTTGCAGGGATGGAGCTAAGTAGAGTACTAAGGCTCACCTACTTATTTGATTAATCTGGACTTCTTTTTAGTGGACTTTTATGGTCTTTATTTTGCTGAAAAATCTCAGTTATTCTTATTCACAATGAATGAATGGTTAACTCTAGTTCAACTCATGTAATTTTTATTTGGGCAATCATGCAATTTCTCTGAGTTGTGGTGATATAGTGGTCCAATTGTCTAAATTAGCAGGCCCTTTTCACCTATACATTGTATTTCAATTGTTTCTTTTCTCTGAATTGTGTGTGTGTGTGTGTGTATATATATATATATGTGTGTGTGTGTGTGTGTGTGTGCATAAACAAATTGGGGTTTAAAATTGTTGATATGAAGAGTTATCAATTCGATCTATGTTTGTTTATGTGTTATAATATGTTTTGTAATGATAGACGAATATATATTTTTTGGCCCCTTAAGAATAAATCCTGGCTCCGTTCCTAAATGTTTGCGGAGTTTCTTTCACCCAAGATGATGGTTTCAAATTGAATTGTTATGTGGGACGTAAAATAATGAATTACACTTTGAGAAACATCTAAACAAACCTTTCTTTACTTAATTTTTTATGCACGAGTATAATAATTAAAAAATACAAATGTAACAAAAAATTTAAAGCATTTTTAATTTTTACGAAAATGTCACAAAATAATTAATTATAATCGCATTTATCGATCTTTTATTTTTCTTTATTTATAAATTATAATAATCACAATGGGTTGAAGACTTGAGGGGACATAAGCCCTAACCTCAAACCCTAAATGAAAGTAGGACAATAGTAGCTATAAATAGTGCATCCACTACAGCTCAAACTCTGCTGGTATATATCTAATTTTTGCATAACGAACAATTTCATGGAAAGTACGGGGGGACATATGATTTTTGTTCAGGGTGGGCGAACTTTTATAATTAAAATTTTAAAATATAGTAATAAAATTTATTAAATACAAATTTCAGTTAATGTCATATATTGTACACCAAATGACAATGCAAATTACATCATTTTCAATCAAAAACATTATTGTTTATCTTTGGACAATGTTAACCAAATAAAAGCATTGTTCACCAATCACAATTCAAATTAGATCATTTTCACTGAATAGCAGCCTAATTTTCTTGTCTGAAACACCTTTTGTCTCAACTTTTTACTATTGGTTGCATGCTTCTTAAGAGATCTCTTTTTTGAAGGTTGATCAAGAAGATGATGCTACACTCGAAGACTTTAATTTAGTGGCTGAGTTGATGAAGTTTCTTGCCACATGTATGGGACTAAATGTCACTTCCCCAAACCCGTATTTAGTACTTCACAATAATCATCATTCAACACATTATGATACCAACTTAAGTAAAGTTATTATATCAGAGTTATTCTACCAAAGTATGACGGCGCACCTTTAAGTTAAGTTATCTTTACATCACATTCCAGCTATTCCATAGTTTTTCATTTTCCCTTATCTTTACCAGATCCTTCTATACGATCTTGGTTAGCTGAAAACATTTATAACAAAGAAAGAATGAGCATTCAATTGCTCTACAAATAATATCATGCACAAAAATCTTTGACAATAAATAAATATTTTCTTTAAAGCATACTTTTACAGTATAACTAAACTGTAAAGAAATTTAGAATAAATCTTGAACCATTCATAATCTTGTAACAACATATCAACATTTGAATAGGTGAGAGGTCATAGCCATGAACATTCTTTTTCATCTCTTGAAAAGGTTCTATCAGAAATTCATTTATGAACCGTCTGGTTTTATGGACACGGTGGTGATCAGCCCATTTATGCTCTGTATTGATCAATACTATCTTGTTCTAAACAATATTTGTGTTCAATATCACCGCTCCCAGAGCGTATTACAAAAATTTCCCAAGGGATTGTTCATTCTCAAACTGGAATCCAAACTATATTCAAATAGTTGGACAACTTAACTCATATCACAAATATATTTTAAGACTTAATCATAAAAGAATTGAAATATTTAAGTTGTGTCTAAGTAATACCTGAACTTGCCTTGAAATCTTCCTTAATTCTTCAGTGTAACTTGCTCATATTTCTTACAGAACCAAATTGAGTATTTCTATTTAGGAAGTGTAAGATACTTGGTCACTGGTGAAATGAAAGGAAGAGAATTTTGAAGTTTTGGCCTAGCTTTAGCTTTATAGCTGAGGTTTCCTTGCCCAGTACATATATAGACTTGATGAATCTCATAAGCTATGTCCACAAAATGTAGCCAGTTCTTGCTTCTCATATGCAGACTCAGCCTATTTTAAACACCTCATGCTTATAAGATCTAATTCCTTATTTGGTGTATTTAAATACCTACCGTACACTACGCATCAGATATAATGAATTTTAAAAATACATAATGCATTCTAAAAATCCGGATAAAATATTCATAAATCATTTTCATCAAAACAGAAACTATTTATTAAATAAAAATATTTTATTTAATAAATAAATTTTATTATATTAAAATAATTTATTTCCCATAAATTATCTTAATATTGATTAAAATACATCAAATGTATTAAAATTATTTTCCCCAAATATTCACATAATAAATATAATCAAATATATTTATCACATTTCGTTCTCATATATTTTATAACGGAAATAATTAAATAAGAAGTATAATCAACCAAGTATAATAATAATTTTACTTTCTTCTTTCACAATAAATTGTCTACAACAATTTATTAAACATAATAAATACAAATCATTATATTTATCATACCACGTACATCCACATATTATATTGCACATAATCACACATACAATGCAATATAATATATTATTAAAATAAAATTTTAATCCTTTAAATCTTTATTTTATTATCTGAAACTCTGAATCGCTACATTCTTCCCCCTTATAAAGATTTCGTACTTGGAATCGTAAAACAAAGCTATTCAAATGGGTGGTGATAATTCTATCCCATTCTTTCCTCTAACTCTCACGTGGTTTCTTCGGCATTGTGGTTTCTCCACAACACATTTGTGAGACCCCAGATTTTATGAATAAAGATTTAATTTTCTCGAAATATTTTTTTGAATATTATGGTGTAGATTTGATATAATGTTATAGTTGTGGGTAGTATTTATAAATTTTGCAAAGTATGCAAGTTGTCATATTATATTCGATTGGTCGGGAATATTTGTTTTATCGGGGAATATTAGATGCAACAAGACAATCATCATGGTGGACCCCAAGCGGAATTATTGTTTGGAATGAGAAAATGACAAAAATATTTTATGAAAATAATGGCGGAAGTTTTACTGTTATTATCTTGTTGAACTACTCGGTAGTAAAAGTAAAGTATCGCGCGTGGTTGCATAAGTAGCACACCAGTATTGATTATCGATGCTTACGTGATAAGTCACCCGGTTTTATTTTATTGGTATTATTAATGTAATAAAATGTAATACTTTTTAAAGTTATTCTATAAATAGAATATATTATATTCTCTTATGCATAGTGTTGCATAGTATATACATAGTGTTTTGTATAGTAAAATCTTTTATATATAAAATATAATACTTTTATAAAGTTATTTGTTTTATTGTATAATAATTAGAATATATTATATTTTATTATGCATAGTATTTGCATAGTGTTTTTGCATAGTAAAATCTTTTATAAAGTTATTCATTTTATTAGATTATAAATAGAATATATTATATTTTATTTAAAAGATTTTGCTTTAAATATGGATCGTCGATTAAAGTAAATCAATCTCGAACTGCTCATGAGTTAGTTACTTATCTGAGACCATTTTTCTATAAATAGAAGCTCATTCATTCATTATTTCTTACAATTCTTTCACCAAACTCTGAGAGAGAGAAACTATAGAGAGAAAGAAGAAAAGTGTTCTGCTACTTCACTACTTTAATATATAGTGCTCTTCTTTCTAAGGTAGGGGATATTATTTGTTGTACTCGTAAGGGGTATTCTTTTTTTCTTATTCATGAAGATAACTTTTGTTATTCCATTCTTTATTATTATGTTGGAATAACCTGTATATGCGGGATACCCTATATTTGGTAAAATTCTTCTGTTATTCCATTCTTTATTATTATGTTAGAATAACCTATCTATGCAAAGTACCGCATACATGGTGAAATTCTTCTAATATTCCGTTCTTTATTATTCTGTTTAATATATCTCACATGCGCTCTTGTTCTGTGGGACTGATTCTATTATTTATTATTTTGTCGGAATATCTTGTCCGTACGTTTATGCTGGACCTAGTTCCATTATTTATTATTCATTTTAATATCCTCATGTCATCTGCTTTCTGCTTGGACTGGTTCAATTATTTATTATTCTCATTGGGAATAACTTTGTCTATCAGCGATTTATCGCACTCATGGTGAATCCTTATGTTATTCCATTTTTTATTATTCTATTGGAATAACTTGTCTATGTGGATTACCACATGCATGGTGAATGATCCTTCGTATTTATTCCTTATTAAATTGTGGAAATGATCTGTCTACGTGGAATACCGCATGGCGAGCGAAAAATCCATTTGCAGTTTCATATATTCTATTATACTCGGTTGGTTAAAACTTTGACTTCTATACTCCATGAAATTAGTGGAATATCTTTGATATTTTGCGCTTCATCCAAAGATCTTTTCATGGAAATATTCTTCCGAGCATTCTTGAATTTTACTCTACAAAGCAAGATCATGTTGATAATTTGGGCGTTATCGGTTCTAGATAAATTAATTTTTGAACTTGTTTTATTGAATTATTATGTCATTGTCATCATCCTCATGTTTATATTATGTTGAAAGTCATCTCATGCACAGTAGTGCATAGATGGACTTGGTATGATTATGACCAGGGATTATTCGGTATAATCATGACCATAATGTTACAAATGATGTGGAAAAAGTCCTCATTGACCCGTAGTGCATTGATGGACAGTTTTTGGTATGATTATGGCTATGGATTCTCTTCGGCCAAGGGTGCAAAGATGAATTGTTTTATGGCATGATCAGGACCGTTGATGAAAACACGATTATCTTTGGCCCGTAGTGCATGGATAATTCGTGGTCATGATACTAAAGAACATCCTTGGCCTGTAGTGCAGGGATGATTTGATGATGTGGATTATTTATTAAGCTGAGTCTCAATGATAAAAGTGATGAAAAACCTTTTAAATCATAGAAGATAGTAGATTTTATTCTAAGCTTGACTCTTCTAATTGATTGCTTGTTCCGCTGCAGTTAAACTTGATGTTTGTTATATTGTATCAGTTTAACATTGTTGAAGGTTAATGATAATTTATTCTGCATTATCTTAGTCATAATATTTCTTACTGGGATAGTTGAGCTCACCCTTTCTTTCACTGTTCTCTTCTGGAAATGAGAACGAAGGGAGGACTAGTCGGAACAAGAGTGATGGTCCTAGATGGTGCATTAGTAGTCCTCACTATTCTGTGAAATAGTGTGATAATAATTGTAATGAGGACTCCTTTTGAGTTTGTACACTCTCTAGTAGACAATATTTGTATTCAAACTCACAGTTTATGTTTTGTCGTATTGTACACGACAGTTGTATTATTAAGTTGTATTTGAATTCTGTACCATGTATCTGGCGACTCAAGATAGGTGATGTATACCTAATTTTGGTGGCGTCACAGTTGGTATCAAAGCTTAGGGATATGATCCCTGGCTAAGATGTGAGACTAGAACTAGGAGGGGGGAGACAGGGAATTCCTTCGCTAGTATGACCTACTTAAATTTATTTTGTATTTAAATTGGTTGGTCAGAGTATAGAGATAATATGTGATATGTTCATTAACCCTTATTTTGTGGCAGTATTTGAAAATGGCATCTGAAAATGTTGAGATAAGCAAAGGAGCACATGAGAATGTTTATTCTCCACAGATCAATAATCAGGACAATGTGCAATAGGATGGCGATAATCCTCCTTTAAACAACTACACTGATTAATTGACGAACGACGGTATGTTTAGTAGCTTTTTAGAATTCATGCAACATCAGGTGAAGACGACTCCTATTTATAACGCAGGAGGAAACAATGGCAACCCACGGTTGGTCACCGCTAAGCAATTCAAGGAGCTGGGACCACCGAAGTTTTTGGGAAAGCCAGAACCACTTAAGGCGGAGACGTGGTTAAAGCAGATCACCAAGATATTTGATGTCTTGGGATGCTCCGAGGAGCAAAAGGTTCTTTTTGCCACCTTTATGTTGCGTGAAGAGGCAGATCACTGGTGGGAATCTGTAAAACATACCCAGTCTGACGCACTCAAGATGTCTTGGGAGAAGTTCCAAGAGCTGTTCAGTGACAAGTACTTTCCCGAAAGCATTCGTCATATGAAGGAGGTGGAATTTATCAAGTTGGAGCAAAACAACATGACCGTGTCGTAGTACGAAGCCAAGTTTACCGAGTTGTCCCGATTTGCATCCCACTTGGTTGATAATGAAGAGAGAATGACGCGGATGTTTTTAAGAGGTTTGAAACCTGAGATACGTCAATATCTTATCTCTCATAAACTGTGTTTGTATTCAGATGTTGTTAATAAGGCTCAGTTATTGGAGCGCGATAATGAGTTAACCAAACCAAAAGAAAGTAGCTGGCAAAATGATAATACCGGTGATAACAGTCATCAAAGCGGTGACAATAAGCATGGAGGGAATCAACATGCCAGAAATGGTAACCACTTCGGTGGTAATCATGGCCAAAACAATAAGAATGGACATTTCAAGAAGAGAAGGTTCAACAATGACGTAAAGACGCTTAAAGACCAAAGACCCGCTTTAAAGGAGGAAGAACGACCACCGGTCAGATGTTTCAAATGCGACAGAGGAGGACACATCCGTCTAAATCGTCTGCAAAGAATCCAAAACGTGTTTTAATTATGGAAGAGAAGGTCACCTAGCTTGATTTTATCGTATGGTGAAGTCAATTCCAAATGGGATAGTGATGCCAAAGGATGTCCCAGACAAGCCAAAGCCGGTAGTTTAAAAAAGATCATTTTTTTTTTCTTGTGACGAGGAACCTGAATAAAATTATCACGGGTATGTTAGTCATAAACTCTTGCGAAGTCTATACCGTGTTAGATACCGGTTCTACTTACTCTTTTATTTTACCTAGTTGTGTTCAATGTTTGAAGTTAACTCCAGAGAAGTTAGACTTTGATATATCTGTTTAAACTCAGTTGGGAGAAACCTTCGTTACCTCCACTATTTATAAATCTTGTTCAAATCAACACTTTTACGTTACGTGTCGATCTTGTCTCTTTGAAAATACTTGTCTTTGATGCGATTTTAGGAATCGATTGGTTAACTACTCATCATGCTTTTCGTAAGGTTGTTAGCTTTCATATTCCTAACCAACCTGTTATGCGAATTCAAGCAACCAAATCACTAAAGTCAATCATTGTCATATCAAGCCATAAATAAAGAGCCCCAGTCCTTTCGTTGTTGACTTTCTTGTGTGGAATGCACCGAAGCCAGACTTTCTATAGGCGATGTCGTGAATGACGATGGTAAGTTGATAGGTATCAATGTGACATACTATCCAAGTCTTGGATGAGGGTCACAGTTTTGAATGATACTTCTATTGTTAATAAATTTCCTGACGTATTCTTGAAGACTTCTTAGCCTACCCCTAGAGCGTGAAATCAAATTTTGTATTAACCCCAGTACAAAACCCATTTCTAAAATCCTCAAATATCTCTTTACTTAAAACGAACGTAACATGCGCCAAAGACATTGGCTTGAGCTGTTGAAGATTACGATCATACCATGCAATATCATCGTGGAAGTGCGAATGTGGTAGCTGATGCGTTGAGTAGAAGATTGTATGCGGTTACAAGTGCGAATATACGAACCCATGTGAAGATAACGAATATACGATTAGAATCGACTTTAATCGATAAAGTTAAAGACGCTCAAGCTACATACTCAAAGCTGATAAATGTGAAGAAGAAGGTTCAAGAGGGCGTTATTCTAGAAGCAAGAATCGACGAAGAGAGAAAATCTCAACCCTCGATTTAATTGGCCCATTTAAAATCCTCGATCGAGTAGGAACTGTGGCTTATAGACTCGTTCTACCGCCAAGTATGTCGCGTGTTCATAACGTTTTTAACGTATCGATGTTACGTAAATATGTGGATGACCCGAACCACATTATTAATTTAGAACCGGACAAGATAGCAGAAGATTTAAGTATGAGAAGATACGTGTTAACATCTTGGATAAGAAGGATTATATTCGACGCTCAAAGGTTATACCTCAAGAGTTAGAATTTGAAGTGAAGTCAAGGTATCCTCACATGTTCGGCATACTAGGTACGTACGTAAATTTTGAGGGCGAAATTTCATAAGGAGGGGAGATTGTGAGACCCCAAATTTTATAAATAAAGATTTAATTTTCTCGAAATATTTTTTTGAATATTATGGTGTGGATTTGATATAATGTTATAGTTGTGGGTAGTATTTATAAATTTTGCAAAGTATGCAAGTTGTCATATTATATTCGATTGGTTGGGAAATATTTGTTTTATCAGGGAATATTCGTGCAACGACACAATCATTGGTGGACCCCGCAATAGAATTATTGTCGGAATGAGAAAACGACAAAAATATTTTATGAAAATGACGGCGGAAGTTTTACCGTTAATACTGTTGAACTACTCGGTAGTAAAAGTACAGTAATACGCATGGTTGCATAGTAGCACATGGTATTGATTATTGATGCTTACGTGATAAGTCACTTAGTTTTATTTTATTGGTAATATTAATGTAATAAAACAGAATACTTTTTTAAAGTTATTCTATAAATAGAATATATTATATTCTATTATGCATAATGTTGCAAATTAGAATATATTATATTTTATTATCCATAGTATTTGCATAGTGCCTGCATAGTGTTTGCATAGTAAAATCTTTTATAAAGTTATTCGTTTTATTAGATTATAAATAGAATATATTATATTTTATTTAAAAGATTTTGCTTTAAATATGGACCGTCAGATTAAAGTAAATCAATCTGAACCGTTCATGAGTTAGTTACTATGCAGTCCATTTTTCTATAAATAGAAGCTCATTCATTCATTATTTCTTACAAATTCACTGAAACTCTAGAAAGAGAAACTATAGAGAGAAAGAAGAAAAGTGTTCTGCTACTTCACTACTTTTATATCCAGTGCTCTTCTTTCTAAGGTAGGAGATATTATTTGTTGTACTCGTAAGGGGTATTCTTTCTTTCTTATTCATGAAGATAACTTTTGTTATTCCATTCTTTATTATTCTGTTGGAATAACCTGTATATGCGGATTACCCTATACTTGGTGAAATTCTTCTGTTATTTCATTCTTTATTATTAAGTTGGAATAACCTATCTATGAAAAGTACCGCATACATGGTGAAATTCTTCTAATATTCCGTCCTTTATTATTCTGTCGGAATATCTTGTCCGTGCATTTACGCCGGATCTGGTTCTATTATTTATTATTCTCGTCTTAATATCCTGTACATCGCGTATATTTGGACTCGGTTCCATTATTTATTATTCTCATCTTCAATATCACGTATACATGCGTTTTTACCGACCGGGTTCCATTATTTATTATTCTCGCTGGGAATAACTCAGTATACAAGATCTATCGCACGCATGGTGAATCCTTATGTTATTCCATTCTTTATTATTCTCATTGAATAACTCTTACATGTGGATTACCACATGCATGGTGAATGATCCTTCGTATTCATTCCTTATTAAATTATGGAAATGATCTGTCTACGTGGAATACCGCATGGCGAGCGAAAAATCCATTTGCAGTTTCATATATTCTATTATACTCAGTTGGTTAAAACTTTGACTTCTATACTCCATGAAATTAGTGGAATATCCTTGATATTTGCGCTTCATCCAGTATCTTTTCATGGAAATATTCTTTTGAGCATTCTTGAATTTTACTCTACAAAGTAGTATCATGTTGACAATTTGGACGTTATCAGTTCCTAGATAAATTAATTCTTGAACTTTTTTTATTGAATTATTATGTCATTGTCATCATCCTCATGTTTATATTATGTCGAAAGTCATTTGCGGCCTGTAGTGCATAGATGGACTTGGTATGATTATGACCAGGGATTATTCGGTATAATCATGACCGTAATGTTACAAATGATGTGGAAAAAGTCCTCATTGACCCGTAGTGCATTGATGGACAGTTTTTGGTATGATTATGGCTATGGAATCTCTTCGGCCAAGGGTGCAAAGAGGAATTATTTTATGGCATGATCAGGACCGTTGATGAAAATACGATTATCTTTGGCCCGTAGTGCATGGATAATTCGTGGTCATAATACTAAAGAATATCCTTGGCCTGTAGTGCAAGGATGATTTGATGATGTGGATTATTTATTAAGCTGAGTCTCAGTAATAAAAGTGATGAAAAACCTTTTAAATCATAGAAGATAGTAGATTTTATTCTAAGCTTGACTCTTCTAATGGATTGCTTATTCCGCTGCAGTTAAACTTGATGTTTGTTATATTGTATCAGTTTAACATTGTTGAAGGCTAATGATAATTTATTCTGCATTATCTTAGTCATAATATTTCTTACTGGGATAGTTGAGCTCACCCTTTCTTTCACTGTTCTCTTCTGGAAATGAGAACGTAGCTGGGACTAGTCGGGGAACAGAGTGATGGTCCTAGATGGTGCATTAGTAGTCCTCACTATTCTTTGAAATAGTGTGATAATAATTATAATATGGACTCCTTTTGAGTTTGTATACTCTCTAGTAGACATTATTTGTATTCAAACTCACAGTTTATGTTTTGTCGTATTGTACACGACAGTTGTATTATTAAGTTGTATTTGAATTCTGTACCATGTATCTGGCGACTCAAGATGGGTGATGTATACCTAATTTTGGGGGCGTCACAACATTCGCCGAAGGTATTACCTTATTTCTCAAAACTTGCTCTTTCTTATCCAATATGTGTACATGAACCTCTTCATAGGTTAAATCTTTCTCGAATCGGATAGGCTCATATTCTATTTCGTGTTAGTAATCTAGTTTATATGGTCGTAAGACCGACACATGAAATACATTATGGACATTTTCTAGTTCTGGAGGTAAGGCAACTTCATAGGTTACCTCTCCCACTTTTCTCAAAATCTCAAATGGTCCTATAAAATGAGGACTCAACTTCCTTTTCCATGGAGATACTTTTAGAAATACATGCGACATGACCTCAAAATATCTCTTCTGTCTATATTGATATGCATGCTTTTTCTGTCAATCTTAAGCCGTTACTAGCCACATTCATATCAATTTCATAATTTATGTCATTTGTAGTACCAACTCAGGTCCTAACAAACGACGTTCACTTATCTCATCCCAACACAATGGTGTTCTGCATTTTCTTCCGTACAATGCTTCGTAAGGCGGCATGCCAATACTAGCATGATAACTGTTATTGTATGCAAACTCTACCAAAGATAAGTGATCGTCCCAACTTCCTTTGAAATCCATAATGTAGGCTCTATGTGATGCCCCCAAAATTGGTCCACACGACCCATTCTGAGTCGCCAGATATCACACTACAGAAATCAAATACAAACTTCATTTATACAACGATTGAACTGTCGTGCAAAGTACAACAACACATAACACTACAAGAAAATCAGTCATTGCCGATGGCCCATGCCGTCAATGCTTGATGACCTATGTCATTTCGGCGTGATGAGGGCATTAAGCGACGGGCTATACTGTCGCCCTACCGTCACGCCCCTCGGTCAAGTCGCCCACGCTCCGTCGCTCATTGCCGGAACTATGTCGTCTGAAGCGGTATCATTATCGACGACATCTTGGTTTGGGAATATGTCATTAGCGACGGCACCAACGACGGACACACCTTCGGCAATATCCATTCTTTTAATTTTGATAATGCAATATTTTTTTTAAATGACGCCGCTCAAATATGATGACTCCACCTCCAAATTTTTTTTTATTAGAATTGCAAAATTCCCCTATTCATTTACATATACATTGTACCTGTTATAAACTAAAGAAAAACAAATAATGACAATGTACGCATATCAATAACAATCATATCTTTTACTATCAACAATCAATATAATTAGATACCAAACTCAAGTCTGTACAACTCAAAAGCTAAATACATACATGAAAGTTAAAATATAAATATAAACTAACTACTGCCCAAGATCAGGAATCTTTGTGCAATCGCCTTCGGTCCCATCGTCGGTCCCACATGTGGATCCCATCACCGGTCCCATCCTCCATAGTTTCATCAGCATCAGCCCGACGATCATCACCATCTCCTCCACTTTGCATCGCTTTGTTGCACGCCATCTCTACCCCCACGAGTCTCATCAACAAGACCCTACAAAATTAAAATATTAATAACGAAGTCAAAAATAGAGCATATTTAAATTATTTTAGTTTGAATTCTACAAGTGTTGGCGAGTTTTGCAAACTGGGCGATAACTCGGCCTACGTATATCGGAATCGAGTCCCATAAATTCTAACGCGTGTTTATTACCTACGCGGTGCTATGTGTGTGTTTACGAGTCATTCGGACAGCCGATGCGGGGTTTGACCTATTTTTTGGCTTTTTGCCTAAATGTTGGCGAGTTTTACAAATTGGGCGATAACTCGGTCTCCGTATGTCGGAATCGAGTCCCATAAGTTCTAACACGTGTCTAATACCTACGCGGTGCTATGTGTGTGTTTGCGTGTCATTCGGACAGTCGATGCGGAGTTTGACCTCTTTTTCGGCTTTTTACCCAAGTGTTGGCGAGTTTTGAAAACTCGGCGATAACTCGGTCTCCGTATGTCGGAATTGAGTCCCGTAAGTTCTAACGCATATATATTACCTACGCAGTGCTATGTGTGTGTTTGCATATCATTCGGACGGCCGATGCGGGGTTTGACCTCTTTTTCGGCTTTTTGCCTAAGTGTTGGCGAGTTTTGCAACCTGGGCAATAACTCGGTCTTCATATGTTGGAATCGAGTCCCGTAAGTTCTAACACATGTCTAATACCTACGCGGTGCTATGTGTGCGTTTTTGTGTCATTCGGACGGCCGATTAGGGGTTTGGCCTCTTTTTCAGCTTTTTGCCCAAGTGTTGGCGAGTTTTGCAAATTGGGCGATAACTCGGTCTCCGTATATCGGAATCAAGTCCCATAAGTTCTAATGTGTGTCTAATACTTACGCGGTTCTATGTGTGTGTTTGCGTGTCATTCGGGCGGCCGATGCGGGGTTTGACCTCTTTTTCGGCTTTTTGCCCAAGTGTTGGCGAGTTTTGCAAACTAGGCAATAACTCGGTCTCCGCATATCGAAATTGAGTCTCGTAAGTTCTAACGTGTGTCTATTACCTACGCGGTACTATGTGTGTGTTTGCGTGTCATTCGGACGGTCGATGCGGGTTTTGACCTATTTTTTGGATTTTTGGCCAAGTGTTGGCGAGTTTTGGAAACTGGGCAATAACTCGGTCTCCGTAGGTCGAATCATGTCCCATAAGATCTAACGTGTGTCTATTACCTACGCGGTGCTATGTGTGTATTTGCGTATTATTCGGATGGCCGATGCGGGTTTTGACCTCTTTTTCGGGTTTTTGCCCAAGTGTTGGTGAGTTTTGCAAACTGAGCGATAACTCGGTCTCCGTAT
This sequence comes from Panax quinquefolius, assembly GCA_020205615.1. NCBI lineage: Eukaryota > Viridiplantae > Streptophyta > Magnoliopsida > Apiales > Araliaceae > Panax > Panax quinquefolius. Next base: position 138,979,039 of record CM035160.1, read on the forward strand.
GTCAGAATCAAGTCCCGTAAGTTTTAATGTGTGTCTATTACCTACGTGGTGTTATATGTGTGTTTGCGTATCATTCGGATGGCCGATGCGGGTTTTGACCTCTTTTTCGGCTTTTTGCCCAAGTGTTGGCGAGTTTTACAAACTGGGCGATAATTCGGTCTCCGTATGTCAGAATCGAGTCCCGTAAGTTATAACGCGTGTCTATTACCTACGCAATATTATATGTGTGTTTGTGTGTCTTTCGGACGGCCGATTAGGATTTGGACCTCTTTTTCGACTTTTTGCCCAAGTGTTAGCGAGTTTTACAAACTGGGCGATAACTCGGTCTCCGTATGTCGGAATCGAGTCCCGTAAGTTCTAACGCGTGTCTAATACCTACGCGGTGCTATGTGTGTGTTTGCATCGTGTCATTCGGACGGCCGATGCGGATTTTGACCTCTTTTTCGGCTTTTTGCCCAAGTGTTGGCGAGTTTTGCAAATTGGGCGATAACTCGGTCTCCGTATGTCGGAATTGAGTCCCATAAGTTCTAACACGATTCTATTACCTATGCGGTACTATGTGTGTGTTTGTGTTTCATTCAGATGGCCGATGCGGGTTTTGACCTCTTTTTCGATTTTTTGCCCAAGTGTTGGCGAGTTTTGCAAACTGGGCGATAACTCGGTCTCCGTATGTCGGAATCGAGTCCAGTAAGTTCTAACGCGTGTCTATTACCTACGCGGTGCTATGTGCGTGTTTGCGTGGCATTCGAACGGTTGATACGGGTTTTGACCTCTTTTTCGGTTTTTTGCCCAAGTGTTGGCGAGTTTTGCAAACTGGGTGATAAATCTATCTCCGTATGTCGGAATCGAGTCCCGTAAGTTCTAACGCGTGTCTATTACCTACGCGGTGCTATGTGTGTGTTTGCGTGGCATGTATGCATGTTTTAGGGTTTATCTTAAGTTTATCTAAGCAATACAATTACAAATTACATAAATTAAATAAGGAAGTACATAATTTAATTGTTTTTACCTGTCGAATATGTGGTGGGAAGATGTTGGCCAAGACAACTGCACATACACAGATGGCCTCCTCCCGTACTACACCCATGAGGTCATCAACGACAGCTGTAGGATCGCTAGAGCCGTTATGCCATGGGCTTCCTGCCCGTCCTCAAAACGATAATATCTCTGCACATTACAGATTAAGAAGCTTAGTAGACAGCATAAATCAAAGAGGTAACATTATATTGAAATGGAATATAAAACTAGCATATGAATGATTGACATCCTACCCTAAACTCGCAATAATCACCGGCGTGTGCGGGTCATCCACATCCACCCACCTCATCCACTCGGGCTTGAGAATCGGTTGCGGACGATCTCAATCAACGTGTTCCTTGGCGTCTTGTCGAGGATACTACAATTGAAATTAATACATTGCAAATTACAAAGAATATAACAGAACTAAATACTTATGTTATAGTAATACTATATAGGATTATGAAATTACCTATGAGTCCCAACATGACATATAAGCGGCGCCTGGGGGGACTCCCTAACAAGCCACGTCTTTAGTCCTCATGAGGCTACGTCGATCACCTATGTAGTGAAATACATCAATATTTATATAAACGAATATAATGTCAATAAAATATTAAAAAAATAATAATAAGATGTATCCCAACAAAACATGTAATTATACCTGACGATCCGGCCTGATCATCACGCGTAGAATTGCCATGGCACCCACGACCTGCACGCCCACCACGATTGCCATGTGGTGTGCGCGCCATCCATATGTAGATTGTCAAATCATAAAAAAAAATATTATTAAACATTCGTAAATACTATATTTGTGAACAAAGAGGATAACATACAGATACAACTAAAATAATGCAACATAAATAGTAACCTAAAAGGATACAGCATAAATAGTAAGCTAAAACAACTAACACCTTATTTAGTAGATTAATATAAGTTGAAGATAATGATTACAATACTACAATAGAAATTGAACTCTTTCCTAGAACAAAATGAATACTATCTTGAGAATGAATTATGAACCACAATAAAAGAAATTAATTCATCGATTCTCATGAGTATACAAAATCAAAGACTACATATTAAAGAATCCTCTAGAACATATTTAGAATAACGCAATGCTGCCATTTTAATTAAGCAACAAAATGGAAACAAAGGCATGGTAATTTATATTGAGAAAGCATTATATTCGTTTCAAATAAATGTATCTCAATAACATAGATGTATCTCAACCAAAAGTACACATGTTATACTTTCCAAAGTGGACTGAAATTTTATATTAAGTGTTATACTTTCCAAAGTGGACTGAAATTTTACGGATCAAAAATAAGTTACGGATCAAAAATGGCAACTTTCCAAAGTGGACTGAAATTTTATGGTTCTTTGGAGTAAAAACTATTTTTGATTTCCTTTGACATAAAAGCTCATCAACACATAAAATGACCATGTCTAACCATAAAACATCATATAACATATAGATCTACCATCATATGACTCAGAAATATAAACTCATCCTTTGATCTAAAACAACCATAGACAATCACATAAATCTAACTAGGGTTTTGAGATAGTAAACACACAAAATCACTACAAACTTCTAATTTTCCTTGCAATTCCCTAATATACATATTACATGAAAATAATACTTAACTATAGACATGATGTATTAATCCATCAGTCCTGCATATGCTTGATGAATGGGAAATTGAGTAGATGTTTTGTGTTCTAAGTATCATTTGAAGCTCAATTCTAAGTTCTATCACCCAGAATGTTGATTAGGACGTTCACAACATAAATAGAAAAAGAAAACAAGGTGGCTCGTATCAATCCCATACTCCCTAAAATAAAGGAAAAAAAGATGTACACATTCGGTTAATCACTAGAAGTGTCCATTATGGATTGTAGGTTTCTTGCAAAAATGATGTTTAAAGAGTAAATATCATTTGTGATGATTACTTCTCATTTATGATTAACCGCTTACTTGTCTTTGGTCATGCGACCTTAAAATGCTAGATAATACAAAGGAATACGTTAGCTTATTGGATGTCAAATCATGCATTGCTTTTTATCAACTAGAGCATATAATGAACTAATGAAGGTATCCATCAAATAGTAAGTGTAAGGTCATATATGTTACTGCAAAGTAAACCTGTCAATAGGTGTTAGTCCATGTATGATGCAAGGTAGAATCACTTTATTGATATTATTTTTCCACCTGTTTAATCTTTGATTTATTTAATGGCATCTAATTTGCTATAGTTAAGTGTAATATGAACTGACAAACATATTACATGAAAATATTTCAAATAAACATATATACATGAACTGACATACATACTACTCCAAAAAAACGAGACGAGATAAAAGAAAAACTTACACAAAAGAGAGAGATGCATAGAAGGTCAATGTTTGTTGCTTACTGCCCAAAACAAGACATACAGGTATTAGGAAAAAAACCCAAATTAAACCCTAACATAACTAAATTGAAACTTATATACAAATAAAACCTTAAAAAGAAGAAAAGTACAACTTACTAATGGAAGCCAACAATAAGAAATGTAGAACCAGAGCTGAGAGGGAACGAAAATTGGGGGGAGATTGTAACAGTGTATCAGACCAAAGAAAGGGGAGGAGAAAGGGGGAGGCCAGACGGTGGAGGACCGACGGCGACTAACAACGGCGAGAATCAACGGCACAGTGATGGCGAGAGAAACAGAGGGAAGGAACAGAAACGAGAGGGAAAGAAAATGGAGAGGAAAAAGAAATTGAATCTGGAATTAAAAATAAGACCTCATTCTCGATGGTGTATCCCGTCGTTCGAGTACAGTTGCCAGTGAGTCATTCTCGATGGCGAGGTCGTCGTTATTGACATCTATAACCGTCGCCAATAAGTTTTCCCTCCACCGCCAAATTTTCGCACCTATTTTTTCCCTGGGAAAGAGTTATTAGCGACGACACCCATTAGCGACGGTGTGTGTCCGCTTAAGATTAATCATTCATTCTTTATGGCACGTGCTGCCGCTACTGACTCTCCGTGCCTATGACATGTTTTTTTGTAGTGTAAGATGTGAGTTTTAATACAAATATATGTAACTCTCATGGTGCCTCGACTACAACACCTTACAATGATACTTTACATAAAAGTACAATCAATAATTGTTTTAAAAATTAAAATCTTTGGAAAAAGCTCAAGGAAACCTTCGTACATGGGAGGCCATGTGTGACGCCCCCAAAATAGGTATACATCACCTATTATGAGTCGCCAAATACATGGTACAAAATATAAATACAAATACAATTTAATTATACAACTGTCGTGTAAAGTACAACAAAACATAAGCTGTGAGTTTTAATACAAATATTGTCGTCTAGACAATATACAAACTCAAATTCAATATTATTACATTTATTTTCCACTATTTCACTAAATAGTGAGGACTACTAATGCTATCATCTGGTCCGACTAGTCCCTGCTACGTTCTCATTTCCTGAAGAGAATAATGAAAGTAAAAGGGTGAGCTCAACTATCCCAGTAGGAAATATTATGACTAAGATAATGCAGAATATATTATCATTAGCCTTCAAAAGTGTTAAACTGATACAATATAACAACCATCAAGTTTAACTGCAGCGGAACAAGCAATCCATTAAAAGAGTCAAGTAGAGAATAAAATCTACTATCTTTAATGATTTAAAAGGTTTTTCATCACTTTTATCGCTGGGACTCAGCTAATAAATAATCCACATTATCCAATCACCCCTTGCACTACGGCCAAGGATATTCTTTAGTATCACGACCACAATTATCCATGCACTACTGGGCCAAGAATATTTGTGTATTCAATAATGGTCATGATCATGCCAACAATCGTCCATCAATGCACTACGGGCCAATGAGGACTTTTACCACATCATTTGTAACATTACGGCCAAATGATTACAATCAATAATCCTCGGTCATAATCATACCAAGTCCATCTATGCACTATAGGCCACGAGATGACTTTCAAAAAATATAAATATGAGGATGATGACAACGATATAAGAATTCAATAAAACAAGTTCAAGAATTAATTTGTCCAAGAACCAATAACGTCCAAATTGTCAACATGATACCGCTGCGAGAGTAAACTTCAAGAATGCTCGGAAGAATATTTCCATGAAAAGATATCTTTGGATGAAGCGCAAATATCGAGGATATTCCACTAATTTCATGGAGTATATAAGTCAAAACTTTAACCAACCGAGTATAATAAGGAATGGAATAACAAAAGAAATCACCGGGCATGCGATAGATATACACAGCGAGTTATTCCAATGTAATAATAAATAATGAATCATCAGTCCAAAATGCACGTATGGATATTCCAATAGAATAATAAAGACGGAATCAGTCCCGGCGTAAAACGTCTGAACAAGATATTCCAATGTAATAATAAAGACGAAATCGGTCCCGTGAACGCATGCGCGGGATATTCCAATGTAATAATAAAGACGGAATCAATCCCAATTAAATAAAAGCGCCAAACAAGATATTCCAATGTATAATAAAAAGACGGAACCAGTCCCGTAGAACCTGTATGGATGTTCCAACGAAATGATAAAGAATGGAACAACGTAAGAATTTCACCAAGTATAGGGTAGCCACGTATCTGAGTTATTCCAATGTAATAATAAAGAATGGAATAACAGAAGTTCTCTTCATAGATAAGAAAGAAATATTACTCCCTACCTTTAGAAAAACTGGATACTGGAATAGTGAGGTAGCAGACTTCTCTTCTTCTTTCTATAATTTCTCTCGATAATAATCGCTCTAAAGCTTTTGTGAATTGGTGAGAAATGAAGGAAGACTGAGCTTCTATTTATAGAAAAATATAGTTTCGATAATTGCACGTTTTGGGGCTCGAAAAATTTCAATACAATACCTCCAACTTTTCCTTTATTTTTAATTTAGTCATGGAAGTATTATCAAACTTGCACCACCACCCCTAATAATAAATAATATGATTCAATAGTAAATTATGTGAATCAATAGTTCTAGACATGTGAAAATACGAATTACAGTATAGTACCTCCATCTATACCTCCATTTTTAACTTAGTCATACAAGTATTATCAATCTTGCACCAACTCCCCTAATAGTAACAAGAATGTGAAACAATAGTATACACATGTGAACAAATAGTTATAATCATGTGAAATAATAGCAATCAATTGCTCATTTATCCGGTTAAATACCCGATTGGTCAATATAACCTCAAGACATCAATTATTATCGAAATAATTATCGATTTTCACTAACTCAAATAATTCCAACACAATGAAACCATTTTTATCAAAAATATAAATTTTGAAATTTTGAAGTTTGACTTTTCCCGAAAAAAGTCAACTGTTGACTTTTTGACCAAATAGTGAATTTCAGAAAATTTTGTGTTTATAGACTATTTTTACTAATTTCATCATTCCGGACTCAAATATCACGTCCGCGTCTCTAAATTCAAATCCGAACACAACTTCAATTTTAATAACATTCATCATTAATATTATAACTCACAATATTTATCAACCAGTGTCGCTCCTCGGAAAGAGGGAATTTCCATAAGGATTTTTCCTTATCAGTGCCATGAATTAAATGACCAAACCTATCCTTAATGAACTTCTAGACATTGTAAATATTGCAATTTAATAATATGAATAACTTTGTCGCCTCAATTATTGATTTAATAAAATAACATATTATGTAGATGATACTTATAATAATAATCAAATCAATAATATGAGAGATATGATGCAACAAATTACTATAGCAATAATTGAGTATAAGCGAAGTGACTTTTCACGTAAGCATCAATAATTAATCTGGTGTACTACTATGCAACCACGCCAGACATTACTATACTTTACTACCGAAGTAGTTCAACAGCTTAACGGTAAAACTTCCGCCGTTATTTTCATAAAAAATATTTTTGTCGTTTTCTCGATCAAATAATAATTCCGTTAATGGGGTCCACCAATGATTGTCTTAGTTATCACGAATATTCTCTGTTAAAAGCGAATATTCCCTGACCAATCGAATATTATATAACAACTTGCGTACTTTGCAAAATTTATAAATATTATCCACAACTATAACATTATATCAAATCCACACCATAATATTCAAAAATATATTTCGAGAAAATTTAATCTTTATTCAAAAAGTTGGGGTCTTACACCATGCATCTAAGTTATGATAGATATCATATGACTCAAGAATTATCCTTGGTTGACCCAATAGTCCCCAAAGAAAAACGAGCAGATTACTATCATGTTCTTTCCAATGGTGAGTCTTCTCTTGACATATAATTATCTCCATTGTCTCCAATTGAGAATTATACTTCAACCAAACTCCAAGATTATATAGGTAGTGCTCGTAAATATACTCAGCAAGTGGATGTGCACTGTAAGACCCCAACTTTTTATAAATAAATCAAATTTTCTCTATTTATTATTGTGATTAATAAGGTGTTAAATTGTTATAATGTTTTGGTTATGGGTGAAATGTGCAAATTTTGCAAAATAAGCAAGTGGTTATAAAATATTCATTGTTGTCGGGGAATATTCATTTGGTCGTAGAATATTCTTGATGTCGGGGAATATTCGTACGACGGCGCAGCCATTTGTGGGTCCCATAACGGAAAACGGTCGGATGAAGAAAATGACAAGTTTGAGTTTTAATAAATAACGACGTAGTTATTACCGTTAACACTGTTGGAATACCCGGTGGTTAAAATACAGTAATACGCGTGGTGGCACAGTAGCACACGATATTGCACATGATTTTTTGAATTATTGATTTTTACGTAAAAGAAGCGCACTTACTCGATAATTGTTACGATGGTATTGTTCAATATTTTATTTTATTGATTCAATAATTACTACGTTGATATTTTATATTATTGTTGTTTCAATAATTGTCACCGCACAAGATTCTCCATTATCGGATCAATAATTCATATTATTTGAATAATATTGTTACAGAGCATTATTGGCAATGTCTAAGGAAGTTCTGTCAAGGAAAGGGGTTTGGTCACCTAATTGTGCGCCAGTAAGGAGAAATCCTTATCGGAAAGCCCCCTCTTTCCTGGGAACGACCTGGTTGTCATAATTGTGATTCTGTAATATTATTTGTGAATAATTAATTATTGATTTATATGATAAAGAAATATTTATTTTATGTGGATATAGATGATGTATATATTTATTGTGGTTATAAATGAAGGAATTAATGTTGAGGTGTTTAATTTTATCAGTATTTTGTCAGAATGGAAGTTTTGAAAATCGTCCGTATGTGGATTTCGGTTATTTTTCGTTTGGAATTTGGAAAAACTTAAACTTACAAAGTTGTAGAGAATTTAATTTATTATGGAATAGACATGAGATTCGAATTTTTCTGATAAAAGGGCTATTTATTATGAATTATTGAAGTTTCAAAAATAAATGTTTTTATTAAAAATATGGTGGGGCCCACTTTTGGTTGGTGAGAAATGAAATGTGTTGGAATTTATTTTCAAAAGTGGTGGGCTTGAATAGTAGCAGGTAAAGCCACCAGGTAGCAGGTTAGTCTGCTATGGCGTTCTAAGCATTTTCCTATAAATAGGGTGCTTAGTTAGAATTTAAAATCACACCAGAAGCAAGTTTTCTCTCTTTTTCTCTCTATATTATCAAGCGTAATTTGTGAGTATTTAGATACTTTGTGAGTTGCTATTCATCAGTGCAAGTTTCCTTTCATCTTATCTGATATTTCGATCGTAAGATCATTATTTTGAGGTAAGGGATGTTATTTTCTTCCTAATGATGTTATTCTTTTAATATCATTATACCGAAATATTGGTATGGATTTTATTATGGAATTTCTACATTTTTGTATCGGGGTTACTATTCACGTATATGGCACTATTCACAAATACGGCACTATTAACCGAAAAATGAAATTTTCATCTTTTTGTCCAAGATGTCTATTATGGTTACTATCTTTGATTGTATCCATGTTTTGATCTTTATTTTTGGAATTCTGCTTCACAATTGATTATTATGGAGTATTTTTGAACTTGGATAAACTAAAGTACGAATCCCTAATCTTTGATCTTTTATCTCACTGGATTCATTTTCTTTAAAATATTTTTCATCATCCTCAGTCCTAAATGATGATATTACTGAATATCATTGGCCTGTAGTGTAAAGATGAATGATTAAATGATGAATATCTTTGGCCTGTAGTGCAAAGATGAATGATTAACTGATGAATATCTTTGGCCCGTAGTGCAAAGATGAACAGGTGTTGAGATGAACATGACCAACTGGTGATACAAATGAATATCTTTGGCCTGTAGTGCAAAGATAAATATTTGATTCAAGATATATATTGATTGATGTTACATGGATAAAATATTGATGATGGACTTTTAAATCTTAGAAGATAGTAGAATTCTTTCCCTACTTGACTCTTCTAATGGATTGTTGTTTTCGCTTCACGATTGTTGATCTAAAACTTGTTGTCTATTATATTTTATCGATTTTTCCTCGTCAAGACTAATGATAAATTGTTGTATATTATCTTAGTCATAATATTCTTTACTGGGCTAGTTGAGCTTACCCTTTTTCTTTTTGTTCCATTTTTCTTCTCAAGACGTGAGAACATAACAGGAACTAGCCGGGGTTTGGAGTGATGGTTCAGGATAGTTGTTTTAGTAGTCCTTACTATTTTGTAAAATAGTGTATCAATAATTTTAATGAGGACTCCTTTTGAGTTTGTATACTGTCTATTAGACAATATTTATATTCAAACTCACAGTATATATGTGTTGTCGTATTTTGCACGACAATTGTATTACTGAAGTTGTATTTGTTTCTGTACCATGTATTTGGCAACTCAGAATGGGTGATGTATACCTATTTTGGGGGCTTCACATGCACAACCTTGTCTTATGATAACACGAAGTCGTATGTCATTAGACATCTCGTATGATAGTGGAAAAACACCCTTCCAAAGTTGGGTTTGCCTCACTCTATTTGATTCACCAAATATAACTATTAAATGTCGTATAAAAATACAACACACTTATCTAAAGTTCTCAATAAAATTATTTCTATACTATTTAAGGAGAACCTCAACAGCTATAGTTCACCGTTCTAATCCCCTGTTACCTCCGCTCGACCCAGCTACACTCTTATTATCTGAAAGGAATTGTGAAGTAAAAGGGTGAGCACAACTAGCCCAGTAAAGAATATCATGACTAAAGATAATTAAATTATCAATAGCCTTCGTCAGTAATAAATCAGAGATTTAGAACATATGGTAGGTGATAAAACTTTTCAACCATAGTTGCAGCGAAACGAGCAATCCATTAGAAGAAACAAATAGACCATAAAGTCTATTATCTTCTCCATGTTAAAAGTCCACTAACAATGTTTTATCCCTGTAACATCAATCAACAATTCCTGTTCACAATCATGTGAATAACTCATAATCATAATTATGGTTCTAAATTCCTCTTCGAACCCAAGACGAAGATAATTTTCATCACCTGTCTTTACCTGAAACATCAAAGATCGTGGTTATACCAAATCACAGTTCCTGTTCATAATCATACTAATAAATTTATATATGCACTACGGGCCAAAGATAGTCATTAACAGTTCATCCTTACACTACAGGCCAAAGACATGCAACTGTATTTTAGAAGAGTCAAGTAGAGCATGATATCTACTATCTTTTACGAATTAAAAGTTTATTATCAATATTTTATCGCTGAGACTCAGCACAATACATAATCCACATCACCGAAATATCCATGCACTACAAGCCAAGGATATTCATTAGTATCACGACCACGAATTATCCATGCACTACGGGCCAAAGATAATCATGTTTTCATCAATGGTCATGATCACGCTATAAAACAATTCATCTTTGCACCCTTGGCCGAAGAGAACCCATGGTCATGATCATACCAAAAACTGTCCATCAATGCACTACGGGCCAATGAGGACTTTTACCACATCATTTGCAGCATTACTATCATGATTATACCGATTGATCCCTGGTCATAATCATACCAATCAACAGTCCATCTATGTACGTAAGCCAAAGATGACTTTCATCACAATATAAGCATAGGGATAATGACAATGATATAAGCATTAATCAAACGAAATCAAGGATAAATATTAAAGACTTTAAATTTATCCAGAGTTTAAAAATATTCAAATTGTCAACATGATACTGCTTTGTGGAGTAAAATTCAAGAATAATATTCATGTATCAAAAATAATTTGGACAGAAGAGAAATATATTTTTTGGGTGAATAGTACTCCGTGAATAGTACTTCGAGAATAGTACCTCGTGAATAGTACCTCGGTATAAAAAGTGCCCCAATACCCGAGTGAATAATATTTTAGTAAATAATAACTGGGTGAATAGTAACTCATGAATAGTACTCCAGCACGAAAAGTGTCCCGAATACCCGAGTGAATAATATTCGAGTGAATAGTAACCCATAAATAGTAACTCGTGAATATTACTCCGTGAATAGTACTTATAAAAGGAAAATACAACAGAAAATAATATTCCATGACGAGTACAAAAGAAATGATATCTCATACGAGTATAATAGAATATATGAAACTGCAAATGGATTTTCACCCGCCATGCGGTAATCCACGTAGACAGATCATTTCCATAATTTAATAAAGAATGAATACGAAGGGTCATTCACCATGCATGCGGTAGTCCGCGTAGACAGGTTATTCTAACAAAATAATAAAGAATGAAATAACAGAAGAATTTCACCATGCATACGGTAGTCCGCATAGACAGGTTATTCCAACAGAATAATAAAGAATGGAATAATAGAAGAATTTCACCATGCATACGGTAGTCTGCATATATAGGTTATTCCAACAGAATAATAAAGAATGGAATAAGAAAAAAATTTCAACATACATATGGTAGTCCGCGTATACAGGTTATTCCAGCAGAATAATAAAAAATGGAATAACAAAAGAATTTCACTATGCATACAGTAGTCCACGTAGACAGGTTATTCCAGCAGAATAATAAAGTATGGAATAACAACCCTTTCGAGTATTGAAAGAAAATAACTCTCTTCATGAATACGAAAGAAATAATACCATTTACCTCAGAAGAAGACTGGATACTGGAATAGTGAAGTAGCAGACTTCTCTTCTTCTTTCTCTCTATAGCTTCTCTCTCTATAATTGCTCTTGTGAGTCTTAGTGAATTGGTGAGAATGAAGGAAGAAACTTCTATTTATAGAATAATATAGTTTCGATAATTGCACGTTTTGGGGCTCGATACAGTATAATACCTTCATCTTTTCCTTCATTTTTAATTTAGTCCTGCAAGTATTATCAAACATGCACCACCTCCCCTAATAGTACATCATGTGAATCAATAGTTCTATACATGTGAAAAAAATAATTACAGTATAGTACCTTCATCTATACCTCCATTTTTAATTTATTTATGCAAGTATTATCAATCTTACACCACCTCCCCTAATAGTACATTCATGTGAATCAATAGTACACACATATGAACAAATAGTTATAAACATGTGAATTAATAGCAATTAATTGCTCATTTATCCGATTAATTACCCGATTAGTCAATATAACCTCCAGACGTCAATTATTATAGGAATAGATGTCGATTTCCATTAACACTAATAATCTCAACACAATGGAAACATTAATTTCATCTTTAATTAACACGAACTTATTCATCAATAATATTATAACTCACAATATTTAATAATCAGATCATTCACAGGAAAGAGGGGGCTTTCCAATAAGGATTTCTCCCTAATAGCGCGCAATTAGGTGACCAAACCTCTCCTCGACAGAAATTTCTAGACATCGGTAATATTGCAAATAATAATATAAATAACTTTTTCATCTCAATTATTGATTTAATAATAATAAATACTATGCAGATGATACTGTGATAATAATTGAATCAATAATATGAGAGATATTATGCATCAATTACTGTAGCAATAATTGAGTACAACTGAGTGACTTCTCACATAAGCATCAATAATCAATACGATTATGCTACTATGCAACCACACGATATTATCGTACTTTTACTACTAACCGGTAGTTCAACAGTTTAACGGTAAAACTTTCGCCGTTATTTTTATAAAAAGATAATTCTGTCATTTTCTAACTCCGATAGTTATTCCATTGTGGGGTCCACCAATGATGGAGTCATCGTACGGATATTCCCTGATAAAAAGAATATACCCCGACCAAACGAATATTCCCCGACACAACGAATATTTTATATCAACTTGCTTACTTTGAAAAATTTTCAAATATCACCTTTAACTTTAACCTTTTTTTAATTTAACCATTTACTAAATAGAATAACAATTATCAAAAAATTGAATACTTTTATTTCATAAAATTCAGGGTCTTACACTCTAAGCATATCTTCTAGAGTTTGTGTCGTTCTTTCACTCTGTCCATCAGTTTGAAGATGATAAGTTGTACTTAACCTCAACTGCGTATCCATATTCTTTTGCAGACTTTTCCAAAATTTTGAAGTAAATCTTGGATCTCTGTCTGAAAGAATCGACAAAGGCACTCCATGTCGAGAAACAATTTCTTTAATATAAAGTCTAACTAGTTGATCTAGACTATATCTGATCTTTATTGGTATATAAGAAGTGTGATGATTTTGTCAATCTATCAACTATGACCTATATTAATGCATTAAATTCTTTTTGTGTTCTCGGAAGTCCCACCACAAAATCCATTATGATGTTCAACTTTAACTTGTTAACATGTCAAACATCTACTTACGTATTCTTCAAATTCTCTTTTCATACTTGGCCACCAAAAATTCCGTCGAAGATTTTGATACATTTTGGTACTACCAGGATGTACTGTGTTTCTCGAACAATGAGCTTCTTAAAAAATCTCTTCTTTCAGTTCCAAATTCACTAAAACCCAAATTCTTCCTTCAAATATGATAACTCCGTCATTGTCAATTTTAAACTTATTTTCGTTTCCTTCTAAGATCCTCTCCCTTAACTTCTCACACTCCTCATCTTTGAATTGTGCTTCTTTGATTCTATCCAATAGAGTTGGACAAGTCTCTGTTGAATATGATTTTTCCTTTGATTCATATGGAAATCTAACTTCTAACTTCATTCTCTCCATTGTTGTTATTAGCTCGTTCTGAGCAGTTAATACCATCAATTTCTCACGACCTTTCCTACTTAAAGCATCGGCTACCACATTGGCTTTTCCAGGATGATAAAGGATTTCACAATTATAATCCTTAATCAATTCCAGCCATCTTCTTCGTCTTGTGTTCAATTTTTTTTGTGTGAAGATATATTTTCAGACATTTATGATCTATATATATTTCACATTTCTCTTCATACAAGTAATGCTTCCAAATTTTTAAGGCAAATACCACTTCTACAAATTTTAAATCATGAGTAGGATCGATATCTCTTTTCATAATCTTTCAATTGTCATGACGTGTATACGATAAATTTCCCATGTTGTATAAGCATACATCCGAGTCCCTTATGCGACGCGTCACTATATACGACAAAATTCCCTGTTTCATCAGGTAAGGACAACACGGACGCATTACTCAATCTTTTCTTGAGTTCTTGGAAACTCTTTTCACATTTTTCAGTCCATACAAATTTTACTATTTTCCTTGTCTGGTTAGTTAACGGAGTAGCTATCTTTGAAAAATCTTGAATGAATCTTTGACAGTAACCTGTTAACCCTAGGAAACTACGCACTTCAGTTAGCGTCTTTGGTTGTTCCTAATCCATTACTGCCTCCACTTTTGCTAGATCTACAGATATTCCCTCTTTATCAATAATGTGACCCAAAAACTGAACATTTTCTAGCCAGAATTCACACTTACTAAATTTTGCATATAACTTTTTCCTTTTCTTAGTGTCTCCAACACTATTCTCAAATGGTCTGCATATGATCATTCTGAGTCTTTGAGTAGATCAGAATATAATCTATAAACACCACTACAAACTTATCCAAGTATAGTTTGAATATTTTGTTCAACATATCCATGAATGTTGCTGGTGCATTCGTTAATCCAAAAGACATTACCAAAAACTCGTAGTGTCCATAACGAGTTCTAAACGTTGTCTTTGGAACATCTTCTGTGACACCCCTAAATCCGGGCACATCAATCCCACAAATTTTGTGTTCACTATCCAATTAATTTATAACTAACTACCCATAAACAAAGGATATAATTAAACTCAATAGTTTAAACAATAAATCTCCCATTACAGGGTTACATAATCTCAAATAAATCCCAGGTCATCTAACCTTTATTATTACAATCATCAGCGGAATATTAAAACATAATCATAATCAAAACTATTACATAAGCTCCATAAATAAATGGTAAATTAAGCGTCTTCTAATCAAGTACTTTGCCCTTACCCTTGCTTGTAGAAAGCTCTTTAAACTTCTTAACTTCATCTTTATTGTTTTATGCAAGAGTGAGCAAACAATTGCCAACAAGAAGGATAATATACAATAACATTCTATGAATGATAATTAACTGAGCTTTCAATGGAAAAGTACTCTTACCAGAACAATATAACTCTAATTCAAAAGTTATGAGTTCAAAACACTACAAGAAAAAAGGTCTATCAGCGACCAATTATATTAGCGACCACATATACGGTCGTTAATATTCATAATAGCGACCGATATCAGCGACCAATATATAATCCGGTCACTAAGTTATATCAGCGACCGCATGCGGTCGCGGATCGGTCGCCAGAACAAATTTCCTACCCAAATTTTGGCTGGAAATGTTGGCGCGTATGTTTTTTACTACCACTTCTAATCAGCGACCGCATGCGGTCGCTGATAAGTCCATGTTATTAAAAATCAGCGATCGCGTGTAGTCGCAGATAGCGGTCGCTGATCAACCTAACTGAAATCAGTATCAGGCATTCGTTCGACACAGAACAGAGAAGGAAAAAAAGAGGGAGCTCCGAAATAGAGAGAAAAGGGAGAAAGAGGGGAGTGGAAGAGAGTTCGGTCGTCGCCGCCGCCACCTACCACCTGCCACCGGCCACCTAACACCGGCCACCTACCACCTGCCTAAGGAGAGAGACTATTTTCAAACGAGTTTGAGCAAATCTTCTAATTAAACAGGTATTTATCTTCATTCATTGTAATTTCTTGATTCGTGTTTGAAATTGTACGTGAATTCTTTGGATTTGGCGATTGTGTACATGAATACACCATGTATTGGGTAATTCATTTAGTCACCTATCGAATTGGGTAATTTGTTTTTGTTTTAAAATAGGTTTTTGTCATCAAATCTGGTAACCCTAATCTGGGTATTGGGTAATTCGTTTAGGTTTTTGTTGTAATTTATTTTTAGTATCACAATTACTCCATACAAATAAAATTTGATTATTATTGCTTGCTTACCATTGTTCTTGCATAGAAAGGTTCTTGCATTTGACATAATCATATAAAGTCCATGAATATTCTGACTATTTTCTTTGGATATTTTTAGGTTGATTGAGCTACTAAACAGCATTGTTTTCTTTTCAAAAATTGTTGTTGGTTCTTTGTTTAAAAAAATCCCCTTTTTCGTTCGTGTTTGTCTATAATATAGATAATTATGTGGTTGCACATGAACTTGCATCTTTAACCCTCAGTGTAATGCATTAAAACTTGATAGTAATTCTCCTAATCGACTACTTATCATTATAATGAACATTGCACTTCAATCGTTATTGTTTTGGTCTTATTGTATTGGGAATTTGTATATTTCTCTTGGTTTGTGTCTTGAGTGCCTAGAAATGTCCATATATGCATGTCGTCATGCATGTGGCTAGTTTATATTGTAAGGGAGACTCTGGTAAAATTTTCTTAAGTATTATAAGTATAAGTTTGTAGTTGAATTTTTTTTACCTCTTTTATTGTGAACAGTTTTAGGTTTAAAATATATAATAGCTTTTGGTTATGGGAAAGCTATGCCCATTATTGGTTATCAATTGGATAAAAATGTATTGGTCATCCACTAGAGCCTATTAAGGGACTGTTGGAGCTGATGGGTTGGGCTTGGGGCCGCGAGGCCACACGAGGCCACGCCAAGCTTAGCCAAGCCTCACGGGGCCAAGCCAAGCTTGGTTGTCAGCATAGTAAGCTATTGGGAGGCTGTTAAGCCAAAATAGGAAGTGATAACTGTTAGTGCAACAGAGAAGGTAACTAGACACACTTGGTCAATAAAGAGACTATTTTGGCTATAACAGACTGGGGGACCGTGAGGGGTATAATCTTAAAACATGTTAGCCGAGGCCTTAGATGGACTCTTCAATTCTTGGCTTGAAGCCTTAGATGGTGGTAGTCTTCAATTCTAGGCGTGAAGGCTTATACAAATGAGATACTTTAACTCTGATATAAAGCTAGCATGAATGTAATACCTTACGTATTCACTTACGATAAACAATAAAAACAAATGTAAAACAAATTAAAATAAAATAACATGATATAATATAACTATTAAACTAAGTAGCATTTACTTAGTTTCTCATACTAAATTTAATAACATTTAAAGTTTCTCATATGTTTACAAGTATGCTCAAGTCATATGGTTACGAGTATGCTCAAGTCATATGCTTACAAGTATACTTAAATGTTAATCATATGCATGCTTACAAGTATGCTCAAGTCATATGGTTACAAGTATATATGCTCAAGTCATATGTTAACATTTATAATGTTGTCTGTAGTAGGTACCGTAGTATCATGGACCTCTATTCAGACCGTAGTTGGATGGCACGACGAAAAGTCAAGTGCCCAGATAAAGCTTCTTCTTTGAATTTAGAGTTGGTTGCCAAGTGTTTTTGGATTATGCATATAGTCACCCGGAATGTATGAATGGTAAGTCGCAGATATGATGTCCATGTTTGAAGTGTAAGAATGTAAATTATATGGACAAAGACGTGATAAACTATCATTTACTTGTTTCTGGGTTCATGAGAAATTACGAAGAATGTTGGTGGGCACATGGGCAGAGAAGAGGTGGTGGCATCACAGAAGTACACAATTCGGGCAGTAGTACTCATCGTATGAATGAAATGGTTCATGATATTGCAGGGCCTGATTTTGATTGGGAACAAGGCAGAGAGCAACCTATGAATTCTGATGCCAACGACTTCTTTAAGTTGTTAGACGAGGGTAGTGAGCCATTGTGGCATGGTTGCACCAAACACACTACATTGTCTGCGGGCGAGCGATATTACTTAACATCAAGGTGATCACAACATGAGCCATGAGTGTTTTGAGTCGCTCTTGAAGGCCATTAAGAGTATGTTGCCTGACGGTGAGAAATTGCCTGGTAACTATTACTTTTGTAAGAAAATGGTGAAGAAGTTGGGTCTTGGATACCAAAAGATCGATGCATGTCCCAACGATTGTATGTTGTTTTATAAGGAAAATGAACAGATGACAAGGTGCACGTTTTGCAGTCATGATCGGTTTAGGCCTAATAAAGAGGGTGTGACTACAAAAAAATCAAGTATACCGTTTAAGATTCTAAGTTATTTTCCAATAACACATCGGCTAAAAAGATTGTACATGTCTTTAAGAACAGCTGAACATATGAGTTGGCATGCAAAATCTCCAGCTAAAGATGGAGAACTAAATCATCCCGCAGATGGGCAGGCTTGGAAAGATTTCAATATAGCACATCCTGGGTTTGCATTGGAACCTAGAAATGTGAGGCTTGGATTGTCCACCGATGGTTTCAATCCGTTTGGCCACTCAGTTGTTCCGTACTCATGTTGGTCTATAATTGTTACTCCGTACAACTTGCCTCCTTGGATGTGTATGAAACAGCCATACTTGTTTCTTTCACTCGTGGTTCCTGGTCCTAAGAGTCCTGGAAAGAACTTAGATGTTTACTTGAGACCTCTTATAGACAAGTTGAAGGTATTGTGGGAGGATGGAGTACAGACTTGGGATGTTGCAACGAAAACAAATTTCAACCTTAGGGCGTGATTATGTGGACTATAAGTGACTTCCCGACTTATGGTATGTTAGGTGGATGGAGTACACACGGAAGTTGGCTTGTCCGTATTGTATGGAGCATACAAAGTCGTTTAATCTATCAAAAGGTCGAAAAGCCTTGTTGGTTTGATGTCATCGCTTGCTTCTACTAGTAGATCACCCGTTTGAAGAAATAGAGAACACTTCAGAAAGGGAAAGTAGACAATGATATATACACTTGCATGAAATGTCGGGAGGCGAGATGCGAGATCGTGTGATGAGATTGTCGGTTATCCCATTTGATAAGATTGATGCCACAAACATAATCAATGGGTTTGGCGAATCTCATAACTGGGTTCGGAGAAGCATCTTTTGGGAACTGCCTTATTGGTCCACAAATTTGATTCGTCATAATCTAGATGTGATGCATATTGAGAAGAATGTGTTTGACAATGTGTTTAACACTGTGATGAATGTTACGGGAAGACAAAAGATAACGATAAGGCACGCGTTTGGACATGAAAGATATTTGTAAGCGTCCCGGATTAGAACTTTATGAATCTCCTAATGGTAAGATTGTCAAACCGTCTGAAGGTACACATTGTCCAAAAATCAAGTTGAAGATGTGTGCACATGGGTTAAGTCTTTGAAACTACCGAGATGGATATCGTTAAACATTGAAAGGTGTATTACGGGTGGAAATTGCAAGGGATGAAGAGTCATGACCGTGCATGTGTTCATGGAGAGACTCATACCTATAACATTTCGGGATCTCGCTTGATAAACCAATATGGGATGCTTTGACGGATCTTAGTCGTTTCTTCAAAGACTTATGTTCAAAGTCATTAAATGAGAAAGACATGTCTGTACTTGAGAAGAACATCATAGAGATCACGTGTAAACTGGAAAAAATATTCCCACCTGGGTTTTTTGACTCTATGGAGCATTTGCAAATCCATCTTCCCTATGAAGCTCGTGTTAGGGGTCCAGTTCAATATAGATGGATGTACCCTTTCGAGAGGGTGATGGGAAACCTTAAGAGGAAGGTGAAGAATAGAGCTTATGTCCAGGGGTCGATATGTGAGGCATACAGTTTCGATGAGATATCTACGTTTGTCTCAGACTATTTTCCGGACGAAGTCTTGACAAAGGACAATCAAGTATCGAGACATGATGATGGGGGAAATGTTGAACTAAATGGTCGGCTCTCTGTATTTGGTTTATCGGGCCGCGCTTATGGAAAAGGGAAGCGTATATTCCTCTCTGAGCAAGAATTACATGCTGCACATACTTACATTCTTCTCAATTGCGAGGAGATTGACGAATTTGTGAGGTACACATGTAAACTTGATAATTTATCTTTTAACTTTAAAATTTATTTCAATATGTTAATGTTTATAACATGGTATAGATTGTACGATTACGAGTTAAAAGTGAAGGATCCCGGCATAACTGATAAAGATATTCAAATCAATCGTGATAAAAAATTTGCACTTTGGCTAAAGGACAAAGTAAGTTCAATTTTTAAGTACGTAGAATATATGTACTCTATGTTAACTATGACTTCATTTAATAAGATGGAGTTTTTGTAGGCTTTGACTGAGGGATCAACGATTCCGGCTAATGTACAAGTCTTAGCTATGGGACCAGACAGGGACCAAGTCAGCCGCAATGGTTACAAAATAAATGGTTGTGAATTTCACACAAAGGCATATGGGCGCGGTAAAAGAACAACGAACTCGGAGTGTGTGTCCAGGAGATTATTACAATGAGCTTGGTCGTGCCTTTTATGGGGAGTTGGAGGAAATCATAGAGTTGTCGTACAAGAGGCACGCATGTGGGGTCATATTCACTTGTTCAAGTCTTGGTTGGTTTGATTCGAGAAAAAGGGATACGTGTTGATGGACATGGAATCGCCGATATTGACCTCCACAGATCTGCGTACTCCAACGAACCGTTTGTTTTACCAACTCAAACAGTACAAATATACTACACTCCTAGTCCTGTTAGGAAAAGGGATAGACCGCCTACAAATTGGCAAGTTGTAATTCATACTCCCGCGCGTAGTCGTGTAGAAGTAGTTGATGGGGAGATTTACCAAGAGCAGATGCTTCATAGTCAAACTATAATAAATGTGGAGGACGACAATGAAGTAATCCAGTTAGATGGTGGAGATGAACCACATGAATTAGATCCTGAGTCAATACTTGTGTCAGATGACATTGATACTGAGAAGGAAGAGTTATTGACTGAATCTGACACTGAATCTAAAGCAGATAATGGTTATGAATCTGCAACACGATATCTGAGATGATTACGAATCGATATTGACACTTGAACAAATGAAATGTATGTTTAGCATTACATGTTTTTATATCATTATCATGTTTATGTACTAAACTATTTAAATAGAACTTAGATGTAAATTGCTTTTGTTTATTGTCATTTTATATTCATATATATACATGTTTATATCATCATCATGTTTATTGTCATATATATACATGTAATCAAATATGACTCATAATAACATCTTGAAATTTGTAATATACAAGATGGCTTCAAGCAAGGCGAAAAAAAAGTGCGGCATGGGTAGGGGGCCTAATCATGTGCCCAAGGCCCCTACTAATCCGGATGATCGGATTCTTATTCAGATTCGCCCTCCTCCGAATAGCACGTACGTCCCGAATTATTTTTAAGTATTTTGAAAAATGTTCATAAGTATTATAACTTAGATATAAATTGCTTTAATATATCTACTTATCGCTGATGTAAATTATTGTATATTATAGTGATTTTTCAGATAATAAGATCGTCAAGTGCATATCACAAATTGTGTTTACTGAAATTGGCCTACACTGTGATTACGTTAGTGAAAACACACCTATCGCCCACAAGGATGCTGTTTGGGCAAAATTTCAGGTATATTTTTTTTAATTATGACATATAATATAATATTCAAAGGATAATTGTTTAGTAATGTTATTATTGTTGTTTTATTTACAGAAACGGTATAGATGGGAGGACGCGCAGGCTTCAGTGATACAGACATTATTCTGGCAGAAGTACGTGGTCCGTACCAATGACAATTTGAACAAAGAAAGACAAAAAGCCCTTCACAATGCCGAGATCGACCATCCAGGCCAGGGAGGGGATCATATGCACTAGCATAGCCCCTGGTGGTGCACCCAGTCCATATGGGCTGAGATGTGTACCCAATGCAGAGCTGAGAGCTGGGTGAAAAGACGAAAGACTGCCTCCACTAATGATCCTCTCGGGTGTACCCGATGGCAAAAAAAGGCTAAAGGGACATACAAGGGCGGCGATATTTCACGCGATTCAAGATATCACCAACGCTAGGTACGTATTTACAAGTTTTAATATGTTTACAATCATGAATTCTAGAAAATATATCACATTTTTACTTAGTAATATTGTGCTATTTTTTGTATAGGAGTCTCAGTCTCAAGGTACACCTATCCATTGGCTGGATGTGTACGTGGCCACCGTGATGGTCTCCGCTCGATGCTATTCGGGATTGCGAAGAATAAGTTTTAACAACTTGATCTTGTTTATCAATGCTTACGTAATTTATTTTTAACTATTTAATTGTTAACATGATGACGGGATACTTATAAGCGTTTATTGAATGAAATGCTATCCTAAAGGCACTCCACGTCCGACTATTGATCAAGAGCTGTGGGAGAGGGCGTCTGTCATTGTGAAGAAGAACTACATTAAAGGTCAAGGACAACGACGACGCCCATCCTTCATGGCTCGAGCAAACTCTACCCCAATCTTCATAGTCATCTAGTCATCCAAATTGCTCATACTCCTACCGACCGTGTGAGAGCTATATGTCGAGATCGAAATCTTTTGAAGATACTGGGTGGGCATCTGGGGGCTCTTGATCCTGAGGAGTTAACTGAAGCAGTAGCGACAGCAGCAGCAGGACAGCATGGGGATGGCGACGAGGTATAAAATCAATTTGTTGTATATATTATCGTGTCGATGATTACGTATATAGTTACTATATTTGTAACTTGTTTTATTATTTTGTTAATTACAGGGTGATCAAGGAGGCGATGATGCTTGACATACCTGCTTTAGATCAGTTTTGTAGTTATAGTATAAGCTTGTACTTGTATATTCATTATTTGGATGTCTGTATGTTACTTAAACAAGTTTTGAAATGTTATTATATTTATTCAATTCATATTGGGTTCTAAAGGTTTAAGATAATAGTTTGGTGTATGTTGGTGGACGATGGATGTTTATATTGTTGTGAATGTTGTTTATAACTAAATGGTTGTGTGTTAGGATAAAGCAGGTATAAAACAGGTACAGGTTTTTGGAAATTCTGCAAAATAGCAAAAATATGGTTTGCATTTTGTTTTATATCAGCGACCGCATGCGGTCGCTGATACTTAGTAGTGACGGATAAATGTTTCTCCATATCAGCGACCGTATTCGATCGCTGATCGCAGTCGCCGACACGTGGACCACGTCAGCTTTTGGCTCTAAGACATGCTGACTCAGCTTAGCGACCAACATGACGAATTCGGTCGCTATACACGGTCATGATATATCGATTATAATAGTGGTCGTTGATGTGCATCCCAAATGACCGTTTTTTATCTGACGACTATTATTAGCGCACTTTCGGTGGTGATATCTATCTGCGACCACATGCGATCGACCCGATCTGTGATCGTTGATAGACTCTTTTCTTGTAGTGAAAGAATAATGAATTTTAAGTTAACAACAAATGTCAATCATCAAAAGAGTACACTGAGGGTCACAAGACCATGAGTAAACGTTCTACTAAGCCTTTGTGGCAAGAAGAAACTGTTGATTTACATGATTATAAATATGAATTGTGAATTTAACTATAATCTTTAGTGGTTCAGGTGATGACAGATGATGAAAGTTCTCTTTGTCTTGGGTACAACAAAGAACTGCTGATGAGTATTATAGGAATGAAATATTAACGATGAACTTTTAATTTGGAGGAGATAGTAGACATTATGTTCTACTTGACTATTCTAATGGATTGTTGATTCCGCTGCAATTATGGTTGAAAACTTTTATTATCTACCATATGTTCTAAATATCTGATTTAGTACCGATGAAGGCTATTAATAAATTAATTATCTTAGTCATAATATTTTTTACTGGGCTATTTGTGTTCACCCTTTTCCTTCACAATTCCTTTCAGGTATATTAAGAGTGTAGCTGAGTCAAGCGGGAATAACAGGGGAATAGTGTGATGGTCCGAGACTGTGGAAGTTTTTCAATACATTATAAAACTGCATGACATACAATATATAATTGTATTGAGGACCTAAGATGGGTGTGTCGTATATTATACGCCACTTAATAATTGATTTTGGTGAACAACAATAAGGTGATGAGAACCTAACTTTGAAAGCGTCAAAAATACACATCTTGTGGAATGAACATGATAGTAATCTTCTCGTTCTTCTTTGGGGTCTATTGGGTCAACTAAGGATAATGCTCAAGTCATATGATATTTAACTTAGATTCATAGCCTCCCATGTATGAATGATTCCTTAAACATTTTTCAAAGATTTTAATTCCTAAAATAGTTATCGACTGTACCTTTATATAAAATATCATCGATTTGGAGTGTGAGTACTGATATTTGTATTGAAACTCACAGCATGTGTTGTCGTATTTTGCACGACAGTTGTATAAATAAAGTTTGTATTTAAATTCTGTACCGTATATCTGACGATTCAAAATGGGTTGTGTATACCTATTTTAGGGGCGTCACATAGATCATTTATGATTTATTTTTGTCCAATTAAAAACATCTTAATTTCTATACTTATATATAGAAAGAGCACCAAATTAAATACTTATACACCATTCGTTAACTTTTGTTAATACTGTTAAAAGTGGAGTAAAAAAATGTTATATTTATAAAATTACATATAATCTAAAGTTTACTTTTAAACTACAGATGATTATAAATAACTTTGAGTAATTCTTAGGTGTTTATTTTTAATTTATTCTAATTGTTGGTACACTGGTTTGGTTCCTTAGGAAGCAACTTTGAAAAGTCACCAAGGTAATGTCAACTGTAGTGTTGAAACGTGGCGTAAAGTTTTAGAATCTACTACTATATAATTAAGGCTTAAATATATTTTAGTATCATAAATTATATGACATATTTCACTGTAATAATTTATTTTTAAATTTTTTAAATTAGATGATTGAACTATTAAATTTTTTCAATTTGATCCAATTGAGACCGCCACGTCAGAAATTGCTGACATGACTATTTGAGTGGAGGCATAAAGTAGCTGATGTGTAAAAAAATAAATACATTTTATTTTGAGATTAAACATTAGTTATACACTGAAGGGTAAATTAGGCACAAAACTTTGATTAATACATTCACAAACCCTAGTCTCAGAAAATCAAAATTCGCTATTTCTCTCTCCTCTTCCTCCACCGCCTCCTCTTCCTCCTCCTCCACGGCTCCGACTTTGTGACTCGTATATTACAACCCTGAATGTCCAACTACTTATATAGCTGAAATACAGAGCAACCGCCTATTCCTTTAAATTCTCTCCATTAATTTGTTGACAATGACAAAAATTACTGTACATGGTTAATTTATTTGGGTATTAGTAGTACCAGACCCGTAAAAATCAACAAGCTCCTGCAAAATCGAGACTTGTGTTCGGAGAAGCAGAATGTAGTCGGCCGTTTCATGGAGCTTTTCGGCGTTTACTTCGCCGTTGTTTTGGAAGGGTATCCGGCTCTTCAGAGCCTCCAATTTGTCGGAAATCCAGGAAGAAGATCCGCCATTAAAGACTGTTGTTGAGCTCATCGTCATCTTTTGGCGTCTACAAATTTATCCCATTATCGCGATTGAATCTCAAAGATTGGGCCAAAGTTTTGTAAACCTGATGATGCATGTGTCAGATTTAAGATTGTAGAGATGTGGATAGTTGGACTTGGATGTTCTGGTCGTTGGATGTGAAGATCAACATTTGGTACTTTTTGTTTTGTTTTCTTATTTTGTTGTGTTTGGGTATCTAAAGATGATGAACAAGGATTTGTGTTTTTTTCTTTTTAGTCAAAGAGGAACAACAATCTGGGTTTCAAAGAAGCACGAGGGTTTTGATGAACAAGAGTTTGGGTATTTCTTCGATTGATTCTGATAGTTTTGAGGGTTTTGATGCTTTTTATTTAGTCTGAGTGTATTAATGTTAGGGGTATGGCTATTTTACCCTTCAATATATCAATAATGTTTAATCTCAAAATAAAAAATAATTTTTTACACACATCACCATTTTTATATTATACCAAATAAATAATTCGTCAATGAATTTTAACGCCATGGCTTTTAATTGGATGAAATTGAAAAAAACCAGTAGTTCAATCATCTAATTAAAAAAATTTAAAGGTGAATCACCAAAGTAGAATATGCAGATAGTTTAGGATAGTAAAATATATTTAAGCCTATAATTAAATGTACAATTTAATTTTACAAATTTTTAGTTCAAGACTTATTTTTTTAATTTCTATCTAAATTAATATAAGTACTATATAAATTTATAACAATTAAATATTATTTAAAATTTTAAAGTATTCAAAAGCAACCTAATCTGTTATGAAAAAAAAAGTGTCTTTTGCTTTTATATATCAAATAGGAAAATGAACTTCTAAAATAATTTTTATTTTGTCTCTACCAATTTTATTACAAGTTTTTTTATTATAATTTTACATAAGATAATATATCTTAAAAGACTAAATGTAAGATAATTTACTATTATAATTTTATTAAGATATCTTAATCAGATATAAAAAAATCTCTTAACAAATCATGTGGTTTAATTATATTAATATTAATTATAAGTTTTATTATTATATTATATCCTAACTAAATTAAATTCATTAAACTTAAAATTTTATCAAATCACTTGATTAATTGTATTATTATGTAATTTTTTGAAATATAACAACTGTAACTATCCAAATTTGTAATTCGTTCAAAATAAACCCTAACCTATATTAGAAAAAAGGAAGATGTTTTTTATTTTTATCTAAATGGGAAAAAGAACTAAATTTTTTTTTTTTGGTTCTACCAATTTTATTAAAAGATTTTTTTATCATAATTTTATATAATTAAGAAAATATATCAGAAGGAATTTAATGTAAGAAATTTTTATCAAGATATTAAAATATCAAAAATAATTATTAACATATTACCCGATTTAATTATATTAATAATAGTTAAGAATTTCATTATTAAATTAATGATCTAACGAAATTAAATTTATCAAAACTTAAAATTTTACAAAATCACACAATTAATTATATTAATAATGTATGTAAAAAATTCAAACATAATAAATATAAAATTAGTTGAAAAATTATAGTGAATTTGTTACTGACTTAATATCACAACTAATTTAAAACTTATTAAACCTTAAGTTTCATAGTTATATTCGGATACAAATGTCAAGCAAATTTAGTCAATATAAACATTAAATATAGAATTCCATTACAACCTCAAATTCCATTACACTTCATTCAAATGTATAGCTTATTAATTAATCAAAAGAACTTACAATATATAATCAAAATATCTACACTACATTTAATTGATTATACTAATAGTTAACATAATAAATCAGTACTTGTATAAACTTTGGGCAAAAATGATGCAAAAGTGATAAATTTATTGTTTAGAAACTGAAATACGTGGAAACAAACAAACTTGAAACTGTGGGTTATTCAAGGGAAATGGACGTAAACCACGGCCACCCAGAAATGGTCATATCCATACAACTGTTTTGTGCTGTCTGGTTCAAAATCCGGATAAAACTAAGACTATTTTTTGGAAAATTTTGTTAAGTTTACCTTGTGCAAGTCAAATACTTCTAAAATCATCATTTAATAAGACTATTTACAATGGTATTCATCATTTATTCTTATAATTGCCATTAAATTTTGTTATTTACAATAGTACCATCTATCTTTATTAATCTTACAAGACTTGGTGGGAACCTTTTAATTTAATATTCTGTTTAATATCCTGCGTGTAGAATTTCACTTTTGATTCAGTTACGTGGCCTTTTTAAAATTAGGTATACGTCACCCATCTCTTGGGTCGCCACTTCATACTATACATAAATTCAAATACAAACTTAATTATACATCCGTCAATATAACGACAATAATCATAAACGAGAGTTCTAATAGGAATATTGTCATTTAGACAATATCCATACTCAAGAGTCCTCATTACATTTATTGTCACACTATTTAATGTAATAGTGAGGACTACTAATGCTATCTTCGGACCATCACTCTTTTCCCCAACTCGTCCCAAATTTATATTCTCATTTCTGAAGAGAATGAAAAAAGAAAGGGTGAGCTCAATTTAGCCCGCAGAAGAAATATTATAACTAAGATAATGCGTAATAAATTATCAATAGTATTCAACAATGTTAAACTGATAAAATACAATAGACAACCAGTTTAACTGCAGCGGAATATGCAATCCATTAAAAGAGTCAAGTAGAAAATAAAGTCTACTATCTTTTAGGTTTTAAAAGGTTTTCATCAATTTTTATCACTAAGATTCAGTTTAATGAATAAACCACAATATCTAATCATCCACTGTACTACCGGTCCAAGGATTTTCATCAAATTATCAATGGTCATGACTATCTTACCGAATCACCCCAGGTCATAATCATACCAAAACTATCCATCATCGCATTACGTGCCAATCGAGAACTTTTGTCACATCATTTATATCAAGCCATGATTATACCGAATGATCCCCAGTGTAATAATCATACTAAGTTCATCTATGCATGCGTAAGCCAAAGATAACATAATATAACATGAGAATGATGACAATGACATAATAATTCAATAAAACAAGTTCACGAATTAATTTATTCGGAACTAATAACGTCAAATTGTCAACACGATCTTGCTTTGTAGAGTAAAATTCAAGAATGCTCGTAAAAATATTTTCATGAAAATCTTTGGATGAAGCGCAAATATCAAGGATATTCCACTAAATTCATGGAGTATATGTGACGCCTCCAAAATTAGGTATATGTCACCCATCTTGGGTCGCCACTTACATGGTACATAATTCAAATACAAACTTAATTATACATCCATTGTGTAACATAATGACAATACATAAAAACCGAGAGTTCTAATAGGAATATTGTCATTTAGACAATATCCATACTCAAGAGTCCTCATTACATTTATTGTCACACTATTTAACGAATAGTGAGGACTACTAATGCTATCCTCCGGACCATTACTCTGCTCTCGACTGCGTCCAAATTTATGTTCTCATTTCACGAAGAACAAAGTGAAAGAAAGGGTGAGCTCAACTAGCCCAAGAAGAAATATTATGACTAAGATAATGCGAATAAATTATCATTAGCCTTTCAACAAAGTTAAACCGATAAAATACAATAGACAATCGGTTTAATCTGCGCTGAATATGAATCCATTAAAAGAGTCAAGTAGAAAATAAAGTCTACTATCTTTTAGGTTTTAAAAGGTTTTCATAAATTTTTATCACTAAGACTCGGTTTAATGAATAAACCACAATATCTAATCATCCCCGTACCACGGTCAAGGATTTTCATCAAATTATCAATGGTCATGACTATATCGAATCATCCTCGGTCATAATCATACCAAAATTATCCATCAACGCATTATTCTACCACCAACGGGACTTTTGTCACATCATTTATAACAAGCCATGATTATACCGAATGATCCTCGGTCATAATCATACTAAGTTCATCTATGCACGTAAGCCAAAGATAACATAATATATCATGAGGATGATGACAATAACATAATAATTCAATAAAACAAGTTCAAGAATTATTTTATCCGAGAATTAATAACGTCTAAATTGTCAACAAGATCTCTGCTTTTGTAGAGTAAAATTCAAGAATGATCGTAAGAATATTTCCATGAAAAGATATTTGGATGAAACGCAAATATCGAGGATATTCTACTAATTTCATGGAGTATAGAAGTCAAAGTTTTAACCAACCGGGTATAATAAAGAATGGAATAACAAAAAATCACCATGCATGCGGTAGATTGCAGATGCATGTTATTCCAATGTAATAATAATAATATGGAACCAGTCGTGAAATTCACACCGGCGCAGGATGATCCAACGAATAATAAATGCTGAATAATAAACAATGGAACCGTGTCCGTGTAAAACACACGCATGAGGATATTCCAAATGTAATAATAAATGCGGAATAATAAACAATGGAACGGTCCTTGTAAAACACACGACGAGTGATATTCCAATGTAATAATAAAGAATGGAATAACGTAAGAAGATCACCAAGTATAGGGGATTCAGCGTATACAAGTTTATTCCAATGTAATAAATAAGAATGGAATAACATAAGGATTTCACCAAGTATAGGGTATTCCGCATATACTGTGTCATGTATAGGGTATGCCACTTTTACAAAGTTATTCCAATAGAATAATAATGAATGGAATAATGAAGTTCTCTTCATGAATAAGAAAGAATAACACCCTTTACGTACAACAAATAATATCCCTTACCGTAAAAACACTTTGGATATCAAAGTAGTGAAGTACCGTAATACTCTTCTTCTTTCTCTCTATAGATTTTCTCTCTATAGCTTCTCTCTATAATTTCTCTCTGAGTTTCAAAGAATTAAAGAAGAAAATAATGAAGGAATGAGCTTCTATTTATAGGAAAATAAAATGCATAGTAATTAATCCATGAACGGTCCAGTTTGATTTACTTTAATCTGACGGTCCATATTTAAAGCAAAATCTTTTAAATAAAATATCATATATTCTATTTATATAAAAATATTTTACTATGCAAACACTATGCAACACTATTATACAAAACACTATGCAAAATACTATGCAACACTATGCATAATAAAATATAATATATTCTATTTATAGAATAACTTTAATAAAGTATTCATTTTATATAAAAGATGTTTCGCATTTTATTACGTTAATAATACGAATAAAACAAAACGCGTCATTATCGCTATAATAATTCATATTATTAATCGATAAATAATGGAATCAAACCGAGTGACTTCTCACATAAGCATCGATAATAATCAATACCGTGGTGTCTACTATCCAACCACACGTATTCATCGTATTTTTACTACCGAGTAGTTCAACAGTATCAACGGTAAAACTTCCGCCGTTATTTCAATAAAATATTTTTGTCGTTTTCTCAATCCGACAATAATTCTGTTATGGGGTCCACCAATGATTGAGCCGTTGTACGAATATTCCCTGCTAAACCGAATATTCCCCGACCAATCGAATATAATATAACCACTTGCATACTTTGCAAAATTTATAAATACTACCCACAACTATAATATTATCTCAAATTCACACCATAACATTAAAAAATTATTTCGACAAAATTTAAATCTTTATTGATAAAATCTGGGGTCTCACAATCTCCCCTCCTTATGGAATTTCGCCCTCAAAATTAGGGTACGTACCTGGTATGATAAGAGGTGAGGATACCTTGAATACCTTTATCGTTAAAAATATTAAATTCATCTTCGCAATCCGCCAAAGATATTCATTAACAATTCATCTTTGCACTACAGGCTAAAGATATACAACTGTAAAACCAATAATGCTGAGACGCAGCTTAATAGTATCACGACCACGAATTATCCATGCACTACTGGCCAAGGATATTCGTGTTTTCAATCTGATCGATGATTATCTTAAGAATAATCCTTGGTCATAATCATACCAAGTCTATCAATGTATTACTACCAAAGATGACTTTTACCACATCCATGAATTAATATTTCATTGTTTGAGACTCACCAATAATTAATCCATATCATCGAATCATCCCTGCACTACAGGCCAAGGATATTCATTAGTATCACGACCACGAATTATCCATGCACTACGGCAAAAGATAATCGTGTATTCATTAGTATCACGACCACAAATTATCCATGCACTACGACCAAAGATAATCGTGTATTCATTAGTATCACGACCACAAATTATCCATGCACTTCGACCAAAGATAATCGTGTATTCATTAGTATCACGACCACAAATTATCCATGCACTACGGCCAAAGATAATCATGTATTCATTAGTATCACGACCACAAATTATCCATGCACTACGGCCAAAGATAATCGTGTATTCATTAGTATCACGACCACAAATTATCCACGCACTACGGCCAAAGATAATCGTGTATTCATTAGTATCACGACCACAAATTATCCATGCACTACGGCCAAAGATAATCGTGTATTCATTAGTATCACGACCACAAATTATCCATGCACTACGGCCAAAGATAATTGTGTATTCAATTACGGTTATGATTATACCTAACAATCCCTGGTCATAATCATACCAAGTCCATCTATGCACTACAGGCCACAGATGACTTTCAACATAATATAAACATGAGGATAATGATATAAAGAATCAATCAAATGAGATAAATGATAAATATTAAACCTTTATAATATAATTTATCCAGGATTCAAGAATATCCCCATGTTATCAATCACTTAATAATCTCATAATCTAATATCATTAATATTATAACAATATTTTAATCACTTCTTAAATTTATAAACAATTTATCTCAATTGTTTACGCTTTACCATATAATGCATTTAATCATTCAAAAATGCCATACTCATAAGATATCATCACCAATTATCAAATCCCTCATCAAAAAAATATGCATATACTCTATATAGGATTCTCTAGCCATAAAATCCTATTTTCAACTTTGTTACTTCACATAACATATTTAACTCATATGTTCATAACAAAACTATTTTCATGAAAAATACCAAATCAGTCCCAAAAATATTTCTTT
The DNA here is from genome assembly GCA_020205615.1 of Panax quinquefolius. Lineage (NCBI taxonomy): Eukaryota > Viridiplantae > Streptophyta > Magnoliopsida > Apiales > Araliaceae > Panax > Panax quinquefolius. The sequence continues at coordinate 139,012,088 of CM035160.1, forward strand.
TCTGGGATTTAGCATAATATAATCCCATAATGAAAATATATTTTTTCCGGAATTTTTAAAATTCATTTACTATTTTCAAAAATCAATTTCTAATTAATTCCTTAAGAAATTAGCTACCTCAAGTTTAACTCCAAAATTCCCAAATCTTGGCAGGACCTTACACATGTTAATGTGAGCTTCTAGTTTAAATTTCATGGTCATCGGAGTTATAGAACTCCGGTTATAGCGTTTTTAATTCGAAAAAACCTAAATATTGAAATAGTCATAACTTGTTCATTTTAAGTCAGAATGAGCTCATTTTTGGACAGGAGGTACTTTATACCATATACCTTCATGTCCCAAAAGGCCAGAATTTTTCTCATAATTTAAGTGGCCGAAACAACCCCTCTAAAATCATGGCAGCAGTTTTTTCGGTTTTTTGCAGCTTTGCACTCCTTTGCTAAAATCAGTCCACACAAAAATCTACAACACCTTTTCCAGTAATTCCACTTGGATTAGTTAGGTAACTCATAGATCTAACTCTAGGACTTGACCACACTCAAAAATTCAAAATATAATAGGAGATATGGTCAATTGAATTTCATGTTACGTTTTTCACCAAAATCTGATTTTCAACTCTTTGTGATTTCTAAGAAACTTTCATGTTTTCACATAATAACCAACATAACTCATCATAACACTTACTAATACTACGTATACCCATGGTTTTCATTAGTCCAATGCTTTTATTATGACTTTTATCATAAACCACGTAAAACTGCTTCAATTTAGTTGAAGAAATATTTGAGGGTTTAAGAATTGGGTTTTTAGACCGGGGTCAATACAAAATTCGATTTCACGCTCTAGGGTAGGCTAGAAATCTTCAAGAATACGTGAAGAAATTTATTAATGATAGAAATATCATTCAAAATCATACTCTCGTCCAAGACTTGGATAGTACGTCACATTAATACCAATCGTGACTTTCATCCCAACTTTGGATAGCACGTCACAATGACACCTTACATAAATGTATAGTCAAAAACTGTTTTAGAAATTAGAATCTTTGGGAAGTGCTCAAGAAAACCTTCGTACATGGGAGGCCATGCTTCTAGGTTATGATAGATATCATATGGCCACAGAATTATCCTTGGTTTACCCAATAGACCCCAAAGAAAAATGAGAAGATTACTATCATATTCTTCCCAATGGTGAGTCTTCTCTTGATTTATCATTATCTCCACTGTCTCAAATTGAGAATTATACTTCAAACAAACACCAAGATCATATAGGTAGTGCTCGTAAATATACTCAGCAAGTGGATGAGCACAACCCCGTCTTATGATGACACGAGGTTGTATGTCATTAGACATCTTGTATGATAGTGGCAAAACACTCTTCCAACGTTGGGTTCGCCTCACCCTAGTTGATTCACCAAATATAACTACTAAATGATGACCACCGTTCTATTCCACTGTTACCCCCGCTCGACCTAGCTACACTCTTATTACCTGAAAGAAATTGTGAAGCAAAAAGGTTTAATTAATATATCAAATATTATCCCTATACTCTGACCGATCAATTAAATAACAAATAAACTTAGGTAGGTCATACTAGCGAAGGAATTCCCCGTCTCTCCCCTCCTAGTTCTTATCTCGCATCTTAGCCAGGGATCATATCCCTAAGCTCTGATACCAACTGTGACGCCCCCAAAATTAGGTATATGTCACCCATCTTGGGTCGCCACTTACATGGTACATAATTCAAATACAAACTTAATTATACATCCGTAGTAAACATACGACAATACATAAACCGAGAGTTCTAATAGGAATATTATCATTTAGACAATATCCATACTCAAGGAGTCCTCATTACATTTATTGTCACACTATTTAATGTAATAGTGAGGACTACTAATGTTATCCTCTCTACCATTACTCCGCTCCCACTCGTCCCAATTATGTTCTCATTTCACAAGAGAACGGTGAAAGAAAGGGTGAGCTCAACTAGCCCAATGAGAAATATTATGACTAAGATAATGCGTAATAAATTATCATTAGCCTTCAACAATGTTAAACGATAAAATACAATAGACAACCGGGTTTAATCTGCGTGAAATATGCGATCCATTAAAAGAGTCAAGTAGAAAATAAAGTCTACTATCTTTTAGGTTTTAAAAGGTTTTCATAAATTTTTATCACTAAGACTCAGTTTAATGAATAAACCACAATATCTAATCATCCCTGTACCACGGTCAAGGATTTTCATCAAATTATCAATGGTCATGACTATACCGAATCATCCTCGGTCATAATCATACCAAAAACTATCCATCAACGCATTACGAAGACCCACCGAGGACTTTTGTCACATCATTTATAACAAGCCATGATTATACCGAATGATCCTCAGTCATAATCATACTAAGTTCATCTATGCACGTAAGCGAAAGATAACATAATATATCATGAGGATGATGACAATGACATAATAATTCAATAAAACAAGTTCAAAATTATTTTATCCGAGAATTAATAACGTCCAAATTGTCAACAAGATACTTTGTTTTGTAGAGTAAAATTCAAGAATGACCGTAAGAATATTTCCATGAAAAGATCTTTGGATGAAACGCAAATATCAAGGATATTCTACTAATTTCATGGAGTATAGAAGTCAAAGTTTTAACTAACCGGGTATAATAAAGAATGGAATAACAAAAATCACCACGCATGCGATGCCCGCGTAGACGAGTTATTCCAACAGAATAATAATAACGGAACCAGTCGGTGAAATTCACACCGACAGGATGATCCAACGAAATAATAAATCTTGAATAATAAACAATGGAACCGTGTCCCAGTAAAAAACACTGAGATGAGATATTCTAACGTAATAATAAATGCGGAATAATAAACAATGGAACCGGTCCTGTAAAACACACGATAGGATATTCCAATGTAATAATAAAGAATGGAATAACGAAGAAGATCACCAAGTATAGGGGATTCAGCGTATACAAAAGTTATTCAAATGTAATAAATAAGAATGGAATAACATAAAGGATTTCACCAAGTATAGGGTATTCCGCATATACAGTCATGTATAGGGTATGCCACTTTTACGAGTTATTCCAATAGAATAATAATGAATGGAATAACGTAAGTTCTCTTCATGAATAAGAAAGAATAACACCCTTTACGAATTACAACAAATAATATCCCTTACCGTAAAAGACACTTGGATATCAAAGTAGTGAAGTACCGAATATACTCTTCTTCTTTCTCTATAGATTTTCTCTCTATAGCTTCTCTCTATAATTTCTCTCTGAGTTTCATGAATTAAGTAAGAAAATAATAAAGGAATGAGCTTCTATTTATAGGAAAATAGAATGCATAGTAATTAATCTATGAACGGTCCGGATTGATTTACTTTTAATCGACTATCCATATTTAAAGCAAAATCTTTTAAATAAAATATCATATATTCTATTTATATAAAAACATTTTACTATGCAAACACTATGCAACACTATGCAAAACACTATGCAAAATACTATGCAACACTATGCATAATAAAATATAATATATTCTATTTATAGAATAACTTTAATAAAGTATTACATTTTATATAAAAGATGTTTACATTTTATTACGTTAATAATACGAATAAAACAAAACGTCATTATCGCTATAATAATTCATATTATTAATCGACAATAATGGAATCAAACCGGTGACTTCTCATATAGCATCAATAATCAATCTTAGGTGTCTTACTATCCAACCACACGTATTCTCGTATTTTACTACTACCGAGTAGTTCAACAAGATGTCAGCAGTAAAACTTCCGCCGTTATTTCAATAAAATATTTTTGTCATTTTCTCGATCCGACAATAATTACATTGTGGGGTCCACCAATGATTGAGCCGTTATGCGAATATTCCCTCGCTAAACCGAATATTCCCCACCAATCGAATATAATATAACCACTTGCATACTTTGCAAAATTTATAAATACTACCCACAACTATAATATTATCTCAAATTCACACCATAACATTAAAAAAATTATTTCGACAAAATTTAAATCTTTATTGATAAAATCTGGGTTCTCACAGTATAAAAGTCAAAATTTTAACCAACCGAGTATAATAGCGAATGAAATAACAAAAGAAATCAACACGCATGCGGTATTTGGCATGATGACAAAGTTATTCCAATGTAATAATAAATACGAGAATAATAAAAAGCGGAACCAAGTCCTGTGTAAAACACATGCATGGATATTCCAATAGAATAATAAAGACAAAATAATAAAGATTTTAACCAGTCCTTGTAAAACACACGAGCGTGATATTCTAATAGAATAATAAAGATGAGAATAATAAAGATTTAAAACCAATCCAGCGTAAAAGCACGAGCGGGATGTTCCAACGAAATAATAAAATAATAGAAGAATGTCACCAAGTATAAGGGATTCCAGCGTATACAGTTATATTCAACAGAATAAATAAGAATGGAATAATATAAGGATTTCACCAAGTATAGGGTATTTCAGCATATCACAGTTCGTGTATATAGGGTATGCCACTTTTACAGGTTATTCCAATGAATAATAAAGAATGGAATAACGAAGTTCTCTTCATGAATAAAAAATAACACTTTACTACGAATTACAAAAAAAATAATATCCCTTACCTTAGAAGAAATTGAATATTGGAAAAGTGAAGTAGCAAAATACTTTTCTTCTTTTCTCTATAGTTTCTCTCTGTAGTTTCATTGAATTCGTAAGAAATAATGAAGGAATGAGCTTTTCTATTTATAGAAAAACTAAGGGTGGCTCTTGGTCTTAACGAAGGTCAAAATGACTCTTGGTAATATTGAAGAGACAACTACTATTTCTTGAAGGGGTAATTAATTCTTGGAACAATCAAGAGGCGATTAACTCTTGGTAATATTGAAGGACAACTACTATTTATTTGAAAGGGTAATTACTATTGACGAAGGTAATTACTATTGACGAAGGTAATTACTATTGAATAAGGTAATTACTATTGACGAAGGTAAATACTATTGACGAAGGTAATTACTATTCACAAAGGTAATTACTATTCACAAAGGTAATTACTATTGACGAAGGTAAATACTATTGACGAAGGTAATTACTATTCACAAAGGTAATTACTATTCACAAAGGTAATTACTATTGACGAAGAGACTCTTAGATGATGACATATATGGGCCCCCATAAAATAATCAAACTTACCACAAACTTCTCATAACAAACTCTTTATATACATCAGGATTGAATAAATATTACCACAAATCATTTTATTTTTAATCAACACATATTTAATCTTTCAATAATTATTAATCATTTATAACTTGTCGTCTCAATTAATAATTTAATACTATAACATATTATACGAGATGATCTTGTGAAAATAATTGAATCGATAATATAAGAGATATGATCAGTGAATTATCAGTAGTAATAATTGAGCATAAATGAGTGACTTCTCACGTAAGCATCAATAATCAATATCGTGTGCTACTATACAACTACGCTCTGGCGTATTCTTGTACTTTTACTACCGTGTAGTTCAACAGTTTTGACCAGTAACACCTCTGCCGTTATTTTTATAGAAAATAATTTTGTCGCTTTTCTAACTACTGAATATACTTAGTTAATAGGGTCCACCAATGATTGAAATTTGTCGTATTTAATATTCCCCACCAAACGAATATTTTATAACAACTTGCTTACTTTGCAAAATTTATAAATATTACCCACAACTATAACATTATATCAAATTTATTCCATAATATTCAAAAATAATATTTAAAAAAAAATTCATCTTTATTTATAAAAGCTGGGGTCTTACAGGTTCCATCATTAATTATTCCGCATTTAATATTCTGTCGGAATATCCTGTCAGTGTGAATTTCACCTGACCTGGTTCCATCATTTATTATTCCGTATTTATTATTCTGTTAGAATAACCTGCCTACGCGGACTACCGTATGCATGGTGAAATTCTTATGTTATTTCATTATTTATTATTCTGTTGGAATTACCTGTCTATGTGAATTACTACATGCATGGTGAATGATCCTTTATATTCATTCTTTATTAAATTGTAAAAATGATCTGTCTACGTGGATTACCGCATGGCGAGTGAAGATCCATTTGCAGTTTTGTATATATATATTTTTATAATTGTATATATACATTAACGATTGCATATTCTTTTTACTAAAATAATATGCTAATAATATAAATATAAGATTATTTATATTTGCATTTTATCACCACTTGAGGTTGTGGTATAGTATATTTTTTCGATATCATACATGTAATTATTTATTGTTTTAATAAACAATAGAATTGTGTTTTAACCCAGAATAGATGACAAACTTTGAAAAAAAAATAGATTTTTCTATTTTAAAAATATCTGGAGATAACTATTTGGCTTAGGCACTTGATGCATAATTGCACCTTAGTGCAAATGAGTTAGAAAAGACAATTACGAAATATAGTTCTAATGTTTATAGAATAACATCTACTTTGATTTTATGTGGAGATCCAGTTTCTGAAACCCAAATGTTAGAGAAAAAAAACGCTCCTAACTTTTTATCCCACCAACATGATTCTGTCACAATAATATAGACAGAGTAAGTTCACAAAATTCAGTGACTTATTGACTATCCTCTTTGTTACAGAAAAGAATAATGAATTGTTGTTGAAAAATTATCAAAATCTGACCAACGGGTGATACCCATTCTTGGATATATTAACAACACGTTATTCCGTTGAAATAAGCGTGACTATAGATATGGCCATCTAATAAGAAGCCTTGGGGGCGAAAGAATAAACGAGGCCATCATAACAACAAATTCTAGAACCGCGACAATTCAGGCCACCAGAAGTGGCAAGTGTCTGGGTCGGGTAAAAATAAAGAAAATGCAACACAGATAAAGAACAAGCCAGATGTTTGTTTTAGGTGTGGGATGAATTAGCATTGGTCGCGTATGTGACGCACCCAAAATTAGGTATACGTCACCCATCTTGGGTCGCCACTTACATGGTACATAAATTCAAATACAAACTTAATTATACATCTGTCGTGTAACATACGACAATACATAAACTGAGAGTTCTAATAGGAATATTGTCATTTAGACAATTTCCATACTCAAGGAGTCCTCATTACATTTACTGTCACACTATTTAACAGAATAGTGAGGACTACTAATGCTATCTTCGGGACCATCACTCTTTTCCCCGACTCGTCCCAGCTATATTCTCATTTCCTGAAAAGAACAGTGAAAGAAAGGGTGAGCTCAACTAGCCCAGTGAAAAATTTTTTAACCTAAGATAATGCGAATAAATTATCAATTGTCTTCAACAATGTTAAACTGATAAAATACAATAGACAACCTGGTTCAATTGCAGTGGAATATGCAATCCATTAAAAGAGTCAAGTAGAAAATAAAGTCTACTATCTTTTAGGTTTTAAAAGGTTTTCATCAATTTTTATCACTAAGATTCAGTTTAATGAATAAACCACAATATCTAATCATCCCTGTACCACGGTCAAAGATTTTCATCAAATTATCAATGGTCATGACTATACCGAATAACCCCTGGTCATAATCATACCAAAAACTATCCATTCTTGCATTACGAATAATCGAGGACTTTTGTCACATCATTTATATCAATGCCGTGATTATACCGAATGATCTCTGGTCATAATCATACTAAGTTCATCTATGCACGTAAGCCAAAGATAACATAATATAAAATGAGGATGATGACAATGACATAATAATTCACTAAAACAAGTTCACTAATTAATTTATTCAGGAACTAATAACGTCCAAATTGTCAACATGATCTTGCTTTGTAGAGTAAAATTCAAGAATGATCGGAAGAATATTTCCATGAAAAGATCTTTGGATGAAACACAAATATCAAGAATATTCTACTAATTTCATGGAGTATAGAAGTCAAAGTTTTAACCAACCGGGTATAATAAAGAATGGAATAACAAAGGAAATCACCATGCATGCGGTTGCTTAGCGATGAACAAGTTATTCCAACAGAATAATAATAACGGAACGGTCGTCGTGAAATTCACAAGCGGCAGGATGTTCCAACGAGAATAATAAAGATGGAACCGGATCCGGTGTAAAACACACGATAGGATATTCCAACAGAATGATAAAGATTTTAACCAGTCCTGTAAAACACATGAGCATGTGATGTTCCAATGAATAATAAAGAAGATAACCGTGTCCTGTAAAACACATGCACGTGGATGTTCCAATGAATAATAGAAGAATGTCACCAAGTATAGGGTAAACCACGATATCAGATTATGTATAGGGTATCTGGCGTATCAAAGTTATTCAACAGAATAATAAAGAATCGAATAACGGAGGGGATTTCACCAAGTATAGGGTATGTCACAGAGTATACGAAGTTATTCCATAGAATAATAAAGAATGGAATAACGAAAGTTCTCTTCATGAATAAGAAAAGAATAACACCCTTACGGATGTACAACAAATAATATCCCTTACCTTAGAAGAATCAATATTGGAAAAGTGAAGTAGCGAGAATACTTTTCTTCTTTCTCTTTATAGTTTCTCTCTACAGAGTTTCAATGAATTCGTAAGAAATAATGAAGGAATGAGCTTTCTATTTATAGAAAAACCGAGGGTTGCTCTTGAGTCTTAACGAAGGGTCAAAATGACTCTTGGTAATATTGAAGAGACAACTACTATTTGCGAAGGGTAATTAACCCTTGGAACAATCGAAAAGGCGATTAACTCTTGGTAATATTGAAGGACAACTACTATTTGCGAAGGGGTAATTACTATTGACGAAGGTAATTACTTATCGACGAAGGTAATTACTATTCACAAAAGGTAATTACTATTCACAAAGGTAAATACTATTGATGAAGAGACTCTTAGATGATGACATATGGGCCCCCATAAAATAATCAAACTTACCACAAACGCGTCTCATAATAGACTCTTTATATACATTAAGGATTGAATAAATATTACCATAAATCATTTTATTTTTAATCAACACATATTTAATCTTTCAACAATTATTAATCATTTATAACTTGTCGTCTTAATTAATAATTTAATACTATAACATATTATACTGAGATGATCTTTGTGACAATAATTGAATCAATAATATAAGAGATATGATCGTGAATTCTCATAGCAATAATTGAGCATAAATGAGTGACTTCTCACGTAAGCATCAATAATCAATACCGCAGTGTCTTCTTATGCAACCAATGCCAGACATCGTACTTTTACTAACGGGTAGTTCAATGGGTTTAACGGTAACACCTCTCCGCCATTATTTTTATAGAAAGATAATTTTGTCGTTTTCTAACTACGACAATACTTCCGTTAATAGGGGTCCACCATCGATTGAGTAGTCGTCTTTAATATTCCCCGACAAAAAGAATATTCCCGACTAAACGAATATTTTATAACAACTTGATTACTTTGCAAAATTTATAAATATTACCCACAACTATAACATTATATCAAATTTATTCCATAATATTCAAAATAATATTTATAAAAATTCATCTTTATTTATAAAAGTTTGGGGTCTTACAACCTCCCTTCTTATGAAATTTTGCCCTCGAAATTAGGGAATGCGTGCTGATATGATAAAAAGAGGTGAGGATACCTTGAATACCTTTATCGTTAAAATATTAAATTCATCTTCGCAATCCTACCAAAAGATATTCATTAACAATTCATCTTTGCACTACAGTGCCAAAGATATACAATCAGAAAAACCAATAATCTTTGAGCCTTGCGACTTAATAGTATCACGACCACGAATTATCCATGCACTTACGGCCAAGGATATTCGTGTTTTCAATTACTGGTCATGATTATACCGAATAATCCTTGGTCATAATCATACCAAGTCTATCAATGCACTACTACCAAAGAAGATGACTTTTACCACATACATGAATTAATATTTCATTCTTTGAGACTCACCAATAATTAATCCATATCATCGAATCATCCTGCCTTTTTACGGGCCAAGGATATTCATTAGTATCACGACCACGAATTATCCATGCACTACTGACCAAAGATAATCGTGTATTCATTAGTATCACGACCACAAATTATCCATGCACTACTACCGAAGATAATCATGTATTCATTAGTATCACAACCACAAATTATCCATGCACTACTACCAAAAGATAATCGTGTATTCATTAGTATCACGACCACAAATTATCCTTTCACTACGGCCAAAGATAATCGTGTTTTCAATTACGGTTATGATTATACTTAGAACAATCCTCGTCATAATCATACCAAGTCCATCTATGCACTCTGAGCCACGTAGATGACTTTCAACATAATATAAGCATGAGGATAATGATATAAAGAATCAATCAAATGAGATAAAGGATAAATATTAAACATTTATAATATAATTTATCCGAGATTCAAGAATATCCCCATGTTATCAATCACTTAATAATCTCATAATCTAATATCATTAATATTATAACAATATTTTAATCACTTCTTAAATTTATAAACAATTTATCTCAATTGTTTACGCTTTACCATATAATGCATTTAATCATTCAAAATGCCATACTCATAAGATATCATCACCAATTATCAAATCCTCAAAAAAAAACTATATAGGATTCTCTAGCCATAAAATCCTATTTTCAACTTTGTTACTTCACATAACATATTTAACTCATATGTTCGTAACTAAACTATTTTTATTAAAAATACCAAATCAGTCCCAAAAATATTTCTTTTCTGGGATTTAGCATAATATAGTCCCATAATAAAAATATATTTTCTCGAATTTTAAAAATTCATTTACTATTTTTCAAAAATCAATTTCTAATTAATTTCTTAAGAAATTAGCTACCTCAAGTTTAACTCCAAAATTCCCAAATCTTGGCAGGACCTTACACATGTTTATGTGAGCCTCCAGTTTAAATTTCATGGTCATCTGAGTTATAGAACTCCGATTATAGCATTTTCAATCAAAAAACCTAAATATTGAAATGGTCATAACTTGCTCATTTTAAGTCGGAATGAGCTCATGTTTGGACACGATGTTCTTTATACCATATACTTTTATGTCCCAAAAGGCCTGAATTTTTCTCACTAATTAAGTGGTAAAAACAGCCCTGAAAAAAAAAGGCAGCAGCTTTTTGGACATTTTGAAGTTTTGACTCCTTTGCTAAAATCACCCACACGAAAAAATCTACAACACCTTTTCATTTATTCCACTTGGATTAGTTAGGTAACTCATAGATCTAACTCTAGGACTTAACCACACTCAAAAATTCAAAATATAATAAGAGATTTGGTCAATTGAATTTCATGTTACGTTTTTCATCAAAATCTTGTTTTTAACTCCTTGTGATTTTTAAGAAACTTTCATGTTTTCACATACTAACCAACATAACTCATCATAACACTTACTAATACCACGTATACCCATGATTTTCATTAGTCCAATGCTTTTATTAAGACTTTCATCATAAACCACGTAAACCTGCTCATTTTAGTTGAAGAAATATTTGAGGGTTTAAGAAATGGGTTTTATCTTTGAGTTGAATACAAAATTCGATTTCACGCTCTAGGGTAGGCTAGGAAATCTTCAAGAATACGTCAAGAAATTTATTAATGATAGAAATATCATTCAAAACTGCTACTCTTATCCAAGACTTGGATAGTACGTTACATTGATACCAACTGTGACTTTCATCCCAACTTTGGATAGCACGTCACAATGACACCTTACATAAATGTATATTCAAAAACTGGTTTAGAAATTATAATCTTTGGGAAGTGCTCAAGGAAACCTTCGTACATGGGAGGCCATGCTTCTAGGTTATGATAGATATCATATGTCCACAGAATTATCCTTGGTTTACCCAATAGACCCCAAAGAAAAATGAGAAGATTACTATCATATTCTTCCCAATGGTGAGTCTTCTCTTGACTTATCATTATATCCACTGTCTCAAATTGAGAATTATACTTCAAACAAACACCAAGATCATATAGGTAGTGCTCGTAAATATACTCAGCAAGTGGATGAGCACAACCCTGTCTTATGATGACACGAGGTTGTATGTCATTAGACATCTTGTATGATAGTGGCAAAACACTCTTCCAACGTTGGGTTCGCCTTACCCTAGTTGATTCACCAAATATAACTACTAAATGATGACCACCGTTCTATTCCACTGTTACGCCCGCTTGACCTAGCTACACTCTTATTACCTGAAAGAAATTGTGAAGCAAAAGGGTTAATTAATATATCAAATATTATCCCTATACTCTGACCGACCAATTAAATAACAAATAAACTTAGGTAGGTCATACTAGCGAAGAATTCCCGTCTCTCCCTCCTAGTTCTTATCTCAAGATCTTAGCTGGGATCATATCCTAAGCTCGATACCAACCGTGGCGCCCCAAAATTAGGTATACGTCACCCATCTTGGGTCGCCATTTACATGGTACATAAATTCAAATACAAACTTAATTATACATCCGTCAGTAGAACATACAACAATACATAAATCGAGAGTTCTAATAGGAATATTGTCATTTAGACAATATCCATACTCAAGGAGTCCTCATTACATTTATTGTCACACTATTTAATGTAATAGTGAGGACTACTAATGCTATCTTCGGGACCATCACTCTTTTCCACGACTCGTCCCAAATATATTCTCATTTCACGAGAACAAACGGTGAAAGATAGGGTGAGCTCAACTAGCTTCAAGAAGAAATATTATGACTAAGATAATGCGTAATAAATTATCAATAGTCTTCAACAATGTTAAACTGATAAAATACAATAGACAACTAGTTTAACTACAGCGGAATATGCAATCCATTAAAAGAGTCAAGTAGAAAATAAAGTCTACTATCTTTTAGGTTTTAAAAAGTTTTCATCAATTTTTATCACTAAAACTCGCTTTAATGAATAAACCACAATATCTAATCATCCATGTACCACTATCAAGGATTCCCATCAAATTATCAATGGTCATGACTATACTTAGAATCACCCCGGTCATAATCATACCAAAAACTATCCATCAACGCATTACAGAAACACCGAGGACTTTTGTCACATCATTTATATCAAGCCATGATTATACCGAATGATCTCTGGTCAAAATCATACTAAGTTCATCTATGTACGTAAGCCAAAGATAACATAATATAACATGAGGATGATGACAATGACATAATAATTCACTAAAACAAGTTCACTAATTAATTTATTCAAGAACTAATAACGTCCAAATTGTCAACATGATACTGCTTTGTAGAGTAAAATTCAAGAATGATCAGAAGAATATTTCCATGAAAAGATACTGGATAAAACACAAATATCAAGAATATTCTACTAATTTCATGGAGTGTAGAAGTCAAAGTTTTAACCAATTTGGGTATAATAAAGAATGGAATAACAAAGGAAATCACCACGTGCGGTACTTGCATGACGTAGTTATTCAATGCGAATAATAATAATCTAACCGTGTCGTGAAATTCACAAGCGGGATGTTCCAACAGAATGATAAAGATTTTACCGGTCCGGTGTAAAAACACACGAGCATGGATGTTCCAACGGAAGAATAAAGATTTTAACCAGTCCTGTAAAACACATGCATGTGATGTTCCAAATGTAATAATAGAAGAATGTCACCAAGTATAGGTAAACCACATATCTGATTATATATAGGGTATGCTGCAGTATACAAAGTTATTCCAACGTAATAATAAAGAATGGAATAACAGAGGATTTCACCAAGTATAGGGTATCTGGCGTATACAAAGTTATTCAACAATGAATAATAAAGAATGGAATAACGTAGTTCTCTTCATGAATAAGAAAGAATAACACCCCTTTACGAATTACAAACAAATAATATCCCTTACCTTAGAAGAACCGAATATTGGAAAAGTGAAGTAGCGGAATACTTTTCTTCTTTCTCTATAGTTTCTCTCTCTAGAGTTTTAATGAATTAAATAAGAAATAATGAAGGAATGAGCTTTCTATTTATAGAAAAAGCGAGGTGGCTCTTGGTCTTAACGAAGGTCAAAATTACTCTTGGTAATATTGAAGAGACAACTACTATTCGCGAAGGATAATTAACCCTTGGAACAATCAAGAGGTAGTTAACTCTTGGTAATATTGAAGGGACAACTACTATTTGCGAAGGGATAATTACTATTGACGAAGGTAATTACTATTCACAAAGGTAATTACTATTCACAAAGGTAATTACTATTGACGAAGAGACTCTTAGATGATGACATATGGCCCCCCCCCATAAAATAATCAAACTTACCACAAACGTCTCATAACAGACTCTTTATATACATCAAGGATTGAATAAATATTACCACAAATCATTTTATTTTTAATCAACACATATTTAATCTTTCAACAATTATTAATCATTTATAACTTGTCGCCTTAATTAATAATTTAATACTATAACATATTATACGAGATGATATTGTGACAATAATTGAATCAATAATATAAGAGATATGATGCGTGAATTCATCATAGCAATAATTGAGCATAATTTGAGTGACTTCTCATGTAAGCATCAATAATTAATACTGTATGCTACTATGCAACCACGCCATTCATCGTACTTTTACTACCTAGGTAGTTCAACGGCTTTAAACGGTAACACCTCTGCCGTTATTTTTATAGAAAGATAATTTTGTCGCTTTCTAACTACTTACAATACTTCCGCTAGGGGTCCACCATCGATTGAGCCGTCATCTGAATATTCCCCGACAAAAAGAATATTCCCCGACCAAACGAATATTTTATAACAACTTACTTACTTTGCAAAATTTATAAATATTACCCACAACTATAACATTATATCAAATTTATTCCATAATATTCAAAATAATATTTATAGAAAATTCATCTTTATTTATAAAAGTTTGGGGTCTTCTGATACTGCATCGTCTGTAGGGCATCTGGTTAATTTACTCCAGGAGTCTCAAAAGAACAAAGTAATGGAGGCAAAAACAAACTTTGTTAATCATCAATTGGATATTGTTGATGATCTACCAATGACCAACAATGAGAAAAAGGTTGTTGATATTACTGGACCTTCTGAAAGTATATTTTGGGATAACGTTTAATTTTTGTTTTAATTAAACACCCTGCATGTATAATATTAATAGTTTTCGTTCTATATGTGGTATGTGTTTTTCATGAATAATATTTCTTATTTATGTTTTTACATGTGTCAGACCATCTTTAATGAAGATCTCTTCTTGTTAGTTCTACTATTTCTGAAAAATAGAATATCCTAGAAAAACTTCATTAAATTTCTTTTGGATTATATACTATGAAAATTAGAGCAATTGAGTCTCATACTCTTATGATTCCAAAAATCATAGATCCCAAATCCTTTATGCTTTGGCATGAAAGACTCGGTCGTCATCCAGGTACTTCTATGATGCGTCGTATTATTTAAAATTCTACTGGTCATCCTCTCGAAAATAAAAATGTTTTTCCTAGTAGTGAATTTCCTTGTGCTGCGTGTTCTCGAGGAAAGTTAATTGTTCGACCATCACCGGTAAAAGTTTATAAAGAAGCCCCAAAATTCCTAGAGAGAATTCAAGGAAACATTTGTGGACCCCTTCACCCATTGTCTGGTCCATTTCGATATTTCCTAGTTTTTAATAGATACTTCAACTAATTGCACGCTCATTGATGTTAAGGGCTAACTTACCTACCTCAATTTGGGATCATGCAATTCTTCATGCTGAAGTCATCATTCAAGTCCACAAAGAACTAAAATGGGAGCCCAACGAAAAATAGGTATTTATGTTGGTTTTGATTCTCCTTCTGTTATCAGATTCTTGAGCCTTTAACTAGATATGTTTTTACTATATGTTATGTAGATTGTTATTTTTGATGAATCTGTATTTCCATCATTAGGAGAAGGGAAAGTTTTAAATAAAAATCCTCTGACATATCATGGAATGCATCAGAATTAAATTCATTTGATCCTCGTACAGGACAATGTGAAATTAAAGTTCAAAGAATTATTTGTTTATAAAATATTGCAAATCAAATGCCAGATGCATTTAATGATGCTAGAAAAATGATAAAGTCATATACACCTGCAGTGAATACTCCAGCAGAGATAGAAATACCTATTGAAAAATCAATTCCTGAAGAATTGACAAATAAGGTAATAGAAGAATCTAAACAACACCAGAAGCATGGAAAGACAAGTTGGTGCAAAAGACACTGTACCACGATAATCAAAAGCAAATAAGGGAATCCCAAAAGGAATACCCGCTCCAGAAGAAGCACGTATTCCAAGAGTGGGAATAACCCCAGAAGAGGTACAAACCACTCCAGAAGCAGCACATATTCCAAGAGTGGGAATAATCCCAGAAGAGGTACAAATCGCTCCAGAAGAAGCACATATTCCAAGAGTGAGAATAGCCCCAGAAGAGGTTCAAAATCTCAGTAAAGGGATAAGAGATGAACACCAAGAGATCTCAATAAATTATGTACATGATGAGAAAATATGAGATCGAAGCAAAGTCATGATTGACGATATATTTGCTTTCTTTATAGCATAAGATATTACTTTGATTCCTGACACGGATCCTGAACCACAAAACGTGGAAGAATGTCGAAAAAGAAAAGATTGGCCAAAATATAAAGATGCTATTCAAACTGAGCTACAATCTCTATTGAAAAGAGAAGTATTTGGACCAGTAGTTCAAACACCGCTGGGTGTAATCCAGTTGGAAATAAAATCTCTATTGAAAAGAGAAGTATATATTTGGACCAGTAGTTCAAACACCGCTGGGTGTAATCCCAATTGGAAACAAATGGGTATTTGTACGAAAGCGAAATGAGAAAAATGAAATTATGAGATATAAAGCCCGACTTATAGCTCAAGGGTTTTCACAAAAATCTGATATTGATTATCAGGATACAGACTCTCCAGTACGTAATGGATGGAGTCACTTTTTGCTTTCTGATAGGTATGACAACCATGGAAGGTTTG
The DNA here is from genome assembly GCA_020205615.1 of Panax quinquefolius. Taxonomy (NCBI): domain Eukaryota; kingdom Viridiplantae; phylum Streptophyta; class Magnoliopsida; order Apiales; family Araliaceae; genus Panax; species Panax quinquefolius. Next base: position 139,029,217 of record CM035160.1, read on the forward strand.
GAAACACGTCTGATGGATGTTGTAACAACATACCTATATGGCTCACTTGAAGTGAGATTTATATGAGAATCCCTGAAGGATTGAAAATGGCTGAATCACAAAGGCCCAGTCACATATATTCAATCAAGTTACAACGCTCATTATATGGATTAAAATAGTCTGGTCATATGTGGTATAATCGACTTAGTGATTATTTAATAAAAGATGGATATATAAATGATCATGTATGTCCATGTGTTTTTATTAAGAAATCACAGAGTGAATTTTCCACCATTGCTGTATATGTGGATGATTTGAATTTTATAGGTACTCCTGAAGAACTCACAAGAACTATTACTTATTTAAAAGATGAATTTGAAATGAAAGATCTTGGAAAGATAAAATTCTGTTTGGGAATACAAGTGGAGCATTTAACATCTGGAATTTTTGCTCATCAATACACATATGCTGAAAAGATTCTCAGTCATTTTCATATGGATAAAGCTCATCTTTTGACTACCCCGATGGTTGTTCTATCTTTAAAAGTTGATAAAGATCCATTTCAGCCTCTAGAAAGCAGGGAAGAAGTTTTTGGACCTGAAGTTCCATGTCTAAGTGCAATGGAAGAAGTTCTTGGACCTGAAGTTCCATGCCTAAGTACAATGGAAGAAGTTCTTGGACCTGGAGTTCCTTGCCTAAGTGAAATGGAAAAGTTCTTGGACCTGAAGTTCTATACCTAAGTGCAATAGGTGCTCTTATGTATCTTAAAAACTGTACACGACCTGATTTTGCTGTCAACTTGTTAGCAAGATACAATTCTTCTCCGACTAAGAGACATTGGGATGGGATCAAACACATTTTGAGATACCTCCGTGGAAGTATAGATCTTGGGTTATTTTATCCAAGAGATTCAATGTCGCAATTGGTTGGATATGCCGATGTAGGATATTTATCAGATCCACATAATGGAAGATCACAAACAGGTTATGTATTTACATATTGTGATACGACTATATCCTGGAAATCCACAAAGCAAACCATGACAGCTACATCTTCAAATCACTCAGAAATTCTCGTTATACATGAAGCAAGTAGAGAGTGTGTTTGGTTGAGATCAATTATTCAGCATATTCAAAAGTCATGTGAATTACCATCAATCAAAGACATTCCTACAATTTTGTATGAGGATAACGATGCATGTATTGCTCAACTTAGAGGAGAGTACATCAAGGGAGATAGAATAAAGCATATTTCACCTAAATTCTTCTTCACACATGAGCTACAAAAGAAGGGTGATATAGACGTGCATCAAATTCAATCATGTGATAATCTAGCCGACTTATTCACAAAGTCGCTACCATATGCAACATTTGCAAAACTTCGGAAAAGGATCAGAATGTGTCGACTGAAAGACTTATGAAAACATTTCAACAAGAAATAATGAATTCCTTTTGAGGGGAAGACTGTACTCTTTTTCCTTAGTCACGATTTTTATCCCAACGGATTTTTTTGACAAGGTTTTAACGAGGCAGACAATTAAGATATTTATGTAAAAGATATGTACTCTTTTTCCCTTCGTTAAGTTTTTCCCACTGGGTTTTCTTAACAAGGTTTTTAATGAGACATAATCTTCTATCGTAGGGAATCAGGGGAAGTGTTATAACATTGGATTCCCTCCTTAGGAGGGAACCGTGACTTTCTCTCCCCCTTCCTGGCATCTTCCTTTTCCTTACTCTCCTGCTTGCCTATATAAGGCAGTAATATACTGAATGAAAAGATAGAACTTCTCTGAAGAAGAACTTCTCTCAGAAAAAATTTCTCTCTCTCCTTTTCTCTTGTTTATTCTCTCTAAATTTATGCAACAATTATAAGAGTTTATTTCTATACTTTGCTAAAGTTTTATAACACCAACTACTTAGTTAGGTTGTGTATCAAGGTTACTGTGTTTATTCCACTAAAGCGAAAAGCTCTTTTTGGTATTTTAAAATGGTTTATATTATCATATCAAAATGGACTAAATAGCATATCTGACCCTCCTATTTGTTATATTTTTGTTAAACTGTTCCTTAAACTTATTTTTTAGCACAACTGTTCCTCAATGATGCATTAGTTGTGCAAAAGTGTTCCTTTTCTATTTTTGGTCAATTTCCGTTAGTCAAACAAGATGCTTTCTGTTAGTCAAATGTTTCTTTTGGTCAAATGTTCCCTAAACTTATCATTTTTATTTGACTTGATCTAATTAATTAAATTATGAATTTGTTCAATAAATAACATAAATGTTAAAAAATAACAAATATTCATTTTATCAAAAAAAATCACACACTTCTTGCTTATGAAATTTCTAAAATGTTAAAATTTCCGTAATATACATTCAAGCACAAGTTTTTCTAATTTAAAAGTAAATTTTAATGCCCATAAAAAGTGCAAATTAACACCAAAAAATTATATTTTTTCAAATATTAAAATTTATGTAAAACAAACTTAGAAAATACTTGTTACAGAACGAATTTTATAATTCATATAAAAAGTATTAAAAATTATGTTAGTTATGTTTAATCAAAATAAATTTGATTCATAAGATTTTAAAATTGAAGGAGATTTCAAAAAATGTGTTTTAAAATTTTGCTACCTAGTTATTTGCTGAAAATTATTTTAGTGTAAAATATATGATTACACCGTTTAATATTCTCAACATCTGTTTATGTTGGCCCTTATTAGGGGATTAAAACATCATTGGATATTTGGGGATCTGTTTTAGAGTCTGTTGACTTTAGTAATCCATGGTCTAGCATTTGTTCTTATTGAATATGTATGAAAAGCTTTAATTTCTATTGGAGCATGTACAAAGTTTGATTACGTAAGTACATGCAATACATGTATGCCCACAATAAATAAAATTCACCTATCAGGTGAGGAATGTCGCTGCTTTTTCATTACAGATCTAGGCGCTATTAAGATCAAATTCTAATTAATCAAAAATTGAAGGAGATTTTAATTTATAGTTGTGCGTAAGATTCATTTCGTAACAATTTTTCTTTAAATTTGTTTTAGTAAATTTTAATATTTAGAAAAAAATGTAATTTTTTTGTGTTAATTTACACTTTTTATGAGTATTAAAATTTTATTTTTACATTGGAAAATTTTATGTTTGAATGTATATTACGCAAATTTTAATATTTGAGAAATTTAATTAGTGAAAAGTGTATGAATTTATTTTCTTGATAAAATAAATATTAGTTATTTTTTGACATTTATGTTATTTATTGCACAAGTTCATAATTTAATTAATTATATCAAGTTGAATGAAAATGATAAAAGTTTGGGGAAACATTTGACTAACGGAAAATATTTTGTTTGACTAACGGAAATTGACCAAAAATAGAAAAGGAACACTTTTGCACAACTAATGTATCATTGAGGAACAGTTGTGCTAAAAAAAATGTTTAAGAGACACTTTAGCAAAAATATAATAAATAGAAGGGTCAGATATGCTATTTAGTCGATCAAAATGATATTGTCAAATAAATACACGTCCCTTAAAATGTCTGACATGTGCATTTAATTTATTCGGACATTATTATTTTTACTCCAATATTAACTGTCTTTTTTAAAGGTAAAGTTTTTGAAAGAGATTATTTAATCTTTATTCGTGGAATTAATTGTTTAATATATTATTTCCAGCTACGTAGTTAGGTAGTTTATCAGGGTTATAATCTCCAATTATTTAATCTTTATTCATGGAATTAATTGTTTAGGATTATTATTGCCAATTACTTGGGTAGTATATCTAGGTTATAATCTCCATTCCACAGGAAAAAAAAGTATCGCCTTTATTTTTAAAAAGTTAATTACGAAAATTTAAAAGTATTATGAGTTTGATTAGTCTTAAATAACATAATTGTGACTATTGTAATTAAATAATACTCAAAGCATTACTAATTACAAAAATTGTTTTAAAAATTAAATGAATTTATATCATTATGCCACTTTATCTTTTTGGTTTATCTGTACCTTGCATTAATTATTTATGTTCACTACATTTCTCAGCCTGAGACACATATTGTTTACTGAGAGTCACCGTTTCCACCGGAATGAAACAAATTAAAAATGATAGCCACCGACATTTTGTTTTCCAAATATAAAACCCTAAATATCTACTAAGATAGAAGACATTACTTCATACAAGAACATGCTAGTCTGTCGCATTACATGATCTGGTCTACATTTCTTTACAATTATAATGCACTAGATTGAACTCTCTCTCTCTCTCTCTGTGTATATATATATATATATATATATATATATATATATATATATATATAAAAAGTTCAAACAGACACAATTCACAAAATTCTCAATTTGTTGAAGGAAAATTGGAAAGAAATTGGAAAATTGACAATTTGTGGATTGACAATTTGTTGAAGGAAAATTGGAAAGAAATTTTTTTGGGTTCAATATGAAAACTTTTGTACTTCAGCTTTTTGGCTTTTTGTTATTTATTAGTGCATTTTTCTCTGACGCTCTAGTTCGTCGTACAACGTTTGTGGTATGTTTATAAATAATTTGATTAAACTTTTAGATTATTTTTAGCAATATATTTAGGCCGATGATATTGTTCGAGCAATAATAATATTATCAGATTATTAAGTGTCGTTTAAAGTATTAAACATCGCTAACAATTATAAAAGTTTAGCTAAATATAAGTTTATCTTCACAACATGTATAATTTTTACTCTTACAACATGTCATTTATGTGTATTTTACATTTATTCTTGGTGTATGAAAGTTTTATTCGGTAGGATATATAAAATTAGTTATAATATTCTTATTTGCAGGTGAAAGAAGCTCCCTATACAAGACTTTGTAGCACCAAGAACATCTTGACCGTTAATGGACAATTTCCTGGTCCAACCCTCTATGCTGAAAGAGGTGATACGATCATCGTGGATGTTCACAACAATGGCACCCAAAATATCACCATTCACTGGTACGAGAGAAAATTATACATGATGTCAAAAAAATTGTCATTTTTAATATTTGATTTTTTGAAAAGATTATTGTTTACTTAAATTTATTTATACTTTGTATGTTAAAGTTTACCAAATACACATTTGGCCATATATAGCTTTCTTAATTTTTTTTCAACAACATATTTAGTCTTTGAATTAATATTTAAATTACAAAGTTTTTCTCTATGCATGTGTATTCCTAATAAGAATTTAATATGGACAGAGTAATTAATATTGTTTTTATTCCATAATTAAAGATATTTTTTTCTTTAATTAGCGTGTTCCCAAAATAAGATATGCATATAATAAAATAACATGACATTTCTATTTTTCATTATTCATTTTACTATCATTTCTTGCATGGCAATATTAATATTAAATTCCTAACTAATAATAAAGGCACATTTAAAAACATGATTATTATTAAAAGTGATCGTTTTAAAATGTATTTTTCATCTTAGAACCGGGGGGAGGTAGTACTAAATTAAATAAGTCTTATGCAGGCACGGAGTAAAACAGCCAAGGAATCCATGGAGCGACGGTCCGGAGTTTATAACACAGTGCCCTATTCAACCAGGAGCAAAGTTCAGCCAAAAGATTATATTATCCGATGAGGAAGGAACCCTATGGTGGCATGCTCACAGCGACTGGTCTCGAGCAACTGTCCATGGAGCTATCATTATTTACCCTAAAAAGGGAACAAATTATCCATTCCCTAAGCCTGACAATGAAGTACCTATCATATTAGGTATCAAATTCTTGTTACCATATATATATATATATATATATATACACATGTATGTGTGTGTGTACATGACTATTAAATTAGGCAGTTGATATTGTTAGAACAAAATTGATAATACTAAAATATATATATATATAGTAATAATATTGATGACATATATATAACATGTTACACAGCATTTATTATTCTGACAACATTTTTGATTTGGCAATATCAACCACACATTTATGTATATTTACGCTAATATATGCTGATCGAACTGAAATGCAGGAGATTGGTGGAAAAGTGATGTACAGGAAGTTCTGGATGAGTTCCTTAGGACAGGAGGAGACCCAAATATCTCTGATGCCCTAACTATCAATGGTTCAACCTGGTGATCTATATCCATGCTCAAAATCAGGTTTTTGTCTAATCAATTGCAATTAAATCAATTTTGACTTTGGTGAATTAATTGAGTATCCATCTCTCACGTTGAAATGTTCCTCACCACCTACCTTGTCCCCAAATTTTAGATGGCTATAAATTTTGGGCGTTGAAAATTTGATATTGGAACTTTTCTAACTAATTTTTTTAAATTATTTTATTGACTTTTTGGATATGAAATCTTATTTCAAAGGATTTTTTAGTAACTTAATTCATTAACTATAAATATGCTTTTCGTTATGAACTAAAGCATATTTATTGATAAGTAATAAGAGTTGAACGTGATGTTATATATAAGCTGAACCAGGTCCTTCATTAAGATTACACTACAAGAAAATACTGTAACAGCGATCAAAAACATCAGTGATCGCACTTTTTGGTCGCAGAAAGTATTCCTAGCGACCGCCATTAGCGACCGCCCTTGAATTTGGTTGCTAGAGTATGTTAGCGACTGAACCCGGTCGCTATTCGGTCGCAGGTTCAATTTTACCTCCAAAAAATTGGCACGAAATATTGGCGCCTTAGTTATTTGCGACCACTCACCATCAGCGACCGCATGCGGTCGCGGATACTTCCACATCATTTAAAATTAGCGACCGCATGCGGTCGCTGATCTATTCCAATTAACCTGTTCCAGTTCCAGTTCGTCACTCTCGATCGACAGAAGAAAAAAAAGAGGGAGAAAAGAATAGGGAGAAGGGGGAGAAGAGAAGAGGGAAAAGAGGGGAAAACGGTCGCCGCCACCTTCACCACCACCACAGCCGCCGCCATCACCATCACCACCACCACCACCACCACAGTCACCGTCGCCACCCACCATCACCACCGCCGGTAACCCCTTTAATTAATCCCTAAATTAAACTACTTTTCTGTTATGCATGATTGAATGGCCATGATTTGTTTTTCTGAAGATGTGAATGTGTTGATGTTCTGCTTCTAAATGCCATTTTCTTGAATTTTTTGGGTTTAATTTGAGTTTGACTGAAAATCCAAAATGATTTGACTGAAAATCCAGTTTAATTTACAGTGTCTTATTCAAAATGGGTATAACCCTAAAGGGTATGAAACTTTTGGGATAATCAATGAATTTAAGAAAGAGAGATTCTTTTATGAGTTGATTGATACCTATATGTATATATATACACACACATACATCATATATGTATAATTTTATAAGAATATATACACACACTTTACACCACAAGAATAATTTGGGAACATGCATGATTAGGTTTCATGTTTTAATATGAGATTATCTAAAGTTGGATAATTTGTTATTCTTGAATAACGATTCTTTTGAAATTTGGAAAATTTTTGAATATAACATTATTCTTTGAATATATTTTTCTTTGAAATTTAAATAAATTGTTGTTGATATTCTTTGAAATTGGGACAATTTTTGGGCTTCTTATTATTTTTACTAATATTGATTCTCCTAAATTGTGCCTTGAATTATAGTTGTGCACATTCTATTTTGTGTGTTGGGATTATATTTTCTTTGAAATTGGTCAAGTATCGCCCTCGTGCATGTGGATAGTCCATATTATAGGGAGACTCTCAGAAATTTTTTTTCATATATAAGTCAAATGGCCATATAACTTGAACATGAGTATAACATAAAATATAACTAGGAATTAAGTTTATCCATAATTCAATCAAGAAGAAGGTTCAAAGAAGTTTTTCATAATTCACAATCGAGAAGATAAAGAAAATGACACACTATTAATATGTATGCTATAAGATGACTTAGCTTAGAATAGAAAGAAAATGAAAAGTACAAACACAAACACAAGCACCATAACTTCAATCACACTATTAATGAGTTGTTTCTAAAATATCCATACTTGTCTAAATCTTCATATATAAGTCAAATGGCCATATATGCATTCGTGTATATGTGATGGCAATGAGTATATGTGATGTTTTTTGTTGTGTTCAGATATGGACCCTCGAATCATATATGTATCCTTGTTAAGTAACTTGATTAAGAAAAAAAAGAGTTGAGGGACCAATTAATAAACTAGCAAAAATATTGCCCATAAATAGTCAAGTTACTTCATTTTCTTCACTTTTCACCAACAAAACAAAAGTTAGAGAGAGAAGTGAGTAAAAAAATATATACTAGTAGAAAACTTTAGGTTATATATATACTAGTAGAAAACTTACTTCAAAAGACAAATGAGTGACAATGAGTAGTGAATCGATCATAATAATCGATTCCTATGCCACATTATTTTTGTATATATACTCTTATTGATTTCTCATTCCATTTTCTTACTTATCTAATATTTGGAACATATTAGTACAAACATGCCGTAGTATGGAAAGATTGAACTCGGTTTTCAAACATGCCAGAGTATGTGCTATGAGTTTTCATGGTGATTTAAGGTTTATAGGAATGCTTAAAGACCATATGTGTTCTATTAGAGTATTTGGGGATTTGGTAGCCAAAATTGTGCCTATAAGGGACCATTGTATGGCCAACTTGTGTGACTAGTGTTGTTAGATAGTGAGGAGTACATACATTGCCTATAGATAACATGTAAAATGGTTCCTAAGTTAGTTAAGGTCTACATGGTGTGTTGTGCAAATTCTTGCTTAAAAATCATTGAAAATAAGCTTTATAGAACAATGAACACTAAAATAGTGAACCACCATACCTGGACCCCATACACAAGTTTCAATAGTCATAATAGGACATAAGAAAACTACACAAACTAAAGGAACCAAGCCCAAGCCATTTTGAGCATGAGACTTGTTAAAAATCACATTTTAAAGCCAAAAATGGACTGTTTTGGACAATTCATAGTACCTGACCTTAAAGGACTATTATGAGAAGATACAAAGTTGCTCATACATGCTAGTAATAATTCCCAAACATGGTCATTAATAAAGCCAACAAGAAAACCAATTTAAGCTCTCTTTTCAAGCCTAAAGTGAGCTTTGATAAGTCAAAATGAGTTAGATGATTACATAAAGTTTGGTGATGCTAAAAGTAACCTTAAGTAACTTAAATATACACACCTAGACTATGCTAGTGGCCTAGACTATCCTATCCTATTGTCCTTTTGTTTACATACAATTACATATCTGATGTTCTCTATATCCCTGACATGTTTATGTACCTTTCATTTATAACTTATACTAACATCCTAAATTTTTTATTTATAGATGTCTTCTCGAACTCATGAAGACGAAAGTGCGGGGTTGGGTCTGGGCCCTAATCATGTGTTAGAAGGCCCCTTGGCTAATCCGGATGATCGCATTCTTATACTGATCCGTCCTCCTCCGGATATAGACGTAAGTTAAACATCGTGTATATATATATATATATATATATATATATATATATATATATATAAAGGGTTTAATATTTTCATTTTTATAAATATAGTAGTGATTTAAATGTAAGGGTTTTAATATAAATTATTGTATATTGTAGTGATTTTCAAGATAGTAAAATTGTGAAGTGCATTTCATAATTATAAGCTTCTGAATCGCGGCTTACGCCGGTGATTACACGGCGATGACACCTCTCGCCCATAAGGATCTGATTTAAATTTGAATTTGGTATATTTTTTATCACTCTGATAGATAATACATAGTTAATCAAATAATATTGTTTAGTAATATAACAATTTTAATATTATTATTGTTGTTTTATTTGCAGAAACGATATAGATGGGACGACGCTTACATACATCGATTATTGAGACACTATTACAGCGAGTAGTGCGCCATCTGAACTAAAGATAATTTGAACAAGGAACGACAAAAAGCCCTACACAATCTTTGAGATTGACCATTCGGATGAAGTGAAGCGGATATATGCGTGAAGCATAGCCCACAGTGGTGCGCGCATGTTCCGTATAGGTGCGGATGTGTGACCGATGGAAAAGTCGAGAGGCTGGTCGAGATCAAGAGAGACGCCGCCTCGAATGAGATCTTCGTGTGTATCGATGGCGGCGAAAGCCAAAAGGCACGTGTCGAAGCGGCGAGATATCACAGTGCGACATTTCTTTGCCGAGAATGTATGTTATGTTTATAAATATCTTTTGTAGCTAAAATATCATATGTTTACATAATAATATGAGAAAATGAACTATAGGAGTCTCGGTCTCAAGGTTAACCTATCAATTGGTTGGATGTGTATGTAGCCACCGCGATGGTCTACACCGAAGTGATTCGGATAAGCGATAATAAGTTCACTTTATCCTAATATGTTGTTTATAAATTGTAACGACCTTCTTTAGTATTTTTTTATTTATTTTAACTATTTAATTGTTCATCTTCTTACGGCGGAGACACTTATAAGGGCTTAATGAACGGCGCTATCCTGAAGGCACCCCGCGTCCGTCGATTGATCAAGAATTATGGGAGGGCGTCCATCGTGATGAAAAAATTATGTCAAAGGCGAAGGACAAAGACGACGTCCAGACCATCGATTAGGCACAGGCAACTCTGCCACCCAGTCTACCACATCGTCGAGTTATCCACCTATCATACTCTTCTTGATGTGTGTGAGAGCGATCTGTCGAGATCGTGATCTTCTTCAGATCTTGGCGGGCATCTGCAGCCTCTGAGTCTGATGAGTTGGCGGAGGCGATGTGGCGGCGGCCAGCGAGGCGGAGGCGGCGGCAAGACAACAACAACAGAGCGGTATATATATATATCGTTTATTGTTTAGCTACATTGTCTTATATGTTTATAGTCTCTAAAATCGATGTCTTACTTATATGTAACATATATGTTTTATTACTTTGATAATTACAAGATCCTAATTTGGATGATCCATGAAGAGCGCTTTTGACTTATTTTTTAGATTTTTAAAGCCTTGTACTCTTTTAGATTCATTCTTTGGACAATTGTATTAGTTTATATGGATGTTTACGATATATCGATTATATTGTGTTGGATGAATGTTTTGTTTTGTATTGGATGAATGTTTATTCATGGATGAATGTTTTGTATTGTATTGGATGGATGTTAATATGGATGCTTGTATATATATATATATATATATATATATATATATATATATATATATATATATATATATATATATATATAACTATGTTGGGATTGAAAGCGAGTACAAAGCGGAGTTATTTTGGGAAATCAATAAAATAGGCAAAAAAAATTAAAAAAAAAGCATCAATGATCGCATGCAAATCGCTAAAAATGTATTAGCGAATAGCTTCACTTTTTTTTTGAATCTAGCGGCCATTGCGGTCGCTATTATCGATCACGACACGCAGACATCACGTCATGCATGACAAATGACTCAAAGATAAATCATAATAGCGATTTATATCGGTACGCTAATTGCGGTCGCAAATAATTCTTAGCTATTGTTGGTCGATGTCCTTCCAATGACCAGATTATCTGCGACTTCGTATCGATGACAGCGTGATACGATCATGAGATAGCCATCTCACGTATCAGATCAATGTATCTTGATATTTGATAAGCCTTTTTGTTGTAGTGTTAGGTTATAAGCGTGATCAGGGACAAGTCATAAGCTTATATAATAAGGGACTTTTTATGAACCTATTACTGAGGACGTTTCAATTCTAACATAATCCTTTGTGTACGGATTTTTGTTATTGCACATTATTAACTACAAAAATCTACCTATGTTTGTAATGCAGATACATTCAAGTTGATAGTAGATTATGGCAAGACCTACATGCTCCGGATGATCAATGCCGGCATGAACAACATTTTCTACTTTGGGATAGCTAATCATACCCTCACAGTCGTAGGAACCGATGCTGCCTATTCCAAGCCTCTAAAATCTGATTATATCACAATTTCCCCGGGCCAAACCCTAGACATTTTGTTAGAAGCAAACCAACCCCTTGACCGCTATTACATGGCGGCTAGGGTTTTTATTGGTGCCGGTAGGGCTAGATTCGACAACACAACCACCACAGCCATACTCGAATATCGAGGAAACTACACTCCCTCATCGCCACCATCTTTACCTAATCTTCCAAACATCACCGATACGAATACAGCATTAAATTTCACTGCTAGGCTCAGAAGTTTAGCTACAAATGATCATCCAATAAACGTGCCACTAAAAATGAGCACAAAATTATATTTTACATTGTCTATTAATACGTTTCCATGTGACAATGGTACGTGTCTGGGACCAAATAATTTGCGATTTGCAGCAAGTGTGAACAATATTTCATTTGTGGCCCCTAGGGTTGACATACTCGAGGCTTATTATAGAGGCATCAATGGTGTATTCGGGGACAATTTTCCGAGTGTCCCGCCTTTGCCGTTTAACTATACCGCGGATTTTCTTCCTTTTGAACTCCGAAGGCCGATGCGAGGGAGGGAAGTTAGAGTGCTTCAATTTAATTCCACGGTGGAACTTGTTTTCCAAGGAACAAACTTGCTTTCAGGGATAGAACATCCCATGCATTTGCATGGATATAGTTTTTACGTTGTCGGTTGGGGAATTGGAAATTTTGATAAAAAGAAAGATCCTATGGGTTATAATCTTGTCGATCCTCCTCTGATGAACACTATTATAGTCCCTAGGAATGGCTGGACAGCTATTAGATTCCAAGCAGACAATCCAGGTAAATTTTATTAGTCCTATTTATTTGATGACTAAATTATAAATTGCACCCTATTATTTAGTGTCAAATTCGATTTATGCTTCAAACTTTATGTTGGATTAGCTGAACCCTTACTTTTGAGCGTTTTAAAATTCGCACCTTCTGCATCAAAACAGTTTGCACCCTAACACGCAGAGAGTGCATTGATTTAACGCTCAAAGATGAGTGTTTTGATTGAAAATAATATTTGGATTAAAATTGATTTCAATTCTAAACTATGGGGTATAATTTGTGATTTAGTCTTATTGGATTATTTATAATAATAGTCATTATCACTATCATTATCATTATCATTATCATTTTTTTCAGGAGTGTGGTTGATGCATTGCCATTTTGAGCGTCACATAAGTTGGGGAATGGAGATGACATTCATAGTAAGAAATGGGAAACGCTTCCGAGAAAAAATGTTGCCACCACCACCAGACATGCCGCCATGTTGAACCTAAAATATCAACTTCATTTCCATGATTTCATTCATCATTTAATTAATGCAATAATCAGTTTATATATGTTGTTTTTATTCATTAATTATTTATTCCAAACAATTTGTAAAATTTGTATTGTAATCAAGCATGAAAGATAAATAAAGAGTCTTAAAATGTTTCTAAAGTCTATTTCTTAACTATTATTTCACCTAGCAATTTATTTTTTTGTTGTTTCATTTGTGCATAACATAATCAATATTTCAATATCAAGTTGGATTAGTTGTCCTCTGTTATCATTTACACTTTCTGAAATCAATTTACAAAAAAAAATTTAACTTCACTTAATTAATTAAATTTTAGTTAATACAATTATAATTATTGTAAACTATCTAAATTATATTGTCGTCCTCTCATCAGTTTTTTCCCTTCTCCTTTTTATAGATTAATTTTGATAATTGATTAGAAATAAATATGAAAATGAGAACGCAACTTCATGGAGCCATACATCCAAAGCCGTCATAAGTAAATTTGGTCAAAAAATTCAATAACATTAAATTCAAACTTAAATGTATCGAGTCAGATCGACCCGCAAGCAACCCAAGTTATTTGTAACCTTATTTGTGAGGTCATAGCGGTCAAAATTTTACCTTTGACCAATATTGTATATTCAACTTGAAGAGAAGCTGGACAAATGATATTTTTTTAAAAAATAATAAAATATACTCCCTCCGTCTCAAATTAATTGCTCAATTTTGATTTTTTTAAGTCAAATTGACTATTTTTAGAATTAATAATTAAGCATATATAAATATATTTCTAAAATTATAAAAATTGGGATTAGTAATAAATTGTATATACTTTCTTTTAGTTATAATCTCTTCACCTATATTTTAGCAAAAATAGTAAAAAGATTAGTTTTAAAAATAGTCAATTTGACTTTAAAAAGTTTAAAAAGTCAAAACTGAATAATTAATTTATGACGGAGTGAGTAACACATAATTTTATCCACAGTAAATTTGAAAAATCTATCTTAAATGTATTTGATCACCTTGATAAAAGTTTCTAACTCCACCAATGCTTTAGACTAAACTAGTGTTGTGATGACCTCACAGTCAAGGGCTGGGTTAATTTATGTTTTTGGTTACTAAACTGAATTTTATTTCAAATACATAATTAAACTACAAAAAAAAAATCAATTGAGTAGAATTGAAGAATTCCATCCGATTTATTTAACAGCCATCCTTACATGGCTAACAGTTTAACACATGGAGATGAGGTGGATATGTGGTCCCAGATTTTAGGACAACGTGGTATATCTAAAGTGCTTACATGGATATGTGAAGAAAATAAAATTATAAAAAATACTTATTTGCAAGGTGAAATTTAATAAAAAAAAATAAAAAACCAACTTCATCCTCTTCTCCATTGCTGCAGCACCTCACCCATCACTACAGCACCACCATCGCCACTGTAAAAACTTCGAAATCCGGATCTATATATCTTTAAAATCGGATTGCAGCATTCCACAATGCTAACCCCTTTTCTCATAAACTTAATACATGATAAATGTAATTACTACATTATTATAACATATTACTTCTAATCCCAAGTTCTATTACCTTTACATCTCCATATTATAATATTAACGAATATTACACAATTCAAATATTAAAATTAAAAACCTCTAGTATATTACTCCCTCCGTCCACGATAAAAGTCTTGTAAACTTTTTACGCATAATAAGAAGAGGAATAAAATGACAAAATTGCCCATAATAATATGTCATTAAATATGGAGAGAGAATTACAATAAGAAAAGTATGAGATATTTAATGTCACGGGCATAATAGAAAAAAATATGTAAAAGTTTGGTTATTAAAAGAAAGTCGACATTTAACATGGGACTACCCAAAATAGTAATAAGGACTTTTATCCTAGGACGGAGGGAGTACCATAATGTAATACAACGATTTACAACATCTAATAATGAACTCTCTTTGCACACCATTTAATTAGTTATTCAAGTCTGTCCGCTCTAACTGCAAAAAGGTTAAGAGTTTTTGCAAGAGTGAGCATTTAATTGCTCAGCTAGTTAAAGCAGTTGAATAAACAACAAAATCAAGAATCAAATCAATATTCTTTGAAAACTTCATCAACAAAACAATAGTTGAGAAGCAACTCGAATGAATAGAAATGAATTAAATCCCTATTACTCTCATTCATCATTTATCTTAATTATCTGATCCCAAAGATTCTCACTCAAAATCATTCTCTGTATAAGGCACCTCGATATCAACCTATCTTGCTCTACCTTAATACTCAACATAGCTCAATCTCCACATAGTTCATGCATAAATCAGAACTTTAATAATCTGAACAGTTCAATAATAGAACAATCAATACTTATATATAAAGGCATCACAGCCGATCCATTCAATTCGAAAAATAGGTGAGTTAACTCAGTTAATTATAAAATTAACTCAGTCAATTTGAAAACCAACTGATCATTTCATTTTCCTCTGCTTCTAACTTTTTAGATCCTTTCCCTCGATTTGGTATAATCTGTCGTTTCCTCTTTAGTTTCCTTCTCACTTAAATTCAAGTGGCTCTTCTTCTCTTCTCACTCTTCAGTCCCATTCATCATCTTCTTCAATATTTTAAAGCCTAAATCTGAGACACTCAGTAAGGCTGCCCCCTAATTCTTCAAATTTCCTTTGACGCCTCTCTGATTCATCCACGAACTCCCAAAGATTATAAACAGCGTAGGTAACGGGAATTCAAACAAATTTCTTCTCTGTCAATTTTGGGGGTTTAAACCCTCAGTCCATTATCTAATCAATTAATATTTAGTTGAACTTGAATCAATCCTTATATATAAATACAGCACAGCCTCTCAAACTCAATCAATTTTAAATCAATTTCAAATCAATTAATTAATCTGGCTCAATTAATTAATCTGTCTACCAATTTGATTTCCAAAATCGACGTCGGCTCCTCTTCCTCTTCTTCTTCCGCTTTCGGTTCTTCCCCTTCCCCTTCCCCTTCCCCTTCCCCTTACCCAGTCTTCCATCTTCTCAATCAACCCAATCATTTTTCTCAAATCCAAACCCCAATGTTTTCAAAATCTCACTTTCTCTCTCTAAACCGCCCAACTCTCCTTTGATCAGTTGATTTTTTCTCTATCAAGCGATTTTGGAATCAGTCACTGTGTTTCGTCGCACAGAATTCAATCGACTTATCAGCAGTATAAATCATTTCTCATATGTTTGTATATTAACATATAAATACTATTTGTATACTTTTTGTGGTTAGATCCGATGGGAGGATGAATAATGGGTTTGAGTAGCGATCTTGACAAATTAATTACTAATGTTGTTGCGATTAACCATCTCTCCTCTTTCTTTGACTATATATTTTAGACTTTGTGTTTGTATATTTTTGTTATGTGAAGTTTTATTTTTGTTTGTAATTTGCGGACAAATACATCGATACTTCCTAGAGCATCTACAACATCTAAACCCAGGTAAGCTTCCTTTTCTACATATGCAATTATAAGTAATGTGTTTTTGCTTTCTAGCTCAACAAGTTTATATCTTCTCAAGAATTTTATTATTATTATCATTATTTTATTTTTTATTTTACTCTTTACAAGAGGTAATGCAATTTTCATAGTGATAGCTTGAAAGAAAGTTAAATTTATTTATTATTCATTTCGGAAATGTTTTTTTTTTATTATTTAGTCTGTATTTAAGTCGCCAAGACATATAAAAGGTCCAAGATGTTTTCACTTTTGAGGAAATGATGACAAAGGGTATTGAACCTCATGGAATTGTTTATAGTTTGGTTAACGCCATTTATTTGTTGTTGTTGGTATATAAGCGAAGTTCATTTCAGATTTGGTCACCAAATTCGCTTCATTTCATATTGAGATTGAGAAGATGGAGCACCTTTGAATTTGCGCTTTATTATTATTATTATGCAAAATTATGTGAGCTAAATTTTAATTGTATTTTTAGTATGATTTATTTTTTTTCTTTAATCAAATTTAGGAGTCTCAGAGTGTAAAGAGTTGTTGGTCGGAAGAAGAAATTAAATCACCTACAACTGACGTGTTGTGGGCGGAAAAAATTAATACGACAAGGTATATACTTCTCTGAACATCAATTTGCAATTGCCTTTGAATTGTGAGTTTCTCTCTATAAATCCCTTATTTCTTATCTCAAAGTCGCTATAAGGTAGAGTTTAGAGGATTTAACCATTATCTAATAGACATGCAATTCACACAAAAAAATGTTGTATGGTGAAAGACCAAGTACACATTTTAGGAATTTTATTTATTATTTTTTTAAGTTTATTCTTCAGAATTTTAGTAGTTTTGATTGTATTGATATCACATATATGATTCGTTTTTCCTTACAAGAGTTTGAGGGGCAGTGAATACAAGGTAATCACATATATGATTTACTTTTGTTTTTGTTTGGTTAAAGCAGAAGTGGGTGTGAGATCATTGAGTTGAAAAAGAAAGAAAAATGGTTGGAGGTGGAAATCGGAAGGATGACTCATTGGTGATAAATATGTTGGGAAAAGTATGCCAAAAATAATCTATATCCCAGGAATTACTTTCTGACTTTGTGCAATTAAATATGAAATCAACAAAACCAATTATGAGAACAAAAATCACAAATAACCATCCACAAGCAAGACACCAAATTTACGTGGAAAACCCTCTAAAATTAAGAGGTAAAAACCACGGGTCAAACTCCGAATCTCCACTATATCACTAATAATGGGCTTACAATAATCCTCTCAAGTTTTATGCCCTAAAACTTGAGGTTACACAATAAATTGAGATAGTACAAATTTACCTTTAATTAGGTTGAGAAACTTAATTATCTTTACCCCACCCAAAAAACACCCCAAGCAATAAAGTCTTCAAGCTTTCAATTGAACGGAGATGATGGCAGATACACACGAACAACAAACTGTAATTCTCTCAATTTATTCTTTTGGTATCTTCTTACTACCAAGTTTATCTCATATCTCATGTATCAAATAAAACTCCCTCATAGCCTTATTTATAGTACTCTTCTTAATCCATTTCTATTATGAATTAGAAACAATTTATTCTCCTAATCAAATTAGGGATCACATCTCCATGTCTTGGTCATCAACCATGCACTCTAACAAGTAAATCCTTTTTCAACTTGGATTCCTTTTATGGAATCTCCAATTCCAATATTGCTTCCATTAACCCAATTTCTAATTGGATTAATATCAAGTAAACCCATTTACTTGCTCACAAAGAAAATTAATTCTTTTATATCTTGGATTCTATCTCATGGGTGAGGACCCACACCCAACAATCTCCCCCTCCTAACCCATGAGAGGAGGGATCACCAACCACAACTTCTTACTCAGAGTTAATTCCAACGATGTCTTGGCTCAACTCAAGCTTCTTAGAATTTTCAAATATCTTCATGTCCGACTTTGTCTCATCGGCATGGTTCTTCTCCCATGGGAGGATCTAACTCAAACTTGACATATTTTTTCTTGCCAAATTCATTCATAACCGCTTTGTACCCTGGCTGCGAGCTATCACTTTCCTTCACTTTTGGTACCCATTTAAAGCGAAGAGCTTTTCTCCCATCTCGCACGGCTTTGTACCACATCTTTTTCTGCCTAACTCCCCCATCTTCAACACCTCTCACATGCGCCCGCATCGTGTAAAGAGTGTCCACCTTCTTACCTCTAGTGACCACTAGAGACCCTTTGGTGAGCTTCCATTGACCTTCACCAAAGTAACTTTTATAACCATTCTCATCAAGCTTACCATCAGAGATCAAATTAAAACGAATATCTGGAACATGTCTGACTTCTCTCAGCATCAACTTGCAACCACTATTAGTTTCCAAACAAATATCTCCAATGCCTATAATCTTGGATGCACTTCCGTTTCCCATCCGCACATGGCCAAAATCACCACTACTATAGCATGTGAAGATTTCACCACGCGAAGTAGCATGGAACGAAGCACCCGAATCAATAATCCAATCATTAACATGACACTTGGGTTTATCATCACAAACAATAGCTACATCAACGTCGGATAGATACACAATCGAATCTTTATCCTCATCTTTTTCCTTAGACTGCTCCTTTAAAAATTTGCACTCTCGTCTTATGTGACCCGGCTTCTGACAGTGAAAACAAATTACTTCTTTTCTATCTCTTGACCTTCCCCTGGATTTGTCATCTTCAGGAGAGTTTCTCCTCTATTTTTGCCCCTACTACGTATGCGACAAAACTTGTGACTCAAATACTAATCACCATAGTATCTCTTCGCCTCTGCTCCTCGTTAAACAAACTATCCTTAATCAGTATCCATAGTCGACTTTTGCCATTAGGGCGGAATTACTCAACGATACAACTAAGCGTCTCCCAACTATCGTGCAAAGAGCTCAACAACAACAAAGCCTCGCATCTCATCGTCAATTACCATCTTCATCAGTACTCAACCGATTTATCAAACTCAAAAATCACTCAAGTGTTCTCGCAACGGAGTTTCCATCCTCAATTTAGAATTCACAAGCTTCCTAATCAAAAAGCTTTATTTTGCGTACGCCTTCCTTTCATACATAGACTCCAATTTCTGCCAGAGATCATAGGCTTTAGTTTCCGTGGCAACATGATGAAACACACTTTGATCAATCCACGATCTGATCAGACCAATAGTCTTCCTCGTTCATCTTGTTCCACTCAAGCGTCACTACTATTGTTTGTGGGCTTAACTCCATCGTTCTCAAGTGGCTCGTATAAATCCTTGCAAAGAAAGCAAATCCTCCAATCTTGGCTTCCAAATTGCATAATTTGTAGCCTTGAGATTAATCATGCAACCTGTTGTCCAATCCTCCATTTAATTCGCACAAGAAAACCACAAAAAATAACCAAGCTTTGATACCACTGTTGGGAAAAGTATGCCAAAAATAATCTATATCCCAGGAATTACTTTTCTAACTTTGTGCAATTAAATATGAAATCAACAAAACCAATTATGAGAACAAAAATCACAAATAACCATCCACAAGCAAGACACCAAATTTACGTGGAAAACCCTCTAAAATTAAGAGGTAAAAACCACGGGTCAAACTCCGAATCTCCACTATATCACTAATAATGGGCTTACAATAATCCTCTCAAGTTTTATGCCCTAAAACTTGAGGTTACACAATAAATTGAGATAGTACAAATTTACCTTTAATTAGGTTGAGAAACCTAATTATCTTTACCACCCAAAAAACACCCCAAGCAATAAAGTCTTCAAGCTTTCAATTGAACGGAGATGATGGCGGATACACACGAACAACAAATTGTAATTCTCTCAATTTATTCTTTTGGTATCTTCTTACTACCAAGTTTATCTCATATCTCATGTATCAAATAAGACTCCTTCATAGCCTTATTTATAGTACTCTTCTTAATCCATTCCTATTATGAATTAGAAACAATTTATTCTCCTAATCAAATTAGGGATCACATCTCCTTGTCTTGGTCATCAACCACTCTAACAAGTAAATCCTTTTTCAACTTGGATTCCTTTCATGGAATCTCCAATTCCAATATTGCTTCCATTAACCCAATTTCTAATTGGATTAATATCAAGTAAACCCATTTACTTGCTCACAAAGAAAATTAATTCTTTTATATCTTGGATTCTATCTCATGTGTGAGGACCCACACCCAACAAAATAGTACTAATGTAATGTTAACTCATTTTCTTTTATTTTATAATTTATGTTTCTATAAGAAGTTCTTAATTGAACTTCAACTCTTTTAAGAAACAAACTTTTAGGGAGGTTTAATCTGTAATGGTGAAGGTGTTTGGATAATTGGTTTTCATGGAAGAGTTGGCAAGTATGGGCTATTAGGGAGGGGCTTACTATACCACTGTTGGAAGTTAAGACCGACTCGAAAAAAATAGAGTTTTTAAAAAGTGTGGAGTCATGAAGCAGCCGTTGTAAGAATATACATTCTTGATATTTCACATGTGTGTGGTAATATAAGAGATTATTTTGTAGAGTATGAGTTTGTTTTTTAGTCAGATTTCTAAGTTATTTGGCAGATAATTAATACCTCTTACATGGCACCTCTTGATTTGTGCACTACCAATATCAATTTCTGATTGTATTACATGCATTGTTATTTTGCTCTCTTTCTCTCAAAATTCCCCTTTAAAGTTCTGTGATTTGATGTTTATTTATTTGATTTTGATTATTTGTTATTTCAGATTTTTGGGAAGGCAGAGTTTTTGAATCCGAGGGGGAGTGTCAAAGATAGGGTGGTTGTTCCACTTATTACATGGTATTTGTTTCATTACATGGTAAGAGAAGTTTATCTTTCTCTTTTAGTTGGATAACCAAAAACTACAAAGTAAAGCATTTCAAGCTCTTTAATTTGCTATCTTTGCATTTTATCTTTGAAGCTTAATCAAGAGCCTCAATGTGTTTGGCATTGTTTTTCTGACAGTCATATAATTTTGTTCTTGAATAACTACCCCATTTTTTTAATGTCTTAATGGATAGTTACTAATGTCTTTATTTGTATTATTTGTTGAATTTGGGATATGAACATGTGTTGGGTTTCAAGCCTTAATCTCATCTTTAATTATGCTTAGCCAAAGCCCATTTGATCTGCACTTTTCAATTTATGTAAAGTGATTAGATTATGATATTTGTTGAAACCATCAACTACATTGGTGTTTATATCTATTGAAGTGATAATACGTGATGGGTTTTCTTTGGAATATTTATTTTTGATGTTTTCTTGGTTTTGTTACTGAAAATGGTGTTTTTGATTTAGAGATTGGTTGATATGTGGTGTCCTCTATATTTTCGATGGTGGAGTATGGCATTCATTCTTAGAGGGTAATGTTAACGCCAAGATCTTTGTCCACGTCCCAATCACCAAGACGCGTCCAATATCCTGCACAGTTCAACAAGTCAACACCAAAAGCTTGATTACCGACCAGTCGAGGATAGCTCCCATGAGAGTCAAGACAGCGATCACAAGGTCAACAATGGAGAGAAAAATATTATCTAGTGTCTGAGAGAGATAGAATAAGAATTCTAATTGAAATGTGTGTGTTACTTACCCTCTTATGTGATCTTATCCCCATGCATACTCCACTATCCGGTTTACCGTGCCACCCACCACCTTCTGACACCTTTTTCCCTCACTTCCTCCTTGCCACCAAAGTAAGCAAATCCACCTTCACCCCTCTCTTCATATCGTTTGCCACCACCATCCGAGTCCCATCCTCATTAATGCTATGCAGCAAAGTGGCAGACACAATAGTCAAACGTCATTTGGCATAATGATTACTGGTCAAAGTTGGGTTAAGTGATAATTTGTATAATGGGCCAATATAATGACTAAGCCCAAATAATAATAGAAATGACCCAAGTGACCGGATCCAACCATGACTTAGCATAACATGATCCAAGGGAGGAGCCCAATAATTTCGGCCCAATAAGGAAAAGGATTATGGCCCAACATTACCCCCTAGTCTTTTATTAAACAGGAGGTTTAATGAAAGAGTATAAGTGGAATCGGTCCAGAATAAAAGGAATTATAATGAGATCAACAAAGGCCCAAGATACAACTTACCAAGGCCCAATAGGTAAATCTCAAACAACAATTCAAATAGAAACTGGATACACTCCTTCGACGAACCAAGGATGGCATAAGGAGTGGTT
The DNA here is from genome assembly GCA_020205615.1 of Panax quinquefolius. Classification (NCBI taxonomy): domain Eukaryota; kingdom Viridiplantae; phylum Streptophyta; class Magnoliopsida; order Apiales; family Araliaceae; genus Panax; species Panax quinquefolius. The sequence goes on from CM035160.1 coordinate 139,052,184, forward strand.
TTTTGTCAAAGGACCCGAAATCTCCTCCATACCTGACTGGACCACTTCCGATCGCATCTCTCCAAACTTCGGAAATATTTCAACGGAACGAGTGAGAGAAATGGCGAGCCTTCTAGAGAAGATTCACATTAAGGAATGGAGCTTCGGACTTCTGAGTAAACAAGCATGGTTGTACGACCATAACTGTAAGTCTCGAACCCACTTTATTGTTTAACTCCCAATTTCCATTAGTAGTTATCGTAAACAATTATTCCTCATCTGTTGCAGTGTCTCTGATCAAACCAACGTCAATCGACCGAAGGGATCTAGACAGATTTCTTTCTAGTACATCTTCGCCGACCTCTGCCGAAGTATCAACTGAAGATCTTCAAGCCACCGAATCAACTCCTATTGAAGGGACAAGCCAACCTCGCCGAAGAAAGCAAGCTGGCCGAAAACCCAAACACACCCCCACACAAACTCACACTGAGCGCCTCCTCGATATACCCTCTGACGAACGGATCCGAATCCTTCGCGCCAAAAAGAGGAAAACCCAAGCGATCCTTCTATTCTCCAAGAACCACAAGTACCTCTAACGAAACCGATCCTCCGCCAACCACCCCCTACTGAAATTGTTGTTTTACGACGAAGAGCCCAAGAACAAGTGGAGTGATCACTCAAACTTTCTCGAAAAGAGACAAACCAACCTCCTCGGACTTCAGTTCAAGCCTCGAAATCCCCACTCTCGCCGTAATCCAGAGAGAATTTTCCTTTAAGTTCTATGACTCCTTCGTCTCAGTGTACTGACGCGACCACAGATTCAAAGAAACAACTCTATCATGGACCTGCTCAACGAGGGAATGAAGTACCAAGCTAGAGTAAGCTTAACTTATCCATTTTCATATCGGCCCATTAATTTTGAACTGATAGATTAACACTGATCATCCGCAGGCAAACACTGTCTTCGGACGCCTCCGTCCCAAATACCAAGAGGCCGAAGTCGAAGAGAAAGCCACTCGAAGAGAGAATACCCTGCTTAAGTCTTCTTTGGCGAAAGATAGAAGTAGTCTCAAAGTTGCTATTCAAGACAATGAGTGCCTTCAGAAAGACCTTGCCCGAACCAAAGAAGATTTGAAGACATCCCGGGCCACTCATCAAGTCATCACTGATATAAATATCGATTTTCTGAAGAAAAACAAAATTTTGGTGAAGAAAATCGAAGATCTGACCCAATCCAACTCAGTTCTGTCGAAGCAAAATAAAGATATCCAAGCTAAAGATGCAGAGCAAATGACCCATCGTCAAAAGCTTGAAGAGAAACTTTGAGAACTCCGGACTCTTAGGGATTTGGGCCCACCACTAACTGATCAGTTCGCAAGAAGATTGAAGCAAATTACAGGAAATCCAACGAGCTGAACAATGAAGTTGTCCACATGTACTCTGAAGGGTACGAGGTCTGCCGAAGTAAATAAAAAGCCAAACTTGTAGTGGCCAAAGTAAACCCGGCTCTCCTTGACTCTTCGGACAATGAGGACAATAAAGGAAGCTTAAAGATATCATCCAAGCTTTAGGATTCCGAAGTGTGAGACAGATTTGCTTCATTAGGAATTTGTTTACCCCGAAAGGCCTAACAAAACCAAGAGATGACATTTGCCTACCACGAAGGGCCTGACAAAGTCTAAAGGACAACGCTTGCCTACCACGAAGGGCCTGACAAGGTCTGAAAGATGACACTTGCCTACCACGAAGGGCCTGACAAGGTCTAAGTGCAACACTTGCCTACCACGAAGGGCCTGACAAGGTCTGAAAGATGACACTTGCCTACCCCGAAGGGCCTGACAATGTCTAAGTGACCACCTGCCGAAGAGGCTACCATCGAATGGTCAGCGAGTCCACCCAAACCTCCTAACACCAATGACGTTTGCCTACCACGAAGGGCCTGACAAACTCATAAGACCACCTGTCGAAAAGGCTACCATCGAATGGTCAGCGAGTCCACCCGAACCTCCTAACACCAATGACGTTTGCCTACCACGAAGGGCCTGACAAACTCATAAGGACCACCTGCCAAAAAGGCTACCATCGAATGGCCAAATGAGTCCACCAACTTCCTAACACCAATGACGTTTGCCTACCACGAAGGGCTTGACAAACTCATAAGGACCACCTACCGAAAAGGCTGCCATCGAATGGTCAGTGAGTCCACCCGAACCTCCTAACACCAATGACGTTTGCCTACCACGAAGGGCCTGACAAACTCATAAGGACCACTTCTAGAAAAAGGTCGCCATCGAATGGCCGGTGAGTCCACCCAACCTCCTAACACCGGGTGGCATTTCTTGTGCTGTCGACTATGGATGAGCTCATCAAGTCCCTCATGAATGTTTTAAACTTCGATCCCATGAGCTGGCGTCTGTTAACCTGATCCCTAGGCAATGGACCCAGTACGACTACCCCCTAGACAACAAGAGGTATAGGAGATAAAATCGAATATAGCTTTTTGGTGGTTGGTGTGGGATCGAACCATTTAGCTGACACAAAGATCCATATGAACCCTCCGAATAACATCTTCAGCTTCGGGCGGCACCCAAAGTTCCTCAATAGTGGGAGATGGGTCCACAGTAGAATACCCGTCTGCAAACAACGCCCACGAATTACGATTCTCGCCAAGCATTACAACGGTTTTGTTTGGACTCTTGATTCTCCATAACTATCATCATCTTATTTCTTCATCCCTAAGGACACGGCTTACATATCAAACCGGGTGTTGCTTACCCCCAACTTCACGCACCAAAACTGCTCCTACTGCCAACGAACTAGCTGCTAAGTACAAATATAGGGGTTCACCAGGAGCGGGCTTCACCAACAAAGGCGCCGAAGATAAGTAGGACTTGATGCTCTGAAAGGCATCCTCACACTCCGAAGTCCATTGAAACGTCTTTGCATTCTTCGGCCCTTTCAATGTATCAAAGAACGGTAGACATCTTTCCGCCGACTTGGACATGAACCTCCTCAAAGCTGCAATCCTTCCAGTCAGACGTTGAACATCTTTAAATGACTGTGGAGTCTTCATGTTCAGGATCGCTTAAATCTTCTCAAGATTGGCTTCGATTCCTCTCTCGGTGACAAAGATAACCTGAAATTTGCCACTTCCTAGGCCAGAAGGTGCACTTAGTGGGATTCAATCTCAAATTATCTTGACAATCGTGTCGAAAAACATTCTTCCAAATCATCCGGATGTTTATGTACCAACATACTTTTGACAATCATATCGCCTACATACACCTCCATATTCACCTTGTTGATATCTCGAAAACATGGTTCATCATCCTCGATATGTGGCTCCTAATTGATGAGGTAAAAGGTCATTTTCTTATAAGCATATACTTAACGATGCGTAATGAACGCCGCGTCTTCGGTATATCCTCTTCTGCACATGGAAATTTGATGATATCCGGAGAATGCGTCCATGAAACTTAACAAAGCATACCCGAAGTGGCATCGATTAGTTGGTCAATGTGGGGTAAAGGGTAGAAATCCTTGAACAAGCCTTATTTAGATCGGTGTAGTCAATGCGGACTCGCCATTTACCATTTTGCTTCATACCAAGACCACATTCGCCATCCATCTGCGGGTAGTCAATCTCAAGATGAAGTCTGCTGCGCCAACAGTTTTGCAATCTCTTCATCAATTATTCGGCGACGTTCAGTGCGAAAAATCCTCCTCTTCTGCTTGACCGGCTTCTTCGACGGGTCTACCTCCAGTCGATGCTCAGCGATATCCCTGCTTACCCCCGGCATATCCTGAGGCTCCCATGCGAAAATATCAACATAGCTTTGAAGGAGCTCCATGAGGTTCGTCCGGGAGAGGTTCCAGTGACCAAACCTATTTTCACCGCTCTTGTTCTCTTTTGCGGGATGAGCTCTATCTCCTCCATCTCTTCAAATTGGCATGACCAATGGTTCGGAACTACTCTCTGTGAAGGGTTCGATCTCTATTGCCATGGTCTGTTTCTGTTTCGATATTCCCACTCCCGAAGTGATCACAGCATTTCTATAACATCTTCCGGCCGGATCCAAGTCTCCCTTCACCTCATGAATTCCATGAGTAGTAGGAAATTTGATTTTGAAATGAGGAATAGAGGTCACGACTTGCAAAGCAAAGCAATTAAAGCGAGCCTTCCCAAAATAGCATTATAAGCGAATCTACATGTACAACATAAAATTTGCAAGTAATTTCTACTGTTGGGGGCGATTCCAAGATATTTGGCGATTCAATAGTTCCAGCCACCTTAACCGGGTCATTACTAAAACCATATAAAGGAGCCTCCTATCCCAACTCCATCTTTCGCCCATCTAGGTGCATCCTCTGATAAGCGTGGGCATACATAATATCTACTGAAGACCCATTATCCACCATCATCCGTTTATATCTCATCAACCCACTTGCGATCAAGACTAATGATCCCTCGTGCGGTTCGATAATTTCCGAAGGGTAATCTTCATCAGTAAAAGAGATTACCGAACTCGGATAAGGTCTGTCAGTCTTCGGGAGGGTACCCGCCACTGTCATGACCGAATCCAAGTAGCTTCGGCGCTTTTTTCCAACGAGTTTGCCAGAAGTACCCCCAGTGATGACATCTATCACGTGCCTTGCAGTCGCTCCGTGAATCGGTAACACTTCTTTGAATCGGTTGAGCTACGAAACAGCCCTCTCATCTCCTGCTTGTTGATTAGTTCTCGCGACCCATCTACTTGAATTAAAGCACCGCCTTGTACCTTCCTTTCAATAAAGTCCTTCAAACTAGCACAGTCATTTGTATCATGACCCGAAGCTTGATGATAATCACAATACTTACGAGAATTCCCTTTTCCAGGCTTAATGTTATCTCGAGGTGGTTCAAAAATAGGTTGATTCTTAATTTGATCCAAGATAACAGCCCTATCTGTGTTAAGTGCTTTGTGTACGTTCTATTCACTCTCTGGGCAGGAGCGGATGAACGTCCTCCACCCTGTCTCCAATTATTAAACTTTTTCGACCCGCTTTTGAAGCGGTCTTTATTACCCTCATTCTTTCTCTGGTCTTTATCGGTTTTATCCCGATCTGTCTCCTTAAGCCGGTCTGAAGCAGGACGTTTGAGGCTGTCCATGGCTTCCTCCACCACGATATAACCTTCAGCTTTGTCAAAGGCCTCAGCAAGACTCTTCGGGTGATGAAACATCAACTTCTTCACTAACTTCTCCGATTTGACCAGATCTAACCCATTCTGAAACAGTCCAACGGCTTGTAGATCATTCAAGTCTGTCACCTGGCCGACTGCTTCACGGAATCTCTTCACATATTGGCCCAAAGACTCATTCAAAAACTGTCGAACCTGAGCCAACGAACCAGTTGGTTTTCCCCTTCTTTTGTTGCTCCCCGGTGAGCATGAAATTTATCGCATATATCTGCGCCAAGATGAAATTGAATCTAAGGGCAACGTCCCCATCCTTCTTAGGGCATCCTTTCTGAGTGTTGTGACAAAAGTATGACACTTAGTAGCATCGCTAAAGTCATAATAATCCATCAATTGGTCGAACGCCGATCACTGACTGTGGTCATAGGGATCCCCTGATCCATCATAACTCTCAATATGGGGCAACTTCTTGGTAGGGTCACTTTTCTTTTAAAGAATCTCCCATGCGGAAAAAGGGATGCCTTCTTTCCCGAAGTGTCCTCGTCTTTTGTACTTCAAAAGTTGCTTAGAAGTTCTTTAACTCTTTAACCAAATACTCTACACCTTCGGTTGAGATGATGCTTTCTTTTAGGGTGACTCCTTTCTCCTCTCAGGTAGGCCGGGTTTCTTACAATAGAACCTTCAACTCTAGAAGGGCTTCTTCTGGTGAGTGTGTCACTGTATGTACCGTGTACCCTCAGTAGACTCTCGAGAGTACAATCTCTAGATATGCTTCGTCTTTGTGCCCGGGCACTGAGGCGAGAGTGTGCAACAACAAGGGCTTTCTTTGTGATTTCAGGAGTACGATCCTTGGATCGACCTCTTCGTTCTCTTCGACCCTGCTCCTTAGAATCGACAGGGTGATGTACCCTCCTCGATCTTTGAGGAGTAGGGCTTCGGGATCTTCTTCTTTCTCGATTTCGACCTCGAGACTCTCGTCCTGAATGAACAGGTTCTTTTCCACTTCGGTGTCCTTGCTCTTCGGATTGATTATAACTGAGTTCTTCATCTCTCAACTCTGTCATCCGGGCCATCTGCTCAGCTATATCCTGTCGTTGCTTCACAAGTACTTCCATAGCTCTATCCGCTTCATCAGCCATCTTAGCCAGTCGTGAAGCTTGTTCATCTTGGTCCTCTCGGTATCGAGTTCTAGGCGAAGTGCCTTCTACTCTTTTCGACCGTGGCCAGACGCTTTATCAGTAGGGTAGACTAACCTACGTTTAGTCTTACCCATCTTTTTCAACCGAAAATCTTCAGGGGATCGTTTGGACGCTGTGCTTGCATGAAAACTTATTGTCGGTCCCAAACGATCCTTGACAGACACTCGGGGTGTCGATTCACCGGGCGACCCTCTACCGCCTTCTTCGTGTAGGTGTTCTACTCTTCACCATGAATATTGACGTAGATGAGACCCAGTTTTATCAATAAAGATTTAAATTTTGTCGAAATAATTTTTAATATTATGGTGTGAATTTGAGATAATATTATAGTTGTGGGTAGTATTTATAAATTTTGCAAAGTATCACAGTGGTTATATTATATTCGATTGGTGGGGAATATTAGGTTTAGCGGGGAATATTAAATACAACGACTCAATCATTGGTGGACCCTACAATGAATTATTGTCGGATTGAAAAAGCGACAAAAATATTTTATTGAAATAACGGCGGAAGTTTTCTGGTAGTTCTTGTTGAACTACTTTCGGTAGTAAAAAATACGATGTCGTGTGGTTGCATAGTAGCTTGCGGTATTGATTATTGATGCTTATGTGAAAGTCACTCGGTTTGATTCCATTATTGTCGATTAATAATATGAATTATTATAAGCGATAATGACGTTTTGTTTTATTAAGTATTATTAACGTAATAAAAAGCGAAACATCTTTTATATAAAATAGAATACTTTATTAAAGTTATTACATAAATAGAATATATTATATTTTATTATGCATAGTGTTTGCATAGTGTTTTTGCATAGTGTTTTGCATAGTATTGCATAGTGTTTGCATAGTAAAATGTTTTTATATAAATAGAATATATTATATTTTATTTAAAAGATTTTTCTTTAAATATGGATGAGTCAGATTAAAGTAAATCAATCTGGGACCGTTCATGGATTAATTCTTATGCATTCCATTTTCCTATAAATAGAAGCTCATTCCTTCATTATTTTCTTACGAATTCATTGAAACTAGAGAGAAAATTATAGAGAGAAGCTATAGAGAAAAAATTATAGAAAGAAGAAGAGTATTACTGCTTTACTTCACTACTTCTATATTCAGTTCTTTTTACGGTGAGGGGTGTTATTCTTTCTTCTTGAAGAGAACTTACATTATTCCATTCATTATTATTACATTGGAATAACTTTGTAAAAGTGGCATACCCTATACATAACTTTTGTATGTGGCATACCTATACTTGGTGAAATCCTTATGTTATTCCATTGCTTATTATTACATTGGAATAACTTTTGTATCTGATTTACCCTATACTTGGTGACATTCTTCTATTATTACATTGGAACATCACATGCATGTGTTTTACAGGACTGGTTAATTTTATTATTACATTGGAACATCACATGCATGTGTTTTACAGGACTGGTTAAAATCTTTATCATTACATTGGAATATCCTATCATGTGTTTTACAGGATGCAGTTCCATCTTTATTATTACATTGGAACATCACAGCCGATTGTGAATTTCACGACTGGCCCGCTATTATTATTCGACTGGTTAGATTATTATTATTACATTTGGAATAACACTGATAATCGATGCATGGTGATTTCACTTTGTTATTCCATTCTTTATTATACCCATTGGTTAAAACTTTGACTTCATACTCCATGAAATTAGTAGAATATCCTTGATATTTGCGTTTAATCCGATATCTTTTCATGGAAATATTCTTACGATCATTCTTGAATTTTACTCTACTGAAAGCGATGTCGTGTTGACAATTTGGGCGTTAATAATTCATGGATTATTTCACACTCTAATGTATATTGATTTTATTATTATTACATTGGAATAACACATCTGTCTGTCTGCAATCTGCGCATGCATGGTGATTTCTTTTGTTATTCCATTCTTTATTATACCCGGTTAGTTAAAACTTTGACTTCTATACTCCATGAAATTAGTAGAATATCCTTGATATTTGCGTTTCATCGATATCTTTTCATGGAAATATTCTTGATCATTCTTGAATTTTACTCTCTGAAAGCGATATCATGTTGACAATTTGACGCGTTAATAATTCATGGATTAAATAATTCTTGAACTTGTTTTATTGAATTACTATGTCATTGTCATCATCCTCATGTTATATTATGTTATCTTTGGCTTACGTGCATAGATGAACTTAGTATGATTATGACCGAGGATCATTCGGTATAATCATGACTTGATATAAATGATGTGACAAAAGTCCTCGGTGGCACATAATGCGATGATGGATAGTTTTTGGTATGATTATGACCGGGGGTGATTCGGTATAGTCATGACCATTGATAATTTGATGAAAATCCTTGGCCAGTAGTGCGGGGATGATTAGATGTGGTGGTTTATTATTAAAAAATTGAGTCTCGGCGATAAAAATTGATGAAAACCTTTTAAAACCTAAAAGATAGTAGACTTTATTCTCTACTTGACTCTTTTAATGGATTGCTTATTCATTTATGATTAAAGCTGGTTGTCTATTGTATTTTATCGGTTTAACATTTGTTGAAAACTAATGATAATTTATTACGCATTATCTTAGTCGTAATATTTCTTCTTGGGCTAGTTGAGCTCACCCTTTCTTTCCTTTGTTCTCTTGAAAATGAGAACATAAATTTGGGACGAGTCGGGGAGCGAAGTAATGGTCGAGAGGATAGCATTAGTAGTCCTCACTATTACGTGAAATAGTGTGATAATAGTTGTAATGAGGACTCCTTTTGAGTTTGTATAATATCTAGTAGACAATATTTGTATTCAAACTCACGATTTATATCGTATTGTACCACGCAGTTATTAATAAGTTATATTTGAATTTATGTACCATGTAAGTGGCGACCCAAGATGGGTGGCGTATACCTAATTTTGGGGGCGTCACGGTTGGTATCGAGCTTAGGGATATGATCCTGGCTAAGATGTGAGATAAGAACTAGGAGGGAGGAGGCGGAAATTCCTTATTAGTATGACCTACCTAAGTTTATTTGGTATTTGATTGGTCGGTCGAGAATATAGGGATAATTTGTTAAATGTCAATTAACCCTTGTTTTGTGGCGGTGTTTGAGAATGGCATCTGAAAATCTTTGAGATAAGCAATGAAGCACATGAGAGTGTTGATTCGGTTCAAACAAAAGGTAACGACCAACAACACGATAATAATCATCATCTTGTGGTGGCAATTGCTATCGAACAATGATAACCATCGTGGGGGAAAATTATCATGCTAAGAATGGTAACCACTTGGTGGTAATCATGGCAAAGATAATAGAAGTGGAAATTTCAAGAAGAGAAGGTCATTTAGCTCGATTTTGTGTGTATAGTGAAGTCAAGTCCAATTTTGGGATAGTGGCACCAAAAGCGGATCTGGACAAAACAAAATCGGTTGGTTTTTCGGGGAAGGCGTTTTTATGACTTCTCAAAAGTGGGTAACCCGACGAAGTTAGCACGGGTTAGTTAATTATAAATTCTTGCGAAGTCTATACCTTATTAGATATCGGTTCTACCCATTCTTTTATCTCTCTTGCTTGCGTTCAACGTTTAAATTTGACTCCGGAGAAATTAGACTTTGATTTATCTATTGAAACTTCGTTGGGAGAAACCTTCGTTACCTCCACTGTTTATTAATCTTGTTGTTTCAAATAAACACTTTCACGTTACCTGTCTATCTTATCTCTTTGAAAATACTTGCCTTTGAGGTAATTTTTGAAAACGATTGATTAACTACTCATTATTCTTTTGTAAGGTTGTTAGCTTTCATATTCTAACCAACTTTGTTATCACAATTCAAAGTAACCAAATCCTAAAGTTAATCAACATTATATCAAGCCATAAGTAAAGAGCCCGATCCTTTCGTTGTTGACTTCCTTGTGTGGAATGCACCGAAGCGGACTTTACAGAAGCGGCGTCATGATGAAGATGGCAAGTTGATAGGTATCATTGTGAGGTCTTATCTGGGTTAAGGGATAGAAGTCACGATTGGTATTAATGTGACGTACTATCCAAGTCTTGGATGAAATAACGATTTTGAATGATATTTCTATCATTAATAAATTTCTTGGCGTATTCTTGAAGACTTCCTAGCCTACCCTAGAGCGTGAAATCGAATTTTGTATTGACCCCGATCAAAAACCCATTTCTTAAACCCTCAAATATTTCTTGACTAAAAGGATGCATTTACGTGGATTATGATGAAAGTCATAATAAAAGTATAGAACTAATAAAAATCATGGGTATATGAAGTATTAGTAAGTGTTATGATGAGTTATGTTGGTTATTATGTGAAAAAGCATGAAAGTTTCTTAGAAATCACAAAGAGTTGAAAATCAGTTTTGGTGAAAAAGCGTAACATGAAATTCAATTGACCATATCTCCTATTATATTTTGAATTTTTGAGCGTGGTCAAGTCCTAGAGTTAGATCTATGAGTTACCTAACTAATCCAAGTGGAATTACTGGAAAAGGTGTTGTAGATTTTGTGTGGACTGATTTTAGCAAAGGAGGCCAAAGCTGTAAATTTCGAAAATGCTACTGCCTAGAAACTTTAAGGGGCTGTTTCGGCCACTTAAATTATGAGAAAAATTTCTGGCCTTTTGGGACATGAAAGTATATGGTATAAAGTACCTCCTGTCCAAAAATGAGCTCATTACGACTTAAAATGAGCAAGTTATGACTATTTCAATATTTAGGTTTTTCCGAAAAAAACGCTATAACCGGAGTTCTATAACTCAGATGACCATGAAATTTAAACTGAAAGCTCACGTTAACATGTGTAAGGTCCTGCCAAGATTTGGGAATTTTGGAGTTAAACTTGAGGTAGCTAATTTCTTAAGGAATTAAGTGGAAATTGATTTTTGAAAAATAGTAAATGAATTTTAAAATTCCGAGAAAAATATATTTTCATTATGGGACTATATTATGCTAAATCCCAGAAAAAGAAATATTTTTTGGGGACTGATTTGGTATTTTTCATGAAAATAGTTTAATTCTGAACATATGAGTTAAATATGTTATGTGAAGTAACAAAGTTGAAAATAGGATTTTATGGCTAGAGAATCCTATATATAGAGTATATGCATATTTTTTGATGAGGATTTGATAATTGGTGATGATATTTTATGAGTATGGCATTTTGAATGATTAAATGCATTATATGGTAAAAGCGTAAACAATTAAGATAAATTGTTTATAAATTTAAAGTGATTAAAATATTGTTATAATATTAATGATATTAGATTATGAGATTATTAAGTGATTGATAACATGGGGATATTCTTGAATCTGGATAAATTATATTATAAATGTTTAATATTTATCCTTTATCTCATTTGATTGATTCTTTATATCATTATCCTCATGTTTATATTATGTTGAAAGTCATCGTACATGGCTGTGGTGCATAGATGGACTTGGTATGATTATGACCGAGGATTGTTCTAGGTATAATCATAATAGTAATTGAAAACACAATTATCTTTGGTAGTAGTGCATGGATAATTTGTGGTCGTGATACTAATGAATACACGATTATCTTTATCTTTGGTAGTAGTCATGGATAATTTGTGGTCGTGATACTAATGAATACACGATTATCTTTGGTAGTAGTGCATGGATAATTTGTGGTCGTGATACTAATGAATACACGATTATCTTTTGTAGTAGTGCATGGATAATTTGTGGTCGTGATACTAATGAATACACGATTATCTTTGTAGTAGTGCATGGATAATTTGTGGTCGTGATACTAATGAATACACGATTATCTTTGGTAGTAGTGCATGGATAATTGTGGTCGTGATATCTAATGAATACACAATTATCTTTGGTAGTAGTGCATGGATAATTTGTGGTCGTGATACTAATGAATACACAATTATCTTTGGTAGTAGTGCTTGGATAATTTGTGGTCGTGATAATCTAATGAATACACAATTATCTTTGGTAGTAGTGCATGGATAATTTGTGGTCGTGATACTAATGAATACACGATTATCTTTGGTAGTAGTGCATGGATAATTTGTGGTCGTGATATAATGAATACACGATTATCTTTTCTTGGTAGTGCATGGATAATTGTGGTCGTGATACTAATGAATACACAATTATCTTTGGTAGTAGTGCATGGATAATTTGTGGTCGTGATACTAATGAATACACGATTATCTTTGGTAGTGCAGTAATTTGTGCATGATAATTTCTTTGGTGTAGTCGTGGATAATTAATGAATGAATACACGATTATCTTTGGTAGTAGTGCATGGATAATTTATGGTCGTGATACTAATGAATACACGATTATCTTTGGCCGTAGTGCATGGATAATTTATGGTCGTGATACTTAATGAATACACAATTATCTTTGGTAGTAGTGCATGGATAATTTGTGGTGCGTGATCTTAATGAATACACGATTATCTTTGGTAGTAGTGCATGGATAATTTGTGGTCGTGATATCTTAATGAATACACGATTATCTTTGGTAGTAGTGCATGGATAATTTTTGGTCGTAATCTTAAATGAATACCGATTATCTTTGGTAGTAGTGCATGGATAATTAATTGGTCGTGATACTAATGAATATCCTTGGCACATAGTGCGGGGATGATTCGATGATATGGATTAATTATTGAAATGAGTCTCGTGATGAAATATTAATTCATGGATGTGGTAAAAGTCATCTTTGGTAGTAGTGCATTGATAGACTTGGTATGATTATGACCACGGTTATTCGGTATAATCATGGCCAAGTAATGAAAACACGAATATCCTTAGCCGATGAGTGCATGGATAATTCATGGTTGTGATACTATTAAGCTGAGTCTCGATATTATTGGTTTTACGATTTGTATATCTTTGGCACATGTGTGCGAAGATGAATTGTTAATGAATATTTTGGCGGATTGCAAAGATGAATTTAATATTTTCAACGATAAAAGGTATTCAAGGTATCCTCATCTCTTTATCATATCAGTCGTACCCCTAATTTCGAGGCGAAATTCCATAAGGAGGGAGATTGTGAGACCCCAGATTTTATCAATAAAGATTTAAATTTTGTCGAAATAATTTTTTAATATTATGGTGTGAATTTGAGATAATATTATAGTTGTGGGTAGTATTTATAAATTTTGCAAAGTATCACAGTGGTTATATTATATTCGATTGGTGGGGAATATTCGGTTTAGCGAGGGAATATTAAATACAACGGCTCAATCATTGGTGGACCCTACAATGAAATTATTGTCGGATTGAAAAAGCGACAAAAATATTTTATTGAAATAACGGCGGAAGTTTTACTGTAGTTCTTGTTGAACTACTTTCGGTAGTAAAAAATACGATGTCGTGTGGTTGCATAGTAGCACACGGTATTGATTATTGATGCTTATGTGAGAAGTCACTCGGTTTGATTCCATTATTGTCGATTAATAATATGAATTATTATAGCGATAATGACGTTTTGTTTTATTAAGTATTATTAACGTAATAAAAGCGAAACATCTTTATATAAAATAGAATACTTTATTAAAGTTATTACATAAATAGAATATATTATATTTTATTATGCATAGTGTTGCATAGTGTTTTTGCATAGTGTTTTGCATAGTATTGCATAGTGTTTGCATAGTAAAATGTTTTTATATAAATAGAATATATTATATTTTATTTAAAAGATTTTTCTTTAAATATGGACCGTCAGATTAAAATAAATCAATCTGGACCGTTCATGGATTAATTCTTATGCATTCCATTTTCTATAAATAGAAGCTCGTTCCTTCATTATTTTCTTACGAATTCATTGAAACTCTAGAGAGAAATTATAGAGAGAAAGCTATAGAGAAAATTATAGAAAGAAGAAGAGTATTACTTTACTTCACTACTTCTATATTCAGTTCTTTTACGGTAAGGGGTGTTATTCTTTCTTCTTGAAGAGAACTTACATTATTCCATTCATTATCATTACATTGGAATAACTTTGTAAAAGTGGCATACCTATACATAACTTTGTATCTGCGGCATACCTATACTTGGTGAAATCCTTATGTTATTCCATTGCTTATTATTACATTGGAATAACTTTGTATCTGTGATTTACCTATACTTGGTGACATTCTTCTATTATTACATTGGAACATCACATGCATGTGTTTTACAGGACACAGTTCCGATTTTTATTATTCATTTGGAACATCACATGCATGTGTTTTACAGGACTGGTTCCGTCTTTATCATTACATTGGAATATCCTATCATGTGTTTTACAGGATGCAGTTCCATCTTTATTATTACATTTGGAACATCACATCGGTGTGAATTTCACGACACAGTTCCGTTATTATTATTACATTGGAATAACTTTGTCTGTCTGAAATCTGCGCATGCATGGTGATTTCTTTTGTTATTCCATTCTTTATTATACCCAGGTTGGTTAAAACTTTGACTTCTATACTCCATGAAATTAGTAGAATATCCTTGATATTTGCGTTTCATCGATATCTTTCATGGAAATATTCTTACGATCATTATTGAATTTTACTCTGAAAGCGATGATGTCGTGTTGACAATTTGGGCGTTAATAATTCATGGATTAAATAATTCTTGAACTTGTTTTATTGAATTACTATGTCATTGTCATCATCCTCATGTTATATTATGTTATCTTTGGCTTACGTGCATAGATGAACTTAGTATGATTATGACCGAGGATCATTCGGTATAATCATGACTTGATATAAATGATGTGACAAAAGTCCTCGGTGGCACATGTAATGCGATGATGGATAGTTTTTGGTATGATTATGACCGGGGGTGATTCGGTATAGTCATGACCATTGATAATTTGATGAAAATCCTTGGCCAAGTGAATGCGAGGATGATTAGATGTGGTGGTTTATTATTAAAATTTGAGTCTCGGCGATAAAAATTGATGAAAACCTTTTAAAACCTAAAAGATAGTAGACTTTATTCTCTACTTGACTCTTTTAATGGATTGCTTATTCATTGCAGATTAAAGCGGTTGTCTATTGTATTTTATCGGTTTAACATTTGTTGAAGGCTAATGATAATTTATTACGCATTATCTTAGTCATAATATTTCTTCTTGGGCTAGTTGAGCTCACCCTTTCTTTCCTTTTCTCTCTTGAAATGAGAACATAGGCCGGACGAGTCGGGGAGCGGAGTAATGGTCGAGAGGATAGCATTAGTAGTCCTCACTATTACGTGAAATAGTGTGATAATAGTTGTAATGAGGACTCCTTTTGAGTTTGTATAATATCTAGTAGACAATATTTGTATTCAAACTCACGAGTTTATGTCATATTATACCACACCACGAGTTAGGTTAGTAAGTTATATTTGAATTTATGTACCATGTAAGTGGCGACCCAAGATGGGTGGCGTATACCTAATTTTGGGGGCGTCACTACACCCACCACCTTCCTTCACTTTTTTTTCCTCACTTCCTATTACTTGGTAGAAAGTAAACAAATCTACCTTCACCCCTCTCACTTCGCTTGCCACCGCCACGGTCATCTTAGTCCCATCCTCATTAATGCTATGCAGCAAAGTGGCAGACACAATAGTCAAACGTCATTTGGCATAATGATTACTGGTCAAAGTTGGGTTAAGTGATAATTTGTATAATGGGCCAATATAATGACTAAGCCCAAATAATAATAGAAATGATCCAAGTGACCGGATCCAACCATGACTTAGCATAACATGATCCAAGGGAGGAGCCCAATAATTTCGGCCCAATAAAGAAAAGGATTATGGCCCAACAGGTAATTTGAGGTGAGTTATTTGGTAATTCTAGTAAAGATTTCAACTTTAGCTTTGAGGAAATTGGAAAAATGCTTCTAGATTCTATTTATAGATAATTCTATCATCTGACATTCTTGGAGGATAATTTGAGGTGTCGATAAAGATTGCAATTTTGGCTCGAGAATTATGGGAATGTCTTTATTAGCTTCTATTTATGGATAATTCTCTTGTATGATGCTAATTGATAAATGTCGAGTTGAAAAAAATGCAAGACAGATTTGGATTTTGTTTGTTTGTGAGTTTCGTGCGCTTTATGTGTAGTTGGTGAAAATGTCCCTTAAGAGTATAATGCAGGATATGAAGGGTGAGTTTGGGAGCATTTCTAGGGAAGGGTTTGATGTGAAATTTGGTTATGGGTTGAGGTCGAGGTCCCAACGGTTGGTTCAGGACAACTTGACGCCAGTTGATGCTTTCAAGGAAAGTTGTTGGGCTAATATGCCCCCATATCAAAGATTGCTTAAATCATTGGAAGATATAATATTATACTCCCTCCTATTCATATTAAGTGTCGTTTTGGAGAGTTTCATTTTATTCAATATAAGTGTCGTTTTGGAATCCCTATGCAATATTGTATTATTTTTTCCTAATTTACCCCTCTATTTAATATGCTTAGTAAATGCAATTCCATGGACCATTGTGGAGAGAGAAATAATTAATTAGGGTTACAAAAGACATTTTGTGTTATTTCTTAAAAAGTGTGCTCAACTCTAAAAAGACATTTAATATGAATAGGAGGGAGTATTTTTATGTGTTGTTTAAATTTCAGGATGTAAAATGAGCTACTTTGGGTTTGTTAACGATTGTAATTTTGGTGTTCAATTTAAGAGAATTTTGTTATGAATTCGTAGTGGGTATGAATTATGAATTAGTTATAAACATCTCTGGGTGTGTATTCATCTATGGGTGTGTAAATAAGAAATTCACAATTATTTACATATTTGCAAGTTTATATTTATAATATAATCTATTGAATTAAAAAGAAATTTAGTAAATATGATGAATAGTCTCAAAAGTTATTTTAAATTATTATAATAGTCAATTTCGAGGACGATAGTACTAATAAATTATATAATTCATTATTTAAACTAGCCCGTGCATTGCACGGGCTATCAACTAGTATATATAAGAGCTCAACACATGGGAACATGGATACAGAGAACAATGAAGGAACTTATGAGCAACGGGCTAATCAAAGTCTGAGACTGCAAATATCTAACTAGCGGCTATATAATTGCGCTCCCAAATAGTGCAGGAATTAGCAAAATGGAATATCCGCGCGCTTCAATTGAGCGAAACCCGCTGATCTGTTCACCATGGTGTATTTTTTCCTCTCTTTTTATTTGTATCTAATCAATTAATATTTAGTTGGTCTTTTACTGGGGCAAATTTTTATTGTTTTGACTGGCTTATTGATAGTTAATTCGTATTGAATTCATGATATAGCTTATGGCTGTAATTTTGATGCAATTTATGCCATTGAGATTTTAAATTTGATTCATACAAATTAGATCTGGAGGGCAGTGATAAGGAACTAAAAGACAAGTATCAATAGAATTGTCTATTTATAGCTACCAGTAGTCCGACATTGTGGATTTGAACAATGGAATAGTTTCTACTAACAATAAAATTTGACAAAACTTTGTTGTTTTATGTATTTTTTGAATGGTGTCTCATCTTATAATTCTTTTATTACTTTTATCCCAGATTTGATAGAATCACATCACCTGTTAAGATGTTTGAATTATTTCATTTAATTGTACAAACAATATATAATGCATTTGACAAATGACTGGAAAGAAAGTAGCACTTGAATTGCCAACGTGCAATTACCACAAAATAGTACAGAAATTAAAAATCACGAACAAAGAAATAGATGTTGAAGGAACTTACAACTTATGGGCATATGTTAGCTGTAAATTTAAAAAATCCTTCTTCGCATACCACTTCTGGACTCTAAAAAGACTGAAACAGCTCTGTTTTAAACATAGTAGGTCCTCTTAGTAGTCCCACCCTACAATTAGACACTGCAACCAAGTAGTAGAAGCCTTGGTCAGGCCAATCAATGGTAGAAATCAAAAGGCTCTGGTTTTGGTGGGCTAGAATTATGAGGCCTGTGGCATGTGGCGAACCGGCCTACCCAAACTACCGCTTCTTCTCCTCTAATTTTTTTTTTTTTTTACAAACTCTTTGCTACACCATAAATTATAAATACTCTAATTTATAATGCTACTAGATACAAATCCCCGCGTTGCGGCGGGATTATTCAAATTTTTAATAATAAATATGTGCGTACAATTAATAAATTAAAATATAATAAGAAAATAGTATATTATTGTGCGATGATCAAATAGTATAATCGGATCAGAGATAAGTCACAAAAAAAAAAGACCATAACACATTTAAAATGAATAAGTCTAAAAGAGTAAATTTGTACTAAATAAAGGCAACAATTAAAAAGTAAATTTGTACACGGGACTCGGGAGTGTGGATTAGAACCAAAACTCTGCAGGCCATACCAATAAAATACCTCATGTCCTCATCATTTACATGCATACTTACATGTTTGTGTTTATTTATAATATTAACAAAATCAAAATACAGACTTAAAATAAAAATACTAAATAATCAAATTAAGAAATAAACCCAGTTCCTTACTGTTGATATAAGAAACGTGAATAACTCTAATCTAAACACAAACTTTCCAATCGAAAACTCACCAAAATTTTCAATTAAACACGATTGACAACACAAATATCAGATCAATCAAATCAATTGCAAACATTATTCCGCATATCAGCAACTAAATGCAAATGCAATAATCTTAAATTTTAACACATAATATCTAAAAATTTAGAAAATAGGCAAACCAATGAAATAATTCCACCCGCTTTTGGGGGTTATGTTTCACACTCCTGCATATAGCTGTAACATGTAAGTAATAATGTGTGTATATAATGGCTCTTCCATCGTGTGAAACGTGAATGACATAAGTAGAAGAAAGACAGAGAGACAAAACGAAAAAGAAGAGAAAAATTAACCGTGAAAGAAGAAGAAGCCATGGTTGCTATTCACTTATGAGAATAAATAATTAGCCTGATTAATATACGTATATATATGTATGTATATGCATGGAGGATTAGGTCAGGTGATCATTAACATTATTTCAAACTCTAATTCAGTTAGGAAGTTTTATCCATATAAAATTGTGCTCATTAGTTATTGAAGAGATTAAATTCTACTTGGTTTGTTATTATTTATCCATAATTTAAAAAAGGATAGGATATAATTAAGATAATTGGTTTGTTATTATTTATCCATAATTTAAAATAGGATAGGATATAATTAAGATAATTGGTTTGTTATTATTTTTCATAATTTAAAAAAGGATAGGATATAATTAAGATAATTGGGATATAATTAAAACTATTTAAGATGGATAAGTGTTAAATTTATAGAAGGACATTTATCAATATATGGTGTCATGTACCGTCATTTAGTATATATAATAGATTAAGTCAACGAAGATCGGATCAAAACTCAAAGTCTGACTTATCCAGACTAGACAATACAAGGCTGACCTGTTGTGCATGTCTGGCAGACGTATTCTTGTTACCAGTTTGCCCACGTCCAAACTCCTCATCATGCTTGCTGTTTATGACTACTGTTGAGGTGGCCCAGTCTATTTATTTGTTGTTGTCTAAGTTGTTACGAATATCCTTCCGTTCTAATTATATCCCTTAAAATAATACTCTCTGTGTCTAACTTAAATATCCAATTATGAGTATTAGTCAAATTAATTATTTTTAAAACTAGTTTTTGTACCCATTTTGTCAAAATAAAGGTTCAGAAATTATAACAACAAAAAAGTTCATATAATTTTACTACTGACTTTAATTTTTATAATTTAAAAAATATATTTATATGTGCTTAATTATTAATCCTAAGAACAATTAATTTGACCAAAAAGAAGTACATGGGCACTTATTTCGGGACGGACAGAGAAAGTTTTCAATTTATTGGTATGGTACGATAAAATAATTATTTTATACTTTTATTACTTAAAAGTAGACTATTTTATGGAAAAATATTAATTAAAAAATGAAACTATTTTATGGGCAATTTTATGAAATAAAAGTATTCAATTTTTTATTTTGGTAAATAGTTAAATTGATAAAAGTTTAAAGTTAAGGGTAATATGTGAATTTTTTTTTTGCAAAGTAAGCAAGTTGATATAAAATATTCGATTAGTCGGGGAATATTCTTTTTGTGGAGAATATCGATCATACAATCATTGGTGGACCCCACAACGGAATTATTGTCGGATTGAAAAACGACAAAAATATATTTATGAAAATAACGGCGGAAGTTTTACCGATTAACTGTTGAAACACCCGGTGTTAAAAGTACAGTAATACGATGTCTGGCGTGGTTGTATAGTAGCACACGGTATTGATTATTGATGCTTATGTGATAAGTCACTCAGTTTTGTTTTATTGGTATTATTAATGTAATAAAATAGAAAAACTTTTTATATAAAACAGAATACTTTTATAAAGTTATTCGTTTTATTATTAGGCTAATAGTAAAATCTTTTATATAAAATGAATACTTTTATAAAGTTAAAGTTATACATTTTATTAGATAATAATTAGAATATATTATATTTTATTATGCATAGTGTTTGCATAGTGCATAGTGCTTATAGTATTTTGCATAGTAAAATCTTTTATAAAGTTATTCGTTTTATTAGATTATAAATAGAATATATTATATTTTATTTAAAAGATTTTGCTTTAAATATGGATAGTCGATTAAAATAAATCAATATGGACCGTTCATGAGTTAGTTACTATGCAGTCCATTTTTCTATAAATAGAAACTCATTCCTTCATTATTTCTTACGAATTCACTGAAACTCTAGAGAGAGAAATTATAGAGAAGCTATAGAAAAGTATTATGCTCCTTCCTTACTCTTATATTCAGGTTTTTTACTAAGGAAATATTATTTGTTGTAATCGTAGGGGATATATTTGTTGTATAAATCGTATTATTATTATTATTATTATTATTATTATTATTATTATTATTATTATTATTATTATTATTATTATTATTATTATTATAAGGGGTATTATTTCGTTCGTATTCATGAAGAGAACTTCTGTTATTCCATTCTTCATTATTCTATTGGAATAACCTGTATACGCAGACTACCGTATACATGGTGAAATTCTTCTATTATTCCATTCTTTATTATTATGTTGGAATAACATGCCTATACATTTAATCTTGCATACGTGGTGAAATTCTTTATATTATTTCATTCTCTATTATTACATTGAATATCACATACATGCGTTTCTTACGGACTTCGGTTCCATTATTTATTATTCTTTTGGAATATCCTGTCAAATTGCGTATCACGCTTTGACTGGTTCCGTTTATTTTTAGTATTCTCGTTGAATAACCTGCATGCGATTCATCGCGTGCTTGGTGAATTCTTACATTATTTATTTTTATTATTTATTATTTCATTGGAATATCACATACGTGCGTTTACGCATGACTTTGTTCCATTCTTTATTATTACATTGAAATAACATGTCTGTGGATTACCGCATGCATTGTAAATGATCCTTCATATTAATACGAATAGTATTTTTTATTAAAAAGGGTTTTACGCCGGGGGGGAGTTTCATAATTTTTCCGACCCTCAAAATTCTGGAAAATTTGAAATGATAATTTGATGAGTTTTTCTAGATTGTGTCCAAAATGGCGATTTTTGGATGTATAGATTAAGAGTTATGGATTTTATGGAAAAGACTATTTTAAAAGTAAACCCTTATAACTCCTTGTGGTTAACTCCAAAATTGGTGAAATTTTTATTGGGAGTACATGTATATAACAGGAGTATACCTGTAAATTTTGAATTTTTGGACAAAAGTACAATTTATGATAAATGTCTAAATATTCGAATGATTTTAGCCATATGAAAAATAGTAAATGAATTTTAAAAATTACGAAAAAATATATGTTCAAGATGGGACTATATTACTGCTAAATCCCGAGAAAAAAATATTTTTGGGACTAATTTGGTATTTTTCATGAAAATGAACTAGTTATGAGTAAATGAATTAAATATGTTATGTGAAGTAATAAAATTGGAAAATAGGATTTTATAGCTTAAGAATCCTATATAGGGTATATCTGATTTTTGATGAGGAATTTGATCATTGATGATGAAATCTTATGAGTATGGCATTTTTGAATGATTAAATGCATTATTTGATAAAGTGTAAACAATTGAAATAAATTGTTTATAAGTTTAAGAAATGATTAAAATATTGTTATAATATTAATGATATTAGATTATGAGATTATTAAGTGATTGATAACATTTGGTTATTATTGAACTATTTGGATAAATTATATTATAAATGTTTAATATTTATCCTTTATCTCATTTGATTGATTCTTATATCATTGTCATCATCCTCATGCTTATATTGTGTTGAAAGTCATCTTTGGTCGTAGTAGTGCGTAGATGGACTTGGTATGATTATGACCGAGGATTATTCGGTATAATCATGGCCGTAATGTTACAAATGATGTGGAAAAAGTCCTCATTGGCCGTAGTGCATTGATGGGCGGTTTTTGGTATGATTATGGCTATGGATTCTCTTGACCAAGGGTGCAAAGATGAATTATTTTATGGCATGATCATGACCATTGATGAAAACACGATTATCTTTAGTCGTAGTGTATGGATAATTAATTGGTCGTGATATTAACGAATATCCTTAGCCGTAGTAGTGCATGGATAATTCGATGATATGGATTGATTATCGAAATGTTGAGTCTCGGCGATGAAATATAAATTCATGGATGTGATATTAACGAATATCCTTGGCGTAGTCGTGGGGTGATTCGATGATGTGGATTATTTATTAAGTTTGAGTCTCAATGATAAAATATTTATTATACACTTTTAATTAAAGTAGAAGATAGTAGATATCATGCTCTACTTGACTCTTCTAAAATACAGATTTGTATGTCTTTGGCATGTAGTGCAAAGATGAATTGTTAATGAATATCTTTGGTAGTAGTGCAAAAGATGATGATTTATTAGTATGATTATGAGCGGAATTACGATTTGGTATAACCATGATTTTTGATGTTTCGGTGAAGATAGGTGATGAAAATTATCTTAAATCCTAGTTGCGAAGAGAATTTAGAACCACAATTATGATTATGAGTTATTCATATGATTGTGGGCGAGAACTGTTGATTTATTTTACATGGATAAAACATTATTGGTGGACTTTTAACATAGAAGATAATAGACCTTATGGTCTATTTGACTCTTCTAATGGATTGCTCGTTCATTTGCAACTATGGTTGAAAAGTTTTATCATCTACCATATGTTCTAAATCTACGATTTATTATTGATGAAAGCTATTGATAATTTAATTATCTTTAGTCATGATATTCTTTCTTTGGGCTAGTTGTGCTCACCCTTTACGCTTCACAATTCCTTTCGGTAATAATAAGTGTTGCCATAAAGAGTATTCTTTGTCGAATTGGGGGGATAACGGGGGAATAGAACGGTGGTCTCTAGTAGTATGGAGAGTTCTCCCTAAACAAGATAGAAAAGTGTGTTGTATTCTATACATCATTTAGTAGTTATATTTGGTGAATCAAATAGGGTGAGGCGAACCCAACTTTGGAAGGGTGTTTTGCCACTATCATACAAGATGTCTAATGACATACAACCTCGTGTTCTCATAAGACATGGTTGTGCACATCCACTTGCTGAATATATCTACGAGCACTACCTATATGATCTTGGGGTTTATGTGAAATATAATGTTCACTTGGAGACAACAGAGATATTTATATGTCAAGAGAAGACTCACCATTGGAAAGAAGATGATAGTAATCTTCTTGTTTTTCTTTTTGGGGACTTTTAGTTGACCAAGGATAATTACGTGGACATATGATATCTATCATAACCTGACGCATGGCCTCCCATATACGAAGGTTTCATTGAGCACTTCCCAAAGATTTTAATTTCTAAAATAGTTTTTGACTATACTTTTATGTAAAGTATCATTGTAAGGTTGTGGTCGAGGTACCATGAGAGTTACATATATTTGTATTAAAACTCATAGATTAACTATGTGGTCGTATTCTATCTGACGACTCAACAGATTATTATAAAAATAAAGTTGTATTTTGAATTTTGTACCATGTATCGGCGACTCGAGAATGGGTGATGTATACCTAATTTTGGGGCGTCACATTTGGTATCGAGCTTAGGGATATGGTCGTTGGAGGAGATAAGAGTCTAGAACTAGGAGGGAGAGACAGTTATATACTTATTAGTGTGTGACTTACCTAAAATTTGAAATTGTTTACTTGATAAGTTGACAAATTGTGATATGTCAATTAACCTTTATTTTGAAGATATATTCTAGAATGATATCTCAAATACGGAGATGAGCAATGGAAAAATCATGATACGAGAGGATATAACCGGAAGGTACAATCCAAAAAAAAGCAAGTATTCTCATCTCTTGAATATCAGTACGTCACGTAAATTTCGAGGCAAAATTTCATAAGGAGGGGTGATTGTGAGACCCCAAATTTTATGAAATAAAAGTATTCAATTTTTCTATTTTGGTAAATAGTTAAATTGATAAAAGTTTAAAGTTAAGGGTAATATGTGAAAAAAATTTTGCAAAAGTAAGCAAGTTGATATAAAATATTAGATTAGTGGGGAATATTTTTTTTTTTGGGGAATATCGATGCGACGGTACAATCATTGGTGGACCCATAGCGGAATTATTGTCGGATTGAGAAAACGACAAAAATATTTTTATGAAAATAACGGCGGAAGTTTCACCGTTAACTATTTGAAACACCCGGTGTTAAAAGAAATGCGATGTCTGGCGTGGTTGTATAGTAGTAGCACACTATATTGATTATTGATGCTTATGTGATAAGTCACTCGGTTTTGTTTTATTGGTATTATTAATGTAATAAAAGCAGAAAAACTTTTTATAAAAGCAGAATACTTTTATAAAGTTATTCGTTTTATTAGGCTAATAATAAAAAATTTTTTATAAAAAGCAGAATACTTTTATAAAGTTATCTTTTTTATTAGACAATAATTAGAATATATTATATTTTATTATATATAGTGTTTTGCATAGTGCTGCGTAGTGTTTGTATAAAAAATCTTTTATAAAGTTATTCGTTTTATTAGATTATAAATAGAATATATTATATTTTATTTAAAAGATTTTGCTTTAAATATGGACCGTCGATTAAAGTAAATCAATATGGACCATTCATGAGTTAGTTACTATCGATCCATTTTTCTATAAATAGAAACTCATTCCTTCATTATTTCTTACGAATTCAATTTGAAACTCTAGAGAGAAATTATAGAGAAGCTATAGAAAAGTATTATGCTCCTTCCTTACTCTTTATATTCAGCTTTTACTGTAAAGTGATATTATTTGTTGTAATCGTAGGGGGTATTATTTGTTGTAATCGTAGGGATATAATTTGTCGTACTTTCATAAAGGATATTATTATTATTATTATTATTTATTATTATTATAGTAAAGGGTATTATTTCGTTCAGTATTCATGAAGAGAACTTACATTATTCCATTCTTCATTATTACATTGGAATAACTTTTGTATACTGCAGACCTACCGTATACATGGTGAAATTCTTCTATTATTCCATTCTTTATTATTATGTTGGAATAACACATACATGCAATCTCTTTGCATACATGGTGAAATTCTTCTATTATTTCATTCTCTATTATTACATTGGAATATCACATCATGCATGCGTTTTACTTTGGACACAGTTCCATTATTTATTATTCTTTTTGAATATCCTCGCTTGCATGCGTATCACGCACGACTTTGTTCCGTTATTTATTATTACATTGGAATAACTTTCGTATGTATGCGATTACATCGCATGCCTGGTGAATTCTTCTGTTATTTCATTATTTATTATTCTGTTGGAATATCATGTCTGTGCGTTTACGCATGACCTGGTTCCATTCTTTATTATTCTGTTGAAATAACATGTCTATGTGGATTACCGCATGCATTGTAAATGATCCTTCATATTCATACGAATAGTATTTTTATTAAAAAGGGGTTTCTGTCAGGGGGAGTTTCATAATTTTTCTGACCCACAAAAATTCTGGAAAATTTTAAAATGATAATTTGATGAGTTTTCTAGATTGTGTCCAAAAATGGCGATTTTTGGATGTATAGATTAAGAGTTATGGATTTTATGGGAAAAGACTATTTTAAAAGTAAACCCTTATAACTTCTTGTGGTTAACTCCAAAATTGGTGAAATGTTTATTGGGAGTACATGTATATAACAGAGTATACCACCTAAAATTTCGAATTTTTTGACAAAAGTACAATTTATGATAAATGTCTAAATATTCGGCGAGTTTAGCCATATGAAAAATAGTAAATGAATTTTAAAAATTACGAGAAAAATATATGTTCAAGATGGGACTATATTCTCGCTAAATCCCGGAAAAAAAATATTTTTGGGACTAATTTGGTATTTTTCATGAAAATGAACTAGTTATGAGTAAATGAATTAAATATGTTATGTGAAGTAATAAAATTGGAAAATAGGATTTTATAGCTTAAGAATCCTATATAGGGTATATCTGATTTTTGATGAGGAATTTGATCATTGATGATGAAATCTTATGAGTATGGCATTTTGAATGATTAAATGCATTATTTGATAAAGTGTAAACAATTGAAATAAATTGTTTATAAGTTTAAGAAATGATTAAAATATTGTTATAATATTAATGATATTAGATTATGAGATTATTAAGTGATTGATAACATTTGGTTATTATTGAGCGGGATAAATTGTATTATAAATGTTTAATATTTATCCTTTATCTCATTTGATTGATTCTTATATCATTGTCATCATCCTCATGCTTATATTGTGTTGAAAGTCATCTTTGGTCGTAGTGCATAGATGGACTTGGTATGATTATGACCAGGGATTATTCGGTATAATCATGACCGTAATGTTACAAATGATGTGGAAAAAGTCCTCATTGCCCTGTAGTGCATTGATGGATAGTTTTTGGTATGATTATGGCTATGGATTCTCTTGACGAAGGGTGTCAAAAATGAATTGTTTTTATGGCATGATCATGATAGTTGATGAAAACACGATTATCTTTAGTCGTAGTGTATGGATAATTCGTGGTCGTGATATTAACGAATATCCTTAGCCGTAGTGCATGGATAATTCAGTGATATGGATTGATTATCGAGCTGAGTCTCAGCGATGAAATATAAATTCATGGATGTGATATTAACGAATATCCTTGGCCGTAGTGCAGGGGTGATTCGATGATGTGGATTATTTATTAAGTTTGAGTCTCGTGATAAAATATTTATTATAAACTTTTAATTAAATAGAAGATAGTAGATATCATGCTCTCTACTTGACTCTTCTAAAATACGATTGTATGTCTTTGGCATGTAGTGCAAAGATGAATTGTTAATGAATATCTTTGGTAGTAGTGCAAAGATGAATTTATTAGTATGATTATGAAGGTGAATTACGATTTGGTATAACCATGATTTTTGATGTTTCGTGAAGATAGGTGATGAAAATTATCTTACGTCCCAGTTGCGAAGAGGAATTTAGAACCACAATTATGATTATGAGTTATTCATATGATTGTGGATGAGAACTGTTGATTTATTTTACATGGATAAAACATTATTGGTGGACTTTTAACATAGAAAGATATAATAGACCTTATGGTCTATTTGACTCTTCTAATGGATTGCTCGTTCACATTGCAACTATGGTTGAAAAGTTTTATCATCTACCATATGTTCTAAATCTACGATTTATTATTGATGAAAGCTATTGATAATTTAATTATCTTTAGTCATGATATTCTTTCTTTGGGTTAGTTGTGCTCACCCTTTTCTCGCTTCACAATTCCTTTCGTAATAAGAGTGTTGTTGTAAGAGTATTTAAGAATTCGAGCGGGATAACGAGGGGAATAGAAACAGTGGTCTCTAGGCGTGGAGGTTCTCCTAAACAAGTATAGAAAAGTGTGTTGTATTCTATACATCATTTAGTAGTTATATTTGGTGAATCAAATAGGGTGAGGCGAACCCAACTTTGGAAGGGTGTTTTGCCACTATCATACAAGATGTCTAATGACATACAACCTCGTGTTCTCATAAGACATGGTTGTGCACATCCACTTGCTGAATATATCTACGAGCACTACCTATATGATCTTGGGGTTTATGTGAAATATAATGTTCACTTGGAGACAACAGAGATATTTATATGTCAAGAGAAGACTCACCATTGGAAAGAAGATGATAGTAATCTTCTTGTTTTTCTTTGGGGACTTTTGGGTCAACCAATGATAATTACGTGGACATATGATATCTATCATAACCTGTATTTATGGCCTCCCATGTACGAAGGTTTTCTTGAGCATTTCCCAAAGATTTTAATTTCTAAAACAGGTTTTTATACTACTTTTATGTAAAAAGTATCATTGTAAGGTTGTGGTCGAGGCACCATAGAGAGTTACATACATTTGTATTAAAACTCATAGTTAATCGTGGTCGTATTTTATCTGACATCTCAACAATTATAAATGAAGTTGTATTTGAATTTTGTTGTCCCATGATTTGATGTATACCTAATTTTGTACAACACCACGTAGGCCACTCAGATTAGATTCTCAAACCATTGAACCCTCATCGCCTCCCTCGAGCAAGCGATAACCTCATCTACCATCGCCTCCCTTGACAGGGCGGTCACGGCTTCATGGCATCGCCTCCCTCGGCCGTCGATTCTTTTGGGTTCTTTTGTTTCTCACTGCTCTACATCGAGTATTCAAGTCTCTTTCTTTACTTCTCTTCTCGTAAAATAATTACTAAGATCTACCGATTTTTTCAATTCCATTTCCATGTTTTAGTTATGTAAGTGCTAATCTTAAATTCTTATGTCCTTTTCTTTTCTTTGATGCCCAAGGTGTTCACAATCGTTGTTTAATTATTCAAGTATTGATATCGAGAATTTCAAATTTTCAAGAGATAAATAAATAAAGAAGTTTGAACTAAAAAGTCATACTACATACTCACTCTTTCATTTTAGCCAAGATCATGAATCATTGCAGTTGTTTTTCTCTCAAAAGCAAATAGCGGTTCCTTTTAGAAAACATATAATGCAGGGTTGTTTTTCTCTCAAAAATTTGATCGTCTTCTATGGGTTATTTCTGTGCAATTCATACTTTTTAAAAACATATAATGCAAGGTTGGGATGTTAAGAAAAATGATGGAAAGATAGATGTAGAGATCTTACTTAGGCATGAATAATCTCAAATGTTGAAATCTTAAAATGACGATCTCTTAAGTTTTTGATTGATGTAAACTTTTAAACTTTCGTTGTTAATGTAATTTGTTTGAAATTTTTAGATGATGTCAAGAAGTATTTTAAATGATTTATTCTTATTGCTCTCATGCTCATTGCGATGACTTGAAAGATGTCTTTTTACCCTCAATATTCAATGTTAAATGTTGAAAGAGCCTAGCCAGAAGTGGTAGGAGGTTCAAGCAAAGAAATGGATTATGATTTATGGGCAAAGAAATGGTCATTGTAGCAAATGGGCAAAAGAATAAAGAATCAATGCTAAATGATCGAATCAACATTTGTTTATGGATTGTAGAAACCGAATCGTGTGTTTATATCGATCAAGCAAGAAAAATTATGTTTATGTCGGTCATCAGTAGGGCTCGTGTTGTTGTTTATGGATTATGTTAATGGATTGTAAGAACTGTGTGTTATTGTTTATGGATTGTAGCCTGCATCTGTAGAACCGAATCAATCAATCATTTTTATGGATTGTAGCTTCATCTATAGTTGTAGGAACTGAACTATGTTATTTATTTGTAGGAATCGAACTCGTTGTTTATGGATTCTGCTCAATTCTAAGAGTAATCAATAACCGAATAACTTATTCTTGCTATTCTTGCTAGTGCTCAATTCGGTTGTTTATTCGGGTACCAAAAATACCGTTAGTTCGGGTATCGGTTATAACTGAAATTGTGGTTCGGTTCGGTTATTAACCGAATGTTCAGCCCTAGCAAGAAATATGATAAGGGTGGTGTGTGCAAAGTAACCACTTGCAGCGCCTCATTAGAATTCCATGTAATTAATAATAGTATTTATCCGATCAATTAAAATTTTAATAGTATTATAAATTAGTATTATTAATTAATTACCTACATTAACTACATATCTTAATTATAGTTAAAATATATTGAAGATTGCATTAAAAACAAATAGTTGTTGTAGCTCAGTTGGTTTGAACTCTAATTTATTTACTTACAAGTCTTGTGTTCAAGCCTCACAACCCACAAGTAGTAACATTTTATTAATAAAAAAAAAGTTCATGGCCCATGGGCCGGGCCAAAAAGGCCCGAATTTTGGTGGGTGGGCCGGGTCAGCCCGCGGGCCTTGAGCCCATTTGCCAGGTTTACCTACAATGACTTGTAATGTTATGCATGTATTCAGATAAATGTGACCACAATATATCGGGAAAAGGGTCAAAAAAGCCCCTGATGTTTACCCCAATATCCCACTGGCACCCTAAACTAATTTTTTTTTCAAAAGTACCCTTAACGTTACATTTTTGGGTCATCCGTGCCCCTGCCATTAACAAAAGACAAACGGAGTTAAAATGTGATGACATGGGAGGCTTAAATATAAAATATATTCTAAATAAAATGATATATATCATTTAATCAAAACTAAAAATACTAAAATTCAAAATATAAAAGCATAACATATTTACATCATTTAATCAAAATAATAAAATTCAAATTTATTTTGTTAACTAATCAAAACAACTAATTAAATAAACTAAGTTGTATAACATATTTATATCATTTAATCAAAATACTTAAATTACTAAAATCATAATACTAAATAATATTTTTAAAATTCAAAACTGGAGTATTATGATTATTTTAGTAATTTTTAATATTAATTTTTAAAATCATATCAATTTAAAAATATTATGATGTAATTTGAATTTTTTAATACATTTTTAAAAATATTATTACATCATGAAATTATAACATATACTGTTATATATAGATTATTACATCATCAAATTATTTATATTATTTATAACATATATAGATTATGTATAGATTATTACATCATCAAATTTTTATAAAGTTTAAAAATATTATTTAGTATTATGATTTTAGTAATTTAAAATTTTATATCAATTAGTATTTAGTATTATGATTTTAGTATTTTAATGATGTAATTTGAATTTTGTTGTTTTGATTAATTAACAAAATAATTTGAATTTTAGTATTTTTAGTATTTTTTAATTTGATTTTTTAGTATTTTAGTATTTTTTAAAATTAGTATTTTAGTATTTTTTTTTAAATTAGAATTTGATATAAATATGTTATGTTTTGAATTTTAGTACTCCTCCGTCTCCATAGTTATATAAATGATTTTTTTTGGCACGTAGTTTAAGATAATCAGTTTAAGTGACAATTTTTAACATAATTTTTCACATATACCCCTTAATATAGAATTAATGAATAAGTTAATTACTCCTTACTTATCACATTGGAACTCTCAACTTCATTGATTGACGTGTTAAAGTCCATAACAATAGAATTTTAACCAAAGAGAATACAACAACATTAAATATGGTGATAAAAATAATGACATTGAATGTTGTTTCTTCAAAAAGAGAGTAATGGTTGAATATTTATTATACGGGCATAAAAGTAAAACAATGAACCAACTAAATTTTATAAATAGTAAGTAGCCTATATATTGGGACATCTCAAAATAGAAAATCAGCCTATAATTATGGGACGGAGGGAGTATATATTTTGATTAAATGATGTAAATATGTTATACAACTTATTTTATTTAATTATTGTTTTGATTAGTTAACAAAATAATTTGAATTTTATTATTTTGAATAAATGATGTAAATATGTTATACTTTTTTTATTTTGAATTTTAGTATTTTTTGTTTTGATTAAATGATATATATTATTTTATTTAGAATATATTTTATATTTAAGTCTCGCTTAATGCCATCACATTTTAACCTCGCTTTGTCTTTTGTTAACGATGAGCACTTGATGACCCAAAATGTAACGTTAAGGATACTTTTAGAAAAAAAAATTAGTTTAGGGTGCAAGTGGGACATTGCGGTAAACATCAGGGGCTTTTTTGACTCTTTGCCCACAATATATCATGTCATGTTTTGCATAACATTAATCCATACCTTGAGAACTACCCATTACTAATTAAGAAGGTGACCAGTAATAAATATCTCGAGTAAATTACTTAGAGATAGTACTACCAATAAATCTTAATATAGATACCATTTTCTCAAAATGCGTAAAAGTTACCCTATTCTCCAAATGAGCCCAAGCTCTATTATGGCCTTTGGTGGTTGTTGTTTTTTTGCCTAATAAGTAATCCCTCCAACAAAGTCTTCATAATTAATTCACAAAGGCATAAGGTGCAACTTTCCTTCACTTCGACATGAACAGTACAGACTAAAGACTTTGCACAATCTAGGGAACCACAGCGGTCCAACCTCTTTATATGCTAAAATTGATCATATGATATATCTTGCATTATATTGCAGGACCAATAAACAAACCGCTCTATATGTAAAGGTCACGTGCTTATGTTGTTTATTCTTTTTGGCTTCTAGAGCGTACAAATCTGTTATGGCCTCTTCAAGTTTCCAGGCTGACATAAAAGCCTTGCAAAGGGTCTCTGCTGCTAGGCACCTGGTGAGGTTTTAGAGAGTTATTCTCTTTGCTAGGCTTTTTAAGAGTATGATTAAGGACATACCAATTCATAACTTTGAGTTCTATATTATTTTGTTACTTGAGGTTAAATTCTATTTTTGAAACTAACGTCAAATGGTTCTTTTTTCTTGATTCAAACTTATTAGCATCAACACAACAAGCAAATGAGGTGTCCTGCTATATCTCAGTTACTCTCAAACACCCTTTACCACAAAAGATTCTTCCTCTATTATGTGTTTAATGTTCTAGGGGGTCTTGATAATGAACCCATGTTGTTGGGTAAATTTCGATACCATTTTTTTGATTTATAGTTTACTACTCGCTCCTTTCCTATAAAAAGTTTTTTTTATTACCTTATACATAACTCAACGTGTTATTATTGTTATTTTTAACTTCAGGTTTTAATTGTTTATTTCCCAAGTAGTTGGGAAATGGCGAGCTCGGTTGACAAGAAGGAATAAGTTTTATCCTTGGAGCTTCCTGCACCTCCTGGTTGGATGAAAAAGGTTTCTTTATCTCTCTTTTTATTCCTTTACATGCATATATGCTCATATTTTTTGAAAGTTTATGCTACTTGCCGTTATGAGTTGATTTTATTTATGAGCTTCTTTGTTGTTTGTTGGTGCGAATTGAGTTAATATGTATTGTCTAATTTTATGCTCTTAATTTGGCAATAGTAATTTGTAAGTCAAACTCTTAATCTGACTAATTTCATATTTTCATCATACAATTTGGTTTAAAGCTTTTGCTTTTGATTCGGACACTCAGTATGGGACTGAGCTACATGTCTCCACGTAAGATCAATTTGAGGTATATTTCTTCAAAAGTTAAATATTGAACCTGTTGTATCAATATGCCAATTGTGTACTTTTGAATTGTGTCCAAAATTTTGTAATAGTATCCAAGTACAAACTCTGTTATGTTAAATTATTGACATTTAGATTTAGTTGTTGAACCTTAAATGTTTGTGAATAAAATATCTTAGGATCTATATTCAACTTTGCAAGATTTTTTTAAGAGACTATTGGGTTTGATAAAAATACAATGTGTATCGCATCAAAGGTGGAAGCAATATTATAACAAAATCAACATGTTTACAAATGCAAGTGATATGTCATGCAAAAATGTATTGAAAATTTTATATGATTTTCTTCACAGCAAAAAACAATCAGGTTTATTGTTGAAGTTACTTGAAAGCATTGTCATTCAGCCTTTACTTTGATTTCCTTATAATGTTATGTGTTAATTATTCTAAGTTTGGTCTGCTTTGTTAGGAGAGATCTCAACTGATAGCCCCTCCATCCTAAATTGAGAATTTAAGTTTACATAAATATGACCAATTGATTTTTGATGTTTATTGTGGACTCCTCATTTGTTCATTTTCTTTACCACTCTTGATATGATGAATAAAGACTCAAAGTATGAGGTATATATGGATGATATGACAAAGGTTTTGTAATGAATTCATGTTATAAATATAATTAGAAGGTTGATAGTGAGTTTAGTGGAATGAGAAAATTACCATTTATAGTTTCCAGATAGCTAGCTTCTTGAAATTCTTATTTCTTTATAGTTCTTAAGAGGCATTT
This sequence comes from Panax quinquefolius, assembly GCA_020205615.1. Taxonomy (NCBI): domain Eukaryota; kingdom Viridiplantae; phylum Streptophyta; class Magnoliopsida; order Apiales; family Araliaceae; genus Panax; species Panax quinquefolius. The sequence continues at coordinate 139,086,931 of CM035160.1, forward strand.
TAATATATCGAGTTTTTTTTTTTGAGAAGGGTAAGATTTTACTGACTTAGAATTGTGGTTACAACTGCTACTCATTTCATAGGCAAGAATAATTTTAACCTCTAACATTTATACAAAATTGAGTTTCTCATCTTTGGTTGTACACTGATAAAATGTCTTATGTTCAGTGGACTTGATGAAATAGGGTGCTACCGCGATCTTGCGTAATGCAAAAATTGACATGTTCAAAGGATCAATGAGACTTGCAGTCGACCGTGTTGAAGGTATCTTTTTTGTGAAGGAAGATAGCAATTTGTCCGTGATCGACTTTGAGCAACTGAATGTTGTTGAAGAGTGACTTTCAAACCAGAGTTACTCCTTCCTACCAATAATAAAAACCAATCTCAAAAAGCTTTAAGTGTTTATTAGCAAGTTTGTTTCTCATGCCATGTAAAAATATATTGAAAAGTTTATATAAAAATAACTTATTATAAAAAAAATATTTTTCTCATTGTAATTTTAACAAATTATATAACCCGTTATTCAAACTAGCCCGTGCAAGTACTTCACAAAAGCACATAAGTGCAAATATTGGCAAACAACACAATTTATAGCTAAACACATTGTACAATTATAATAAAATTAATTGCACAAAGACATGAAACTTGCATTCGATTCAACAATTTGAATTGACATTAAAAGACTTGCTCAATAAAATTTGATAAAGTTCATGAAACTTGCCTTACGCTTTCTTTACCGATTATGCTACATAACTCTTCGAATAACCTACATATATTAATAATGTAGAACATACCAATTAGTCACTTAATGACGCTCAAATGGGTTTTATATTAATTCTTATTTCATATCGTTAGAGCATTATATTTTAATTAACTCCAAAACATCTCTCGGCGTCATGTCGTTCGGACACATTACGACCCTCAAATCATCCATATTTATTGGTTTATATTAACCACATTCCATATCTTATAATTTTCATTTCATTTGAATTAAAACACTTTTTAAATTCATTAACACTTGAAACGACGTTTTGACGTTCATACGTCACACACCCGATTCGCCTCTACTTTGTGTATGCTTAGCATGCTTATACAACTTGTCTAATACATCATTGATTAATGTTAATCATCATTATATTTTATAATGTTCATGTTTGATAACGTAGAAAAATATCATTTATCTTCGGAAGCATCCCGTTGCATATGCGCATGTCGGACACCCTCCAATTTCCTCCGAATACACATCAGTCCCACAAATGGCCATTTTAGCCCCTGTTTCCTACCTCAAATTTAAAAACTTAACGAATGAAAGTTGTAGTTCTACTCCTTATCTTTATGAGTTATCTTGAATCACCTCAATCAAAATTCGGATGAAAGAGTTATGTCCATTTTACTAAAGGACATTCGAGCAGTCCAACCTACTGCTGGTCCGATGCCCCGCACCCAAAATAGGCTATGGACAGCGTGCCCATGGCGAACCACCATAACCTCGGTGTATAATGTCAAAAATTTCCATATTTTGCCTATTTTGACGCACATACTTCAAATTTTCATAACTTGGTCTTCCGTTATCAGAATTAGTCTGTTCTTAAAGCTATGGAAAGCTTGTAACACGTTCTAAAAAACCCCCCATGAATTTATAATTTTACAGATTCATTAAATTGTCATGAAATTAGCTCAAAAGTCCCCCAAAACTATGTTTTCTTCTTTTTAACATGTTTTACCAAATTTTTTGCCACGACTTCGATTTAAATCGTTTTTAGTCCATTCTAATTGGATTATTTCCATAATTTTATTATCTATCTTTCAGAATTTCACAATCAACACTTTTATAAGTCCGATTTAAGTCCTCTAAACAATTTTTCCATCCTTAAGCATATGTTTATGATTTTTAACCTTAGATTCAATTATAACATGGATTAAACATGAAATATACTTCATATCCTTCCTTATTATTTATGATCCATCATGATCCCAACTAAACAACCACAAACAAATCAAACTTCTTAAAGAAAACTAAAGAGGTGAAAAATTTTAAGTTTACCTTTTTAGTTCTTGATCTCCTTCATTCCTAGCTTTGATCTTGCTAGCCTTTTTCTCCTCCTTCCCTTCCTTTCCATTTGTGGCCTTCTCTTTCTCTCTCTTGGTCTTCTAGTTTTTCTCTCTTTCTCTCTTGTTCTTCCTCTTTTTCTCTCTCTAGAAATATGAATTGGGTGAAATGAATCATACGATATTTAGGTTTTGATTATATAAAATCTAGTTTCAAATTCTTATAAGTTGGTCATCCTATTTAAGTTTTCTCTAGTCTTTCCCCTCGTCTTTAATTGCAAATCACCCTTGACATATTCTTAGCATATTCTCGGAATATTCTTTATTCCCCTTCGCATATTCCTTAAGATATTTTCTTAAGTTTAAATCCTTAGGTTTTTACCCCTAAGGTTTTCCTAATTCGCTTTACTCTCCCTTAACTTTGTTAGTTAACTCGCATAGCTCCTTTAAGTTCGCAAAAGTCTTATTTGCCCTTCTATACAATTGCTTAGGGTTTAATTCCCGAACTAAGTCGATCACCCGCTTCTTTAATAGTTAGATTTTCCTAACTTGTTCAACATAGAAAAACCTCGAAACTTCTTTCGTTGATTTTTATTACATCTCCCAACCTCAAATAAACGCTACGAAAAAATTCAAAATTCTCGAAAAGTACGTTTATAATTGTTTTTCTCGAAAAATTTACTTTCTCCCAAAAACTCTCCAAGACCCCGAATTTTATGAAATAAAAGTATTCAATTTTCTTATTTAGTAAATGGTTAAATTGATAAAAAAGTTAAAGTTAAGGGTGATATGTGAATTTTTTTCAAAATAAGCAAGTGGCTATAAAATACTTATTATTGTCGGGGAATATTTGTTTGGTCGTGGAATATTCTTTACGCTTTGGGAATATTCATACGACTGTGCCAGCCCATTTATGGGCCCCATAATGTAATAATTGTTTGGATGAAAAAAATGACAAGTTTGAGTTTTTATAAATAATTGGCAGTAGTTGTTACCAATTAACAATCGTTAGAATATTCTTATGGTTAAAATACAAGATGTCTGAAGTTGTTGCACGTTAAGACACGATATTGCACGATTTTTTGAATTGTTGATTTTTACGTAAGAAGGCACTTTTCAATAATTGTTACGTGAATTCTTCGCTCAATATTTTATTTTATCGATTCAATAATTCTTCATGTTGATATTTTATATTATTGTTATTTCAATAATTGTCATCATGACAAGATTTCCCATTATCATATCAATAATTCATATTATTTGAATAATATTATTAGATAGCATTATTGGCAATGCCTAGAAAGTTCTGTCAAGGAGAGGTTTGGTCACCTAATTGCGCGCCAGTAAGGAGAAATTTTTATCGAAAAGCCCCCTCTTTCCTGGGAACTGCCTGGTTGTCATAATTGTGATTCTGTAATATTATTTGTGAATAATTAATTATTGATTTATATGATAAGGAAATATTTATTTGATGTGGATATAAATGATGGATTTATTTATATATGTGGTTATAAATGAAGGAATTAATGTTGGGGTGTTTTATTAGTATTTTGTCGAAATGAAGAATGAAATTTGGGATTTTCAGAAAAATTAGTTAGTTACTTGATTTTGCAAAATCCATAACTCTTTGTGTATAATGAGTTAGGAGATGAGCCATATATCAAAAGAAAGTCCTGGAAGTAAGTTAACCGTAGAAATTGGAATCACCCAAAAATCCTTTATAGATTTATCGTGGTGAATTTTTGAATGAAACTGGTCCTAAGGACTAATAATCCGAAAAATCATGTTTTTTGAGATATATTGCGTGAGTTATAATTTTTAATCCGATCGTTAGATCGTTGTGCTTTTTGGATATGTTATACATATATAAGTTGAGTATGGGTCCACAAATTTTGAACCGTTAATAATTAATGCATGATTTGTTATGAATTTTAAGAGGTGACTGATTCAGAATTTTTTTTTATAAATGAGTTTGGTGGAAAATTCTAGAAGCCGGGCCCCACTTTTGTTGTTATTTGAAAGCATGTGCTGAATTAAAGCTTCAAGTATGGTGGGCTAGAATTTTCAACTTGCCATGCGTAGGAATAAAATAAATATATTATTTTATTAATTTAGTCTCCTTTGGCGTTCTAGCATTTTCATATAAATAGATGCTTATGTTAGAATTGAAAATCACACCAGAAACAAGTTTTCTTTCTCTCTATATTGTCGAGCGTAATTTTGAGAGTATTTAGATACTTTAAGATTTGTTATCCAGATGCAAGGTTCCTTCGACTTTACATCCGATATTCCAGTCAGAAGTACTGCTGTTTTGAGGTAAGGGATTTTAAGGGTTATTATGTTTTTCAGTTTCTTAATTTTTTCGACCCTCAAAAATTCTGAAAAAATTTGAAATGATAATTTGATGAGTACATGTATATAGCATCAGTATACTCTGTAAATTTCGGAATTTTTGGTCAAAAATACAATTTATGATAAATATCTAATTATTCGACAGTTTTGGCCATTTGAAAAATAGTAAATGAATTTTAAAAATTCTGAGAAAAATATATGTTCAATATGTGACTATATTCTGCTAAATCCCAGAAAAGAAAATTTATTTATACTGATTTGGTGTTTTTCATGAAAATGGACTAGTTATGAGTAAATGAATTAAATATGTTATGTGAAGTAAGAAAATTGGAAAATAGGATTTTATGGCTTGAAAATCCTATATGAGGTATATGCAGATTTTTTATGAGGATTTTGGTTATTGGTGATGAAATCTTATGAGTTTGGCATTTTAAGATGATTAAATGCATTATTTAGTAAAGTGTAAACAATTAAAATAAATTATTTATATGTTTAAGAAATGTTATTCTTTCAATATCATTATACCGAAATATTTGTATGAATTTTATTGTGGAATTTCTACCTTTTTCATGTTGGGGTTACTATTCATGAATTATTATTCATGAGTTACTATTCATGAGTTACTATTCGGGGGTACTATTCACAACAAAATTGGTTTCTTTTTCTGACCAAATTATCGTTGATTTATGAATCTTACTCTTGAAATTAAATCCATGTTTTGATCATATTGTTTTTATTATCATATATAACATTTTTATAATCCCGATGAAGAAATTTCTCTTTGACTTGAGTGTAAAGATGGGTAGATTATTGGTATAATCATGACTATGGGTTCTCTTTGGCCAGTAGTGCAAAGTTGAATCGTTGACTTGTATGATCATGACCATTGAATTATCAATTGAATATTTTTAGCTTAAGTGCAAAGGTGAAAGGATCAACATGGTTATAATTATGGTTTATATAAATTCTGAAATAATTATGTATTTCTTTGAGATGTGAATATCTTTGCCCCGTAGTGCAAAGATGACCTGTTTATGAATATCTTTGGCCCGTAGTGCAAAGATGACTTGTTTATGAATATCTTTGGCCCGTAGTGCAAAGATGTCATGTTGTTGAATATCTTTGGCCCGTAGTGCAAAGATGACCTGTTGTTGAATATCTTTGTCATGTAGTGCAAAGATGACCTGTTGTTGAATATCTTTGGTCCGTAGTGCAAAGATGAATTTTTTAGTATGATTATGAACATGAAATGTGATTTGGTATAACCATGATCTTTGATGTTTCAGGTAAAGACATATGATAAAAATTATCTTCGTCCTAGATGAGAAGAGGAATTTAGAACTACACTTATGATTATGAGTTATTCATATGATTGTGGAAAGGAACTGTGGATTGATGTTACAGGGATAAAACATTGTTGGTGAACTTTTAACATGGAGAAGATAATAGACTTTATGGTCTATTTGACTCTTCTAATGGATTGCTTCGTTCACCGCAACTATGGTTGAAAAGTTTTATCATCTACCATATGTTCTAAATCTCTGATTTATTACTGATGAAGGCTATTGATAATTTATTTATCTTTAGTCATGATATTCTTTACTGGGCTATTTGTGCTCACCCTTTTGCTTCACAATTCCTTTTAGGTAATAAGAGTGTAGCTGTGTCGAGCGGGGGTAACAGAGGAATAGAACGGTGGTCTCTAGCTGTGGAGGTTCTCCCTAAACAGTGTAGAAAAGTGTGTTGTATTTTATACATCATTTAGTAGTTATATTTGGTGAATCAAATAGGGTGAGGTGAACCCAACGTTGGAAGGGTGTTTTTCCACTATCACACAAGATGTCTAATGACATACAACCTCGTGTTATCATAAGACAGGGTTGTGCGCATCCACTTGCTGAGTATATCTACGAGCACTACCTATATAATCTTGGTGTTTGGTTGAAGTATAATTCTCAATTAGAGACAGTGGAAATAATGATATGTCAAGAGAAGACTCGCCATTGGAAAGAATATGATAGTAATCTTCTCGTTTTTCTTTGGGGTTTATTGAGTCAACCAAGGATAATTATGTGGACATATGATATCTATAATAACCTGGACGCATAGCCTCCTATGTACGAAGGTTTCCTTGAGCACTTCCAAAAGATTTTAATTTCTAAAACAGTTTTTGACTGTACCTTTATGTAATATATCAATGTGAGGTGATGTTAAGAGTCAGAGTCACAGCTTGGTATTAAAACTCACAAGATATGTGTTGTTGTATTTTGACAATTTTAGTAATAAAGTTGTAGTTGTTGTTTCAGATGTATTTGGCACTCGTAATAAATTTGGATGGATTGTATTTTGGGGTTGTCATTTGTCGAGCTTAGGATATGGTGTCTGGCGGAGATTTGGAATAGAATATCAGGAGAGATGAGTAAATCATTCGCTAGTGTGTCCTACCAAAGCTTATTTTGTCGGGTCACCATAATATCGAGGATATTATGTGATATGTTAATTTGTTCAATTAACCTTGTTTTTGAAGTCAGATTCTAGAATGATATTTGAAATACGGAGATGAGCAATGGAGAAATCATGAGGATGGGGAAGATGGGCGAGGTATTCTCAACTCTTCGAAATACCAGGTACGTAAATTTCGAGGACGAAATTTTATAAGGAGGGGAGATTGTAAGACCCCGGATTTTATGAAATAAAAGTATTCAATTTTTCCTATTTAGTAAATGGTTAAATTGATAAAAAAAGTTAAAGTTAAGGGTGATATGTGAATTTTTTTCAAAATAAGCAAGTGGCTATAAAATACTTATTATTGTCGGGGAATATTCGTTTGGTCATGGAATATTCTTTCCAGCCGGAGAATATTCGCACGATTTGCCAAGCACCCATTTAGGGGCCCTATAATGTAATAACTGCTTGGATGAAGAAAACGACAAGTTTGAGTTTTTATAAATAACGGCGTAGTTGTTACTGTTAGGTTTGTAATATTCATAAAACGCAATCAAATTGCAAAATAAGCGGAAACGAGTAAAAATCAGAGTTTAAAAATTTTACAAACCATATACCCGGATCACCCTTTATGCACAATTATTAATTAAACGAAAAGATAAAGAATAAAATCATACCCTTAAAGATCGAGCTTCCTCAGGTACAAATTCACCTCCAAATCTTTTCGCGCTCAACTTGAATCCACCGGGTTTTGTTCCTTCCTTTTGATCAACGCTAGCCACCCATGTGTTTGGCCTCTGAGGTGATCCACCAAGGAAGAAGAAAATTCAAGAAGATGGTGTATATGGCTCAAACCCTAGTTTTCTATCTCTATAGAAAAGGGTACTCTCCAACAATTTGGAATTATTACGTAGTTGTAAAGTCAACCACACACTCACCCATAATAAGACTCCTCTTATTAATAGATGTGGGCAACCCACCTTAACAATTAAGGAATTGGGTTTTATTTAATTAATTAAATTCTTTTAATTAATTAAGCTCCCTAATCTTATTAGGGATAATTAATTAAACTCCTTTAACTAATTTTCCCTCCTAATCCTATTAGGAATAAATGAGAGTACTTATATTAAATTAATTCCTAAACTCTTTTAGAAATTAAAATAATAATAATTGTAATAATATTAATAAGACTCCTCTTATTAATTTATATTTAATATTTCTAAAATATTAAATAATAATATTAAGCTATTTAATTTATTCTATCACCATAGATTAAATTAAATATACTTAACATATTATTACGATTATGCCATTAACTTCTTAAATAATTATTCTTCCTTTTATGGTGTGACCCTTTAGGTTCTCCATATTAAACCTATGTGAATAAATCAATTAGAACAATTCTAATCTTATTTAAATAAATAAATTAAACAATTAATTTATTTAAATAAATAATATTTATTCTACAATAGGATAAAGCCTCCCTAATGATCAACGACTTTCCCGGATAATATAGATTTCAACATTAATCATTAAAGAACCTTTGAGTAAATAGTTACCGTACAATTCAATCCTTCCACCATACAATGTCCCAATTAAATATAAGACATGGAATTACCGCCAAGTCTTATTTTATTTAATTATATGTATTTTCGATCCTTAAATGCACAACTCCAAATAATGCAAATTAGAAACTCCTTTCTAATTTCATTCTCGCTTAACCAAGGACTCACTGTCATTTATCGAATCACATAGACATTTCTCTTCTTTTATTAGAAGTGGTAGATTCTTTATCGATCATACATTATCTCCATGTATAACTTATTATACCCAAGCATACCCTTTAATATACCCTAAGGGTCTTAAGGAATAAGTCAAAGTATAACTCATCATACACAAGATACTATGATGATCTCAAGTCCAAGGATTACTTGACTACTATCACTACAGAATTCCTATCGACAGCAAATAAAACTCCATTAGGTATTCCTTAGCGAGCCACGCTCAAAGGAACTTATTCTCTAATAAGCACCTACATACTTGCTTTTAGTGTCTCCACACAAATGATTATGAGATCAATCATCCTCATCCAACGAAAGCAAGCAAACGATGTACCAATCTATCCTGGATTCACTAATCCCCAATTTAGTAATCCAATGATTGGGAACTATTTTAGTTTTAAGCTTTCTAAGAATTTAGATCTCATTAAAATGATCATCATCATTATTCTAAAAGCATTGCTTAAAACTATGGGTTTATCACATATTATAAAACAAAGATCACGTAGATAATTAAAAGCCCTTAATAAATTAATATTTTTATTAATAAATGAATAAGATTGTTACAAAGTATATGCTTTATCATCAAACATGATCGGCTTGTGTGCATACTACTTTCAATCTCCCACTTGCACTAAAGCCAATCGCCATCAGATCTTATACTCTTCTTCTCTAAGTGACGATTATCCCGTTTGTTGGATAAGCTTTAGTTAATGGATATGTAATGTTGTTCATAAGAGTCCACTATCTCTATAGTGATTTCCCATCTTTCAATGATTCTAATAATCAAATGAAAGTGCCACAACACATGTTTAGATCCAAGATGAGACTTAGGAACTATTCCTAGTTCTCGTAATAAACTTTTAATCCAAACAATCAACTTGCAGCCTTCATTTATAGCTATTTACTTTGTCTTTATCACTAAACCAAAGAACTCTTTCACGTTTGGAACCTTTCCAATTCAACGCACCAATCGCTCAAGGTAACCTTTTACCTTAAAGTGGATTTTTCTCGTCGCCTTGTCTGCATAAAAAACTTGAGTCCATTAAGCCCTCTAGTTTTAATTTAGACCCACCATGAATATGATCACATCCTTAGTGCCGCTTAAGCACTTTAAGATGTTTTTCACCGACTCATAGTGAACTTTTCCATAATACGACCGATCAACATCGTGTCTCGTACATTTCATCGCATACATGATTGTCACTACTCATGCGACCTCTCTTTTCGTGAGTCTCGTGGGGACTATTAAGAGAGATACACTCCATAGCTCATCGCCATGAGACATCTCTTGAGTTTGCCATGCTAAACGACTTTAAAGCATCAAATGAATATACGTTCCTCGGGTTAAGTCGAGCATCCTCTTAAATCTATCTATATAGATTTTATCCCCAATTAAGATACTCTTCCAAATCATTCATGGAGGAATGTTTAGACAACTTTATCTTTACTTGATTGTAGCATTGGTATGTCATTCCTTATCCGTAGTATATCAACATATAATACTAGGAATGTCACGATGCTCCCATCGACCCTTTTTGTACACACTACTCAGGTTCATTCTTATTTTTGATAAAATCAAACTCTTTTGATTTCATCAAAACGAATGTTCCATATTTGAGAAACTTGTTTCAATCCATTTCTCTGAAAGTGTCTACAACACTTACCTCATCGTATGTAATCGGATCATCATCTTCTATGATGTGTACCTCATCATCATCATCTATGATGAATCCATACCTCCCGTATCTTCTATGCTATTCCGCATTTACGATTCATTTGTGGTACAATAGGTCCATCTACAGTGTTCCTCTTATTCGACTTATAGTGTTTTGTGGTTCTTGAACTTTTCAAGATCTATTATCCTCCCACTAGCCCCTTTTAATGATAAACACCTTTATCTTAGAAGGACCGTGTTTCGTAACAAACACCTTTTGCTAAGTAGAATTATAGAACATATACCCTAAACTTACTTTAGGATGTCCCACAAATCAACACTTATAAAATCTTGTCCCAAGCTTATCCTTTGAAACCTTTTCACATAAGTTGACAATCCCTTATCTTAACATACTTAAGATTAGAATCCTCCCCGTCCATAACTTTTATGGAGTCTTGGGGCTGGATTTTGAGGTTACCATTTTGTAGATATACAGCCATTTCTAGGACATTATCCCGTAAAGATACCGGAATGCTTGTAAAATCATTATGGACCGCACTATGTCCAACAAGGTACGATTTTTCATTCAGATACATCAATCAATTATTACGTATCGATGTGTCCATTATGAGAAAACCTTGTGAGATGATCTAGAAACTTATTGCACAAGTATTTATTCCTTGATCTAATCAAAGAATCTTAATACTTTGCCAATTTGTTTCACTTCTGAATTCTTTGAACCTTTCAAATAATTCACACTTGTATTTCAACAAATACATACATTCAACTCTTTGAATGATCATCTCTTTTCTTATACTAGTTTGTTCAATTTACAAAATAATTTTTCACGTAAGTCAAGTATACAAAATCTATTAAGTAATATTTCATTTCTATACAAAACATTATTATTATAAATAGAACAACAATTGTTCTTAAATATAATACCAAAAATTTTTATCATCCAACAATAAAATGAAATAATGTTTCTAACAAGAATTGGAATACAATAACAACTTATCGACTTAATAGATTTGCCCGTAGGCGGTCTAAACTATAAGTTTCTATAGCTAATGCAAAGAACCTTTTGCTTCATTTTCCACAAATAGATTACTTATCTTTGTTTAACTTTCTACTTTTGCTTGGTCCTTCATAAATCTATATTTATGATAACCAAAGTCGGTATCCAATACCCAAGTAGAACCTCGACTTAAAGAAAAATTTATTTTAATCATGAACAAAACTCAGATTATGAATCCTAAACTTCACTAAGCTTCTTTGGTTAGCCTCTCAAGATGCTTCTCGCAGCTTTCTTTCCAGTTGTCCAAAGCTTATAGCAAGGGAAGCAAACTCCTTTGCTATCCGTATCAATTTTTGTTCTTATTATCTTTTGTTTTTGCCTTTCTACGTACCTTCTTTGAATCGTTCTTCTTTCGTAAGATCCTTTGGCCCCTACCAAGAAGACTTGATCTTTCTTGGTTGAAAGTGACTCTCAACATTTTCCAATATGTTAAGCAAATCAATGAGGTCGATATCTAGCTTGTTCATATGAAAAATTCACAACAATTGTGAAAGGAGTCCTGGAGTGAGTGCAAGATCAAATCTTGGCTCAACTCTCCATCCATGACAAAAACTTCGTTGTCCTAATTGATCAATCAAATTGATAATGTTAAGGACTTTTATCTCATCAGTAGTGTCATCGCTATTCTAGATCTAAGAGCTCCTTAGATATCCGATATCTATCGGGCCCCATTTTCCTCACCATCAACTACTTGATGTGCAGGAATATAGTAGAGCATCCATAGTTTCATGCCGACGTCAAGCTCACATTTCATGGATGCGAGCATGATGCATCGAGCCAATCAGCATCATCATCTTGCCACTTTCTAAAAGTAGCAATCTCTTCCTCAGAGGCATTGTTCGCAACCATTGCGTAGAGATAGGCGATTAAGGACATAAGATAGTTTTTCAACTATGAGAACTATTCTCAAATTCCTTAACCAATCCGCTTAATTGATGGCTCTCGTTAATTTAGCATCTAATATACTTCGCAAAGTGATAGTAATTTTAGACATTGTAAAATTCGTAAAACGAATTTGTAATTAACAACATTTTAACATACATTCTTTTATTAATTACCAAAATAATTTAGGTCTTGTTTTAAATTGGTATCTCCCACTATTTTCATCAAACTATATTACCCTCACTTATATAGTTCTAAAAAATCTAATTAAAGATTTGCTAGTGAGAATAAGGATCCCATTTCAAATGTATATAGCCTTGTGGTGACACAACAAACTATATATAAATAAATAGGTAGACAACTTTTGTCAATTACATCAACTATGCAACTCCTTTTCTTTTGCCTCTTAGATTATTTTGATCAAGTGGTGGTACATCCGAATCAAAATTATCCAAGTTAAGTCCGACTCTATCACTCCATATATTCAAAAAGAAAATATCATCCTTGTGGTGACACAACAAAACAATATTGTTCAATTTTCTTTATAAGCATCAAATGTGATAAATTAACATCTTAAATACTTAATACTTGCCTTGTGGTGACACAACAAACTCATATTAAATATTTAATACTCTATTAATTTTATCATGCTAGAAGGCGACGCTCGATATTCCAAATATCTTTGAACGCTTAGAACTTAATATAAAAATTAAGGGGTTTGTTATTAATTTGTCTCATCTTGTTTAGTGCGCATGCACATATATATATAAAATACGCGTCATATTAATAAACATGCGAAGCATGTTTGCATAATATATAATATATATAGTATAAGCACGCATATATAATACTATATTCTACCCTTGATTGATTATGGACTTTTATTCTAGTTTGGTTCACTAGAGCCACCAAGTGAACCAAAAGGTCAAACCCTAGGGTGCAAGAAATAATATTTAAATATAACTATTACATTTAAACCCGGCTACATTACAAACGGGTCTTCAAGCATTCTTGCTTCCTTGATCTCCAATTCTTCAAAATTAATTCTAACTATTCCTATTACATAACTATTTTAAAATAAATAGAAACCTCGATCGCAAATAAGGGGAAGTACATAGGAGAGAGATAGAATTTACATTAAGAAAAATTAGAGAAGACGAGGTACGCAGAATTCATTTAATAAAACCCATACATTCACGCATCCAACTAAAATAAAATCCAATCGCATCGGTCAATAATATTCTTAATCAATCCCATTTATTATCATACACATCACCATACGCATCAATAAATAACATTCATCTTATGAATAAAAAAATATTTAATATATATATTGATATCATTTAATGGGCAAATTTAGTTAGTATAAAATCTAATTTTTTGAATCAAAATAAACTCCTTTATTTTAATCCAAATTTAAATCAAAATAAAACTATTTTATTTTAATTTTTCCAATTTTGAATAAAATAAACTATTTTATTTTAATCAAAATCTTTAATCAAAATAAACTCCTTTATTTTAATTAATTATGGAATCCAATTCCATGTATAAAATTTTTTAATTAAAATAAACTCTTTTATTTTAATTAATTATGGAATCCAATTCCATGTAAAAAAAAATATTAAAGGAAACACTTGATTATCTTTCCTATTCACAAATAAACTCCTTTATTTTGAATAATATGAAATCTTATTTCATATTTAAATAAACTCCTTTATTTAAGGAAACATGGATTCTCTTTCCTATTCACAAATAAACTCTTTTATTTTGAATAATATGAAATCTTATTTCATATCTAAACAAACTCCTTTATTTAATGAAAGATGGATTTACTTCCTATTCACAAATAAACTCATTTATTTTGAATAATATGAAATCTTATTTCATATCTAAATAAACTCCTTTATTTAAGGAAAAAATAGAATCCAATTTTAACTCCAATTAGTTAGCATGGAATCCAATTCCAACTCTAATTAATTAAGCATGAAATTTAATTTTAAAATTAAAATTTTGAAATTAAAATAAATCTTTTATTTTAAGATTAAAATAAATATTTATTTTAATTATAAAATAATTAAGAATATATATTATATATATAATACTTTAGTATATATATATATATATATATATATATATATATAAGGAATCCCTTATTTCGCAAGCTTTTTAGCATCTCATCAGCTTTGAAATTGATTTCGTGCATCCATAATATATAATATATCTATATATGTTAACATATATTATATAATGTTAACAATTTAACAAGGTTATAATATATATAATATAATAACCCACTTAGAAATCCCATCCCGCATTATCACCAATTACGTGTTCTTTTAAAATCAAAGTGAACTTGAATTTCAAAATTTCGTATACGCCAAGTAGTTGTGCATTTTTTTTTAATAAATTTTATACAATAAAATTATGCCCAATTAAATTGTTTCTAAACACATATCAACATACATATTAAATTAAAATAATTAATAATTCGCATAAAGGTTTGGCTCGATACCAATCATTAGGTTTGTAATATTCATAAAACGAATCAAATTGCAAAATAAGCTTAAGCGAGTAAAAATCGAGTTTAAAAATTTTACAAACCATATACCCGGATCACCCTTTACGCACAATTATTAATTAAACGAAAAGATAAAGAATAAAATCATACCCTTAAAGATCGAGCTTCCTCGTACAAGTTCACCTCCAAATCCTTTCGCTCAACTTGAATCCACCGGGGTTTTGTTCCTTCCTTTGATCAACGTTAGCCACCCATGTGTTTGGGCTTCTCAGAGGTGATCCACCAAGGAAGAAAAAATTCAAGAAGATGGTGTATATATACTCAAACCCTAGTTTTCTATCTCTATGTAAAAGGGTACTCTCCAACAAATTGGAATTATTACGTGGTTAGAAAAGTCAACCACACACTCACCCATAATAAGACTCCTCTTATTAATAGATGTGGGCAACCCACCTTAATAATTAAGGAATTGGGTTTTATTTAATTAATTAAATTCTTTTAATTAATTAAGCTCCCTAATCTTATTAGAGATAATTAATTAAACTCCTTTAACTAATTTTCCTCCTAATCCTATTAGAATAAATGAGAGTACTTATATTAAATTAATTCCTAAACTCTTTTAGAAATTAAAATAATAATAATTGTAATAATATTAATAAGACTTCTTATTAATTTATATTTAATATTTCTAAAATATTAAATAATAATATTAAGCTATTTAATTTATTCTATCACCATAGATTAAATTAAATATACTTAACATATTATTACGATTATGCCATTAACTTCTTAAATAATTATTCTTCCTTTTATGGTGTGACCCTTTAGGTTCTCCATATTAAACCGGTTGTGAATAAATCAATTAGAACAATTCTAATCTTATTTAAATAAATAAATTAAACGATTAATTTATTTAAATAAATAATATTTATTCTACAATAGGGATAAGCCTCCCTAAATGATCAACGACTTTCAGATAATATAGATTTCAACATTAATCATAAAAGAACCTTTGAGTAAATAGTTACCGTACAATTCAATCCTTCCACCATACAACGTCCCAATTAAATATAAGACATGGAATTACTGTCAAGTCTTATTTTATTTAATTATATGTATTTCGATCCTTAAATGCACAACTCAAATAATGCAAATTAAAACTCCTTTCTAATTTCATTCTCGCTTTACCAAGACTACTTTGGGTTGTCATTTATCGAATCACATAGGACATTTCTCTTCTTTTATTGTAGTGGTAGATTCTTTATCGATCATACATTATCTCCATGTACAACTTATTATACCCAAGCATACCTTTGATATACCCTAAGGGTCTTAAGGAATAAGTCAAAGTATAACTCATCATACACAAGATACTATGATGATCTCAAGTCCAAGGATTACTTGACTACTATCACTACAGAATTCCTATTGACAGCAAATAAAACTCCATTAGGTATTCCTTAGCGAGCCAATGCTCAAAGTGAACTTATTCTCTAATAAGCACCTACATACTTGCTTTTATCGTTGTCTCCACACAAATGATCATGAGATCAATCATCCTCATCCAACGAAAGCAAGCAGAACGTATGTACCAATCTATCCGGATTCACTAATCCCCAATTTAGTAATCCAATGATTGGGAACTATTTTAGTTTTAAGCTTTCTAAGAATTTAGATCTCATTAGAATGATCATCATCATTATTCTAAAAGCATCGCTTAAAACTATGGGTTTATCACATATTATAAAACAAAGATCACGTAGAGATAATTAAAAGCCCTTAATAAATTAATACTTTTTATTAATAAATGAATAAGATTGTTACAAAGTATATGCTTTATCATCAAACATGATTGGCTTGTGTGCATACTACTTTCGCCATGAATAAACACTTGTTGAATAATCGTTATTGGTTAAAATACTGAATACGAAGTTATCGCACAAAGAAGCACACGATATTGCACAATTTTTGAATTGTTGATTTTACGTAAGAAGACACTATTCAATAATTGTTACAAGAATTACTGCTCAATATTTTATTTTATTGATTCAATAATTGTTTGCGTTGATATTTTATATTATCGTTGTTTCAATAATTGTCATCAAGACAAGATTTCTCATTATCATATCAATAATTCATATTATTTGAATAATATTATTAGATAGCATTATTGGCAATGCCTAGAAAGTTCTGTCAAGGAGAGGTTTGGTCACCTAATTGCGCGCTAGTAAGGAGAACTTCTTATCGGAAAGCCCCCTCTTTCCTGGGAACTGCCTGGTTGTCATAATTGTGATTCTGTAATATTATTTGTGAATAATTAATTATTGATTTATATGATAAGGAAATATTTATTTGATGTGGATATAAATGATGGATTTATTTATATATGTGGTTATAAATGAAGGAATTAATGTTGGGGTGTTTTATTAGTATTTTGTCGAAATGAAGAATAAAATTTGGGATTTTCAGAAAAATTAGTTAGTTACTTGATTTTGTAAAATCCATAACTCTTTGTGTATAATGAGTTAGGAGATGAGCCATATATCAAAAGAAAGCCCTGAAGTAAGCTACCCGTAAAAATTACAATCACCCAAAAATCCTTTGTAGATTTATCGTGGTGAATTTTTGAATGAAACTGGTCCTAAGGACTAATAATCCGAAAAATCAGTGTTTTTGAGATATATTGCGTGAGTTATAATTTTTAATCCGACCGTTGGATCGTTGTGATTTTTGGATATGTTATACATATATAAGTTGAGTATATGTCCACAAATTTTGAACCGTTAATAATTAATGCATGATTTGTTATGAATTTTAAGAGGTGACTGATTCAGATTTTTTTATATATAAATGATTTTGGTGAAAAATTCTAGAATGCGGGCCCCAATTTTGTTGTTATTTGAAAGCATGTGCTGAATTAAAGCTTCAAGTATGGTGGGTTGGAATTTTCAACTTGCCATGCGTAGGAATAAAATAAATATATTATTTTATTAATTTAGTCTCCTTTGGCGTTCTAGTATTTTCCTATAAATAGATGCTTATGTTAGAATTGAAAATCACACCAGAAACAAGTTTTCTTTCTCTCTATATTGTCGAGCGTAATTTTGTGAGTATTTAGATACTTTGAGATTTGTTATCCAAAGGTAAGGTTCCTCCTTCGACTTTACATCCGATATTCCAAATGTAAGTATTCATTGCTTTTGAGGTAAAGGGATTTTAAGGGTTATTATGTTTTTCAGTTTCGTAATTTTTTCGACCCTCAAAAATTTTGAAAAAATTTAAAATGATAATTTGATGAGTTTTCTTGATTGTGTCCGAAAATGGTGATTTTTGAATGTATAGATTAAGAGTTATGAATTTTATGAGAAAAGACTATTTTAAAAGTAAACCCTTATAACTCCTTGTGGTTAACTCCAAAATTGATGAAATTTTTATTGGGAGTACATGTATATAGCATCATAATACTCTGTAAATTTCGGAATTTTTGGACAAAAGTACAATTTATGATAAATGTCTAAATATTCGACAGTTTTGGCTATGTGAAAAATAGTAAATTAATTTTAAAAATTCTGAGAAAAATATATGTTCAATATGAGACTATATTTTGCTAAATCCCAGAAAAGAAAATTTGTTTGTACTGATGTGGTATTTTTCATAAAAATGGACTAGTTATGAGTAAATGAATTAAATATGTTATGTGAAGTAAGAAAATTGAAAAATAGGATTTTATGGCCACTGAGAATCCTATATGAGGTATATCAGATTTTTGATGAGGGTTTTGGTTATTGGTGATGAAATCTTATGAGTTTGGCATTTTAAGATGATTAAATGCATTATTTAGTAAAAGTGTAAAACAATTAAAATAAATTATTTATATGTTTAAGAAATGTTATTATTTCAATATCATTATAATCTTGAAATATTGGTATGGATTTTATTGTGGAATTTCTATCTTTTTCATGTTCCAGATTCTTATTCACTTTACTATTCATTTATGTCTATTCACGCACAAAATTAGTTTTTTCCGACTAAATTATCGCCGATTTATGAATCTTATTTTTGAAATTAAATCCATATTTTGATCATATTATTTTTATTATCATATATAACCACTACTACAAAATATTAAATAGACAACACTTAATAGACAACGTTTTTTATAAAAACGTTGGGGTATTTTTTTTTTTTAATATTTTTAAAAAATATTGTAGATATATATGCAAAAATGTTATCTATTTAAAATGACATTTTTTTTGTTTTAATTAGATAACGTTTTTTTTATAAACGTTATCCATGAAGAAAAATACGGAGCATGAACTGAACACTTAAAATTAAAACATACGCCTTTTTCTCTCCAAGGGCTCGTCAGTGCAGAGAGCTTCGGTTTCCTTCGTGTAGATCTACTCTCTCTCTCTGCTCTCTTTTGCTCACAAAACCAAAACCCTAGTTATTCCTCTAAAGTTCCTTTCTCTGCTATCTTTCGGTCCGTTTGTCAGTACAAGTTCGGTCCTTACGCAATTTGGTCCTTTGAAGTTCTGTTTGCAATTAGGGCTTTCAGCTTGTGAAACTATGGGTTCTGCAACGACAAGTTCCGTCTTGGATCTGTAGTTAAGGTTATAGATCTTATATGTATTTTCATTGTATGATTTTGTTTAGGTTTTTCCATTTCTATTACTATTTTCAATTTGCTCTATTATCTCTAGGTTCAACTTCTGGATTTCCTGATATATTCCCTTTTGAATTTTGCTGTTCTGGAGTTTCTCTTTTCAATTAAGGAGTGTTACAATTGTGGATGTCGAAATGTTTTTCTTCTTGGATTCATTTCTGCCAAGGCAGAGAGTGTTGTTCTTCTTCTTTGCAGGGAGCCTTGCCTTAGTGTTAATGCACTGGATTTGTTTGAAGATGACCGATCAACCTCGGTAAGTTTTTTGCCTAACTTTGTAACTTTTAGTTAGTTGTTACCCATCATCGATTAAACAGTTGCTGTGTGATGAACCAGGTTCTTTTACACAGACATCTGTTAAGAACCACAACTACCTCTATGGTGGACAATCTATTGCTGAACTTGGTAGTTTTTATACATACTATTTCTTGTCTATTTGTTTCTTTTATAATCTAGATGAACTAAAGTTTATGATGGGATGGCAATGGGCCTAATTCTAGGGATTTCTGAATGCAGGATATGCACAATAAATTGACAAATGGAGTCGAGGTTGAGGAATCTCAAAATTCAGAATCTGTTTCATTTACCTATGGGGAAAGAATTTCTATGGTACGACCACATTTATACATTTTATGACCACATTTATACATTTTCTGAATACTTTTCTATCTCAAACACCACTTCTTTTGGTTTCTAGTATTATCACTATTTTGTATGATTGGAAGCAGGTAGGGTTTAAAATGAGTGATGCATTTGCTGAATTACAAGGAATTCCAGTGGACACAGTTCATTGCAAAGCTCTATTTGGGAAAGGTTGGTCCTCTTTATTTATTTATAGATAAATGGGTTGTTCCTTTATATGAACCCATGGTTGATTTTTTTTTTTCTTTATTTAACTTAACATCATCATGTGCAAGTTATTTGCATGATATAAATTAATAAATGCAAATTCATGTATTTATTTTGTCTTATTTTTCAGGTTTTGTAGATGGTGTTTCTGTTTTCCTTGCAAAACCCCAAACTTATATGAATTTGAGTGGCGAATCTATAAGCAATCTAAAACTATACTTTAAAAGATTTTATTTTCTTCACATAGTGATCACGTTCAGTTGATTTCTTGAACATACTTTGTCATCTCTTGCTGGCTGCACTATTGGCCACTATTATTCTTAAATTGAAGATTACCTAACATTCTTACATTTTTTCCTCTCCCCTGATTGGTATTTTTTAAAAACTACATAAATTACTGATGGAAAATTGGGTCTTGGTTGGTTAGCTTATTTGAATATTGAGCTCTGGAATACCTAGTTCTGGTTTAGAGGCATACAAGGCCAATTTCTCTCCTTGATATCAAGCCTGATGATATCAGCCATGTATGTTGCCATCCATGCTGTTCTATCACTTTATGGCAGTGGTCTGCAATAGGTGAGCATTTTGACCGACAATTTCTTTTTCTTTTTTCCTTCCGTTCCCAGAAGATGGTTAGTGAAATTCAGAATCTGTTACAACCCTTTTTCTATCTTCATGTTAGCTTATCTTAGTTGAGCAGGAATGCCTCTTTCTGGTAGCAGGTGTATAAGAAGTGACAGGCTAAAAGTCTCAAAAAGAAATACTGTACAAGTAATTTGAGTGTACTGGATTTGGCTATTTGAAACCTTTTTTTTTGCCAAGTGATTGTCATTTTACATGTAGGTTTTTACTATGCAACAGTAGAAGCTTGCATTAACCGGTCTTATTTGATATTACCATCGAACTATTGTTCTTTACTCATTAAGCAGCGTCTAAGAACTGTTTTTGAGTGTAAATTTCCTTTTTAGTTGCTGTCTTTGTTCTTGGCTGATCTCCTACTAGGCCTCTGTTTTGAAGCTAAAATGTCTTCTTTTACTAATTTATCGTTATATCAATTATATGGTAAGTAGAGGATTTGGTATGAAACAGACAGACCATTGATATGGGTTGTCCTGGTTTACTGTCTTTACTTGCTTTGTTCTTTAAGCTGGATAATTTTTGTTTATATACCTGATAAGTTGAAAAAATAACATGATTGTATAAGTGGTAACTCACTTTTGATATCTGTATATGATGTATTTTTTAGCTGTTGTAACTTCATACTTAAGTGACAAATAGGTTATGGCTTGAGACTTACAGGACCTTGTTAGGAAGAATGATTATCGTTTACTTGGGCATTTACGAGGTTTCTTGTCTTGGCCGTAGAAGTTGGTGTTAAATCAAACTCATGGATTTTGAATCTGGGTTTACTTCATTTCCTGTACGATTTTCTAGTCAGAAGACATTGCTCACCTATGCACATGCACAAGTTTTCAACAAAGCAAACAAATACATAAGTTAGATGAGTTTTTTTTATTTCTCCGGGTACATATGCTGAATTTATGTGGGACATGTTTTCAGGTGCATCATGGCAACAAAATTGAGTACGGGAGACGGTAGGACTAGGAGTTTTGTATCTATATTTATAGTTGTTGGCTTGTGCTGTTTCTTTTATTTACTGGGAGCATGGCAGAGAAGTGGGTTTGGGAAGGGAGACAGTATAGCTTTGGAGATGACCAAGAGCGGGGCGGACTGCAGTGTGCTTACCAAACCATATCCAGATCCAGTAGCTGACCTAGTTGTTGGTGGCCTTCTGGCTGCTCACGCTCAAAAATGGACAAAACATCGAAAAATAATCAGCCCAGCTTTTCATCTGGAGAAGTTAAAGGTGAATATTAATCTTCTTCTTCTTCTTTTTCTTTCTCATTTTAAACAATTTTATAATTTAGCATGTTATTA
The DNA here is from genome assembly GCA_020205615.1 of Panax quinquefolius. Classification (NCBI taxonomy): domain Eukaryota; kingdom Viridiplantae; phylum Streptophyta; class Magnoliopsida; order Apiales; family Araliaceae; genus Panax; species Panax quinquefolius. The sequence goes on from CM035160.1 coordinate 139,109,139, forward strand.
ATTAGTAGAAAATGCATGCAGTTTTGCAATAATTAAGATACAGGATATTACTAAACATGAATACAGGAAGCAAAGGTGATAAAAAAATTAATTATAGGATGAGACATCAATTACATTAATAAATGATTACCACACATCATTTATTAAATATTTTATGTTGGACAAAATCTATATTTATTTAAATTTTTTTACCATTTAACTTTTCTTTATTTTTTAATTTTTTATGTAAAGTGCATGTTACCAGCAATAAACTTGAGCTGCGATGATATGATCAAGAAATGGGAAATATTAGTCTCAACAAATGGTTATGCAGAAGTTGATGTGTGGCCTTATCTGGAAGATTTATCTGGTGATATGATTTCGCGAGCAGCATTTGGCAGTAACTTGGAAGAAGGAAGAATTATTTTTCAACTTCATAAAGAACAAACCAATCTTGGATTCAAAATGATGGGGTTAAGTTATACTAAAGCCTTTAGGTACGTAATAGTATTATTCTTAAGTTTTTCTTCTTCTTTTTCCCCTTAATGATTCTTAATTACTAGACTTGATCAAAATATATAGGCCATGGTTTTTTCCACCTGCTAAACCAGACAAACGAATGATTCAAATCCATCTCAAGTGCAGCAGCAAGTATTTGTTCAAGGTCTTCAACCCCATCTGATGCAAGCTCAGGGAATCATGCATCAGGGACATGCTATGAATTTCTCATCTCAAATGGGTACCCATCTAGGCTTTTTTGCACATGCTTAGGTAGTAGCTTAATTTTATGGATAGTTTGGTTTATTTTGTGGATTGAAAAGTGAATTTGAGATGTATATATGGATAATTTGGTATATATTTTGTGGATATAGTAATTTGAAATTGTAAACGAATGGTATTGTTGAGATGTATTTTGAATGGTTGATACATTTTGGCTTTAAATTTAAATGAGAATTTAGACCTTTTAGCTATATATATCATGGCGTTAGCGATATATCGCATTGCGTTGGTAATGTAAATTTGAACCACAATTTTTTTTTTCTTTTTTAATCTACAACATTTTAAAAACGTGTAAATGTGCTTCTAAACGTTGTCTGATATAGTAAACAATAACATTTTTATTCAAAAACGTTGTGGAATTATACCTTCTACAACGCTTTTTAAGAATCGCTAATTTTGAAAAATAAATCTACAACGCTTTTTTTTTAAAAACGTTGTGTATTATGTCTTAACTACAACGTTTTAAAAGCGTTGTGTAAAGGTGTCAAATAGACAACACCCTTAACCACGACGCTTTTTCTCGATCGAAACCACAACGTTTTTCCGCGTTGTCTATTTATCGCTTTGTAGTAGTGAACATTTTATAATTCTCGATGAAGAAATTTCTTTTGACTTGAGTGTAAAGATGGGTAGATTATTAGTATGATCACGACTATAGGTTCTTTTGGTAGAAGGTCAAAGTTGAATCGTTGACCCAGATGATCATGACCATTTCGAATTTATAATTGAATATTTTTAATTTAAGTGCAAAGGTGAAAGGATCAATACTATTATAATTATGGTTTATATAAATTCCGAAATAATTATGTATTTCTTTGAGATATGAATATCTTTGGCCGTGAAATCAGCAAAGATGACCATTTATGAATATCTTTACCAGTAGTCTGCAAAGATGACATGTTTATGAATATCTTTGGCCAGTAGTGTAAAGATGACCTTCGTTGTTGAATATCTTTGGTATGTAAGCGAAGATGACGCATTATTGAATATCTTTATCTGGTAGTGCAAATATGAATTTATTAGTATGATTATGAACATGAATCGTGATTTGGTATAACCACGATCTTTGATGTTTCGTGTAAGAGACATGCTATGAAAATTATCTTCATTCTGTATGAGAAGAGAATTTAGAACTACAATTATGATTATGAGTTATTCATATGATTGTGGAAAGGAATCATGGATTGATGTTACGAGGATAAAACATTGTTGGTGAACTTTTAACATGGAGAAGATAATAGACTTTATACTATTCGACTCTTCTAATGGATTCTTCGTTCCAATCGCTTAAATTATGGTTGAAAAGTTTTATCATCTACCATATGTTCTAAATCTACGATTTATTACCGATGAAAATTATTGATAATTTATTTATCTTTAGTCATGATATTCTTTCTTGGGCTATTTTGCTTTCACCCTTTTGCTTTCACAATTTCTTTCGGGTAATAAGAGTGTAGGCATGTGGCCGGGAGAATGCTGGGAATAGAATCGGTGGTCTCTAAATGCGGAGGTTCTCCCTAAACAAGATAGAAAAAGTGTGTTGTATTTTATACATCATTTAGTAGTTATATTTGGTGAATCAAATAGGGTGAGGTGAACCCAACGTTGGAAGGGTGTTTTTACCACTATCATACAAGATGTCTAATGACATACAACCTCGTGTTATCATAAGACAGGGTTATTGCGATCCACTTCACGAAGATATCTACGAAGACTACCTATATAATCTTGGTGTTTGGTTGAAGTATAATTCTCAATTAGAGACAATTGGAAATAATGATATGTCGAGGAAGACTACCCATTGGAAAGAATATGATAGTAATCTTCTTATTTTTCTTTGGGTTTATTAGTCAACCAAGGATAATTATGTGGACATATGATATCTATAATAACCCTGACGCATGGCTTCCCATATGCGAAGGTTTCTCTCGAAAGCACTTCCAAAAGATTTTAATTTCTAAAACAGCTTTTCGTATCCTTTATGTAATATATCAATGTGAGGTGATGTTCGTAGTTGGGACATGAGTCACAGATTGGTATTAAAACTCACAAATATATGTGTTGTTGTATTTTGCACGACAATTATAGTAATAAAGTGGTAGTTATTTTACATACTACGTATTTGGCGAACTCGAATAGGCTGGATGGATTGGACTTATTTTGGGGTTGTCACAAACTCCATATTCTCTTACCTATTCACATAACACATGACTAGGTCATTAATCGACTTAAATCACCTTGCATATTAAATATCAATAAAAATTTTATTTATTAGATTTTATCCTCAAAAAATCTAATTTAAAGGATATCCAAAATCGCAAGCTGTCACAGCCACCATCGCCACCATAGCAACAACCACATCACCACCGCACCGCCGCACCGCCACACCGCTTCACCGCCGCACCATTGCCATCGTCGATCCCTAACCCCACAAAAACTTAGGGGCTGTTTGATTATCACTAAATGGTTGAATGGCTGACCGATTCAGCCATTCAGTACGTTTATTTCGAATAAAAATCATCTAAATGGTTGAATCAGTCGTCCATTCAAGCGAAGTCCCATTTTTCTGGATGAATAAGTTGAATGACGCCTGAATCATTTTTTTACAATATTAAATATTATATTAAGTAATATTAAATAAATTTACAATAATTTTGAATTATTTCAGAGGGGTCAAATAATAAAAATATGTTATTCAAATGTTTCAGACATGTTAATTATCAAATAATTTTTTTCATTCACATTCAGATTCATCTCATTTAGATTCAGATTCATTCAGTTTTTATCAAACACCCCCTTAGGCTAACAAGAAAAAAGAAAGAGTAGTAATCACTCTTCTCTTCCTGTAATACACACACCTACAATTAATAGGTTTCATAATTTCAATTTCAATTCCAATACCGTGTTCTTCAAATTTAAGTTAGTGTTGTCAACTTTTTTCAAAGAATCTAAAAAATAAAAGGAAAATATGTTCTATAGATCCATCACCATGATATGTTCTATGGTAAATCTGCGCACTATTCTCAGTAAATTCATCGCGACGACTAACACACCGATTGACATTCACCTTCTGGACTTTCTCCACCTTCTTTGACTTTTTCCCCAATTTCATATTCTCTCTTTTAGGATCTAAAATGAGCAAACAGTTCAGGTTTTATTCTTACTCGCTTGATTAAAAGTTTGATTCAAACTCGACTCAAAATATAAACGATTCTAATATGAGCACATTTTAATGTTCGATTATAACGCCCCCAAATTCGGGTCCCTTGAACCTCAGAACTGGTGCGTCACATTACATCATCTTCATACATATCTATAAACTAATGCCGAATTATAAACATAACTTGTTTAATACAAAAGGTTTTTAATCATTTTCCAAGGCCCTACAAACTTAACTCAATATATACCTTAATAATTCAGAAGGTTTACATTATCATTTTACATAAATATAATAGTTAAACGTTCATATAGAATTGTTCTCCAACTTTGTCTTTGACTTTATCCTTCTTCAAACATTCAGGCTTAACTGAAATATTATCACGATATAGCAAGGCGGAGCAACTACTTTGCTCAGCAAGTTTAAATACAATAAAGATATATCATGATTGAAAAAGAATAGGCTTTCGAATTTTCAACAATATATAATAATTGTAAAAGAACGATAATCAATTTCAATAAATGAATAACTGAATCATTAACGATGGGTGACCAACAATGACTATGAACAAATACTTTGTTAATCAAGGTGATCAGTCATTCATACCGGATAAACATATCAAACTTGCACTAAGTGCGAATAATCAATACTTATCATAAATGTGGAATAATTGACAATAATTAAACCACTAGCATGCTTGAAACATAATAACTCGAGTTTGAGTTAGGAAACTTGCCTTGTCTGTCGATTACTGCTACACAATCTAGTTTAATCTCTTATAAAAGACCTAGCATTTGTAATATTGATCTTTCAATCAACATAACATAACATACCTCATAATACTACTACTTTATAACTACATCATCTAACATTTATACGCATAATCAAATATTAGATAACACCTTAAACCATCAATAATATTATCGTCCTTTGATAATATTACTTATCACTTAAACAACATCTTTAAACTCTTGTCTAATATTATTAATCTTTTAATACTATTTTATTCACTTCTAAATAGTCACCTCATAATATCTTAATCGCTTACAAATATTATTAACTCTTTAAAAATATTTTAACCACTTACTAATATTATTAATCATTTAATAATATTATAATCACTTACTAATATTATTAATCCTTTAATAATATTTTAATCATTTACTAATATTATTAATTATTTAATAATATTTAAATCATTTACTAATATTATTAATTATTTAATAATATTTTAATCATACTTTAATATTATTAATCATTTAATAATATTTAATCAATTACTCGTATTATTAATCATATAATAATATCTTAATCATTTACAAATATTATTAATCTTTTAATAATATTTTAAATCACCTTTAATAACATTTTACTCATTTATTAATACTTTAATCTAATATTATTAATTATTTAATAATATTTTAATCTAATATTATTAATTATTTAATAATATTTTAAACATTTATTAAACTCATAAAAAATTAATTTAACTGCTTACCCTTTACTAAATCATTTATTTAACAAACCTAAAATGTCATAACTATAACATTTTATCAAAAATGACCCAAAGTACACTCCAATAATCTGAATACACCATATTAAGGGTCTTTAACTCATAAAATTACTTTTTCACAATTTTCAACTTCATTTAACTTAATCTATCCATTTATTCACAACTCAAATATTTACATGAAAAATACCAAAACATCTACAAAATTTATTTTTTCCTAGAATTTTTCAATTTCATTTACTAATTTTAAACTGTCCAAAATAGTCAGATATTGCATCATTTATCATAAATTATTCATTTGTCCAACAATTACGAAATTTTCAGGATGCGCTCCTAGTATGAACATCTAGCCCCTGTAAAAGTTTTAGAATTTTCTGAGTTAATCTCAGCGAGTTATTCGAGTTTACTTTTAAAAACACTATTTCTTGTAAAATCCATAACTCTCAATCCACACATCCAAAAATGCTCATATTTGGACTGAACCGTACTAACTTACCGTACTAACATACCAAAAATTTGCAAAAATTTTAGAGTAAGAAAAATGACCAAAATTGCCCCTAGACAAAACTGGCAAGGTTAGCTTTTCCAGATCTGGACAGTTTTTGGAAAATAGCTACCATTTCATGTACAGATAACATATTTGAGTGCTACCACTTGGTTTTAAAAGCTAACTCATAGATCTAACATCCCTCTTTGACGGACCGCAAAAAGGATTTGTTGATCTTAAATGGTAAAGCTTCAAATTAAGTGGCTGAAAAATTCGGGTGCCTTGAACCAAAAACTGTTTTGAGTTAATCCTCTTTGATCAAGCTTAACAACCCATAAAATGGCTAGATCTAAACATAATACACCATCTAACTAGTAGATCTAGTGTTCTCATATTCAAGATCATAAATTAATGGCTTAAAATAACCAAAATAAAATACATAAACTTAGTTAGGATTTACCTTTAGCTAGTTTTCCTCCATCCCTTTGTTTCATAGTCTTGCTTCTTTTTTCATGCTCCATGGTTACATACCATTTGAGACATATACAAAACACTTTTCATGGTAAGAATTTTCAGATTCTCAAAAGAAAAGAACAACCTAAAATTTCTATGGATTAAGTTTAGAAATTACCTTAATTAAGTTTTTCTTTTTTTTTTTCTTTTTTTCTTCTTCTTCCTTTTTCCTTTCTTCTCTTCTTCTTCTCTCTTTCTCTTGCAATAACCGAGAGTGTGAGGTGAGGGAATGAATGTTGTGAAGAAATGATGATTTTGCCTAATTGGGATAATTAGTTAGCCACCGTCAAGGGCAAAATATTCATTACGCCATCACTAGGAAAGGGCAAAATGGTCATTCCACAATCTCTAGGAAATTAAATTTTGTTTTATGTCATATTCGTCATTAGTAATTTTTATCAAGGGTATAATGATTATTTGGTCATTTGCTAGGAAACTTCTTAGAAATTTCCCTATAGGATACAAGGGTCATTAGTGAGATTCTTCAAAGGCAATTTGGTCATTTAATCATTCAATATGAAATTTCCTACAATTTCTTACAAGGACACTATAGTTATTAATAATTTTCTCTTGGGGTAAAATAGTCATTTCATCATTACTAGAAAACTTCCTAGCATTTTTTTCCTATGACTTATTGGTCATTAGTAGCTTTCTCCAAAAGAGTCAACACACCATTGCTAGGAAACTTCCCAGAAATTTCTTCTTAGGACTCATGAGTCATTAAGCACTTTCTTTTGGCCAATATAGTCATTTCCCACAATTTCCTACCTTTAACTCAAGTATGGTTAGTTCCTAACCATAAATATTCTACTAACACATGTCCCATTATTTTGGGCTACTAAATTAAATTCTCGTTGGGCTTCTTCATTGAATTTGACATAAGTTTTTAATTAAATAACTTGGGTCATCTTAATTCTTTCATACCACCCACATTTTAGCATATTATTGGACTTATTTAATTCTCACACCTGTTCAATATTTTCCATAGCACTTATGTCAATCCATAATTAATTTAGGGTTCTTAATTTACACTACTATACAATAATTAGAAAGTAATTACAAAAAGAGTGCATGTGACGCCCCCAAAATAGGTATACATCACCCATTCTGAGTTGTCAATACATGGTATGTAAAACAACTACAATTTTATTATTACAACAAGAAAAATCGTGAGTTTAAATACAAATATTATCTTCTAGACAATATCTATACTCAAATAAATTCTCATCACATTTATTGATACATTATTTTACAAAAATGGTGAGGACTACTAAACAACTCTCTCTAGAACCTTCATTCCATACCCCGACTGCATTTCGCTATATTCTCGCCTCCCGAGAAAAATGGAACAAAAAAAGAAAAGGGTGAGCTCAACTAGCTCAAGAAAGAATATTATGACTAAGATAATATACAACAAATTACAGTCTTCAACAGAAAAATCAATAGAATATTAGACAACAAATTTTAAATCAATATTCGCAATTCAAATAATAATTCATTAGAGAGTTAAGTAGAGAATGCAAACTACTATCTTCTATGTATGAATTTAAAAGTTCGTCGCTATCTTTTATCCTCGCAACATCAATCAATATACATCCGAATCAAATATTCATCTTTGCACTACAGCCCAAAGATATTCATCACTTAGTCATATTCATTTAAACACTGCTCATCTTTGCACTACAAAGCCAAAGATATTCTTCAGAAATCATTCATCTTTGCACTACGCCAAAGATATTCAATAATATCATCATTTAAGACCGAGGATGATGAAAAATATTTTTAAAGAAACGAATCCAAAGGAAAACAAAATGACAAGGATTAAGGATTAAGGATTCGTACTTTGTTTTATCCATGTTCAAAAAAATACCTCAAAAATAATCATAGTGGTGTAAAATTCAAGAATGATCAAAACATGGATACAATCAAAGCTAGTATCCGTAATAGATATTTTGGACAAAAGAAGAAATTTTATTTTTCTATTGAATAGTCTTGGATATCGTGAATAATGCTCAGATATCGTGAATAAAAACTTTCGACACCAAAAGATAGAAATTTCCCAAAAACATCTTCACACTTCATGAATAGTACTCGTGAATAGTAACTCGTGAATAAGAACTCATGAATAGTAACTCCATAGCATGGAAAAGTTCCAAATTTGATAAAAGTTTCAACCAATATTTCAAAGATAATGATATTGAAGAAATAATATCATTTGAGAAGAAAATAACATCCCTTACCTCGAAAGATTAGTACTTCTAAATTTGGAATACTTTGGGTATAAAGGTCAAGGAACTTGCAACCAGTCTAACAATACTCAAAGTATACTCAAAATACTCACAAGAATACGCTCGATAATATAGAGAGAGAAACTTCAATTTCGGTGTGATTTTCAATTCTAACCCCAAGACCCTATTTATAGGAAATTGCTTAGAACACCAAAGCAGAAAATTTAATAAATTAATAATAAATTTCCTACACATGCCTAGAATCTGATTTCAGCCATCAAACACATGCCACATTCTAGAAAAGTAAGAAAAAAACGTTTTTCTAATTTTAAATATTTTAAACTTCCAAAAATCAATTATTTCGGAGCTTCGGAACTTCAATAATTCATAATAAATAGCCCTTTCATCAGAAAATTCGAATCTCGCGAGTTTTTATAGGAAATTCAATTCTCTACAACTTTGCAGAAGAAAGTTTTTCCAAATTCCAAATAGAAATTGACCGAAATCCACAAACGGGCAATTTTACAAGCTATAATCAAATTTCAGTCAATAAATGGGGTCCAATTTACATGTTTAACATGTTTTAAACATTTATTGCAACAAAAATACTCTTCCTCCTCGTATACTCATAAATCCCACATTCGTTGTAAAAATATCACCATTATTATATTATTAAAATATAATAATACATTATCTTATCGATAAAATTTCAATTTTCAACAATTGTCACATTAAAATTTTTCTCCATCTATATCCACATAAAATCAATATTTTCCTCATCATATGAATCAATAATTAATTATTCACAAATAATATTACGTAATCACAATATTGACAACCGTGCAGCCTCAGAAAGAGGGGCTTTCCAATAAGAATTTCTTCTTCTTCTGCCGCAATTGATTAGACCAAACCTCTCCTTGATGTAACTTTCTAGACATTGCCAATAATGTTATCTAATAATATTATTCAGATAATATGAATTATTGCTTCGATAATGAAAAATCTTGTGTAATGACAATTATTGAAACAACAACAATATAAAATATCAACGCAAAGAATTATTAACTCAATAAAATAAAATACCGAATAAGAATTATCGTAACCATTATTGAGTAGTGCCTTCAATAATTGGTGCAATACTGGTAATAACTCTTTGTGCAACAACGCCAGACATCTTGTGTTTTAACCAAGGGTATTCCAATAGTGTTAATGGTAAATAACTACTACTGTGTTATTTTTAAACAACTTATATTTGTCGTTTTCTTCATCCAATCGTTTTTCGTTATGGGGCCCACACATGGCTGCGCCGTCGTACGAATATTCCCCGACAGTACGAATATTCCACGACCAAACGAATATTCCCCGACAACAATGAATATTTTATAACCACTTGCTTATTTTGAAATATTTGCGTATTTAACCCCTAACTATCCACATTAATCAAATCAACCCTTACTATTTCAAAATAATAAATAGAGAAAATTAAATTTCATTAATAATAAGTTGGGGTCTTACAACCTCCCCTCCTTATGAAATTTCGTCCTCGAAATTGACGTGACGCATACTGTGTGTTTGAAAAGGTGAGGATACCTCGCTTTCATTTCCGCTTTCCAATTCCTGTGTCATTTCCTCTATAAAGCATGATTCCTCCACAAAACTTTAACTTGTGGTATGACCTTTACTTGCAGAGAAGACATGCTCTTTCTTATCCAAGATCTTGACAGTACCTCCTCATACGTTAAGTCTTCTATTATTTCGTCCGGTTTCTAATTCTATAACGTGGTTCGGGTCTTTCACATATTTACTGAAATACGATATATGAAACACATTATGAACACGAGACATATTTGGAGGTAACGTAAGTCTATAGGCTACATTTCCTACTCAACAAGAATTTGAAATGGACCAATAAATCGTGGATCGAGCTTTCCTCTCTTCCCAAATCTTGTAACTCCCTTCCATGGAGCAACTCGCAACAATACATGATCCCCTACACTAAATTCCACGTCCTTTCGATGAAGATCCGCATAACTCTTTTGTCGAATCTTGTGCCGCTTTGTATACGTTGTCGAATCATTTGGATCTTTTCGGTGAGTCATACGTATTAACTTCTGTCCCAACAATGTTGCTTCACCCCCTCATCCCAACATATTGAGAACGACATTTTCGTCCATATAATGCTTCAAATGGAGCCACACCTATACTTGCCGATAACTGCTGTTGTTGTAGGAGAATTCCACCAATGGTAAATACTTATCCCAACTACCCTTGAAGTCTAGGACACAGTAGTCTTAATAGATCTTCAAGAGTTTGAATAGTCCTCTCTCTCGATTGTCCGTCTGTTTGGGGATGGTATGCCAAACTAAATCGCAAATCCGCGCTCATAGCTTTTTGCAAGCTAACCCAAAATCTTGAAGTGAATCTTGGGTCACGATCCAAAACTATGGATACGGGCATGCCATGCAACCTCACAATCTCATTCACGTACATACTAGCAAGACGCTCAAGGAATAAGTCTCCGTGATCGGCAAGAAATGAGCGGACTTGGTTAATCTATCAACAATAACCCAAATAGCATTGATGCCTTGAGAAACCGTAGGAAGACCAGTGAATGAAATCCATGGTAATGTGTTCCCACTTCCATTTCGAATCTCAAGTGGTTGCAACGGACCCTTAGGTACTAGATGCTCCGCCTTTACACGTTGACAAGTTAAACACATTGATATAAACTTTGCAATCTCTCTCTTCATATTGTTCCACCAAAATGTATGTCAAGATCACGATACATTTTAGTACTTCCAGATGGATTGCAAATGGTGTATTATGTGCCTCCATCATAATCTTGTACTTCAAATCGTAGTCGTTAGAACACAAAGTCTAGAGTGGATTCAAGTATTCCTTCTTCATCAATTCTCGCTTAGGAATAGCTCCTTCTTGTACTTTCTTCTTCATACGCATCACCCGGATTGGGGCTCGAAAGCAACCTTAACTTTTTCTATTAAAGTTGGCTCTATGCGTATACTTGACTGTTAGGTTTGTAATATTCATAACGCAATCAAAATTGCAAAAATAATGCGGAAGCGTGTAAAATCAGAGTTTAAAAATTATTTACAAACCATAAACCCGGATCACCATTTATGCATAATTATTAATTAAACGAAAAGATAAAGAATAAATCATACCCTTGAAGATCGAGCTTCCTCAGGTACAAGTTCACCTCCAAATCCTTTCGCGTTCAATCTTGAATCCACCGGGTTTGGTTCCTTCCTTTGATCAACGTTAGCCACCCAAATGTTTGGCCTCTAGAGGTGATCCACCAAGGAAAAAGAATTTTCAAGAAGAAGGGTATTGGCTCAAACCCTAGTTTTTCCTATCTCTATGTAAAAAGGGCGTATTCTCCAACTAATTGGAATTATTACGTAGTTGTAAAGTTAACTACCCCCACCACCCATAATAAGACTCCTCTTATTTATAGATGTGGGCAACCCACCTTAACAATTAAGGAATTGAGATTTATTTAATTAATTAAATTCTTTTAATTAATTAAGCTCTCTAATCTTATTAGGATAATTAATTAAACTCTTTTAACTAATTTTCCTTCCTAATTCAATTAGGAATAAATGAGAGTACTTATATTAAATTAATTCCTAAACTCTTTTAGAAATTAAAATAATAATAATTGTAATAATATTAATAAGACTCCTCTCTTATTAATTTATATTTAATATTTCTAAAATATTAAATAATAAATATTAAGCTATTTAATTTATTCTATCACCATAGATTAAATTAAATATACATAACATATTATTACGATTATGCCATTAACTTCTTAAATAATTATTCTTCCTTTTATGGTGTGACCCTTTAGGTTCTCCATATTAAACCTATTGTGAATAAATCAATTAGAACAATTCTAATCTTATTTAAATAAATAAATTAAACAATTAATTTATTTAAATAAATAATATTTATTCTACAATAGGATAAGCCTCCCCAGCGATCAAACGACTTTTCGAGATAATATAGATTTCAACATTAATCATAAAAGAACCTTTGAGTAAATAGTTACTGCATAATTCAATCCTTCCACCATACAATGTCCCAATTAAATATAAGACATGGAATTACCACAAGTCTTATTTTATTTAATTATATGTATTTCGATCCTTAAATGCACAACTCAAATAATGCAAATTAGAAACTCCTTTCTAATTTCATTCTCGCCTTAAACCAAGGACTCACTGGGTTGTCATTTATCGAATCACATAGACATTTCTCTTCTTTATTAGAAGTGGTAGATTCTTTATCGATCATACATTATCTCCATGTACAACTTATTATACCCAAGCATACCATTTGATATACCCTAAGGGTCTTAAGGAATAAGTCAAAGTATAACTCATCATACACAAGATACTATGATGATCTCAAGTCCAAGGATTACTTGTACTACTATCACTACAGAATTCCTATCGACAGTAAATAAAACTCCATTAGGTATTCCTTAGCGAGCCACGTTCTCAAAGTGAACTTATTCTCTAATAAGCACCTACATACTTGCTTTAGTGTCTCCACACAAATGATCATGAGATCAATCATCCTCATCCAATGAGCAAGTTAACGATATGTACCAATCTATCCTGATTCACTAATCCCCAATTTAGTAATCCAATGATTGGGAACTATTTTAGTTTTAAGCTTTCTAAGAATTTAGATCTCATTAGAATGATCATCATCATTATTCTAAAAGCATTGCTTAAAACTATGGGTTTATCACATATTATAAAACAGCATCATGTAGATAATTAAAAGCCTTTAATAAATTAATACTTTTTATTAATAAATGAATAAGATTGTTACAAAGTATATGCTTTATCATCAAACATGATTGGCTTGTGTGCATACTACTTTCATTGACATCATCTCACTCGTTCCTGCATATGATCTTCTACTCAACGCGTCAGCTACCACGTTCGCTTTACCAGGATGGTATTGAATAGTGTGGTCGTAGTCTTTCAATAGCTCGAGCCAACGTCATTTGCCGCATGTTGAGTTCTTTTTGAGTGAAGAAATATTTAAGGCTTTTATGGTCCGAATATATCTCCACTTTCTCCCCATATAGATAGTGCCTCCATATCTTTAAGCGAAAATGATCACGCTAACTCTAGATCATGAGTAGGATAATTCCTCTCATACTCTTTTTGTTGTCGCGAGGCATAGGCTATGACTTTCCCACGCTGCATGAGAACACATCCTAACCCTTTGCACTCAAGCATCATTGAGATAACAAATCCATCCGAACCGGATGGTATTGTTAGAACAGTGCCAAATAAGTCTCCTCTTAAGCTCTTGGAAACTCTTCTCGCATTCTTCGCTCCAAACGAATTTCAGATCCTTTCGAAAGTTAATTGAGTTAATGGAGTAGCGATTCGAAAAACCCTTCCACGAATCTTCGATAATAACCAAATTTAAGCCCAAAAGCTACGTGCTTGATCCAATCGACTTCGGTTGCTCCCAACTTTGTATTGCTTCAATCTTCACGGATCAACAGATACTCCATGTTTCGACACCACGCTGCCAAGGAATGCTACTTCCTCGCCGAACTCGCATTTCTTCAATTTGGCATATAGTTTGTTTTCACGAAGCCTTTGGAGTACCACTTCAAATGGTGCTCATGATCTTCACGACTTTTGGAATATATAAGGATGTCATCAATAAAGACAACAACGAATCCATCCAAATATTTCTTGAATACTCGGTTCATCATATCCATGAAAGTCATAGGAGCATTAGTCGATCCGAAAGACATGACTAAGAATTCATAATGCCCATACCGAGTTAAAGGCGCCTTTGGAATATCCTCGCCTAAATCTTCACCGATGATATCCGAATCGAAGATCGATTTTTGAAAAGAATTGTGCCCCTTGCAATCGGTCAAACAAGTCATCAATACGAGGTGAGGATACCTATTCTTGATGGTGACATGGTTCAATTCCCGATAGTCAATACAAAATCGCGATACTCCGCCTTTCTTCTTTTTACGAAACAAAACAGAGCACCCCAAGGAGATGTACTAGGGCGAATGATCCCGATGTCCAACAATTCTTGTAGTTGGACCTTTAACTCCCAAGTTCAATAGGAGCCATTCGATATGGGGTTTTAGAAATGGGCTTTGTACCAGTTCAAGATCAATAAAGAATTCAACTTCACGCTACGGGGTAGACCGGGAGTTCTTCGAAATACGTCAGAAAGTCAATAACAACAGAATATTATTCAAATTTGACGTGTCTTTATTCAAATCCATAACATGGGCTAAGAAAGCTTGACATCCGCTTTTCAATAAACGAATAGCTTTATGATTTGATATGACAATGATTGATTTTAATGGTTTAGTTGCTTGAATCCGCATAACAGTTGGTTAGGAATATGAAAACTAACAACCTTACGAAAATAATCAATTTTGGCATGATGAGTAGTTAACCAATCAATCCCTAAAATCACATCAAAAGCAAGTATCTTTAAAAGATAAGGTCAACGGTAAGGTAATGGTGCCAACTTGAATCAAACAAGATTTATAAACGAAAGGATGTGATGAAAGTTTCTCCTAACGGAGTTTCCACAGATAGGTCAAAGTCTAATTTCTCCGGAGTCAAGTTTAAACGTTGAGCATATGCAGGAGAGATAAATGAATGGGTAGCACCGGTATCAAGTAAGGTATAAACTTCGCAAGAATTTATAAATAGCTTACCCGTGATAACCTCGTTTGGGTTCCTCGCATTATAACCAGTCACAACAAACGCTCTTCCCGGAATCGTTGACTTTGACTTTTCTGGGACAGTCTTTTGAGTCACCGCCTCAATGAACTAGGTTTCGCTACTGTATAATCTCGAGCGATATGTCCTTCCTTTCCACAATTATAGCATACCTTGAACTATTGTGGACGGTTTGACCGATATGTCCTCTTTTTCGTGATTTGTAGCATATGACCGGTGGTCGTTCTCCTCCCTTAGAACCGGGCTTGTCACGCCAAGACTGCTGCCTTCTTCACATGGTCGTTGTTAAATCTCCTCTTTTAAAATCTCCTCGACTCGCTTTTCTTCGCTTTTCATGGCCATGATTACCACCGAGTGGTTACCATTTTGTCCGTCTGTTTCTTTCTCCGCCGGTTATCATTATTCTACATTGATCGCTATCTCCGGTACGATCCTCGGTTGTGGTCCTCAATTGACCGTACTCGTTATCTCGCTCTAATAATTGAGCCCTATTTACAACATCTCTAATAAAGAGAAAAATTTATGAGAATGAGATATCGACGTATGCCGGGTTTCAAACCTCTAAGAAACATCCGCGTCATACGCTCCTCATTCTCCACCAAATGAGGTGCAAACTGGATAACTCTGCAAACTTTGCCTCGTCTTTGAGACACCGCCATGTTGTTCTCGCTCCATCTAATAAACTCCACTTCCTTCATATGACGAACACTTTCGTGAAAGTATTTGTCATTAAATAGTTTCTGAAACGCCTCCCAAGACATCTTGAGTGCGGGTTGGACGCTGCACGCATCTCTCCCACCAAGAGTCCGCCTCGCCACGAAAACATAAGGTGGCGAATGGAACCTTCGTTCTCCGCCGCATCCCAAGACATCGAATATCTTGATAATTTGCTTGACCCATGTTTCCGCCATGATCGGATCCGGCTTTCCCTTAAATTCGTGGTCCCAACTCTTTGAACTGCTTGGTCAGTGACAACCCGTGAATTGCTATCATTTCCTCCTCAGATTTTGAACACGAGTCTCTCGTCGTCGATTTTGCATGAATCGCAAAAACTTCTAAACATCCCTCGCTTCATCATCTCGCTTCAATGGTGTTGTTCACACGGAGGAACATTGCCAACTGTTGCACGCTCTCCTCGTTGGTGAGTACAAAGTCTCCACTCTCTCATTTCCATTGTTAATATTCTCAATCGACATTCTCAAATACCGCCATAAAACAAGGGTTAATTAAGGAAATCAATATATCACATAATATCCCTATATACTTGACCAACTAACAAATAAGCTTAGGTAGGACACACTAGCGAAGGATTTACTCGCCTCTCCCCTCCTAGTTCTATTCCCGATCTCCGCCAGAGATCATATCCCTAAGCTCGATACCAACCGTGACGCCCCCAAAATAGGTATATACATCACCCATTCTCGAGTTGTCAATACATGGTACGTAAACAACTACAATTTTATTATTACAACAAGAAATGTGTGAGTTTAAATACAAATATTATCTTCTAGACAATATCTATACTCAAATAAATCCTCATCATATTTATTGATACATTATTTTACAAAAATGGTGAGGACTACTAAACAACTCTCTCTAGAACCTTCATTCCATACCCCGACTACGTACTCGCTATATTCTCGCCTCCCGAGAAAAAAATGGAACAAAAAGGAAAAGGATGAGCTCAACTAGCTCAAGAAAAGAATATTATGACTAAGATAATATACAACAAATTACCGTTAGTCTTCAACAGGAAAAATCTAATAGAATACAATAGACAACAAATTTTAAATCAATATTCGCAATGAAATAATAATTTATTAGAAGAGTTAAGTAGAGAATGCAAACTACTATCTTCTATGTATGAATTTAAAAGTTCGTCGCCTATCTTTTATCCCCGTAACATCAATCAATATACATCTGAATCAAATATTCATCTTTGCACTCTGAAGCCAAAGATATTCATCACCGGGTCATATTCATTTAAACACTGCTCATCTTTGCACTACAGCCAAAGATATTCTTCGAAATCATTCATCTTCTGCACTACAGGCCAAAGATATTCAATAATATCATCATTTAAGACCGAGGATGATGAAAAATATTTTTAAAGAAACGAATCCAAAGTGAAACAAAATGACAAGGATTAAGGATTAAGGATTCAGACTTTGTTTTATCCATGTTCAAAAAAAAAATACCTCAAAAATAATCATAGTGGTGTAAAATTCAAGAATGATCAAAACATGGATACGATCAAAGCTAGTATCCGAATAGATATTTTGGACAAAAAGAAGAAATTTTATTTTTCTATGAATAGTCAGAGTATACATGAATAGTCAGATACGTGAATAGTAACTTTCGACACCAAAAGATAGAAATTTCCCAAAAACATCTTCACACTTCATGAATATTACTCGTGAATAGTAACTCCGTGAATAAGAACTCATGAATAAGAAACTCATGAATAGTAACCCCGACATGGAAAAGTTCTAAATTTGATAAAAAGTTTCAACTAATATTTCAAAGATAATGATATTGAAGAAATAATATCATTTGAGAAGAAAATAATATCCCTTACCTCGAAAGATTAGTACTTCTAATTTGGAATACCGGTATAGTCTTTGAAGGAACTTGCAATCCGCCTAACAATACTCAAAGTATACTCAAAATACTCACAAGAATACGCTCGATAATATAGAGAGAGAAAACTTCAATTTAAATTGTGATTTTCAATTCTAACCCAAGCACCCTATTTATAGAAATTGCTTAGAACACCAAAGCGTAAAATTTAATAAATTAATAATAAATTTCCTAAACATGCCTAGAATCTGATTTCAGCCATCAAACACATGCCACATTCTAGAAAAGTAAGAAAAAACGTTTTCTAATTTTAAATATTTTAAACTTCCAAAAATCAATTATTTCGAAGCTTCTAACTTCAATAATTCATAATAAATAGCTCTTTCATCAGAAAATTCGAATCTCACGAGTTTTTATAGGAAATTCAATTCTCTACAACTTTGCGAAGAAAGTTTTTCCAAATTCCAAATAAAAATTGACCAAATTCACAAACGGTCGATTTTATAAAGTTATAATCAAATTTCAATCGATAAATGGGGTCCACCGACATGTTTAACATGTTTTAAACATTTATTGCAACAAAAATACTCTTCCTCCTCGATACTCATAAATCCCACATTCGTTGTAAAATATCACCATTATTATATTATTAAAATATAATAATACATTATCTTATCGATAAAATTTCAATTTTCAACAATTGTCACATTAAAATTTTTCTCCATCTATATCCACATAAAATCAATATTTTCCTCATCATATGAATCAATAATTAATTATTCACAAATATTATTACGTAAATCACAATATTGACACAACCGTGCAGCCTCCTCAGAAAGAGGGGCTTTCCAATAAGAATTTCTTCTTCTTGGGCGCGCAATTAGGTGAACCAAACCTCTCCTTAGATGTAACTTTCTAGACATTGCCAATAATGTTATCTAATAATATTATTCGAGATAATATGAATTATTGCTTCGATAATGAAAAATACTTGTGTAATGACAATTATTGAAACAACAACAATATAAAATATCAACGCAAAGAATTATTAACTCAATAAAATAAAATACCTAATGAAGATCATTATCGTAACCATTATTGAGTAGTGCCTTCAATAATTGGTGCAATACTGGTAAAGCTTGTGCGCGCAACAACGCCAGTATTACTATGTTTTAACCACCGGTATTCCAATAGTGTTAATTCAGTAATAACTACGCCGTTATTTTTAAACAACTTATATTTGTCGTTTTCTTCATCCAATCGTTTTTTCCGTTATGGGGCCCACACATGGTTGCGCTATTCGCATTTAATATTCCCACAGCATTTAATATTCCACGACCCAAACGAATATTCCCCACAACAATGAATATTTTATAACCACTTGCTTATTTTGAAATATTTGCGTATTTAACCCCTAACTATCCACATTAATCAAATCAACCCTTACTATTTCAAAATAATAAATAGAGAAAATTAAATTTCATTAATAATAAGTTGGGGTCTTACAGTGCAACACAATACTTCAAGCTCGTTGAGCCAGTCACCATGTCGCGCCCTTGATTCTGAATTATATACCTAATTCATCTAGTTCTGTTCTTTAAATGACCGTCAACCACTTTTCCATATATTTTCTTTTTTGATATCCCTCCTTTCGTCGGAGCAGGGGGGTTCTCCACTGTTCATTAGTTTGACCATATGTGAGGCAAGAGGCTTCCTGCCATCCTCCCCCCTCCTCTTTTCTTCTTTTTTATCGACTGATAAATTTGAAATTGATACTCATAAAGTTTCACTGTATCTTTAAAGTTAATTCATTGTTCACTCATAAACTGTTATATATTGTTCTATTCGTGAGCGAATTGTTTTGCTCACTCTTGCATTGCATGAAAATATTGCAGCTAAGGTTGAAAAGCCCAAGGAACCATCGACGAACAAGGGCAAGATAAAAAAATAGTAGATGATTAGTTTACTTTTATTTGATAAAGCTCATGTATCGAGACTTAAGTGTTATTATGTTTTTATTCTGCAAATGATGTAATAAAGGTTAGATGACCTAGGATTTTATTTGAGATGTAACCCTTTAATGGGATGATGGTGAATGAAGTTTATTATTATCTTTTATTATGGAACAGTGAACATCATATATGTGACATTTAAGTACCCAAATTTGGGATCTCGCATTGAACCTAAAATATTTTCCATGGTTTCATTCATTATATAAAGCAATAATCAGTTTATATACGTTGTTTTTATTCATTATTTATTCCAAACAATTTGTATTGTAATCAAGCATGAAAGATAAATAAAGAGTGTTAAGATGTTTCTAAAGTCTATTTTTAACTATTATTTCACATGGCAATTTATTTTTGTGTTGTTTCATTTGTGCATAACATAATCAATGTGACGCCCCCAAAATAGGTATACATCACCTATTCTGAGTAGCCAAATACATGGTACAGAATACAAATACAACCTTAAATATACAACATGAGCTGTGAGTTTTAATACAAATATTATTTTCTAGACAGTATTCAAACTCAAAATAAGTCCTCAATACATTTATTATCACACTATTTCATAGAATAGTGAGGACTACTAATGCTATCATCTGGACCGTCACTCCGTTTCCCGACTAGTCCCTGCTACGTTCTCATTTCCTGAAGAGAACAATGAAAGCAAAAAGGGTGAGCTCAACTAGCCCAGTAAAAAATATTATGACTAAGATAATGCAGAATAAATTATCATTAGCCTTCAACAGTGTTAAACTGATAAAATATAACAAACATCAAGTTAACAAACATCAAGTAGAGAATAAAATCTACTATCTTCTATGATTTAAAAGGTTTTTCATTACTTTTATCGCTGAGACTCACCTTAATAAATAATCCACATCATCCCTGCACTACGGCCAAGGATATTCATTAGTATCACGACCACAAATTATCCATGCACTACGGGCCAAGGATATTCGTGTATTCATCAATGGTCATGATCATGTCAACAACTGTCCATCAATGCACTACGACCAATGAAGATTTTTACCACATCATTTGTAACATTACAGTCATGATTATACCGAATAATCCTCGGTCATAATCATACCAAGTCCATCTATACACTTTGCGCAGCCACGAGATGACTTTCAACATATTATAAACATGAGGATGATGACAATGATATAAGAATTCAATAAAACAAGTTCAAAGATAAATTTTTAAAGATTTATATTTTAATTTATCCAGAAATCAATAACGTCTAAATTGTCAACATGATACTGTTTTGTAGAGTAAAATTCAAGAATGCTCAGAAGAATATTTCCATGAAAAGATACTGGATGAAGTGCAAATATCAAGGATATTCCACTAATTTCATAGAGTATAGAAACCAAAACTTTAACCAACTGAGTATAATAGAATATATGAAACCGCAAATGGATTTTTGCCGCCATGCGGTAATCCACGTAGACAGATTATTCCAACAGAGTAATAAAAAATGGAATCAGGTCATGCGTAATCCGTACAGACAGGATATTCCAACAGAATAATAAAGAATGGAACCAGGTCATATGTAATCCGCACAAACAGGATGTTCCAACATAATAATAAAGAATGGAACCAGGTCATGCGTAATCGCATGCATGATGATGTTCAAATGAATAATAAAGAATGGAATAACAACAGAATACACTGTGCGTATGCGATAGATCAAGACAAACAAAAGTTATTCCAATGTAATAACAAAGAATGGAATAACAGAAGAATTTCACCATGTATGCGGTACTTCGCATAGACATGTTATTCCAATATAATAATAAAGAATGGAATAACAACCATTACGAGTATTGAAAGAAAATAACTCTCTTCATGAATAAGAAAGAATAATACCCCTTACCTTAAAAAAAAAGAGTATTTCGACTGGTAGGGCGATGATATTCTTGAAGAAAACTTATACTGCTTTCTACGCTCAAAGCTTCTTAAAACTCTAAAGAAATACGCTTAAGATTATAGAAGAAGAATTCTCTGAATTTCTAGTGTGTTTTCAATTCTAACTAAGCATCCTATTTATAGGAGAATGGAAGGAGTACTGTTTAAGAAATAAAATCACGGACGAAATAATTTACGAAGTCACGGATGAAAATTTTGATACCACAGATGCAAAATGTCAAACATTCAACCAATAATAACAAAGAAAGACAAAATATAATACATATATATATATAAACCCACATGTTATAAACATATACATATATATATATATATATATATATATATATATAATACCAATTACCTTTTTGAAAAGTAACTCCATTTCCCACCCGTGAACATTTGCTAGATTCTTCCCCTCAAAAGTGCTTCACCAACCACATGTCATCATCACATGTGGGCCCCACCATTTATTATATACTGAATAATCTCCTACCGATTATTTTGAAAAATAGGTAAATGGGGGTCCAAATAATAAGCAAAATTTACAACAACTACTTCATAAAAATTCTCTCAATATTTTTAACAATATTTATCATCATTATTATAATTCGCAATATTTAACAACCAGGTCGTTCCCAGGAAAGAGGGAGCTTTCAAATAAAGATTTCTCCCTATTGGCGTGCGCAAATTAGGTGACCAAACCTCTCCTTGACATAACTTCTAGACATCGTTAATGTTGCAAATAATAATATTAATAACTTTGTCGTCTCAATTATTGATTTAACAATATATAAAATATAAACAATAATTGAATCAAATAACGTGAAATACTACGCAAAGATTCTTCAGAATAATAATTGAACAAAACGAGTGACTTCTCAAGTAAACATCAATAATCAATACCGGTGTCTTTACTATGCAACCACGCCAGACATCTTTATTTCTTTAACACATGGTGTTTCAACAGCTTAACTATAAAACTTCCGCCGTTATTTTCATAAAATATTTTTATCGTTTTCTCAATCCGACAATAATTCCGGTGTGGGGTCCACCAATGATTGTGCCGTTGTACGAATATTCCCTGTTAAAATGAATATTCCCCACCAATCGAATATTATATAACAACTTGCATGACTTTTGCAAAATTTATAAATATTACCCACAACTATAACATTATATCAAATTCATTCCATAATATTCAAAATAATATTTATAGAAAAATCATCTTTATTCATAAAAGTTGGGGTCTTACAACCTCCCTTCTTTATGAAATTTCGCCTCAAAATTAGAAGATACGCACTTACAGTATGTCGAAGAGGTAAGGATACATTGATTTCATTTCAGATTCTAACTCCCGGTCCGTCGCTAAAAGATATAAAATTTTAATATAATATGCAGTGTACAAGATATAAAATTTTAAATATTACTCCCTCCGTCCTAGGATAAAAGTCTTGGTGGACTTTTCACGCATATTAAGAAGAGGAATAAAATGATAAAATTATTCATAATAATGTCATTAAATATGGAGAGAGAATTAGAATAAGAAAAGTATGAGATATTTAATGATACGGGCATAATAGGAAAAAATGTGTAAAAGTTTGATTATTAAAAGAAAGAGGATATTTAACGTGGGACAACCCAAAATAATAACAAAAACTTTTATCCTGAAACAGATGGAGTAAAATGTGAATTAAGCACTCAGTACACAAATGTGCACTACAAATTCTAGATACTTATAAATGTAGTTTCGAATGTTAGACGATTAATTCTTTTATGTTGTTGGGTTATTCTTTTATGTTGTTGGGTTATGTGAGAATTGAATACTTGACCGTCACCAAAAAGAAAATCTTAATTTTATCCATTTTTGACCTTAAACTTTGCAACGGTAGGACAACATAAATTAAAACTCAAATCTAAGAGCAATAGTACACCAATCAATTTGGTTCAAACCATTTTCTAAGAATAAATAAGTAGTATAAATCAGGAGCATCATCAATAAAAGAAGACTAAAAAAACAATTTGTACTCCAAATTTTATTTTCTATTTACTTTTGCATCCCAAACTTAAAAAAATATCTAAGTACACCTCAAACTTCATTATACGTAACAAAACGCACACTTTCTTCACTTAACCGGTCAAAAATGACTGGCTAAGACTGTAACACAAGTTTGGAGTGCAAATTGTCTTTTAGTCTTAAAAATTGGCAAAAATAATTAATTTTAAATAAAATAAAATAATTTTAAAATAATTAATTTTAAATAAAATAATTAATTTTAAAAATAAAGATAAAATAATTAATTTTAAAATAAAATAATAAAATTAAAATAAATATTTGGAATTAATTATTAATAATTAATCATTAACTTATAAAATGATTATTATTTTTTTATATAATTAATTATTAACCATTCCTGGTTAAAAAATCATTTTTGCCACAAAAAAAAAATTACTTTTTTGTTTTTAAAAACAAAATTTTGTAAAAACAATTTTTTTTTTTTAAAACAGAATTTTATTTTACAAGTTAAAAAAAATTATGTTTTGTTTTTAAAAACAAAATTTTTTAAAACAAAATTTTTAAAAGCGTAATTTTTTAAAAACAAACTTTTTAAAAAACAGAATTTTATTTTACAAGTTAAAAAATTCTGTTTTTTATTTTCAAAAACAGATTTTTATTTTTAAAATTCTGTTTTAAAAATTCTGTTTTTATAAAATTCTGTTTTTAAAAACTTGTAAAAAAGAATCTGTTTAAAAAATTCTGCTTTTAAAATTTGTTTTTAAAAACAAAAACATAAATTTTTTTAACTTGTAAAAAAATTATGTTTTTAAAATTTTGTTTTAAAAAAATCTGTTTTTAAAAATTTTGTTTTAAAAAAATTATGTTTTGAAAAACAAAAATGCGATTTTTTTAACTTGTAAAATAAAATTTTGTTTTAAAAAATTCTATTTTAAAAATTTTGTTTTTACAAAATTTTGTTCTTAAAAACAAAAACAAAAATTTTTTATGTGGCAAAAATGATTTTTTACAAGTTAATTATTTTTTAACCTAATGATTAATAATTAATTATAAAAATAAAATAATCATTTTACAAGTTAATGATTAATTATTAATCATTAATTGTGAGACCCTCGATTTTATCAATAAAGATTTAAATTTTGTTTAAATAATTTTTCAATATTATGGTGTGAATTTGAGATAATATTATAGTTGTGGGTAGTATTTATAAATTTTGCAAAGTATGCAAGTGGTTATATTATATTCGATTGGTGGGGAATATTCGGTTTAGCGAGGGAATATTCGTATAACGACTCAATCATTGGTGGACCCTACAATGTAATTATTGTTTGATTGAGAAAACGACAAAAATATTTTATTAAAATAACTACAAGAAGTTTCTACTGCTTGAAATTGTTGAACTACTCTCGGTAGTAAAAGTACAAAAGATGTCGTGTGGTTGTATAGTAGCACCAGTATTGATTATTAATGCCTATGTGAGAAATCATTCATTTGATTTCATTATTGTCAATTAATAATATGAATTATTATAATGATAAATGACGTTTTGTTTTATTCAGTATTATTAACGTAATAAAATGTAAAACATCTTTTATATAAAATAGAATACTTTATTAAAGTTATTCATAAATAGAATATATTATATTTTATTATGCATAGTGTTGCATAGTATTTTTTGCATAGTGTTTTTGCATAGTGTTGCATAGTGTTTGCATAGTAAAATGTTTTTATATAAATAGAATATATGATATTTTATTTAAAAGATTTTGCTTTAAATATGGACCGTCGATTAAAGTAAATCAATCTGACCGTTTATGGATTAATTACTATGCATTCTATTTTCCTATAAATAAAGCTCATTCCTTCATTATTTTCTTACGAATTCATTGAAACTCTGTAGAGAAATTATAGAGAGAAGTTATAGAGAGAAAATTATAGAAAGAAGAAGAGTATTCTCGCTACTTCACTACTTCTATATTCAGGTTCTTTTACGGTAGAGGGTGTTATTCTTTCTTCTTGAAGAGAACTTCATTATTCCATTCATTATTATTCTCATTGGAATAACTCAGTAAAATTGGTATACCCTATACATAACTTTGTATGCGGTGATATCCTATACTTGGTGAAATCCTTATGTTATTCCATTCATTCTTATTTATTCATTGAATAACTTTTATACGCTGGTTTACCTATACTTGGTGACATTCTTTTTATTATTCTTTGGAACATCCTGTATCATGTATTTTTACACCTGACCGGTTCCGCTCTTTATTATTCTCGCTGAACATCCTCATCGTAGTGTTTTTTTACACGGACCGGTTCCGCTCTTTATCATTCTGCTGGAATATCCTATCTGTGTGTTTTACACCGGATCTGTTTCATCTTTATTATTCATTGGAACATCCTGCTTGCGGTGTGAATTTCACGACACCGGTTCCGCTACTATTATTCTTGTTGAATAACTTTGTCTATCGGGCACCGCATACATGGTGATTTCTTTTGTTATTCCATTCTTTATTATACCCAAATAGTTAAAACTTTGACTTTTATACTCCATGAAATTAGTAGAATATCCTTGATATTTGCGTTTCATCCAAAGATATCTTTTTATGGAAATATTCTTCCGATCATTCTTGAATTTTACTCTACAAAACAAGATGTCATGTTGACAATTTGACGTTAATAATTCATGGATTAAATAATTCTTGAACTTGTTTTATTGAATTATTATGTCATTGTCATCATCTTCATGTTATATTATGTTATCTTTGGCTTACGTGCATAGATGAACTTAGTATGATTTTAACTAGGGATCATTCGGTATAATCATGGCTTGTTATAAATGATGTGATAAAAGTCCTCGGTGGCACAGTAATGCGTTGATGGATAGTTTTGGTATGATTATGACCGTGGGTGATTCGGTATAGTCATGACCATTGATAATTTGATGAAAATCCTTGACCGTAGTACAGTGGATGATTAGATGTGGTGGTTTATTTATTAAGTCTCAGTCTCGATAAAAATTAATGAAAACCTTTTAAAACCTAAAAGATAGTAGACTTTATTCTCTACTCGACTCTTTTAATGGATTGCATATTCCGCCATAGCTTAAACCGGTTGTCTATTGTATTTTATCGCTTTAACATTTATTGAAAAGGCTAATGATAATTTATTCTCGCATTATCTTAGTCATAATATTTCTTCTCGGGCTAGTTGAGCTCACCCTTTCTTTCACTTTGTTCTCTTGAAATGAGAACATAAATTTGGGACGAGTCGGGAAGCGGGTAATGGTCCGAGGGATAGCATTAGTAGTCCTCACTATTCTCGTGAAATAGTGTGATAATAGTTGTAATGAGGACTCCTTTTGAGTTTGTATAATATCTAGTAGACAATATTTGTATTCAAACTCACGACTTATGTCGTATTGCATACCTGACGCTTAGGTTAGTAAGTTGTATTTGAATTTACCATATAAGTGGCATGTAAGTGGCGACCCAAGATTGGGGGCGGCCAGCTTGTATCGAGCTATTTTAGAGCCCCAGCGGTTTTGATTCGTGAGCCATGCACCGTCTCCGTAGGGAGCCTGCTCTGCATGGCAAACCGATAGGTATCAATGTGAGTCTGACTTCTATCACATTGGGGATGCAGAAGCCCCAGCCTCTCATTGGACTTCTCGTTGATGGGGGATGCACGCTTTACCTTTTTCTGTGTGGCAAACCGATAGTACCAATGTGAGGTGTTGACACAAGTTGGTGTCCAGAGTCACATTAGTATCGAGCTTAGGGATATGATCCTGGCTAAGATGTGAGATAAGAACTAGGAGGAGAGAGACGGAAAATTCCTTCGCTAGTATGACCTACCTAAATTTATTTGGTATTTAATTGGTCGATCGTAATATAGGGATAATTTGTTATATGTTAATTAACCCTTGTTTTGTGTGACGGTGTTTGAGAATGACATCCGAAAATGCCGAGATAAGCAATGAAGCACATGAGAGTGTTGATTCAAACTCAAACAAAAAGGTAACGACCAACAACACGATAATAATCATAATTTGGGGCAACGACTATCGTAACAATGATAACCATCGTGGGGAAAATTATCATGCTAAGAATGGTAACCACTTCGGTGGTAATCATGGCAAAGATAATAGAAGTGGAAATTTCAAGAAGAGAAGGTCATTTAGCTCGATTTTGTTGTGCACCAAAAGTCAAGTCTAGGTGGGATGGTGGCACCAAAGGTGGATATGGACAAAACAAAATCGTTGGTTTTAGGAAGTGCATTTTTCATGACTTCTCAAAAGCGGATAAACCCGAACGAAGTTAGCACGGGTTAGTTAATTATAAATTCTTGCGAAGTCTATAACTTATAAGATACCTTGTTCTACCCATTATTTTATCTCTCTTGCTTGCGTTCAACGCTTAAATTTGACTCCTAGAAATTAGACTTTGATTTATCTATTGAAACTTCGTTGGAGAAACCTTCGTTACTCCACTATTTTTTAATCTTGTTGATTCAAATAAACACTTTCACGTTACTGTCGATCTTATCTTTTTGAAAATACTTGCCTTTGATGTAATTTTAGGAATCGATTGATTAACTACTCATCATTCTTTTCGTAAGGTTGTTAGCTTTTATATTCATAACCAACCCGTTATACTGAATTCAAAGTAACCAAACTACTAAAGTTAATCATTGTCATATCAAGCCATAAGTAAAGAGTCCCGAACCTTTTGTTGTTGACTTCCTTGTGTGGAATGCACGAAGCGGACTTTCTCGTAGGCGACATCGTGAATGAAGATGGCGAGTTTATAGGTATCATTGTGAGGTGCTATCTAGATTAAGGGATAGAAGTCACAGTTGGTATCAATGTGATGTACTATCCAAGTCTTGGATGAGAGTCACAATTTTGAATGATATTTCTATCATTAATAAATTTCTTGGCGTATTCTTGAAGACTTCCTAGCCTACCATAGAACGTGAAATCAAATTTTGTATTGACCCCAAAGATAAAAACCCATTTCTTAAACCCTCAAATATTTCTTCAACTAAAAGAATCAGCTTCGTGGGTTTATGATGAAAGTCATAATAAAAGCATAGGACTAATGAAAATCATGGGTATATGAAGTATTAGTAAGTTTTATGATGAGTTATGTTGGTTATTATGTGAAAACATGAAAGTTTATTAGAAATCACAAAGAGTTGAAAATCAGATTTTGGTGAAAAACGTAATATGAAATTCAATAGACCATATCTCCTATTATATTTTGAATTTTTGAATGTGGTCAAGTCCTAGAGTTAGATCTATGAGTTACCTAACTAATCCAAGTGGAATTACTGGAAAAGGTGTTGTAGATTTTTGTGTGGACTGATTTTAGCAAAGGAGGCCAAAGCTGCAAAACCAAAAAAGCTACTGCCATGAAACTTTAAGGGACTGTTTCGGCCACTTATATTATGAGAAAAATTCTGGGGTTTTGGGACATGATGGTATATGGTATAAAGTATCTCCTCATGTCCAAAAATGAGCTCATTCTCGACTTAAAATGAGCAAGTTATGACTATTTCAATATTTAGGTTTTTCCGATGCGAAACGCTTATAACCTAGAGTTCTATAATTCCGATGACCATGAAATTTAAACTCGAAGCTCACGTTAACATGTGTAAGGTCCTGCCAAGATTTGGGAATTTTTGGAGTTAAACTTGAGGTAGCTAATTTCTTAAGTAATTAATTAGAAATTAATTTTTGAAAAATAGTAAATGAATTTTAAAAATTCCGAGAAAAATATATTTTCATTATGGGACTATATTATGCTAAATCCCAGAAAAGAAATATTTTTGGGACTGATTTGGTATTTTTCATGAAAATAGTTTAGTTACGAACATATGAGTTAAATATGTTATGTGAAGTAACAAAGTTGAAAATAGGATTTTATGGCTAGAGAATCCTATATAGAGTATATGCATATTTTTGAGAGATTTGATAATTGGTGATGATATCTTATGAGTATGGCATTTTGAATGATTAAATGCATTATATAGTAAAGCGTAAACAATTAAGATAAATTGTTTATAAATTTAAGAAGTGATTAAAATATTGTTATAATATTAATGATATTAGATTATAAGATTATTAAATGATTGATAACATGGGGATATTCTTGAATCTGGATAAATTATATTATAAATGTTTAATATTTATCCTTTATCTCATTTGATTGATTCTTTATATCATTATCCTCATGCTTATATTATGTTGAAAGTCATCTCGTGGCAGAAGGTGCATAGATGGACTTGGTATGATTATGACCAGGTGGATTGTTCGGTATAAATCATAACCGTAATTGAAAACACAATTATCTTTGGTCAGTAGTGCATGGATAATTTGTGGTCGTTGATACTAATGAATACACAATTATCTTTGGTCGTAGTGCATGGATAATTTGTGGTCGTGATACTAATGAATACACAATTATCTTTGGTAGTAGTGTATGGATAATTTGTGATCGTGATACTAATGAATACACAATTATTTTCTTCGTGGTGGATACTAATGTAGTTATCTTGGATAATAATTTGTGGTCGTGATACTAATGAATACACGATTATCTTTGGCCGTAATGCATGAATAATTTGTGGTCGGATAATTTCTTCGGGTCGTGATATAATTTAAATGAATACGATTATCTTTGGTAGTAGTGCATGGATAATTTGTGGTCGTGATACTAATGAATACACAATTATCTTTAATAGTAGTGGATAATTTGGATAATTAATGAATACACGGTTATCGTTCGATACTATAATGAATACATAATAATGATCACGATTATTTTTGCAGTAGTGCATGGATAATTTGTGGTCGTGATACTAATGAATATCTTTGGCACGTGGTCGTGATACTAATGAATATCCTCGCCCGTAGGGGGATGATTCGATAATATGGATTAATTATTGAAGCTTAATCTCAAAGAATGAAATATTAATTCATGGATGTGGTAAAAGTCATCTTTAGTCAGTAGTGCATTGATAGACTTGGTATGATTATGACCACGGATTATTCGGTATAATCATGACCGTAATTGAAAACACGAATATCCTTAGCCAAGAAAGGTGCATGGATAATTCATGGTTGTGATACTATTAAACCGAGTCTCGGATTATTGGTTTTATAGTTATATATATTTGGCACCAGAAGTGTGCAAAGATGAATTGTTAATGAATATCTTTGGTAGGATTGATCAAAAGTTAAATTTAATATTTTCAACGATAAAGGTATTCAAGGTATCCTCATCTCTTTATCATACCAGTATCGCACCCTAATTTCGAGGGCTTAAATTCCATAAGGAGGGAGATTGTGAGACCCCAGATTTTATCAATAAAGATTTAAATTTTGTCAAAATAATTTTTCAATATTATGGTGTGAATTTGAGATAATATTATAGTTGTGGGTAGTATTTATAAATTTTGCAAAGTATGCAAGTGGTTATATTATATTCGATTGGTCAGGGAATATTCGGTTTAGCGAGGAATATTCGTATAACTACCAATCATTGGTGGACCCTAAAATGTAATTATTGTCGGATTGAGAAAACGACAAAAATATTTTATTAAAATAACTACAGATGTTTTACCGTTGGTTACTCTTTGTTGAACTACTTTCAGTAGTAAAAATACGAAGTAATAGTGTGTGGTTTGTATAGTAGCACACCAGGTATTGATTATTGATGCTTATGTGAGAAGTCATTCAATTTGATTCCATTATTGTCGATTAATAATATGAATTATTATAATGATAATGACGTTTTGTTTTATTCAGATTATTAACGTAATAAAATGTAAACATATCTCTCATATTAGCACAAGGTATTGATTATTGATGCTTACGTGAGAAGTCACTCGCTTATACTCAATTATTGCTTTCAATAATTGGTTTGCGTCATATCTCTCATATTATCGATTCGATTATTGTCATAGTATCATCTCGCATAATATGTTATTTTATTAAATCAATAATTAAGACGACAAAGTTATTCATATTATTAAATTGCAATATTTACAATGTCTAGAAGTTACATCAAGGAGAGGTTTGGTCACCTAATTGCGCGCCAATAGGGAGAAATCCTTATTGAAAGCCCCTATTTCTTAGGAGCGACTCGGTTGATAAATATTGTGAGTTATAATATTAATGATGAATGTTATTAAAATTGAAGTTGTGTTAGGAGTTGAATTTGGAGACGCGACGTGATATTTGAGTCCTAACGATGAAATTAGTAAAATAGTCTATAAACACAAAATTTTCCTAATTCACTATTTGGTCAAAGTCAACATTTGACTTTTTCGGAAAAATCAAACTTCAAAATTTCAAAATTTATATTTTGATAAAAATGGTTTCATTGTGTTGGAATTATTTGTGTTAGTGAAAATCGATAATTATTTCGTTAATAATTGATGTCTAGGGGTTATATTGATAAATCGGGTAATTTATCTGGATAAATGAGCAATTATTTGCTACTAATTTACATACTTATATAACTATTTATTCACATATGTGTACTATTGAATCACATTATTTACTATTAGGGGAGTTAAAAAGATTGATAATACTTGCATTGACTAAGTTAAAATGGAGAGGTATAGATGGAGGTACTATATCTTTGTAATTCAGATTTTCACATGTTCAGAACTATTGATTCAAATAATTTACTATTGAATCACATTATTTACTATTCTAGAGGTGGTGCAAGTTTGATAATACTTCCATGACTAAATTAAAAATAAAAGAAAAGTTGGAGGTATTGTCTTTGTAATTTTTGAGCCCCAAAACGTGCGATTATCGAAACTATATTTTTCTATAAATAAGTTCATTCTTCCTTCATTTCTCACCAATTCACAAAAAGCTTTAGAGCGATTATTATAGAGAGAAATTATAGAAAGAAGAAGAGAAGTCTCACTACCTCACTATTCCAAAGATCCAGCTTTTTCTAAGGTAGGGAGTATTATTTCTTTCTTATCTAAGAAGAGAACTTCATTATTCCATTCTTTATTATTCTATTGGAATAACTCAGATCACGCTGAGCTACCCTATACTTGGTGAAATTCTTCTCATTATTCCATTCTTTATCATTCTCATTGGAACATCCTCGTTTATACATGCGTTTTTTGGGACCGGTTCCATTATTTATCATTCTGCTGGAACATCCTGTTTTTGTTGTTCTACGCCGGACTGGTTCCGTCTTTATTATTACATTTGGAATATCCTGCTGCATGCGTTTTACAATTTAACCTCGATTCCGTCTTTTTTATTTTTTGTTGAATATCATATGCATGCGTTTCACGGGACTGATTCCGTTATTTATTATTCTCGCTGGAATAACCTTTATGTGCTGGCTTGATCGATCGCCTGGTGATTTCTTTTGTTATTCCATTCCTTATTATACTCAGTTAGTTAAAGTTTTGATTTATATACTCCATCAAATTAGTGGAATATCATTGATATTTGCGCTTCATCCAATATCTTTTCATGAAAATATTCTTCTGAGCAATCTTGAATTTTACTCTACAAAGCAAAGATGTCGTGTTGACAATTTGGACGTTATTAGTTCTCGGATAAATTAATTCTTGAACTTGTTTTATTGAATTCTTATATCATTGTCATCATCCTCATGTTTATATTTTGTTGAAAGTCATATGTGGCCTATAGTTCATAGATGAACTTGGTATGATTATGACCGAGGATTATTCGATTGTAATCATGGTAATCGTAATGTTACAAATGATGTGGTAAAAGTCCTCATTGGCGTGAAGTGCATTGATGGGCCGATTGTTGGCATGATCATGACCATTATTGAATACACAAATATTCTCGGCCAGTAGTGCGTGGATAATTGTGGTCGCGTATACTAAAGAATATCCTTGGTAGTAGTGTATGTGAGACCCCAGATTTATCAATAAAGATTTAAATTTTGTCAAAATAATTTTTAATATTATGGTGTGAATTTGAGATAATATTATAGTTGTGGGTAGTATTTATAAATTTTGCAAAGTATGCAAGTGGTTATATTATATTCATTGGCTCTGGGAATATTCTTTAGCGAGGGGAATATTCGTATGCAACTACCAATCATTAGTGGACCCAATAATGTAATTATTGATCGATTGAAAACGACAAAAATATTTTTATTGAAATAACGGCGGAAGTTTTACCGTAGTTCTTGTTGAACTACTCGGTAGTAAAAGTACAATAATAAGTGTGGTTGCATAGTAGCAGACTACAGTATTGATTATCGATGCTTATGTGAGAAGTTACTCGGTTTGATTCCATTATTGTTTTATTAATAATATGAATTATTATAGCGATAATGACTTTTTGTTTTATTCGTATTATTAACGTAATAAAATGTAAACATCTTTTTATATAAAATAGAATACTTTATTAAAGTTATTCTATAAATAGAATATATTATATTTTATTACGCATAGTGTTGCATAGTGTTTTTCATAAGTGTTTTGCATAGTATTGCATAGTGTTTGCATAGTAAAATGTTTTATATAAATAGAATATATTATATTTTATTTAAAAGATTTTGCTTTAAATATGGACCGTCGATTAAAGTAAATCAATCTGGACCATTCATGGATTAGTTCTTATGCATTCCATTTTCCTATAAATAGAAGCTCATTCCTTCATTATTTTCTTACTTAATTCATTGAAACTCTGAGAGAAAATTATAGAGATAAGCTATAGAGAGAAAATTATAGAAAGAAGAAGAGTATTCTCGCTACTTCACTACTTCTATATTTAGGTTCTTTTACTAGTAAGGGGTGTTATTCTTTCTTCTTGAAGAGAACTTCATTATTTCATTCACTATTATTCATTGGAATAACTCGTAAAAGTGGTATACCCTATACATAACTTCGTCTATGGCGTATACCCTATACTTGGTGAAATCCTCTCGTTATTCCATTCTTTATTTATTACATTGGAATAACTCATGATACGCCAGATACCCTATACTTGGTGAAATCCTCCATTATTCCATTCTTTATTTATTCTGGCTTGGAATAACTTTGTATACGTGGATTACCCTATACTTGGTGACATTCTTCTATTATTCATTGGAACATCCCATGCATGTGTTTTACACCTACACCGTTCCGCTCTTTATTATTCTGTTGGAACATCACATCGCAGTGTTTTACACCGGACCTAGTTTCGCTTTTATCATTCTCATTTGGAATATCCTATCTCATGTGTTTTACAACGGATCCGGTTCCATCTTTATTATTCTGTTGGAACATCCCGCTTGAATGTGAATTTCACGACTGGGTTCCGTTATTATTATTCTCGCTGAATAACTTTGCCTATGCGCAATCACACCGCATGCATGGTGATTTCTTTTGTTATTCCATTCTTTATTATACCCAGTTGGTTAAAACTTTGACTTCTATACTCCATGAAATTAGTAGAATATCCTTGATATTTGCGTTTCATCCAAAGATCTTTTCACGGAAATATTCTTCGATCATTCTTGAATTTTACTCTCAAGCAAAGATTATGTTGACAATTTGGGCGTTAATAATTCATGGATTAAATAATTCTTGAACTTGTTTTATTGAATTATTATGTCATTGTCATCATCCTCATGTTATATTATGTTATCTTTGGCTTACGTGCATAGATGAACTTAGTATGATTATGACCGGGGATCATTCGGTATAATCACGACTTGATATAAATGATGTGACAAAAGTCCTCGATGAGTCTGTGAATGCGTTGATGGATAGTTTTTGGTATGATTATGACCAGGGGTGATTCTAGATAGTCATGACCATTGATAACTTGATGAAAATCCTCGACCGCAGGTACGCAGGATGATTAGATGTGGTGGTTTATTTATTAAAATTTGAGTCTCAAATGATAAAAATTGATGAAAACCTTTTAAAACCTAAAAGATAGTAGACTTTATTCTCTACTTGACTCTTTTAATGGATTGCATATTCCGCCGCAGCTAAACCTGGTTGTCTATTGTATTTTATCGCTTTAACATCATTGAAGGCTAATGATAATTTATTCGCATTATCTTAGTCATAATATTTCTTATCGGGCTAGTTGAGCTCACCTTTCTTTCACCGTTTCTCTCTTGAAATGAGAACATAAATGGGACAAGCCCGGGAACGGAGTAATGGTCCGGAGGATAGCATTAGTAGTCCTCACTATTCAGTGAAATAGTGTGATAATAGTTGTAATGAGGACTCCTTTTGAGTTTGTATAATATCTAGTAGACAATATTTGTATTCAAACTCACGCTTTATGTCGTATTGTACCTACGCTTAGGTTAGTAAGTTGTATTTGAATTTATGTACCATGTAAGTGGCGACCCAAGATGGG
This sequence comes from Panax quinquefolius, assembly GCA_020205615.1. Lineage (NCBI taxonomy): Eukaryota > Viridiplantae > Streptophyta > Magnoliopsida > Apiales > Araliaceae > Panax > Panax quinquefolius. The sequence continues at coordinate 139,145,474 of CM035160.1, forward strand.
TGACGATACCTAATTTTTGGGGCGTTACGATTGGTATCGAGCTTAGGATATAATCCCCAGCTAAAGATGTGAGAGAAGAACTAGGAGGGAGACGGAAATTCCTTCGCTAGTATGACCTACCTAAGTTTATTTGGTATTTAATTGGTCAATCAGTATAGGGATAATATTTGATATATTAATTAACCCTTATGTTGTGGCGGTGTTTGGAAATGGAAGTCAAAATATTCACAATGGAGTGAATGTAACCGTTGTGACACCTTTAATCACTAATCGGAGTTAATGCAAAGGTCGATTTGAGGAACAAATTAGAGATATCCATGTAGTAAATGAAGAACTAATTGTTGCACCCTTTTGAGCTAGTTGCGAGAGGTAGCAATGTGAGAGTGAGGAAGAAGAAGAAGAAGAGAACCCGAGGAGAATTGGTTAGAAGAAATTTATGATCAAAACTTAGAATTACAAAATCGTGTTCGTGAGCTAGAAGAATAGGTTGAAGAACGGCAAACGGTCGTGGAACAAAGGGATACAACAATTCAAAATTGGGTTACCCGATATGTGATGCTCGAAAAAATCACGCCAAGGCGGTGTAAGATATTAAAGTTGAATCGAGAATTTAAAAATCAAAGATCAACTAAAAGAAGAAACAACTGAACGAAGGAGAATAGGCGATGCATGGGTAAAAGCTGCACAACGCGTTGATAGTGTAGAAAAAGACGTCCGATCCAATAAAGCCAAAATAGATAAAATGGACTTTGCTTTTTGGACAGCAATTGGGAGAACCCAATATCGAATTCTAATTACCTACGATAGCGGCACAACCCGAATTCGATATGGATCGGAGAATAATGATTCAAATCTTGGATCAGAATGTGAAGAAGCACTTAAGGGTGGAATGTACCCTATAGTAAAGTCAAACTCGGTAATTTAAGCGAGAGCGTTTATTTGAGAAAACCCAAACAAAGTTATTACGGGTAAGTTAATTATAAATTAATCACGAAGTCTATACTTTATTCAATACAAGTTCTACCCACTATTTTATTTCACCTAGTTGTGTTCAACGTTTAAATTTGATTCCGAAGAGTTAAACTTTGACTTATTGGTTGAAACTTCGTTAGTAGGAACCTTCGTTACCCCCTACCGCTTATTAATCTTGTTGTTTCAAATAAACACTTTCACGTTACCTGTCGATCTTATCTCTTTGAAAATACTTGCCTTTGAGGCGAATACTTTCAGGAAAGTATTTGTCGTTGAATAGCTCCTGGAACTTCTCCCAAGATATCTTGAAGACAAATTTGGTTGAGTATGTTTTACCGATTCCCACCAAGAATCCGCCTCCGCCAAGATAAAGGCGTGAAAGGGAACCTTTTGCTCCTCGGAGCATCCCAAGACATCAAATATCTTGGTAATCTGCTTTATCCATGCTTCGCGCGTAGTGGTTTTGGCTCTCCCTTAAACTCCGGTGGTCCCAGCTCCTTAAATTGTTTAGCGGTGACCGCCCGAGAGTTTTCCGTATTTCCACCCACGTTTTTGGACAGAGTCGCTCTACTTTCTTTGTTAAATAAATTGCATAAAGCCTCTGAACATTTGATCATTCGTCATTTGGTCGGTGTTGTTGTTTTACATGAGGATTGTCGCCTTCACGATGCATTATCCTCGATTATTGATATGTGGTGAATCAACAATCAATCGCGCTCCATTGCTATTCTCAACATTCTCGGATGTCATTTTCGATCTCGCCACAAAACAAAAGGTTAATTGACATGTAACAAATTATCCCTATCTTCCCACCAACCAATAAAATATCACATAAACTTAGGTAGGTCATACTAGCGAAGGTATTCCCCGTCTCTCCCCTCCTAGTACTATTCTCACATCTTAGCCAGGGATCATATCCCTAAGCTCGATACCAACTTTGACGCCCCCAAAATTAGGTATACATCACCCATCTTGGGTCGACACTTACATGGTACAGAATTTAAAAACAACTTATTAACATAACTGTTGTGGTACAATACGACATAAACTGTGAGTTTAAATACAAATATCGTCTACTAGATATTATACAAACTCAAACAAAAAGTCCTCATTACAGTTATTATCACACTATTTTACAGAATAGTGAGGACTACTAATGCTATCTTCAGGACCATCACTGCTTCCCACTCGTCCCCAAATATATTATCATTTCAAGAGAACAAAAGAAAGAAAGGGTGAGCTCAACTAGCCCAAGAAGAAATATTATGACTAAGATAATGCGTAATAAATTATCAATAGTCTTCAATAATGTTAAACCGATAAAATACAATAGACAACCGGGCTTTAATCTGGCAGCTTTAATATCTAATCCATTAAAAGAGTCAAGTAGAAAATAAAGTCTACTATCTTTTAGGTTTTAAAAGGTTTTTCATCATCGTTTATAGGCGAGACTCGACTTTAATAAATATTCATCATCATCGAATCACCCCGCACTACTACTGGCCAAGGATATTCTTTAGTATCACGACCACAATTATTCATGCACTACGGGCCAAGAATATTTGTGTATTCATTAATGGTCATGATCATGCCAACAATCATCCATCAATGCACTACTACCCTTTGAGGATTTTTATCACATCATTTGTAACATTACGGTCATGATTACAATCAATAGTCTCTCGGTCATAATCATACCAAGTCCATCTATGCACTACAGGGCCACGAGATGACTTTCAAAAAATATAAACATGAGGATGATGACAATGATATAAGAATTCAATAAAACAAGTTCAAGAATTATTTTATCCGGGAATTATTAACGCTTCAATTATCAACATGATAATCTTTGTTTTGTAGAGTAAAATTCAAGAATGATCGGAAGAATATTTCCATGAAAAGATCTTTGGATGAAACGCAAATATCAAGGATATTCTACTAATTTCATGGAGTATAGAAGTCAAAGTTTTAACCAACTGGGTATAATAAAGAATGGAATAACAAAAGAAATCACCATACATGCGATAGATCGCATGCATGAGTTATTCCAACGTAATAATAAATAACGTAACCGGTCGTGAAATTCACAAGCGGCGAGGATGTTCCAACGTAATAATAAAGATGGAACCGGATCCTGTAAAACACACGATAGGATATTCCAATGTAATAATAAAGATTTTAACCAGTCCTGTAAAACACACGCATGTGATGTTCCAACAGAATAATAAAGATTTTAACCAGTCCGGTGTAAAACACACGAGATGTGGATGTTCCAACGAGAATAATAATAAAAGACGGAACCGGTCCTGTAAAAACACACGAGCATGTGATGTTCCAACGAATAATAGAAGAATGTCACCAAGTATAGGGTAAACCACTTCTACAAAAGTTATTCCAATGAGAATAATAAGCAATGGAATAACAACAGTTCTCTTCATGAATAAGAAAGAATAACACCCTTTACATTTGGTAGGAGATTGAATCTTTACGAATAGTAGTAGTAACAAAATACTCTTCTTCTTTTTCTCTTATTCTCTCTATACTTTCTCTCTCTATAGCTTGAATGAATTAAGTGAAAATAATGAAGCCCTAGGCCTCTATTTATAGAAGATTTCTAGCTTAGCACCGCTTAGTATGAAAAGGCAAGTGGCTTGACGATTTGGTTTGACGCTCAGTAATGTGAAACGACAAGTGGTTCGGCCTTTAATGTGAAACGACAAGTGGTTCGGCGTCTGGTAAAGGTAATTACTATTAACGAAGGTAAATACTATTGACGAAGGTAAATACTATTCACAAGGGTAATTACTATTGACGAAGGTAATTACTATTGATGAAAGGTAAATACTATTCACAAGGGTAATTACTATTGACGAAGGTAATTACTATCGATTTAAGGTAAATACTATTCACAAGGGTAATTACTATTGACGGTAGGTAATTACTATTGACGAAGGTAAATACTATATTGAAGAGACTCTTAGATGATGACATATAGAGCCCCCATAAAATAATCAAACTTACCACAAATCATTTTTTTTCATCAACACATATTTAATCTTTCAACAATTATTAATCATTTATAACTTGTCGTCTCAATTATTGATTTAATACTATAACATATTATACGATGATCTTTGTGACAATAATTGAATCAATAATATAAGAGATATGATGCGTGAATTATTATGTAATAATTGAGCATATAATGTGAAGTGACTTCTCACGTAAGCATCAATAATCAATACCGTATGCTACTTACGCAACTCACGCCAGACATTGTACTTTTACCACCGGGTAGTTCAACAGTTTTAACGGTAACACCTCCGTAGTTATTTTTATAAAATATTTTTGTCGCTTTCTCGATCCGGCAATAATTCTATTAGGGGTCCACCAATGATTGAGCCATTATGCGAATATTCCCTAACAAAAAGAATATTCCCAGACCAAACGAATATTTTATAACAACTTGCATACTTTGCAAAATTTATAAATATTACCTGCACAACTATAACATTATATCAAATTTATTCCATAATATTCAAAAATAATATTTATAGAAAAATTCATCTTTATTTATAAAAGTCGGGGTCTTACAACCTCCCTTCTTATGAAATTTCGCCCCTCGAAATTAGAATGGTACGACTGGTATGTCGAAGAGGTAAGGATACCTTGATTTCATTTCAGATTCTAACTCCCAAGTCATTTCCTCAACATCGTGGTTCCTCCACAAAACTTTGACTTGAGGTATAACCTTGGAGCGTAGAATATGTTCCTTCTTATCAAAAATTTGAACAGGAACCTCTTCATACGTCAAATCTTCCGCTATTTCGTCTGGTTCTAACTCAATAATATGGTTCGGGTCTTTCACATATTTACGTAACATAGATATGTGAAAAACGTTATGAACACGAGACATATTTGGCGATAAAGCGAGTCTATAGGCCAGGATTCCTACTCGATCGAGGATTAAAATGGACCGATGAATCGAGGGTTAAGTTTTCCTCTCTTTCCAAATCTTGTAACTCCTTTCCATGGAGCAACTCTTAACAACACATGATCTCCTATATCGAATTCCACGTCCTTTCGATGAAGATCAGCATAACTCTTTTGTCGATTTTGTGAGGTTTTTATACGTTGTCGGATCGTTTGAATCTTTTCAGTAGTCATACGTACCAACTCCGGTCCCAACAACGTTGCTTCACCCACCTCATCCCAGCATACTGGAGAACGACACTTTCTTCCATACAACGCTTCGAATGGAGCCATGCCAATACTTGCTTGATAACCTGTTTTGTAGGAAAACTCCACCAATTGTAAGAACTTGTCCCAACTTCCCTTGAAATCAAGGACACAGAGTCTTAATAGATCTTCAAGAGTTTGAATAGTCCTCTCCGACTGTCCGTCCGTCTCGAGGATGATATCTTGAAGCTAAATCGTAAGTCTGTGCTCATAGCTTTTTGCAAACTAACCCAAAATCGTGAAGTGAATCTTGGGTCTCGATCGTAAACTATGGATACTTAAGCATACCATGCGATCTTACAATCTCGTTTATGTACATATGAGCAAGACGTTCAAGTGTATAAGTTTCTCGTATCGGTAGAAATGAGCGGACTTGGTCAACCTATCAACAATGACCCAAATCGCATCAATGCCTTGAGAAACCTTAGGAAGACCGTGAAAAATCCATGGTAATGTGCTCCCACTTCCATTCACGGAATTTCAAGTGGTTGCAATGGACCTTTTGGTACTTGATGCTCCGCTTTAACTCGTTGACAAGTTAGACACCTTGAGATAAATAAATACTATCTCTCTCTTCATATTGCTCCACCAAAATGTATGACGAATATCATGATACATTTTACTACTCCCGTGATGGATTGCAAATGGTGTGTTGTGTGCCTCCATCATGATATTATACTTTAAATCGTGGTCGTTAGGAACACAAAAGTCCGGAGTTGACTCAAGTATTCCTTCTTCATCGATTCTTGCTTCCGTGATAGCACCTTCTTGCACTTTCTTCCTCATACGCATCGCCTCCAGTCTCAGTAGCTTGAGCGACTTTAACTTTATCAATTAAAGTCGGTTCTACTCAGTATACTCGCTATCATCACATGCGTCCTCAGAGTCTTTAATTCTATCTCCATCCTTTGCAAGTCACACAAAATGGGCCTTTGCGTTGACAATATCGCACTTTTCGTACTTGCATATGATTTTCTACTCAATCGTCGCCTACCACGTTCGCTTTTCGTGATGGTATTGGATGGTATGATCATAATCTTTCAGCAGTTCAAGCCAACGTCGTTGTCGCATGTTGAGTTCCTTTTGAGTGAAGAAATATTTGAGGCTTTTATGATCCGTAGAAGATCTCCACTTTCTCCCCATACAAGTAATGCCTCCAAATTTTAAGTGCAAAGATAACAAATGCTAACTCTAGATCATGAGTAGGATAATTCCTCTCATATTCTTTGAGTTGTCATGAGAGCATAAACTATTACTTTTCCATGTTGCATGAGAACACATCCCAACCCTTTGCTTCAAGCATCACCTGTAGATGACAAATCCTCCGAGCGGATGGTATTGTCGAGCAGTCTTTGAAATAAGTCTCCTCTTGAGTTCTTGAAAACTCTTCTCACATTCTTTGCTCCAATCAAACTTTGTATCTTTCCGAAGTCACCGAGTCGATGGAATAGCGATTCGAGAAAATCCTTCCACGAATCTCCGATAATAACCAATTAAATCGAGAAAGCTACGTTTCTTGGTCATCGATTTAGGTTGTTCCCACTTTGAATAGCTTCAATCTTTCTTTGGGTCAACAGATATTCCATGACTTGATACCACGTGCGGCCCAAGGAATGCTACTTCTTCAAGCCGAACTCGCATTTCTTCAACTTGGCATAAAGCTTATATTCACGAAGCTTTTGAGTGTCGACCTCAAGTGTTGCTCATGATCTTCACGGCTTTTGGAATAAATAAGGATGTCATCAATAAAAGCGACCACAAAGTGATCTAAATATTCCTTGAATACTCGGTTCATCATATCCATGAAGGCGGCGGGAGCATTAGTCAATCCAAAGGACATGACTAGAATTCATAATGCCGTCGCATCGAGTTCTGAAAGCCGTCTTTGGGAATGTCGGTGGCTCTAATCTTCAATTGGTGATATCCGAACGAAGATCAATCTTTGAAAAGAATTTGGCTCCTTGCAGAATCGGGTCAAACAGTCATCAATACGTGGCAATGGATACCTATTTTTGATGGTGACGTGATTCAACTCCCGATAATCAATACAAAGTCGCATACTCCCATCTTTCTTCTTCACGAATAGAGCAGAGAGCACCCCAAGAAGAAGTACTAGGGACGAATAAAGCCAATGTCTAACAATTCCTGCGGTTGGGTCTTTAACTCCACGAAGTTCAATAGGAGCCATTCGATATGGGGCTTTGAAATAGGTTTTGTTGTCTGGGTTCAAGGTCGATACAAAATTTAATTTCACGCTCTGGGGGGTAGGCCAGAAGTTCTTCTTTAGGAATACGTCGGAAATTTATTAACAATAGGAATATCGTTTAAAAGCGGCGTATTTTATTTAAATCGTGACATGAGCTAAGAAAGCTTGACATCCGCTTTTCAATAAACGAATATCTTTATGGCTTGAGATGACCGTGATTGATTTTAATGGTTTGGTCGTTTGAATTAAGCATAATAGGTTGATTAGGAATATGAAAGCTAACAACCTTACGAAAAACAATCAATTTTTGCATGATAAGTAGTTAACCAATCAATCCTTAGAATCACGTCCAAATGCAAGTATTTTTAATGAAATAAGATCGACGGAGTAATGTGAGGGTACCGATTTGAACCAAACAAGACTTATAAGCGATGGATGTAATGAAGGTTTCTCCCAACGGAGTTTCCACAGATAAGTCAAAGTCTAATTTCTCTGAGTCAAATTTAATCGATGAGCGCAAGTAGGAGAAATAAAAGAATGGGTAGAACCAGATCAAATAAAGTATAGACTTCATTAGAGTTTATGATATAAGCTTACCCGTGATGACCTCATTCGGATTCCTTGCTCTTTGGGAGGTCACAACAAATGCTTTCTCCTCAGCACTACTTAGGTTTTGAATTTTCCGGGATGGCCTTTGGTGCCTCCATCCTAGTGAATTTGTCTTCTAGGCACCACAAAATCGAGCTAAGTGACCTTCTCTTCCACAATTATAACATGCTTTGACGGCGTGGCCGCAGCTTTGATCGATGTGTCCCTCTCTCCGCATTTGAAGCATATGATAGGTGGTCTTTCTCCTTCCTTAACAATGGGTGCTTGGTCGACGCTCTTTCCATCATTGTTGAATCTCCTTTTCTTGAAATGTCCATTCTTATTGTTTTGGCCCCGATTACCACCGGTGGTTACCATATCTCGCCTTTGTTGATTCCCTCCACGCTTGTTGTCACCGCCTCGATGACTATTCTCGCCGGTATTATAATTTTGCTTGCACCGCTCTCTTTTTAGTTGCGTTGACTCATTATCGCGCTTCCACTAATCGAGCCCTATTTACAACATCCGAATACAAACACGGTTTATGAGAAATAAGATGTTGACGTATCTCCGGCTTCAAACCTCTTAAAACATTCGCGCCATTCTCTTCATTATCCACCAAGTGGGGACGAAACCGTGATAACTCATAGAAATTTTGCCTCGTATCATGACACTCGGCCATATTGTTTTGTTCCAACTTGATAAACTCCACCTCCTTCATGTGGCGAATACTTTCGTGAAAGTATTTGTCGTTGAATAGCTCTCTGGAACTTCTCCCAAGATATCTTCAAGACAATTTGGTTGAGTACGCTTTTACCGATTCCCACCAAGAATCCGCCTCTCGCGCAAGATAAAGGCGTGAAGGGAACCTTTTGCTCCTCGGAGCATCCCAAGACATCAAATATCTTGGTAATCTGCTTTATCCATGCTTCGCGCGGAAGTGGTTTTGGCTTCCTTTAAACTCCGGTGGTCCCAGCTCCTTAAATTGTTTAGCGGTGACCGCCCGAGAGTTTTCCGTATTTCCACCTACGTTTTGGACAGAGTCGCCTCTCACTTTCTTTGTTGCATAAATTGCATAAAGCCTCTCGAACATTTGATCATTCGTCATTTGGTCGGTGTTGTTGTTTGCATGAGGATTGTCGCCTTCGATGCACATTATCCCGATTATTGATATGTGGTGAATCAACAATCAATCAAGGCCCATTGCTATTCTCAACATTCTCGATGTCATTTTCGACATCGCCACAAAACAAAAGGTTAATTGACATGTAACAAATTATCCCTATCTTCCGACCAACCAATAAAATATCACATAAACTTAGGTAGGTCATACTAGCGAAAGGTATTCCCCTGCCTCCCCTCCTAGTACTATTCTCACATCTTAGCCAGGGATCATATCCCTAAGCTCTGATACCAACTGTGACGCCCCCAAAATTAGGTATACATCACCCATCTTGGGTCGACACTTACATGGTACAGAATTTAAAAAACAACTTATTAACATAACTGTCGTGTACAATACGACATAAACTGTGAGTTTAAATACAAATATCGTCTACTAGATATTATACAAACTCAAACAAAAAGTCCTCATTACAGTTATTATCACACTATTTTACAGAATAGTGAGGACTACTAATGCTATCTTCGTGACCATCACTGTTTCCCAGGCTCGTCCCGGCTATATTATCATTTCAAGAGAAAAAGGAAAGAAAAGGGTGAGCTCAACTAGCCCAAGAAGAAATATTATGACTAAGATAATGCGAAATAAATTATCAATAGTCTTCAATAATGTTAAACCGATAAAATACAATAGACAACCAGCTTTAATCTGCAGCCGAATATCTGCAATCCATTAAAAGAGTCAAGTAGAAAATAAAGTCTACTATCTTTTAGGTTTTAAAAGGTTTTTCATCATCGCTTATAAATTGAGACTCGACTTTAATAAATATTTCACATCATCGAATCACCCACACTACTACCAAGGATATTCTTTAGTATCACGACCACAATTATTCATGCACTACGGGCCAAGAATATTTGTGTATTCATTAATGGTCATGATCATGCCAACAATCATCCATCAATGCACTACTACCAATGAGGATTTTTATCACATCATTTGTAACATTACTACCATGATTACACCGAAATAGTCTCTCGTCATAATCATACCAAGTCCATCTATGCACCATACTGCCACGAGATGACTTTCAAAAAATATAAACATGAGGATGATGACAATGATATAAGAATTCAATAAAACAAGTTCAAGAATTATTTTATCCAGAATTATTAACGTCCAAATTGTCAACATGATCATTGTTTTGTAGAGTAAAATTCAAGAATGATCGTAAGAATATTTCCATGAAAAGATATCTTGGATGAAACGCAAATATCAAGGATATTCTACTAATTTCATGGAGTATAGAAGTCAAAGTTTTAACCAACCGGGTATAATAAAGAATGGAATAACAAAAGAAATCACCATGCATGCGATAGAATCCTTGCATGCGGAGTTATTCCAATGAATAATAAATAACGAAACCAGTCGGTGAAATTCACAATTTAAGCGGGATGTTCCAACAGAATAATAAAGATGGAACTGCATCCGGGTGTAAAACACATGTATAGGATATTCCAATGAGAATAATAAAGATTTTAACTGTGTCCGGTGTAAAACACATGCATGTGATGTTCCAATGTAATAATAAAGATTTAACCAGTCCGCAGTAAAAACACACCTGACGGATGTTCTAACAGTAATAATAATAAAGATTTTAACCAGTCCGGTGTAAAACACGCATGTGATGTTCCAATGTAATAATAGAAGAATGTCACCAAGTATAGGATAAACCACTTATACAAAAGTTATTCCAATGAATAATAAGCAATGGAATAACAATGCAGTTCTTCATGAATAAGAAAGAATAACACCCTTACATTTGGTAGGAGATTGAATCTTTAAAGCAGTGTAGTAACAAAATACTCTTCTTCTTTCTCTTATTCTCTATACTTTCTCTCTCTATAGCTTGAATGAATTCGAATGAAAAATAATGAAGCCCTAGGCCTCTATTTATAGAAGATTTCTAGCTTAGCACCGCCGTATGAAAAGGCAAGTGGCAGACGAATTAATGGTTTGGCCGCCTTGTAATGTGAAACGACAAGTGGTTCGACGCTTTTGTAATGTGAAACGACAAGTGGTTCGACGTCTGGTAAAGGTAATTACTATTAACGAAGGTAAATACTATTGACGAAGGTAAATACTATTCACAAGGGTAATTACTATCGACGAAGGTAATTACTATCGATGGAAGGTAAATACTATTCACAAGGGTAATTACTATCGATGAAGGTAATTACTATCGATTGTGAAGGTAAATACTATTCACAAGGGTAATTACTATTGACGAAGGTAATTACTATCGACGAAGGTAAATACTATCGATGAAGAGACTCTTAGATGATGACATATGAGCCCCCATAAAATAATCAAACTTACCACAAATCATTTTTTTTCATCAACACATATTTAATCTTTCAACAATTATTAATCATTTATAACTTGTCGTCTCAATTATTGATTTAATACTATAACATATTATATGAGATGATACATGTGACAATAATTGAATCAATAATATAAGAGATATGATGCGCAGAATTCATCAGTAGTAATAATTGAGCATAGGTGAGTGACTTCACTCACGTAAGCATCAATAATCAATACTGCGCTTACTACGTCACTACGCCAGACATCATACTTTTACCACCGGGTAGTTCAACAGCTTTTAATTCAGGTAACACCTCCCGTTTATTTTTATAAAATATTTTTGTCGTTTTCTCAATCCGACAATAATTCTATCAGGGGTCCACCAATGATTGAGCCATTGTCATATTAATATTCCTAACAAAAAGAATATTCCCACCAAATCGAATATTTTATAACAACTTGCATACTTTGCAAAATTTATAAATATTACCCACAACTATAACATTATATCAAATTTATTCCATAATATTCAAAAAATAATATTTATAGAAAAATTCATCTTTATTTATAAAAGTGGGGTCTTACAATTATGATGACCACGGGTGATTCGGTATAGTCATGACCATTGATAATTTGATGAAAATCCTTGGATCTGTGGTACGGGGATGATTAGATGTGGTGGTTTATTTATTAAGGTCGAGTCTCAAATGATAAAATTGATGAAAACCTTTTAAAACCTAAAAGATAGTAGACTTTATTCTCTACTTGACTCTTTTAATGGATTACATATTCATTGCAGCTTAAACCGGTTTGCTCATTGTATTTTATCGGTTTAACATCATTTGAAGGCTAATGATAATTTATTACGCATTATCTTAGTCATAATATTTCTTCTTGGGCTAGTTGAGCTCACCTTTTCTTTCACCGTTTCTTCGAAATGAGAACATAGCCGGACGAGACGAGTCGGGGAACTGAGTAATGGTCCGAGGATAGCATTAGTAGTCCTCACTATTCGTGAAATAGTGTGATAATAGTTGTAATGAGGACTCCTTTTGAGTTTGTATAATATCTAGTAGACAATATTTGTATTCAAACTCACGAGCTTATGTCGATTGCATACTGCATGATTAGGTTAGTAAGTTGTATTTGAATTTATGTACCATGTAAGTGGCGACCCAAGATGGGTGACGTATACCTAATTTTGGGGGCGTCACATTAATTCCAAATATTTATTTTAATTATTTTATTTAAAATTAATTGTTTTAAAATTATTTTATTTAAAATTAATTATTTTTACCAATTTTTAAGACTGAAAGACAATTTGTACCCCAAACTTGTGTTACGGCCTTAGCCGATCACTTTTGACCGATTAAGTGAAGAAAGTGTGTGTTTTGTTACGTATAATGAAGTTTGGAGTATACTTAGACACCTTTTTATGTTTGGGTGCAAAAGTAAATAGAGAGTAAAGTTTGGGGTTCAAATTGTCTTTTAGTCACAAAAGAATAAGAAACAAGTCCTTTTTTCTTCACTTGTGCATACATAAACCCTAGTTTTGACAGTCATTTATCATTACACAATCCAGATATTAAATTAAAGACCGACAAATCCAGGGACGGAGCTACATTCATATTGGAGGGGGTCACGCCCCCTCCCCAATGTTTGAAATTTTTGTAAGATTTATCCCTAAAGTTTAAAAATTTTGTAAGGCTAGCCCCCCAAGTTTTGACGAAGTTTTGATATGTTTTAAAAGACTTTTTTTTGCTATGTTTTAGTATCTTTGTCAAAAGAAATTCTATTACTATATTACTTTTGTTTTAGTAAAAATATGTTTTGTAATAGTGAAATTTTACTTTTTAGTATTGAATATATTTTATGCTTTTAAAATTTTTTAGCCCCCAAAGAAGAAATCCTGCTCCGTCCCCTGGACAAATCAGACAGTTTTTATTGACGATGTACCACTTGTCAATGCAAATGGCATGGAACGTATGGTTGCATGTGGGAATAACTCGGCAAATATCACTTTACATGAAAGAAAATTGATATTTTCACATAACTTTTTGATATTCCATCGTTATAGATGAGTGTGCCTATATATAGTTAACGCTCTACTTCCCTTACTGGCAGCGGTGGTCATGGTTGTTGCGGGGCGGTAGTCGTTTGGTAATGGTGGCCTGATGAGTCCGAGACGGTTGAGATTAATAGGAGAAGGAAGAACCAGGGTGAATTGAAGGTGGTTATTTTCTTTTTCTTGTAGTTAGATAGGGAGTGGAATTGTTAGGAAGCAATTAAATGTTGAGTCCTTCTAGGGGGACATTTTTTAGTGACATTTCTAGTGACATTTTTTTTTAATTTTTTTTCGTTTTTTAGTACTCCCAAAAATATATATAATTTATTCTAACTCGATTTTTATAAAAAACAAGATATTTTAGGTTGTAATTTGGATACATACAAAAAACAAGCGTATATACATTATGTATAAATTGTTTCTCAGATGTATCCAAATTACACCTAAAACATTTTTTACAAAATTTAAGTTGAAATAAATACTATACATTTTTTTATGACATAACAAAAAAAAAACCAAAAAAAATGTCACTAAAAATGTCACTAAAAAAAATGTCCCCCCTAGACTTATTGTTAAATGTTCTTTTTAATTTTGGTACTCAAGTTAATTGATATTACCAAGGATTATTTTTTAATTTTTTTTTTAATTATGTTCAGTTAAGCATATCAGTCATAAATTTATGACGTAGTCTACTAAATAGACCAATCAAAGGTTATTTTAAAATTTGGATTTTATTATAATTGTTTTCAGGTTTAATCTTTAAAATACACCTGTGTATGAAATTAAGTCTCCTTTAATTATTCTATTTTTGTTTGACCGGACTGAAATTACAAAAATAATAAAGTTTTTGGACGGAATAAGCAAAAATAATAAAAAGTTAAACGTGAAAAATAATTATAATTTACGAATAAGAATTTTTCTTTTTTATATAAAATAATTTTATGTGCACAAATTATATACAAAAATTATACATAAATAATAAAAAATCATGTATTACATATATACCAATAAAGATCATATAAAAAATATTAAATAATAAATTTGGCCTTTTTATTTTCTATTTTTTATATTGTTTGTACTTATATATATATATATATATATATATATATATATATAGAACGGACCAATTTTATTTTTTTACTTTTTTTAAAACAACTAAAAAAATATTTAATATTTTATGGGCGAAAATTTTCCATAATACAATGTTTTGGGTGTGATTTGGATACATATAACAAATCATGTATGAACACTGTATTATGTAAAAATTCAAGTTCCATAATTTTTTATTTATTTATTTTTAGTTGTTATAAAAAAAAATGTCCAATTTTGGTCCTATCAAAAGTCCTGGACATGATCCGACCTCTCTCTCTCTCTCTCTCTCTCTCTCTCTATATATATATATATATATATATATATATATAGTTTGTTTTCCATTTTTATATTACAGGGAAAAAACAACAAATAGAGATGTTTTGTTATATGTATCCAAATCACACCAAAAATACTGTATTATGTAAAAATTAAAGTTTAATAATTTATTTTATTTTAGTTATTTTAAAAAAAAATGGTCCGGATTTTAAGCCTGTCCGAGAGTCCGGACAAGATTCCTTCCCTATATATATATATATGGTCGGGATCAAGAGCATTCTCTTTAAATAGCATTCCGCTTTAAATAGCATTCTTTTATTAAAACTACGTCGTTTTGGAGGACGCGTGACATTTTGTAAATACAATGCCACCGCGTATTTACAAAAAATACCACCGCCCCTCCAAAATGACGTAATTTTAATAAAAGAATGCTATTTAAGCGAATGCTATTTAAATCTCTTCTTATCTCACCGTATATATATATATATATATATATATCGATCCTTCATTAAGGATCCTCAAATAACACTATTTGAGGGATGGGCGCCAATTAATATAATAATAAGAGGGCCACATATTCAACCCATTGTCACGCTTTGCCAAATGAACTAAATAGAGTTCCAATTTTTTGAAGCATAACAGTAAAGCAAGTAAGATTTGCTAAATCAAACCCAATTTTTTGAAGCATAACAGTAAAGTAAGTAAGATCTTCTAAATAAATTAGAGACCCAATTTTTTTTATTTAATTTTTAAGTCAATTTATAGATAAAAAATTAAATAAAATTGATATAAATCTATTTTACCCATGAACTCTCTAACATAGAATCAGAGTTTGAAATTCACATAATTATAATTTGAAATTCAAGATTAAAATATATGTGTGATTTTAAAACTGAAAGAATAATTCATAAAAACGGACTTACAATGAAAATCAATCAAAGAAGTGTTTTCCCATTCTTGTTGCCACTAATTCAAAAAAACGAAACTCAAATACATGGGATGATAAATGCGCAAATAGTAGCGATATAATGTAAGAAAAGTTCTTTTGGAAGCGAAGCACTTTAAATGTTGCGATACATTTGAATGTATAGTTATGAACATTGGATGACACTTGAAAATTGAGTTTCGATTTACATGATGAAAAAAAACCTAAACACTTCCTTGTAGTGGAAGGAACAATATCCGAATTTGACGAAAAAGAACACACATCTTGTGGTTGTTGCAGTATACACCTTAATTGGTGGAATCACTAGAGCTCTCAAACATCATCCAAAAAATCATCATCCCGACATGACAAAGTAAATGAAAAATAAATAAAAATTTATCGTTCTCAAAAAACAAGCAAGTTATATAGGTGGAAGAACTATTATCCATTTTATCAACAAAATACTCCATATAAGTTCTATTAATAACTATAATTACACTGTGATTTAAGAACTATTATCCATGCCATTAAAAGCATCTTTGTCAATAATTGAAGATCTATCATGGTCAAAAATAACATCACAAAGTTAACACATGAGGTTTATACATAATAATAAGAAAGGAAAAATACAAATAAGTTTGCATTCTTACGATTTTTGAAGCATAGGACAATTCCTTTTGTCGTGTGTTTGTCCATATTTTCCACATCCATTACAACACCGACCTTTGTATTTTTCTCTTGTCAACTCCTTTCTGCCCTTAAGTCTTTTCCCACTTCCTTTTGCTTTAACAGGATCTGGTTCATTTAAACTAGGTTCAAAAGAAATACTTCTCCTTGCAGAAGGTATTACTTCTTCGGCACCATGAAGCAATGGTTTAATCCTCTCAATCAATGAATCTAATGCCTCACAGAAGATCTGACTAGCTTCATCACTTAAGATGACTTTATCAATCACATGTGAATAACGTTGGAATAATGCATTGCGCTTTCCTATTAAGGAGTTGTCAACAGACATCTCAACACCATCCTTATCTACCACAAGATCAGATCTAGCAGATCTAGTCCATCTCTTCAAAATATATTGATCTGACAATTCATGAAGCTGACGTATTTTGTGCAAATATGTCAAAGTATGGCTGAATGGGATTCTCAAACTCTCAAACATATGACAACTAAATGATGCAAAATCTGCATATTTGTCATAAACAATCAGTCGGTTTCTTTTTTTCTTTTTGTCATCCATATGTACAACTTTATATACGCTGTGAGTGACATTCTCTTCTGTAAGCTCAACATTGTTGCAATAACTCTCCCACAATCAGCCGGTTTTCAATGCCTCCTACTTGGGTTGCTAAAATGTCATATTGTTGGTGTGTGGATACGTTTACAGATGTTAGTTGTTGTGCTATAAGTTGATCAACCCCAGAAATTCGACGATGATACTTTAATAAGTGGCGTCTTCATGGGGTTGTCATTGGATGAGTATGAGCCTCTTCAAATATCGTGACTACGTATCCACCATGTTTTGATTTAGCAACTATATCGTGACTACGTATCCACCACTATTAAGAGTAGATAAAAAATATATTATATGTATGATATTCTGTTTTCTTGTCTTTTTTCCCCTTAATCCAAAAGACTAGATTAAGAAAAGAAAAAAAATATAGTATTCTGTACAACACAATCTGTAAAGAATTCCACAAGAATCAACACAAATATATTATTTAAGTTAAAAATCTATATTTTCTATTTGTGCACAAACTCTGTGAAGTGCAAAAAAGTGCAAAATCAGAATCAATTTTAAAACCCATATGCAAAACTCATATCAGATAACACCACCACAACAACAATAATGAGTAAATTACATGAACCCATATCAAATTTGGAGATGTAATTTCTGTTAGGTTTGTAATATTCATAACGCAATCAAAATTGCAAAATTAAGCGGAAGCGAGTAAAATCAGAGTTTTAAAATTTTACAAACCATAAACCCGGATCACCCTTTATGCACAATTATTAATTAAACGAAGAATAAGAAATTATGAAATCATACCCTTGTAGAAACGAGCTTCCTCGTGTACGAAGTTCACCTCCTACTTCTCCTCATGATCTCCTTGAATCTCCGTAGATTCCTTCCTTTGATCAATGTAAGCCATCCAAGTGTATGGCCTCTAGAGGTGATCCACCAAGGAAAAGAATTTTCAAGAAGAAGGGTATCGGCTCAACCCTAGTTTTCTATCTCTATAGAAAAGGCGATTCTCCAACTAATTGGAATTATTACGTAGTTGTAAAAGTCAACCACCACCCCACCCATAATAAGACTCTCTTATTTATAGATGTGGGCAACCCACCTTAACAATTAAGGAATTGAGTTTTATTTAAATAATTAAATTCTTTTAATTAATTAAGCTCCCTAATCTTATTAGGATAATTAATTAAACTCCTTTAACTAATTTTCCTTCCTAATCCAATTATGAATAAATGAGAGTACTTATATTAAATTAATTCCTAAACTCTTTAGAAATTAAAATAATAATAATTGTAATAATATTAATAAGACTCCTCTTATTAATTTATATTTAATATTTCTAAAATATTAAATAATAATATTAAGCTATTTAATTTATTCTATCACCATAGATTAAATTAAATATACTTAACATATTATTACGATTATGCCATTAACTTCTTAAATAATTATTCTTCCTTTTATGGTGTGACCTTTTAGGTTCTCCATATTAAACCTAAGTTGTGAATAAATCAATTAGAATAATTTAATCTTATTTAAATAAATAAATTAAACAATTAATTTATTTAAATAAATAATATTTATTCTACAATAGGATAAGCCTCCCCTAAATGATCAAATCGACTTTCCCAATAATATAGATTTCAACATTAATCATTAAAGAACCTTTCGAGTAAATAGTTACCGTGACAATTCAATCCTTCCACCATACAATGTCCCAATTAAATATAAGACATGGAATTATCACAAGTCTTATTTTATTTAATTATATGTATTTTCAACTCTTAAATGCACAACTCAAATAATGGAAATTAGAAACTCCTTTCTAATTTCATTCCTTCGCCAAGGACTACTGGGTTGTCATTTATCGAATCACATAGGACATTTCTCTTCTTTTATTAGAAGTGGTAGATTCTTTATCGATCATACATTATCTCAATGTATAACTTATTATACCCAAGCATACCTTTTGATATACCCTAAGGGTCTTAAGGAATAAGTCAAAGTATAACTCATCATACACAAGATACTATGATGATCTCAAGTCCAAGGATTACTTGTACTACTATCACTACAGAATTCCTATCGACAGCAAATAAAACTCCATTAGGTATTCCTTAGCGAGCCAATGCTCAAAGTGAACTTATTCTCTAATAAGCACCTACATACTTGCTTTTAGTGTCTCCACACAAATGATCACGAGATCAATCATCCTCATCCAATGAGCAAGCAACGATGTACCAATCTATCCTGATTCACTAATCCCCAATTTAGTAATCCAATGATTGGGAACTATTTTAGTTTTAAGCTTTCTAAGAATTTAGATCTCATTAGAATGATCATCATCATTATTCTAAAAGCATTGCTTAAAACTATGGGTTTATCACATATTATAAAACAAAGATCATGTAGATAATTAAAAGCCTTTAATAAATTAATACTTTTATTAATAAATGAATAAGATTGTTACAAAGTATATGCTTTATCATCAAACATGATCGGCTTGTGTGTGCATATTACTTTCAATCTCCCACTGCACTAAAGCCAATCGCCATCAGATCTTATACTCTTCTTCTCTAAGTGACGATTATCCTCGCCATTGGATAAGCTTTAGTTAATGGATATGTAATGTTGTTCATGAGAGTCCACTATCTCTATAGTGATTTCCCATCTTTCAATGATTCTAATAATCAAATGAAAGTGCCACAACACATATTTAGAT
Organism: Panax quinquefolius; assembly: GCA_020205615.1. Taxonomy (NCBI): domain Eukaryota; kingdom Viridiplantae; phylum Streptophyta; class Magnoliopsida; order Apiales; family Araliaceae; genus Panax; species Panax quinquefolius. The sequence goes on from CM035160.1 coordinate 139,165,301, forward strand.
CCAAGATGAGACTTAGAACTATTCTTAGTTCTCAGAATGAACTTTTAATCCAAACAATCAACTCATACTTCATTTATAGCTATATACTTTGTCTTTATCACTAAACCAAAGAACTCTTTCTTTGTTTGAACCTTTCCAATTCACTACACCACTGCTCAAGGTAACACTTTACCTTAAAGTGGATTTTTCGTCTTCGTCTCTGTCTCGAAAAACTTGAGTCCGTAAAGCCCTCTAGTTTTAATTCGCACCCACCATGTATGCTCACATCCTTAGTGCCTGCTAAGAACTTTAAGATGTTTTTCACCGCCTTACAAAGGATCTTCTCCGCATTATGACCGATCAACATCGTGTCTCGTACATTTCATTGCATACATGATTGTCACTCATGCAATCTCTCTTCTTTGGAGTCTATGGGGACTATTAAGAGAGATACACCCATAGCTCATCAACATGAGACATCTCTTGAGTTTGCCATGCTAAACGACTTTAGCATCAAATGAATATACGCTCTCGGGTTAAGTCGAGAGCATCCTCTTAAATCTATCTATATAGATTTATATCCCCAACTAAGATACTCTTCCAAATCATTCATGGAGGAATGCTTAGACAACTTTATCATTACCGATTGTAGCATTAGTATGTCATTCCTTATCCGTAGTATATCAACATATAATATTAGGAATGTCACGACGACGCCCCATCGACCCTTTTGTACACACACTAGAACTCTTACCTCATCGTATGTAACTCGGATCATCATCTTCTATGATGCGCACTCTCATCATCATCATCCATGATGAATCCATACCTCCTAGGTATCTTCTGTATTATTCCGCATTTACGATCTTGGTTGTGGTACAATAGTATATCTATAGGTTCTCTTATTTGATTTATAAGTTTTTGTGGTTCTTGAACTCTTCAAGATCTATTATCCTCCCACTAGCCCTTTCAATGATAAACACCTTTATCTTAGAAGGCAAGTTTTTTCATAACAAACACCTTTTTTGCTAAGTAAAATTATAGAACATATACCCTAAACTTACTTTTAGGATGTCCCACAAATCGACACTTATAAAATCTTGTCCCAAGCTTATCCTTTGAAACCTTTTTCACATAAGTTGACAACCCTTATCTTAACATACTTAAGATTAGAATCCTCCCCGTCCATAACTTTTATGGAGTCTTGGGGCGGATTTTGAGGTTACCATTTTCTTAGATATGCAACTCATTTCTAGTGACATCAATTCTGTGAGGATACTCGAATGCTTGGTAGAAATCATTATGGACCGCATCTACGTTCAACAAGGTATGATTTTTCCTTTCGTATACATCAATCAATTATTACGTATCGATGTGTCCATTATGAGAAAACCATTTGAGATGATCTAGAAACTTATCAGACAAGTATTTATTCCTTGAAAGCCATCAAAGAATCCTAATACTTTGCTAATTTGTTTCACTTTTGAATTCTTTGAACCTTTCAAAAATTCACACTTGTATTTCAAAGAAATACACACATTCAACACTTTGAATGATCATCTCCTTTCTCATACTAATTTGTTCAATATGCAAAATTATTTTCATGTAAGTCAAGTATACAAAATTTATTAAGTAATATTCCAAATTCTATACAAAACATTATTATTATAAATAGAACAACGATTGTTCTTAAATATAATACCAAAGATTTCATTGTCCAACAATAAAATGGAAATAATATTTTCAACGAGAACTAGAATACAATAACAACTTATCGACTTAATAGATTTGCCTCATGGCAAAGTTAAACTATAAGTTTCTATAGCTAATGCAAAGAACCTTTGCTTCATTTTCCACACATGATTACTTATCTTTGTTTAACTTTCTACTTACGCTTGGTCCTTCATAAATCTATATTTATGATAACCAAAGTCGGTATCCAATACCCAAGTAGAACCTCGACTTAAAGAAAAATTTATTTCAATCATGAACAAAAATCGTATTGTAAATCAAACTTCACTAAGCTTCTTTGTTAGCCTCTCGAAGATGCTTCTTGCTTTCTTTCCAAAGGTCCAAAGCTTATTGCAAGCGGAAGCAAACTCCTTTACTATCCGTGACGCTTTTGTTCTTATTATCCTTTGTTTATGCCTTTCTATATACCTTCTTTGAATCGTTCTTCTTTTCGTAAGATCCTTTGGCCCCTACCAAGAAGACTTGATCTTTCTTGGTTGGAAAGTGACTCTCAACATTTTTCAACAAGTTAAGCAAATCAAATGAGGTCGATATCTAACTCGCTCATATGAAAAATTCACAACAATTGTGAAAGGAGTCCGGAGTGAGTGCAAGATCAAATCTTGCTCAACTCTCCATCCACGACAAAACTCGTTGTCCTAATCGATCAATCAAATTGATAATGTTAAGGACTTTTATCCGCATCAGTAGTGTCATCTGGCCATTCTAGATCTAAGAGCTCCTTAGATATCTCGATATCTATCGGCCCCATTTTCCTCACCATCAACTACTTGATGTGCAGGGAATATAGTAGAGCATCCATAGTTTCATGCCGACGCTCAAGCTCACACTAATCGTAGATGCGAGCATGATGCATCGAGCCAACTATGCATCATCTCGCCACTTTCTAAAAATAGCAATCTCTTCCTCGTAGGCATTGTTTCACAACCATTGCAGGATAGGCGATTATGACATAAGATAGCTTTTCAAATGATGAACTATTCTCAAATTCCTTAACCAACTGCTTAATTCTGGCCCGTTAATTTAGCATCTAATATGCTACGCATTGATAGTAATTTAGACATTGTAAAATTCTCAGAAATGAATTTGTAATTAACAACATTTTAACATACATTCTTTTTATTAATTACCAAAATAAATTAGGTCTTGTTTTTTAATTGGTATCTCCCACTATTTTCTTCAAACTATATTACCTCACTTATATAGTTCGCAAAAATCTAATTAAAGATTTGCTAGTGAGAATAAGGATCCCATTTCAAATGTATATAGCCTTGTGTATAATACACAACAAACTATATATAAAATAAATAGGTAGACAACTTTTGTCAATTACATCAACTATGCAACTCTTTTTCTTTTGCCTTCTTAGATTATTTTGATCAAGTGGTGGCACATCCGAATCAAAATTATCCAAGTTAAGTCGGACCTAGCACTCCATATATTCAAAAAAGAAAAATATCATCCTTGTGGTGACACAACAAAACAATATTGTTCAATTTTCTTTATAAGATCAAATGTGATAAATTAACATCTTAAATACTTAATACTTGCCTTGTGGTGACACAACAAACTCATATTAAATATTTAATACTCTATTAATTTTATCATGCTAAGGCGACGCTCGATATTCCAAATATCTTTGAACGCTTTAGGACTTAATATAAAATCGAGGGTTTTGTTATTAATTTATCTCATCTTGCTTTAGCCATTTATTTATATATATATATAAAAACGCCATTATATTAATTAACATGTAAAGCATGTTTGCATAATATATAATATATATAGTATAAGCACGCATATATAGAATACTATATTCTACCCGATTGATTATGGACTTTTATTCTAGTTTGGTTCACTAGAGCCATCAAGTGAACCAAAAGGTCAAACCCTAGGGGTGCAAGAAATAATATTTAAATATAACTATTATATTTAAACCCGAGCTCCATTACAAACGGGTCTTCAAGCGCCTCATTCTCGATCTCCAATTTTTAAAATTAATTCTAACTATTCCTATTACAAAACTATTTAAAATAAATAGAAACCTTGATCGCTAGCCAAGGGAAAGTACATAGAGGGAGATAGAATTTACATTCTTAAAAATTAGAGAAGACGAGGTACGCAGACCCCATTTAATAAAAAACCCATACATTCATGCATCCAACTAAAATAAAATCCAATCATATTGGTCAATAAATTCCATAATCAATCCCATTTATTATCATACACATCATCATACGATCAATAAATAACATTAATCTCATGAATAATAAACATTTAATATATATTGATATATCATATCATTTAATGGGCAAATTTAGTTAGTATAAAATTTAATTTTGAATCAAAATAAACTCCTTTATTTTAATCCAAATTTAAATCAAAATAAAACTATTTTATTTTAATTTATTCAATTTTGAATAAAATAAACTATTTTATTTTAATCAAAATCATTAATCAAAATAAACTCCTTTATTTTAATTAATTATGAATCCAATTCCATATAATAAAAAAAATTAATTAAAGGAAACACTTGATTTTCTTTCCTATTTACAAATAAACTCTTTTATTTTGAATAATATGAAATCTTATTTCATATCTAAATAAACTCCTTTATTTAAGGAAATTAGGATTCTCTTTCCTATTCACAAATAAACTCCTTTATTTTGAATAATATAAAATCTTATTTTATATCTAAATAAACTCCTTTATTTAAGGAAATTAGGATTCTCTTTCCTATTCACAAATAAACTCCTTTATTTTGAATAATATGAAATCTTATTTCATATTTAAATAAACTCCTTTATTTAAGGAAAATAGAATCCAATTTTAACTCCAATTAGTTATCATGGAATCCAATTTCAACTCTAATTAGTTAGCATGAAATTTAATTTGAAATTAAAATAAACTTTATATTTTAATATTAAAATAAACCTTTTATTTTAAAATTAAAATAAACTTTTATTTTAATTATATAATAATTAAGAATAATATTATATATATATATATATATATATATATACTAATATATATATATATATATATATATATATATATACTATATATATATATATATATATATATAATATAGTAATATATTATATATATATAATATGAGAGAGATCGCTTCTTTTAATTCCGCATCATCAAAGATCATGTAACCCACTTTGTTCCTTTTTAAAAAATGACCCATGCATCCTTTTTTTTAAAAAAAGAAAGACTAAGAATATCTATCACTATTTCAAGGTAATATCTATCACTAATGAAACAAACTATACAAACATTCCTTTTAATTTCGTGCTTGTCTTCCTTTTTTTTTTTTTTTAATAAATTTTATACAATAAAATTATGCCCAAAAAAAAATTGTTCTAAACACATATCAATATACATATCAAATTTGAACAATTAATAATTCGATAAAGGTTCGCTCGATGCCACCGTTAGGTTTGTAATATTCATAACGCAATCAAAATTGCAAAATTAAGCTGAGCGAGTAAAATCGTAGTTTTAAAATTTTACAAACCATAAACCCGGATCACCCTTTATGCACAATTATTAATTAAACGAAGAATAAGAAATTATGAAATCATACCCTTGTAGAAACGAGCTTCTCGTGTACGAAGTTCACCTCCTACTTCTCCACGATCTCCTCAATCTCCGTAGATTCCTCCCTTCGATCAATGTAAGCCATCCAAGTGTATGGCCTCTCAGAGGTGATCCACCAAGGAAAAAATTTTTTCAAGAAGAAGGGTATTAGCTCAACCCTAGTTTTCATCTCTATAGAAAATGCGACTCTCCAACTAATTGGAATTATTACGTAGTTGTAAAAGTCAACCACCACCCCACCCATAATAAGACTCCTTTTATTTATAGATGTGGGCAACCCACCTTAACAATTAAGGAATTAGGTTTTATTTAATTAATTAAATTCTTTTAATTAATTAAGCTCCCTAATCTTATTAGGGATAATTAATTAAACTCCTTTAACTAATTTTCCTTCCTAATCCAATTATGAATAAATGAGAGTACTTATATTAAATTAATTCCTAAACTCTTTAGAAATTAAAATAATAATAATTGTAATAATATTAATAAGACTCCTCTTATTAATTTATATTTAATATTTCTAAAATATTAAATAATAAATATTAAGCTATTTAATTTATTCTATCACCATAGATTAAATTAAATATACTTAACATATTATTACGATTATGCCATTAACTTCTTAAATAATTATTCTTCCTTTTATGGTGTGACCTTTAGGTTCTCCATATTAAACCTAATAGAATAAATCAATTAGAATAATTCTAATCTTATTTAAATAAATAAATTAAACAATTAATTTATTTAAATAAATAATATTTATTCTACAATAGGATAAGCTCTCCCTAACGATCAACGACTTTCCAAATAATATAGATTTCAACATTAATCATTAAAGAACCTTTGAGTAAATAGTTACTGCACAATTCAATCCTTCCACCATACAATGTCCCAATTAAATATAAGACATGGAATTATCACCAAGTCTTATTTTATTTAATTATATGTATTTCAACTCTTAAATGCACAACTCCAAATAATGCAAATTAGAAACTCCTTTCTAATTTCATTCTCGCTTCAACCAAGGACTCATCGGGTTGTCATTTATCGAATCACATAGACATTTCTCTTTTTATTAGAAGTGGTAGATTCTTTATCGATCATACATTATCTCTACGTACAACTTATTATACCCAAGCATACCTTTTGATATACCCTAAGGGTCTTAAGGAATAAGTCAAAGTATAACTCATCATACACAAGATACTATGATGATCTCAAGTCCAAGGATTACTTGACTACTATCACTACAGAAATTCCTATCGACAGCAAATAAAACTCCATTAGGTATTCCTTAGCGAGCCAATGCTCAAAGGAACTTATTCTCTAATAAGCACCTACATACTTGCTTTAGTGTTCCACACAAATGATCATGAGATCAATCATCCTCATCCAACGAGCAAGCAACGATGTATCAATCTATCCTGATTCACTAATCCCCAATTTAGTAATCCAATGATTAGGAACTATTTTAGTTTTAAGCTTTCTAAGAATTTAGATCTCATTAGAATGATCATCATCATTATTCTAAAAGCATTACTTAAAACTATGGGTTTATCACATATTATAAAAACAAAGATCATGTAGATAATTAAAAGCCTTTAATAAATTAATACTTTTTATTAATAAATGAATAAGATTGTTACAAAAAGTATATGCTTTATCATCAAATATGATCGGCTTGGGTATGCATATTACTTTCAATTTCAACTTTTTGCAGAAATCTTCAAATCGATTTTAAAAAAAACCATGTAGAAATTGAAAATACAAAACACCAAATCCTTATATACATGTGATATATATATATACACTACATACCTTAAACAGAAGTTGAAAATATTCAAAGCGTTAAGCATCTGAATCGAAGCACCCAAACAAATAATACTTGGACTATTAATTTTTCAAAGGGTAAACAACAAATTGTCAAAAGATTAACGCTAAAACAAGGTTGATCAAGAAGGAAGAAATTTAATTTACCAGAAATTTAAAGATTTAATAGAAATTTTTAAGTTTTTACCTTATAGAAATTTGAAATCTTGCAAACTGAGTTGAAAATTATGAAAATAGTGGGTCATCCCTTCATCTCGAAAGAGTTAATCTTCTCTTAAGCTTGCACGAGACTCTTCCTCTTTTCCCTTCTGCGACTCTTCCTCGTTTGCCTTATGTGTTCCTCTTTTCCTTCAAAGGTGCCCGAGGTTTTCTCAAACCGGATAAAATAATTAAAATAATCTCACCACATATAATAATTAAAAACAGATCTAATCTATTGGAGAGCGCCCATCCCTCAAATAGTGTTATTTGAGGATCCCTCAACTGAAGGACTATATATATATATATATATATATATATATATATATATATATATATATATATATACGGAAAATAAAGCGAATGATAGAAAAAAACGAGATGAAAGTTTTTCCATGAGTTTCGAGGTCAAATCACTGTTTTTCTCGACTCCTGCTTCAAATCGCGTGTTTTTCACTGATCTGTTTTTTTTGGTCTATTTTAGATCCCCTCAGATATATATATATATATATATATATATATATATATATATATATATATATATATATATAGTTTGTTTTCCTTTTTATATTACAGAGAAAAAACAACAAAGAGAGATCAGATTAGAAAGAAGATCAATCACTAGAAACAAAAAATAAGAGTCCGGTGAAAGGTGAGAAATAGAGGATTTGGATTGGAGTGATGGGAGGGAGCAGCATATTTGGAGATTCACTAATTTCGTCTCCAAAGGTGGACGTGATCGTTGATATGGGCAACCCTTTCCTCAATCACACCGTTGATGCTTTCTTGAAGATCGGCTCTGTATATGCAATTAATTAATAATTCTTTCTCAGTTTCTTTTTAAATTTAATTAGTACTCATTTGATAATTTAGCACTAATGGATTTATTTTTATTTCTTCCTTTCTCAGGTATCTGCCGCCAAAACAGCTGCCGAGGAAACTTATAATACTTTCAAACGAGGTTTCACCATTATGCTTAAATATTAATTAAATCCACAACACTTTTGATTATTTCCACAACAAAAATGTGTGTAGATGTATAACGACGGTGAAAATTGTAGTTATAGGATCTATAGCGACACTTTTGTTGCGAAAATAACATTTTGTGCGGATTTAACCGTTCCCTATTAATTAATACTCCATCAGTTTTTGGACTAGGATCCTCTCTATTTCAAATAAAATTCAGTTTTTGGACTAGGATAATCTCTATTTCAAATAAAATGGAGAGTTTCTGTTATTTGTATATTCTCCATCATCATCTCTCCCATCTGCATGGTGTGAGATGAAGATTCTCTAATTCATTTGAAATGGAAAGGATTATAATTCTCGATTCTTATATAATTTTTTGAAACGACAACTTTTAATGATTATTTTATATTAACACATATGTATCCCACCTTTAATATTAGTGAAGAATTTTGTAGGACTTGTGTAATGGTAGATATGATAGTAAAACACATTACAAACATTATGTAATCTTATAGTAATGAAATAAAAATAAAAATAAAAAGGTATCTAGCTGTAATTTTTGAAATGAACTAAGAAAATGTATTTTAATTTTAAAAAGAGAGAGAGAGTATATACATAAATGGATGCAAACAGATGTATATGACATTATTAAAACTTGGGGTCGGGGATGTATAATTGGGCATTTAAAAAATAATAGTTGGACAAAATTAGAATACTAGGCTTTTCACTGGTGATTCAAAATTGTTACTCCCAAAGGCACAAAGAGATCTAGAATGGGGTTGAATAAATCTTGTAAAAACTTTTGGTTTACAGAATTATATCAATGTTCAATTAAACAAGTTAATTTATTGATTATGCCTAGAGGAATTATGTTTTGAAAAACCCCTTCAAAGATTAATAAGAAATTACAGTTCTAAATTTAATGTAAGAAAGTGTAGACAAGTCACAGGGATAAACCGGAGAGAGACTTAAATGCAAAACGTAGAGACACATGAATGCAAAGTGTAGAGTGCAAAAAGTAAATGTTGTAAAGTAAAATGACAGAGATTTTTAAGAGGTTCGGAGCACAAAAGTCTCTAGTCCTCTTTTCTACTCCGAGAGTAGGAATTTTCCACTAAGAATGATAATCACTCATAATGCAGTTCACTAAGAACTGATTTACAACTGATTCACTAAGAATCCTTCAAGTCACACAAACTTGGAATATACATGTACAGATCACTAAGATCGAATTACACAAAAACTAAAAGATTTGAGCAGTTCCTAAGTAACGTTAAGCTTTCTGATCACAAGATTTAACATCAATTGAGATTTCTAAATTGAGTAGACTATGAGCTCAGACAAGCAGTACTTCGACTTGATTAATTTTTATCTTTGTATTTTTGTTTGTTTGAGACTGCTCGCCTTTTATAGATTCACCTTGGGATCTTCCCGTTATCATTTGACCGTTAATCTATTCTGTCTTCGACACCTGTCAATATCTAATTATCTTCAGGGTTGAATGTTTGATGTTATGTCTTGAGGAAGTGTCCTTAATTACTTTTTATGGAATTTGGTTTTGCAGGTAATATTTCACATCAACAATTTGAGCACTCGGTGAGTTTTCCTTGATCAAATTCTGTTATTTACTTTTTCAATACAGTAGTTCTCTGGGTGTATGAATGTGTGTACTTTTCTGTCCTTATTCTGCAGCATATCAAGAGTGTTATGTTAACATGTGAGTTGTATGCGTTCTATAACAGTTGGCAAGTGTGAACATGAAGGCTTAATATACAACATTAGACGTTACACTGAATATCTTAAGCTTTTGAGCCAAGTTGGGTTCAAAACTATATCAAGGGTTCCATTATGTACTCCCCAGGCTCCCAAATAATGCGCAGGCCCAACTTGTTTATAGTAATTGCTCATGTACTTAAGCCTTAGCTTGTGGATAAAGAGTATATGTTCACATTCAAGGGGGAGTAATTTGATATTGGTGTTGGAACTTACATGTGAAGGGCTTAAACACCTTAACCCTCGCCTATATGTGACGGGCGGTAATTTTGGTACAATTGTCAAGTTCGAATTTCAATCGCTTGAATGGACACCAACGACACCTTGACCCCTCACTTATATTGAAGCGTAATCTCTGCATACAATCGATTTATTGATGCTAGAAAGACGCCACACACAACTATGAATTGTTGTATGATAAGTCAAATTGAATCTCAAAGAAATAACTAAGAAAAAATACTTAGAAATTCTTCAAAGAACCAAAAGTAGAGAATAACCTCAAAAATATATCAATAATGAATAATGTATATTGTATTTGATTACATTAACTTAGACCTCTATTTATACTACTCAAAACAATCCAAATCCTAATAACAATAGAACAAATTATTCTAATCCTAATAGGAATTACAAACCATAACCCTAATTTATAAGTAGAAATCAATTTGAAAAGAAATTCCTATTTCTATAAAACAATATAAACCTTATTTAGAATATAAATCTAAACCGAAAGAAATCCTAATTATAATAGAATTTGATAAGTATCTCGAAAATAAATCCTCAAAAATTAGGCCAATAGAATATGCCTAATATTTTAGGAAACAAAATTTTTCCTAAAATCCCAAAATCCTCGCCACGTTAGATCTTTTCATCATGTGAAACTTGCTTTCTTTCTTTGCATGTAATCTGATTATGTAAAGTTATAAAGACCCATATAATACTAGCTACACGTGAATAACTTCGTCGATCAGATTGTATCATTCCTCCTCTTTAAAAGGATTTGTCCTCAAATCGCCCATCGCCTTCTCAAAATGATTCAACCACAAAATTGTTCCTACATAAAACAAACTAAGTTAGTAGCATCAAACCAATCATAATGCCAAAACTCAACTCAAGAAATGACATATATAAGCAACAAAAAAAACTCCAACTCCCGCTAATAACATAACAATGCCCGACTTCTCTCCCGAATTGACAATTTGTAGACCGCTTAATCCCGAACACTAATTATATATATAAACTAATCTACTATCTACTAAAATAATCATGAATGCAAAGTAAGAAAGAATATGAAAAGTCTTATATCCTCCTCGGATCAAAAATCGTCACGCAAAAACTCTTCATGTGGTAGATTCTCCCAAATGACGAATTCCTCGATCAAAATTCAATATAATGATCTCAATCCTTCGCAGAAACACATTCGTTCGAACGCACTGGATCAAATATCAATACTTGAAATTTGTCATATTTCTCACGCAAACTCTCTTTAATTCTCGGATTAAACACAAAATGTAACAAATCAATAAGTTCCTTTTGTCTAATCACAAAGAAATTAAATAAACCAAAATCATATGCATAGTCTACTAAAACAATATTCAAAACACTTCCTCCCGTAGATGTCTTATGCATTGAATCGGGATGAACTACAGATCCATGCTTCCCTCGATGAATATGATCCTATCACGAATCATCAAGCAAAACACAACCAACCTCCCTCATTCCATCGACATTAATACAATAAAGAACAAATAATGTTATCAATGGAGTAAAATGTCACAATCATAAGTTGAAAATTCAATAGCATATCGACGATGATCACAAACAAACTCTACACATGCTAAAGAATTTCCCAAAATGTTGACAAAAATCTAATATCATCAAAAGAGAGAATAACAAATTTTCCCATGAAAAATGCAAAATATAATTCAACAATTCCATGGAAGTATGCAATGCCTTAGCTAATCCAAGTGAACTAACTACACATGCAAATAACTCATCTCTCAAACCATCTTGATGATAAACATTTCTTGAATCAGAACCATATGATAACAAATCATGCAATGAAGATTGCTCCAACGAAACAACATGATTACTACCATTGTTAACTAACGACAATTCATGTAAAGATTGACTAGCATGAAACCCTAAGTCAATATTTGGATAACAAAACCTAGAATTAATTTCATGCAAGTAAACACATCGAAAACGAGAATATATATCATGATCATAAACTAATTCAACATAAATCAAATATCCTCCATAGTTTATGATAAAAATGATTCTACCATCAAAATAGCTAACAACAAATTTTCCAATAGAAGCATGCAAAACATGTTTTAAATAACTCATGAAAACACTAGATGCATTAGTTAATCTAATGTAAATAACTAACCACCTATATAACTCACATGCTAAAACAATTTTCCATTTATCACAATCTCTCGTATAAATTGATTAGGCATCAGATCATTATCACATGTAGATAAAACACAAGTACTATGCAATTTATCAAGCATATTATCCAAACAAGAAAAGAATAACGATACTTGTTTACCAATTCAAAATCGATTTAACAAACTCGTTGTCCCATCCTCCTTAGATACTATGATCTCATAATCAACACATGAACTCATGTCTTCTCTCACGATACCCACTTTCACCAACTCTCCAACCCGCCTTTGGTAACTTCGTTGTCTCCTGAATATTATCACCGATCGGTGCGGAATGATAGTACGGGTATTTCATCAACAACTCGCACAAGAGACAAAACAAAACTAGACAAAGAAGAATCATTAGTGTTAGTATTCAAAAGCGCCCGCCTTATGCAATGTATACCATCGGCTTTTTTCAAAATATAACTCACTTTTCAACTCACTATCTTTTTTCATGGTCACATATTTCTTCTCTCTCTTCTTTATGCTCACCCTCTCGCTTGTTTTTTTTTTTCTCGCTTATCAAGGTCACTCTTTTCATTCTCTTTTTTTCTCTCTCTCTTTTTTTTCATTCTCACTCTTTTTAATTTTTTCTTTTACATTATCAATCTTTTGAACAATTTTTTTTTGTCGATCTTTTCCACATGTATTTCATTTTACAAACTCATCTTCTTGATTACTTTCTTTCTGGATGTTCACCATCTTGCTTTAGATCATGGATTTCATCTTGAACACTCGAACCCAATAACTCTCCTCGACCGTATATTCTATAATTTCTTCCACCTCCCCCGTTGATCTTGTTTTTTTTTTAGCCTTTAGAAGTATATTGTAATCGCATCCAAAAATCTTCCTTGTTTACTTGTTGTGCGAACCTCCTATTATTGTTTCACCGTAAATCGCCTTGAAGGTTGCTCTAATTGTCTTTGAGATGTATACTCCTCCCTCCCCATCATGTCTTTGATCGGGTGCAAACCGCTTTCACATCATTGTTTTAATTTCGCCCATGTCTCGAATCTGACGCCTCCCATGTTTTTGTTTGATAAGTCGCCACCATATAATTGTATGATCGGAGAACTCTTGAATTGCCTCGTCGACCTTCCTCCTCCTCCTGAGTAATCATGATAGTCAAATTCTCGCCCATTTTCTCTCCCATCTCGAGATATGCCTCAGATCAATATTGCCTTGAAAGTATTCCTTTGAGACCCATAAGAACTTTCATAATTGTAGAAGCTATACATGTTTGTCAGAAACAAAGGTTAGTAGATAAAAATTTTCTCACACACACTCACTTACGTGTTTCGCTTTCAAATAATGATGAATCACTCGTGTATCGCTTCAAATTTGGCTTTTACCTCTAATAATCTTACACTCTTGCCTTTTACCTCAAATATTCTCTCTAATAGGTTCTTATTGAATTCCCTAGCAAAATTCTTGGTTTTACTAATCAATTCAAAATTATTTATCACGAAACAAAATTATAGATGGTGTAACTATTAGAATATCACAAAATCACCGATCGATTGTCTTGTACTCCTCTTATACGCTACGATTTGTAAATTATAGCTCGCTTTGTAATTAATGATGATGGAACCAGTATGAACTCTTGGTTGAATTTGATGATTTGATGGTGTGCTACAAATCAAGGTTAGCACAATAGAATATGAATTTTTTCTTTTCCTTTTTTCTTTTTTTTTTTTTTTTGCTCTTTTTTTTTTTTTTTTTTTTTTTTTACAATATATATTTTACGTAAAATTAAAGATAAGTAACTTGCTAGAAAGGCTTAGCTCGATACCAAATGATAGACTCCACTACGACGCTTGCGTGAGGTGGTCGTCACCCCGATCGTTTCTAAGACAATTGTTGGGTGAATTAACTGCAACACCTTAACCCCTCGCCTATATGTAGAGCGGTAATTTTGGTACAATTGTCATGTTCGAATTCTCAAGGTTGAATGGACACCAACGACACCTTGACCCCTCGCTTATATTGAAGCGGTAATCTCGATAATCGATCGACGATTGATGCGGAGAGACGCCACACACAACTATGAATTGTCAGATGATAAGTCAAATTGAATCTCAAAGAAATAACTAAGAAAATACTTAGAAATTCTTCAAAGAACCAAAAGTAGAGAATAACCTCAAAAATATATCAATAATGAATAATGTATATTGTATTTGATTACATTAACTTAGACCTCTATTTATACTACTCAAAACAATCCAAATCCTAATAACAATAGAACAAATTATTCTAATCCTAATAGGAATTACAAACCATAACCCTAATTTCTAAGTAGAAATCAATTTGGAAAAGAAATTCCTATTTCTATAAAACAATAGAAACCTTATTTAGAATGTAAATCTAAACCTGGAAAGAAATCCTAATTATAATAGAATTTGATAAGTATCTCGAAAATAAATCCCTAAAAATTAGGCCAATAGAATATGCCTAATATTTTAGGAAACAAAATCTTTTCCTAAAATCCCAAAAATCCTTGCCATCGTTAGGATCTTTTGTCACGCTGAAACTTGCTTTCTTTCTTCGTATGTAATCTGATTATGTAAAGTTATAAAGACCCACATAATACTAGCTACATGTGAATAACTTGCTGATCAGGATTGTATCACGTTGGTTGAATGGTTAAGTCCAAATTTTTGGTCTGAATGGCTGAATGGTTGGCTGAATGAAGTAAAAAAATTAAAAATAATAAAAAAAATATTAACTATTATATTACGTAATATTAAATAAATTTACAACAACTTTGAATTTTTTCAGAGGGGTAAAATATTAAAAATATGTCATTCAGATCTTTAAGATATGTCAGTTATCAAACAGTTTTTTTCATTCAAATTCAACTCATTCAGATTCAGATTCAGATTCATTCAATTTTTATCAAACACCCCCTTAGTTATGAGAGCAAAAAAAAAATGAGTTGACTTTATATGCCTTTAGTCTTGGATATTTTGCAGGAATAGGCTATATAAATAGGGATTAATGGAGCTGCACAACTATGCACACTCCTAAATGTACACAGTCTACGATTGTAAAGTTAAGTCACTCTACGATCGTAGAGTAGTCACTCTACGATCTGAGGATTCACTCTACGTTTCTACGGTAGTAAAGTGACTACTCTACAATCAGTCAGTGGTTACTCTACAATCATAAACTGTATACATTTGGAACTTGCACAACTGTGTACCTCCGTTTTTTACATATAAATACTTGTTTGCTTAGAAAATCAAGCAGCATCAGAGGACAAGTCTAACAGGGTTAGTTTATGTTGCAGCTAAAGAAAATGTGTAAAGAAGGCGCTTATTGGGGTAAGAGGTGTCATTCATTATGTATATATCTACTGAGATATAAGAGATTGTCTCTAGTACTTAAGAGGTGTTTGTTTAGAACTGAATAGAAATTTAAATTTGAATTCATTTGAATCGGTCGGTCACGTTTGTTTTTGGTGCAGAATGGTGAATCGATAAGATAGACGAGCTGAATGGCTAAGTCAAATTTTTTGAGCTGAATGGCTGAATGAACAGCTGAATGAAGTAAAAAAATTTAAAATTTTAAAATTTTTTTAAAAAAATATTAACTATTATATGAAGTAATATTAAATAAATTTACAACAATTTTGAATTTTTTTAGAGGGGATAAAATAATAAAGTTTTGTCATTCAGATGTTTGAGACATGTCAATTATCAAACAGCTTTTTTCATTCAGATTCAGATTCAACTCATTCAGATTCAGATTCAGATTTATTCAGTTTTTATCAAACACCCCCTTAGTTTCTCTTATAATTTGTTGCTTCTTTAATTTTGTGTAAAAATTCTGAAAGTTTTTTAACCACTTAAACAGGAACAATAGCTGGGGTATATGCTGGAATGGATTATGGAGTGGAGAAGTTCCGTGGCACCAGAGACTGGGTAAATTCTTGATGTGCATTTTCTGATATCCTTCATATTTAATTTGAACCTCCTTATGTTTGAGCTCAAGCAATCTCAGTTAAAGGGTCTATAGATATTGCTGCTGATGCTAAATTATACCATTTTTCTGGTATATTATTTTTGTATCAAAATGTAAAATACTGCCCTGTGTTTGCGGCCATACAATGTTTTCGTCCTTGAGTTTGACTAGTTAGCAAATCTCTCCCTCAAAGTACAATTAATAATGCAAAACATGTATATTTTCTATAACTTGCTATTTTTGCATAAAGCCTACTCTTCAAAATGCCCCAGGTCCACTTTCTGGACCAGTCTATCAAATAAGCTTAAAAGTTGTTCTGTGCGGTTGTCTTATTATCTTAATTTTTGTTTCTGGATAGTCAAATTGTCTGTTTATGGTGTGCCATGAATGATTAACATTGCCCAAACATTCATTTTTCTTAAATTTTAAAGCATCAGTAACTTATCTGCTGCTGCTGCGGTCATTCTTCCCTTGTGTTGCAGAAGAATGCAATAGTTGGCGGAGCATTAACCGGGGCTCTGATATATGCAGCCAGTAACAACAACAGGGACAAAATTGTAATGGATGCCATCACAGGAGGGGCTGTTGCAACTGCTGCAGACAGGGGCGAAACTAGCATAGGGCTGGAGGGGGCCACGGCCCCCCCAAGGTTTGAAAAATTTATAAGGTCCACCCCAAGGTTGGAAAAATTAAATTTATTATAATTCTAAGTTTGTATAATTGGAGCATAATATTGTATATGTGTTATTCCAATTAAATGATACATTTTATCCAGGTAACCAACTTAAACCCTTATTTTTTTTTTTTTTTTCTTTGTTTATTTTATGAAACTTGATATTTTACTTTTTAAAAGTTTAACGAGTGATCATATTCAATTTGTTTTCCGGTAACCAACTAAAACCTTACTTATTTGATTGTAAGTTTATGAAAATTTTATTATTAAAAAGTTCAATAAATGGTCCAATAATATTGGTTAAGTCATTCTTGTAGTGTAGTTAATTGAATTTTTTATTTTTTGTTTAATTAGAATCATGGGAAAATCACATATTATTGATTCATTTTTCAAGAGAAAGCAATCAAATCATGTTGACATATCTATGCTTACCCCTGAGCCTAATGTTAAAACATCTCCTTACTTACTTAGAACAAGAACAACGTGAATTGAAGGTAAAGAATGACATATTAATTATTTGGAATGTGATCCTAGAAAACGTATCAAAATATGGAAATGTTGTGGTGTGATTGAAGTTCTTTTCTGAATATATATTATGTTGTTAAAAAAAAATTTGGCCCCTGGCTGCAGAGTTCCTAAACTATCTCGCGTAAACAGAAGAAAAAAAAACAATAACAAAACTTTCACCTCAGTTCTTTGCCGATTATGATGAAATATTAATACATTTGTTTCTTTCATGTTCTGTTTAAATTGTCAAGTTGTAGGCATTCACTTTAATTTGATTACCAACTTTTTCAAAGTGCCTATGCTACTACTATTGAATATTGAACTGAAACTTAAATTAATAATGATTTTACAACTGTACATTCATGTTTACGATGCATTAATATCAGTAAGTAAAATTTTAACACAGAATATTCAAATTAAAAATGCAAAAAGCAAAAGAACTAGAAGTTGGAGCAGCTTCAGATCTGCCAGGTTCATATTGTCACAACAAGAACAGAGTGTCCCCTTAACCTCAGCTTCTTGGTAGGTTTTACCAGCATCAGCACAAAGAATAAAAACTTGCTGGATTCTTGCTACACCAGCCAGAACAATATCAGTTCCTTGAGATTTTAGATAGCATGAACAATTTCTTTGGCAGAATACAGAATGAATTTCTTTGGCAGGATACAGTACAATTTGAACATGTTTTTCTTTGGCGCGATATGCAACCAATTTCTTTAGCAGGATACAGAACAATTTGATTCTATCAGGCTGTTAGCATCTTCAAATGCAAAGCTCTAGAGACAAAATAGACTGACCAGTGAGAAGTAGCGTCGGAAAAAGAATACAACATTTAATCATCTGTCACGAGCAGGAGAGAAAATTTAAACTAGGTCCGAAACTGCTCAATAAGCTTCAACAGGCTATAGGTTTCAGAATCTGGCCTAGCCCCTCCTAAGATCGTTCTTCTCAGAAGATTTTTATCATAGATCTTGGCTTTGACATATGCCTTAATCAATGTATTGTAAACAAAAGTATACCTGGTATAATTTGCATTCTTTAGTTCTTCAAACAACGTCTCAGCATTCTCCACATCACCCTTTTCTGCAAATATTTCAATCATCGAATATGTGGTCTCCAGCCATGGGGTTGATCTCCTGATTGTGGTGCTTGTCGTGAGATCCATCCCCAACTCCAGAGTTTTAAGAGCTTCCTTCACTAATCCCGCTTTCAAGCAACCAAGAGCAAGATGTTGATAAGTTATGGCATTTGGTTTGCATCCGATTTTCTCTATTTCTCTGTTCAGTCCAGTTGCTTTACTAATGAACCCGTGTTTGCAGTAAACAGATATCAGTGAATTGAACTGCTCAGTGGACTTCAACCCTTTATTTGATTTCATTTCGAGCCAAAGCTCTTCAGATCGACTTAGCTCTCCAATCTTACCAAATGCTTCAATCGCCAGCACAAAACTCTTTGACGTAACATGAGGAAGTTTTTGCACAGCACCCCAAATTCTTTCTAGCTCTTTCCGCTTCCCCAAGTAACCATACAGTATAACAAGGATGTCTAACGTTGACCAATTATTTCCTGTCATGCTCTTCTCCACAGCTTCAACATAAGCCTCACAGACAGTGTACAACCTTGCTACAGCATGTGCAGTCGCCAATATACAGTAAGAAATCTCGTTGGGTTCAACTTTTGCTCTCTTCATATCTCCATAAACCTTTACCAACCCTTCGATATTGTGTTGGTTAGCTTCTATTTTCAACAGAATGTTGTAGGTGGAGACATGTGGAGCCACTTTATCAGCTTTCATCTGCATGAGAATTTTTGGAATGGCTTTCTTGCGTTTAGGGGAGGAATGGAGAATAATGAGCCGATTGAAAATTAAGTGTGAGATAGGATGACCAAGTTCCCTCATTTTTCTCATGTAAGCAAGTGAAAGTGTTATCTTGCCCTTATCCAAGCACGCGATTACAAGATTGTTGTAAAGCAACTCAGTTTGGAACTCAGATGGGACACAAGAAAATAGTCTCTCACCTTGTGAAACCCCGTGAAGCTTAGTAGTGAATTCCAATAGATAGGAGTAGTCTAGTTGCTTTGGCCTGTAGGGTCTTTCCCTAATTACCCATTCCATCACCTGTTGATAAAATACCCAAGCTCAATTTCAATAGAAATCAATATTCTTCTTTCTTCATGCTAGCAATTCAACTAGAAAACTGAGCATTCTTGTTATTCCTTGTAAAATAAAACATAATTATTTAAATCCTTAGCTTAACGTGTACTAGAAAGATATAATGCTTTTCCTTTTCCATAGGCTACATTTTAAAAAAAAAATGATGAATAGGATAAAGATTATTTGTACAAATTGAACACCATTTGGGACTATTTTATTTCATGATTAGTTCGTTGTTTAACCCTATGAACTATTTGTTATCATTTATAAGGTCATTTGATACTTCAAAAGGGATTATATAATAGCACTTCTCCGAAGAGCCCGTTGCGCATTGCTTTTGTTTGACCGGCCTATCTTCTTTCTATAAGCAAGCTCCCTCCTAAAGTCCAGTCCCTAGACGGCTCTCGGTACTTGATGTTGGGGGATTAGGCGGCAGTTGAAAGAGCTGCTCGAAAGCTTGACGAACATGCAAAAAGCCTATCAATTCTCTTTTTTTTTAGTATAAGGGCTTTTCCCTTACTAGTCAAGTGGTAAGGTAGGGCGCTATTCGATAAATAAATTAGACTTTAGGAAGGAGGTTCAGGTAGCTCAGCAGGTTAGAGCAAAAGACTAAAAATTCTTGTGTCAGTGATTCGAATCCACTTCTAAGCGGGCGAAGGGTCCAAAGGCCGGGAGCGAGCCGGATTTGAAAATGAAAGTGAAAGAGTAAAAAAATGTGAGCGCTCTTGCGCTATACCTGAGATTATAACCCATCATCAAATAGCCTTAGAATTGACAAAACATAGTCCATGAGATTATACAATGAACTAATCATTGGATAAAATAGTATTATGTAGTTTGTATAAGAACAACTTAAAAGTTAAAAAGGTGGTAACTTTTCAGCTGGAACAACATTTTTACCTATTAACCCATTTCACATTTTCTCTCAGACATATTAACAAACATATTGCAAGCAAAAAATAACAAGCAATATCATTAAAGTTAGATAGACCTCGAGGGCAATTTTGTTGGATTTACGCTTGCGCAATCGATTGATAGTATGGAAAATATCGCCTCTATGAATCGGGAAGCCGTCGCCCATCCAGCTTTGAAAAGCAGAGCCAACAGACTCTCCCTTTGGAAGCCCTTCAATTCTCAAACACAAGCTCTTGGGCTCTCCTTTTTCTTCCTCGGCGGAACATTCCTCACATGAGTTATCAGCTGCTTGTGTACAGAAGTTGAAATTAGATTGAATTGGGTGGGTAGTCCAATGAATGGAAAGTGTTCGACGAATTGCTTGAAAGAACTTCCGTTCATTGAGTACCAGCTGCTGCCCCATTTTAAATTTTTGAGTTTGTTTCGGGGCCTAAACATGTCAAACTGAGTGCTTGGGTGTATGTGTGCCCCCAGTGGCCCAGTTACGTTTAGACTCTCCTACCAAACTATAAACTATGATTGGGGCATTTTATGTTTACTACTTGGTCCTAATTTAAAGGACCCTCCTTCTTTTGGATGTTTAGACCAACCTTCCTTAACTTGTAGCGGATATAGAAGGTATAAACCAGAATCTTATCCACCAAATATACCTGTTTGATTTATTTATTATAATTTATTTTATTTTTATGTTAACAATATTAATTAAATTTTTATTAAAAATAACATTTTACTAATTTCAAAATAAGTTTAAATTCGCTAAAAAGAGAAGAAATCTTCCTATTTAACACAATAATAAATCATAAGATTAGCATTCACCATAACATGTCTTCAAAAATAAAAATAAAACAAATAAGTTTAACTAGCATTCTACATGCATATAAGCTTGTCATTTTTCTTCTTTCAAGTCTCCCTCACTCCTTGATATCAACCGAGTGGGGTGACCGGGTGAGTCATTTTCTTACTTTGATTAAGTGAGTGGGTTGCCTCTTTTCATATATATATATATATATATATATATATATATATATATATATATACACACACACACACTGGTTCGGATCAAGTTTCACCTTTATCTACACATACATTCATTCCCCTTTTTACCATTTGAATCGACGACGATTCGATCCGTCGTTATATATGTAACCGTCAAATCTTTAGCTTTTTAGCGACGAGACATACATATATGACAGATCGAAGAACATGTAGCGACCTTAATCAAATCATAGCCCCGTATCCGTCGCTAAAAAGGTGAGCAAGGTATATTATATAGATAGTCCGGATCTTAATCATTTTTATCCATTCACTTTAAAATTCACCCCTTTAGCGACGGATTGACGATTTGCCTTCATTATACAATCAGTTGTCATATATACTTTTAGCGACGGACTGACATATAACGTCGCTAAAAGTATAGATTTATGATTGTATGACCGAACTGGCCACCGTCCGCCGCTAAAAAGCTCAAAGTGAGTTGGATAAGGTGAGTTTAAGATCCTAGACTCGCTATATATATATATATATATATATATATATATATACACACGATCGGTCCGGAGTCCAGATTTTGTTAAAATCTGGAATTTTTTTATTTTTTTTTAAAAACAACTAAAAAAGTCCGTACATACATGTTTTGTTATATGTATCCAAATCACACCCAAAACACTGTATTATGGAAAAATTTCAATTCCATAAAATATTAAACTTTTTTTAGTTGTTTTAAAAAAAAAGCAAAAAAAAAAAAAACTCGGACGGTACTAAAATCCGGGAGTCCGGACTGGAACCGAACTCTATATACATATATATGTGTGTGTGTGTGTGTGTGTGTGTGTGTGTGTGTATGACTTGTTTCATAGCATATGTTAATTTACAGAGCTGCGACTAAAGAAATTTTTTTTGTTGGACACATGTAGGAGTTGTTATCGGAAAAAAATGTCTAAAATACCCTCACTTTAAATAGTCTTTTGTTGGTCGCAACTCTTAGTAGGGCCAGAGTGTGAGACCCCGAATTTTATGAAATAAAAGTATTTAAATTTTTTTTCTATTTTGGTAAATAGCACGGTATTGATTATTAATGCTTATGTGATAAGTCACTCAGTTTTGTTTTATTGGTATTATTAATGTAATAAAACAGAAAAAAATTTTATATAAAACAAAATACTTTTATAAAGTTATTTTATAAATAGAATATATTATATTCTATTACGCATAGTGTTGCATAGTGTTTTGCGTAGTAAAATCTTTTTATATAAAAATGTAATACTTTTATATAAAGTTATCTGCTTTTATTAGATAATAATTAGAATATATTATATTTTATTATGCATAGTGTTTGCATAGTATTTGCATAGTAAAATCTTTTATAAAGTTATTCGCTTTATTAGATTATAAATAGAATATATTATATTTTATTTAAAAGATTTTGCTTTAAATATGGATAGTCAGATTAAAAGTAAATCAATCTGAACCGCTCATGAGTTAGTTACTATCGCACCATTTTTTATAAATAAGCTCATTCCTTCATTATTTCTTACGAATTCACCGAAACTCTGTAGAGAGAAACTATAGAGAGAGTTCTTTCTATAATCTTGAGTGTATTTCTTTAGAGTTTAAGAAATCTTTGAGCGTAGTCTAAGTTTTCTTCAATTATATTCCCGCCCTACCACTTTAATACTTTTCTTTTTTTAAGGTAGGGATATAATTGTCGTACTCAGTAAAGGATATTATTATTATTTATTATTCGCTGAATAACTCAGATACGCGACTACCCTATACTTGGTGAAATTCTTCTTTTATTCCATTCTTTATTATTATGTTGGAATAACCTGTTTATGCGAAGTACCACATACATGGTAAAATTCTTCTAATATTTCGTTCTTTATTATCTTGTCGCAATATCCTGTCTGTACATTTATGCCGGACCTGGTTCCATTATTTATTATTCATGTTTAATATCCTGCATGCGTGCGCGTTCTGACGGGACCCGTTCCATTATTTATTATTCTGTTGGCAATAACCTATCGGTCCAGTCTATCGCACGCATGGTGAATTCTTCTGTTATTCCATTCTTTATTATTCTGTTGGAATAACCTATCTATGTGGATTACCACATGCATGGTGAATGATCCTTCGTATTCATGTGAATAGTATTTTCATTAAAAAAGGGTTTCTGCCAGGGGTAGATTCATAATTTTTTTGACCCTCAAAAATTTTGGAAAAAATTGAAATGATAATTTAATGAGTTTTCTAGATTGTGTCCAAAAATGGCGATTTTTGGATGTATAGATTAAGAGTAATGGATTTTATAGGAAAAGACTATTTTAAAAGTAAACCCTTATAACTCCTTGTGGTTAACTCCAAAATTGGTGAAATTTTTATTGGGAGTACATGTATATAACAGGAGTATACCCTATAAATTTCGGAATTTTTGGAAAAAAGTACAATTTATGATAAATGTCTAAATATTCGGCAGTTTTATCCATATGAAAAATAGTAAATGAATTTTAAAAATTCTGAGAAAAATATATGTTCAAGATGGGACTATATTCTCGCTAAATCCCGTAAAAAAAATATTTTTGGGATCTGATTTGGTATTTTCATAAAATGAACTAGTTATGAGTAAATGAATTAAATATGTTATGTGAAATAATAAAATTGGAAAATAGGATTTTATGGCTTGAGAATCCTATATAGAGTATATGCAAATTTTGATGAGGGATTTGATCATTGATTATGAAATCTTATGAGTATGGCATTTTTGAGTGATTAAATGCAGTATTTGATAAAGTGTAAACAATTGAAATAAATTGTTTATAAGTTTAAGAAATGATTAAAATATGGTTATAATATTAATGATATTAGATTATGAGATTATTAAGTGATTGATAACATTTGGTTATTATTGAACGATGGATAAATTGTATTATAAATGTTTAATATTTATCCTTTATCTCATTTGATTCATTCTTATATCATTGTCATCATCCTCATGCTTATATTGTGTTGAAACTCATCTGTGGCCTGTAGTGCATAGATGGACTTGGTATGATTATGACCAGAAATTATTCGGTATAATCATGATCGTAATGTTACAAATGATGTGGAAAAAGTCCTCATTGGCCGTAGTGCATTGATGGACAGTTTTTGGTATGATTATGGCTATGGATTCTCTTCGGCCAAGGGTGCAAAGATGAATTGTTTTATGGCATGATCAGGACCGTTGATGAAAACACGATTATCTTTGGCCCGTAGTGCATGGATAATTTGTGGTCGTGATACTAATGAATATCCTTGGCCTGTAGTGCAGGGATGATTCGATGATGTTGATTAATTATTGAGTTGAGTCTCGGCGATGAAATATTAATTCATGGATGTGATAAAAATGAATATCTTTGGCCGTAGTGCAAAGATGATTTAATGATTACGAGCATGAATTGTGATTTGGTATAACCATGATTTTTGATGTTTCAGGTGAATATATGTGATGAAAATTATCTTCGTCCTGGGTGCGAAGAGGAATTCAGAATCACAATTATGATTATGAAGTTATTCATATGATTGTGGATGAAATTGTTGATTGATGTTACGAGGATAAAACATTATTGGTTGACTTTTTAACATAGAGAAGATAATAGACCTTATAGTCTATTCGACTCTTCTAATGGATTGCTTTCGTTCACCGCAACTATGGTTGAAAAGTTTTATCATCTACCATATGTTCTAAATCTCTAATTTATTATTGATTAAAGCTATTGATAATTTAATTATCTTTAGTCATGATAATCCTTACTGGGCTAGTTGTGCTCACCCTTCTCGCTTCACAATTCCTTTCGTGTAATAAGAGTGTTGTTTGTAAAGAGTGTTCTTACGGTCGAAGCGGGGATAACGGGGGAATAGAACAAGAGTCTCTAGTCGTGGAGGTTCTCCTTAAACAAGATAGAAAAGTGTGTTGTATTCTATACAACATTTATTAGTTATATTTGGTGAATCAAATAGGGTGAGGTGAACCCAACTTTGGAAGGGTGTTTTGCCACTATCATACAAGATGTCTAATGGCATACAACCTCGTGTTATCATAAGATGTGTTCAGGCGATCTACTTCTTTGAGTATATTTACGGAACTACCTATATGATCTTGAGTTGATTTAAAATATAATATTCACTTGGAGACAGTGGAGATAGTCATATGTCAAGAGAAGACTCACCATTGGAAAGAAGATGATAGTAATCTTCTCGTTTTTCTTTGGGGTCTATTGGGTCAACCAAGAATAATTCTGTGGCCATATGATATCTATTATAACCTAGACGCATGGCCTCCCACGTACGAAGGTTTCCTTGAGCACTTCCCAAAGATTTTAATTTTTAAAACAGTTTTTGATTATACTTTTATGTAAAGTACCATTGTAAGGTTGTGGTCGAGGCACCATGAAAGTTACATACATTTGTATTAAAACTCACAGTTAACTGTAGTCGTATTCTATACGACAGCTCAACAGTTGTTTAAATGAAGTTGTATTTGAATTTTGTACCATGTATCTGGCGACTCAGAATGGGTGATGTATACCTAATTTTGGGGGCGTCACAGTTGGTATCAGAGCTTAGGGATATGGTCATTTGGCGAGATAAGTGTCTAGAACTAGGAGGGGAGAGACGAGTTATATACTTCGCTAGTGTGTGACTTACCTAAGCTGAAATTGTTTACTTGATAAGTTGACAAATTGTGATATGTCAATTAACCTTTGTTTTGAAGATATATTCTAGAATGATATCTGAAATACAAGAGATGAGCAATTTAAAAATCATGATACAGAGGATATAACCAGGAAGGTACAATCCGAAAAGAAAACAAGGTATTTTCATCTCTTCGAATATCAGGTACGTACGTAAATTTTGAGGGCAAAATTTTATAAGGAGGGATGATTGTGAGACCCCGAATTTTATGAAATAAAAGTAACCAAATTTTTTTTCTATTTTGGTAAATAGCACGGTATTGATTATCGATGATTATGTGATAAGTCATTCAGTTTTGTTTTATTAGTATTATTAATGTAATAAAACAGAAAAACTTTTTATATAAAACAGAATACTTTTATAAAGTTATTATATAAATAGAATATATTATATTCTATTATGCATAGTGTTGTATAATTCTAAATAGTATTTTGCATAGTAAAATCTTTTTATATAAAAATGTAATACTTTTATAAAGTTATCTGCTTTATTAGACAATAATTAGAATATATTATATTTTATTATGCATAGTGTTTGCATAGTGTATCCGCATAGTGTTTGTATAGTAAAATCTTTTATAAAGTTATTCGTTTTATTAGATTATAAATAGAATATATTATATTTTATTTAAAATATTTTGCTTTAAATATGGACCGTCAGATTAAAGTAAATCAATCTGACCGCTTCATGAGTTAGTTACTATGCAAATCCATTTTTCTATAAATAAAGCTCATTCCTTCATTATTTCTTACGAATTCAATTTGAAACTCTAGAGAGAGAAACTATAGAGAGTTTCTTCTTCTATAATCTTGAGCGTATTTCTTTAGAGTTTAAGAAAGCTTTGAAGCGTAATGCAAGTTTTCTTCAACTATATTCCCGCCTCTACCAATTTTAATACTTTTCTTTTTAAGGTAGGGATATAATTGTCGTATTCGTAAAAGGATATTATTATTATTTATTATTACATTGGAATAACCTCAGATATCGGACTACTCTATACTTGGTGAAATTCTTCATTATTCCATTCTTTATTATTATGTTGAATAACTTTGTTTATCTGCAAGACCGCATATACATGGTGAAATTCTTCTAATATTCCGCTCTTTATTATCTTGTCGGAATATTCTCGTCTCAGGCGCTTATGCCGGACTCGGTTCCATTATTTATTATTACATCGAATATCATGTTTGTGCGTTCTGTGGGACCGGGTTCCATTATTTATTATTCGGCTTAATATCTTATTTGTGAGTTTACGCCTGGTTCCATTATTTATTATTCTCATTGGGAATAACTCGTTTGGTAATGCGATCTATCGCACGCATGGTGAATCCTTCTGTTATTCCATTCTTTATTATTCTGTTGGAATAACCTGTCTACGTGGATTACCACATGCATGGTGAATGATCCTTCGTATTCATGCGATTAGTATTTTCATTAAAAAAGGGTTTCTGCCAGGGGCAGATTTGTAATTTATTTGAACCTCAAAAATTTTGGAAAAATTTGAAATGATAATTTAATGAGTTTTCTATATTGTGTCCAAAAATGGCGATTTTTGGATGTATAGATTAAGAGTTATGGATTTTATAGGAAAAGACTATTTTAAAAGTAAACCCTTATAACTCCTTGTGGTTAACTCCAAAATTGGTGAAATTTTTATTGGGAGTACATGTATATAACAGGAGTATACCCTATAAATTTTGAAATTTTTGGATAAAAGTACAATTTATGATAAATGTCTAAATATTCGACAGTTTTATCCATATGAAAAATAGTAAATGAATTTTAAAAATTCTGAGAAAAATATATGTTCAAGATGGGACTATATCCTGCTAAATCCCAGAAAAGAAATATTTTTGGGACTGATTTGGTATTTTTCATAAAAATGAACTAGTTATGAGTAAATGAATTAAATATGTTATGTGAAGTAATAAAATTGGAAAATAGAATTTTATTGCTTGAGAATCCTATATAGGGTATATGCAGATTTTGATGAGGGATTTGATCATTGATTATGAAATCTTATGAGTATAGCATTTTTGAGTGATTAAATGAATTATTTGATAAAGTGTAAACAATTAAAATAAATTATTTATAAGTTTAAGAAATGATTAAAATATGGTTATAATATTAATGATATTAGATTATGAGATTATTAAGTGATTGATAACATTCAGTTATTATTGAACGATGGATAAATTATATTATAAATGTTTAATATTTATCCTTTATCTCATTTGATTGATTCTTATATCATTGTCATCATCCTCATGCTTATATTATGTTGAAAGTCATCTGTGGTCTGTAGTGCATAGATGGACTTGGTATGCTTATGACCAAGGATTATTCGGTATAATCATGACCGTAATGTTTCAAATGATGTGGAAAAAGTTCTCATTGGCCGTAGTGCATTGATGGACAGTTTTCGGTATGATTATGACTATGGATTCTCTTCGGCCAAGGGTGCAAAGATGAATTGTTTTATGGCATGATCAAGACCGTTGATGAAAACACGATTATCTTTGGCCCGTAGTGCATGGATAATTCGTGGTCGTGATACTAATGAATATCCTTGGCCTGTAGTGCAGGGATGATTCGGTGATGTGGATTAATTATTGAGTTGAGTCTCAGCGATGAAATATTAATTCATGGATGTGATTAAAATGAATATCTTTGGCCGTAGTGGAAAGATGATTTAATGATTACGAGCATGAATTGTGATTTGGTATAACCATGATTTTTGATGTTTCAGGTGAATATATGTGATGAAAATTATCTTCGTCCTGGGTGCGAAGAGGAATTCAGAATCACAATTATGATTATGAGTTATTCATATGATTGTGGACAGGAATTGTTGATTGATGTTACAGGGATAAAACATTATTGGTTGACTTTTAACATGGAGAAGATAATAGACCTTATGGTCTATTTGACTCTTCTAATGGATTGCTCGTTCCGCTGCAACTATGGTTGAAAAGTTTTATCATCTACCATATGTTCTAAATCTCTAATTTATTATTGATTAAAGCTATTGATAATTTAATTATCTTTAGTCATGATAATCCTTACTGGGCTAGTTGTGCTCACCCTTTCTGCTTCACAATTCCTTTCAGGTAATAAGAGTGTTGCTGTAAGAGTGTTGCCGGGTCGAGCGGGGATAACAGGGGAATAGAACAGTAGTCTCTAGCTGTGGAGGTTCTCCTTAAACAGTATAGAAAAGTGTGTTGTATTCTATACAACATTTATTAGTTATATTTGGTGAATCAAATAGGGTGAGGTAAACCTAACTTTGGAAGGGTGTTTCGCCACTATCATACAAGATGTCTAATGATATACAACCTCGTGTTATCATAAGACAGGGTTGTGCGCATCTACTTGCTGAGTATATTTACGGGAACTACCTATATGATCTTGGAGTTGATTTAAAATATAATATTCACTTGGAGACAGTGGAGATAGTCATATGTCAAGAGAAGACTCACCATTGGAAAGAAGATGATAGTAATCTTCTCGTTTTTCTTTGGGGTCTATTAGGGTCAACCAAGAATAATTACGCGGCCATATGATATCTATTATAACCTGTAGACGCATGGCCTCCCAATGCACGAAAGGTTTCCTTGAGCACTTCCCAAAGATTTTAATTTTTAAAACAGTTTTTGATTATACTTTTATGTAAAGTACCATTGTAAGGTTGTGGTCGAGGCACCATGAAAGTTACATACATTTGTATTAAAACTCACAAGTTAATCGTGTAGTCGATTCTATACTGACAAACCAACAACGATTGTTTAAATGAAGTTGTATTTGAATTTTTGTACCATGTATCCGGCACTCGTAATGGGTGATGTATACCTAATTTTGGGGCGCCACAACTTGGTATCGAGCTTAGGGATATGGTGGTCATGGCGGAGAAGTGTCTAGAACTAGGAGGGAGAGACGAGTTATATACTTCAGCTAGTGTGTGACTTACCTAAGTCAAATTGTTTACTTGATAAGTCGACAAATTGTGATATGTCAATTAACCTTTGTTTTGAAGATATATTCTAGAATGATATCTGAAATACAGGAGATGAGCAATGGAAAAATCATGATACAGAGGATATAACCGGGAAGGTACAATCCGAAAAGAAAACAAGGTATTTTCATCTCTTCGAATATCAGGTACGTACGTAAATTTTGAGGGCGAAATTTTATAAGGAGGGATGATTGTGAGACCCCGAATTTTATGAAATAAAAGTAACCAATTTTTTTTTCTATTTTGATAAATATAGACAGATTGATTATCGATGATTATGTGATAAGTCATTCAATTTTGTTTTATTAGTATTATTAATGTAATAAAATGTAAAAACTTTTTATATAAAAATGTAATACTTTTATAAAGTTATTATATAAATAGAATATATTATATTCTATTATGCATAGTGTTGTATATAATTAATCCTAATAAGATTTTTGCATAGTAAAATCTTTTTATATATAAAATGTAATACTTTTATAAAGTTATCTGCTTTATTAGACAATAATTAGAATATATTATATTTTATTATGCATAGTGTTTTGCATATAAGGTCTCGCATAGTGTTTGTATAGTAAAATCTTTTATAAAGTTATTCGCTTTTATTAGATTATAAATAGAATATATTATATTTTATTTAAAATATTTTGCTTTAAATATGGACCGCCGATTAAAGTAAATCAATCTGGACCGCTTCATGAGTTAGTTACTACTGCACCCATTTTTCTATAAATAAAGCTCATTCCTTCATTATTTCTTACGAATTCACCGAAACTCTAGAGAGAGAAACTATAGAGAGTTCTTCTTTATAATCTTGAGCGTATTTCTTTAGAGTTTAAGAAAGCTTTGAGCGTAATGCAAGTTTTCTTCAACTATATTCCCGCCTTCTACCAATTAATACTTTTCTTTTTAAGGTAGGGGATATAATTGTCGTGCACTCAGTAAAGGATATTATTATTATTTATTATTCTGTTGGAATAACTCAGATACGTGACTACCCTATACTTGGTGAAATTCTTCATTATTCCATTCTTTATTATTATGTTGGAATAACTTTGTTTATCTAAGTCCGCATACATGGTGAAATTCTTCTAATATTCCGCTTCTTTATTATCTTGTTTAATATTCTCGTCTGCGTGCTTATGCCGACTTGGTTCCATTATTTATTATTCTGTCGAAATATCATGTTTGTGCGCTTACCTTTTAACCGGGTTCCATTATTTATTATTCTGTCGAAATATCTTATTTGTGAGTTTACGCCGGACCTGGTTCCATTATTTATTATTCTCATTGGGAATAACTCATTTTGGTGCGATCTATCGCACGCATGGTGAATCCTTCAGTTATTCCATTCTTTATTATTCTGTTGGAATAACCTGTCTACGTGGATTACCACATGCATGGTGAATGATCCTTCGTATTCATGCGATTAGTATTTTCATTAAAAGGGTTTACGCCAGGCGATTTGTAATTTATTTGAACCTCAAAAATTTTGGAAAAATTTGAAATGATAATTTAATGAGTTTTCTATATTGTGTCCAAAAATGGCGATTTTTGGATGTATAGATTAAGAGTTATGGATTTTATAGGAAAAGACTATTTTAAAAGTAAACCCTTATAACTCCTTGTGGTTAACTCCAAAATTGGTGAAATTTTTATTGGGAGTACATGTATATAACAGGAGTATACCCTATAAATTTCGAAATTTTTGGATAAAAGTACAATTTATGATAAATGTCTAAATATTCGGCAGTTTTATCCATATGAAAAATAGTAAATGAATTTTAAAAATTCTGAGAAAAATATATGTTCAAGATGGGACTATATTCTGCTAAATCCCAGAAAAGAAATATTTTTGGGACTGATTTGGTATTTTTCATAAAAATGAACTAGTTATGAGTAAATGAATTAAATATGTTATGTGAAGTAATAAAATTGGAAAATAGAATTTTATGGCTTGAGAATCCTATATAGGGTATATGCAGATTTTGATGAGGGATTTGATCATTGATTATGAAATCTTATGAGTATAGCATTTTTGAGTGATTAAATGAATTATTTGATAAAGTGTAAACAATTAAAATAAATTATTTATAAGTTTAAGAAATGATTAAAATATGGTTATAATATTAATGATATTAGATTATGAGATTATTAAGTGATTGATAACATTCAGCTTATTATTGAACGATGGATAAATTATATTATAAATGTTTAATATTTATCCTTTATCTCATTTGATTGATTCTTATATCATTGTCATCATCCTCATGCTTATATTATGTTGAAAGTCATCTCGTGGTCCGTAGTGCATAGATGGACTTGGTATGCTTATGACCAAGATTATTCTTGCAGATAATCATGACCGTAATGTTTCAAATGATGTGGAAAAAGTTCTCATCGTCAGTAGTGCATTGATGGACGCTTTTTGAGATGATTATGACTATGGATTCTCTTCGACCAAGGGCAAAGATGAATTGTTTTATGGCATGATCAAGACCGTTGATGAAAACACGATTATCTTTGGCCCGTAGAAGGCATGGATAATTCGTGGTCGTGATACTAATGAATATCCTTGGCCTGTAGTGCAGGGATGATTCGATGATGTGGATTAATTATTGAGTTGAGTCTCAGCGATGAAATATTAATTCATGGATGTGATTAAAATGAATATCTTTGGCCGTAGTGGAAAGATGATTTAATGATTACGAGCATGAATTGTGATTTGGTATAACCATGATTTTTGATGTTTCAGGTGAATATATGTGATGAAAATTATCTTCGTCCCGGTGCGCGAAGAGAATTCGTAATCACAATTATGATTATGAGTTATTCATATGATTGTGGATGAGAATTGTTGATTGATGTTACGAGGATAAAACATTATTGGTTGACTTTTAACATGGAGAAGATAATAGACCTTATGGTCTATTCGACTCTTCTAATGGATTGCTTCGTTCACCGCAACTATGGTTGAAAAGTTTTATCATCTACCATATGTTCTAAATCTCTAATTTATTATTGATTAAAGCTATTGATAATTTAATTATCTTTAGTCATGATAATCCTTCTTCGGGTTAGTTGTGCTCACCCTTTCGCTTCACAATTCCTTTCGTGTAATAAGAGTGTTCTTGTAAGAGTGTCACGGGTTCGAAATGGGGATAACGGGGAATAGAACAATAGTCTCTAGTGTGGAGGTTCTCCTTTAACAAGATAGAAAAGTGTGTTGTATTCTATACAACATTTATTAGTTATATTTGGTGAATCAAATAGGGTGAGGTGAACCTAACTTTGGAAGGGTGTTTCGCCACTATCATACAAGATGTCTAATGATATACAACCTCGTGTTATCATAAAGATGTGGTTGTCGATCTACTTCTTGAGTATATTTACTGAACTACCTATATGATCTTGGAGTTGATTTAAAATATAATATTCACTTGGAGACAGTGGAGATAGTCATATGTCAAGAGAAGACTCACCATTGGAAAGAAGATGATAGTAATCTTCTCGTTTTTCTTTGGGGTCTATTGGGTCAACCAAGGATAATTCTGTGGCCATATGATATCTATTATAACCTAAACGCATGGCCTCCCACGTACGAAGGTTTCCTTGAGCACTTCCCAATGATTTTAATTTCTAAAACAGTTTTTGACTATAATTTTATGTAAAGTACCATTGTAAGGTTGTGGTCGAGGCACCGTGAGAGTTACATACATTTGTATTAAAACTCACAGTTAACTGTGGTCGTATTCTATACGACAACTCAACAGTTGTATAAATGAAGTTGTATTTGAATTTTGTACCATGTATCTGGCGACTCAGAATGGGTGATGTATACCTAATTTTGGGGGCGTCACACAGAGAATTTTTTTTGGCGGGTCACAACTAAGAGTTGTGGCCAGGAGAAATGTCTAAAATACCTTCACCTTAGTTAGATTTAAATAATTTCAATGAATAAAATATTTGAATAAATAATTTCTTAAGTAATAAAAACTAACATTGTCAACTATATATAATGTATTTATTTTTATAAATAATTTAAAATAGTAGCAGACGTTAATTTTCAGTTTCTATTCCTAGTCGTTCCTTCATCTTTTCAATGGTAAAGACGATATAAATCATTACATATATATATAGAGTTTCCTATGCGGGTGGGTCAAAGATGCGGACCATTTTTACGACAGACAAAACCGTCAGCTAAACTCAGTCGCCATAAGGTCTCGAATCGTCATTTATAGCCCG
This sequence comes from Panax quinquefolius, assembly GCA_020205615.1. NCBI lineage: Eukaryota > Viridiplantae > Streptophyta > Magnoliopsida > Apiales > Araliaceae > Panax > Panax quinquefolius. The sequence goes on from CM035160.1 coordinate 139,200,043, forward strand.
ATTCGCACTTATGATGACTTAATTTAATTTAACAATTTTTGTCCGTCGCTAAAGGTGGTTCGCATGCGGATCACCTATATAGGAAGTGAGCTATATATATATATATATATATATATATACACGTTCTGGATCTTAAGCTCGCCTCTTATCTAACATACCTTGCTCACCCCCTTTAGAGACGGACCGATCGACGATTCGGTCTGTTGCTATATATAGAACCGTCGTTTTAGCTTTTAGCAATAGACAACATATAACGACAGACAACATATAGCGATGGACCAAATCGTCGCCCGGTCCGTTGCTAAAGGGGGGTGAGCAAAGTATGTTAGATAACGGATGAGCTTATGATCCGGATTCTGTATATATATATATATATATATATATATATATATATATAAAGTGTCTAAGAAGTGGTAATCATCGCATTAGAATCCGTTAAAGGGATGGATGAAAAATTGCATTTATTTAGACGAGGAATATGACTTCAATTTTTTATCGTATATTTTGACGACATTCTAATTTCTCGTGTGGATGAGAATGAACACCTCAATCATGTACAATGCGTACCAGAAGTAGACCTGACAATATAGTTGGTTAACTGTCGGGTCAACCCATATTAACTGGAACCAAATGGGTTGGTTAACTATTTTTATTTATTTGGATTGGTTAAAGTTTGGAACCATATTTTTAAAAAGAAATATAGTTCTAACCCGGTTAACCATTTTTCTACCCATATTTTATTCCAAATTCATGAAAGTAGTATGCATACAAGCCAATCATGTTTGATGATAAAGCATATACTTTGTAACAATCTTATTCATTTATTAATAAAAAGTATTAATTTATTAAAGGCTTTTAATTATCTACATGATGCTGTTTTATAATATGTGATAAACCCATAGTTTTAAGCAATACTTTTAGAATAATGATGATGATCATTCTAATGAGATCTAAATTCTTAGAAAGCTTAAAACTAAAATAGTTCCCAATCGTTGGATTACTAAATTGGGGATTAGTGAATCCGGATAGATTGGTACATACGCTGCTTGCTTTTGGATGAGGATGATTGATCTCATGATCATTTGTGTGAAGACACTAAAGCAAGTATGTAGGTGCTTATTAGAGAATAAGTTCACTTGAACGTGGCTCGCTAAGGAATACCTAATGGAGTTTTACTTGCTCGTCAATAGAATTCTCAGAAGTGATAGTAAAGACAAGTGATCCTTGGACTTGAGATCATCATAAGATCTTGTGTATGATGAATTATACTTTGACTTATTCCTTAAGACCCTTAGGGTATATCAAAGGGTATGCTTGGGTATAACAAGTTGTACATGGAGATAATGTATGATCAATAAAGAATTTACCACTTATTAAAAGAAGAGAAATGTCCTATGTGATTCGATAAAATGACAACCTAAGTAGTCCTCGGCCAAGGCGTAATGAAATTAGAAAGGAGTTTCTAATTTGCATTATTTGAGTCAGGCATTTAAGAGTCGAAATACATATAATTAAATAAAATAAGACTTGACAAGTAATTCCACGCCTTATATTTAATTGGGACATCAGATGGTGGAAGGATTGAATCAGACGGTAGAACTATTTACTCAAAGGTTCTTTTATGATTAATGTTGAAATCTATATTATCTCGGAAAGTCGCTTGATCGCTAGGGAGGTTTATCCCTATCAGAGAATAAATATTATTTATTTAAATAAATTAATTGTTTAATTTATTTATTTAAATAAGATTAGAATTGTTCTAATTGATTTATTCACAACCGGCTTAATATGGAGAACCTAAAGGGTCACACCATAAAAGGAAGAATAATTATTTAAGAAGTTAATGGCATAATCGTAATAATATATGTTATGTATATTTAATTTAATCTATGGTGATAGAATAAATTAAATAGCTTAATATTTATTATTTAATATTTTAGAAATATTAAATATAAATTAATAAGAGGAGTCTTATTAATATTATTACAATTATTATTATTTTAATTTCTAAAAGAGTTTAGGAATTAATTTAATATAAGTACTCTCATTTATTCCTAATAGATTAGAGGTTAAATTAATTAAAGAGTTTAATTAATTATCCCTAATAAGATAAGGGAGCTTAATTAATTAAAGGATTTTAATTAATTAAAATAAAACTCAATTCCTTAATTGTTAAGGAGGGTTGCCCACATCTATAAATAAGAGGAGTCTTATTATGGGTAAAAAGAGTTGTTGACTTTTACAACATACGTAATTCCAATAGTTGGGAGAGTACGTTTTTTTTCTATAGAGATAGAAAAACTAGGGTTTAGCCAAACACCCATCTTCTTGAATTCTTCTTCTTCCTCGTGGATCACCTCTGAGAGCCAAACACTTGGGTGGCTAACGCCGATCAAAGGAAGGAACCAAACCCGTGGATTCAAGTTGAACGCGAAAAGGATTGAGGTGAACTTGTACTCGAGGAAGCTTCGATCTTCAAGGGTATGTTTCTTATTCATCTTTTTTTCGCTTAATTAATAATTGTGCATAAAGGGTGATCCGCATAGGGTTTGTAAAATTTTAAACTCCGATTTTTACATCGCTTCCGCTTATTTATGCAATTTGATCAAGTTCTTGAATATTACAAACCTAATAAAGGTGGCATGAGCCAAACCTTTATGCTAATTATTAATTATTTTAATTTGATATATATATTGATATGTGTTTAGAACAATTTATTTGGACATAATTTTGTTATATAAAAATTATTTTAAAAAAAAATAATCGGTAATCTTGATTTTATTTTTTCGCTGATCCGTGACAATTCTTGTAATTCTCCTGGATTACAAGAAAGGTGTGTTACATATATGATCCGTGGATTTCTAATAAAATCGGTAATCTTATTAAAAAGGTGTGTACTTTTAAAAGCAAGTTATAGGCTTTATAAAGGTACATGAATTATAAGGAATTCACGTGCATGATATATATATATATATATATATATATATATATATATATATATATATATATATTCTTATAATTTTATAATTAAAATAAAATTTATTTTAATTTTAAAATAAAAGGTTTATTTTAATCTCAAAATAAAAATATTTATTTTAATTTTAAAATTAAATTTCATGCTAACTAATTAGAGTTGGAATTGGATTCCATGATAACTAATTGGAGTTGAAATTGGATTCTATGTTTTCTTAAATAAATAAGTTTATATAGATATGAAATAAGATTTCATATTATTCAAAATAAAAAGAGTTTATTTGTGAATAGGAAAAGAATCGTCTTTCCTTAAATAAAGGAGTTTATTTAAATATGAAATAAGATTTCATATTATTCAAAATAAAGGAGTTTATTTGTGAATAGGAAAGAAAATTTGTGTTTCCTTTAATAAATTTTTTTTTTTTTTACATGGAATTGATTTCTATAATTAATTAAAATAAAGGAGTTTATTTTAATTAAAGATTTTGGTTAAAATAAAATAATTTATTTTATTCAAGATTGGATAAATTAAAATAAAATAGGTTTATTTTGATTTAAATTTGGATTAAAATAAAGGAGTTTATTTTGATTCAAAATTAGATTTTATATTAACTAAATTTGCCCATTAAATGATATCAATATATATATTGAATGTTTATTATTCATGAGATGAAATGTTATTTATCGATGCATATAGTGATGTGTATGATAATAAATGAGATTGATTATGGACTATCACCAATGTGATTGGATTTTATTTTAGTTGGATGCATGAATGTATGGGTTTTATTAAATGGGGTCTCACAGACTTCGCCTTCTCTAATTTTTCTTAATGTAAATTCTATTCCCTCCCATGTATTTCCCTCGATCACGATCAAGGTTTCTATTTATTTTAAATAGTTTTGTAATAGGAATAGTTAGAATTAATTTTGAAGAATTGGAGATCAAGGAGCAAGGAGCGCTTGAAGACCCGTTTGTAATGGAGCCCGGGTTTAAATGTAATAGTTATATTTAAATATTAATTTCTTGCACCCCTTAGGGAGCTGACCTTTTGGTTCACTTGGTGGCTCTAGTGAACCAAACTAGAATAAAAGTCCATAATCAATCCGGGTAGAATATAGTATTCTATATGTGCATGCTTATACTATATATATTATATATTATGCAAACATGCTTCGCATGTTTATTAATATGACGCGTATTTTATATATATATATAATACAATGCTACAAACAAGATGAGACAAATTAATAACAAACCCCTCAATTTTTATATTAAGTCCTAAGCGTCAAAGATATTTGGAATATCGAACGCCGCTTTCTAGCATGATAAAATTAATAGAGTATTAAATATTTAATATGAGTTTGTTGTGTCACCACAAGGCAAGTATTAAGTATTTAAGATGTTAATTTATCACATTTGATGCTTATAAAGAAAATTGAACAATATTGTTTTGTTGTGGTCACCACAAGGATGATATTTTTCTTTTTGAATATATGGAGTGCTAGGTTGACTTAACTTGGATAATTTTAATTCTATGTGCCACCACTGATCAAAATAATCTAAGAGGCAAAATACAAGGAGTCAGATAGTTGATGTAATTGACAAGAGTTGTCTACCTATTTATTTATATATAGTTTGTTGTGTCACCACAAGGCTATATACATTTGAAATGGGATCCTTATTCTCACTAGCAAATCTTTAATTAGATTTTGTTTAACTATATAATTGAGGGTAATATAGTTTGAAGAAAATAGTGGAGATACCAATTTAAAACAAGACCTAATTTATTTTGGTAATTAATAAAAGAATGTATGTTAAAATGTTGTTAATTACATATTCATTTACGTGATTTTACAATGTCTAAATTACTATCATCATGAAATATATTAGATGCTAAATTAACCGTAATCAATTAAACGGATTGGTTAAGGAATTTGAGAATAGTTCTCATAGTCGAAAAAGCTATCTTATGTCCTTAATACGCCTATCCTCAAGAATGGTTGCGCATAATGCCTCTGAAGAAGAGATTGCTACTTTTAGAAAGTGGCAAGATGATGCACAGCTGCTTCAATGCATCATGCTCAGATCCATGAGTAACGAGCTTCAAATACAAGATGAAACTATGGATGCTCCTACTATATTCCTACACATCAAGTAGTTGATGGTGAGGAAAGTAGACTGATAGATATCGAGATATCTAAGGAGCTCTTCCGATCTAGAATGTCCAATGGCACTATAATAGTAGTATAAAAAGTTCTTAACATAATCAATTTGATTGATCAATTAGACAAACTGGTTTTATCATGGATGGAGAGTTGAGCCAAGATTTGATCTTGCACTCACCCCTGACTCATTTCACAATTGTTGTGAATTTTTCATATAAACAAGCTAGATATCGCCTTCGTTGATTTGCTTAACATGTTGAAAAATGATGAGAGTCACTTTCCAACCAAGAAAGACCATGTCTTACCGGTAGGGCCAAAAGGATCTCATAAAAGAAGAACGATTCAAAGAAGGTAAATAGAAAGGCGTAAACAAAGGATAATAAGAACAAAACTCATACGGATAAGAAAAGGAGTTTGCTTCCACCGCAATAAGCCCGACACCGAAAGAAATCATGAAAGCATCTTGCAGAGGCTAACCAAAGAAGCTTAGTGAAGTTTCGCCATAATAATACGCTTTTTTGTTCATGATTGAAATAAATTTTCTTTAAGTTAAGGTTCTACTGGGTATTGGATACTGATTTTGGTTATCATAAATATAGATTTATGAAGGACCAAGGTAAGTAAAAAGCTAAACAAATATAAGTAATCCTATGTGCGTAAAATGTAACAAAGGTTGCCATATTAGCCATAGAAACTTATAGTTTAGCAATGCCTACGCAAATCTATTAAGTCAATAAGTTGTTATCAGATTCCAGCTTCTTGTTAAAATATTATTTCCATTTTATTGTTGACAATGAAATCTTTGGTATTATAATTAAGAACAATTGTTGTTTTATTTATAATAATAATGTTTTGTATAGAACCGAATATTACTTAACAAATTTTGTATACTTGACTTACATGAAAATAATTTTGCATATTGAACAAATTAGTATAAGAAAAGGAGATGATCATTCAAAGAGTTGAATGTGTGTATTTGCTAAAATACAAGTGTGAATTATTTGAAAGGTTCAAAGAATTCGTAAGAAACAAATTGACAAATGTATTAAGATTCTTTGATTAGATCAAGGAATAAATACTTGTGAAATAAGTTTATAGATCATCTTAAATGGTTTTCTCATAATGGACGCTTCCTGATACACAATAATTGATTGATGTATTTGAATGGAAAAATCGTACCTTATTGGACATGGTATGATCCATAATGATTTTACCGACATTCCAAAGATCCTTCAGATCATGTCCTAGAAATGGTCGACATTCTACGAAATAGTAACCTCAAAATCCTACCCCAAGACTCCATAAAAGTTATGGACAGGGAGGATTCCTAATCTTAAGTATGTTAAGATAAGGGGTTGTCCAGCTTATGTGAAAAAGGTTTCAAAAGGATAAGCTTGGGATAAAATTTGACAAGTACAGATTTTTGGGATATCCTAAAGTAAGTTTAGGGTATATGTTCTATAATCCTACTTAGCAAAAGGTGTTTATTGTGAAACACGTTTCCTTCTAAGATAAAATGTTTGTTCATTGAAGGGCTGGGGGAGGATAATAGATCTTGAAGAGTTCAAGAACCACAAAATACTATAAGTCAAATAAAAGGAACCCAGAGATGGACCTATTATACCACAAATCAATCAGAATCTGAATAAGATCAAGATACCGGAGGTATGGATTCATCATAGATGATGATGATGAGGTACACATCATAGAAGATGATGATCCAGCTTATATACGATGAGGTAAGTGTTGTAGACACTCGAGAAATGGATTGAAGCAAGTTTCTCAAATATGGAACATTCGTTTTGATGAGGCAATCAAAAGAGTTTGATTTTATCAAAATAAGAATGAACCTAGTGTGTACAAAAGGGTCAATGGGGAGCATCGTGACATTCCTAATACTATATGTTGATATACTACTGGATAAGGAATGACATACCAATGCTACAATCAAGAAAGATATAGTTGTTCAAACATTCCTCCATGAATGATTTGGAAGAGTATCTTAATTGGGGATATAAATCTATATAGATAGATTTAAGAGGATGCTCGACTTAACCCAAGGAACGATATTCATTTGATGCTAAAGTCGCTTAGCATGGCAAACTCCAAGAGATGTCTCATGTCGATGAGCTATGGAGTGTTTCTCTCTAATAGTCCCCACGCACTCTCGAAAAGAGAGGTCGCATGAGTGACAATCATGTATGCAATGAAATGTACGAGACCCGATGTTGATCACCATATTATGGAGAAGTTCACTATGAGTCGCTGAAAAATATCTTAAAGTGCTTAACCGACACTAAGGATGTGATCATATTCATGGTGGGTCTAAATTAAAACTAGAGGGCTTAATGCACTCAAGTTTTTCAGATGACCAAGATGACGAGAAAAATCCACTTTAAGGTAAAGCGTTATCTTGAATAAAGGGTGCAAAGTTGAATTGAAAGGTTCCAAACAAAGAAAGAGTTGCCGGGTTTAGTGATAAAGACAAAGTATATAGCTATAAATGAAGTCGCAAGTTGATTGTTTGGATTAAAAGTTCATTACGTAACTAGAATAGTTCCTAAGTCTCATCTTCGATCTAAACATGTGTCAGTGGCACTTTCATTTGATTATTAGAATCATTGAAAGATGGGAAATCACTATAGAGATAGTGGACTCTCATGAACAACATTACATATCCATTAACTAAAGTTTATCCAACAAAGGGATAATCGCCACTTAGAGAAGAAGAGTATGAGATACCACGATTTATTGGCTTTAGTGCAAGTGGGAGATTGAAAGTAGTATGCATACAAGCCAATCATGTTTGATGATAAAGCATATACTTTGTAAATAATCTTATTCATTTATTAATAAAAAGTATTAATTTATTAAAGACTTTTAATTATCTACATGATGTCGTTTTTTATAATATGTGATAAACCCATAGTTTTAAGCAATGCTTTTAGAATAATGATGATGATCATTCTAATGAGATCTAAATTCTTAAAAGCTTAAAACTAAAATAGTTCCCAATCGTTGGATTACTAAATTGGGAATTAGTGAATCCGGATAGATTGGTACATACGTTGCTTGCTCATTGGATGAGGATGATTGATCTCATGATCATTTGTGTGAAGACACTAAAGCAAGTATGTAGGTGCTTATTAGAGAATAAGTTCACTGAACGTGGCTCGCTAAGGAATACCTAATGGAGTTTTACTTGCTCACAATAGGAATTCTCAGTAGTGATAGTAGTACAAGTGATCCTTGGACTTGAGATCATCATAGTATCTTGTGTATGATGAGTTATACTTTGACTTATTCCTTAAGACCCTTAGGGTATATCAAAGGGTATGCTGGGTATAACAAGTCAGTATATGGAGATAATGTATGATCAATAAAGAATCTACCACTTCTATTAAAAGAAGAGAAATGTCCTATGTGATTCGATAAATGACAACCTAAAGAGTCCTTGGCAAATGCGTAATGAAATTAGAAAGGAGTTTCTAATTTGCATTATTTGAGTTGTGCATTTAAGAGTCGAAATACATATAATTAAATAAAATAAGACTTGACAAAGAATTCCATGCCTTATATTTAATTGGGACATCAGATGGTGGAAGGATTGAATTGTACTAAGAATTTTACTCAAAGGTTCTTTTATGATTAATGTTGAAATTTATATTATCCGGAAAGTCGTTGATCGCTAGTGAGGCTTATCCCTATTGTAGAATAAATATTATTTATTTAAATAAATTAATTATTTAATTTATTTATTTAAATAAGATTAGAATTGTTCTAATTGATTTATTCACAACCGGGTTAATATGGAGAACCTAAAGGGTCACACCATAAAAGGAAGAATAATTATTTAAGAAGTTAATGGCATAATCGTAATATATATGTTATATATATTTAATTTAATCTATGGTGATAGAATAAATTAAATAGCTTAATATTTATTATTTAATATTTTAGAAATATTAAATATAAATTAATAAGAGGAGTCTTATTAATATTATTACAATTATTATTATTTTAATTTCTAAAAGAGTTTAGGAATTAATTTAATATAAGTACTCATTTATTCCTAATAGATTAGGAGGTTAAATTAATTAAAAGAGTTTAATTAATTATCCCTAATAAGATAAGGGAGCTTAATTAATTAAAGGATTTTAATTAATTAAAATAAAACCCAATTCTTTAATTGTTAAGGAGGGTTGCCCACATCTATAAATAAGAGGAGTCTTATTATGGGTAAAAGAGTTGTTGACTTTTACAACATAATGTAATTCCAATAGTTGAGAGAGTACGCCTTTTCTATATAGAGATAGAAAACTAGGGTTTAGCCAAACACCCATCTTCTTGAATTCTTCTTCTTCCTTGGTGGATCACCTCTGAGGCCAAACACTTGGGTGGCTAACGCCGATCAAAGGAAGGAACCAAACCCGGTGGATTCAAGTTGAACGCGAAAAGGATTGGAGGTGAACTTGTACTGAGGAAGCTCGGATCTTCAAGGGTATGTTTTTATTCATCTTTTTCGCTTAATTAATAATTGTGCATAAAGGGTGATCCGGTATATGGTTTGTAAAATTTTAAACTCTCGATTTTTACATCGCTTTAAAAGCTTATTTATGCAATTTGATTGCGTTCTTGAATATTACAAACCTAACAATTCAAATCAAAAGTACTTTCCATCCATATTTACATATTCAAGCTCAACCACCCACCCCCACCCCACCCACTCTACCCCACCCCACCCCACGCCACGCACCCACCCCACAAAAAAATAATATTATGTGATTATGTATACACCTTACCACCACCCCCACCCCACCCCACCCAAAAAAATAATATTATGTGATTATGTATACACCCCTTACCACCACCCCATCCCCACCCCACCTCACCCCCACCCCACCCCATCCCACCCCACCCCCACCCCCCCCACCCCCACCCAAAAAATAATATTATATGATTATATATACACCTCTTATGTAAGACCCCAACTTTTATAAATAAAGATTAATTTTCTATAAATATTATTTTTGAGTATTATGGAGTAAATTTGATATAATGTTATAGTTGTGGGTAATATTTATAAATTTTGCAAAGTAAGCAAGTTGTTATAAAATATTCGTTTGGTCGGGGAATATTCTTTTTGTCGGGGAATATTTGTACGACGACACAATCATTGGTGGACCCCAAAACGGAAGTATTGTCGTAGTTAGAAAACGACAAAAATATCTTTCTATAAAAATAACTATGAGGTGTTACCGTTAAAAGCTGTTGAAATACCCTAGTAGTAAAAGTAAATGATGTCTGGCGTGGTTGCATAGTAGCACACGATATTGATTATTGATGCTTTACGTGAGAAGTCACTCACTATACTCAATTATTCTTTGCATCATATCTCTTATATTATTGATTCAATTATTGTCACAAAGATTATCTTTGTATAATATGTTATATTATTAAATCAATAATTGAGACGACAAGTTATAAATGATTAATAATTGTTGAAAGATTAAATACGTGTTGATTAAAAATAAAATGATTTGTGGTAATATTTATTCAATCCTTGATGTATATAAAGAGTCTATTATGAGACGCTTGTGGTAAGTTTGGTTATTTTATATGGGGGAACCCATATGTCATCATCTAAGAGTCTCTTCAAATAGTAATCAATAATAGTAATTACCTTCGTCCTTCGAATAGTAATTACCTTCGCAATAGTAATTACCTTCATAGTAATTACCTTTACCGACGTCCAAACCACTTGTCGTTTATATTACGAGGCGCGAACCACTTGCTTGCCGCTTCACATTACAAAGGCCAAAACCAATTGTCGTTTTTTTACATTACAAAAGGCGTCTAACCACTTTTTCTTTTCACATCACCACCGTCAATAGTAATTATTTTGCCTTTTCACATTTCAAGTGTAAGCTAGAAATCTTCTATAAATAGAGGCCTAACGCTTCATTATTTTTCACTAATTCATTCAAGCTATAGAGAGAAAGTATAGAGAGAATAAGAGAAAAGAAGAAGAAGAGTATTCATTACTACACTACTACAATATTCAATCTACTACTAATGTAAGGGGTGTTATTATTTCTTATTCATGAAGAGAACTGTTGTTATTCCATTTCTTATTATTCTCTATTGGAATAACCTCAGTCATGCGCTGGCTTACCCTATACTTGGTGACATTCTTCTATTATTACATTGGAACATCCTTCATGCATGTGTTTTTACACCTACACGGGTTCCGCTTTTTATTATTATTATTCATTGGAACATCCTCGCTCACATGTGTTTACACCTGACTGGTTCCGCCTTAATTATTATTCATGTTGGAACATCCTGTCTGTGTGTTTTCGCCGGACCGGTTCCATTCTTTATTATTCTCATTGGAATATCCCATCTGCATGCGTTTACGCCGGGACCGGTTCCGTTATTTATTATTTTGTTGGAATAACTTTTTATGTGCGCCTATCATCGCATGCATGGTGATTTCTTTTGTTATTCCATTCTTTATTATACTTAGTTGGTTAAAACTTTGACTTCTATACTCCATGAAATTAGTGGAATATCTTTGATATTTGCGCTTCATCTAGTATCTTTTCATGGAAATATTTTTCTGAGTATTCTTGAATTTTACTCTACAAAGCAGTATCATATTGACAATTTAGACGTTATTGGTTCTTGGACAAATTAATTCTTGAACTTGTTTTATTGAATTCTTATATCATTGTCATCATCCTCATATTTATATTTTTTGAAAGTCATCATGGCACATAGTGCATAGATGGACTTGGTATGATTATGACCGAGAGATTATTCGGTGTAATCATGACCGTAATGTTACAAAATGATGTGGAAAAAGTCCTCATTGGCCCGTAGTGCATTGATGGACGCTTTTGGCATGATCATGACCATTAATGAATATACAAATATTCTTGGCCCGTAGTGCATGGATAATTGTGGTTGTGATACTAAAGAATATCATCAGTCAGTAGTGTGTAGGGTGATTCGATGATGTGGATTATTTATTAAGCTAAGTCCCAAATGATAAAAGTCATGAAAAACCTTTTAAATCATAAAAGATAGTAGATTTTATTCTCTACTTGACTCTTTTAATGGATTGCTTGTTCACCGCAGCTTAAACTTGATGTTGTTATATTTTATCGGTTTAAACATTGTTGAAGGCTAACGATAATTTATTCTCGCATTATCTTAGTCATAATATTTCTTCATCGGCTAGTTGAGCTCACCTTTTTCTTTCACCGTTTCTCTTGTGAAATGAGAACATAGTAGGGACTAGTCGGGAACGGAGTGACGGTCCAGAGGATAAGATTAGTAGTCCTCACTATTCTATAAAATAGTGTGTTAATAATTGTAATGAGGACTCTTTTTGAGTTTGTATAATCTCTAGTAGACAATAATTGTATTCAAACTCAAGATTATGTTTTGTCGTATTGTACACACGACATATTAGACAAGTTGTATTTGAATTTTGTATCCACGATGTCGACGACCCAAGATGGGTGATGTATACCTAATTTTGAAAGGCGTCACATCTACTCCCACTCCCCCACCCCACCCCCACCCCCACTCCCACTCCCCCACTCCCCACTCCCCACTTACACCCCCACCCAAAAAAATATGATTATGTATACACCACACCCCCACCCCACCCTCCAAAAAAAAATTAATATATCAAAGCAGGCCTTCATGGAACTATAACCATATTAAAATGGTTAATATAATTTTTAACCATAACCATATAGTTTCAACCCATATTATCCATATTAAAAATAGTTAATATGGTTTTAGTTCTTAAATGGTTGGTTAACCATATTTTGAAAATCAAAACCAACCCATAATTATATTTTGTCAGGTCTAACCAGAAGTATTCCGACAGAAGAAAACTATATATATCAATATCAATTTAAAGAAGAAAATACCCATCTAAGGTGATCACAAATAAAAATCTTATTCAAACTAAACGCATATTCATTAATATAACGATAAATTTATGTCAAATATTAAATATTAACGTATGTGAATATATAATATAAGAGGTAATAAGGAATGCACACACATTAGTATTATATTTATCACTTTCAGTTTCACACAATCCATATCCAACATCAATTTCCAACATAAAATTTTTTTCTTAAAAATAAATATGTGGCAATATGATATTTATGAAAAAGCTATTTTATGTAAAAATGAGATTGTAACGATAAAGGACTAGACTAATATGATATTTATGAAAAAGCTTTATGACAATTTATGTACATAAATATTTTATAAATGTTGATGAGATTGTAACGATATAATCTTCTAATTCACTAAAAAAACTCTGTGGCCTGTGTGAGCTCTACTTAAGAGAAGAAATGGAGAAAAACCATGTAGGAAAACCACAATCACTGACTAGAGGGAAGATGCAACTAAGAAATCAACAATCAAAAATTAAGTCTATATAGGATTATAATCTCAAGACTATTAATTCGAATATTATAATTCCGAGATTATAATTATAATTATAACTATCAAGTCACTTTATAATCTCGAGACTAATAGTCACAAATTTAAATTTAAAAACAAACAAGACACTTGAAATTAATAGGTCTATCCCAAGTATAATATTTACAAACAAACATAGCCTTAAGTGAAAATGGTAGGGATAAACGGAGCTATTTCATTTGTTCTGTACAATTGAACCACTTCTTGACATAAAAGTTGTTCCTTTAATACCCACAAAACAAGGAACAAAACAGTTTATGGATTTGACTTGCTAAAGATATCATGGATGTACTATAAGAAGCTCGATCACATTCTCACCAACATAAAGATAATTGTTAGCTGCTTCATCTGGTCCTCTGCTTGGTGGTTAACAAAGACGCTGGTTGACTGGGTATGGTATTACGAAATCATTAACTCTCGTACTACAATTTGGAACGATATTACCCAGTACGCAGAACACACGGGCAATAAGAGTTCCCAGGTAACCCTTTGGTCACCAACAAGTGCTGAGTGCATGGGTCACGTTACATCCATTTTCTCCTTCAGCTCCAAAGCCATTATCGTGCCCCTCATCTGTAATGCTGGTCTACTTTAATATTTGTTTAAAGAGAAAGAAGGTACGACATGAAATTCTTCCACTGGCGTAACCCCCATTAATGATGATAACAGTGGTGGCTTCTCTGTGTCAGCTAGCATACATCCTGCATCTGAAATCAAAGATTATACAGCTTAGATAACAAACAATGTAAATCAATGTTCTTATAAAATATTCTCACATATTCCCAAGAAAATTATAATAGGAAATATTTAAAACTCTCACGTCGATCTTCAGTGAAGCAGAATTTCAACGTCAAAATTATGCACCAGAAGTTTTGTGATGGTGTTTCCGAAGTCTCGGCTAATTCTTTATTTAAGCAATATTTTGACAGATAAAACGAGCGTATGAATGTGGGATACTGTACAAAAAAAATGCTTCAGGACTCCATCTGCAACTCTTTTTTAATAAGAACCATATAGCAAATACTTGCATCAAGGACATTCCCGGGATATTCAACTGCTGGTGCCCCTAGTTTTTGATAATAAACATAAACTATGAAATGAAGAACTCTTTATTCTTTCTTATATGCATAATGAAGTTATAGCAGAGTATTTATAGTACAACTTTCTAACTGGGAATAGCTAATCTGGCTCTACAACTAATTGTGCAACTGGTGATGCTTCAGTTCAGTTTTGTGACTTGGTTTGATCTTGTAATGCAGCAGCAACATGGGCACCATGATGTGTATCAACTCTATTAGTTTTATCCTGGTTTGAACGAGACAAACAGAATGATCAAGGTTTTTCCCCAGATCCCAGATTTCTGGACATTTCTTCTTAAAAAAGGAGAAACATCTTTTCGCACGCTAGACAAAGATTTACCCTACACTAGTATTGCCTCATTTGCACCCAGAAATGCAGCTACAGTTTGCAGTGTAGCAAAAATATTTCTCAAATGAGAAATTGAGATAGTGATTTAGAAGGTGGCTTGGATATTGGAGTGCACTAGAACACACTTAGGCTTGAGTCTTTGGGTGGAGTCACTAATTCATATTTATATTGCCAGTGAGGAGAGAGGGAGAGAAAGAGAGTAAATATTCACCATGCACATGTATAAATCACAAGTTACGCAGTATTGTTCTTCAGTATAAATGATTGTGATCCTCCCCACACACGGCTGATAGTTCTCCCAGACTTCATCTACCTGTCATTGTCTTCTACCAACTTCAATGGTTTAAATCCCAACTTTGTTTTACCATTTATATCTACTGCTCTTTTTCTAATAAAATCTTTAGTATCCACCTATTATCAATTAAAAACCCATGTTATTTTAGGGGGATAGTGACTTCTAGTTCGGAAAACCACTCATTTCAATGATTCTAACATCACCACATCATGCATTTGCAGATTGGTTTTCAAATCAACAAAGCATGTGAGAAACAACTTCATTTTGATAATCTAATATCATTCCTCGGTTTCTATCATTGGCATAACATCTATAAACAAAGAAAAATTTCATTGGTCCGGTACTAATTTTGGATTTTGTTCTTGCAATCTGAAAAAAACTATTACATGTGCTTTGTCAAACCTCCTAGAATACATGGTGTTTAAGCTAAACATCTAAGCTAGCTTGTAGCTGCTACTTATTCTTATCAAGGTAATCATGGATTAAGGTTAAAGTAGACCAACAAGAAATTGCTTCTATGGAATTGGAAAAGAAAAAAGAAATAGCTTCAATAGAAACTAGACAATAACAAATAGACCACCCCCCAAAAAAATAATAAAAGCAGGACATAGCACAAAACAATTTTAGAGCACATACCATATAAGAGTGGAGAAATATATAAGTTGGACAATAAAAAAAATATGCCCATCTTCTTCATCAAAGAATGTAAAGTGAATTCATCTACCTGAAAAAGAAGGAAGATATAAGCATTATCAGTTGTATATCAGAGCTCAGAAGTAGAAGAATTTTTTGAAGAATTCATCAAAGAATGTAAAGTGAATTCATTGTATTTTGTTTGAACTTTCCATATGAAATTCCTCTGTATTTTTCTGCAAGTGTGTTTCACTAATAAAGCAGTATCAACAGATCCATAGCATAGAAATCTTAATTTTAAACTGTTCATTTCTACAGCCAAATAGAAAATAAAAATAAAGAAAAACAAATGTGCAACTCTAGATAAGATTTTAATAATTAAATTACCTCCTCCCAAGCAATCTAGAGAGAGAGACATACACACAGAGAGAGATAGAGAGTACTTACAAAGATTGAGAGTTCCACCATTTAGAACAATAACCACTTTAAATATTCAGCAATGTTCCGAAATTCTTTGTTCATCTTATTCTTTAAGAACTTCACTCTCTGAACAAGAATCTTCACACGCAACATAACCGGCTTCTTTCATTTGTTTTGTCAATCCCACCAACAAAGGGTAAATCTCGGTTGCTCGTGTGTTTGACATGTCTCCCACCAAAAAAGGTGAAATTCCAACTCCAGCATCAACCCAAGCACAACCAGGAGCCTTGCTCACTCCCAAGTCCCTCATCAAAGTCCTAACCTTTTTTAGTTTGTCCAAACGTTTAGCGTCAGCATACATGTTGGCAATCAACACATAATAACCTGAATTTTGAGGCCTCATTTCCAAAAGTTTCTCAGCAGCCCAATCCCCTACATCTATATTGCAATGAATCCGACACGCTCCTATGAGAGTGGCCCACATTTCTGGGGTTGGCTGGTATGGCATTCTTTTGAAAATTTCTACTGCTGCTTTCAGTAAGCCAGCTCTCCCATAGAGATCAATCATGCAATCAAAGTGCTCCAAATGAGGAGTTATGGCATAAAAGCTAGGCATTTTCTCAAATAGCATCCGACCTTCGACTACAAGACCTGAATGACTACAAGCTGACAAAATAGCAACCATGGTTACATGATCTGGCTTTATCTGGGACTTGATCATCTCTTCAAATAGTTTTAGTGCGGCTTCACCATCTCCTTGTATCCCATACCCAGCTATTAGTGATGTGTAAGTCACTACGTCCTTCTTACTCAATAAATCAAACAATCTTTTGGCTATTGATATTTTTCCAGATTTTGCATACATGTCCACGAGAGCATTCCATAATAGCAAATAGTCCTTGAACCCTTCACGCCTAGTAATGTAGCAGTGGAACTCTCTACCATGTTGAAGATTTGCTACTCGGGCACATAGGGCCAGAATGCTTGCAATTGTCACATAGTTAGGTTCTATCCTAGAAAGTATCATTTCTCTAAATAGAAAGGAGGCTTCTTCAGATTTGTTCCAGTGTGTGTAACCAGAAATAATGGAGTTCCAAGTAATCACACTTTTAACTTCTACTAAATGGAATAAAATATTTGCATGCATAAGGTCCTTACACCTGGAATACATGGTGATTAATGAGTTTTTCACTTTATCCAGTCCATAGCTATAATTACGAACTGCCAAACCATGAATCTCCTTTCCCAAGAATAATGAGCCAATGTGAGAACATGCACCCAAACCAATAATCACTGCAACAGAATCCAGGTCAACTCCATAGCTTCTCATCTGACAAATTAATTCAAGAGCCCCTTTATATTTACCAGTCCTCAAGCACCCCCCAGCTATCGTATTCCAAGTTATAATATTCACTTCAATACTTTCTCTCCGCATGCTTTCAAAAATCTCAAGGGCTTCACTCCATATACCCTTGGCAGCATAGCAAGAGATCATAGAATTCCACGAAACTGCATCCCTCTTGGGCATTTTGTCAAATATCTTACGTGCAACATCCACTTCCCCACACTTTCCATACATGTTAATTAAAGCATTTTGCACATACAAATTCCAGTCAAGACCACTACAATCAATAGACTTGTTGACCTCCCTTCCAAAAACAAGATTTGATTCTTTACTACAAGCTTTAAGAACAGAAGGGTAAGTGAAATTATCAGGTCTAGTCCCCTTCCTCACCATTATTTCGTATGCAGATAGAGCTTCTCGGTAAAGCCCAGTTCTAACATATGAAGAGATTAGCAGATTCCAAGGAAGAGGGTGTAAAATATTTAAAGTTTCAGTTATATAATGGGCATCAACAAGGAAATCAAGGTTGGCATAAAAGGTGACTAGTTTGGGAACCAATATCGGGTGTCGTTCAAGACCCAAAGAGATTACATGAGCATGAAGTTGTTTACCCTGTGGAAGAGATTTGAGATTGGCGCAGGATAACAAAAGGTGAGATAAAGAGAGTATAATTTGGTCAGAAGAATCTGAAGAAGAAGAAATATATCTTTGAATTAAAGAGAAGGTTTTGAAGGCTTTCTGTAAATGGCCTTGGCTTGCAAAATCCTTGAGGGATGAAAACAAAGAATCTATCATGGAGTTGTCTATGGGTGTTAAAGTGTCCTCACTTGATTTTTGCAAATTAAGTGATGTGGTTGATGGTTTGCTTTGAGCTTCTAGCTCTTGTATACTTCGTTTCCATTTTCGGGGAATGAATTTTTGTATCTGTGCCAGAGAAAGTCCTCTTTGTAGTGAAGAATATGCAGATGGCATACAATGTAGTATATGGGTAGTGAATGCATGATGGCACACAAATTCCTAGCACCCAAAAAAAGTGATTCTAATAACTCAGCCAACTTTTTTCCAGCTCAAGAAAAAGTATCAATTCATTTGATTATCAATCATTGGAGAAATGCACGATTCCCTACAACCATAGAGATAATGACATCAGAGCTACTACAATGACATAATCAAAAGATCAATGCATTATCCAATAAAAGCCTATGATGCGCGGAATTTTGGAACTTCAAATCTAGGCAAGATCCCCCACATTTGTTATCTTTTATCAGTAACTCGCCACAAATATAGATGACAAGAAATAAATTGTCCAAAATATAGAAATTTTGGCAAATTAACAAGGAATACAATAACAATTATATACTAATATAGTTTGGAAACAAATTACCTGTTGCAAAAAAGCTATATAAGTAAAACAGGAATTAGAGAATAGCATATGTTGAGTAGATTCTCTTACACAATTAAAAGATGAAAAAGTTTCTGCTGCTCTTTTTTACTTTATAACAAGATATCATATCTAGATTTATTCGTGTCATTTCCTCTAGTCCCTCTTAACAAAAATACGTTAAACAAATAAAATTTTATAAAACCATTCAAATTGTGAAGCTAAACTCATTTCTCAATACCCATAAAAAAGAGAAAAAATGACAACTTTAATGTCTGAACTTCATGACAGAAGCTAAAAAAGAATACCCTGTTTCATAAACAAAAATTGGATAAATAAAAACAAAAACATCTTACATTTATTCAGAGAAATCGAGGGCAATAATAACAAAGGAAAGAAATTTGTTTTTAATTACTTCTTTCGTTTAAACATCACTCAAACAAGAAACTAGTTTAAGATTGAAAAGAATACTCAGAAATAAAATGATAACGAAAAATAAGAATAATCGAAGTACCGGTAATTGCGTACTCCGTGGAATTTGGGGGTTTTGCTGGGGTTTTAGAGCCTTCAACTTCAAACCAGAAATGAGGGTTTTGCTATATCAAAATGTTATTTTCATGACAAAAAGTGTGGTCACCGTCAGTATACATGTACTAACTTTTATTGTATAAATAATAAAAAGTGTTGTGGAATTAACTATTCTCATTTGCTAATCCTTGATACGGCCCTAGTTTTTGAAAAGCGGAAGTCGAAAGGAAAAATGTCAAATACGGCCCTAGTTTTTGAAAGTTTTGAAAGAAGCTTGATGAAAAATAAATTAACTGGCTCTCGACATTTTACAATTTGCAATTTGAAAGTTTTGAAAGAAGCATAAGGCTATTGGATATCTCATCGCTAGAGCAGATCTTCTGTCTCCAAATTTCTTGTCCCTTTGTGTTTCTTCATTTAAATTTTGACTAATCTTTTACTTAACACTAATTAATTCTAAAATAAAATAAAAGGAGTGTCAAAATTTAAATGAAAGGGACTACGAGGGGAAGAATTTAAGACATAGAAGATCTCTACTCATCATCGCTAAAGGGGTACTATTTAATTTCTCCTTCCTTCTAAGAATTATACAGTCACTCTTTAATGACCTTAAAAAAATATAAAAAAAATAGTTCATGAGTTTATCATATTCGAACTAATTCAAGAATAAAAAATAATCGTGTTATACATTAAGAAAGTTTTGAGTCAAATTATAATTGTGAAGTATTTACATACATGGAATAGATAGGAATTAAGTTTGACTTTAATTTATTTTATTTTATCAAATATAATTTTACGTTGGCCGCAATCCAACTTCGCCAAATATTTGTCGACATGTATATCATTTTTTTAAAAAGAATAATTAAAGTATTAAATTAGTATAAAGGATGTAGGGCAACCTTTGTAAAACGAATTTTGTTATTAATCGATAGATATGTAGAACTAGAATTTAAGTTTCACGCTTAAATTCTAGGGTTTAAAGTCTCAACTCGGCGTTTATTACCTCTAGGTAAATATCTTCACGATATAAGAAAAACCAATAATAATCTCAATATTCAGAATGTCCTCCGTGCGGAAAATTACATCGGTATTTAAACAAAATAATTAATCCTAAATTGGACTTGGAGACCAAGAAAATAACTAAAGACAAAAATATTTCAACTAATTAAAACAAGTCCATAATAATAAAATAAACAAAATAAATAAATAAAGTAACTAAATCATCGATCCCTATCATTTCTCCCCGGTTGGAAAAAAAAATCAGTTATGTGGAAATGAAATCTTCATAAAGCTCCAACAAGGCAGAATCAATGCGATTAAACTCCTCACTAGCAATCCACGTACAATCACTGTCAGGCTTACCTCCCCATTTAACCAAAAATGAATGATAACCTCCTCGCCTAGTTGACACAAACCTTTGGTCCAATACATCCGCAATAGTACTATCTGCTTTAGACTATGAAAAAACAAGAAGAGGTGCAGTTGGAACAAGTAAAGGAAGAATAAGTTCAAACTCAACAGGGTTAGTAGATGAAGAAGCATGATATAGGGTAAACAAATTAGAAGGTCCATGATATAGAGTAAGATCAACCATATTAAATACAGGACCAATACTAATATTACAAGGAAGATCTAACTCATAAGCATGCATTAACAATAACCTTCTTTTTAACAAGAAATGAACTCATCCGCTTAGCATGGACCTTTTTCCATGTGTCGGGGAGGTAAACTCTCCACACGGTGTCGAAGCATCACCTGATCATTCTCATTGAACTCTTGGTACCTGCAATGAACATCTGCAACAAACTTATAATTTTCATCACTCAAATTAATTATTTTTCTTATCTCAACATGCAAATCAGGTGTCGTACAAAGGTTTCAGCAGACTCACTAGCTCTATATGTAGGGGGGAAGAGGGACCAAGTCAATAGATTTTCTATGTGACGCCCCCAAAATAGGTATACATCACCCATCTTGGGTCGCCAGAAAATACACTACTAACAACCTCATTTATAAAACTGTCGTGCAAATAATGCGATTTACTTATATCTTGTGAGTTTCAATACAAATATTGTAACGTATATAATACGACAATATTCAAACTAAAATTATTACAATTCCATATAAAGTACAGTAACAAATATTTCAAGTCTCCAAAGGAATACGAGAAGATTTATGTCCTCCTCATTCTAATGGAGTGCATTTTGACGCTTTCAAATTCGAGTTCTCATCACCCTATTTAGTTCACCAAATATAACTATTAAATGATGTATAAAATATGTCACACACATTTTAAATTCTCAGTACAATTATTATGCCCCACCGTTTCATAATTTGATTAGGCTTGTGACTAATTCATATCACCACTTTATACCCATGTTCTCTCTGCTAGTTCCAGCTACACTTTTATTACCTGAAAGGGGTGGTGAAGTAAAAGGGTGAACACAAATAGCCCAGTAAAGAATATCATGACTTAAGATAATTAAATTATCAAAATAATTCAGATATTTAGAACATATGGTAGAAGATAAAAGTTTTCAACCATAATAGCAGCGGAATCAACAATCCATTAGAAGAGTCAAGTAGAACATAATGTCTATTATCTCCTCTAGATTAAAAGTCCATCGTTAATATTTCATTCCTGTAATACTCATCAAAAGTTCTTTGTTATACCCAAGACAAAGAGAACTCTCATCACCTGAACCACCACAGATTATAATTAAATCATAATTCATATTTATAATCAGGTAAATCAAAAGTCCATCTTTGCAATACAAGCCTAAGACATACAACTATAAAATCAATAACATTGAGACTCAGCTCAATAGTATCACGACCACGAATTATCCATGCACTACGGGCCAAGGATATTCGTGTTTTCCAATGATCAATTATACCAAATAATCTTTGGTCATAATCATGCCAATCAACAGTCCGTCTATGCACAACTGGCCAAAGATGACTTTTACCACATCATTTGTAACATTACGTGTGACGCCCCCAAAATCGGTATACATCACCTATTTCGAGTCGCCAAATACATGGTACAAAATTCAAATACAACTTAATTATACAACAGTTGTGTAAAATACGACTAAACATATGTTGTGAGTTTTAATACAAATATTTTCATCTAGACAATATACAAACTCAATGGGATCCTCATTACATTTATTATCACACTATTTTATAGAATAATGAGGACTACTAATGCTATTATCTGGACCATCACTCTGTTCCCTGACTAGTCCCTGCTACGTTCTCATTTCCTGAAGAGAACAATGAAAGCAAAAGAGTGAGCTCAACTAGCCCAGTAAGAAATATTATGACTAAGATAATGCAGAATAAATTATCATTAGCCTTCAACAGTGTTAAACTGATAAAATATAACAAACATCAAGTTTAACTGCAGCGGAACAAGCAATCCATTAAAAGAGTCAAGTAGAGAATAAAATCTGCTATCTTCTATGATTTAAAAGGTTTTTCATGACTTTTATCGCTGAGACTCAGCTTAATAAATAATCCACATTATCCCTGCACTACGGCCAATGATAATCATGTATTCATCAATGGTCATGATCATGCCAACAACTGTCCATCAACGCACTACGGGCCAATGAGGACTTTTACCACATCATTTGTAACATTACGGTCATGATTATGCCGATTAATCCCTGGTCATAATCATACCAAGTCCATCTATGCTCTACAGGCCACAAATGACTTTTTACATAATATAAACATGAGGATGATAACAATGATATAAGAATTCAATAAAACAAGTTCAAGAATTAATTTATCCAGGAACTAATAACGTCCAAATTATCAACATGATACTTCTTTGTAGAGTAAAATTCAAGAATGCTCAGAAGAATATTTCCATGAAAAGATACTGGATGAAGCGCAAATATCAAGGATATTACACTAATTTCATGGAGTATAGAAGTCAAAACTTTAACCAACTGTGTATAATAAAGAATGGAATAACAAAAGAAATCACCGGGCATGATAGATCGCCTTGCAGAAAGTTATTCCAATGAATAATAAATAATGGAACCAGGTCATGCGTAAACGCACCGACAAGATATTCCAACAGAATAATAAATAATGGAACCAAGTCATGTATAAACGCACAGACAGGATGTTCCAACAGAATAATAAACAACGGAACCAGGTCATGCGTAAACGCACATACAAGATGTTCCAACAAAATAATAAACAACGGAACCAGGTCATGCGTAAATGCACAGACATGATGTTCCAACAGAATAATAAATAATGGAATAACAGAAGAATTTCTCCAAGTATAGGGTATCCCGCGTATACAGGTTATTCTAACAGAATAATAAAGAATGGAATAACAAAAGAATTTCACCAATAAGAAAGAAAGAATACCCCTAATGAGTACAATAAACAATATCCCTTACCGTAAAAGAAGAGTATTTTGACTGGTAGGGCGAGGATATACTCAAAGAAAACTTGCACTACGCTTAAAGCTTTCTTAAACTCTAAAGAAATACGCTCAAGATTATAGAAGAAGAACTCTCTCTATAGTTTATCTGTCTAGAGTTTCAGTGAATTCGTAAGAAATAATGAAGGAATGAACTTCTATTTATAGAAGAATGGACTACATAGTAACTAATTCATGAACGGTCCAGATTGATTTACTTTAAACCCGACGGTCTGTAGTTGGTTTACAATAAACTATAATATATTCTATTTATAATCTAATAAAACGAATAACATTATAAAAGTATTCTATTTTATATAAAAAGATTTTACTATGCAAACACTATGCAAGCACTATGCATAATAAAATATAATATATTCTAATTATTGTATAATAAAATGATAACTTTATAAAAGTATTACGCTTTATATAAAAAGATTTTACTATTAGTATAATAAAACGAATAACTTTATAAAAGTATTCTGTTTTATATAAAAAGCTTTTTTGTTTTATTACATTAATAATACTAATAAAACAAAACTCATCATCATTATTATAAATCACAATATTAATCGACCAGGTTGTTCCCAGGAAAGAGGGGGCTTTCTAATAAGAATTTCTCCCCATTGGCACGCAATTAGGTGACCAAACCTCTCATTGACAGAACTTCTAGACATCGTTAATATTGCAAATACTAATATTAATAACTTTGTCATCTCAATTATTGATTATAAAATATTGACAATAATTGAATCAAATAACGTGAGATACTATGCAGCAATTACTATAACAATAATTGAACAAAACTAAGTGACTTATCACGTAAGCATCAATAATCAATACCGTGTGCTACTCTTTATGCCACTTCCAGACATCGCACTTTTTTAACACCGGGTGTTTCAACAGTTAACGGTAAAATTTCCGCCGTTATTTTCAAAAAGTATTTTTGTCGTTTTCTCAATCCGACAATAATTTCGTTGTGGGGTACACCAATGATTGTGCTGTTGTACGAATATTCCCTGTTAAAATGAATATTCCCCGACCAATCGAATATTATATAACAACTTGCGTACTTTGCAAAATTTATAAATATTACCCATAACTATAACATTATATCAAATTCATTCCATAATATTCAAAAATGATATTTATAGAAAATTCATCTTTATTCATAAAAGTTGGGGTCTTACAACCTCCTCTTCTTATGAAATTTTGCCCTCGAAATTAGGGTACGTACCTGGTATATCGAACATGTAAGGATACCTTGATTTCATTTCAGATTCTAACTCCCAAGTCATTTCCTCAACATTGTGGTTTCTCCACAAAACTTTGACTTGAGGTATAACCTTGGAGCGTAGAATATGTTCCTTCTTATCCAAGATTTGAACAGGAACTTCTTCACACGTCAAATCTTCCGCTATTTCGTCCGGTTCTAACTCAATAATGTGGTTCGGGTCTTCCACATATTTACGTAACATGGATATGTGAAAAACGTTATGAACACGAGACATACTTGGCGGTAAAACGAGTCTATAGGCCACAGTTCCTACTCGATCGTGGATTAAAAATAGGCCGATGAATCGAGGATTGAGCTTTCCTCTCTTTCCAAATCTCGTAACTCCTTTTCATGGAGCAACACGTAACAACACATGATCTCCTATATCGAATTCCACGTCCTTCCGATGAAGATCAACATAACTCTTTTATCGATCTTATGAGGGTTTTATACGTTGTCGGATTATTTGAATCTTTTCCTTAGTCATATATACCAACTCCGGTCCCAATAACGTTGCTTCACCCACCTCATCCCAACATACTGGAGAACGACACTTTCTTCCATACAACGCCTCAAATGGAGCCATGCCAATACTTGCTTGATAACTGTTGTTGTAGGAAAACTCCACCAATGGTAAGAACTTATCCCAACTTCTCTTGAAGTCAAGGACATAGAGTCTTAATAAATCTTCAAGAGTTTGAATAGTCCTCTCCGACTGCCCGTCCTTCTGAGGATGATATGCCGAGCTAAATTGTAAATCTGTGCCCATAGCTTTCTGCAAACTAACCCAAAATCGTGAAGTGAATCTTGGGTCTCGATCAGAAACTATGGATACTGGCATACCATGCAGTCTTACAATCTCGTTTATGTACATACGAGCAAGACGTTCAAGTGTATAAGTTTCTCGTATCGGTAAGAAATGAGCAAACTTGGTCAATATAATCTATCAACAATGACCCAAATCGCATCAATACCTTGAGAAACCTTAGGAAGACCGGTAAAGAAATCTATGGTAATGTGCTCCCACTTCCACTTTGGAATTTCAAGTGGTTGTAATGGACCTTTTGGTACTTGATGCTCCGCTTTAACTCGTTGACAAGTTAGACACCTTGAGATAAACAACGTTATCTCTCTCTTCATATTGCTCCACCAAAATGTATGACGAATATCGTGATACATTTTGGTACTCCCAGGATGGATTGCAAACGGTGTGTTGTGCGCCTCCATCATGATTTTATACTTTAAATCAGGGTCGTTAGGAACACAAAGTCTGGATTTGACTCGAAGTATTCTTTCTTCATCGATTCTTGCTTCCGGCATAGCACCTTCTTGCATTTTCTTCCTCATACGCATCAGCTCCAGGTCTGTAGCTTGAGAAGCTTTAACTTTATCAATTAAAGTCGGTTCTACTCGTCTATTCGCCATCATCACATGGGTCCCTGGAGTCTTTAACTCTATCTCCATCCTTTACAAGTCACACAAAATGGGCATTTGTGTTGACAATATCGCACTCGTACTAGTATATGATCTTCTACTTAATGCGTCAGCTACCATGTTCGCTTTTCCTGGATGGTATTGGATGGTATGATCATAATCTTTCAACAGTTCAAGCCAACGTCGTTGTCGCATGTTGAGTTCCTTTTGAGTGAAGAAATATTTGAGGCTTTTATGATCCGTAAAGATCTCCACCTTCTCCCCATACAAGTAATGCCTCCAAATTTTAAGTTCAAAGACAATAGCTGCTAACTTTAGGTCATGAGTAGGATAATTCCTCTCATATTCTTTGAGTTGTCTTGAGGCATAGGCTATGACTTTCCCATGTTGCATGAGAACACATCCCAACCCTTTGCTTCAAGCATCACATTGAGATGACAAATTCCTCCGAGCCGGATGGTATTGTCGAGCAGTCTTTGAAATGAGTCTCCTCTTGAGTTCTTGAAAACTCTTCTCACATTCTTCGCTCTAACTGAACTTTGTATCTTTCCTAGTCAGCTGAGTTAATGGAGAAGCTATTCGAGAAAATCCTTCCACGAATCTCTGATAATAACCAAATAAAGCCGAGAAAGCTACGTGCTTGATCATCGATTTAGGTTGCTCCAGACTTTGAATTGCTTCAATCTTTGCCGGGTCAACAGATATTCCATGACTTGATACTACGTGCCCAAGGAATGCTACTTTCTCAAGCCAGAACTCACATTTCTTCAACTTGGCATAAAGCTTCTATTCACGAAGCTTTTGGAGTGTCAGCCTCAAGTGTTGCTCATGATCTTCATGGCTTTTGGAATAAATAAGGATGTCATCAATAAAGACGACCACAAAGTGATCCAAATATTCCTTGAATACTCGATTCATCATATCCATGAAAGTAGCGGGAGCATTAGTCAATCCAAAGGACATGACTAGAATTCATAATGCCCGTCTTCGAGTTCAAAAAGTCGCCTTTGGAATGTCATCGGTTCTAATCTTCAATTGGTGATATCCGAAACGAATATCAATCTTTGAAAAGAATTTGGCTCCTTGCAATCGGTCAAATAGGTCATCAATACGTGGCAATGGGTACCTATTTTTGATGGTGACATGATTCAATTCCTGATAATCAATACAAAGTCGCATACTCCCATATTTCTTCATCACGAATAGAATAGGAGCACCCCAAGGAGACGTACTAGGACGAATGAAATCAATGTCTAACAATTCTTACAATTGGGTCTTTAATTCTTGAAGTTTAATAGGAGCCATTTGATATGGGGCTTTGGAAATGGGTTTTGTACCGGGTTCAAGGTCGATACAAAATTCAATTTCACGCTCTGGGGGTAGGTCAGGAAGTTCTTCAGGGAATACATCAGGGAATTTATTAACAATAGAAATATCATTCAAAACTCGTATTTTTGTTTAGATCCGTGACATGAGCTAAGAAAGCTTGACATCCGTTTTTCAATAAACGAATAACTTTATGGCTTGAGATGACCGTGATTGATTTTAATGGTTTGGTCGCTTGAATTAGAATAATAGGTTGATTAGGAATATGAAAGCTAACAACCTTATAAAAACAATCAATTTTAGTATGATGAGTAGTTAACTAATCAATCCCTAGAATCACATCAAATGTAAGTATTTTCAATGAAATAAGATCGACAGGTAATGTGAGGGTACCAATTTGAACCAAACAAGACTTATAAACAGTGGATGTAATGAAAGTTTCTCCCAACGAAGTTTCCACAGATAAGTCAAAGTCTAATTTCTCCGGAGTCAAATTTAATCGTTGAGCGCAAGTAGGAGAAATAAAAGAATGGGTAGAACCGGTATCAAATAAAGTATAGACTTCGTTAGAGTTTATGATAAGCTTACCCGTGATGACCTCATTTGGGTTTTTTGCTTTCTGGAAGGTCACAACAAACGTCTCCCTTGCACTACCGGCTTTGACTTTTCTAGGACAGCCTTTGGTGCCTCCATCCTAGCTGAACTTATCTTTGGTGAACGATAAAATCGGGCTAAGTGACCTTCTCTTCCATAATTATAACATGCTTTGGACAATATCGCGCAGTTTGGACTGATGTGTCCCTCCCCTCCGCATTTGAATCATATGATAGGTGGTCATTCTCCTTCCTTAACAACGGGTGCTGGTGCTGACGTCTTTCCATCATTGTTGAATCTCCTCTTCTTGAAATGTTCATTCTTATTGTTTTGGCCCCTGATTACCACTGAAGTGGTTACCACTTCTGGCCTGTTGATTCCCTCCACGCTTGTTGTCACCGCTTTGATGACTGCTCTCACTGGTATTATCATTTTGTCGACTGCTCTCTTTTGGTTGTGTTGACTCGTTATCGCGCTCTACTAACTGAGCCCTATTTACAACATCTGAATACAAACACAATTTATGAGAAATAAGATGTTGACGTATCTCTGGCTTTAAACCTCTTAAAAATATCCGCATCATTCTCTCTTCATTATCCACCAAGTGGGACGTAAACCGAGACAACTTGGCAAACTTAGCTTTGTACTGCGACACGGTCATATTATTCTGCTCCAACTTGATGAACTCTACCTCTTTTATGTGACGAATACTTTTGGGAAAGTACTTTTCGATGAATAGTTTTTGGAACTTCTCCCAAGACATCTTCAGTGCGGCAGGTTGAGTACGCTTTTACCGATTCCCACCAAGTCTCACCTCTCTCATAACATAAAAGGCGTGAAAGGAACCTTTGCTCCTTGGAGCATCCCAAGACATCAAATATCTTGGTGATATGCTTTATCCATGTTTCCGCCTTTAAGTGGTTTTGGCTCTCCAATAAACTCCGGTGGTCCCAAATCCTTGAACTGCTTAGCGAGAATCGTCCCGAGAGTTTCCAGATTTTCACCTATATTTTGGACAGAGCCGCTCTCTTTCTTCATTGCGAGAATTTCATAAAGCCTCTGAATATTTCATCATTCATCATTTGGTCAGTGTTGTTGTTTGCATGAGGATTGTCACCTTCCTGATGCACATTATCCTGATTATTGATATGTGGTGAATCAACGGTCGCATGTGCTCCATTGCTATTCTCAACATTCTCGGATGTCATTTTTAGATACTGCCACAAAACAAAGGTCAATTGACATGTAACATATCATCCCTATATTCTGACCGACCAATTAAATACCAAAAAAAAACTTAGGTATGTCATACTAGTGAAGGAATTCCCCGTCTATCCCCTCCTAGTTCTATCCTCACATCATATCCAGGGATCATATCCCTAAGCTTTGATACCAACTATGACGCCCCCAAAATCGGTATACATCACCTATTCCGAGTCGCCAAATACATGGTATAAAATTCAAATACAACTTAATTATACAACAGTCGTGTAAAATACGACTAAACATATGCTGTGAGTTTTAATACAAATATTGTCATCTAGACAATATACAAACTCAACGGGGTCTTCATTACATTTATTATCACACTATTTTATAGAATAGTGAGGACTACTAATGCTATTATCTGGACCATCACTCGTTCCCATTGCTAGTCCTTTTACGCTCTCATTTTCTGAAGAGAACAATGAAAGCAAAAGGGTGAGCTCAACTAGCCCAGTAAGAAATATTATGACTAAGATAATGCAAAATAAATTATCATTAGCCTTCAAAAGTGTTAAATTGATAAATATAACAAACATCAAGTTCAACTGCAGCGGAACAAGCAATTCATTAGAAGAGTCAAGTAGAGAATAAAATCTACTATCTTCTATGATTTAAAAGGTTTTTCATGACTTTTATCGCTGAGACTCAGCTTAATAAATAATCCACATCATCCTCGCACTACGGCTGTAAGACCCCAACTTTTGTGAATAAAGATGATTTTTCTATAAATATCATTTTTGAATATTATGGAATGAATTTGATATAATGTTATAGTTGTGGGTAATATTTATAAATTTTACAAAGTACGCAAGTTGTTATATAATATTTGATTGGTCGGGGAATATTCGTTTTATCAGAGAATATTCGTAAAAAGCAAAGACAATCATTAGTGGATCCCACAATGTAATTCATCGCTTTGATTGAGAAAACGACAAAAATACTTTATGAAAATAACTAGGAAGTTTTTTTATTTGTTAACGGTTGAAACACCCTTGTTAAAAGTATAATGTCTGGCGTAGTTGCACAAAGAATAACCTACGGTATTGATTATTGATGCTTATGTGATAAGTCACTCGGTTTTTGTTTTATTGGTATTATTAATGTAATAAAAGCAGAAAAACTTTTTTATATAAAAAGAAATACTTTTATAAAGTTATTCGTTTTGTTAGAGCTAATAGTAAAATCTTTTTATATAAAAATGTAATACTTTTATAGAGTTTTCATTTTATTAGACAATAATTAGAATATATTATATTTTATTATGCATAGTGTTTGCATAGTGCCTGCATAGTGTTTGCATAGTAAAATCTTTTATAAAGTTATTCATTTTATTAGATTATAAATAGAATATATTATATTTTATTTAAAAGATTTTGCTTTAAATATGGACCGTCAAATTAAAGTAAATCAATCTCGATCGTTCATGAGTTAGTTACTATGCAGTCCATTTTTCTATAAATAGAAGCTCATTCCTTCATTATTTCTTACGAATTCACTGAAACTCTAGAGAGAGAAATTATAGAGAAGCTATAGAAAAGTATTCTACTCATTCCTTACTCTTATATTTAGTTTCTTTTACGGTAAGGGATATTATTTGTTATACTCGTAAGGGGTATTATTTCTTTTATATTCATAAAGAGAACTTCTGTTATTCCATTCTTTATTATTCCGCTAGGAATAACTAGTATACGCGGACTACCCTATACTTGGTGACATTCTTCTAATATTCCGTCATTATTATTATTATTCTGTTGGAATATCCTGTCTGAGCGTTTACACTGGACCTGGTTTCGTCTTTATTATTATTCTATTGGAATATCCTGTCTGAGCGTTTGCCGAGTTATCCCGGTTTGCATTCCACTTGGTGGATAATGAAGAGAGAATGACGCGGATGTTTTTAAGAGGTATGAAGCCGAAGATACGTCAACATCTTATTTCTAATAAACTATGTTTGTATTCAGATGTTGTAAATAGGGCTCAGTTAGTGGAGCGCGATAACGAGTCAACGTAACCAAAAGAGAGCAGTCGAAAAAATGATAATACCAATGAGGAGAGCGATCATCAAGCGGTGACAACAAGCGTGGAGGGAAGCAACAGGCCAGAAATGGTAACCACTTCGGTGGTAATCAGGGCCAAAGCAATAAGAATGGACATTTCAAGAAGAGGAGATTCAATAATGATGGAAAGACGTCAACACCAAAGACCGTTGTTAAGGAAGGAGAGAATCGACCACCTATCATATGCTTCAAATGTGGAGGGAGCGACACATCGAGTCCTAAACTGTGCGATCATAGTCAAAGCATGTTATAATTGTGGAAGAAAAGGTCACTTAGCCCGATTTTTGTCGCTCACCAAGACAAGTTCAATTTAGGATGGAGGCACCAAAGGTCAGTCCCGTAAAAAGTCAAAGCCGGTGGTCTGAGGGAGAGCGTTTGTTGTGACCTCCCGAGAAAGCAAGGAACCCGAATGAGGTCATCACGGGTAAGCTTATCATAAACTCTAGCGAAGTCTATACTTTATTTTATACCGGTTCTACCCATTCTTTTATTTCTCCTACTTGCGCTCAACGATTAAATTTGACTCCGGATAAATTTGACTTTGACTTATCTATGGAAACTCCGTTGGGAGAAATCTTCATTACATCCACTATTTATAAGTCTTGTTTGGTTCAAATCGGTACCCTCACATTACCTGTCGATCTTATTTCATTGAAAATACTTGCATTTGACGTGATTCTAGGGATTACTCAGCATGCAAAAATTGATTATTTTCGTAAGGTTGTTAGCTTTCATATTCCTAATCAACCTATTATGCGAATTCAAGCGACCAAACCATTAAAATCAATCATGGTCATCTCAAGCCATAAAGCTATTCATTTATTGAAAAACGGATGTAAAGCTTTCTTAGCCCACGTCACAGATCTAAACAAAAATACGTAAGTTTTGAATGATATTTCTATTGTTAATAAATTTCCTGACGTATTCCCTGAAGAACTTCCTGGCCTACCCCAGAGTGTGAAATTGAATTTTGTATCGACCTTGAACCCAGACAAAACCCTTTCTAAAGACCCATATCGAATGGCTCTATTGAACTTCGAGTTAAAGACCCAACCGCAGAAATTGTTAGACATTGGCTTTATTCATCGTAGTACTTCTCCTTGGGGTGCTCTGTTTACATTCGTGAAAAAGAAAGATGGGAGTATCTTGAATTTGTATTGATTATCGGGAGTTGAATCATGTCACCATCAAAAATAGGTACCCATTGCCACGTATTGATAACTTTGTTTGACCAAATTGCAAGGAGCCAAATTCTTTTCAAAGATTGATCTTCGTTTGGATATCACCAATTGAAGATTAGAACCGATGACATTCCAAAGACGGCTTTAAACTCGATCGGGCATTATGAATTCTAGTCATGTCTTTTGGATTGACTAATGCTCCTGCTGCCTTCACGGATATGATGAACCGAGTATTCAAGGAATATTTGGATCACTTTGTGGTCGTCTTTATTGATGACATCCTTATTTATTCCAAAAGCCGTGAAGATCATGAGCAACACTTGAGGCTGACACTCCAAAAGCTTTGTGAATACAAGCTTTATGCCAAGTTAAAGAAATGCAAGTTCTTTCTTGAGGAGGTAGCATTCCTTGGGCACGTAGTATCAAGTCATGGAATATCCGTTGACCCGGCAAATATTGAAGCTATTCAAAGTTGGGAGCAACCCAAATCAGTGACCGAAGTACGTAGCTTTCTCGGTTTAGCTGGTTATTATCGGAGATTCGTGGAAGGATTTTCTCGAATCGCTACTCCATTAACTCAGCTGACTCGGAAAGATACAAAGTTCGGTTGGAGCGAGGAATATGAGAAGAGTTTTCAAGAACTCAAAAGGAGACTCATTTCAAAGACCTGCTACGACAATACCATCTGGTTCGGAGGGATTTTTCATCTACAGTGATGCTTCGGGCAAAGGGTTAGGATGTGTTCTTATGCAAGAAGGAAAAGTCATAGCCTATATGCCTCAAGACAACTCAAAGAATATGAGAGGAATTATCCTACTCATGATCTAGAGTTAGCGGTTGTTGTCTTCGTGACTTAAAATTTGGAGGTATTACTTGTATGGAGAGAAAGTGGAGATCTTTACAGATCATAAAAGCCTCAAATATTTCTTCACTCAAAAGGAACTCAACATACGACAACGACGTTGGCTTGAACTGTTGAAAGATTATGATTATACCATCCAATACCATCCTGGAAAAGCGAACGTGGTAGGCGGCGCATTGAGTAGAAGATCATATCGCGAATGCAGAAAGATATATTCACAACACAAAATCCCATTTTGTGTGACTTGCAAAGGATGGAGATAGAGTTAAAAACTCCAGGGACCCATGTGATGATGGAGAATATACGAGTAGAACCGACTTTAATTGATAAAGTTAAAGATGCTCAAGTTACAGATCCGGAGCTGATGCGTATGAGGAAGAAAGTGCAAGAAGGTGCTATCTTGGGAAGCAAGAATCGATGAAGAAGGAATACTTTGAATCAACTCCAGGACTTTGTGTTCCTAACGACCACGATTTAAAGTATAAAATCATGATGGAGGCGCACAACACACCGCTTGTAATCCATCTCAGGAGTACCAAAATGTATCGTGATCTTCGTCATACATTTTGGTGGAGCATACGAAAGAAAGAGATAACGCTTATTTATCTCAAGGTGTCTAATTTGTCAACGAGTTAAAGCGGAGCATCAAGTACCAAAAGGTCCATTGCAATCACTTGAAATTCCAAAATGGAAGTGGGAGCACATTACCATGGATTTCGTTCCCGGTCTTCCCAAAGTTTCTCAAGGCATAGATGCGATTTGGGTCATTGTTGATAGATTGACCAAGTCTGCTCATATCTTACTGATACGAGAAACTTATACACTTGAACGTCTTGTTCGTATGTACATAAACGAGGTTGTAAGATTGCATGGTATGCCAGTATCCATAGTTTCTGATCGAGACCCAAGATTCACTTAAAGATTTTGGGTTAGTTTGCAAAAAGCTATGGGCACAGATTTACGATTTAGCTCGGCATATCATCCTCAGACGGACGGGTAGTCGGAGAGGACGATTCAAACTCTTGAAGATCTATTAAGACTATATGTCCTTGACTTCAAAGGAAGTTGGGACAAGTTCTTATCATTGGTGGAATTTTCCTACAACAACAGTTATCAAGCAAGTATTGGTATGGCTCCATTCGAGGCGTTGTATGGAAGAAATTGTCGTTCTCCAGTATGCTGGGATGAGGGGGGTGAAGCAACGTTGTTGGGACCAGAGTTGGTACGTATGACTACGGAAAAGATTCAAATGATCCGAAAACGTGTAAAAACCTCACAAGATCGACAAAAGAGTTATGCTGATCTTCATCGAAATGATGTAGAATTCGATATTGGAGATCATGTGTTGTTATGTTTTGCTCCATGGAAAGGAGTTACAAGATTTGAAAAGAGAGGAAAGCTTAATCCTCGATTCATCGGCCCATTTTTAATTCTCAATCGAGTAGGAACAGTGGCCTATAGACTCGCTTTACCGCCAAGTATGTCTCGTGTTCATAACGTTTTTTCACATATCCTTGTTATGTAAATATGTGAAAGACCCGGACCACATTATTGAGTTAGAACCGGATGAAATAGCGGAAGATTTGACGTATGAAGAGGTTCCTATTCAAATCTTGGATAAAAAGGAACATATTCTACGCTCCAAGGTTATACCTCAAGTCAAAGTTTTGTGGAGAAACCACGATGTTGAGGAAATGACTTGGGAGTTAGAATCTGAAATGAAATCAAAGTATCCTCACCTCTTTGACATACCTGCCTGGTGATTTCTTTTGTTATTCCATTCCTTATTATACTCAGTTGGTTAAATTTTTGACTTCTATACTCCATGAAATTAGTGGAATATCCTTGATATTTGCACTTCATCCAGTATCTTTTCAAGGAAATATTTTTCTGAGCATTCTTGAATTTTACTCTATAAAGCAGTATCATGTTGACAATTTGGACGTTATTAGTTCCTGGATAAATTAATTCTTGAAATTTTTTTATTGAATTCTTATATCATTGTCATCATCCTCATGTTTATATTTTGTTGAAAGTCATCTGTGGCCTATAGTGCATAGATGGACTTGGTATGATTATGACCAGGGATTATTCGGTGTAATCATGACCGTAATGTTACAAATGATGTGGAAAAAGTCTTCATTGGCCCGTAGAGCATTGATGGACAGTTGTTGGCATGATCATGACCATTATTGAATACACAAATATTCTTGGCCCGTAGTGCATGGATAATTGTGGTCGTGATACTAAAGAATATCCTCGGGTAGTAGTGCGTAAGTGATTCGATGATGTGAATTATTTATTATTGTCGAGTCCCAAAGAATAAAAGTGATGAAAACCTTCTAAATCATAAAAGATAGTAGATTTTATTCTCTACTTGACTCTTTTAATGGATTATTTGTTCCGCTACAGTTAAACTTGATGGTTGTTATATTGTATCAGTTTAACACTATTGAAGGCTAACGATAATATATTCTGCATTATCTAAGTCATAATATTTCCTACTGGGCTAGTTGAGCTCACCCTTTTACTTTCATTGTTCTCTTCAGGAAATGAGAACGTAGCAGGGACTAGTCGGGGAACGGAGTGACGGGCCAGATGATAGCATTAGTAGTTCTCACTATTCTATGAAATAGTGTGATAATAATTGTAATGAGGACTCCTTTTGAGTTTGTATAATCTCTAATAGACAATATTTGTATTTAAACTCACAGCTTATGTTTTGTCGTATTGTACACGACAGTTGAATTATTAAGTTGTATTTGAATTATGTACCATGTATCTGGCGACTCAAGATGGGTGATGTATACCTATTTTGGGGGCGTCACAACGTTGGCTTGAACTGTTGAAAGATTATGATCATACCATCCAATACCATCCTGGAAAAGCGAACGTGGTAGCTGACGCATTGAGTAGAAGATCATATACTAGTACGAGTGCGATATTCTCAACACAAATGCCCATTTTGTGTGACTTATAAAGGATGGAGATAGAGTTAAAGACTCCAGGGACCCATGTGATGATGGCGAATGAGCGAGTAGAAACCGACTTTAATTGATAAAGTTAAAGCTTCTCAAGCTACGGACACTGAGCCGATGCGTATGAGGAAGAAAGTGCAAGAAGGTGCTATCTTAGGAAGCAGAATCGATGAAGAAAGAATACTTGAGTCAAATCCGGACTTTGTGTTCCTAACGACCACGATTTAAAGTATAAAATCATGATGGAGGCGCACAACACACCGCTTTTGCAATCCATCTCTGAGTACCAAAATGTATCACGATATTCGTACATACATTTTGGTGGAGCAATATGAAGAGAGAGATATACTTATTTATCTCAAGGTGTCTAACTTGTCAACGAGTTAAAGCGGAGCATTAAGTACCAAAAGGTCCATTGCAACCACTTGAAATTCCAGAGTGAAAGTGGGAGCACATTACCATAGATTTCGTTACCGGTCTTCCTAAGGTTTCTCAAGGTATAAATGCGATTTGGGTCATTATTGATAGATTGACCAAGTCCGCTCATTTCTTCCGACATCGAGAAACTTATACACTTGAACGTCTTGCTCGTATGTACATAAACGAGATTGTAAGACTGCATGGTATGCCAGTACCATAGTTTCTGATCGAGACCCAAGATTCACTTCACGATTTTGGGTTAGTTTGTAGAAAGCTATGGGCACATATTTACGATTTATCTCGGCATATCATCCTCAAACGGACGGACAGTCGGAGAGGACTATTCAAACTCTTGAAGATCTATTAAGACTCTGTGTCCTTGACTTCAAGGGAAGTTGGGATAAGTTCTTACCATTGGTGGAGTTGTCCTACAACAACAGTTATCAAGCAAGTATTGTCATGGCTCCATTTGAGGCGTTGTATGGAAGAAAGTGTCGTTCTCCAGTATGCTGGGATAAGGTGGGAGAAGCAATGTTGTTGGGACCGGAGTTGGTACGTATGACTACAAAAAAGATTCAAACGATCCGATAACGTATAAAAACCTCACAGGATCGACGAAAGAGTTATGTTGGTTCTGTCTTTATTATTATTCTGTTGGAATATCCTGTCTGTGCATTTACGCCGGACTTGGTTCCATTATTTATTATTCTGTTAGAATATCCTGTCGGTGCGTTTACGCATGACCTGGTTCCATTATTTACTATTCTGTTGGAATATCCTATCGGTGCGTTCTTACGCATGACACAATTCCATTATTTATTATTACATTGGAATAACACATGCATGCATGGATCTATCGCATGCCTGATGATTTCTTTTGTTATTCCATTCTTTATTATACACAGTTGGTTAAAGTTTTGACTTCTATATTCCATGAAATTAGTGGAATATCCTTGATATTTGTGCTTCATCCAATATCTTTTCATGGAAATATTCTTCTAAGCATTCTTGAATTTTACTCTACAAAGAAGTATCATGTTGACAATTTGGACGTTATTAGTTCCTAGATAAATTAATTCTTGAACTTGTTTTTATTGAATTCTTATATCATTGTCATCATCCTCATGTTTATATTTTGTTTAAAATCATCTGTGGCCTGTAGTGCATAGATGGACTTGGTATGATTATGACCAGGGATTATTTGGTGTAATCATGATCGTAATGTTACAAATGATGTGGTAAAAGTTCTCATTGGCCCGTAGTGCATTAATGAACAGTTGTTGGCATGATCATGACCATTAATGAATACACAAATATCCTTGGTCCGTAGTGCATGGATAATTTGTGGTCGTGATACTAAAGAATATCCTTGGCCGTAGTGCAGGGGTGATTCGATGATATGAATTATTTATTAAGTTGAGTCTCAGCGATAAAAGTCATGAAAAACCTTTTAAATCATAGAAGATAGTAGATTTTATTCTCTACTTGACTCTTCTAATGGATTACTTGTTCCGTATTGCAGCTTAAACTTGATGTTTGTTATATTTTATCGCTTTAACATCATTGAAGGCTAATGATAATTTATTCGCATTATCTTAGTCATAATATTTCTTCTTGGGCTAGTTGAGCTCACCCTTTCTTTCACCGTTCTCTTGAGAAATGAGAATATAGGCGGGACGAGTCGGGGAAT
This sequence comes from Panax quinquefolius, assembly GCA_020205615.1. Taxonomy (NCBI): domain Eukaryota; kingdom Viridiplantae; phylum Streptophyta; class Magnoliopsida; order Apiales; family Araliaceae; genus Panax; species Panax quinquefolius. The sequence goes on from CM035160.1 coordinate 139,239,262, forward strand.
GGCATGATGGACCAGATGATAGTATTAGTAGTCCTCACTATTATTATTAAATAGTGTGACAATAAATGTAATGAGGACTTATTCGAGAGTGGATATTGCCTAGAAGGCGGTGATTTGTATTAAAACTCACAGACTCTCTTGTTGTATATTAAAGATTGTATTTGTATTCTGTACCATGTATTTGGCGACTCAGAATAGGTGATGTATACCTATTTTGGGGGCGTCACAATGGCCAAGGATATTCATGTATTCATCAATGGTCATGATCATGCCAACAACTGTCCATCAATGCACTACGGGCCAATAAGGACTTTTACCACATCATTTGTAACATTACGGTCATGATTATGCCGATTAATCCCTGGTCATAATCATACCAAGTCCATCTATGCTCTACAGGCCACAGATGACTTTCAACATAATATAAACACGAGGATGATAATAATGATATAAGAATTCAATAAAACAAGTTCAAGAATTAATTTATCCAGGAACTAATAACGTCCAAATTGTCAACATGATACTTCTTTGTAGAGTAAAATTCAAGAATGCTCAGAAGAATATTTCCATGAAAAGATACTGGATGAAGCACAAATATCAAGGATATTCCACTAATTTCATGGAGTATAGAAGTCAAAACTTTAACCAACTGTGTATAATAAAGAATGGAATAACAAAAGAAATCATCGTGTACGCGATAGGCAAGCATGCATGTGTTATTCCAACAGTAATAATAAATAATGGAACCCAATCACGCGAACGCACCGATAGGATATTCCAATGTAATAAGAAATAATGGAACTGGATCATGCAGAACGCACCGGCTGTGATATTCCAATGAATAATAAATAATGGAACCAGGTCATGCATAAACGCACAGACATGATGTTCCAACAGAATAATAAACAACGGAACCAGGTCATGCGTAAACGCACATACAGTATGTTCCAATATAATAATAAACAACCGAACCAGGTCATGCGTAAACGCACAGACAGTATGTTCCAACAGAATAATAAACAACGGAACCAAGTCATGCGTAAACGCACAGACATGATGTTCCAACAGAATAATAAATAATGGAATAACAGAAGAATTTCACCAAGTATAGGGTATCCACGTATCACAAAGTTATTCCAATGAATAATAAAGAATAGAATAACAAAAGAATTTCACCAATAAGAAAGAAGGAATACCCCTAACGAGTACAACAAACAATATTCCTTACCGTAAAAGAAGAGTATTTTGACTGGTAGGGCGATGATATACTCAAAGAAAACTTGTACTACGCTCAAAGCTTTCTTAAACTCTAAAGAAATACGCTCAAGATTATAGAGTAGGAACTCTCTCTATAGTTTCTCTCTATAGAGTTTCAATGAATTCGTAAGAAATAATGAAGGAATGAGCTTCTATTTATAGAAGAATGGACTGCATAGTAACTAATTCATGAACGGTCCAGATTGGTTTACTTTAAACGGACGGTCCAGATTGGTTTACAATAAACTATAGTATATTCTATTTATAATCTAATAAAACGAATAACTTTATAAAAGTATTCTATTTTATATAAAAAGATTTTACTATGCAAACACTATCGCAGTACCTTATCTGAACACTATGCATAATAAAATATAATATATTCTAATTATTGTCTAATAAAATGATAACTTTATAAAAGTATTCTATTTTATATGAAAAGATTTTACTATTAGTCTAATAAAACGAATAACTTTATAAAAGTATTCTCGCTTATATAAAAAAGCTTTTCATTTTATTATATTAATAATACTAATAAAACAAAACTCATCATCATTATTATAATTCATAATATTAATCGACCAAATTCGTTCCTGTGAAAGAGGGCTTTCTAATAAGGATTTCTCCCCATTGTGCCGCAATTAGGTGACCAAACCTCTCCTTGATGTAACTTCTGACATCGTTAATATTGCAAATAATAATATTAATAACTTTGTCATCTCAATTATTGATTATAAAATATTGACAATAATTGAATCAAATAACGTGAGATACTATGCAACAATTCATCGTAATAATAATTGAATAAAATTGAGTGACTTCTCACGTAAGCATCAATATCAATCAATACCGTATCGCTTTGTCGCCACTTCTGCGTATTCTTGTACTTTTAACACCGGGTGTTTCAACAGTTAACGGTAAAACTTCCGCCGTTATTTTCATAAAGTATTTTTGTCGTTTTCTCAATCAAAAAATAATTCCGTTGTGGGGTCCACCAATGATTGTGCCGTTGTACGAATATTCCCCGACCAATCGAATATTATATAACAACTTGCATACTTTGCAAAATTTATAAATATTACCCACAACTATAACATTATATCAAATTCATTCCATAATATTCAAAAATGATATTTATAGAAAATTCATATTTATTCATAAAAGTTGGGGTCTTACATTACGGTCACGATTATACCGAATAATTCCTGGTCATTATCATACCAAGTCCATCTATGCACTACGGGCCAAAGATTACTTTTACCACATCATTTGTAACATTACGGTCATGATTATACCGAATAATCCCTAGTCATAATCATACCAAGTCCATCTATGCACTACGGACCAAAGATGACTTTCATCATAATCTAAGCATGAGGATGATGAGAATGATATATATAATGAATAAACATAAATAATCAGAATAATAAGATAATATTGATCTTAGTAATTTTTAACTTAATTATCCAGAGTCCAAATTGCTAACATAATATTAGATAAAGCACAAACTATTAAGGATATTCTAATCCTTTCAGGACTTTTCATCATTTAATGATAAACTGAATAAACGAATAATAATATCTTACCATAATATGGATTATGAAAGAAAATGATATTCTTTTTACCATAAAAATGATACCTCCTTACCACAATAATGATATCCCTTACCCTTAACATGTGACTTGATTATGCTTTTTGTGAAATTGATCAACTTAAACAATGCTTGCATTCCTTATCTACACTTGGAGTAACATTACACTCAATAGAAATACTCACAATATTATACTCACAGTATTGTAGTAAAAGAATTCTATATTTTTAGTGTAGTGATGGTGTGCGTTTAGTTACTCAGCCGAGCTACCTATTTATACTGAAAATTTAGTAAACAACTAGCACACCCGCTTTGACAAAATAACCAAATGAGGTATATAATAATGGTAGTGGAATTTATGGTCCCACGGAGAAAATTAAACCAACTTAATTGAACAAATATATGTATATCATAATTATCTTTAATTAACACCTTTTATTCATCAATTATTTACATATTTTCAATCTTTCAATAATTATTCACAATTATTAACATAGACTCACAATACTTCCAACTGGTTTAATTATATCATATCAAATAATATGAGTCAATGTGCAATAACTACTGTGACAATTATTGAATAAAAGACTGAGTGACTTCTTACGTAATTAAGAATCAATAATATAAATCACTGTGCAATAACTACTGTGAAAATTATTGAATAAAATACTGAGTGATTTCTTACGTAAGAATCAAATCAATACATTGCTATAAACAATTTAAATTCTATTAAAAGTATGGATCAACATCAAATCATATTTATCTCGAATAACATATAAACCAACTAATAATTCATTATTCATTCAAATTATCTTTATTTATCGCATAAAATCATTATTCATATTCCAAAACTTTAGAAGTGAATAATAAAACTTGAGAAATCTAAAATCTCATATATGACAATCAACTATTATGATATTATCACCATTTTTACTTTAACAAAAATATTACTCCCTCCGTCTCATAGTTATAGGCTGATTTCTTTTGGCACATAATTTAAGAAAATCAGTTAAGTGACAATTTTTAACATAAATTTTCCACATATACCCATTAATATGGAATTAATGAATAAGTTAATTACTCCTTACTTATCACATTGGAACTCTCAACTTCATTGATTGACGTGTACTGACCATTAAAATCCATAAACTTTAACCAAAGAGAATACAACAACATTAAATGTGGTGATAAAAATAATAACATTGAATGTTGTTTCTTCAAAAAAAGAGTAATAATTGAATATTTATTATAAGGGCATAAAAGTAAAACAATGAACCAACTAAATTTTATAAATAGTAAGTAGCCTATATATTGGGACATCTCAAAATGAAAAATCAGCTTATAACTATGGGACGGAGGAAGTATTTTTATTTTTATCATAACTCATTCGTTACTTGTGCGTTTACATCCCGACACCTCATTAGCTTACTAACACTTATAAAATATTTAAAAAATATGATTATGAACTTTCCAAACATTTTTCACATTTTTTAGATTATCCAAAATTTTTCTATAATCATTTCTATTTATAAAAATTATCATTTAATAGCTTCAAAATAGAAATACTAACTCCACATACTTTTATATCTTTAAAACATCATCAATATTAATCTTACATTATTATAATATTTTTCAAAGAAATCTCATAATTTTCCACCATTCATAGAATTTTCTATGAATTTCCTCTATTTTAAACTAACCATTAATAACTTAAAAATACAATAAAACAATATTACACCATTTTTCACCAAGTTTCATAGTTTTCATCATTCATAGAATTTTCTATGAATTTCTTCTATTTTCAAACTAACTATAAATAGCTTAAAAATACAATAAATATTTACATTATCCAATAATTTTCCAAAGCCGCCCGAAATTATAAAACAATATTATACCATTTTTCACCAAGTTTCATAATTTTTCATCATTCAAAGAATTTTCTATGAATTTCTTCTATTTTCAAACTAACTATAAATAATTTAAAAATACAATAATTACTTACGCTTTTCAATAATTCATCAAACATTTACGTAAATTCTAAGATGATATTATAAGCATTCTATAAAAATATTTCAACCCGAATAATTTTTTTGATAATTTAATTATAAATACCAATATTCAGAAACTTCAATAATTCATAATAATTAGGCTTTTTATCAGAAAATTACATATCTTATGACCTTTTCATGTAAAATTTAATTCTCTATAACTTTGTAGAAGAATGTTTTTCCGAATTCTGACTCTAATATAGAGAGATATTCTTACCGAAAAATTCTGTTGCTTGAAGATTTCTGAACCAGCCATCTCACAAAATTCATAAAAAATCATACGTTAATCTTTAACGGTTCAAAATTTATAGGCATATACTCAACTTATATATATATAACATATCCAAATATCACAACGATTCAACGGTTGTATTAAAAATTGTAACTCACGCAATATAGCTTAATAAAACTGATTTTTCGGACTATAAGTCCTTCAAACCAGTTTCACTCAAACTGTCACCACGAACAATCTACAAAGAATTTTTGGGTGATTCCAATTTCTTCAGTTAGCTTACTTCCAGGGCTTTCTTTTGATATATGGCTCATCTCCTAACTCATTATACACAAAGAGTTATGGATTTTACAAAATCAAGTAGTAAACTAATTTTTCTGAAAATCTCCATATTTTGTTCTTTTTTTGATTTCTTGATTTCTTTCCTTTGATTCATATTTTTGGAAGTTTAAATCATCAAATACATACATAAGTATATACTCGTTACATAAAATCCATAAAAACTTAAATCTAAGAATAAATCAAAGATTTTTAAACATACCTTTTTAATTTCCTCACGCTTTTCCATTACACCTACTTGATTCTCTCACTAGCTTCTTGGATGTTTTAATGAATGAAGATGAATATGGTGATCATGGAATGATTAAGGATGAAGAAGATATGAAATTATAGATTTAACTCTTCTTCCTCTTATAGCTTCCCGACCTCTCTATTTATTCTTTCTATTCTTCCTTTTCTCCTTCTTTTCCCTTTCTTTTCTTCCTTTCTCTCTTTTCTTTTCCCCCCACATTGTTGCTACGGGAGGATGAAATGAAAAGAAGGCTGATAATTGCCTTATTAGGCTAATAAGTTAGCCAACATCTTTGCCCCATACTTTCCTAACATTGAAATATTCCACCAATCATGAAAGACTTTGGTGAATGAATTATGAAAAGTTTGGAGCATATGGAAAATTAATATCAGCATTTCTCCCACCATTCTCTCATGTGGGCAACTCCTCTAAAAAATTATTTTCTCTCCTCTTTATTTGCTCATTTATAGGATTAATTGTTCATTTGACCATTTAACAATTTAACATTTTTAAATTTAAAAAAAATAATAATCATAAATTAAATTAGACTTTTATTTTATAAAAGACGGGGTTTTACATTCTAGGTTGATAACTAGTGTAAATCTGAAAAGGACTCACCCTAGTAGAGCAATTAACTGAGCTGTTATAGGGAAACTCAGTCAAAGGTAAAACTCTATCCTAACTGGACACGTGATCTCCTATAAAATATCTCACTTAATCACCTAGACTCCTATTAACTTCCTCGGTTTGACCATCAGTTTATGGGTGATAAGTAATGGAAAACTTAAGTGTGGTATTTAGTTTCTTCTATAAGGTCTTCCAAAAATAACTTATGCTTTTGACATCACTATCAAAAACTATAGACAAAGGCAAACCACGTAGTCGCATAACCTCACTAAAGAAAATCGATGTAATGTGTGAAGCATCATCGATTTTGCTGCATGGAATAAAATGTGTCATCTTAAAAAAATGACCACTACAACAAAAAAGGAATCATGACATTTGATTCGTCCTACATGGCTACATGTAACTCCCAAACTAAATGTTCACGCATAGACGTGCTAGGAATACACAAATGGGTGCCCTTAAAAAGATAACCGTCTTGGATACGAAAAATCGCCTAAGGGGTATATATGTAGGGGTATATATGTCTCTCTAAAGTCTCAACAAGAAGGTTACTCATGGACAATACGCTTAAACCCAATAACCTTCACACTCAAAGTGTTAAGGAGAATAGATACCCTACTCAATGCATCATCTGCTTTGTTCGCTACCCCTCACTACAAAAAAATGGTGATTCGACGACAACCAGTTTTCGTTTATAAAGATATGAAATTTTGTTGCTAAATGTCATTTGCAACGATTTTTCGGTCGTTGGACCATCTGTTGCGCATGAGCGTTGCTAATTGTCTAGTAACGAAATTATTTTGATCATTGCAGAAAGTGAGATATTTCGCAACGGAAGTTGGTTTTCATGTAAAAGTATAGATCATTTAACAACGAAATGTACTTTTACAAATTTATTAAAAAATTATTACTAAAAAGCAACTTTCGTTGCAAAATCCTTCTAAGTGGCAACGAAAAATAACCTTTTTTTGTCAACAAAGATGAAATTTCGTTGCAGTTGAGACACTTTTGCCAACGATGTTTTCCATTGCTGAACAGTATGGAAATTGTTGCCTTCACTGGTTTTAGTTACTGATTGTATAATTTTTGTGACGCCCCCAAACTCGAGTACCTTTAAACTTCGGATATAGTGCTCCATAGTACTTCTCGTTTAATTAGAATAATAATGACATAAAGGTAATTACTAATTATTACAATATGTCTTACTCTAAATCCCATGTTCTCAAACCTTTAAGTCTTCAACACATATTAAAGTATTAAGTAAGTATTACAATACTTCTAATTATTACAAATAATTACAACTATCTTCTACAGGTCCATCTTTCTTTTTCTCTTGTACTTAAGGGACCCTTCAACCTGCTCTGGCTTAGCTGAAAATATTTAATTTAAAGTAAGGATAAGCTACAAAGCTCAGCAAGTATAAACAGTTGAATAACAACAAAATCAAGAATCATGTTACTATTTCTACAACTGAATAATAGTTGTGAAAGCATTCCGAATAAATTGGAATAATAATAATAAATTTATTTTTATCTAACATTTTTGAAACGACGTACTGAGCAGTCAAAAGACCTCGACCAATTTTTGTTTTCTCAAGGGTTCAACAGTAATTCAACTATGAACCGGTCTGACTTACAAGCACGTTGGGTGATCAGTCTAGTGTACCTTATGTTGTACAACACTCTGGCTAAATGACTATATGCATTTGTTTGATCATCTCAGGGATTTTTTGAGATTTTTTCGACGTAAAATACCCCAATATTAGGGTTGTTCATCTCAGATTTGAGTCCGAATCCTCAAATAATTTGGGTGGACAGCTTTACCTAATTTAAATAACGAATGGTATTCAAATCAATAAAAGTTTTTAATCATGTGTCTAGCCGATATAATTGGCATTGACATAACTCTTAAACAGTTCATGAATATAAGAACTTTAAAACTTGAACAATTTATGTTAAAGCAAAGCTTGAACAATTTATGCATTATAGCAAATGTTAAACAATTTATGCATTATAACATAGCTGAATACTTCTACAACTAATAAAGAGTTGTATAAGTCTGAAGGTTGCACAATCGATAAATATTGTGTAAACTGAAGCATACATAAGGATTATTCATAAGAATATACATTCAAAAATTTCCATTCAAACGAAATTTGAATGGATTTAGAATACTTGCTCAATAAAATTTGAGTAAGTTTAGATAACTTGCCTCAAGCATCTTCTATACTTTGACGTTAATCACCCTTTGAAAGTTCTACACATTTAGTGTAAATAGACATACCAATTAGTCACGTATGTCACTCATGGTTTAATATAACCATAATCCATGTTTTATAATGTTCGTTTCATTAAACTCATAACATTAATTAAGTTCATTAATATTTGACTCGGCGTTTCGACGTTCGTACGTCGTACGTCTGACTTTTCTACTCCGAGCGCTTAACTGACACGCCATTGTGTACGATTGATATGTCTAATTCATCTAACATTTCTTGGTTTACATTTCTTTAGACTATATTCCCAATGTCTAATGTTTAGAACTCAGAAATACTAGTCAAACATGGCTCGACACCACAATGGTTCAAAGAAACCACCACAGTTTGCCTCTTATTTCACAAAAGTCCTAAAGATACCATTTTTGGACCCTGTTCCTGACCTCAAATCTCAAACTTAAAGAATGAAAGGTTTAGTTCTACTCCTTATCTTTTCCGGATCATCTTGAATCACCTCAATCGAAGTTCAGACGAAAGAGTTATGTCCAATTTACTTAAGGACGTCCAGATTGTCAAACCTACTGGATGTCCAGTGCGGGGCGAGCCATTTTTGTGCTATGGGTGGTATGGGGTTCGCCCACCCTGCAAAAAATTTGCTAAGATTTGTTAAAATTTTAACTTAGCATAGTTTCAATGCGCTTACTTCGACAAATCATAACTTTCTTGTCCGATAATGGAATAAGCTGGTTCTTGCTTCTATTTCTTCCTTGTAACAAATTCTTCAAATCTCCCTGGACAATTTTTTTTCCAAAATTCTCTAAATTGCTGGGAATTAGGCTCAAAAACCTTCCGCAAGCCATTTATTGCCGAAAATTGTTTTAAACGATAAATCTTCTAAGCTCCATAACTTGTTCATCCGAAGTTGGATTGAACTAATTCTTGAGCCCACGGCTTACATATTTATCCAACTACATAAATCAAGGAAATAAATAATTTTCCGGAGGCATTAACTACCCGTAAACTTGGTTTAAAAAGAGTACCAAGCTAGGGTTTTTCTTACTCGACTCCTTTTACGGAAAATTTTGCCATAACTTCGTTATAATGTATTTTCCTCCGTTCTACTTGGAACACTTCCATAACATACTTATCTAAAAATCCTTCTTATCGAATTTCCCATATAATGAACATTAAAAGTCAATTGAAAGTCATCTACTATGTTTTCCATCCTTTACGCTTAGGCTTATGATTTTAACATCCGTTTTTACTTTTTATACATATTAACAAGTGATTTAACATATCTAAACCACAAGTAGCCTTATCAATCCAAGATCCTTCAATGATCTCTCATCAAACAACACAACCACTAACAAGGCACTTCATAACATATTACAAAAATTTTAAAAGAAATAAGATGAAGAAGATAGGTTTCTAGAGTTCTTACCTTTGATATTCTTCTTCTACTTCTTAGTTAAGGCTTGAATGATGATCAAAGCTAGCTATCCTCCTTCTCCTTTACCAAGTTAGGATCTTCTCTCTCCTTCTCAAGGAACTCTTAAGTTCTTACTTTCTCTTTTTCTCTCTCAAGGTCTTGCTCTTTCTCTTTAGCTCTTGAAAATGAATATGAAAGGATTAAGTGTTGGATGATCTAATTTATTTAAATCCTCCACCAACTAACCTAACCATGCTTCCAAGTGTTAACCATCCATGATTAACTAACTTAAACTAGACAAAATTATACCAATAAGGCCATGTTTGGTTGAAATAAAATGAAGGAAAGGAACCAACATTAAATGGTTTGCTTTTTTTAGACCTAAACTTACCAAAAATGGAAAGTTTTCATCCAACTCTTATCTCTTCTCCTCTCATCTGCCCACCTCCTCTTCCTTGTCCATTTTCTTCATTCATTTAACCTCATGTCTAATAACTAACAAATGACAATTGGCCTACCATCTAGCTTATGACTCACCTCTTTATCCTTCTCATCCTCCCTTATCCCATGAGCTAAATTGCCTTCAAATGACACTTGGTTATCAACTTATTTAATCAAGTGACACATGGAATTGCAAAGCTTTGGCTCCAAGCTTAGCTTACTCTTTGGCTCCAAGTCTTGCAAGAGTTGGCTTAAGTCTTCAACCCATAACTTCAAGGCTTAAGCCTCTCTAACCCTAAGTTTGAGCCTTGGCTCAACCCTAAGCCAATCCATCACAAACCCTAGACAAGCCCCTTTTTATTGCTTGGCTAGACCAAAAATTAATTTGATTTTTCATTTTCTTTTTAGTTAACTTTCATAATTCATATAGTTAGAAAACAATCTTTTTTACCCTTTCGTACAATTGATTAGGGTTTACTTCCCAAACTCGGTTACCCGATTTCTTTCTGGTTATATTTCCTAACTTTTTCGGTTACGTTTTCGTAACACGCTCAGTCAGCCTAAAAATCGACTTTCGATGTTTGAAAATCTGATTTCACCACCGTTTCCCCTTTTCCGAATAAACGCTATGTCGCTCTTCGAAAATTCAAAAAAACAAAGTTGCGTTTTTAGCGTGAATAGTGATTTTACAGATTTTCTGATAAAAATATTTTTATTGGAGATTTCGTCTCCCTTTTTCCAAATAAACGTTATGCCGTAATTCGAAAAGTTCAAAAAATAAAAAAAAACGTTTTCTGCGTTTTATAAATAGTGACTTTGCGTTTTTCTCGGAAAAAATTATTTTCTCCCAAAAATTCTAAACAATCATATTTAGTCACGTAACACGTAAACTAGGTCATTAATCGACCTAAAAACTCATAAGACAAAATTTCTTCTATCAAAATATTTATTTTATTTAATAAATATTAAAAATCTTATTACAAAGATATTCTACGATCTCGATCGTTACACTTTTTGGCAACGATGTTCGTTACTAAATGTGAAAATATATTAATCATATTATTTTGCAATGAGATTATTTGTTGTCGTTGGTCTTGTTATGGATAATTATGATCAATTAGCAACGATAATGTTCGATGCTGATTATTTTTCAAGAACAACGAAAGTTGATGTCCATTAATACATTGTCGTTTGCTTTATATGTGCAACGAAAGTTGTTATGATTTGCAACGATATAAATGTTGTCTTTTTTTTTGTTATGTAACGAATGTCGAAATTATTTTACAAACAAAATAAATTGTGGTTCAATGACCCCATAACCAATTATGACAAAAGTACAAAAAACTCTAGTATTATTAATTAAATAAATTCATCCGGTACATGGTCATTCATCATCTTTACAATCAACCATCTTAATGATTTATTGGGGCATATGTACAAAGTTGGTGCCTTAAAAAAACTGCCCATGAAATACCAGATCACTACTTAACTAGGGAAAGAACTGTCCAGTCCATTACACACAAGCATGAATGCTACTCGCTTCCACAACATTCAAAGCATGAATGCGCAAGGTGGAGGGATTACTGCTGGGAACTTGTGACTCATAAAGTAGAAGCCACTGGAAAAGGCTAGTGCGAGCGAGCGACACACTAGCCCATCGTAAAGCCCTCCCCAGTATGGTACAAAGTTTACATTGTGGTGGCACGGTATGCCACTGGTAAAGCTTGTAGTGTACCAGTATGCCACGGTGATCAGAGAAGCTATCGCTTAGGTATGGCGCGTCATGCCATGTTGTGTGTGTGAGCTGTTGTGAGCTACTATGGATTCAACGAAAGTATATTTTGGGTTGTTAATTGGAAATGTCATTATGGGTAATTGACCATAATGTGAAGTAGGGTTGGAATATGATTAGTATGTATATATACTATCTATTGTAAAGCCCTATGTAACCAAGGAATCATCAATAAACAACAATGTTCGCATAGAAAGTACTTCATCGTAAATCTCTTGTGTTCTTCTTAATTTTCTATCGTTTGTGTGCGTGTGTGTGATCCTATATTCTAATAATTACCAAAATTCACAAGCTTCAAGAGATACTTCATCATCAGGGTCTTTATCGACTTGCAACATGTATTCAATTACATTCCTCATGTATGGCTGTAGTCACATGAATAACAAAAGATGAAGAGGAGGGGATACAAGTATCATGAAAGATGCTAAATATATAATATCAAAGTACATTTATACTTATTTGCTCGCTCTTAACCAAGTTTGACTGAGCAACATCCATCAGTGTTGATCCCATCAGCTTTTGGATCTGCAAATAGTTGCTAAGGAAACTAAATTTGGTTAGACTAAATCAGGATGCTCATCAATAATGTAATATTTCCTCTTTTTAGAAGAGGAATCGGATTTAATGCCACTGGTAGAAGCTCTTTTAAGCATATTTAAACCCTAATTAAATATGCATATTTAATTGCCTATGTAAAGCTTGTAACCTCGAGAATGAGGATTGAATAAAATAAATTCAATAAACAACATGTATACTATTCTTACCTGAGCTACAAGATGGGTCCTTACAAGATCCAATGGGTAAGTAGCTATGGCAGAAGTTATTCCAACCAAACCGCCACCTACAAGTCCTATATGAAAAGGTTTGTACTTATCTTTTCACCATGACTTTCAACTCCCAAAATCATTTGTAGTAATTGTCTCATAAAAGTATAATTGAGTCAATTATAATGCCAGCTAGCAAATACAAGGATATATATACTAACCCTAATTTATAGTTTATAAAGGAATCCTCAATAGAAAGTTTGTATTAACATTCTATTCATGTAGCGTTCAAAGGTATACAAACTGATGGAAGAATAAGGAAGACGAAGCGTAATCGTAACCAAATTTCCCTTCTTGAAATTAAGCACGGATTCCTTCTTCTGAGATAATACGCGAAGCTTCTCTCTATATGCCTTTCTCATCAAAGTGCATGCTTTGAACCTGCATAAATAGGATGATATCATTATATGCAGAAGCTCTTTTAAGCATATTTAAACTCTATATCCAGTGAAATAAAAAATAAAACTCTATATTCCAAATCCTTATAGAACAGAGAAGAACCCACACTTCCAGAGCAGCTTGTGAGTAATTGATCGAGTTTTTATTGGTACCCAAAAGATAGAACATAACAACAATTTACATAGAATTCAATTATTTAAAAACACTTTTCCTCTCCTTTTTTGGCAGAACATTACTGGAGTACCAAAAATCCAGGAAAATTAAAATCCTGCAACATGGATGCTTGAGATTTCAAGTTCATCTGCAGAAGCACAACTTAATTTAAACTTCAGCTATCTCTATGAAGAGTTTCATCTATATTGGTAAGCATCATGAGTATCACTGCCAAAATATTAAAACCAATAGGAAAATAGTATTTCTGGTACATTGACAGTACAATATTTGACAAAAAGGAAGTAACCCTCCCAAATCATAGACACAGACGCATTTCAACTTGATAAACAGAATACTACTAGCTTTTGGTTCTTTAACTAATTGAGTACTTTGCATCTTATTTTGCTCATAGTTTCAATAATAAGAATAAGTTTTATCAACCATCAAAGTTTCGATTTTAGTTTTAGCTAAAAACCCAATCCGAATCACAAATAATTGAAATAATTACCAACAAGAAAGTAAAAATTGGTGTGAGATTGCCTAAGGCTATCGACAAAGTTGGATGTAATTTGGAAATAGTTTTATATGCACAAATAATTTAATTGTATGCAATTCAATGAAGTTCCATATCACATGACTTTTACCATTCAAAATCAACACAAGTAAAAGATATTAATTTAGTAAGTGATATTTCAAATTGAATTAATAATCACAGCAATAATAGTACTGACCTGACCACGCCCCACGTCACAGACTTCCTGCGTGGTACAAATAGAACCCGGCCCCTCCCAACTCTAAACCCATCAACTCCAGCCTGAATCAAATTCTACGTCTGGTAGATCGTCACCACATTTTCACCAATCACATCCAACTCCAGATACGTATTGTTCACATACTTAATCATCTCGATTTGGTAAATTGAATTTCCTTGAGAACTATCTGACACTATCACATTCGCCCCTGCCTTCACCAAATGCTTTAATCTCTCTTTATCCTATTCCCTTGTTCCAATAGATGCCTCCACCATAAACTCCTCACTCGATCCCAACGATAACCCTCTCGATTTCGGAAATCCTCGAACCTGTTAGAATTTGAGCCTAAATTAATATGGGTGTCATTAATTATTTGTAATGATTCCACACATCAATGTGTTCTACTCCATGAGTAGATTAAATCAAGTATTTGAAAGCTCAAATCTAAGGAGTAATGAATGAGAAATTAACTCCTAAAGTTACCACTTGAACGTGATAATAATGGTTGTGAGGAACAAAAGTCCCACATCATCTAAAAACTAAACATTGAGTTAGTATATATATATATATATATATATATATATATATATTACCTTTCTCTTGAGTTTGGGCACCAAGGGACACCCCACTTTTGTGGAAGGGAGAAGACCTAGCCAAGGTTTGGCTTGAACCCACACGTCTTGCTATGATTGGTAGGCGTTCAGTTGAGTTTGGATCCGGTCATCAGATATATATCTTTTTGGACAAAATTTATTTGAAATTTTGCTTTGTTTAGTTCCAAATTTTATTTATTATTATTAAAATTCAAAACTGCGTCGTTTTGAGATCCAGCGCCACAACGCTAAGGAGCGCTACATCCTAGAGCCGCAACGCTGAACTTTCTGCATATTTCTGTAGATTCTAGCGCTGCAACGCTTAAGAACAAAGTCACAGTGCTGGGCAAAAATGATGCCTAGAACCGCAGCGCTGGAACACAGAGCCGCGGCTGTCAGTATTTTCTACACGAATGGATGCGATCTTTCAGTCAAAACCATTCATTGGTGTCCCATACATATTCAATGGCATCCCAAACCTTTTCAGGGGTTTGTACCCCATCTGAAGGGCTATCAAATTCACCCATAAATAGAGTAGGTGGGTTGACCGTTTCATTCATTCAAATCATCAAGCATTCAAGCATTATAAAGGTCATTCAACAGTTTATTTGAGAGAGAGTTTGAAGCATTCTTTTGGTTCGTTGTGTATACTATTTGTAGTGTTGCTATAGTATACGGTGTCATTTTATCCTGGGAGACAAGTGTCATTGACTCTAAGCACCAATAAGGAGGGCATAATTTTCTTAAGGACATAGTACAAAGTACTAGCCTTGAAAATTCAATTTTGTTGCATCTTAGTTCACTTGAGATAATTTTATATATATATATATATATATATATATATATATATATATATTGTTTTGTTCTTTCTTGGTGTAAAGTTTAACTAACAATTTTAAGACAATTATCGTTTGATTACATGCATCTATATATATATATATATATATATATATTTGCAATAAATATGGCTACAGATTCTTTATCTATAATCGGTTCTTCTTCAACACCTTCTATTCCAAATGATCTTGTAAACCATGGTGAAAAATCAGAAAAGTTTAATGGAATGGAGTTTAAAAGATGGCAACAAAAGATGTTATTTTATCTCACTACTCAACTTGGCAAGGTTTCTTCATGAAAAACCCCCAGTTCTTAGTGAGAATGAAACAGATAGGTAAGTTGTTGCAGTTGTTGATGGATGGAAACATGCTGACTTTCTATGTCAAAATTATATCCTTAATGGATTGGATAACACATTATACAATGTGTATAGTTCTCTCAAAACTGTAAGAGAATTATGGGATTCCTTGGATAAGAAATATAAAATTGAAGATGCTGACACGAAGAAATTTGTAGTCAGCAGGTTTTTGGACTATAAGATGGTGGATTCTAAGGCTGTCATCAACCAAGTTCAAGAACTATAGGTAATCCTTTATGAAATACATGCAAGAGGTATGTCCTTGAGTGAGTTTCAAAGTTGATGCTATTATTGAAAAATTACCACCAATGTGGAAAGATTTCAAGAATTATCTCAAACATAAACGCAAAGAGATGAAACTCAAAGACTTACTCGTAAGATTAAGGATAGAAGAGGACAATCGTGTTTTTGAAAAGAAATCGGGAAGGAATTTTGTGGAACATAAAGCCAACGTGGTGAAACAAGGTTCGAAGTCTAAAAAGAGGAAGTACTCCAGCAATGGGCCTCAACAGGGAACAAATAAGAAGTTCCAAGGCAAATGCTACATTTGTGACAAGCCCGAAAATATGGCAAATGATTGCTATAAACGCAAAGACCAGAATAAGAAATCCGCACAAGCTAATGTAACGGAAGTGGGTGGTCTTCTTTAAGATGTCTCAGAAATGAACCTTTCAGAAGTTGTTTCTGAAATTAACATGGTTGAAAATCCTAGAGAATAGGGGTAGATACTGGAGCAACCCGCCATATATGTTCTGATAGGAAGATGTTCTCCACATATTAACTGAGAATGGAGAACAATTGTACATGGGGAATTCTTCTTCATCCAAAATTGCTGGACTAGGAAAAGTGGTTTTGAAGATAACTTCTGGAAAAGAACTCACCCTCAACAACGTGTTCCATGTACCTGATATTAGAAAGAATTTAGTCTCAAGATCCTTCTTAGTCAAAAGGGATTTAAATTGGTCTTTGTATCGGACAAGTGTGTCCTAACTAAAATTGGGATGTATGTAGGGAAGGGATATATGAGCAATGGGCTCTTCAAGATGAATGTAATGACTGTTATACCTTCCAATATTAATAACGTTACATCTTCTGCCTATATGATTGAGTAATCTAATTTATGGCATGGTAGATTAGGACATGTTAATTATAATACTATATGTAGTTTAATTAATATGGAATGTTTGCCAAAATGTGAGATTAACTCTAATCATAAATGTGAAGTTAGTGTTGAGGCAAAACTTCGAAAATCTTCTTTTAAATCAATTGAAAGAAGTATGAAACCTCTTGAATTAGTACATACTGATATTTGTGATTTAAAATATATACAAACAAGAGGAGGCAAGAAATACTTTATTACCTTTATAGATGATTATACAAGATATTGTTATGTTTACTTATTGAGAAATAAAGATGAGGCTTTGGAAATGTTTATGCATTACAAAAATGAGGTTGAGAACCAACTTGATAAAAAGATCAAGATAGTTAGAAGTGATAGAGGTGGGGAATATGAATTTCTTTTTGTTGAAATTTTTAACAAACGTGGTATAATACATCAAACAACTGCACCTTAGCACAACAAAATGGTGTTGCGGAAAGATAGAATAGAACTTTGAAAGAAATGATGAATGCATTATTGTTAAGTTCTGGGTTACCTCAGAATTTATGGGGATAAACAATTCTTTCAGAAAATTATATTCTCAACCGAATACCTTAAAAGAAGTCTAATGCTTCACCCTATGAATTATGGAAATGACGTAAGCCATCTTATAAACACTTAAAAGTGTGGGGGTGTTTAGCAAAAGTAATGGTTCCTCCACCTAAAAAAGCGAAAATAGAACGGAAAACGATAGATTGTATATTCATTGGATATGCTAATAATAGTAGTGCATATAAATTTTTGGTTAATAAATCAAAAATAGAAGAAATACATGAAAATATTATTATTGAGTCAAAAGTTGCTGAATTTTTGAAATAATATTTCCTAATAAAAAAGAACAAGAGCTAAGTTCTAATGAACAAGAAACAAGTTCAAACAAAAGAATTTATGACACTGTTAATAACAATAATCATGGATTAAAAGATATTGATTAACATAGACGTAGTAAACATGCTAGAATATCAAAATCTTATGGTCCGAATTTTCTAGCTTATTTGTTAGAAAATGAGCCTCAAACTTACAGAGAAACAATGTCGAGTCTCGAAGCTCCATATTGGAAAGATGCTATAAATAGTGAAGTAGAATCCATATTGCATAATCATATGTGGGATTTAGTAGATCTCCCACCTGGCTCTAAACCTCTTGGATACAAGTGGATATTCAAGAAGAAAATGAAAGCAGATGGATCTATAGATAAATATAAAGCAAGACTTGTAATCAAAGAATACATGTAAATAGAGGGTTTGGATTATTTTGATACTTATTCTCCTGTGACAAGAATATCCTATATTAGGATGTTAATAACCATTGCAGCTATATATAATTTAGAGATACATCAAATGGATGTGTAAACATCTTTCTTAAATGGATATTTAGAAGAAGAAATCTACATGGAACAACCATAAGGGTTTATTGTCCCAGGACAAGAAAAGAAAGTTTGTCGGCTTGTGAAGTCTCTTTATGGATTAAAACAAGCATTTAAACAATGACATGAAAAATTTGACAATGCAATGTTGTCAAATGGTTTTAAGATAAATGAGTGTGACAAATGTGTGTATGTCAAGAACACTGAAAAGGGGTTTGTCATTATTTGTCTTTATGTAGATGATATGCTCATTATAGGTAGTAATAATGAAATCATTAAAACTACCAAGAGAATGTTAAATAATATATTTGACATGAAAAACCCGGGTGTTGCCGATGTAATATTAGGAATTAAAATTACTAAAACATCGGATGGGTTAGTATTAACACAATCACACTATATTGAGAAAATACTCAGGAAATTCAATCAATAATTGCAATCCCGTGGGAACACCAGTAGATATATATCTACACTTGTCTAAAAATAAAGAAGAGAGCATATCAAAACCTGAGTATGCACAAATAATTGGAAGTCTTATGTACTTAATGAATTGTACACGTCCTGACATAGCACAAGCTGTCAATAAATTGAGTAGATTTACAAGCAATCCAAGACAAGATCACTGTAAAGCAATTATAAAGGTTTTAAGGTATTTAAAATACACTCAAAACTTTAGATTACACTACTCAAGATATCCAGCAGTACTCGAAGGATACTGTGATGCGAACTAGATATCGAATATAAAAGACTTTAAATCCACAAGTGATTTTGTGTTTGTATAAGGTGGAGGAGAAGTATCATGGAAATCTTCTAAACAAACATGCATTGCTCGATCAACGATGAAATCTGAGTTTATTGCATTGGATAGGGCTGGAGAAGAAGCTAAGTGGCTTTGTAGCTTTTTAGAAGATATTTCTATGTGGCCTAAACCTGTGCCACCTATTTGTATCCATTGTGATAGTCAATCAACAATTGGAAGGGCACAAAGTCACATGTATAATGGTAAGTCTAGATATTCGTCGTAGACACAATTCTATAAAATAATTGCTCTCTAATGGTATTATATCTATTATGTACATAAAGTCTAAAGAAAATATAGTGGATCCGTTAACTAAAGGTTTGACTAGAGAGCAAGTAAAAATAACTTCGAGGGGAATGTGTTTAAAGCCTATAAACAAGGATTTTCATGATAGAAACCCAACCTAGTTGACTGGAGATCCCAATATCTAGGTTGAAAGGGACAACTAAATTATGAATGATTCAACCAAATCACTATGAAGAAATTAATTTCTTCTGCTCATTCCTATGATAAGAGATAGTGATACCTGTAGCGGTTTTAGGATAAGCTATGCTTTTAATGATTCTTAAATCTTGATAAACAAGTGGGGTATAACAGGATACTCTTATTAAGAATTACCTATGTGAGTGTGAACTGGGCAAATTCTATGAGAATGATAAGGCTATACTTCTCTAAAGCACTTATAAATTTGGGATTGTTCGGGGCCAAAATGAAAAAAATCATGAGAACCAAATAGTGTCTGGAAAGATTCTGTGTGAATTACTATTGTCTCATTTTACACAAACGGTTGAACAGTTCAAGGCATCATGTTCACTGGACAACCAGTAAACCTGATAACCTTTCACAAGAGAAGGTTCAAAGCCAAAATCCACCTCTCTCTATACAAATGATTTCCAATTTCATCTCTCTCTAGAGTCTGCATAACATTTGTATAAGGTTGGCAATCAATTTCATTCACGTGGGAGACTGTTAGAATTTAAGCCTAAATTAATGCGGGTGTCAATAATTATTTGTAATGATTCCACACCTCAATGTGTTCTACTCCAGGAGTAGATTAAATCAATTATTTGGAAGCTCAAATCTAAGGAGTAATGAATGAGAAATTAACTCCTAAAGTCACCACTTGAATGTGATAATAATGGTTGTACGAGGAAAAAAAGTCCCACATCATCTGAAAACTAAATATTGAGTTAGTATATATATAATTACCTTGCTCTTGAGTTTGGGCCCTAAGGGGCACCCTACTTTTGTGGAAGGGAGAATACCTAGCCATAGTTTAGTTTGAACCCACGCGCGCGCCGTCGCTGTCGATCGACCGGCTGGGCTCGTGGCTTGAGGCTCGATGGTTTGTGGGTCTGGGTCATTGTATATATCTTTTTGGACAAAATTTATTTAAAATTTTTCTTTGTTTAGTTCCAAATTTTATTTATTATTATCAAAATTCAAAATTGTGTCGTTTTGAGATCCTGCGTTGTAGTGCTAAGGAGCGCTACATCCTAAAGTCACAGCGCTGAACTTTCTGCAGATTCTAGCGCCGCATCGCTTAGGAATAGAGTCGCAATTACTGGTAGAATCTTTCGCCTAGCGGTGGAATGCAAAGCCATGCGTATTTGTCAAAGATTTTCTGCACTAATGGATGCGATCGTTTAGCCAAAACCATTCATTGGTATCCCATACCTTTTTAATGGAATCCCAAACCTTTTTAGGGGTTTATAACCCATCTGAAGGGCTACCAAATTCACCTATAAATAGAGTAGGTAGGGTGTCCATTTCATTCATTCAAATCATCAAGCATTCAAGTATTGTAAAAGTCATTTCATAGTTTATTTGAGAGAGAGTTTGAAGCATTCTTTTGGTTCATTGTGTATACTATTTTTAGTGCTGCTATAGTATACAATGTCATTATATCTTGGGAGACAAGTGCTATTGACTCTAAGCACCAATAAGGAGGGCATAATTGTCTTAAGGACATAGTACAAAGTAATAGCCTTGACAATTCAATTTTGTTGCATCTTGGTTCACTTGAGATAAGTTTTATATATACATATATATACAATTTTTTCCTTCTTGGTTTACAATTTAACTAACAAAAACCTCTCCACATTAGAATTCGTCACTAAATCAAATTTTTCTCCATTTCTCTCATTGAACAAATTCAAGACTCTTAGCAGCTAACTAACCATTAACATCTTTAAAATTATAACTAGACAGAACATATACTAATGAATTCACTAAGAAACCTTAGCTTCTTTGTGACGCCCCAAAACAGGTATACATCACCCATCTTGGGTCGCCAGATACAAGGTACTGAATACAAATACAACTTAATTATACAACAGTCGTGTAAAATACGACAAAACATAGGCTGTGAGTTTTAACACAAATATTGTCATCTAGACAATATCCACACTCAATGGAGTCCTCATTACATTTGTTATCACACTATTTCACAGAATAATAAGGACTACTAATGCACTATCTAGGATCATCACTCTGTTCCCCGACTAGTCCCAAATTTACGCTTCTCATTTCACAAGAGAACAAAGGTGAAAGAAAGGGTGAGCTCAACTAGCCCAAGAAGAAATATTATGACTAAGATAATGCGAATAAATTATCATTAGCCTTCAACGGTGTTAAACTGATAAAATATAATAAACATCAAGTTTAACTGCAACGGAACAAGCAATCCATTAGAAGAGTCAAGTAGAGAATAAAATCTACTATCTTCTATGATTTAAAAGGTTTTTCATCACTTTTATCGCTGAGACTCAGCTTAATAAATAAAATCGAATCATCCCTGCTCCACGGCCAAGGATATTCATGTAATCATCAATGGTCATGACTATACCGAATAATCCCTGGTCATAATCATACCAACAACTGTACACCAATGAACTACAGGCAAATGAGGACTTTTACCATATCATTCGTCACATTACAGTCATGATTATACTGAATAATCCCTGGTCATAATCATACCAATTCCATCTACGCACGTAAGCCAAAGATGACTTTCAACATAATATAAGCATAAAGATGATGACAATTCAATAAAACAAGTTCAAGAATAAATTTTAAAGATTTATAAGTTAATTTATCCTGAACTCAATAACGTCCAAATTGTCAACATGATCTTCGCTTTGCAAAGAAAATTCAAGAATGCTCAGAAGAATATTTCCATGAAAAGATACTGGATGAAGCGCAAATATCAAGGATATTCCACTAATTTCATGGCGTGTAGAAGCCAAAACTTTAACCAACTGAGTATAATAGAATATATAAAACTGCAAATGGATTTTCACCCGCCATGCGGTAATCCACGTATACAGATCATTTCCACAATTTAATCAGGAATGAATACAAATGATCATTCACCATGCATGTGGTAATCCACATAGACAGTTTATTCCAATAGAATAATAAAGAATAGAATAACAGAAGGATTCACCATGCGTGCGATAGACTGCACCGACAGGTTATTCCCAACAGAATAATAAATAATGGAACCAGGTCCGGCGTAAACGCACAGAAAGGATATTCCGACAAAATAATAAATAATGGAACCAAGTCCTACAGAAGCGTAGCTTACAGAACAAGATATTCCTACTGAATAATAAAGAACGGAATATTAGAAAAATTTCACCATATATGCGGTATTAGCGACAACCCTTACGAAAGTACAACAAAATAATATCCCCTACCTTAGAAAAAAAGCGAATCTTCGAGTAGTGAAGTAGCGAGAATACTTTTCTTCTTTCTCTCTATAGTTTCTCTCTAGAGTTTCAAAGTGAATTCGTAAGAAATAATGAAGGAATGAGCTTATTTATAGGAGAATGGACCTGAATAAAGTAACTAATTCATGTATAGGTCCAGATTGATTTACTTTTAAAACGAACGGTCCATATTGATTTACTATTAAAACTTAAAGCAACGGTCCATACTGATTTACTATTAAAACTTTAAACCAGCGATCCATATATTGATTTACTATTATAACTTTCCACCAGCGGTCCATATTGATTTACTATTATATCTTCAACCAACGGTCTGAAAAATTAGCACATTTCCTCGTGGAATAATATTGTACCCAAAAATGATTTGGACCGAAAAAAATATATCTTACGGGTGAATAGTAACTCGTGAATAGTAACTCGTAAATAGTAACTCATGAATAGTAACTCATGAATAGTAACTTATGAATAATACTCTGACACAAAAAGTGCCCCGAATACCTAATTGAACAATATAACCTCCAGACATCAATTATTATCGAAATAAATGTCGATTTCTACTAACACTAATAATCCCAACACAATGGAACTATCAATTTCATCTTTAATCAACACGAACTTATTGATCATTAATATAATAACTCATAATATTTAACAACCAAGTCCTTCCCAAGAAAGAGAGGCTTTCCGATAAGGATTTCTCCTTATTGGCGCGCAATTAGGTGACCAAACCTCTCATTGACAGAACTTCTAGACATTGTCAATATTGCAAATAATAATATGAATAACTTTGTCGTCTCAATTATTGATTTAATAATATATCATATTATGCAGATGATACTGTAACAATAATTGAATCAATAATATGAGAGATATGATGCAAAGAATTACGTAATAATAATTGAGTATAACTGAGTGACTTCTCACGTAAGCATCAATAATCAATACCGTGTGCTACTATGCAACCACGCGTATTACTGTACTTTTACTACCGGGTAGTTCAATAGTTTTAACGGTAACATTTCCGCCGTTATTTTATAAATAGATAATTCTGTCGTTTTCTAACTACGACAATACTTCCGTTGTGGGGTCCACCAATGATTGTGCCGTCGTACAATATTCCCTGTTAAAACGAATATTACCCGACCAATCGAATATTATATAACCATTTGCTTACTTTGTAAAATTTATAAATACTATCCACAACTATAACATTATATCAAATCCACACCATAATATTAAAAAAAAAAAAATTATTTCGAGAAAATTAAATATTTATTCATAAAATCTGGGGTCTCACAATCTCCCCTCCTTATGGAATTTCGCCTCGAAAATTTACGTGACGCACTGGTATCTTTGAAGAGGTGAGGGTATCTTGACTTCATTTCAGATTCTAACTCTTGAGGTATAACCTTTGAGTGTCGAATATAATCCTTCTTATCCAAGATTTTAACACGTATCTCCTTATACGTTAAATCATCCGCTATCTCATCCGGTTCTAAATTAATAATGTGGTTTGGGTCGTCCCCATATTTACGTAACGTCGATACGTTAAAAATGTTATGAACACGCAACATACTTGGCGGTAAAATGAGTCTATAAGCCACAGTTCCTACTTTATCGAGGATTTTAAATGGGCCAATTAAATCGAGGGTTGAGATTTCCTCTCTTCGTCGATTTTTGCTTCTAGAATAACGCCATCTTGAACCTTCTTCTTCACATTCATCAGCTCTGAGTATGTAGCTTGAGCGGCTTTAACTTTATCGATTTTTAAATTCGATTTTAATCGTATATTCGTTATCTTCACGTGGGTCCCTAGAGTCTTTAACTCTATCTCCATCATTTGTAAGTTATACGAAATGGGTCTTTGCGTTAACAACATCACACTCATAAACGCATAAGATCTCCTACTCAACGCGTCAGCTACCACGTTTGCTCATCCACGATGATATTGAATGGTGCGATCGTAATCTTCAACAGCTCGAGCCAACGTTTTTTGGCACATGTTACGTTCGTTTTAGGTGAAGAAAATATTTGAGGGTTTTAGAAATGGGTTTTGTACTTAGGTCAATACAAAATTCGATTTCACGCTCTAAGGTAGGCTAAGAAGTCTTCAAGAATACGTCAGGAAATTTATTAACAACAGAAATATCATTCAAAACTGTAACCCTTATCCAAGACTTAGATAATACTTCACATTGATACCTATCAACTTGCCATCGTCATTCACGACGTCGCCTATAGAAAGTCTGGCTTCGGTGCATTCCACACAAGGAAGTCACCAGCGAAAGGCTCGAGGCTCTTTACTTATGACTTGATATGACAATGATTAGTTTGGTTGCTTGAATTCGCATAATATGTTGGTTAGGAATATGAAAGCTAACAACCTTACGAAAAGCATGATGAGTAGTTAACCAATCGATTCCTAAAATCACATCAAAGGTAAGTATTTTCAAAGAGATAAGATCTACAAGTAAAGTGAAAGTGTCGATTTGAATCAACAAGATTTATAAATAGTGGAGGTAACGAAGGGTTCTACTATCGAAGTTTCAACCAATAAGTCAAAGTCTAATTTCTCTGAAGTCAAATTTAAATGTTGAGCGCAAGCAAGAGAGATAAAAGAATAGGTAGAACCGGTATCGAATAAGGTATAGATTTCGCAAGAGCTTATGATTAACTTACCCGTAATAACCTCGTTTGGGTTCCTTGATAAATGCTCTCACTTAAACTACAGGCTTTGACTTGTCTGAGACATCCTTTGGCATCACTATCCCAGCTGGACTTGACTTTGGTGCATGACAAAATCGGGCTAGGTGACCTTCTCTTCTTGAATTTTCCACATCTATTATCTTGGCCATGATTACCACCGAAGTGGTTACCATTCTTGGCATGATAATTTCCCCCACGATGGTTATCATTGTTCCGATGGCCGTTGCCACCGGTATGATTATTATCGTGTTGTTGGTCATTACCTTTTGGTTGAGTTGACTCAATGGTTTCATGTGCTTCATTGCTTATCTCAATATTTTTGGATGCCATTTTCAAATACTTCCACAAAACAATGGTTAATTAATATATCACATATTATCCCTATACTCTGACCGACCAGTTAAATACCAAATAAACTTAGGTAGGTCATACTAGCGAAGGAATTCCCCGTCTCTCCCCTCCTAGTTCTTGTCTCACATCTCAGCCAGGGATCATATCCCTAAGCTTTGATACCAACTGTGACTACCCCAAAACAGTTATACATCACCCATCTTGGGTCACCAGATACAAGGTACTGAATACAAATATAACTTAATTATACAACAGTCGTGTAAAATACGACAAAACATAGGCTGTGAGTTTTAACACAAATATTGTCATCTAGATAATATCCACACTCAATGGAGTCCTCATTACATTTATTATCACACTATTTCACAGAATAGTGAGGACTACTAATGCACCATCTAGGATCATCACTCTGATCCCCGACTAGTCCCAGCTACGTTCTCATTTCCTGAAGAGAACAGTGAAAGAAAGGGTGAGCTCAACTAGCCCAGAAAGAAATATTATGACTAAGATAATGTAGAATAAATTATCATTAGCCTTCAACGGTGTTAAACTGATAAAATATAAAAAACATCAAGTTTAACTGCAGCGGAACAAGCAATCCATTAGAAGAGTCAAGTAGAGAATAAAATCTACTATCTTCTATGATTTAAAAGGTTTTTCATCACTTTTATCGCTGAGACTCAGCTTAATAAATAAAATCGAATCATCCTTACTCCACGGCCAAGGATATTCATGTAATCATCAATGGTCATGACTATACCGAATAATCCCTGGTCATAATCATACCAACAACTGTCCACCAATGAACTACAGGCAAATGAGGACTTTTACCACATCATTTGTCACATTACTATACATGATTATACCGAATAATCCTCAGTCATAATCATACCAAGTCCATCTACGCATCGTAAGCCAAAGATTACTTTCAACATAATATAAGCATGAAGATGATGACAATTCAATAAAAACAAGTTCAAGAATAAATTTTAAAGATTTATAAGTTAATTTATCCTAAACTCAATAACGTCCAAATTGTCAACATGATACTGCTTTGTGCAGTAAAATTCAAGAATGCTCAAAAGAATATTTCCATGAAAAGATACTGGATAAAGCGCAAATATCAAGGATATTCCACTAATTTCATGGAGTATAGAAGCCAAAACTTTAACCAACTGAGTATAATAGAATATATGAAACTTTAAATGGATTTTCACCCGCTATGCGTTAATCCACGTATACATATCATTTCCACAATTTAATAAGGAATGAATACAAAGGATCATTCACCATGCATGTGGTAATCCACATAGACAGGTTATTCCAACAAAATAATAAAGAATGGAATAACAGAAGGATTCACCATCCATGCGATAGACTGCACCGACAGGTTATTCCCAACTGAATAATAAATAATGGAATCGGTCCCAGGCAGAACGCATCGATGTGGATATTCCGGCGAAATAATAAATAATGGAACCATGCGCATGATGGATTTTCCTCTGAGAATAATAAATAATGGAACCGGTCCGTACAGAACGCATATATACAATATTCGACGAATAATAAAGAATGGAATATTAGAAGAATTTCACCATATATGCGGTACTTCGCATAAACAGGTTATTCCAACAGAATAATAAGAATGGAATAACGGAAGAATTTCACCAAGTATAGGGCATCCCACAGATACAAGAGTTATTCAAAGCAACATAATAATAAAGAATGGAATAACAGAAGTTCTCTTCACGAATAAGAAAGAAAGAATACCCCTTACGAGTACAACAAATAATATTCCCTACCTTAGAAAAACTGAATACTGGAGTAGTGAAGTAGCAAAATACTTTTCTTCTTTCTCTCTATAGTTTCTCTCTCTAGAGTTTTAGAGAATTCGTAAGAAATAATGAAGGAATGAGCTTCTATTTATAGGAGAATGGACTGAATAAGAACTAATTCATGAACTAGTCCAGATTGATTTACTTTTAAACGAGCGGTCCATATTGATTTACTATTAAAACTTAAAGCAACGGTCCATACTGATTTACTATTAAAACTTTAAACCAGCGATGCATATTGATTTACTATTATAACTTTCCACCAGCGGTCCATATTGATTTACTATTCTATCTTCAACCAACGATCTGAAAAATTAGCACATCTCCTCATGGAATAATGTTGTACCCAAAAATGATTTGGACCGAAAAGAAATATATCTTACGGGTGAATAGTACCCCGTGAATAGTAACTCGTGAATAGTAACTCATGAATAGTAAGTCGTGAATAATAACTAATGAATAGTAACTTATGAATAGTAACTCGTGAATAGTACTCCGACACAAAAAGTGCCCCGAATACCCGATTGAACAATATAACCTCCAGACATCAATTATTATCGAAATAAATGTCGATTTCTACTAACACTAATAATCCCAACACAATGGAACTGTCAATTTCATCTTTAATCAACACGAAATTATTCATCATTAATATTATAACTCATAATATTTAACAACCGTGTCGTTCAGGAAAGAGGGGCTTTCGATAAGGATTCCTCCTTATCAAGCGCAATTGATTAGGTGACCAAACCTCTCCTCGATGTAACTTCTGACATTGTCAATATTGCAAATAATAATATGAATAACTTTGCCGTCTCAATTATTGATTTAATAATATATCATATTATGCAGATGATACTGTAACAATAATTGAATCAATAATATGAGAGATACGATGCAGCAATTACTATAGCAATAATTGAGTATAACTGAGTGACTTCTCACGTAAGCATCAATAATAAATACCGTGTGCTACTATGCAACCACGCGTATTACTGTACTTTTACTACCGGGTAGTTCAACAATTTTAACGGTAACACTTCCGCCGTTATTTTATAAAAAGATAATTCTGTCGTTTTCTAACTACTTACAATACTTCTTGGTTAGGGGGTCCACCAATGATTGTCTTGAGTCGCACAATATTCCCTGTTAAAACGAATATTACCCGACCAAACGAATATTATATAACAAGTTGCTTACTTTGCAAAATTTATAAATACTATCCACAAATATAACATTATATCAAATCCACACAATAATAATAAAAAAAAATATTTCGAGAAAATTAAATATTTATTCATAAAATATGGGGTCTCACGTTCTCTACTATCATATGATTTATTCCAATCGAATTTTGTAATTACCCCTATAAGCTTCGAATTTTAGGTTGATCCATGTAATTGAAGTTGGATTAACTTGTGTTTGCATTGTCCTTTAATTAGATACTACTGATTTCATGTTCGGGAATGACTTTAAATGATTTATAAGTTAAAATATAAGTTAACTTATAAGTTGTTTTAAGTTTTAACTTATAAGTAAAAGCGTTCGGCATCAATTTGACTTATAAATTAAAATTTAAGTTAAAATAAGTTATTAAGGTGTTCGGCTCATAGTGACTTATAAATTTAAATAAATGTAAAGATTACTAAAAATGACATTAATAAAAAGAGGGGCAAAAAAGATATTATATTTGGTCAAACTAACTTATTTTAAAATGACTTATAAGTCATTTTAAAATAAGTTAAAAATATTTATTTATTTATTTTGACTTAAAACTCAATTTATAAGTAAAAAAATAAATCATTCCCGAACAGGAGAATAATAACAAATGACTTATAAGTTGGTTTGACCAACTTATAAGTCATTCCCGAACATGCTCTTAAAGCTTTACGGTTTGAAAGGTTTTTAAGAGAATGAAGAGTTCAACCGCGATGAGAGAGAATAAGACGAATGAAATTATTTTAGAAAAATCATTTTCATCTTTTCTATTTTGGACATACCTCTTGATTTGGGGATAAATATTTTTTTGGTAACTGTACTTTAGGTCAACTTACAAGTGAGTCACTCAATTTTTTTTTCTTACAACCAACTCACTATACTTTTATTTACTTGCAAAACGTTAGAAAATCCATCAAGCCGTTTGACTTTAGACGAAAATAAACAAATAAACGTAAACGTGTAAAAATTTTCTGATGTGGCAAGACTCATTCTATATGGCCTTCATTATGTGGATATGGAGGGAAAATCTCCCAGCCAAATACTAGTTGATGGACCCACGTCTATTAGAAGCCAAGAAGCAAGTGAATCGTCATTTTGTTTCAAGTTTGAACGATGAAGCAAATTGAACCTAAAGCCAGACCTTCCGAAGTTATTGATCAATTGAAAACCTAAACAAAGATCTATGACTTCTTCGATTGAACTCTGTTTCTAAACAAAACCAATTATTTGGTGAGATTCACGCTGGTTAAAAGTCATTTAATGCTCGATATCAATAACGGTCGACAGGTATGTCCTATATGACGGTCCCCTTTTGTCCCCTTATCTGACTTTGATGATTTTTTGTGTGTTTCTTGTTGTTACATTGCCCTTTTGTTTCTAAAGCATAGATTGATCATGTATTCTTTGTTCTTTTTTGTCTTTTTATTTACTGATTCTTGTTTTAAGATTTATAAAATCCTTCTTTACTAAATTTTGGTTCCCTTTTGTCCGCACATGAAAGCTCTGTATTTATGTTCATTCCTTCAACTTATGATATGTTTTGCATGTGGTTTATTTATTAATTTATTACAGATGGATACTATTGTGCAATTGAATGTACACCATAGTGGGAAATTCTTCTATGCTCCTTAATGTGACTATATGGGAGGTAATGTTTATCATATTCCACGGTTGGATGTTGATTATATTTGTATGTGTGTTAATAATGAGTTAACTACTAAAATTAGTTATCATTCTCAATCAAGTGTTTATTTCAAAACTGACGGAGTAGATATTAAAAATGGGGTTAGACTTGTTTATGATGTGCTAGTATAATAGATATGATTAATATTTGCTTGCCACATGGTGTAATTGATGTCTATGTAGACCATGTATTACCATATAATACTGATCAAACCTCCATATTGGATACATATTAGTATTAATGTGACTGATAACGTGCTTGAAAATGTTGATGAAATTATGATTGATAATGTGGTTGAAAATGTTGAAATTGTGGCTGATAATGTTGCTGGTAATGTGGATGAAAATGTGATTAGTAAGGGTGAGGGTGATGGTGAGGGTGAAGGTGATACCCGTGAATTTTTCTAATAATATCAATAATGAAAATAAAGATGTTGGAATATTTATTTTGAACCTATATATATTTTTGTGTGTCATGAAATGTAGTAATTCAATTTAAATTGAATTAAGCTTATGGTAATTGAGAAATGGGGTAGCAATGATAATAAGATTAATTAAGCTTATGTGATATGCCTAGTGTGACATAATGATGGATTAAGAAATTGCTTAATTAAATTAATTTAGAGATGATTAAATAATGTGATGGAATAATGAAGAATTATTATTATTATTTTATTAATTATCTATTTTTATGTGCAATTATGTGTGTTGTGCGATCATATAAATAGTTAAAAAATGTCATCATGCCTAAAATATAAGATGTGATATTAAGATTAAAAATTATAATATAAGAATAATTATTATGTAAGACTATATTGTGAAAATAAGCTTGAGTTATGTAATTTACTAAGCTTGCATAAATGAGTCGTGTGGCATAATGATTCATGGTGAATCAATAAAATGTGTATTTTAGA
This sequence comes from Panax quinquefolius, assembly GCA_020205615.1. Classification (NCBI taxonomy): domain Eukaryota; kingdom Viridiplantae; phylum Streptophyta; class Magnoliopsida; order Apiales; family Araliaceae; genus Panax; species Panax quinquefolius. The sequence goes on from CM035160.1 coordinate 139,271,146, forward strand.
ATTTTGGAAGAGAAATAATTTTAAGAAATAAATGTTTGACATTAATTATTAATTATGATATTTATGTGTAATTAGAAGAAATTTTTTTATGGAAAGTAATGGGTTGTTAATACCCAACTAAATTATATCCTAGCCCAACAAATTTTAGAATAATAACTGCCTAATATTGTAACCCAAGATTTAAACATAAAGTTATAAAATTTGACCTTGTGAGCCCAAAAGGAACCCACATTAATATGCTGGAGTCCATTTAGCTAGTGAAGTGTATTAGAACTAAGTCCCATATTTTTAGTTCCATTAGATTGCTTCAGCCGTATTTAGGCCAATGGATTACCCCCTACTTGCTGGAAATCAGAAATTGGGAATGATGGCTGCGAGCATGGCTATAGGGAAAGCAGTTGAAGCTTTTCTACCAAACCTTTCTTATCCGATGGCTTTTACTTCTTCGTGTTGGATTCTATCATTGAGACAAATTAAGCCATTATTTGGATAAGAGTTTCACTATAAATGGAAGCTCCCCCTTCAATAAACAAGTTGCTAAATTTCTGTGAATCCAATATAGAGAGTGAGTTTACTGAATTGGGAGAGCAATCAAAGTTTGGGAGCAAGAATTTGCATTTTAACTTCAAAATGGGTAATGTCCTTAATAATGTTCTTGATTTCAAATTAGATAATTTAGGGAAATTGGTATGAATTACTTGTTAATTAGTTTGGAAATTATGTTATGTGGATATCTGAGATGTAAGGATGCTTTAAATAAAGATAATAGATCATTGTATATATGCTTGGTGTTTTGGAGTTCTGAGATTCTATAGAAACAGAGTTAGTCTTGGGTTTTCCCCGAAGTGGTGTGACCGCGCCACTTCCCGAGTCAAAACCAGCACGGCCGCGCTGGTTAATTGTCAATGCCTGAAAATAATTTTTTACTGCAAATTGATGTTCTAGGAATGTGTATCTAACTTAGTTATATATAAAAATAGGTTGGTATGTTGTTCAAGTTGCCCTGCATGAAATAAGTTACCTTAGTATAAGTTTTTAAAAAGAAAACTTAGAAGTTTTAAAAACTAATAGTAATGAGCATTGTGTGGTTACACTCTTACCTTTTGAGCATGCATAGTAGGAATCTTTATACTTCTAAATATGACTGATATGTCGGTCTATCGAGTTAGGCATGTTATACATTATTCAAGCTTGGTTTAAAATAAATTTCCAAGTGTTTAACTATACTAACTATGTATAAATGAGTAGAATAGCTTTGAACATATGTATTAAAGGTTATTTAACAGCATCATGTAGATTAGGAATTTTTATGGTAAGTCCATTGTGAAACAAACTCATTAAGCCTTGTGGAATAGAAATATCAAAATAAAACCATAACGTTGAAAAGTAAACTTAAAATGAGCATAAGAGGCATCAAAACTAAACCAAAACCTCCTTGATATGTGTATACGATATGTATCAGTATCTCAGTAGCGCGGCCATGCCACTCTTAGGTTAAAATATAGCGCGACCACACCACATTGCAGGGTTGTCTGATTGTTTTAACTGAGGTCTGAAACTTGAAGCATGTATATATTAATGTCTTATGCTATAATACAACTTTAAAGTGATGTTTTAAATATTCAACATGTAATGGCTATATAGAACCAAGATTTCAAAAGTTTCTAAAAGGTTTCAAAAGCAAAAACAAGGATCGAATACACAACTATGTGATTTAATTGTATAGCAAATGTAGGGCTAAATATATGTGCTTAGCATACGTGGCTGAACATGTGTGTAGGATTGTTGGTTTATATATCAAGCATGTATAAATAATGTATACATATATATTCATAACTAATATATGACTTTGAAGTGACGTTAAGCTTTAGAACTGTAATCTACGCAAAAGGCAAGTTCCCTAACTTACAGAACTTTGGATATTGTGCAAGTTTCCTAATTATTGTTATATCAACCTTATATATTGATTGAATATCAGAACATGTACACTTGTTGATCGTATAAGCAATTGTTCTATAAAAATAACTCTTGTGTTATCTAAATTCATGAAAATTGTTATTTATACTCTAAATTTTGGTTTAAAATCACAGTTATATTCTTTAAATCATGTTGTAAATGTTGAAATTATAAATTGTTCCTAAATACGTTGTGAAAGTTGTCTACGCCATTTGTTTTGGCTAGACTAATATCATGTGCAGAAAGCTATCCAAACCAATTGCTTTGGTGCAGAATCTTATAATCTACTGAGATGAACAACTCTCAAAGAATGGGATATATATATTATGTTGGGAAACCAACGCATGCGTGAACAACATGTTTAAATGTTATGCATAACGTATGATACTTTGGGTTGATCACCTATTATACTTGTTTATATTGGATTATCAGTGAAATAATATTAATTCTAGAAGGAGTTCTTAGCCCATAGTGACTGCTCAATATTAAAATTTGATCCATTTGGAAACATTGAGACATTTTAATTCTTTTAATAATCTTTCGGTCTATAATGACTCATTATTCAAATTCAAAGGACAGATTTGGAAACAATTGATATGTACCTTGTTTAAAACATTCCTACTTAAATTTTGAGCTATTGATTATCGTTATACCTTTGAAATGATGAGCCTTACATATATTGTTCACACTTATTGTTATATTACTTGTTAGGCAAATTTATTGCTCATTTTTGCTTTCCTTAAACATGTCAGTTAAGGCAAAACGTAGTGAAACCTCGATAAAAGATAAGAGTAAGGGCAAGGCTACGGAATAACTTGTTCTTCTATGATTAGAATAAAATTCTTATGATGTATTAACTTAGCTATAGATATGCATTAAGACTTAATCATGGTTATGAAATAAGTTATATTACAGTTTAAGTTATGTTATGTATTAGTTATGGTTCGAGACTTGGGACGAAAATATTTATGTTATATCAACGTAAATTATTCTAATATTTCGTTGTAAGTATTATTAGAATGTTATTTGAGATAGATAGTGAAGCATCAGATTCGAGGTACATGTATCTGAATTTGGGGGCATCACAATGATAATGTAGACAGTGTGGTTGGGGAGAAGTTGAGTGATAGAAGGAGTAGAAAATGTCAGAATATCAAAAAGAGTGCTAAAAGAAAGTCCAAAAGGGGTAAACAAAGGGTCGTTAAGGAGGAATGTTCTGAGATAGATACCTCTGATAGTGATTTTGATGAAGACTGTAGTGATGAAGAATTAGTAGAAGATAGGAGGATGGCTAGGGAGTATAAGAGGGAGATGAAAAAGAACATAGAGTTAGAGGATGAGAGACATGAGGCAGACAACGAGGGAGAGGAAGGAGAAAATCAGGGAGATGAAGGTAATGATGGAGATGAAGAGGGTAAGGATGAGCCTGAAGATGTGGAAGAAAATCTGGCAGGACATGACCCAGAAATGAATGACATAGAGGGAGAACAATTTGGGAATGATGGTGAGGGCAGTGGATATGAGAATAGTGATTTATATGATGCATTATGGCAAAGTGAATATGAGAACAATGATGTGTTAAGGTCTCTTTCTGAGAGCAGTGCTGAGAATAGTGCAATTTTTTATTGACTGTTTCTATTTTATTCTATAGGGTACTAAAATAGTTAAAAGGGTTGATAATGCAAGTGAGACTAGAAAAGGGAAAGACAAAATTACCTTTGTAAGTATAAGTTCTACCTATGTTGATTATTTTTTATACTACGTTCAGATGAGTTTTAAGACTTCTACATCTAAGTTACAGACTAGTAATGTGAGCACACGCTATCTTTAGTTTTTTTTATAAAGAAATATATATTTTTCTATTGAGCTTGATAGTTACCTTCCAATGAATCTACATGTAGGCAAATCTTAAATATCCTCAACAACTGGCAAACATATGATTGGTAAATCAAACACATACTGCACAATCTATATTGAGGGTCTGATATCTCTACCTAACTCAAGCTTGTCTAATTCTTTTTAAATTTCTTACTTGAATAGATTGCACTTGAAGTTAAAAGAAATTATTAAAGAAGTTACCTATGTTGATTATTTAGTATTATTCATAAGTGTTAAATCTAACTTACATTAACTGTTGGGTTGTTCTAAACATATGCCAACTCCAACCATTGTGAGGAAGAAGACCTCAGCAAAAACTAGGGAAGGTTGCACTCCACAAACTTCTACACCACCAAACTAGGGAAATACAATGAAAGGACAAACGAACACTCCACCATCTTCTACACCACCAAACTAGAAAAATACAAGGAAAAGACAAACATACACTCGAGGTTCACAATCTTCAACATGCAGGCCATTTAAAACTTCAAGGCAGAAGGATGGAAGTAACACAAAATAGTAGTAGTAACATGCAAAAAAAGTGAATTTTTTGTTATATACTTTGGTGTACTTTTGGTATACTTTGACAACTCTTTTGCATAGTGTTTTGGAATAGTTGGTCATAATGTTTTGGTATAGGGGGTCATATATGTATGTTATAGCTTCTTAGTTGGTACAATTTGCTGATTGTTTTTGGGTAAATTGGACCAACTGATGCAAGGAAGCCAACTCAATTTACTGTAATGCTACAAATTGATCAATGTTATATACCCGATGTTTATCAATGTTATTTACTGATTATCAATTTATTTTAGTTTGGTTTGCACAAAACAATATATTTTAGTTTGGTTGTGACATTTATTATTGTAGTTTAGTTATCAATTTATTTCAGTTTTGTTGTGACATTTATTGTTCGACAATAATTAATGATAAAACAAAAAATTTTCCCTTTTAACACAGATAAATGGATTCTTTTCAGCTTGATGAATGCTCAAACTTCTTCTCTTGTTGGAAATGTGGGTTTAAAGCTACAATTTACTCATTATATATGTCGATTTTCCCTATTCATTTGGTAATTTATGTATGTTTAATTTGTTGAAAAATTAATAAGAACATTAAATGGTTCAGTTCTATTTCTAACAGAACTTAACAATGCCATACCATTTTGGTAAAATGTTGTCATACCAATGCCATGGCAAAAGAGCAAAATGTTATGTTTAGCTTTGGAGCAGTTATGTACACTATGGTGCAATTATATTTCTAACAGAACTTAACAATGTCATACCATTTGGTAAAATGCTATCATACCAGTACAATATCAAAAGAGAAAAAAGATGTTAACAATACCATACCAAAAGAGCAAAATGTTATTAACAATACCATATCAAATACACCAAAAGAGCAAAATGATCTGTTTTTCCATTTCATTTATTAAAATCTAAGGGTTCAAAATCCAGACTTCTCCATTTACAATCATAACCTTCAAACACCAAACTTTCACAATAAAAATAAAAAACATAAACCATCCAAAAAATTACAATCATTTTGCCCAATGTTGGTTTAAACCACTATTACTATAAAAAATTAAAAACATCAAACATGAACAAATTAGAAAAAGCCAAATCCTTCTGAGTTTTTTTTTTGTTTTTTGGGCATTTTTCCTCTTCAATTCTTTGAGCACACTTGATTCACTTCCATTCTCAAATAATTTCAACCATTGTATTTCTTCGTTTGCTGAGTATAGTTCATACCACAATATTTTTATCACTTCTCTTGATCTTTCAGTGAATGGAGGGTCACACCTCTTGAAAAATCAAGAATACATCTTTGGCTCCTGCTTAAAAGATAAAATAGAGGAAGATTTGTGACTAAAAAATCCCCTTTTCATTTCATCCCAAATTTTTTTAAAAAGATTGCAAATTCATATACCTTATACCTGCTACAACCAAGAAATCTTCTACTTGGATATAGGGTTCCATATTTCCATTCTTTCCACATGGGTGCAACGATTCCACATCTGCAGATGATGGGATTGAATGAAGTAGAGTCGCATTGCGAATCTGTAGATATGCTCACCATTTTCCTTCTATAAGAGCTTTCTACCCCACTTGAGGTACTCATCTTCTCTACATGCACCTTAGTATAACTCTCTTACTCTCAATTACTGCAATGATTCGCCAATTTGACCTGAACTCATTACTGTTACAAAGAACCCTAAGTTAAGCCCCTTTTGATGTCTGATTTCTATTTTACGTGGATGAAATACGTTGGTTCAGATCGCAATACAAGAAAAAGACTTATCAACGAACACTTATCCGCGACCGCAACAGGTCACAGATATCTATCAATGACCGACTTCGGTCGCTGATAGTGGTTGAATGTAATATGGTCGTTGTATGCACAACAGCTACAACTTTTAGCGACCGACATGTCCATCGCTAAGCTGAGTCACTGTGAGCCAGATCGCATTGGTGACGTGGTCCATGTGTCTGCGACCACTATTAACGACCGCAATGGTCACTAACATCCTAGGTTCATAAACAGTCGCTGATAAACATTAGCGACCGTATACGGTCGCTGATTTCTAATTTTTTAAAAACAAAATTGGCTGTTTGGTAGATTTCCCAAAAAACTGTACATGTTTGTACCTGATTTATATCCCAACACACAACATTATCTATATATAGACCAACATTCCTACAAATCTATCGAGATTCATCCATATATATATAATTAAAAACCAACACAAAATATATAAACATCCATGCACGTATAAACATAAACCAAAATTGTCTGACTAAAACTGACTTGGTTTCTTCATTCTTACTTTCTTAAGTGTCATGTCTAAAGTATGCTAAAATAAATATGAAAAACTAAACATAAAGCTAAATAATGACAAGATTACCTAGACATCATCATCCTGCTGTTGTGCTGCTCTCGTCATTGCATAAGCTAACTCCTCAGAACTCGGAGACTGCAAATGCCCGCTAAGTGCAAGAAGAAGATTATAATATCTTGATAAAGATTCCAACATCCCTACAAAATCCATCTGGATCCATCCATATATATAATTAAAAACCAACACAATATATATAAACATCAACACACGTATAAACATAAACCAATATCGTTTGACTAAAACTAACTTGGTTTCTTCATCATAATTTCTTAAGTTTCATGTCTAAAGTATGCTAAAATAAACATTCAAAACTAAAAATAAAGCTAAATAATGACAAGATTACCTTGGCATCATCATCCTACTGTTGTGTTGCTCTCGCCATTGCATAATTAAGCTAACTCCGTAGAAGAAGAAGTTTATATGATCTTGATAGTCGGTCGTCATCGATAAAGTTTATCCCCAGTACTCCTTGAGAAGTGTAAGCTAGTTGTGACCCACCTCTCCATGAAATCAGGAAATTTCCTCGGTTTTAAAGCCATAGGCCTTTCAGTTGTTACTCCAGTTTTTGCAAAATCACCTGTCATAGAGTAAAGGGTTGCCAACTGAGATATTTTTTACTCATAGTCTTACTTGACTCAAGGTCTGCATGTAGTAAATGAGCAGTGGAGATTGTACCCAAGGTATCTTTTATCAGAAGGCCTATTAACAAAAAAGGTTTTGAATTTCCTACAAAATCAGACTTATTGGGAAATAAGAGAACAAAAGGAGAGTTGCAGGAAATTCAACAAGTCCCAATAAGTGGTTCACCATACTGTACTTCCTCTTCAATTCCTGAACAAAGTGGTTCAATGGTGAACCACTTTGTTCAGGAATTTAAGAGGAAGTACAATATGTATGGGAAAACACTTATTGTAATTCTATACTGTTGAATTTTCTGCAGCTTTATTTGTCTCTCATATTTCCTAATAAGTCTGATTTTGTAAGAAATCAATAAGTTATTTGTTGATAATTTAGCTGATCAATGATACCTAGGGTCCAACATCTACTGCATATTTAGTACATGCAGACCTTGAGTCAAATAAATCTATGAGTAAAAAATATCTTCAATTGGCAACCCTTCATTCTATGGTAGTTGATTTTGCAAAAACAGAGTAACAACTGAAAGACCTAGGGCTTTAAAATCGAGGATATTTCCCATTTCATGCATGTAGAGGTGGGTCAAACCAGCTTTTACACTTCTCAAGAAGTATTGGGGGGGGGGAACTTTATCGTGCTATATAGTGCATGAGAAGTCACAATCTGTTTGTTCAAAGAATATAATATCATCGATCAAGACATTTATATAAAATACTGAAAGATATATATGTTAATATACTAAAATAACAATGATTTAATAAAAAAAATAGAATGACAATGATTTAATTAAAATAAATAAAAGAGAGAACATACTCTATCAATAACTCAACTGCAACATCCTTAAGATCGACTTTTTTCGAATGCATGTTTTGTAACCAAATATCAGTATTTTCTTGGCAAATAGTTTATATCACAATCTCTATCATGAAAGTAAACTATAAATCTGCGATCAACCAGCCTCGTCTTGAATTTGAATCCATAAAGCAGTATCCTCGAAATATATACAACAAATTGGAGAAAGATAAAAGTGTGTTCTTACTGAAAGATAACTTGTCACAATTAGATGGAAACTTAATGTTATAATGTAAAACAAATACTTACATCATCGCCCATGACTTCCTTGTATACAAGATTTAACATAACAGTTGCAGCTAATACTCCAACTGGTTCCTCAGTATAAATAAAAAAGTATAGGCCGTAGTTCCTGTTTATGTCCCATACTCAAATTAAATAATTGAATTACTGCAAACATTCATCACTGTTCCATCATAACAGATAACAACATCGCAAAGGAGGGCCATTAAGCTGTTGAATAAAGTTTCAAGTTCAGCAAACCTTCTTGATGAATGAGCGACCATTTCTCTTTTAAGAGTGAATTGTCGACTGATATAAGTCCAATCCATGAAATAGACGGTTTCTCACCACTCCGAATTCCTCAGATTGGTAGTTCTCACATAAGAGGTACTTTATCTGTGAGGAATCGCTTCACTTTTTTTCGAAAAAGTACCTCTTTTGTGAAAACTACCCATCTAAGGAATTCAGAGTGGTGAGAAGCTATCTATTTCATGGATTGGACCTATATTAGTCGATGATTCACTCTTAAAAGAGAAGTAATGTAACTTCCCCAAAATCGGGATTATTTCCCTTCCCGATCTTGTGCGTTAAATACTATCTTGATCTAGCTTTAAAACATTATTCAATGTTAAAATAGCTAAAAATGTGGGATAATTTAAAACTTTTCTGTCTTTCTTTCATTCCCTGAATCGCAACCGTTACGATTACATATTTCAAAATCATATTTATTGAATGATTCCTTTGATCAAAGTGATATGATTATATATAACTCATTTCTTAACTCATATCCTGTCTTATACAATATCATTCCTATAAAACTTTACTTTTTCAGGTAATTGCCAAACTGTATTTCAATCTTAACACACAATTTTTCATTTATTGAATAACTCAATATTAACCAAATTCTCATTTACACGTATCAAAATTATCATTTCGATATAATATAGTTCCTAATTAAAGGAAACAACTTTCCTGCACGCATGCCTTTATTCTTTTTCATCTAGATAGTAAGAAATCGTGTTGCATATCATACCTACAAAAATTATATTTTTGCAAGACTGAGCTCAACAGCCCAACAAATCTAATAGTTTTCATGCTTCATATAACACATAGTTTCATACTCAGCATATATCTCATAATTCTTCATCTCATACATGCACCATTTCTTTAAACCGTGTAAGTTCATATCATATCACATATATATTGAGTTCCAAAACTCAATCAGCTTAGTCATATATTGACTTTCACACTTTATAGCATATAACATGTAATGCAACATATTTCTAAAGATCTCATACCAAATGAAGTTCATAGAATCACAAAGAAACTGAAAGACTTATCTGGTTCGATGATTATTGATACAAACTTTAGTTTAACTTTGCTTCACAAATCCTACATAATTATGTTCACATGTATGCATATATTAACACACATTCATATCCCATAACATGTATAGCTAATAAACACTCACATAAACTATATTAATATATGATATTCTTATTTCTAAGAAACTTCCATATTCCTTTAGAATATTTTAGGTTTCGGCTTTATATAGCCATACATTCTCAAAAAAAAACCAACACGGCTTTTAAAATGTCAATTCATTACATTTACAGTTTATAACCCTTTTATAATGCATTTACAAGCTGAATATGTATATATTTTCAAATTTACTGTCATATCGTGCATTGCCTTTCTTTCCACATTATAACTTAAATTTACTTTCTTTAAGTAATTTAGACCATGTTTGACATGTACAGTATCTTATCATGCTTAACACATTCACTTCACAGTACTTTTCACATTTCATGTCCATATGAGGTATATATATGCTTTTTGCATATATACCTCGCTCATAACGTAAACCTTGCCTTATTTGCACAACTCGTAGGTTTCTATATGCTATTTTCATATCTTATACCTCCATGTAGCTTACTTCTGTCAAACATTGAGTTTTTAACTCTGTTCGCATAAACCTTGCTTTATATTTCAAAAACTGCTCAGTTTTGAGATATAGCTGTGAAACAGCCTTTCTTAGCATCAATGTATCCCATTACACGGATATATTATCCATGTACATGTAAATTTATGTTTACATATTGCTTTTATAGCTTCTAGTATGCTTCAAACAGATATACGCGTTATTTAGTTCTTAAACTGCGTTATATATTCGCCTCGATGCCTTGAAAAATATCAAACTTTCAAAAACCTTGAAATTGGTGTCACCACCTCAAAACATGTTTCATGATATCAAATATTGCGGTTTGCCTTGAAAACTGCATCGTAGCATCAGACTGGGCCCGGCCGGCCTTGACATAGGCCGTCGCAAACCACGTCCTGACGTCCACTTCGCGTATTTGTTTATTTTCATTTCACCTATGCGATTCCAACCAATTTTGGATATGTTATAGGTGGTATGTCTACCTATTTTTAAAAAATACTAGCCTTGCATTTCAAACATCCTAAACGAACGAAAACTGAGTGTCAAAATGACAGCAGGTGGTTGCCAATATGGGCTTGGTTATAGGCATCCCTCCCCTTATCCGCGTAGCAAATTTGTGATTTTCTAACTTTTTGCTCGCATGTCGCATTGCGTTCATTTTCGAATATGTTTTACTTGGTATACAAGACTAGTTTTAGAAAATATTAGCCACCTATTTCTGGTCCAATAGGTTGTCCGAATAACGCGCCCAAAATGGTCGTTTATAACAGTTTTTGATTTCTTTCTAGCGTTACCCTCCCTCGCTAAAACAGTCATAACTTTTTCGTTTCAAAATATTTTTTAGCGATTCTTGAGCCCACACGAAGTTAAATTATGGGAATACAACTTTTATTCTTTGACCAATTCCAAATTCTTATCACAAAATTTTAGAAAATTCGTGCAAGGGACTGCTTTGAATCTGTTTTCCAAATTTCGGACAGATTCGACACGACTACTTTGAACTGTCATAACTCCTTGCTCCAAAGTCGAAATTAGTCCGCTCTAGAGTCTATGGAAAGCTTATTCAGTGTAATATAATACCCCAAAAGCCCAGAATTTTTTGGAAATATATACTAGACCAGAAATTCGTCTCAAGGTCAGTGGTCACACTAGTTTTCCACTTTTTGTTTTGACTTAAAATGGCTTTTCGCTTTCTTTTGATATGCCTTAACTCTTTATTTATCTTTATATAGGATAAATATACCTTACCTTACCCTTAGATTTTCTTAATACTTGGTTTTTCAACCAAAACATCTCATATATGCCTTTTATCGAACAAGTGGTGTGCGCTATTTTGGAACACTCATTTTATAGCCATTTATTTGTGCTATCATCCCATTTTAGCTTCCTTATATCACCACACAACCAAGCCTATACCCCTGTTTCTAATTCAAGCCATAATAGTTCAATAGGCAAACAATTAAGCATAGCCGAGTCATTAACAAACTAACTAGTTTTCTCTTTTCTTAGAATTCAATCTTTTTGAAATCCCATTCTTTTGATCATGAAATATTTCAATTCTTTGTTAATTAGTATAGCTACAATTAACTAATATCATTACAATTAACCATTCATAACTACAATCAGTTTATAGTGCTAACTATTATCATTCTACTACCAAATAAACCACTTTGTTTGAACCTTACTTTCATATCAATTATAAAGATAGATTGTAATACCTTCTATTATCTCACTTATGATCTCATGCTAGCTCCCAAACTGAAACTCACTGCCATGGGTGGATCTACCCTACGGGCAGGGGGGCACCTGCCCCCACTGAATTTCCGTTCATGTGTTGTGCCCTCCTTGGCTTCTTCCCTTTCCCCATAGTACACACCTCATCACCACCCTTTTTTTGTATAAGTGATTTTTTAAAGTAATGATAATTTTGTACTACTTCTCTTATTTCTGTCTCCATGTGTAATACTTGGCTCAAAAAGTAAGTACTCTCTTTTACTTTCTTTTCTTTTTTAACTAACATCTGTAAAGTTTTTTAGTTTTAGAAAAAAAATGAGAAAGAAAATTTTTGACTCGAAATACACTCATTTTTTTAATATTTTTTTTCTAATTAAAACTCAAAAACACCACCTTTCTTAAAAAAAATTCTCTTCTATTACAAAATTGACATTATCTCTTTTTGTTTTCATTCGCTTCCTTTTCTTTTATTACCAAATTAAAACTCAAAGACAAAGACTAGGTGTTAAAACTCCAAGACTATTTACTTAGTTTTCTTTATCCCGTGTGGCCTTATCCAACTCTTTTGGATTAATTTGTCATATTTGTACTATATTGGGTTTTTAATAAAAAAAAATTGTTGATTAAAAAACTCATTTTAATATTTTCCTTATAAGAAAATTATGAATATATATATATATATATATATATATATATATATATATATATTAAACTTAACGACTTAAGTGTTGAGAAATTATATTGGATTTAGAAAAGTATATATATAGTTATAATTTTTATTCTTAATTAAAAAAAATCTAATTTGACCCCACTGAACGTTGTGGCTAGATCCGCCCCTGCTCACTGCTCCAACGAGTTTTGCACCATCAAATTTAACTATCTCCTTTTTCTTTGAATGAATTGTTTTTCCACAATTTATTATTCGATCAAAACAAATATAATTATATATTTGCTCATTTCCTTTCTCCTTTCCACAAATTATTTTCAATAAACTTATAATAATATCTTTTTTTCTTATTCTACAAATTGTAATCACCAATTTATTTACATGTAATAATAAATAACAATTTATTTATTATTATACAAATCATAACATTGCACAACACAATTTCGCTTATAAAATAAAATATCACACAATAAGAATTTTATTTAATTAAATTCTTATTTTAATAATTTCTAAAAATCTGGATCGTCACATGGTTGCTCGTTCATCTAGAGGGTTTGCTGAACCTAGAATTTTATTCAACAACTTAATAGCCCTCCTTCGGGATGTTGTCATCTGTTATGATGGAACAGTGATGAATATATGTTTGCAGTAATTCAATTATTTAATTCGAGTATGGGACACAAACAGGAACTGTGACGCCCCCAAAACAGGTATACATCACCCATCTTGGGTCGCCAGATACAAGGTACTGAATACAAATACAACTTAGTTATACAACAGTCGTGTAAAATACGACAAAACATAGGCTGTGAGTTTTAATACAAATATTGTCATCTAGACAATATCCACACTCAATGGTGTCCTCATTACATTTATTATCACACTATTTCACAGAATTGTGAGGACTACTAATGCACCATCTAGACCATCACTCTGCTCCCCGACTAGTCCCAACTCGCTCTCATTTCCCTGAAGAGAACGGTGAAAGAAAAGGTGAGCTCAACTAGCCTAGTAAGAAATATTATGACTAAGATAATGCAGAATAAATTATCATTAGCCTTCAACAATGTTAAACTGATAGAATATAATAGACAACAAGTTTAACTGCAGCGGATCAAGCAATCCAATAGAAGAGTCAAGTAAGGTATAAAATCTACTATCTTCTAGGATTTAAAAAAAATTTCATCAACTTTATCACTGAGACTCAGCTTAATAAATAAAATTGAATCATTCCTGCTCCACAGCCAAGGATATTCATGTAATCATCAATGGTCATGACTATACCGAATAATTCCTGGTCATAATCATACCAACAACTGTCCACCAATGAACTACAGGCCAATGAAGATTTTTACCACATCATTCGTCACATTACGGTTATGATTATACCGAATAATACCTGGTCATAATCATACCAAGTCCATCTATGCACGTAAGCCAAAGATGACTTTCATCACAATATAAGCATGAGGATGATGACAATGACATAATAATTCAATAAAACAAGTTCAAGAATAAATTTTAAAGATTTATAAATTAATTTATCCAGGAACCAATAACGTCCAAATTGTCAACATGATACTGCTTTGTAGAGTAAAATTCAAGAATGCTCAGAAGAATATTTCCATGAAAAGATACTGGATAAAGCGCAAATATCAAGGATATTCCACAAATTTCATGGAGTATTGATGAGTAAGTTTTATACTCATAATTGAGTGCGTTTGAGCTTAATCTTTTGGTTGATTTTAAGTATTTGTGTCTATTCATGCATGTTTTACGTTGTTCTGTAGGAATTGAGACAAAAGATACTTGGATCGACGTTTGGGGTGGCCTGATTTGAGTTTTCGACTTGCCATTTACATAGCAGTTACTTTAGAGCCAATTTCAGTATTTGTCCGGACCTTATTTCGAAACACTTAAAGAATGAAAGTTGTAGATCTACTTCTCCTATTTCCGGATTATCTTGAATCATTGAAATTGGAGTTCGGACGAAGAAGTTATGGCCATTTTCCCAAAGGACGTCGGAGCAGAAAATGTCAGAACATGGGACCATCGTCGGGGCGCCCAAAATAGGCCTATGCCAACCGTCGGGGCGCTGGGGAGCAGTGGTTGAGCATTAAGCCTAGCGCTGAGGCGTTGGGGAAGGGCTTGGTGATGGCTTGGACGCGTTTTTGGGCGAATTTTGACACATTTTTTACTCCAAATTGGATTGGGTTTGTTCCTAAGCTAAGAAATTGGACTTGTAACCTATAAATACATGATGTAAGACATAAAATAAAGGGAGATTGCATAGCTTAGCTTAGATAAAATACTCCATTAGATTAGACATTAACCCTAGTTCTTATTAGTTTTGGAGATTGAAGCAACTAGGAGAATACTGAAGATCAAGAGCAAGAGCAAGAGCAAGAGCAAGAGGGGAGCATCAGATTTGCTGACAACAGATTCTATTCTCTTCTCTTATCATACTTTTATCTTTTAATGTCTATTCAGTTGTGGATTCTTGGTTTTAATTCATTAATTATGAACTAACTCTTTTACTAAGATTTCAATTGAACCTTTTATGTCTATAAATTAGTTATTCGATTTATTCCAATTATTTATGTCAAAAAGAATTGTTTATCTTGTCTTGAGCTTATTGATTAATTATCTGATCAGTAATTACTTTGTTACTCTAGAAGGAATTGAAAGAGGAATTCTAGGGTTAGAACTGGGCATGATAACATGTGACTTAGTTATTTGCACAGTGAATAATTAGGTTTGTGAATAGAATTGAAATATCTGTTTGCTGCATGTAACATATAAGGAATTGGGATTGGAAAGAGTTTAATTCAATTGTTTTGCATAGGAATATATCAAGATTAATCTGGATTAAATAGAAGGCAATTGATCACTTGGAAAAGGACTTTTGGCATTTGAGAATTCCTGTTAACAATTCAGTAGGCATAATAATTGGGATAATTGGATAATTGATTTACACTTCATAATTAGGGATATTGGAGTCTTAATCCTTATTTATCTGAATTCATTCGTTAAAATCTTAGTTTTGTTTATTTGTTTTATTTTAGAATAATCTCTTTTAATTGTTTAATTTAATTTTCTTGATTATAAAAATCACATTTTATGGTTGTTTAAATAAAATTTATTTTGTTAAGAGTTAGTACTTGGTAATTTTTATTAAATAATTCCTCGTGGGAACGATACTCTAATTTCACTTTATTACTTGTTGACCGTGTATACTTGCACGTATTCATTGATTGCGAAATTGATCAAAAAGTTTTTGGCGCCGCTGCTGGGGAATTAGTTTAATAATTATTTACCAATATTAATTTCAATCAAATTAGTCTTAATTTAAATATTTTTATTTTTATTTTTCATATTCTTCCTATATTTCTCTCTTTATAGGTACCATGGATGACTTTGTGTATCAATGGCCATACACGAACATGACTCAACTAAGGGGAGTAGAGATTGACAGACTCGAGAAACTTTCTGCATTGTCAGCACAGATGGAGACACTTTCGAGGATGTTTGAAGCTTTAGAAGCTCAACGTCGTCAAAGTGTGACGGTTACTTGTGATTATTGTGTTGGAAATCATATGAGTCATCAATGCTCCATCAGTTTTGAGCCGGTACAGTATAATGGTGATTACCCCAACAGTTATGTCTATCCCAACAACTATCATCGAGTTGGGGTATCACCCTTGATTTTCATAGAGTAACAATCAAGATCAATTTTATGCTCCAAGTCCAACATACCCACCGGATTTCTCGTGTCCACCTCCACTACAACAGGAAGAACATTCAAATTGGGAGGAAGCCTTGGAAAAATTTATTAAAGCTTCTGAAAAAAGGAACGAGGAACAAGACAAGAAAATGAATCAAGTAGAGTTGAATTTGAAAAGCCAAGGGGCGTCGATCAAGAATCTGGAAAATCAATTGGGGCAGATAGCACATGCGTTGAACAACCGTCCTCAATACACTTGGCTCTATGACATGGATGACGAGACTGATGATGAGCCCGAACCAAATCTGCAATTGAATGTGCCAAATGATATAGATGTTGAAAGAGAGGAAAGACTTGGAGACCAACAAAAGGAGATCGGCAAAGATCTAACTTTGAGTACCAATGAAGATGAGCCAATTTTGATAGTGTCCTATGTACCTTCTCCACCAAAGTTCAAGAATCCGGGCAGTTTTGCAAAACCATGCCCAATCGGCAGTCATGTCGTCGGCAAAGCTCTTGGTGACGTAAGAGCTAGTACAATTGTGGAGTCATGGTGGGATGAAAAGGAGAAGATAGAGGAAGATTCCATTATGTTTATTAAGCTTCAATGCCCCAATCTGATCATCGACATAATGGAGGAAACACCTAGTGGTTTGCCATACTTAATGGGGATCCTATCTAAAAAGATCATGCTAGGTGACTTAAACGCAATGGCCATTACAATTGGGAACCTCCCAAAAGAGACATTGTTACTGATGAATGGAGGGTTCCTCAATTTTTGAAGGGAAATTGGATAGAGAATTGAAGAAGTCAGGCTGAGACTATAAAACAAGCGCTTATTGGGAGGCAACCCAAGTTTAATTTTTATTTTAGTTTTATTAAGTTTTATATTAGTAGTTTTGAATTTGCATTTATTTAGGATTTAATAAAAGTGCTTCTATCATGGTTTTACAGGTTATTCAAGTCAAATTTAAGTGTGGTGCCCAATTTGTTCCATGTGCTTAGCCTATTCTCCAAACTTAGTGGACAAGGAGGAAGATTGCTATATTTTCAGGGAAGTCCTCTGCTTTACTTTTTTATATTTCATCCATTGAGGACAATGTCTAGTTTAAGTTTGGGGGCATTTTAGTGTCGTATTGCATATAGTTAGTTATCTGTATAGTAGTCATTTTTTTATGTGTTAGCATTGTGTTTTTTTTAGGTTGCATATAATACATGGTAGTTATTTGCATATTCATATATGTGTTACATTACTATGTGTTCATGTAGTATAATTGCATTTTTATTTTTTATTTTTTGCATGAATCTGTGTGATCGGTTGGTGTGGTCTTAGCTAGGCCTATGATAAGATTGGTTTTGCATTATTAACTCAATAAAGTGTTGATAATTGATGATGAGTTCTAATTTTGATCATGATGATAATCGAGCTGTCTTAAACTTATGTAACCTGGCAAAGACACTAAAGTTTAACTATTTCAATCCACTTGGTTCAAGCGTTTCATAATTTGTTTCTGAGGGAAAATCTTGGTTAAAATTTAAGGAAATTAATGAATTGGCGGTAAAGGTTAGAATGACGTAAAAACTTGAGTTTGGGGGAATCTATGGGATATATACATACAAAATGAAAATGAAAAAAAAAACAAAAGAAAATGAAAAAAAAAAGAAAAAAAAGAAAAGAAATGATGAAAAGAAAAAAAAAGAATAAAAAATCCAGAAAAGGAAAAAAAAATGAATAAACACCGTGGCATGCTTGTCTAGTTTTGTGGCATTTGCTACTTGAGTAAGTAAGCCCAAGGGGATTGTCTTTACACCTAGCGCCCTAAGGTCTTAATGGCTTGGGAGTCATTGGTCGAAAGCTCGTTAAGGTAGCACTAAAAAGCCTAAAGGAATAAGACATTGCACAGTCATGAGAAAAATAAAAAAATGAATAAAACACGAGAAAGAGCAAAAATGCCCTCGTGGTTGAAAAAAAAAAGTATAAATAAATCTTGTATTTACCCTTAGACTTGGTAATTGCTTAGTTTTAACCGGAGTTGTCATGTTCACAAAAGTAATTGAATTGGAATTGAAATTTTCCTTTTAAGAAGTTTGTTATTTGATTATCTTGAACTGTGGTTGGTTAGAATGGTTAACAAGCACACACACACAACATGGGTGATGACAGGTTTGGATTGACTAATTGGTTAGAGTTATGGATTTTGACTTGATTGGATATATTGTTTGAGTACCAATGGTATCTTTGAGGCCTGTTGCTATATATCATACTGATTTATTACTAGGTTCGTATATATATTAGGAAGTAGATCATGCATATGCATTCATGTAGTTGAGTTTGTTTGTTTATTTTTAGTTCTTTTGTGTTTTTGCTCGAGGACAAACAAAGGTTTAAGTTTAGGGGTATTTGATGAGTGAGTATTATACTCATAATTGAGTGCGTTTTAGCTTAATCTTTTGGTTGATTTTAAGTATTTGTGTCTATTCATGCATGTTTTACGTTGTTCTATAGGAATTGGGACAAAAGTTACTTGGATCGATGTTTGGGGTGGCCAGATTTGCGTTTTCGGCTTGCCATTTACACATCAGTCACTTCAGAGCCAATTTGAGTATTTCTCTGTACCTTATTTCGAAACCCTTAAAGAATTAAAGTTTTAGATCTACTTCTCCTCTTTCCGGATCATCTTGAATCATCAAAATCGGAGTTCGGACGAAGAAGTTATGGCCATTTTTCCAAAGGATGTCGGAGCAGAAAATGTCAGAACATGGGACCAATGCCAGGGCACCCAAAATAGGCAAGCGCCGGGGCGCTGGGGAGCAGTGGTTGAGCGTTAAGCCCAGCGCTGGGGCGCTGGGGAAGGGCTTGGTGATGACCTGGACGCATTTTTGGGCGAATTTTGACACCTTTTTGACTCCAAATTGGATTGGGTTTGTTCCTAAGCTAAAAATTGGACTTGTAACCTATAAATACATGATTTAAGACATAAAATAAAGGGAGATTACATAGCTTAGCTTAGATAAAATACTCCATTAGATTAGACATTAACCCTAGTTCTTATTAGTTTTGGAGATTGAAGCAACTTGGAGAATACTGAAGATCAAGAGCAAGAGCAAGAGCAAGAGGGGAGCATCAGATTTGCTGACAATAGATTCTATTCTCTTCTCTTATCATACTTTTATCTTTTAATGTCTATTCAGTTGTTGATTCTTTGTTTTAATTCATTAATTATGAACTAACTCTTTTACTAAGATTTCAATTGAACCTTTTATGTTTATAAATTAGTTATTCTATTTATTCCAATTATTTATGTCAAAGTGAATTGTTTATCTTGTCTTGAGCTTATTGATTAATTATCTGATCAGTAATTACTTTATTACTCTAGAAGGAATTGAAAGAGGAATTCTAGGGTTAGAACTGGGCATGATAACATGTGACTTAGTTATTTGCACAGTGAATAATTAGGTTTGTGAATAGAATGGAAATATCTGTTTGCCGCATGTAACATATAAGGAATTGGGATTGGAAAGAGTTTAATTCAATTGTTTTGCATAGGAATATATCAAGATGAATCTGGATTAAATAGAAGGCAATTGATCACTTGAAAAAGGACTTTTGGCATTTGAGAATTCCTGTTAACAATTTAGTAGGCATAATAATTGGGATAATTGGATAATTGATTTATAGTTCATAATTAGGGATATTGGAGTCTTAATCCTTATTTATCTGAATTCATTCGTTAAAATCTTAGTTTTGTTTATTTGTTTTATTTTAGAATAATCTCTTTTAATTGTTTAATTTAATTTTCATAATTATAAAAATCACATTTTATGGTTGCTTAAATAAAATTGATTTGGTTAAGAGTTAGTACTTGGTAATTTTTATTAAATAATTTCTCGTGGGAACGATACTCTACTTTCACTTTATTACTTGTTGACCGTGTATACTTGCACGTATTCATTGATTGCGAAATCGATCAACAAGTATAGAAGCCAAAGCTTTAACCAACAGAGTATAATAGAATATATGAAACTGCAAATGTATTTTCTCATACATGCAGTAATCCACGTAAATGCATCATTTCCACAATTTAATAAGGAATGAATACGAAGGATCATTCACCATGCATGTGGTAATCCACATAGATAGGTTATTCTAACAGAATAATAAAGAATGGAATAATGAAGGATTCACCTTACGTGCGATAGATATACATGCATGTGTTATTCCCAATGAATAATAAATAATGGAACCAGTCCCAGATAAACGCATGCATGTGATATTACGGCGTAATAATAAATAATGGAACCGAATCCGACGTAAACGCATGCATGAGATATTTCGACGTAATAATAAAGAACGGAATATTAGAAGAATTTCACCATGTATGCGGTACTTCACATAAACAAAGTTATTCCAATGTAATAATAAGAATGGAATAATGAAGAATTTCATCATGTATGCGGTAGATTTCGCATAAATGTAATGGAATAACGAAGAATTTTACTATGTATGCAAAAGATTACTTGGCAAAGTTATTCCAATGAATAATAAGAATGGAATAACGAAGAATTTCACCATGTATGCGGTATCAGCATAAACAAAGTTACTCCAATGTAATAATAAGAATGGAATAATGTAAGAATTTCACCATGTATGCGCAGATTACAGATAAACAAAGTTATTCCAACATAATAATAAAGAATGGAATAATGTAAGAATTTCACCAAGTATAGGGTATCCAGCAGATACAAGTTATTCCAATGTAATAATAAATAATGGAATAATGTGTTCTCTTCACGAATAAGAAAGAAAGAATGCCCTTTACGAGTACAACAAATAATATCCCTTACCTTTGAAAAACTGAATACTGGAGTAGTGAAGTAGCGTAATATTTTTCTTCTTTCTCTTTATAGTTTCTCTCTAGAGAGTTTCAAAGTGAATTCGTAAAAATAATGAAGGAATGAGCTTCTATTTATAGGAGAATGGACCTAATAGTAACTAATTCATGAACGGTCCAGATTGATTTACTTTTAAACGACGGTCCATATTGGTTTACTATTAAAACTTAAAGCAACTGGCCTATCTTGATTTACTATTAAAACTTTAAACCAAATGATCCATATTGATTTACTATTATAACTTTCCACCAGCGGTCCATATTGATTTACTATTATATCTTCAACCAACGGTCTGAAAAATTAGCACATGTCCTCATGAAATAATATTATACCCAAAAATAATTTGAACCGAAAAGAAATATATTTTACGGGTGAATAGTATCCCGTGAATAGTAACTCATGAATAGTAACTCATGAATAGTAACTCGTGAATAGTACTTCGACATGAAAAGTACCCTGAATACCCGATTGGTCAATATAATCTCCAGACATCAATTATTATCGAAATAAATATCGATTTCTACTAACATTAATAATCCCAACACAATGGAACTATCAATTTCATCTTTAATCAACACGAACTTATTCATCATTAATATTATAACTCATAATATTTAACAACCGTGTCGTTCCT
Source organism: Panax quinquefolius (assembly GCA_020205615.1). Lineage (NCBI taxonomy): Eukaryota > Viridiplantae > Streptophyta > Magnoliopsida > Apiales > Araliaceae > Panax > Panax quinquefolius. The sequence continues at coordinate 139,293,183 of CM035160.1, forward strand.
GTGAAAGAGGGGGGCTTTCCGATAAGGATTTTTCCTTATCAAGCGCAATTAGGTGACCAAATCTCTCCTCGATGTAACTTCTAGACATTGTCAATATTGCAAATAATAATATGAATAACTTTGTCGTCTCAATTATTGATTTAATAATATAACATATTATACGAGGATGATCTTGTGACAATAATTGAATCAATAATATGAGAGATATGATGCAAAGAATTATCGTGTAGAAATAATTGAGTATAACCGAGTGACTTATCACGTAAGCATCAATAATCAATACCGTGTGTTACTATGCAAACACGCCAGACATCGTATTTTACTTTACTCTTGAGTAGTTCAACAGTTTTAACGGAAACACATTCGCCGTTATTTTTATAAAAATATTTTTGTCGTTTTCTCAATCCGACAATAATTTCGTTGTGGGGTCCACCAATGATTGTACCATCGTACAGATATTCCCCGACCAATCGAATATTATACAACAACTTGCATACTTTGCAAAATTTATAAATACTGCCCACAACTATAACAATATATTAAATCCACACCATAATATTAAAAAAAATATTTTGAGAAAAATTAAATCTTATTCATAAAATTCGGGGTCTCACAATCTCCCCTCCTTATGAAATTTAGCCCTCGAAATTTACGTACTTATCTGGTATGCCGAATATGTGAGGATATGTTGACTTCACTTCAAATTCTAACTCTTGAGGTATAACCTTTGAGTGTTGAATACGATCCTTCTTATCTAAGATTTTAACACGTAGTTTTTCATACGTTAAATCTTTTGCTATCTCATCTAGTTCTAATTTAATAACGTGGTTCGGGTTATCCAAATATTTACGTAACATCAATATGTGAAGAAAACTTTTTGAACACGCGACATACTTGGCGGTAAAACGAGTCTATAGGCCACAGTTCCTACTCGATCGAGGATTTCAAATGGGCCAATTAAATCGAGGGTTGAGATTTCTTCTCTTCATCGATTCTTGCTTCTAGAATAACGCCCTCTTCAACTTTTTCTTCAAATTCATCAGATTCGGGTGTGTAACTTGAGCGGCTTTAACTTTATCGATTAAAGTCTATCCTACTCGTATATTCGTTATCTTCACGTGGGTCCCTAGAGTCTTTAACTCTATCTCCATCATTTGTAAGTTATACGGATTGGGTCTTTGTGTTAACATCACACTCGTAAACATATACGATCTTCTACTCAACGCGTCAGCTACCACGTTCGCTTTTCCCACGATGATATTGAATGGTACGATCGTAATCTTCAACAGCTCAAGCCAACGTCTTTGGCACATTACACGTTCGTTTTGGGTGAAAAAAATATTTGAGGGTTTTAGAAATGGGTTTTGTACTAGGGTCAATACAAAATTCGATTTCACGCTCTAGGGTAGGCTAAGAAGTCTTCAAGAACACGTCGGAAAATTTATTAACAATAGAAATATCATTCAAAACTATGACTCTCATCTAAGACTTGGATAGCACGTCACATTGATACCTATCAACTTGCCACCGTTATTCACAACGTCCCATACGGAAGTTCGGCTTCGGTGCATTCCACACAAGGAAGTCACCAGCGAAAGGCTTAAGGCACTTTACTTATGGCTTAATATAACAGTGATTGACTTTAGTGGTTTGGTTGTTTGAATTCTCATAACAGGTTGGTTAGGAATATGAAAGCTAACAACCATACGAAAAGCATGATGAGTAGTTAACCAATCAATTCGTAAAATAACATCAAAGGCAAGTATTTTCAAAGAGATAAGATCGACAGGTAACGTGAAAGTGTCAATTTGAATCAACAAGATTTATAAACAGTGGAGGTAACGGAGGTTTCTACTATCAAAGTTTCAACCAATAAGTCAAAGTCTAATTTCTCCAAAGTCAAATTTAAACGTTGAGCGCAAGCAAGAGAGATAAAAGAATGGGTAGAACCGTTATCTAATAAGGTATAGACTTTGTAAGAATTTATAATTAACTAACCCATGCTAACTTCGTTCGGGTTACTCGCTTTTTGAGAAGTCACGAAAAATGCTCTCCCTGAAATCACCGACTTTGTTTTGTCCGTATCCACCTTTGGTGCCACCGTCCCAACTGCACTTGATTATACACAAATATCACATATCACAAAACAAGGGTTAATTGACATATCACATATTAACCATAAACTCTGACCGACCAATTAAATACCAAATAAACTTAGGTAGGTTATACTAGCGAAGGAATTCCCCGTCTCTCCCCTCATAGTTCTTGTCTCACATCTCAGCCAGAGATCATATCCCTAAGCTTTGATACCAACTGTGACGCCCCCAAAACAGGTATACATCACCCATCTTGGGTCGCCAGATACAAGGTACTGAATACAAATACAACTTAGTTATACAACAGTCGTGTAAAATACGACAAAACATAGGTTGTGAGTTTTAATACAAATATTGTCATCTAGACAATATCCACACTCAATGGTGTCCTCATTACATTTATTATCACACTATTTCACAGAATTGTGAGGACTACTAATGCACCATCTAGGACCATCACTCTGTTCCCCGACTAGTCCCAGCTACGTTCTCATTTCCTGAAGAGAACAGTGAAAGAAAAGGTGAGCTCAACTAGCCTAGTAAGAAATATTATGACTAAGATAATGCAGAATAAATTATCATTAGCCTTCAACAATGTTAAACTGATAGAATATAATAGACAACAAGTTTAACTGCAGCGGATCAAGCAATCCAATAGAAGAGTCAAGTAAGGTATAAAATCTACTATCTTCTAGGATTTAAAAAAAATTTCATCAACTTTATCACTGAGACTCAGCTTAATAAATAAAATTGAATCATTCCTGCTCCACGGCCAAGGATATTCATGTAATCATCAATGGTCATGACTATACCGAATAATTCCTGGTCATAATCATACCAACAACTGTCCACCAATGAACTACAGGCCAATGAAGATTTTTACCACAACATTCGTCACATTACGGTTATGATTATACCGAATAATACCTGGTCATAATCATACCAAGTCCATCTATGCACGTAAGCCAAAGATGACTTTCATCACAATATAAGCATGAGGATGATGACAATGACATAATAATTCAATAAAATAAGTTCAAGAATAAATTTTAAAGATTTATAAATTAATTTATCCAGGAACCAATAACGTCCAAATTGTCAACATGATACTGCTTTGTATAGTAAAATTCAAGAATGCTCAGAAGAATATTTCCATGAAAAGATACTGGATAAAGCGCAGATATCAAGGATATTCCACAAATTTCGTGGAGTATAGAAGCCAAAGCTATAACCAACTGAGTATAATAAAATATATGAAACTGCAAATGGATTTTCTCCCGCCATGCGGTAATCCACGTAGACATATCATTTCCACAATTTAATAAGGAATGAATACGAAGGATCATTCACCATGCATGTGGTAATCCACATAGATAGGTTATTCCAACAGAATATAAAAGAATGGAATAACATAAGGATTCACCATGCGTGCGATAGATCGCATGCATGTTATTCCCAATGAGAATAATAAATAATGAAACCAGTCCCACCAGAAACGCACATTACATGTGATATATTCAAGCGAATAATAAATAATGGAACCGGTCCCACGTAAACGCGCATACATGATATTATGATGTAATAATAAATAATGGAACCAGGTCCCGTAAACGCATGAATATGTGATATATTCGACGTAATAATAAAGAACAGAGTATTAGAAGAATTTCACCATGTATGTGGTATTGTGATAAACAGGTTATTCCAATGTAATAATAAGAATGGAATAATGTAAGAATTTCACCATGTATGTTGTATTTAGCATAAACAAAGTTATTCCAATGTAATAATAAGAAGGAATAATGTAAGAATTTCACCATGTATGCGGTACTTCGCATAAACAGGTTATTCCAATAGAATAATAAGTATGGAATAACAGAAGAATTTCACCATGTATGCGGTACTTCATATAAACAGGTTATTCCAACATAATAATAAAGAATAGAATAACAGAAGAATTTCACCAAGTATAGGGTATCCCGCGTATACAGGTTATTCCAACAGAATAATAAAGAATGGAATAACAGAAGTTCTCTTCACGAATAAGAAAGAAAGAATACCCCTTACGAGTACAATAAATAATATCCCTTATCTTAGAAAAACTGAATACTGGAGTAGTGAAGTAGCGAAATACTTTTCTTCTTTCTCTCTATAGTTTCTCTCTCTAGAGTTTCAGTGAATTCGTAAAAAATAATGAAGGAATGAGCTTCTATTTATAGGAAAATGGACTGAATATTAACTAATTCATGAACGGTCCAGATTGATTTACTTTTAAACGGATGGTCCATATTGGTTTACTATTAAAACTTAAAGCAACGGTCCATACTGATTTACTATTAAAACTTTAAACCAGCGATCCATATTGATTTACTATTATAACTTTCCACCAGCAGTCCATATTGATTTACTATTATATCTTCAACCAATGGTCTAAAAAATTAGCACATCTCCTCATGGAATAATATTGTACCAACAAATGATTTGGATCGAAAAGAAATATATTTTACGGGTGAATAGTACCCCGTGAATAATAACTCGTGAACACTAACTCGTGAATAGTAACTCATGAATAGTAGTTCGACATGAAAAGTGCCCCGAATACCCGATTGGTCAATATAACCTCCAGACATCAATTATTATCGAAATAAATATCGATTTCTACTAACACTAATAATCCCAACACAATGGAACTATCAATTTCATCTTTAATCAACACGAACTTATTCATCATTAATATTATAACTCATAATATTTAACAACCAGGTCGTTCCCAGGAAAGAGGGGGCTTTCCGATAAGGATTTTTCCTTATTGGCGCGCAATTAGGTGACCAAACCTCTCATTGATAGAACTTCTAGACATTGTCAATATTGCAAATAATAATATGAATAACTTTGCCGTCTCAATTATTGATTTAATAATATAACATATTATACAGATGATACCGTGATAATAATTGAATCAATAATATGAGAGATAATATGCAAAGAATTCTTGTAGCAATAATTGAGTATAACCGAGTGACTTATCACGTAAGCATCAATAATTAATACTGAGTGTTGCTACTATGCAACCATGCGTATTCATCGTACTTTTTACTACCGAGTAGTTCAACAGTTTTAACGGTAACACTTTCGCCGTTATTTTTATAAAAATATTTTTGTCGTTTTCTCAATCCGATAATAATTCCGTTGTGGGGTCCACCAATGATTGTACCGTCGTACAGATATTCTCCGACCAATCGAATATTATACAACAACTTGCATACTTTGTAAAATTTATAAATACTACCCACAACTATAACATTATATCAAATCCACACCATAATATTAAAAAAAATATTTCGAGAAAAATTAAATCTTATTCATAAAATTCGGGGTCTCACAAGAACTACGACCCATACTTTTTTATTTATGCCGAGGAACCAGTTAGAGTATTAGCTGCAACTGCTATGTCGAATCCTGCATACAAGGAAGTCCTTGAATCTTTTCCCAATAGTCATTACTCATGGGCGATGATTAAGATATTTATTTTACATTATAACATGAAGTTTCTATCTAATTGTGACAAGTTATCTTTCAGTAAGTGCACACTTTCATCTTTCTCTAATTTGTTGTATATATTTCGAGGATACTGCTTTGTGGATTCAAATTAAAGACGAGGATGGTTGATCACAAATTCATGCATTCAAAAAAAGTCGGTTTTAAGGATGTTGTAGTTGAGTTATTGATAGAGTATGTTCTCTCTTTTATTTATTTTAATTAAATCATTGTCATTCTATTTTTTTTAAAATGTATTTTTTTTATTTTGTATTATATTATATTATATGATACTATATTATTTAAATTAATAAATTTAAAGAATGTAATTAAGTTAATTAATTTATTTCATTTGATGTAATGTCATGTTCTAGTTAGGGTTAAATACACTTTTTCTCATTCTACTCGACCTCAGTTTACAAATGAATCATTGAACTAATTTTTTTTTCATTCGACTCACTGAATTATAATTTTTTTATAAACCGTTACAAATTCTGTTAAATTGTTTGACTTTGGACAGAAAAACTACACGAGTTGCCACGTAAGAGAGAGAAATCCTACATGTCAAATATTTTTCTTTGTGGCATGCCTAGATGGAAACTTGTATAAATTTAATGCTAAATTAATCTCAAATCAAATAAATAAAATAAAATACTGCATTCAAAATAAAAGTACAATAAAAATAATTTTTTAAATTTTATTTTCATCATTAATATTTGTACAATTTTAAATAAATTATATAAATTTCATATAATTATATAATTTCTTTTAATTTAAATAACTCATTAAATTCATTAATTTAATTAACCTCTCTTCGAGATAAAACTAAAAATAGTAATATAACATATAAATGTCTCACATGTTATTGTATTAAGATATATTACATATATTTTTAAAATATGAAAATTTTGGGTAAATTTTTAATTTGAGTAATGTCTTTAACATTATTCATAAGTATTTTATAATAAGCACAAATTAAAAATTAAAATTTATAAAAATAAATTTAAACTTCAAAATATAACTAAAATTTTCAAAATTAATTATTATTTTTATTTTGAAAAGTAATATAATTATTATTTATATAATGAAATCATTAAATAATATTAAATATTAAATATTTTAACAAATAAGTAAAGTAATTAAAAATATATTAACAAATAAGTAAAGTAATTAAATAAAATATATTAATTAAAGTAATTAATAATAAAATATATCAATGTGTAATTTTTACAATTATATTTATATAAAATTAATGAATTCATTTTTTTTATTCAAAAAAGAGGATCATGTTAATTACAGGAGTTTTCAAAACAGAGAATCGTATTAATTACAGGAGTTGTAACCACAAATCCAAATAAACTCCAATTTTACGTTGATTCAACCTGGAGCCCGAAATCCACGTTCTTCTAATATATTACATCTATGAAGGAAAAAACGATCTTCAAAACAGAGAAGAAATCGGGTGGAGAAATCGGAAGTATCAGAAGTTCAAATCTGGATCTGGGTTTTTCAGATCTGGATCTGAATAGACTTGATTAAAATGCCTCTCCCTCTTATACTTTCTTTAAAACCTTCATCTAAAATTCATTTCTCAAAGCAATCGCGTTCATCTGGTGTTCAAGCAATCGCGTTTATCAATGGAAGTCTTGTTACCTCTCTCAACCTTATTTAAGGTGTCTTTGTTGCATAATGAAACAGGGCCAACGAATTTAGGTTGTTAGATTTGCTTTGATTTTGATGAGTTTCAGCTTAAGTATTGCTTTCATATTTGTGGTGAAGAAGATGAGTTTCAGATTTGATAAGTTTCAAAAGTACTGCTGTGAGACCCCAGATTTTATGAATAAATATTTAATTTTCTCAAAATAATTTTTTGAATATTATGGTGTGGATTTGATATAATATTATAGTTGTGGGTAATATTTATAAATTTTACAAAGTACGCAAGTTGTTATATAATATTCGATTGGTCGGGGAATATTCGTTTTAACAGGGAATATTTGTACAACGACATAATCATTGGTGGACCCCACAACGGAATTATTGTCGGATTGAGAAAACGACAAAAATACTTTATGAAAATAATGGCGGAAGTTTTACCGTTAACTGTTGAAACTCCCGGTGTTAAAAGTACAGTAATACGCGTGGTTGCATAGTAGCACACGATATTGATTATTGATGCTTACGTGATAAGTCACTCAGTTTTGTTATATTGATATTATTAATGTAATAAAACAGAATACTTTTATAAAGTTATTGTATAAATAGAATATATTATATTCTATTATGCATAGTGTTGCATAATGTCTGCATAGTGTTTTGCATAGTAAAATCTTTTTATATAAAATAGAATAATTTTATAAAGTTATTCTATAAATAGAATATATTATATTTTATTATGCATAGTGTTTTCATAGTGCCTGCATAGTATTTACATAGTAAAATCTTTTATAAAGTTATTCGTTTTATTAGATTATAAATAGAATATATTATATTTTATTTAAAAGATTTTGCTTTAAATATGGACCGTCAGATTAAAGTAAATCAATCTGGACCGTTCATGAGTTAGTTACTATGCAGTCCATTTTTTTATAATTAGAAGCTCATTCCTTCATTATTTCTTACGAATTCACTGAAACTCTAGAGAGATAAACTATAGAGAGAAAGAAGAAAAGTATTCTACTACTTCACTACTCATATATCCAGTACTCTTCATCTTAAGGTAGGGAATATAATTTGTTGTACCCATAAGGGGTATTCTTTCTTTCTTATTCATGAAGAGAACTTCATTATTCCATTCTTTATTATTACATTGGAATAACTTTTGTATCTGCCATTTCGCCCTATACTTGGTGAAATTATTCTAATATTACGTTCTTTATTATTCGCCGAATATCCTCGCTCACATGCGTTTCTGTACACTGGATCCGCCTTTATTATTATTACATTAGAATATCTTGTATGCATGCGTTTTTCTTACGGACTGATCTCGCTTTATTAGTATTCATTGGAATAACCGGGCCTATATCTGACACCGCATGCATGGTGATTTCATTGTTATTCCATTCTTTATTATTCTGTTGGAACATCCTGTCGGTGCGAAATTCGCTTTGACCTAGTTCCGTTATTTAGTATTCTGTTGGAATAACCTGTCTATGCGAAGTACCGCATGCATGGTGATTTCTTTTGTTATTCCATTCTTTATTATACTCACCGGTTAAAGTTTTGACTTCTATAATCTATGAAATTAGTGGAATATCCTTGATAATTGCGCTTCATCTAAAGATCTTTTCATGGAAATATTCTTCCGAGCATTCTTGAATTTTACTCTACAAAGCGAGATCATGTTGACAATTTGTACGTTATCGCCTCTAGATAAATTAATTCTTGAACTTGTTTTATTGAATTATTATGTCATTGTCATCATCCTCATGTTTATATTATGTTGAAAGTCATCTCGTGGCTCAGAGTGCATAGATGGACTTGGTATGATTATGACCAGGATTATTCTTAAGATAATCATGACCGTAATGTTACAAATGATGTGGAAAAAGTCCTCATCGTTGGCCCGTAGTGCATTGATGGACGCTTTTTGGTATGATTATGGCTATGGATTCTCATCGCCAAGGGTGTGCAAAGATGAATTGTTTTATGGCATGATCGGGACCGTTGATGAAAAACATGATTATCTTTGGCCCGTGTGGTGCATGGATAATTCGTGGTCGTGATACTAAAGAATATCCTCGGCTCAGTAGTGCATGGATGATTCGATGATGTGGATTATTTATTAAGTTTGAGTCCCAAATGATAAAAGTGATGAAAAACCTTTTAAATCATAGAATATAGTAGATTTTATTTCCTGCTTAACTCTTCTAATGGATTACTTGTTCCGCTGCAGTTAAACTTGATAGTTATTATATTTTATCAGTTTAACACTGTTAAAGGCTAACGATAAATTATTCGCATTATCTTAGTCATAATATTTCTTCTTTGGCTAGTTTAGCTCAAACCTTTCTTTTCACCATCGTTCTCTTCAGGAAATGAGAACGTAGTTGGGACTAGTCGGGGAACAGAGTGATGGCCCTAGATGGTGCATTAGTAGTCCTCACTATTGTGTGAAATAGTGTGATAATAATTGTAATGAGGACTTCTTTTGAGTTTGTATACTCTCTAGTAGGCAATATTGTATTCAAACTCACAGTTTATGTTTTGTCGTATTGTACACGACAATTGTATTATTAAGTTGTATTTTAATTCTGTACCATATATCTGACGACTCAAGATGGGTGATGTATACCTAATTTTGGGGGCGCCACAGTTGGTATCAAAGCTTAGGGATATTATCCCTGGCTGAGATGTGAGACAACAACTAGGAGGGGAGAGATGGGGAATTCCTTCGCTAGTATGACCTACCTAAGTTTATTTGGTATTTAATTGGTCGGTCATAGTATAGGGATAATATGTGATATGTTAATTAACCCTTGTTTTGTGATAGTGTTTGTACCTGGTTCAAGGTCGATACAAAATTCAATTTCACGCTCTGGGGGTAGGCCAGGAAGTTTTTCAGGGAATACGTCAAGAAATTTATTAACAATAGAAATATCATTCAAAACTGACGTATTTGTGTTTAGATCCGTGACATGAGCTAAGAAAGCTTGACATCCGTTTTTCAATAAACGAATAGCTTTTTGGCTTGAGATGACAAAGATTGATTTTAATGGTTTGGTTGTTTGAATTAAGCATAATAGGTTGGTTAGGAATATGAAAGCTAACAACCTTACGAAAATAATTAATTTTTGCATGATAAGTAGTTTACCAATCAATCCCTAGAATCACATCAAATTCAAGTATTTTTAATGAAATAAGATCGACAGGTAATGTGAGGGTACCGATTTGAACCAAACAAGACTTATAAACTGTGGATGTAATGAAGGTTTCTCCCAACGGAGTTTCTTCAGATAAGTCAAAGTCTAATTTCTCCAGAGTCAAATTTAATCGTTGAGCGCAAATAGGAGAAATAAAAGAATGGGTAGAACCGGTATCAAATAAGGGATAGACTTCGCTAGAGTTTATGATAAGCTTACTCGTGATGACCTCGTTCGGGTTCCTTGCTTTTTGGGAGGTAACTACAAACGCTCTCCCTTGCACTACCGGTTTTGACTTTTCTGGGACGGCCTTTGGCGCCTCCATCCCAGCTGGACTTGTTTTTGATGCACGATAAAATCGGGCTAGGTGACCTTTTCTTCCATAATTATAATATGCTTTGGTCGGCATCGCGCAGTTTGGACTGATGTGTCCCTCCCCTCCGCATTTGAAGCATATGATAGGTAGTCGTTCTCCTTCTTTAACAATGGGTGCTGGTGCTGACGTCTTTCCATCATTGTTGAATCTTCTCTTCTTGAAATGTTCATTCTTATTGTTTTGGCCCTGATTACCACCGAAGTGGTTACCATTTCTGGCCTGTTGATTCCCTCCACGCTTGTTATCACCGCTTCGATGACTGCTCTCACTGGTATTATCATTTTGCCGGCTGCTTTCTCTTGGTTGCGTTGACTCGTTATCGCGCTCCAATAACTGAGCCCTATTTACAACATCTGAATACAAACATAGTTTATGAGAAATTAGATATTGACGTATCTCGGGTTTCAAACCTCTTAGAAACATCTGCGTCATTCTCTCCTCATTGTCAACCAAGTGAGACGCAAACCGGGATAACTCGGTAAACTTAGCTTCGTACTGCGACACGGTCATATTGTTTTGCTCTAACTTGATGAACTCTACCTCTTTCATTTGACGAATACTTTCGAGAAAGTACTTGTCGTTGAATAGTTCTTGGAACTTCTCCCAAGACATCTTCAGTGCGGCAGGTTGAGTACGCTTTACCGATTCCCACTAATAATCTGCCTCTCCTCGCAACATAAAGGTGGCAAAGGGAACCTTTTGCTCCTCGGAGCATCCCAAGACATCAAATATCTTAGTGATCTGCTTTATCCACGTCTCCGCCTTAAATGGTTTTGGTTCTCCAATAAACTCCGGTGGTCCCAGCTCCTTGAACTGTTTAGCGGTGACCGTCCGAGAGTTGCCAGTGTTTCCACCTGTATTTTGGACAGGAGTCTCTCTTGCCTGATGTTGTACGAATTGCAGAAAGCTCCTAAACATTCCATCGTTTGCCATTTGGTCGGTGTTGTTGTTCACCTGAGGATTACTGCCTTCCTGATGCACATTATCCTGGGTGTTGATTTGTGGTGACTTAATGGTCTCCTTTGCTCCATTGATATTCTTAACATTTTCGGATGTCATTTTTAGATACTACCACAAAACAAGGGTTAATTGACATGTAACATATTATCACTATACTCTGATCGACCAATTAAATATCAAATAAACTTAGGTAGGTCATACAAGCGAAGGAATTCCCCGTTTCTCCCCTCCTAGTTCTAGTCTCACATCTTAGCGAGGATCATATCCTAAGCTTTGATACTAACTCGTGACACCCCCAAAATAGGTATACATCACCCATCTTGAGTCGCCAAATACATGGTACAAAATTCAAATACAATCTTAAATATACAACATGAAATGAGTTTTAATACAAACATTGTCTTCTGTATAACATTAAAACTCAAAATAAGTCCTCAATACATTTATTAACACACTATTTCACGAATAGTGAGGACTACTAATGCTATCCTCCGGACCATCACTCAGCTCCCGACTAGTTCCTCGCTTTCGTTTTCATTTCTGAAGAGAACAATGAAAGAAAGGGTGAGCTCAACTAGCCCAAAGAAAAATATATGACTAAGATAAAAGCGTAATAAATTATCCATAGTCTTCAATAGTGTTAAAAGCGATACAATATAACAAACATCAAGTTTAACTGCAGCTGGAACAAGCAATCCATTAAAAGAGTCAAGTAGAAAATAAAATCTACTATGTTTTATGATTTAAAAGGTTTTCATCACTTTTATCACGAGACTCACAATAAATAATCCACATCATCAAATCACCCCCGCACTACTGACCAAGGATATTCTTTAGTATCACGACCACAAATTATCCATGCACTATGGGCCAAGGATATTCGTGTATTCATTAATGGTCATGATCATGCCAACAACTGTCCATCAATGCACTAAGGGCCAATGAGGACTTTTACCACATCATTTGTAACATTACGGTCATGATTATACCGATAAATCCCTGGTCATAATCATACCAAGTCCATCTATGCACTACAGGCCACAGATGACTTTCAACATAATATAAACATGAGGATGATGACAATGCTATAAGAATTCAATAAAACAAGTTCAAGAATTAATTTATCCAGGAACCAATAACGTCCAAATTATCAACATAATACTTCTTTGTGGAGTAAATTCAAGAATGCTCAGAAGAATATTTTTATGAAAAGATACTGGATGAAGTGCAAATATCAAGGATATTCCACTAATTTCATGGAGTATAGAAGTCAAAACTTTAACCAACTGAGTATAATAAAGAATGGAATAACAAAAGAAATCACCGTACATGATGATAATCGCATAGAAAAGTTATTTCAACAGAATAATAAATAACGGAACCAGGTCATGCGTAAACGCACAGACAGGATGTTCCAACAGAATGATAAATAATGGAACCATGTCATGCGTAAAGCATAGACATGATGTTCCAACAAAATAATAAAGAACGGAACCAAGTCATGCGTAAAGCACAGACAGGATGTTCCAACGAAATGATAATGAACGGAATAATAACAGAAATCACCATGCATGTGGTACTTCTCATAGATAGGTTATTCCGACATAATGATAAAGAATGGAATAACAAAAGAATTTCACCAAGTATAGGGTAGCCCAGATCTGAAAAGTTATTCCAATGTAATAATAAAAATGGAATAATGAGACTTTCTCTTCATGAATACTGAAAAAGAAATAATACCCTTTACTGAGTACAACAAATAATATCCCCTACCTTAGAAAGAAGAGTCTTTGGATATAGAAGTAGTGAAGTATGCGAACACTTTTCTTCTTTCTCTCTATAGTTTCTCTCTAGTTTCAAAGTGAATTAAGTAAGAAAATAATGAAGGAATGAGCTTCTATTATATGAAGAATGGACCGTATAAGTAACTAATTCATGAAACGGTCCAGATTGATTTACTTTAAACGTCTGGTCCAGATTTAAAACAAAATCTTTTAAATAAAATATAATATATTCTATTTATAATCTAATAAAACGAATAACTTTATAAAAGTATTCATTTTTTATATAAAAAAGATTTTACTATGCAAAACACTATCAGAGGCACTATACAACACTATGCATAATAAAATATAATATATTCTAATTATTGTCTAATAAAACAAATAACTTTATAAAAGTATTACATTTTTATATAAAAGATTTTACTATACAAACACTATACATAATAGAATATTATATATTCTATTTATAGTATAATAAAACGAATAACTTTATAAAAGTATTACATTTTTTATATAAAAAGTTTTTTATTTTATTACATTAATAATACTAATAAAACAAACTTTATCACCATTATTATAATTCACAATATTAATCGACTAGGTCGTTCCCAGGAAAGAGGGGGCTTTCCAATAAAGATTTCTCCGTATTGGCGCGCAATTAGGTGACCAAATCTCTCCTTGACAGAACTTTTAGACATCGTTAATATTGCAAATAATAATATTAATAATCTTGTCGTCTCAATTATTGATTTAATAATATATAAAATATTGACAATAATTGAATCAAATAACGTGAGATACTATGCAACAATTCATCAGTGTAATAATTGAACAAAACCGAGTGACTTCTCACGTAAGCATCAATAATCAATCTTGTGCTGCTACTATGCAACCACGCCAGCGTATTCTGATTTTTAACACCGGGTGTTTCAACAGCTTAATCTAATCCGTTATTTTCATTAAGTATTTTTTGTCATTTTCTCGTACGACAATAATTCTGTTGTGGGGTCCACCAATGATTGTGTCGTTGTACGAATATTCCCTGTTAAAACGAATATTCTCCGACCAATCGAATATTATATAACAACTTGCGTACTTTATAAAATTTATAAATATTACCCACAAATATAACATTATATCAATTTTACTCCATAATATTCAAAAATGATATTTATAGAAAATTCATCTTTATTTATAAAAGTTGGGGTCTTACAACTACTAATGCTATCATATGGACCGTCACTCCGTTCCCCGACTAAGCCCGGCTACGTTCTCATTTCCTGAAGAGAACAGTGAAAGAAAGGGTGAGCTCAACTATCCTATTAAGAAATATTATGACTAAGATAATGCAGAATAAATTATCATTAGCTTCAACAGTGTTAAACTAATAAAATATAATAAACATCAAGTTTAACTGCAGCGGAACAAGCAATCCATTAGAAGAGTCAAGTAGAGAATAAAGTCTACTATCTTCTATGATTTAAAAGGTTTTCATCACTTTTATCATTGAGACTCGACAATAATAAATAATCCACATCATCCTCGCACTACTGACCAAGGATATTCATTAGTATCACGACACAAATTATCCATGCACTACGGGCCAAGGATATTCGTGTATTCATCAATGGTCATGATCATGCCAACAACTGTCCATCAATGCACTACGGGCCAATGAGGACTTTTACCACATCATTTGTAACATTACGATCATGATTATACCGAAAAATCCTCGGTCATAATCATACCAAGTCCATCTATGCACTACAGAGCCACGATGACTTTCAACATAATATAAACATGAGGATGATGACAATGATATAAGAATTCAATAAAACAAGTTCAAGAATTAATTTATCCAGAACCAATAACGCCCAAATTATCAACATGATATTGCTTTGTGGAGTAAAATTCAAGAATGCTCGAAGAATATTTTCATGAAAAGATACTAGATGAAGCGCAAAATATCAAGGATATTCCACTAATTTCATGGAGTATAAAAGCCAAAACTTTAACCAACCGAGTATAATAAAGAATGGAATAACAAAAGAATTCACCAGCATACGATAGATCGCACAAACCTAAGTATTCCAATAGAATAATAAATAATGGAACCGTGTCATGCGTAAGCATACAGAACATGTGATATTCCAACTGAATAATAAAGAATGAAATAACAGTAGAATTCACCATGCATGCGATAGACCGGACAGACAGGTTATTCCAACAGAATAATAAATAATGGAACCAGGTCATGGGTATTATGCACAGACAGGATGTTCCAACAGAATAATAAAGAATGGAATAACAGAAGAATTTCACCATGTATGCGGTACTTCGCATAGACAGGTTATTCCAACAGAATAATAAATTACGAAACCAGGTCATGCGTAATTCGTACAGACAGGATGTTCCAACGGAATAATAAGGGATGGAATAACAATAGCTCTCTTCAAGAACACGAAATAAATAATACCCCTTACCTTAGAAAAACTGGATACTGGAATAGTGAGGTAGCAGACTTTGTGACGCCCCCAAAATAGGTATACATCACCTATTCTGAGTCGCCAAATACATGGTACAGAATACAAATACAACTTAATTATACAACTGTCGTGCAAAGTACGACAAAACATAAGCTGTGAGTTTTAATACAAATATTGTCCTCTAGACAATATACAAACTCAAATTCAATATTATTACATTTATTTTCCCACTATTTCATGGAATAGTGAGGACTACTAATGCTATCATCCGTCCGTCACCTCGGTTCCCCGACTAGTCCTCGCTACGCTCCCATTTCAAAGAGAACAATGAAAGTAAAAGGGTGAGCTCAACTAGCCCAAAGAGGAAATATAATGACTAAGATAATGCGTAATATATTATCGTTAGCCTTCAATGATTGTTAAACCGATATAATATAACAACCATCAAGTTTAATCTGCAATGAACAAGCAATCCATTAAAAGAGTCAAGTAGAGAATAAAATCTACTATCTTTTATGATTTAAAAGGTTTTTCATCACTTTTATCATTGAGACTCGACAATAAATAATCCACATCATCGAATCACCCCGCATCGCTGCCAAGGATATTCTTTAGTATCACGACCACAATTATCTATGCACTACGGGCCAAGAATATTTGTGTATTCATTAGTGGTCATGATCATGCCAACAATCGTCCCATCAATGCACTACGGGCCAATGAGGACTTTTACCACATCATTTGTAACATTACGATTATGATTACACATCAATAATCCTCGGTCATAATCATACCAAGTCCATCTATGCACTACATGCCACATATGACTTTCAAAAAAATATAAACATGAAGATGATGACAATGATATAAGAATTCAATAAAATAAGTTCAAGAATTAATTTATACAGGAACTAATAATGTCCAAATTGTCAACATGATACAACTTTATAGAGTAAAATTCAAGAATGCTTAGAAGAATATTTCCATGAAAAGATACTGGATGAAGCGCAAATATCAAGGATATTCCACTAATTTCATGGAGTATAGAAGTCAAAATGTTAACCAACTGAGTATAACAAGGAATGGAATAACAAAAGAAATCACCAGGTATACGATAGACCGCACAGGTAGGTTATTCCAACAGAATAATAAATAATGGAATTAGGTCCCATGTAAAAAGCACGCAGACGTGATATTCCAATGAATAATAAAGACGAATCGTCCGGCCAGTAAAACGCATGCAGACGTGACATTCCAACGAGAATAATAAAGATTTAAACCAGTCCCATGTAGAACGCATGCAGACGGATGTTCCAACAGAATGATAAATAATGGAACCAGTCCTGTAAACGCACGCAGACGTGATGTTCCAATGTAATGATAAAGAATGGAATAATAGAAGAATTTCACCAAGTATAGGGTAGCTCACAGATATCTGAGTTATTCCAATAGAATAATAAAGAATGGAATTAAAGAAGTTCTCTTCATGGATAAGAAAGAAATAATACTCCCTACCTTGGAAAAACTGGATACTAGAATAGTGAGGTAGCAGACTTCTCTTCTTCTTTCTCTCTATAATTTCTCTCTATAATAATCGCTCTAAAGCTTTTGTGAATTGGTGAGAAATGAAGGAAGAATGAGCTTTTATTTATAGAAAAATATAGTTTCGATAATTGTACATTTTGGGGCTTGAAAATTACAGTACAATACCTCCAACTTTTCTTTCATTTTTAATTTAGTCCTGCAAGTATTATCAAACTTGCACGACCTCCCCTAATAGTAAATAATGTGAATCAATAGTTCAATCATGTGAGTCAATAGTATAATCATGTGAAAAATATGAATTACAGTATAGTACCTCCATCTATACCTCTATTTTTAACTTAGTCATGCAAGTATTATCAATCTTGCACCAACTCCCTTAATAGTTGAGCTCAGCCTTTCTTTCACTGTTCTCTTCAGGAAATGAGAACGTAGTTGGGACTAGTCGGGGAACAGAGTGTTGGCCCTAGATGGTGCATTAGTAGTCCTCACTATTCTGTGAAATAGTGTGATAATAATTGTAATGAGGACTTCTTTTGAGTTTGTATACTCTCTAGTAGGCAATATTGTATTCAAACTCACAGTTTATGTTTTGTCGTATTGTACACGACAATTGTATTATTAAGTTGTATTTTAATTACGTACCATATATCCATGCGACTCAAGATGGGTGATGTATACCAAATTTTGGGGCGTCACAAATTTAATATCAAAGCTTAGGGATATTATCCCGGCCGAGATGTGAGACAACAACTAGGAGGAGAGATGGGAATTCTTTCGCTAGTATGACCTACCTAAGTTTATTTGGTATTTAATTGGTCGGTCATAGTATAGGGATAATATGTGATATGTTAATTAACCCTTGTTTTGTGATAGTGTTTGAAAATGGCATATGAAAATGTTGAGAATAGCAATGAAGCACATGAGACCTTTGAGTTAACTCAACCAAAAGGTAACGAGCAACAACAAGATAATAATCATGCCGGTGGCAACGGCCATCGGAACAATGATAACCATCGTGGGGGAAATTATCATGCCAAGAATGGTATCCACTTCAGTGGTAATTATGGCCAAGATAATAGAAGTGGAAATTTCAAGAAGAGAATGTCATTTAGCTCGATTTTGTCGTATAGTGAAGTCAAGTCCAGCTGGGATGGTGGTACCAAAGGCGGATACGGACAAAACAAAGTCGGTGGTTTCAGAAAGAGCGTTTTTCGTGACTTCTCAAAAAGCGAGTAAACCGAACGAAGTTAGCACGTGTTAGTTAATTATAAATTCTTGCGAAGTCTATACCTTATTAGATACCAGTTCTACTTACTCTTTTATTTCACCTAGTTGTGTTCAATGTTTGAAGTTAACTCCGGAGAAGTTAGACTTTTGATATATCTGTTTAAACTCAGTTGGGAGAAACCTTCGTTACCTCCACTATTTATAAATCTTGTTCAAATCAACACTTTCACGTTACCTGTCGATCGTATCTCTTTGAAAATACTTGCCTTTGATGTGATTTTAGGAATAGATTGGTTAACTACTCATCATGCTTTTTGTAAGGTTGTTAGCTTTCATACTCCTAACCAACCTGTTATGCGAATTCAAAGTAACCAAACCACTAAATTCAATCATTGTCATATCAAGCCATAAGTAAAGAGCCCCGGTCCTTTCGTTGTTGACTTCCTTGTGTGGAATGCACTGAAGTCGAACTTTCCGTAGGGGACGTTGTGAATAACGGTGGCAAGCTGATAGGTATCAATGTGACGTACTATCCAAGTCTTGGATGAGGGTCACAGTTTTGAATGATATTTCTATTGTTAATAAATTTCCTGACGTATTCTTGAAGACTTCTTAGCCTACCCCTAGAGTGTGAAATCGAATTTTGAATTGACCCCAGTACAAAACCCATTTCTAAAACCGTTAAATATTTCTTCAACTAAAGCAAACGTAACATGTGCCAAAGACGTTGGCTCGAGCTGTTGAAGATTATGATCGTACCATTCAATAACATCGTGGGAAAGCGAACGTGGTAGGCGCGCGTTGAGCGTAAGATCGTATATGCGTTCACGAGCACGATGTTGTTAACACAAAGGCCCATTTAATTTAACTTACAAATAATGAAGATAGAGTTAAAGACTCTAGAGCCCAAGTGAAGATAACGAATATCTGAGTAGAATCGACTTTAATCGATAAAGTTAAAGCCGTTCAAGCTACATACTCAGAGCTGATGAATGTGAAAAAGAAGGTTCAAGATGGCGTTATTCTAGAAGCAAGAATCGACGAAGAGAGGAAATCTCAACCCTCGATTTAATTGGCCCATTTGAAATCCTCGATGAAGTAATAATCGCGCCTATATAACTCGCTTTTACCACCAAGTATGTTACGTGTTCAGAACGTTTTTTTTACGTATCGATGTTATGTAAATATGTGGACGACCCGAACCACATTATTAAATTAGAACTAAACGATATAGCAGAAGATTTAACGTATGAGGAGATACGTGTTAAAATCTTGGATCATATTCAATACTCAAAGGTTATACCTCAAGAATTAGAATCTGAAACGAAGTCAATGTATCTTCACCTCTTCGACATACCAGGTACGTACGTAAATTTCGAGGGCGAAATTCCATAAGGAGGGGAGATTGTGAGACCCCAGATTTTATGAATAAATATTTAATTTTCTCAAAATATTTTTTTGGATATTATGGTGTGGATTTGATATAATGTTATAGTTGTGGGTAATATTTATAAATTTTGCAAAGTACGCAAGTTGTTATATAATATTCGATTGGTGGGGAATATTTGTTTTAACTGGGAATATTCGCATAACAATGACACAATCATTGGTGGACCCTAGCAACGGAATTATTGTCGGATTGAGAAAACGACAAAATACTTTATGAAAATAACTACGGAAGTTTTACCGTTAATCTGTTGAAACACCCGGTGTTAAAAAATGCAATGAATGGCGTGGTTGCATAAAGCGCACACGATATTGATTATTGATGCTTACGTGATAAGTCACTCGCTTTTGTTTTATTGGTATTATTAATGTAATAAAATGAATACTTTTATAAAGTTATTCTATAAATATAATATATTATATTCTATTATGCATAGTGTTGCATAGTATCCGCATAGTGTTATGTATAGTAAAATTATTTTATATAAAATAGAATACTTTTATAAAGTTATTCTATAAATAGAATATATTATATTTTATTATGCATAGTGTTTGCATAGTGCTGCGATAGTGTTTGCATAGTAAAATCTTTTATAAATTTATTCGTTTTATTATATTATAAATAGAATATATTATATTTTATTTAAAAGATTTTGCTTTAAATATGGACCGTCAGATTAAAGTAAATCAATCTGGACCGTTCATGAGTTTGTTACTATGCAGTCAATTTTTTTATAAATAGAAGCTCATTCCTTCATTATTTCTTACGAATTCACTGAAACTCTAGAAGGATAAACTATAGAGAGAAAGAAGAAAAGTATTCTACTACTTCACTACTCATATATCCAGTACTCTTCTTCTTAAGGTTGGGAATATTATTTGTTGTACCCATAAGGGGTATTATTTCTTTCTTATTCATGAAGAGAACTTCATTATTCCATTTTTATTATTCTGTTGGAATAATCAGATATCGCCGAGCTACCCTATACTTGGTGAAATTCTTCTAATATTTCGTTTCTTTATTATTCGTCGTAATATCCTGTCTCAAGGCGTTTTACGCCTGACTGGTTCCGCTCTTTATTATTATTACATTTGGAATATCACGTGCATGCTTTTTATGCCGGACTTGATTCCGCCCTTATCAAGATTCTCATTGGAATAACTTTGTCTATACTGATAAGTACACATGCATGGTGATTTCGTTGTTATTCCATTCTTTATTATTCTGTTTGAACATCCCGCTTGGTAAGAATTTACTTTGACTTTGGTTCCGTTATTTAGTATTCTGTTGAAATAACCTGCCTAAATCACCGATGTATGCATGGTGATTTCTTTTGTTATTCCATTCTTTATTATACTCGGTTGGTTAAAGTTTTGACTTATATACTCCATGAAATTAGTGGAATATCCTTGATAATTGCGCTTCATCCAGTATCTTTTCATGAAAATATTCTTCTGAGCATTCTTGAATTTTACTCTATAAAGAAGTATCATGTTGACAATTTGTACGTTATCAGTTTCTAGATAAATTAATTCTTGAATTTGTTTTATTGAATTATTATGTCATTGTCATCATCCATATGTTTATATTATGTTGAAAGTCATCTGTGGCCTGTAGTGCATAGATGGACTTGGTATGATTATGACCAGGGATTATTCGATATAATCATGACCGTAATGTTACAAATAATGTGGAAAAAGTCCTCATTGGTTCGTAGTGCATTGATGGACAGTTTTTGGTATGATTATGGCTATGGATTCTCTTCGGCCAAGGGTGCAAAGATGAATTTTTTTATGGCATGATCAGGACTGTTGATGAAAACATGATTACCTTTGGCCCGTGGTGCATGGATAATTCGTGGTCATGATACTATAAAATATCCTTGGCCTGTAGTGCATGGGTGATTTGATGATGTAGATTATTTATTAAGCTGAGTCCCAGCTATAAAAGTGATGAAAAACCTTTTAAATCATAGAAGATAGTAGATTTTATTCCCTACTTGACTCTTCTAATGGATTGCTTGTTCCATCAGTGATTAAACTTGATAGTTATTATATTTTATCGCTTTAACACTTTGTTGAAAGCTAACGATAAATTATTACGCATTATCTTAGTCATAATATTTCTTCTTGGGCTAGTTGAGCTCACCCTTTCTTTCACCGTTCTCTTCGTGAAATGAGAACGTAGTTGGGACTAGTCGGGAACAGTAGTGATGGTCCTAGATGGTGCATTAGTAGTCCTCACTATTCTCGTGAAATAGTGTGATAATAATTGTAATGAGGACTTCTTTTGAGTTTGTATACTCTCTAGTAGGCAATATTGTATTCAAACTCACGATTTACGCTTTTGTCGTATTATTACACTGCTGATTTGTATTATTAAGTTGTATTTGAATTACATACCATGTATCCATGCGACTCAAGATGGGTGATGTATACCTAATTTTGGGGCGTCACAACTTTCTTCATATTTTGATAAGTTTCAGATTTGCTTTGATTTTGATTTTTGATGAATTTCAGATTACGAATCTGGGTTGTTAGATATGCTTTCATTATTAAGGTGAAGAAGATGATGAAGTACTCTGTTTACTATGATGAATTATATTTGGATTTGTGGTGAAGAAGATGATGAATTAGATTTGAATTTGGATTTGTGATGAAGAAGATGATGAATTCAAATTTGTGGTGGAGAAGATGATGAATTATATTAGATAATTTTGTATTTTTAAAGTTAACGTCAAATATTTAAAAATTTTAAAAAAATAATATGTATTCATTAATTTTATATAAATAAATTTATAAAAATTATATATTAATATATTTTTTTATAAATTTAATTATTTGTTATTTTAAAAAAAAATGAGAGAATTCAAGTTTGAAAATCAAAAAAAATTAAACTAAAGTTATTTTTTTATTATTATTATTAAAAAAAATACACGCTGGATCTTATATTTCACATAAGCATTGCCATGTAGACTGTTGGGAGAGTGCATAATTTGATTTGATGTTTAAATATAAATGCTCATGAATATTTGTAAAGTCCTTCAAGGAATATTTGTATAAGGACTTAGTGTTAGATCAAATTTATTAGGTTGATCTAAGCTCTTAATGTATATCATTCTGTAAATGAATGTATAAAAAAAAGATCAAACTTGTTAGGTTGATCTTGAGATGTAATAGATAGGCTTCGAAGAGATCGTAGTATATCAAGCTAATCAAGATTACAGAAGCCAAGGAAGAGCGTAGAGCTTCGAGGATCGTAGTATGCCTGCCTTAAGGGCCTCTTCGAAAAACGTAGAGTGGTCCCAACGTTTGTCGAGCCAACTCAGAAATCGTAGTGTGCTCTCGAAAACGTAGAGCTTGCAAGCAAGCAAGTAAAGATTGTAGTGTGCAAGTCTTTAAGAGAAATCGTAGTGCTCTTGTTTGATGAAATCAGACCTAGCACCAAGGTAACAAGACACCACGATCTGGATCGTAGAGTATCATCTGACATGTGTCAGAAGCATCGAGCCCTACCTTTTTGTTTGATTATATATCTCCAACAAATATGGAATGGGTTTCAAACGTTGAAGTCCTCACCAGTTCCAACGGTACAAAAGATATCCTTAGTATGCAACAAAGAAGCGTATTGAAGAAGCTAAGGAAAGTACCATTGGTAAAAGAAAAATACTTTTTCAAGTGTTAGGTGAGAAAGAAGTCTGCTGTGTCAGTGGGCCAGAATGCAATTCAGAAGATGTGCAGAAAAATCTCCATCAAAGTACAGAAATGTCAAACGCATTTAATGCTTCAACGGATGGATCAAACGGATAGATTTCAAGATCACATATATGCAAAACTTATGCAGATAAAAAGATCAAGCAAGCATTGAATAAAACGCACAAGAACACTCAACACTCAACTCTACGATCTCAGAAAAAGAAAAGTTTGCTCAGCTACTCAGTTCACTCGAATAAGTGCTTAACAGCAACTGAGTAGCTACCATCAAGAACTCAACAACTACCAATCAACTGAAGTAAGAGTTCCAAGTCAGAAGGACTTGAAGAGTTCTAAGTGAATCAGAAAGAGCCAAGTCTGCTTTGACTTGAAGAGTTCAAGAGTGAACTAAGAAGTTCTGGGCTATCACCGGTCAGAAGGAATCATATGATTCAAAAAGTGTAAAAGACATCCTTAGTGGATTTCCTACTCGAGGAGTAGAAGAGTGGACTAGGAGCTTTAAGTGCTCTGAACCACTTAAAACGACTGTGTCCGTTACATTCTTACTATAACTGTTATATCTGCTATAACTGCCTCACTCTCATAAACTCACTATCTTAAGGGAGATTAAAACCAATATTAATTCCGCTAAGTTTTAATCATTATCAACTAACAAGTTAAAACGAAAAAGATTTTTAAATATCTATTCAACCCCCCTTCTAGATAACTATTGTGCCTCCAGGAACTAACATAGACTTTCCGTTAACTTTTAACACTTTTAGACGAAAAATTTAATTTTTGTAAAAAAATTATAGTCCAATGAGTTGACCGTAAAAAAATTCAATCCAGTGATATATTTGTAAACCGAGGTCGAGTAGAGTGGGCAAATATGTATTTAACATTGTTCTGTTATGATATATTACTTTATATTATAGTATCTTATATTATACAAAGTAATATAAATTTATGTTATTTTTATTTAGTAGTGTAAAAGTAAGTAAATTAATACTACTTAATTTATTTTTATTAGTATTGGGAAACTAAGTAATATTAACTAAGTAAATACTACTTGGTTGATATAAATTTAGTAGTAAAAACTAAGTAAATACTAATTAGTTGATTTTAGTAAAGGAAAATTAAGTAAATTAAGGAAATTTATTTTTTATTTTCTTTACTTTACTTTGTATTATTTTTTGTTATATTATTTATTTTATTTATTTGTTATTATATTTTATTTAATTTAGTTCAATATTTATTTTATTTATTAATTTAGTAATATTATATAATAATGGACATTATATTATTTTAATTATAATTATGTTTAATCACTATAAACAACCTACAAATTATACCATAAATATATACACTAGGCAAAAAAACTCAAATTGTCTGATTTAATACACTAACATAAGCTTCAATATCAAATTATGAACATGCATGCCCTGAAATTGCACAAATTAAAGCCAAATTAAAACTAAATATCACATTGTTATTATATAATCAACATGCTAGCTGCCATTTCATAAATCTTACCCAAATTCAAACTAAATAGCCAAATCAAAGTCATATAAAAATATAAGTATGCAATATATATAATTTCAAATGATCAAACCCAAATTAAAAATTATATATAGATGAAAGAGATAGATTGGATACCTACGTGGGGCGACAGGCGACGGCGGGCAGCGGGCGCCTTCTCCTTATTCTCTTTCGATCTCTCCTTTCTTCTTTTTCTTTCTTTCTCGTCTTCTGACAGACGATCCAGGAGCTGATTGATTTTAAAACGATCATCGACCACGTTTTGTGACCTCATGCGGTCGCTAATTTTAATTGACTTGACGATCAGGCTGTTGAGGAATTCAAAACGATCTGCGACCGCAATAACCGACTGCATGCGGTCGCATATATTTATTGGTTTTACTCGCCAACGTGCGCAAAAATTAAAGGCGGCAAATTCAAATTAGTGACCAATTAGCGACCGCAAGTCAGTCGCTAATATAAAATATATAGCGACTAGTTTGGATACCCGTTGCTAATAGCGGTCGTTAAGTCTATCATTAACAATCGATTACGGCGGTCGCAGAAACTTTTGGCCGCTGATGGACCATTTTCTAGTAGAGTTGGGTGGGCTGGTGGGTATGTGTGTAATGATTAGGATTCAGTAAATATTTCTTTTTTTTTTCACGTCACTTTTTCGTTCAAAAACTTAACCCCGCTAACAGAAATTCAAATTTTTGTTAGTAAAGTAAAGTATAGTGAGTTGACTGTAAGAAGAAAAAATAATTGAGCGACTCACTTGTAAGTTAACATAAAATACAGTGACCAAAAAAATATTTATCCCTCTTGATTTAATGGTTGAGACATAATCCTTGAGAGTTGAAATTCATCAACGTCCACAATTCAATCTAGCAATTAAAATTTAATCCGACGACTGCAAATTTGATTTGAATGGATGGTCTAGGTTAAGTCAATTTGATCGGAAGGCTATGATCACTTCTTAAGCTGATCGCTCATAGTCCGTGTGCTTACTTCTGATTGGTTCTTGAGAATGGTGAATGATAGTTGCCATTAACTAACTTTTCATCTATTAGATCAAATAGTGTTTTTACCTCAAAGGCCCATATTTATTTTAAGCACAAGTAATATAAAATTTTAATTTCAAAAATTAAGACAACATTTTAAAACTAATTTTTTGTTTATTTGTATAATTAATTATTTTACCAAATATTATCTTTGCACTACAATATTTAATTGGTATAACACATACATATAGTTATACAATTTATTATAGCATACAACAATATATTATTTTATAAAGAAAATTATATACCTTTGCTATTTAAAAATATTTCTTGTAAACTAATGTATATATCAATATATTAATTATGATTATGTAAAAAATATTTCAATTCATAATATATATTATTATAAAATGGTATATTTAAAAATTATTTCTACCAATTATTATACAAAAAAAAAAAAATACATTTGTAATCATTGACTTTTAATCAAAGAAGTGTTCATCCTCTAATATAACAGGTCTAAATATCCAATCTGCCTACAACTCAATTTAACTAAATCGAAACCCAAACACAATAAATAATCTCTCACTTCAAGACCAAACCTCATTTAACAAATCCAATAAATAATTTTCTCACTTCAACTTTTATTCATTGTCTTCTTATTAAATAAGATGGTCAAGTTTTTTTTAGAGTATACATGTACACTTGTTTATCTTATTTAATTTGTTAACTTGTATAATTTATTTGAATCTTAACTTATTTTATTAACTTTAATGTAATATACTTAATTTGATCATCAACAGTCGCACGGGTCACACGAGCAGTTTGGTCCACACTTGCAGTTATGCCCTCCTTCAGTCCCAAAGCTCATCCCCGAGCCCTTAGAGGACCTGCAAAATGGTAGACAACTTTAAACATTTTTTTTTCTCAATGCAGATACCTTAATTTTACACCTTTTTATGTAAAACTCTAAATAATATTCATTCTAATTATAAGATCATTATTTGAAAACCAATTTGAAATATTTTTCATCTCAAAACTAATAATATTCAGCAATTTAAAATTACGTACGGAACACTAAATATGAAAATTATAAGTACTTTTTAGATCATTTACAATATTAATTATTATATTAACTAAAATTAAATAAATCTATACCAATTTTAATTTTAAAATATCTCAAATTGACCTCAAAAAATCTGTAATAATGATTTTATATTTTGAAACGGGGGTTTGTAGATAATTTTCAATATTAATCATTATATTCAGTTTCCTGAATAGAAACTGATAAATCCACAACAAAAAATGAAATGATATTTCTTCATGAACACTGTAGCTATAAATTCTATAGCGACACTTTTTATGTGAAAATATCAAAAAATATTGTGATATCAAAAAATGATTTTATATTTTAAAACGGGGCGGGGCGGGGCGGGGCGGGGGGTATTAATTTCTCAAGTTGACCTCAAAAACATAGTAATAGTGATTTTATATTTTGGAACGGAGGGAGTACAACATTTCAAATGTTTGAAATGAAAGAAATTAAAATAAGGAATAGAGATAATTAATCCTCTATTTAGTCCCTAAATTATTGTTTCTTTTCATATTTAATTCCCTAACTTTTTTTCTGCATATTTCATCCTCAAATTTTATAATTTCTTTATTTCAATCCAATCTCACTAAAATATAACAATTATAGAAGACTAAACTTGAAAAACAACTATGCTTTGAGGGTTAAACCTAAAAACGACTATAATTGGGAGACTAAATGTGAAAATAACTATAATTTGATGACTAACATAAAAAATACTTATAGTTAATTTGAGCTTGGAATACACATAAAAAAATTGTTAAGCGATTATACATGAAAAACAAGTAGTTTGGGGAATAACACAAGGATCAATTATCCCTTAGGAATATTATGACGTTTTTTATAATTTTAAAATAAAAATGTTATCTAATTTTAGGTAAAAAAATATATCTTTAGTTTTGGATCGCAACTATCAATGTGAGTTATACATACGTTTTGGTTGGTGCAACTCCGTCAACGATGATTACAGTTGTTGTGGTCTCTATGTCGGGGTACATCCCGTATCTGTAATGAGAGATAATTGCCTCAAATTTAGATAAAATTTGAAATAAAAGAATATACTCAAAAAGAAAAATGATATATATTATGAATGTTTATGTCAATTTTTTTATTATAAGTTACGCGAATAAGTATCATTGGACAATTGTGTAATAAGTGACGTCTTTCTATAATTTTTATCAATTTTATGTATTGATAAATTTCGTAATTATAATTTAGCATAAATTTATCGTAATACATAGTAAAACTTGATAAAAAAAATGTTAAATTTCCCAAAGATAATTATGAATTATGCGTAAAAAAAAAATTAAAATTTAATGGCCAAATGAAGCGGAATATTAATTGATAATTACCCTCCACCGCTGCCACACTTGCAGCTAGACCCACAGCTACAGTTTTTCCCACAGCTAGACATTTTCAGAAGTTGATTTAGTGCTTTCGAAAAGTTCAGATTTATAATGCAATTAAACTCAAGCTTGATTCCTTTAATGGAGTCTAATAGCTCCTATTTATAATGCAGGAGAGGAGAGAGAAAGAGGATATCCAACCGTACACGTGTATAAATCATAGTAAAACTATACCAAAAATCATTGTCTTTTCAGCCTCATATATAACTTGTTATTTAATTCATGTACGTGTATCTCTCATCGTCAAGTGTCAAAATAAGATTAGATTAATGGTATCTTGTTTGAATGGTAATATTAACTTGATCCAAACTTTGACTAAACTATATATAAAACTATGTCATGGTTGTATCACTCGCCATCTTATAATAAATTTAGAATCCCATGGAAGAGGCACGGAGCATGCCGCAATGCACTGATGTGCGCAGCTGATCAAACACTAATTGGTTATCTATCCATCGCGTCAAGGAAATAGTTTGAAATTGTCAATATATGCATGGATAGAAATGCAATATTATAAGGTATTAGCTAGAGAGATTGAATTATTAGTTTTAATTTTTATTATGATCTCACTTGCATTAACTAAGTTACTTCTTTTTAACTTCACTCTTCAGAAATTTGTTGAAGTTAGCTATGTATAATAAATTACAAACTTTGTTTCCACTTGTTAGGTCTCAAAGGGAGCTAATTAAAGTATGTGTAGAAGAGTAGAAGAGGGGAAGAGGTGGGAGGGCTATTAGGAAAGAAGATCTCCCCTTATCAAGATTCACAATCACAGCCTCATCACCTTAATTCACTGCTTACATATGTCAATCCAATCTCTTATCTTTAGGATATGTACAACTAACTTCCTTATCTCTAGCTTGTATATTTTACATATAAATATATGCTCATAGAATCAATAATATATCAATACAATTGTTATTCTCTCCAAACTGTTTTTGCTCCTTTATGGTATCAAAGCTATAATAAGCTCCCACGAGTTTTCTAAAACGATCCTAAACATGTCTTCTTCTTTATTGAATTTTTTTTTTCATCATGACAACCACATCTTCCTTTCCTAGCCAAAACAATCTCATTGTTCTCAACTCAACACAATTACCTGTTAAGCTAACTCCAGAAAACTATCCTTCCTGGAAGGCTCAGTTTGATTCACTGCTCTTTGGCTACGATCTACTTGGATATATTGACGGATCAAAGCCCTGTCCACCGGCTGAGTTGACAAATGAAGGAAAACAAATTGACAATCCGGAGTTTACTCTATCGCAAAGACAAGACAAACGGATTTTTCATGGTATTTTCTCATCTCTCTCTGATCGAGTGATACCAATGGTCAGTTCCTCAAAAACTGCTATTGAGGCGTGGAATCACCTTGCAAAATAGTATGCTAATCCATCCTCCTCTCGGGTTATGGGCCTAACCGATCAACTCTCTAAAGGACGAGGAACAAGATCTATTGCTGAATATCTTGGCTTCATTCGCGGCATCGCCGATGAACTTGCCATTATTGGCTCACCAGTACCACCCACCAACCTCATTTTTCATGTTCTGAATGGAGTTGGACCCGAATTCAAGAACTTCATTGAATTAGAGCGCGACAATCGCGTAGGCTTTGAAGAGCTTCATGACAAGCTTATGGAATATGAATCTTTTTTCAAGCGTGAAAAAAGCAACCTTATTGTTATGACTGCTAACACTGCTCGCTTCAATCAACAACGACATGGAAATCAATCTCAGAGAAAATCCTCTCACCACCGCAACAACCAAGGTGGTCAGCAGATATTTGTAAACAGATATTTTGGTACCCATACTCTTTTGGGTGCTTCAACGTTAGTTATCTTGGGAACCCAAATTTGCCTGATCTTGGGTCGATAATATGCAATGCAGTAGTCAACAAATTTGTGCCCATGTTTATGATATGCATAACTATTTATGTGTTGCATGTATGGCTTTCTTTTCATTTGAACTTTTTATGGTTGATAAACCTTTCTTTCTGATTTACTTCTTTTTCGCCACAAAATTTTACTATTTTGGAATTTCATAAAGTAAGAATCAGTTCTACGATCATTTCCACATTTTCTTATAGGATTATTTTAAAACCTTAAGTGTCTTATGGATATGATCGTAGGCTTGAGCTTACTTTGTGATTTTACAAAGTCCAAATCAGTATGTGACCTGTTGTCTTTTTTAACAATAGTTTGGTCAGCAGATATTTGTAAACAAACAGTATTTGGTGCAGTAACTTCTTTGAATTTTACAAACACAATGTTTCTATTGATGGAAGAAACACTGTTTTTGTTTGTTTCCAGATATTTTTCCATATATACTTAGATTTGATGGAAGCAAACTATCAAATCCCAATCCAGATCTGTCAGAGACTACTCTTTGAATCGTGATTAGTGAGTTCATAGATGAAGAATATTGATTCCATGTGAAAATTATCTTTTTTAATTCTTCAATCTTAGACTTAAGCAAAGATTCTCTTGACATATATGTTTAATTCAGTTATATTTTTTAGACTCTTTTTTTCTATTTCAAGATTGGATAGAGAGACAGTGTTTTGTAGAGAGGTTTCCAATTCTACCTACACTTTCTCTTTTTTCACTTGAAGTAGAGAATAATCCTTTGATAGAACTCTAAACATTTTCATGTATGTGTGTAATTCATAAGTAATGTCATGGAGAGCATATCTAAGATCATTCATATCTACATCTGGAGAGTTAAAATCAAATACAACACTGATGTGACGCCCCCAAAATAGGTATACATCACTCATCTTGAGTCGCCAAATACATGGTACAAAATTCAAATACAACTTAATTATACAACAGTCGTATAAAATACGACAAAACATAATCTAAGAGTTTTAATAAGAATATTGTCATCTAGACAATATCCACACTCAATGGAGTCCTCATTACATTTATTGTCACACTATTGAACAGAATAGTGAGGACTACTAATGCTATCATCTGGACCGACACTCCGTTCCCCGACTAGTTCCGGCTACGTTCTCATTTCCTAAAGAGAATAGTGAAAGAAAGAGTGAGCTCAACTAGCCCAGTAAGAAATATTATGACTAAGATAATGCAGAATAAATTATCATTAGCCTTCAACAGTGTTAAACTGATAAAATATAATAAACATCAAGTTTAACTGTAGCGGAACAAACAATCCATTAGAAGAGTCAAGTAGAGAATAAAATCTACTATCTTCTATGATTTAAAAGATTTTTCATCACTTTTATCATTTGAGACTCAAACAATAAATAAACCACATCATCCTCACTACGACCAAGGATATTCATTAGTATCACGATCACAAATTATCCACCGCACTACTGGGCCAATGATATTCGTGTATTCATCAATGGTCATGATCATGCCAATAATCATCCATCAATGCACTACGGCTAATGAGGACTTTTACCACATCATTTGTAACATTACGGTCATGATTATACCGAATAATCCCTGGTCATAATCATATCAAGTCCATCTATGCACTACAGGCCACATATGACTTTCAACATATTATAACATGAGGATGATGACAATGATATAAGAATTTAATAAAAACAAGTTCAAGGATAAATTTGTAAAGATTTATAATTTAATTTATCCAGAAATCAATAACGTCCAAATTGTCAACATGATACTGCTTTGTGGAGTAAAATTCAAGAATGCTCAAAAGAATATTTCCATGAAAAGATACTGGATGAAGCGCAAATATAAAGATATTCCACTAATTTCATGGAGTATAGAAGCCAAAACTTTAATCAACTGAGTATAATAGAATATATGAAACCGTAAATGGATTTTTTCCGCCATGCGGTAATCCACGTAGACAGATTATTCCAACAGAATAATAAAAAATGGAACCAGGTCATGCGTAATCTGCACAGACAAGATATTCCAACAGAATAATAAAGAATGGAACCAGGTCATGCGTAATCCGCATATCTGAGGATGTTCCAATGTAATAATAAAGAATGGAACCAAGTCATGCGTAATCCTCAAGACGGGATGTTCTAACGTAATAATAAAGAATGGAATAACAACGAATTCACCGTACGTGCGATAGACCGCCACGCATGAAAGTTATTCCAATGAATAATAAAGAATGGAATAACGTAAGAATTTCACCATATATGCGGTGCCATTGCGTAGACGTGTTATTCCAACATAATAATAAAGAATGGAATAACACCCTTACGCTGTATTGAAAGAAAATAACTCTCTTCATGAATACGAAAGAATAATACCCCTTACCTTAGAAAAAACTGGATCTTTGGAATAGTGAGGTAGCAGACTTCTCTTCTTCTTTCTCTATAATTTCTCTCTATAATAATTGCTCTAAAGCTTTTGTGAATTGGTGAGAAATGAAGGAAGAATGAGCTTCTATTTATAGGAAAATATAGTTTCGATAATTGCACGTTTTGGGGCTCAAAATATTACAGTATAATACCTTCTTCTTTTTCTTCATTTTTAATTTAGTCTTGCAAGTATTATCAAACTTGCACCACCTCCCCTAATAGTACATGAATGTGAATCAATAGTACACACATGTGAACAAATAATTATAAGCATGTGAAATAATAGCAATTAATTGCTCATTTATCCGATTAATTACCCGATTAGTCAATATAACCTTCAGACATCAATTATTATCGAAATAAATGTCGATTTTCACTAACACGATTAATCCCAACACAATGGAACTATAAATTTCATCTTTAATCAACACAACTTATTCATCATTAATATTATAACTCATAATATTTAACAACCAGGTCGTTCCCAGGAAAGAAGGGGTTTTCGGATAAGGATTTCTCCTTATTGGCGCGCAATTAGGTGACCAAACCTCTCCTTGACAGAACTTCTAGACATTGTCAATATTGCAAATAATAATATGAATAACTTTGTCATCTCAATTATTGATTTAATAATAATAAATATTATGCAGATGATACTGTGACAATAATTGAATCAATAATATGAGAGATATGATGCAACAATTACTATAGCAATAATTGAGTATAACTGAGTGACTTCTCACGTTAGCATCAATAATCAATATCGTGTGCTACTATGCAACCACGCGTATTACTGTACTTTTACTACCGGGTAGTTCAATAGTTTTAACGGTAACACTTTCGCCGTTATTTTTATAAAAAGATAATTTTCTCGTTTTCTAACTACGACAATACTTCCGTTGTGGGGTCCACCAATGATTGTGCCGTCGTACGAATATTCCCTGTTAAAACGAATATTCCTCGACCAATCGAATATTATATAACCACTTGCTTACTTGCAAAATTTATAAATATTACCCACAACTATAACATTATATCAAATCCACACCATAATATTCAAAAATATATTTCGAGAAAATTATTCTTTATTCAGAAAAGTTGGGGTCTTACAACTGATATTAATTTTTTTTGCAATTTGTGTTTGAGTTGGAATTTACTTCTATGGCCATCAGACACAAGTTAGCTACTTGTGGTTCTTTATCATCACTTAAGTCTGAGTTCGTATCATCATCAGAATCACTCCATGAGCTATCGGTTACTAGATCTTTTTCCTTCTTACGAGACTTTTTGTAGTTTCTGGATTCTTTCTTCTTGTCATGTTTTTGCTTGTGATTTTTAAGATCATCTCGTAGATGCTTGTTGCATTTTGTTATAAAGTGACCTGTGTGACGCTCCCAAAACAGGTATACATCACCCATCTTGGGTCGCAAAATACATAGGACAAATTTCAAATACAACTTAATTATACAACAGTCGTGTAAAATACGACAAAACATAATCTAAGAGTTTTAATAAGAATATTGTCATCTAGACAATATCCACACTCAATGGAGTCCTCATTACATTTATTGTCATACTATTTAACAGAATAGTGAGGACTACTAATGATATCATCTGGACCGTCCACCCGCTCCCCCAGACTAGGGGCCGCTACGTTCTCATTTCCTGAAGAGAACAGTGAAAGAAAGGGTGAGCTCAACTGGCCCATTAAGAAATATTATGACTAAGATAATGCAGAATAAATTATCATTAGCCTTCAACAGTGTTAAACTGATAAAATATAATAAACATCAAGTTTAACTGCAGCGGAATAAGCAATCCATTAGAAGAGTCAAGTAGAGAATAAAGTCTACTATCTTTTATGATTTAAAAGGTTTTTCATCACTTTTATCGCTGAGACTCAGCTTAATAAATAAACCACATCATCCCTGCACTACGACCAAGGATATTCATTAGTATCACGACCACAAATTATCCATGCACTACGGGCCAAAGATATTCGTGTATTCATCAATGGTCATGATCATGCCAACAACTGTTCATCAATGCAGTACGGGCCAATGAGGACTTTTACCACATCATTTGTAATATTACAGTCATGATTATACCGAATAATCCCTGATCATAATCATACCAAGTCCATCTATGCACTACAGGCCACAGATGACTTTCAACATAATATAAACATGAGGATGATAACAATGATACAAGAATTCAATAAAACAAGTTCAATAATTAATTTATCCAGGAACCAATAACGTCCAAATTGTCAACATGATACTGCTTTGTGGAGTAAAATTCAAGAATGCTTAGAAGAATATTTTCATGAAAAGATACTGGATGAAGCGCAAATATCAAGGATATTCCACTAATTTCATGGAGTACAAAAGCCAAAACTTTAACCAACTGAGTATAATAAAGAATGGAATAACAAAAGAATTCACCAGGCATGCGATAGACCGCACAAACCAGTTATTCCAACAGAATAATAAATAATGGAACCAGGTCATGCATAAACGCAAAGACAGGATATTCCAACTGAATAATAAAGAATAGAATAACAGCAGAATTCACAATGCATGCGATAGACCGCACAGACAGGTTATTCCAATAGAATAATAAATAATGGAACCAGGTCATGCGTAATATGCACAGACAGGATGTTCCAACAGAATAATAAAGAATGAAATAATAGAAGAATTTCACCATGTATACGGTACTTCGCATAGACAGGTTATTCCAACAGAATAATAAATAAAGGAACCAAGGCATGCATAATTCGCACAGACAGGATATTCCAACAGAATAATAAGGTATGAAATAACAATAGCTATCTTCAAGAATACGAAAGAAATAATACCCTTTACCTTAGAAAAACTGGATACTGGAATAGTGAGGTAGCAGCCTTTTCTTCTTCTTTCTCTCTATAATTTCTCTGTATAATAATTGCACTAAAGTTTTTGTGAATTGGTGAGAAATGAAGGAAGAATGAGCTTCTATTTATAGAAAAATATAGTTTCAATAATTGCACGTTTTGGGGCCTCGAAATATTACAGTACAATACCTCCAACTTTTCTTTCATTTTTAATTTAGTTCTGCAAGTATTATCAAACTTGCACCACCTCCCCTAATAGTAAATAACGTGAATCAATAGTTCAATCATGTGAATCAATAGTATAATCATGTGAAAAATATGAATTACAGTATAGTACCTCAATCTATACCTCCATTTTTAACTTAGTCGTGCAAGTATTATCAATCTTGCACCTACTCCCCTAATAGTACATGAATGTGATTCAATAGTACACACATGTGAACAAATAGTTATATAAGCATGTGATTTAGTAACAATTAATTGCTCATTTATCCGATTTATCAATATAACCCCCAGACATCAATTATCATCGGAATAAATGTCGATTTCCACTAACACTAATAATCCCAACACAATGGAACTATCAAATTCATCTTTAATCAACACGAACTTATTCATCATTAATATTATAACTCACAATATTTAACAACCAGGTCGTTCCCAGGAAAGAGTGGGCTTTTCGATAAGAATTTCTCCTTATTGGTGCGCAATTAGGTGACCAAACCTCTCTTTGACAGAACTTCTAGACATTGTAAATATTGCAATTTAATAATATAAATAACTTTGTCGTCTCAATTATTGATTTAATAATATATCATATAATGCAGATGATACTATGACAATAATCGAATCAATAATATGAGAGATATGATGCAGCAATTACTATAGCAATAATTGAGTATAACTGAGTGACTTCTCACGTAAGCATCAATAACCAATACCGTAGTGTACTACTTTACCACGACCACAGCGTATTCTTGTACTTTTTACTACCGGGTAGTTCAACAGTTTTAACGGTAACATTTCCGCTGTTATTTATATAAAAAGATAATTCTGTCGTTTTTCTACTATGACAATACTTCCGTTGTGGGGTCCACCAATGATTGTGCCATCGTATGAATATTCTCTGTTAAAATGAATGATTTTTGCTTCCGACATAGCACCTTCTTGCACTTTCTTGCACTTTCTTCCTCATACGCATCAGTTCTGGGGTCCACCAATGATTCTTGGTTCTGACATAGCACCTTCTTGCACTTTCTTCCTCATACACATCAGTTCCAGGTCTGTAGCTTGAGCAGCTTTAACTTTATCGATTAAAGTCGGTTCTACTCGTATATTCGCCATCATCACATGGGTCCCCGGAGTCTTTAACTCTATCTCCATCCTCTGCAAGTCACACAAAATAGGCCTTTGCGTTGACAATATCGCACTCGTACCCGCATATGATCTTCTACTCAATGCGTCAGCTACCACGTTCATTTTTCCAGGATGGTATTGGATGGTATGATCATAATCTTTTAACAGTTCGAGCCAACGTCGTTGTCGCATGTTGAGTTCCTTTTGAGTGAAGAAATATTTGAGACTTTTATGATCCGTAAAGATCTCCACTTTCTCTCTATACAAGTAATGCCTCCAAATTTTAAGTGCGAAGACGACAGCTACCAACTCTAGATCATGAGTAGGATAATTCCTCTCATATTCTTTGAGTTGTCTTGAGGCATAGGCTATGACTTTCTCATGTTGCATGAGAACACATCCTAACCCTTTTCCCGAGCATCATCAGAGATGAAAAATCCTCCTGAGCCGGATGGTATTATCGTAACAGTCTTTGAAATGAGTCTCCTCTTGAGTTCTTGAAAACTCTTCTCACATTCCTCGCTTCCAACCGAATTTTGTATCTTTCGAGTCAATTTGAGTTAATGGAGTAGAGATTCCAAAAATCCTTCCACGAATCTCCGATAATAACCAAAGGCCTAAGCCGAGAAAGCTACGATGCCGATCATTGATTTGGGTTGCTCCCAGCTTTGAATAGCTTCAATCTTTGCCGGGTCAACAGATATTCCATGACTTGATACTACGTGCCCAA
Source organism: Panax quinquefolius (assembly GCA_020205615.1). NCBI lineage: Eukaryota > Viridiplantae > Streptophyta > Magnoliopsida > Apiales > Araliaceae > Panax > Panax quinquefolius. The sequence goes on from CM035160.1 coordinate 139,331,486, forward strand.
GGAATGCTACTTCCTCAAGCAAGAACTTGCATTTCTTTAACTTGGCATAAAGCTTGTATTCACGAAGCTTTTGAAGTATCAGCCTCAAGTGTTGCTCATGATCTTCACGGCTTTTGAAATAAATAAGGATGTCATCAATAAATATGACCATAAAGTGATCATATTCCTTGAATACTCGGTTCATCATATCCATGAAGGCAGCAGAAGCATTAGTCAATCCAAAGAACATGACTAGGAATTCATAATGCCCGTACCGAGTTCTGAAAGCCGTCTTTCGAATGTCATCGGTTCTAATCTTCAATTGGTGATATCCGAAATAAAGATCAATCTTTGAAAAGAATTTGGCTCCTTGCAACTGGTCAAACAGGTCTTCAATACGTGGCAATGGGTACCTATTTTTGATGGTGACATGATTCAACTCCCGATAATCAATACAAAGTCGCATACTCCCATCTTTCTTCTTCACGAATAGAACAGGAGCACCCCAAGGAGAAGTACTAGGACGAATAAAGCTAATGGCTAATATTTCCTGCAGTTGGGTCTTTAACTCCTGAAGTTCAATAGGAGCCATTCGATATGGGGCTTTGGAAATGGGTTTTGTACCGGGTTCAAGGTCGATACAAAATTCAATTTCACGCTCTGGGGGTAGGCCAGGAAGTTTTTTAGGGAATACGTCAAGAAATTTATTAACAACAGAAATATCATTCAAAACTGACGTATTTGTGTTTAGATCCGTGACATGAGCTAAGAAAGCTTGACATCCGTTTTTCAATAAACGAATAGCTTTTTGGCTTGAGATGACAGTGATTGATTTTAATGGTTTGGTTGCTTGAATTCGCATAATAGGTTGGTTAGGAATATGAAAGCTAACAACCTTACGAAAACAATTAATTTTTGCATGATGAGTAGTTAACCAATCAATCCCTAGAATCACGTCAAATGCAAGTATTTTTAAAGAAATAAGATCGACATGTAACGTGCGGTTACCGATTTGAATTAAACAAGACTTATAAACAGTGGATGTAATGAATGTTTCTCCCAACGGAGTTTCTTCTGATAAGTCAAAGTCTAATTTCTCCAGAGTCAAATTTAATCGTTGAGCGCAAATAGGAGAAATAAAAGAATGGGTAGAACCGGTATCAAATAAGGGATAGACTTCGCTAGAGTTTATGATAAGCTTACCCGTGATAACCTCGTTCGGGTTCCTTGCTTTTTGGGAGGTAACTACAAACGCTCTCCCTTGCACTACCGATTTTGACTTTTCTGGGACGGCCTTTGGCGCCTCCATCCCAGCTGGACATATTTTTGATGCACGATAAAATCGGGTTAGGTGACCTTTTCTTCCATAATTATAATATGCTTTGGTCGGCATCGCGCAGTTTGGACTGATGTGTCCCTCCCCTTCGCATTTGAAGCATATGATAGGTGGTCGTTCTCCTTCCTTGACAACGGGTGTTGGTGCTGACGTCTTTCCATCATTGTTGAATCTCCTCTTCTTGAAATGTCAATTCTTATTGTCTTGGCTATGATTACCACCGAAGTGGTTACCATTTCTGGCATATTGATTCCCTCCACGTTTGTTGTCACCGCTTCGATGACTGTTACCACTGGTATTTTCATTCTCGCCGCACCGCTTTCTCTTGGTTGCGTTGACTCGTTATCGCGCTCCAATAATCGAGCCCTATTTATAATATCTGAATACAAACACGCTTTATGAGAAATAAGATATTATCGTATCTCCTGCTTTTAAACCTCTAAAAACATTCGCGTCATTCGCTCCTCATTATCGACCAAATGGGATGTGAACAGGATAACTCCGCAAATTTAGCCTCGTATTGCGACACGGGCCATATTGTTTTGTTCCAACTTGATAAACTCCACCTCCTTCATGTGACGAAATACTTTCGGGAAAGTACTTGTCGTTGAATGTACTCTTGAACTTCTCCCAAGACATCTTGAGTCCAGTCGGTGAGTGCGTTTACAGATTCCCACCAGTAATCTATTTCTTCACGCAACATAAAGGTGGCGAAGGGAACCTTTTACTCCCCGGAGCATCCCATGACATCTAATATCTTGGTGATTTGCTTTATCCATGCTTCCGCCTTAAGTGTTTTTGGCTCTCCAATAAACTCTGGTGGTCCCATCTCCTTGAACTGTTTAGCAGTGACCGTCCGAGAGTTTCCAGTATTTACACCTGCATTTTGAAGATGAGCCGCTCTCGCCTGATGTTGCATGAATTGCATGAAGCCTCGGAACATTCCATCGTTCATCATTTGGTTAGTGTTATTGTTTGCATGAGGATTGTCGCCTTCCTGATGCATATTGTCCTGGTTATTGATCTGTGGAGACTCAACGGTCTCCTGTGCTCCATTGATGTTCTCAACATTCTCGGATGACATTTTCAAACACTGCCACAAAACAAGGGTTAATTGACATGCAACATATTATCCTTATACTCTGACCGACCAATCAAATACCAAATAAACTTAGGTAGGTCATACTAGCGAAGGAATTCCCCGTCTCTCCCCTCCTAGTTCTAGTCTCACATTTTAGCCAGAGATCATATCCCTAAGCTTTGATACCAACTGTGATGCCCCTAAAATAGGTATACATCACCTATTCTGAGTCGCCAAATACATGGTACAGAATACATATACAAATTAATTATACAACTGTCGTGTAAAGTACGACAAAACATAAGCTGTGAGTTTTAATACAAATATTATCGTCTAGACAATATACAAACTCAAATTCAATATTATTACATTTATTTTCCCACTATTTCACGGAATAGTGAGGACTACTAATGCTATCATCTGGTCCGTCACTTCATTCCCCGACTAGTCCCTGCAACGTTCTCATTTCCTGAAGAGAACAATGAAAGTAAAAGGGTGAGCTCAACTAGCCCAGTAGGAAATATAATGACTAAGATAATGCGAGAATATATTATCGTTAGCCTTCAACAAAGATGTTAAACCGATATAATATAACAACCATCAAGTTTAATCTGCAAATGAACAAGCAATCCATTAAAAGAGTCAAGTAGAGAATAAAATCTACTATCTTTTATGATTTAAAAGGTTTTTCATCACTTTTATCGCTGGGACTCAGCTTAATAAATAATACACATCATCGAATCACCCTTGCACTACGGCCAAGGATATTCTTTAGTATCACGACCACAATTATCCATGCACTACGGGCCAAGAATATTTGTGTATTCATTAATGGTCAAGACCATGCCAACAACTGTCCATCAATGCACTACGGGCCAAAGAGGACTTTTACCACATCATTTGTAAAATTACGGTCATGATTACACCGAATAATCCCTGGTCATAATCATACCAAGTCCATCTATGCACTACTGAGCCACGTAGATGACTTTCAAAAAATATAAAAACATGAGGATGATGACAATGATATAAGAATTCAATAAAACAAGTTCAAGAATTAATTTATACAGAACTAATAATGTCCAAATTGTCAACATGATACTGCTTTGTAGAGTAAAATTCAAGAATGCTCAGAAGAATATTTCCATGAAAACATACTAGATGAAGCGCAAATATCAAGGATATTCCACTAATTTCATGGAGTATAAAAGTCAAAACTTTAACCAACTAAGTATAACAAGGAATGGAATAACAAAAGAAATCACCAGGCATGCGATAGACCATGCAGGTGGGGTTATTCCAATGTAATTATAAATAACGGAATCAGTCCCAAGAAAAGCACGACCGTGATATTCCAATGTAAATAATAAAGACGGAATCAGTCCGCAGAAACGCATGCATACAAGACATTCCAATGAGAATAATAAAGATTTTAACCAGTCCCAAGGCGTAGAAACGCATGCATGTGATGTTCCAACAGAATGATAAATAATGGAACCAGTCCCAGTGAAACGCATTGCATGTGATGTTCCAATGTAATGATAAAGAATGGAATAATGTAAGAATTTCACCAAGTATAGGGTAGCTTCAGCATTATACTGAGTTATTCCAATAGAATAATAAAGAATGGAATAACATAAGTTCTCTTCATGGATAAGAATGAAATAATACTCTCTCTACCTTGGAAAAATAATCGGATCTTTGGAGATAGTGAGATAGCGGACTTCTTCTTCTTCTCTCTCTATAATTTCTCTCTATAATAATCGCCTAAAGCTTTTGTGAATTAGTGAGAAATGAAGGAAGAATGAGCTTCTATTTATAGGAAAATATAGTTTTGATAATTGCACGTTTTTGGGCTTGAAAAATTACAGTACAATACCTCCAACTTTTCTTTCATTTTTAATTTAGTCCTGCAAGTATTATCAAACTTGCACCACCTCCCCTAATAGTTAATAATGTGAATTAATAGTTCAATCATGTGAATCAATAGTATAATCATGTGAAAAATACGAATTACAGTATAGTATCTCCATCTATAACTTAGTCATGCAAGTATTATCAATCTTGCACCAACTCCCCTAATAGTAAATAATGTGATTCAATAGTACACACATGTGAACAAATAGTTATATAAGCATGTGAATTAGTAGCAATTAATTGCTCATTTATTCGATAAATTACGCAATTTATCAATATAACCCCTAGACATCAATTATCATAGGAATAGATGTCGATTTCCACTAACACTAATAATCCCAACACAATGGAACTATCAAAATTCATTTTTAATCAACACAACTTATTCATCATTAATATTATAACTCACAATATTTAAAAACCAAAGCGCTCCCGGAAAGAGGGGCTTTCAAAAGGATTTCTCTTTATTGGCGCCGCAATTAGTGACCAAACCTCTCCTCGATGTAACTTCTGACATCACAATATTGTAAATAATAATATGAATAACTTTGTCGTCTCAATTATTGATTTAATAATATAAAATATTATGCAAATGATATTTATTACAATAATTGAATCAATAATATGAGAGATATGATGCGCAATTATCAGAGCAATAATTGAGTATAACCGAGTGACTTCTCATGAAAGCATCAATAATCAATACCGTGTGCTACTACGCAACCACGCCAGACATCGCATTTTTTAACACCGTGTGTTTTAACAATTAACGGTAAAAACTTCGCGTTATTTTCACAAAAGTATTTTTGTCGCTTTCTCAATCCGATAAATAATTCCGTTGTGGGGGTCCACCAATGATTGTGCCGTTGTACGAATATTCCCTGTTAAAACGAATATTCCCCGACCAATCGAATATTATATAACAACTTGCGTATTTTGCAAAAAATATTACCCACAACTATAACATTATATTAAATCCACACCATAATATTCAAAAATATATTTCGAGAAAATTTAATATTTATTCAAAAAGTTGGGGTCTTATAGACTTTTCTTCTTCTTTCTCTCTATAATTTCTCTCTATAATAATTGTTCTAAAGCTTTTGTGAATTGGTGAGAAATGAAGGAAGAATGAGCTTCTATTTGTGGGCAAATATAGTTTCGATAATTGCACGTTTTGGGGCTTAAAATATTACAGTACAATACCTCCAACTTTTTTTTCATTTTTAATTTAGTCCTGCAAGTATTATCAAACTTGCACCACCTCCCCTAATAGTAAATAATGTGAATCAATAGTTCAATCATGTGAATCAATAGTATAATCATGTGAAAAATACGAATTACAGTATAGTACCTCAATCTATACCTCTATTTATAACTTAGTCATGCAAGTATTATCAATCTTGCACCAACTCCCCTAATAGTACATGAATGTGATTCAATAGTACACACATATGAACAAATAGTTATATAAGCATGTGAATTAGTAGTAATTAATTGCTCATTTATCCAATAAATTACTCGATTTATCAATATAACCCTAGACATCAATTATCATCGGAATAGATGTCGATTTCCACCAACACTAATAATCCCAACACAATGATACTATCAATTTCATCTTTAATCAACACAATTTATTCATCATTAATATTATAACTCACAATATTTAACAACCAGATCGTTCCCAGGAAAGAGGGGGCTTTCCGATAAGGATTTCTCCTTATTGGCGCGCAATTAGGTGACCAAACCTCTCCTTGACAGAACTTCTAGACATTGTAAATATTGCAATTTAATAATATGAATAACTTTGTCGTCTCAATTATTGATCTAATAATATATCATATAATGCAGATGATACTGTGATAATAATCGAATCAATAATATGAGAGATATGATGCAACAATTCCTATAGCAATAATTGAGTATAACTGAGTGACTTTGTGACGCCCCCAAAATAGGTATACATCACCAATTCTTGAGTCGCCAAATACATGGTACAGAATTAAAATACAACTTAATAATACAACTATCGTGTACAATACGACAAAACATAAACTATGAGTTTGAATACAAATATTATCTACTAGAGAGTATACAAACTCAAAAATAAGTCTTTATTACAATTATTATCACACTATTTCACAGAATAGTGAGGACTACTAATGCACCATCTAGGACCATCACTCCGTTCCCCGACTCGTCCCAGTTATATTCTCATTTCCTGAAGAGAACAGTGAAAGAAAGGGTGAGCTCAACTAGCCCAATAAGAAATATTATGACTAAGATAATGCAGAATAAATTATCATTAGCCTTAAACAGTGTTAAACTGATACAATATAACAAACATCAAGTTTAATCATAATTGGAACAAGCAATCCATTAAAAGAGTCAAGTAGAGAATAAAATCTAATATCTTTTATGATTTAAAAGGTTTTCATCACTTTTATCATTGAGACTCAAATTTTAAAATAATCCACATCATCGAATCACCCCTGCACTACAGCCAAGGATATTCTTTAGTATCACGACCACAATTATCCATGCACTACGGGCTAAGAATGTTTTTGTATTCATTAATGGTTATGATCATGCCAATAACTGTCCATCAATGCACTACGGGCCAATGAGGACTTTTACCACATCATTTATAACATTACAGTCATGATTACACTGAATAATCCTTGGTCATAATCATACCAAGTCCATCTATGCACTACAGGCCACAGATGACTTTCAAAAAAATATAAACATGAGGATGATGACAATGATTAAGAATTCAATAAAACAAGTTCAAGAATTAATTTATACATGAACTAATAATGTCTAAATTGTCAACATGATACTGCTTTGTAGAGTAAAATAAGAATGCTCAGAAGAATATTTCCATGAAAAGATACTGGATGAAGCGCAAATATCAAGGATATTCCACTAATTTCATGGAGTATAAAAGTCAAAACTTTAACCAACTGAGTATAACAAGGAATGGAATAACAAAAGAAATCATCAGTATGCGATAGATCGCATGCACGAAGTTTATTCCAATGTAATTAATAAATAACGGAATCATATCATGCGTAAAATGCATGCATGTGATATTCCAACAGTAATAATAAAGACGGAACCAGTCCCAAGGTAGAACGTCTGAGCAGTGATATTCCAATGTAATGATAAATAATGGAACCGGTCCCACAGTGAACGCATGTATGCGGATGTTCCAACAGAATGATAAAGAATGGAATAACGTAAGAATTTCACCAAGTATAGGGTAGCCCAGCATGATCAAAAGTTATTCCAATAGAATAATAAAGAATGGAATAATAGAAGTTCTCTTCATGGATAAGAAAGAAATAATACTCCTTACCTTGAAAAAACTGGATAATCGGAATAAAGAGAGGTAAAGACACTTCTTCTTCTTTCTCTCTATAATTTCTCTCTATAATAATCTCTAAAAGCTTTTGTGAATTGGTGAGAAATGAAGGAAGAATGAGCTTCTATTTATAGGAAAATACAGCTTTAGATAATTGCGTTTTGGGGCTCAAAAATTACAAAGACAATACCTCCAACTTTTCTTTCATTTTAATTTAGTCCTCAAAGTATTATCAAACTTGCACCGCCTCCCCTAATAGTAAATAATGTGAATCAATAGTTCAATCATGTGAATCAATAGTATAATCATGTGAAAAATACGAATTACAGTATAGTACCTCCATCTATACCTCCATTTTTAACTTAGTCATGCAAGTATTATCAATTTTGCACCAACTCCCCTAATAGTAAATAATGTGATTCAGTAGTACACACTTGTGAACAAATAGTTATATAAGCATGTGAATTAGTAGCAATTAATTGCTCATTTATCCGATAAATTACCCGATTTATCAATATAACCCCTAGACATCAATTATCATCAGAATAGATGTCGATTTCCACTAACACTAATAATCCCAACACAATGGAACTATCAAAATTTAGTTTTAATCAACACAACTTATTCATCATTAATAGTATAACTGTTAATCGATTTCGTAATCAATGAATACGTGCAAGTATACACGGTCAACAAGTAATAAAGTGAAAGTAGAGTATCGTTCCCACGAGGAATTATTTAATAAAAATTACCAAATACTAACTCTTAACCAAACTAATTTTATTTAAACAATCTCAAATCGTGATTTTTAGATTTAATAAAACTAAATTAAACACTTAAAACTAGGTTACTTTATAAATGAATTCAAATAAATAAAGGTTAAGACTCCAATATCCCCAATTATGAACTATAAACCAATTATCCAATTATCCAATTATCCCAATTATTATGTCTACTGAATTGTTAACAGGAATTCTCAAATGCCAAAAGCCCTTTCTCAAGTGATCATTTGCCTTCTATTTAACCCAGATTAATTTTGTTATATTCCTATGCAAAAAAATTGAATTAAACTCGCTACAATCCCAATTCCTTATGTGTTACATGCGGCGAACAGATATTTCTATTTTATTCACAAACCTAATTATTCACTGTGCAAATAACTAAGTCACATGTTATCATGCCCAGTTCTAACCCTAGAATTCCTCTTTCAATTCCTTCTAGAGTAACAAGGTAATTACTGATCAGATAATTAATCAATAAGCTCAAGACAAGATAAACAATTCAATTTGACATAAAATAATTAGAATAAATCAAATAACTAATTCATAGACATAAAAGGTTCAATTGGTTCATGATTAATGAATTAAAACCAACAATCCACTCTTGCTCTTGCTCTGGATCTTCAGTGTTCTTCAATTTGCTTCAATCTCCAATGGCTAATTAAGAACTATGGTTTATAATCTAATCTAATGGAATGTTTTATCTAAGCTAAGCTATGTAATCCCCCTTTATTATATGCCTTACATCATGTATTTATAGGTTACAAGTCCAATTTTTAGCTTAGGAACAAACCCAATCCAATTTGGAGTCAAAAAGGTGTCAAAATTACTTCTAAACGCGCGTCCGTGCCGCACCAACCTCTTCCCCAGCCATAGCCAAATACTGGGCACTGCATGGATTGGGATTCTGTCCCCTAGTGCCCCGGCGCTGGAAATGACCTATAAATGGGCGCCCCCGCGCTCGAAGATTTCTGGAAATTTTCTTCTCCGACGTCTTTTGGGAAAATGGCCATAACTTCTTCCTCCAAACTCCGATTTTGATGATTCAAGATATTCCGAAAAGAGGAGACGCAGATCTAAAACTTTTATTCTTTAAGTTTTTCGAAATAAGGTCCCGAGTAATACCCAAATTGGCTCTGAAGTGACTGCTGTGTAAATGGCAAGCTGAAAACTCGCATCTAGCCACCCCAAACGTCGTTCCAAGTAACTTTTGTCCCAATTCCTACAAAACAACATAAAACATGCATGAATAGACATAAACACTTAAAAACATCCAAAAAATTAAGTTCAAACGCACTCAATTATGAGTATAAAACTCACTCATCAATAACTCACAATATTTAACAACCAGGTCGTTCCCAGAAAAAAAAGAGGCTTTCTGATAAGGATTTCTCCTTATTGGCGCGCAATTAAGTGACCAAACCTCTCTTTGATAGAACTTCTAAACATTGTCAATATTGCGAATAATAATATGAATAACTTTGTCGTCTCAATTATTGATTTAATAATATAAAATATTATGCAAATGATACTGTGACAATAATTGAATCAATAATATGAGAAATATGATGCGGCAATTACTGTAGCAATAATTGAGTATAACTGAGTAACTTCTCACGTAAGCATCAATAATCAATATCGTGTGTTACTATGTAACCACGCCAGACATCGCATTTCTTTTAACACCGGTGTTTCAACAGCTTAACGGTAAAATTTACGCCGTTATTTTTTCATAAAAGTATTTTTGTCGTTTTCTCAATCCGATAATAATTCAGTTAATGGGTCCACCAATGATTGTGCCGTTATTTAATAATATTCCTGTTAAAACGAATATTCCCCGACCAATCGAATATTATATAACTACTTGCGTACTTTGAAAAATTTATAAATATTACCCACAACTATAATGTTATATCAAATCCACACCATAATATTCAAAAATATATTTCGAGAAAATTTAATCTTTATTCAAAAAGTTGGGGTCTTACAACCTCCCCTTCTTATAAAATTTTGTCCTCGAAATTAGGGTGCGTTCTGGTATCTTAAAGAGGTAAGGATATCTTGATTTCATCTCAGATTCTAACTCCCAGGTCATTTCTTCCACATCGTGGTTTCTCCACAAAACTTTGACTTGAGGTATAACCTTGGAGCATAGAATATGATCCTTTTTATCCAAGATTTTAACAGGTAACTCTTCATACGTTAAATCTTCCTCTATCTCGTCTGGTTCTAATTCAATAATGTGGTTCGGGTCTTTCACATATTTACGTAACATAGATATGTGAAAAACATTATGAACACGAGACATACATGGCGATGGCGAGTCTATACGCCCACGCTTCCTACTCGATCGAGGATTAAAATGGGCCAATAAATCGAGGGTTGAGCTTTCCTCTCTTTCCAAATCTCGTAACTCCTTCCATGGAGCAACACGTAATAACACATGATCTCCAATATCGAATTTCACGTCCTTCTGATGAAGATCAGCATAACTCTTTTGTCGATCTTGTGAGGTTTTTATACGTTGTCGGATCGTTTGAATCTTTTCCATAGTCATACGTACCAACTCGGTCCCAACAACGTTGCTTCACCCACCTCATCCCAAAGATACTTTGAGAATGACACTTTCTTCCATACAACGCCTCAAATGGAGCCATGCCAATACTTGCTTGATAATCTGTTGTTGTAGGAAAACTCCACCAATGGTAGGAACTTATCCCAACTTCCCTTGAAGTCAAGGACACAGAGTCTTAATAGATCTTCAAGAGTTTGAATGGTCCTCTTCGACTGTCCGTCCGTCTGAGGATGATATGCCAAGCTAAATCGTAAATCTGTGCCCATAGCTTTTTGCAAACTAACCCAAAATCTTGAAGTGAATCTTGGGTCTCGATCGTAAACTATGGATACTTGGCATACCATGCAGTCTTACAATCTCGTTTATGTACATACGAGCAAGACGTTCAAGTGTATAAGTTTCTCGTATAGGTAGGAAATGAGCAGACTTGGTCAATCTATCAACAATGACCCAAATTACATCTATGCCTTGAGAAACCTTGGGAAGACAAGTAATGAAATCCATGGTAATGTGTTCCCACTTCCTTTCTGGAATTTCAAGTGGTTGCAATGGACCTTTTGGTACTTGATGCTCCGCCTTGACTCGTTGACATGTTAAGCACCTTGAGATAAATTCTGCTATCTCTCTCTTCATATTGCTCCACAAAAATGTATGTCGAAGATCACGATATATTTTGGTACTCCCAGGATGGATTGCAAACGGTGTGTTGTGCACCTCTATCATGATTTTATACTTTAAATCAGGGTTATTAGGAACACAAAGTCTGGAGTTGACTCGAAGTATTCCTTCTTCATCAATTCTTGCTTCCGTCATAGCACCTTCTTGTACTTTCTTCCTCATACGCATCAGCTCCAGGTCTGTAGCTTGAGCAGCTTTAACTTTATCGATTAAAGTCGGTTCTACTCGTATATTCGCCATCATTACATGGGTCCCTGGAGTCTTTATCTCTAACTCCATCCTTTGCAAGTCATACAAAATGGGGCTTTGTGTTGACAATATTACACTCGTACCCGCATATGATCTTCTACTCAGCGCATCAGCTACTACGTTCGCTTTTCTAGGATGGTATTGAATAATATGATCATAATCTTTCAACAGTTCGAGCCAACGTCGTTGCTGCATCTTGAGTTCCTTTTGAGTGAAGAAATATTTGAGGCTTTTATGATCCGTATAGATCTCCACTTTCTCCCCATATAGGTAATGCCTCCAAATTTTAAGCGCAAAAACGACAGCTGCCAACTCTAGATCATGAGTAGGATAATCCTTCTCATATTCTTTGAGTTGCCGTGAGGCATAGGCTATGACTTTCCCATGTTGCATGAGAAAACATCCTAACCCTTTACCCGAAGCATCACTGTAGGTGACAAATCCCTCCGAGCCATATGGTATTGTCAGAACAGGTGCTGAAATGAGTCTCCTTTTAAGTTCTTGAAAACAATTCTCACATTCCATGCTCTAACCGAATTTTGTATCTTTTCGAGTCAGCTGAGTTAATGGAGTAGCGATTCGAGAAAACCCTTCTACGAATCTCCGATAATAACCAAATTTAAGCCGAGAAAGATACGTGTTTTCTGGCCATCGATTTAGGTTGCTCCCAGCTTTGAATTGCTTCAATCTTTTCCGGGACAACAGATATCCCATGATTTGATATCACGTGCCCAAGGAATGCAACTTCCTCAAGCCAGAACTCGCATTTCTTCAACTTTGTATATAGCTTGTTTTCACGAAGCTTTTGGAGTATCAGCCTCAAGTGTTGCTCATGATCTTCACGGCTTTTGGAATATATTAGGATGTCATCAATAAAGACGACCACAAAATGATCCAAATATTTCTTGAATACTCGGTTCATCATATCCATGAAGGAAGCAGGAGCATTAGTCAATCCAAAGAACATGACTAGGAATTCATAATGCCCGTACCGAGTTCTGAAAACCATCTTTGGAATGTCATCGGTTCTAATCTTCAATTGATGATATCCTGAATGAAGATCAATCTTTGAAAAGAATTTGGCGCCTTGCAACTAGTCAAATAGGTCATCAATACGTGGCAATGGGTACCTATTTTTGAAGGTGACATGATTCAACTCCCGATAATCAATACAAAGTCGTATACTCCCATCTTTCTTCTTCACGAATAGAACAGGAGCACCCCAAGGAGACGTACTAGGACGAATGAAACCAATGTCTAACAATTCCTGCAACTGGGTCTTTAACTCCTGAAGTTCAATAGGAGCCATTCGATATGGGGCTTTGGAAATGGGTTTTGTACCGGGTTCAAGGTCGATACAAAATTTAATTTCACGCTCTGGGGGTAAGCCATGAAGTTCTTCGGGGAATACGTCAGGAAATTTATTAACAACAGAAATATCATTCAAAACTGACGTATTTTTGTTTAGATCCGTGACATGAGCTAAGAAAGCTTGACATCCGTTTTTCAATAAACGAATAACTTTATGGCTTGAAATGACATTGATTGATTTTAATGGTTTAGTTGTTTGAATTCGCATAATAGGTTGGTTAGGAATATGAAAACTAACAACCTTACGAAAACAATCAATTTTTGCATGATGAGTAGTTAACCAATCAATCCCTAGAATCACGTCAAATGCAAGTATTTTCAATGAAATAAGATCGACAGGTAATGTGAGGGTACCAATTTGAACCAAACAAGACTTATAAACAGTGGATGTAATGAAGGTTTCTCCCAACGGAGTTTCAACAGATAAGTCAAAGTCTAATTTCTCTGTTAGTCAAATTTAATCGTTGAGCGCAAGTAGGAGAAATAAAAGAATGGGTAGAACCGGTATCAAATAAGGTATAGACTTGATAGAGTTTATGATAAGCTTACCCGTGATGACCTCGTTCGGGTTCCTTGCTTTCTGGGAGGTCACAACAAATGCTCTCCCTTGCACCACCGGCTTTGACTTTTCTGGGACGGCCTTTGGTGCCTCCATCCTAGCTGAACTTGTCTTCGGTGAACGACAAATTAGGGCTAGGTGACCTTCTCTTCCACAATTATAACACGATTTGGATGGCATCGCGCAGTTTGGACTGATATGTCCCTCCCCTCCGCATTTAAAGCATATGATAGGTGGTCGTTCTCCTTCTTTAACCATGGTTGCTGGTGCTGACATCTTTCCATCATTGTTGAATCTCTTTTTCTTAAAATATCCATTTTTACTGTCTTGGCCATGATTACCACCGAAGTGGTTACCATTTCAGTCATGTTGATTCCTCCACGTTTGTTGTCACCGCTTGATGGTGATACCACCGTATTTTTCATGATCTTGATTGCTTTCTCTTGGTTGCGTTGACTCGTTATCAAGCTCCAATAATCGAACCCTATTTACAACATCCGAGTACAAACACGCTTTATGAGAAATAAGATATTGACGTATCTCCGGTTTCAAACCTCTTAAAAACATTCGTGTCATTCGCTCCTCATTATCGACCAAATGGGATGCAAACCGAGATAACTTCGTAAATTTAGCCTCGTATTGCGACACGGTCATATTGTTTTGCTCCAACTTGATAAACTCCACCTCTTTCATGTGATGAATACTTTCAAGAAAGTACTTGTCGTTGAATAACTCTTTGAACTTCTCCCAAGACATCTTGAGTGCGTCAGGCTGGGTACGTTTTACAGATTTCCACCAGTAATCTGCCTCTTCACGCAACATGAAGGTGGCGAAGGGAACCTTTTGCTCCTCGGAGCATCCCAAGACATCAAATATCTTGGTGATCTGCTTTATCCACGCTTCCGCGTTAAGTGGTTTTGGCTCTCCAATAAACTCGGGTGGTCCCAGGTCCTTGAACTGTTTAGCGGTGACCGTTTGAGAGTTTCTAGTGTTTCCACCTGTATTTTGAACAGGAGCCGCTCTCGCCTAATGTTGCATGAATTGTATAAAGCCTCTGAACATTCCATCATTCATCATTTGGTCAGTGTTGTTGTTTGCATGAGGATTGTCGCCTTCCTGATGCACATTATTCTGATTGTTGATCTGTGGAGACTCAACGGTCTCTTGTGCCCCATTGCTATTCTCAATATTCTCGGATGCCATTTTTTAATACTGCCACAAAACAAGGGTTAATTGACATGCAACATAATATCTCTATACTCTGACCAACCAATTAAATACCAAAAAATTTATGTAGGTCATACTAGCGAAGGAATTCCCCGTCTCTCCCCTCCTAGTTCTAGTCTCACATCTTAGCCAGGGATCATATCCCTAAGCTTTGATACCAACTGTGATGCCCCCAAAATAGGTATACATCACCTATTTTTGAGTCGCCAGATACATGGTACAGAATTCAAATACAACTTAATAATACAACTGTCGTGTACAATACGACAAAACATAAACTGTGAGTTTGAATACAAATATTGTCTACTAGAGAGTATACAAACTCAAAAAAAAGTCCTCATTACAATTATTATCACACTATTTTACAAAATAGTGAGGACTACTAATGCACCATCTAGGACCATCACTCCGTTCCCCGACTCGTCCCAGCTATATTCTCATTTCCTGAATAGAACAGTGAAAGAAAGGGTGAGCTCAACTAGCCCAGTAAGAAATATTATGACTAAGATAATGCAGAATAAATTATCATTAGCCTTAAACAGTGTTAAACTGATACAATATAACAAACATCAAGTTTAACTGTAGCGGAACAAGCAATCCATTAAAAGAGTCAAGTAGAGAATAAAATCTACTATCTTTTATGATTTAAAAGGTTTTTCATCACTTTTATTGCTGGGACTCAGCTTAATAAATAATCCACATCATCGAATCACCCCTGCACTACGGCCAAGGATATTTTTTAGTATCACGACCACAATTGTCCATGCACTACGGGCCAAGAATATTTGTGTATTCATTAATGGTCATGATCATGCCAGTGAAGACTTTTACCACATCATTTATAACATTACGGTCATGATTACACCGAATAATCCTTGGTCATAATCATACCAAGTCCATCTATGCACTACAGGCCACAGATGACTTTCAAAAAAATATAAACATGAGGATGATGACAATGACATAAGAATTCAATAAAACAAGTTCAAGAATTAATTTATACAGGAACTAATAATGTCCAAATTGTCAACATGATACTGCTTTGTAGAGTAAAATAAGAATGCTCAGAAGAATATTTCCATGAAAAGATACTGGATGAAGCGCAAATATCAAGGATATTCCACTAATTTTATGGAGTGTAGAAGTCAAAATTTTAACCAACTGAGTATAACAAGGAATGGAATAACAAAAGAAATCATCAGGCATGCGATAGATCAAGTATACATGCAGTTATTCCAACGTAATAATAAATAATGTAATTAGGTCCCAGTAAAATGCACGAGACGGGATATTCCAACGAGAATAATAAAGATTTTAATTCAGTCCCATGAAACGCATTGCATGTGGATGTTCCAACAGAATGATAAAGAATGGAATAACAGAAGAATTTCACCAAGTATAGGGTAGCCCGCGTATACAGTTTATTACAATAGAATAATAAAGAATGGAATAATAGAAGTTCTCTTCATGGATAAGAAAGAAATAATACTCTCTACCTTGAAAAACTGGATACTGGAATAGTGAGGTAGCACACTTCTCTTCTTCTTTCTCTCTATAATTTCTCTCTATAATAATCGCTCTAAAGCTTTTGTGAATTGGTGAGAAATGAAGGAAGAATGAGCTTTTATTTATAGAAAAATATAGTTTCGATAATTGCATGTTTTGGGGCTCGAAAAATTATAGTACAATACCTCCAACTTTTCTTTCATTTTTAATTTAGTCCTGCGAGTATTATCAAACTTGCACCGCCTCCCCTAATAGTAAATAATGTGAATCAATAGTTCAATCATGTGAATCAATAGTATAATCATGTAAAAATATATGAATTACAAAGATAAGACCTCCATCTATACCTCTATTTTTAACTTAGTCATGCAAGTATTATCAATCTTGCACCAACTCCCCTAATAGTAAATAATGTGATTCAATAGTACACATATGAACAAATAGTTATATAAGTATGTGAATTAGTAGCAATTAATTGCTCATTTATCCGATAAATTACCCGATTTATCAATATAACCCTAGACATCAATTATCATCTAATAGATGTCGATTTCCACTAACACTAATAATCCCAACACAATGGAACTATCAAAATTCATTTTAATCAACACAACTTATTCATCATTAATATTATAACTCACAATATTTAACAACCGTGTCGCTCCTGTGAAAGAGGGGTTTTCCGATAAGATTTCTCCTTATTGCGCATGATTAGGTGACCAAACCTCTCCTCGATGTAACTTCTGACATATCACAATATTGCAAATAATAATATGAATAACTTTGTCGTCTCAATTATTGATTTAATAATATAAAATATTATGTAAATAATCTTTGTGACAATAATTAAATCAATAATATGAGAGATATGATGCCGCAATTATCGTAGAAAGCAATAATTGAGTATAACCGAGTGACTTCTCGTAAGCATCAATAATCAATACCGTAATCTTTCTTATGCAACCACGCCAGACATCGTACTTTTAACTTAACACCGGGTGTTTCAACGAGTTAACGGTAAAACTTTCGCCATTATTTTCATAAAGTATTTTTGTCGCTTTCTCAATCCGACAATAATTACATTATGGGGATCCACCAATGATTGTCTTGGTTGTACGAATATTCCTGTTAAAACGAATATTCCCCATTAATCGAATATTATATAACAACTTGCGTTTCTTTGCAAAATTTGTAAATATTACCCACAACTATAACGTTATATCAAATCCACACCATAATATTCAAAAATATATTTCGAGAAAATTTAATCTTTATTCAAAAAGTTGGGGTCTTACAGACTTCTCACGTAAGCATCAATAACCAATACCGTGTACTACTATGCAACCATACGTATTACTGTACTTTTACTACCGGGTAGTTCAACAGTTTCAACACTTCCGCCGTTATTTATATAAAAGATAATTACGTGCTTTTTTTCTTACTACAATACTTCCGTTAGGGGTCCATCAATGATTGTGTCGTCGTCATTTAATATTCCCCTGTTAAAATGAATATTTCCCGACCAATCGAATATAATATAACCACTTGCTTACTTTGCAAAATTTGTAAATATTACCCACAACTATAACATTATATCATATCCACACCATAATATTCAAAAATATATTTCGAGAGAAATTAATCTTTATTCATAAAATTTGGGGTCTTACAACCTGGCTTTTGCAGTTGAAGTACAAGTCCTTTTCTTGTTCTTTGTTTTAGCTTCCTTTGCTAAAAAATTTCCTTGGTCGCCAGTTGCTGCCTTTTCTCATGAACTTTCTCAATCTTCTAGCAAGTAGAGCGACATCATCATCATCACCATTAAAGCCTTCTTAATCATCTTCTTCGGCTTCAACAGGAATTTTGGATATTCATTCAGATGCTTTGAGAGCAACTTGTCTTCTTTTCTTTTAGTTTCAGCCAGAGTCTCTGATCTTTGATTTAGCTCCAGCTCATAGGTAAGAAGATTACCATAGAGCTTTTGCACAGTTATTTCGTGCAAATTCTTTGATTCTCGGACAACTGTGATTTTGGCATCCCATTTGCTAGGTAGGGATCGCATGAACATGATATTCAGATTTTTGTTTGGATACACTTTTCCATACACCTTTCGTATGTTTCAACCTGCTTATATACGACCGAATTTCTGACCGAATATTCGGTCGAAAATAAGGTTAACCTCGACGGAATATGCTTATTACCGACGAAATATTCCGTCGAAAATAACCCTTTTTGTTGTAGTGATGTGAGATTTTCTTCTGGAATGTGAGTGAACATCTCACAGTGTTGAGTCAGAAGAGATTGCTTATTTTCTTTGAATTCTTATGTTGCCTCATGCATTACCCGCAATGCTTCTCATACTTCTTTTGTAGTGGTGTAGTTTATAACATTTTCAAAGAGTTCATCCTCCAAGGCCATGAACATAATATTCTTGGCCCTTTTGTCCAGTTGCACATGCTATTTTTCATTTTCTGTCCCTTCTTCATGCATTTTCACAACCTCCTTGTTTGGATCATTCGTTGTAGGAGCGAGTTTTGTAAGAATGTATGCTTGGAGAGAACAACTTCAAACAAATCATCATCAATAACATCCATGTATATACCTGCATACACACTTTCTAGTTAACAATTTTTTTTATTAAGCTCAGAACTATTTTTGTTTTGTGCCATGGATTTACTTAAAGTGTAAGCTTTGTGTTCGTGAGAATCTGTTTTGATACCACTTGTTATTTCCCCAACCACTTATAGATCTAGAAAGGGGTTGAATAGATCTTTTAAAATTATTATTATCAGTTGATTAATAAACTTAATTATCTAAGTAAGCACAACGGAATATGTTCTTTTGAAAAAACCCTTCGAGATCTAAAACAAATGTTAATTTTGATTTGGATAGTACGAAATAATAATCAAGCAATTTAAACAATAAAAAATTTGTAAATAAAAACACATGCAATTTTTAAGTGGTTCAGAGACTGAAATGCTGCTATGCTCCTAATATACATGAAGATTTCTAATCTATCATACTCAGTTGAGTGATATAATATATATAAGTCGATCTATACATCTGAAATTCTAGGCTTAGTCATTTCTATCAACTTTTACAACTCAAAATAGCCATTGATCAGATCATATAATTAATTTTATTTTTAAGTATTGCAATTCTACACAATATACAACATCAAATCATAAAGTAAGTGAAAGTGATAATGATATTAATTTCATTAGTTCCATAAATTTCGATAAGTCCTTCACACATCAATACATCATAATTCCCATGCATACCCACAAAGCAGAGAACATAGTTACACAAAAGGACTAAGTTGCCTAAGCAAACAAGTCCAGGAGTTGAACTGGATAATTACTAATAGCTCCTTATTATACAAATTAATTATAACATGGTTTCAAACAGGAAGACAAAATTACAGCTACTAGATGCTTTATTTGGTAATGGTCAGTCCATTAATATGATCATCTCTTCAACAGTTGCAAGGATTGCACGTGCAGTTTGATCCACACTTGCAGGCATGCCCTCCTTCAGCTCCAAAACTCATCTTTGAATCCTCAGAGGACCTGCAGTATTGGAAGCCAATTATGACAAAAATGAACGGATAAAAAGATCTAGAATACATTTTGCATCAATGATCTGGAGTACAGCTGTGTATATCTTATTTGTGTACAGTCTGCAAAAATTACGTAGTTTTGGCAGATTTATGTTTAAAAAAAAAAAATTAGTTTCTCTCCTCCCAAATTAGAAATCAAAAAATAAACATGCCAAAACTACATAATTTTGGCAGACTGTGCACAAATAAAATATACACAGCTGTGTATGACCATTATTGCCATATATCCGAATCATAACAAATTGTATAACGAACTGGCTATGACGACAGCTTTATGTTCTATGGCGACGGTCTATGCTGTCTATATATCCGAACCATAACAAATAGTAGCTATAAGCCTTAACTGGTCACAAGATCTTGCACTCTAATGGTCATAATTTTCTATAAATTAACACTTTTCACAACAGTGTTGCGAAATCACTAAACTACATCAACGAAGTGTTGGAGTAGAGAAAAATTAATAATTTCGAATTTACAGTAAAACAACATCCTCTCTGTAACACAGTAGTGTTGCGATAGTTAAGTTGTTCCATATATATATATATATATATATATATATATATATATATATATATATACACACATACATCTTCGTTGGTGCAACCTCATGAATGATGGTTGCAGCTGTGGTTTTCTCAACATTAGGGTACATTCCGCATCTGCAATCAAAGGTAACCAAATTTAGACAAAATTTAAGCAATGGAATTTGTTACATTTAATTCTTAGAAGTATCTATAATTTACAATTAGAGCTAATATTTCTAGCTCAAATTAAATCTAATTTTCCAACATATATAATGCAATACACAGTTGTATCATCTATTTAAAATTTTTACACCTGCGGTAAAAATATCATTTCTATAGACGTTTATGATGCCATTTTTTCATAAAATTAAAGGAAAGGTTTACCCTCCGCAGCCGCTGTCGCACTTGCAGCCAGCACCACAGCCACAGTTTCCTCCACAGCAAGACATTTTTAATTTCTTGGAATGAAAACTAAAGAGAATGAATCAGAAAATTGAGTCAAGCTGGTGAGTTCTTTGTTGGAGTCATCAGTTTTATTTATAATGCAGGGAAGAGACGGAAGGTGACCGTCCACCGTACACGTGTATGATACATAGCGAAGTTGCATTAAGTTACTGTTTGGTAAAAATATAGTGGACAGATTGACTATAAAATATCTTTTTCATCTCTATCTTTGGTTTGATTACACTCATTTGTAGTATCTAATATCTTAAAATTTAATTTGTGGCCTTAATTAATTTTAATTTTTGAACAAATAATTTAAAATGTTTTTTAATTATTTTATAATATTAACTATTGTATTACTTAACATAAAATAAATTTACATCAATTTGGAATTTTAAAACTTCAAAAATTTAGGGAATTAATATTTCTTCAAGGGAAATTGATAGTTCCACAAGACTTTCTACGTGAATAGTAAATGAAACTCACATTCATATGAGTAAAATCATGTGAAAATATCAAATTTCCCTTATTGAAATAACAATTCCCTAAATTTACTATAAAAAGATGATCCATGTAAGGTATTGAAAAATTATTTGTCGAATTATAATTATGAAATACTCCCTCCATAAGTAACTTTTTAGAGGGTTTCACCCTTATTAAGAAAGTCATTTATTACTCCAATTTTGTCATTAAGATTGATATGTATTACCACAATTATCCTTACATTAATTAAGGAAATATGTATAAAGTTGTATAGATAAATGAGATAATAGAAAAATACTTGACGGCAATAGAGGAAAAATTTTAATTAATGCTTTCTAGAAATTTGTTAACGTCAAATATATTGAAATTTTTTTCTTATTTAGCAACGGAGGGAGTACATTAATATATGGAATTTGATACAATATAAAGAGTGGCCCAACATTTTTAAAAAAATAGTTGCAACTTATTTTATTTACATAATTGACAATAAATTCGTAATGTATAATATTCCTTCCGTTCCAATATTAGAAATACAATTTGACTTTTGAGGTCAAACAACGATATATTAAATTTCAAATTGATGTAAATTTATTTAATTTTAATTAATATGGTAATTATAACCGTGTAACATATAACAAAAATTATTAATCACAAAATTTATTTTATTCCGTCATTTGACCATAAAAAACAAAAAAATCAAAAGAGTATCATTTTCATAAAAACAAATGAGATTTTTTTATGAACAATGATTAAGACTTTCTTTTTCCTTTTCTTTTATAATCCAAAACCTTATCTAGTGCATTGGGCCACTAAATAAAAGAGGGATTCCTTTACAGTAGAAAGTGAGATTGGACGATATATAATAGAAGCTCTCTGGAACAAAGTTGCTTTATACAATGAATGGATTGGAACAATCAATTTATTTTTTGTTTTATTTATTGTTAGGATATTTCGTATTAATCTTATATCAGATAAATTTAAAAGTGAGATGATCAGATAAATTTAAAAGTGAGATGAGTTAAATTTAAGAGTGAGATGAGTTAATAAGTATGATTGAGCCAAGGATATTATAATGTCAAAATTGTATATTTGGGCTCGGCTGGCCAAGACTATTCTAACTTATTTACTTTGAGCTACATAATTATATAGTATATCTAGTAAAAAAAAAATAAAAAATTAGACTAGGCTACAGTCCCAAAAGCTCGTCTATTCTATTTTATAATAAATTATCAAACCTTACGTGCATTTAATTGTTTAAAATAGACCTAAAAATATAGTCTATTATTGAAATAGGAAGAGTTATTACTATTTGATTTTAAATTTGATATCCTGACAATGTAAATGTGAACAATGCTAGAATTATAACACGTTATTAAAAAAAATTATTCTATTAATGTGCCATAATCTTAACATTAAGTATAAACTTGCAACATATAAAACTTTAACTCTTACTATTTATAAAACATCCATTTAGTTTGAACAAATTTGTAAACATATTTGGATGGTGTGGTTTGATAATTATAAAAATTAAAGGAAAGTGTCATCACAACTTGACAAATTGGTAATCAAATTAGCATTTTAATCTTAAGCAAAATTGGTGTTTAGAAAGAGAGGGAGAATATGAAAGTGAATGCATTCTTCAATAAGGAGTTTCTTGTTCAAAATGAATAATAGTCCTATCAAACACTTTATCTACAAAACTTCATGGATTCGACATATCAAAATAGAGAATTAATATTTTAACATTATTTTTTGATATTTTTACATATAGAACTCACATACTAATTAATAAAAATTCGACATATCAAAAAATAATGTAAAAATATTAATTTCCATAAAATATTTTATCAGCTCTCAAATTATATAGGCTCTACATGTCTAATCCTTAGTTGTGGGTCCAAAATGGTCTTTATCCTCCTATAGTGGACTCCCTTTGAATATCAGTTAAACAGTGGACTAGTCTAAGGGTGAATACATTTGAATTCATTTGAATCCATTAATGAATTTAAACGTTTGCTTTGAAAAAAAATTATCATTCGAATTAATGAATCGGTCAGATGATTGAACTAAATGGCTAAGTCAAATTTTTTTGGCTGAATGAGCAGCTAAATAAGGTAAAAACAATTAAAAAAATATTATCTATTATATTAAGTAATATTAAATAAATTTACAACAACTTTGAATTTTTTCAGAGAGGTAAAATAATAAAATTATGTCATTCATATATTTCAGACATGTTAATTATCAAACAAATTTTTTTATTCAGATTCGGATTCAACTCATTCAGATTCAGATTCATTCAATTTTTAGTAAACACCTCCTAAATATCATTGAACCAAGCTTTAAAACTTCCTAACAAAGTCATGGAATTCTTAGGCTTACTTAGTCTAACTAAATTCTACTTAGTAATTTCTTATTTAGTTAGATTTTTTAACTTTTTTGGTTACGTTTTCGTCACCGATCCCATTTTTTCGAAGAAACGTTATGTTGTAATTCGAAAAGTTGAAAAAACGAAATTGCGTTTTTAGCGTGAATAGTGTTTTTACCACTACAAGAAAGTAGGGCTATAGCGACGGTACGAACCTGTCGCTATAAAACCGAAAGTTGTCGCCATATGCTATATCAACGGTACCCCACCGTAGTGGATAGCGCTGCCGCCATATACCTATGCCGACGTTATGATACCTCTATGCTCGCCACACAATTTTTGCCACTAAGCTTTAATTAGAATCCAAATGTCGACGATCTCGTCTGACAGATTCCCACTGTCGATAAAAAGTGTTATAGCGATGGGGTTCGTCGAGGTTTAGGGTGCCCTAAGCCGACAATATTTACTGTCGCGTAGAGCTAATGACACCTATTATTTATAAAACTATGGCGACGACCATATTACCGTCGACATATACCTTTCTATTTCAAAATCTATTTGGCAGATAGCTATAATATACCTCACACATCTAGACACCCTCATATCAGTCAACTGAGATTCTCTACAAGACGCATCACAATTTTTTGAGACCCACATACATTTATATTTTCAGTTTTGGAGTATGGGAAATTGCTCAAACAATTAACTGGAATTAAAATTTAGCCAACATAAAGCCTGAAACATTGTAAAGTTCAAACTATCTCTCAAAAAATATGTTAAATATGACAAAAATACATCCTTACCAAGATTGTAAACATGACTGCCAATCTGCAACTATTCAAAACATTGATCTTAAATTTTTTAACCTCACTGGTCCAAAAGGCATAAACCTAATTCCCAATATTCTGGGACTTGTTAAGGATCACCCCCTCATATTTGACTTGGAACCATTTCATTGCATCCTCTTTTGTAACCCTGTGATGGATTTCAACATCGATTTGCATCTATGGCGTGGTCCCACACGGTAACCCTGACGTTCAAGCACAACATAAAAATTCATACCGTAAATGCCAGTGAAAGGATCATACCTGAAAAACAAATAGAACTTGTTAAAAACTAAGAGAGAGAAGGATAAAGACTAGTAGAACGCATACTTATCAGTACGACTGGCACAACCTGATTACAAAAGCATAGAGATACAAAGCTTGTATATTGAGATATTATATGATATATTGTGACTAATAATATTATGTGAAAAGATACTTACTGTTATTAAGGGATAGAGCTATAGGAGGCATGATTTATGGGCATGATTTGTGGGCATGAGTTATGGGATAATAGTGATGTTAGGCATGATTTGTGGGCTTGCACGCCAAGTATAGAATTCCTGAATATACTAGGTCTCTTGTAATATTTATAGGGGTGAAGGATGAATGAGATGAGAGACATAAAAAGATTTTGAGGAGAACTTATCATTGTATCAAAGCCAGAGGGAATATCCTAGGGAAAATTAAACACAATTTTTGTTTTCTTTTTCTCCTTCTTACAAATCAAGCACCATAAAGGATTATGGCTAGTGGGGATGAGAAGAACGGTGAGAACAGTGGTAATGCCGAGAAGAAGGTCGACTTGACTTATTTTCTTGGCCCAAGTGACAATCTCGACAACGTGATTACACCAATCAAATTGTGTGGTCCGAATTATGATGAATGGGCGAGGGCAATTCGAACCTCGTTGCAAGCGAAGAGAAAATACGGTTTTGTGGAAGGGATAATCTCAAAACCAACGACACTTGAGAAACTGGAGGACTGGATTGCGGTACATTCGATGCTCATTTTGTGGTTGCTCAACACTATTGAGCCCTCATTACGTTCTACTCTTTCTTATTATGATGATGCGCAATCCTTGTGGGTACATCTCAAGCAGTGTTTTTGTGTTGTGAACGGGACTCATATATGCCAATTAAAGGCATCTCTAGGAAAATGCAAGCAAGGTAAAGATGAAGAGGTGTCGGTCTACTTTGGCCGTCTATCTCGTATATGGGATGAACTTGTGACTTATGTCAAAATGCCGACTTGAAAATGTGGAACATGTGCGTGTGATATCAACAAACAAGTGATTGATTTGCGTGCCACAGATTACCTACATTATTTTCTTATTGGCCTCGATGGGGTCTATGCAATGATTCGCTCCAATTTGCTTTCTCAAGATCCTTTACCAACCATTGATCAAGCATATCAACGCGGCGTACAAGATGAGAGGCTAGTGCGAGGAGAGTCCTCAAATCATGAAAATCGTGACAACATCATGGCTTTTCGACTTACAACCGATGCACGAGGTAAATCTAAATTTGTGAATAACTATGAAAAATTATGTACCCACTGCAACAGAGAAGGCCATGACGAAAGCTCGTGTTTTCAACTTCATGGGTTCCCCGAGTGGTGGGGGGACCGTCCTCGAGGTGGACGTGGACCGGGTCGTGGTGGAACAACGACAGGACGAGGAGCTGGTCGTTCTGGAGGGCGTGGGAGAGGCACCCACAATGCACTTTGTCTTGTAATTAACAAAGCAAAGACCGGTAGAGTAGCGATAGCATGCTGATGCTAAGGGTGGGCAGTCACATGCACCACCAACCTCGAGTGAGGCAGCAGGTATATCAGGCATTACTCCGGCACAGTGGCAACAAATTCTTGATGTTTTGAACATTCCTAAACCCACGGATTGTCTTCACGGTAAGAATGACATTGCTTGGATTATTGACACTGGAGCCTCAAACCATGTGACATGAAATTTAAATTGTTTGCTTAATGTAAAAAATATTACCAACTGCCTGGTGGGGTTACCAGATGGGAAAGGTGCGACTGCTACAAAGGAAGGAAGTGTGATTTTGGATGGTGGTTTGTGGCTCGATAATGTTCTTTTTGTTCCTCAATTAACTTGCAATCTAATTTCTGTAACACAATTAATCGATGACTCCAATTGTATCGTTCAAATCACTAATGCATTGTGTGTAATACAGGACCGGACGACGAGGACATTGATTGGAGCGGGTGAACGGACCGATGGACTTTACTTTTTCTGGGGTATTCCGAGGGTGCGTGCTTTGGCGATGGAAGGGGATTCATCTATGTCTTTGTGGCATAAACGCTTGGGTCATCCGTCGGATAAGGTGTTAAGGTTCATCCCTAATGTGAGTCAATTTAGTAGAAGCAAGAATAAAAGAGCATGTGATGTATGTCCACGTGCTAAGCAGCATAGAGATAGTTTTTCTTTAAGTGCGAATAATACAAGTGGTTTGTTTGACTTAGTTCATTGTGATTTATTGGGACCTTATCAAACTCATTCCTCATGTAGGGCGAAATATTTCTTGACAATTGTCGATGATTATTCGCGTGTTGTTTGGGTTTATTTATTATGCAATAAAATCGAGATTGCGGCCATATTTATGAACTTTGTTGCTTTTGTTGATAAACAATTTGATAAGAAAATGAAGAAAGTAAGAAGTGACAACGACACATAATTTAATTGTCTACGTGATTATTTTTTTAAGAATGGGATTGTGTTTGAGACGTCCTGTGTGGGCACTCCACAACAAAATTATGGGCGAGTTGAAAGAAAACATCAACATATTATGAATGTGGCACGAGCACTTAGATTTCAGGGTCATTTACCAATGCAATTTTAGGGAGAATGCGTGTTAGCAACGTGTTATTTAATTAATCAAACACTGTCTAGTGTGCTTAATTATATGACACCTTATGAAAAATTATTTGGTAAAATCCCTAAATTTGATAACATGAAAATTTTTGGTTGCCTATGTTATGCCCATAATCAAAGACGTGACGGGGGATAAATTTGCAAGTAAAAGTCAAAAGTGCATATCTGTGGGGTATCCCTATGGGAAAAAGGGATGGAAATTGTACGATTTGGAATCACAAGAATTCTTTGTCTCAAGAGATGTAAAATTTTTTGAACATGAATTTCCATTCGCTGTGCAACAAGACCTAACATACTCTACTACTCAAATTAATTCTGACATTGAGTATGCTGATGATGATATGGATTGGGCGAATTATGATGCATCTCTTGGAGGGGGGTTGCATCTGTGGGCTTACAAGGAGATGAACACATGGTTGATAGTGCTGATATTGTGGTGGTGCAAGAAGACGATATAGAGCCCGGAGAGCCAGAGGTGGCTGTTGCAAGAGAGGAAGGGCCTGACGCAAGAATGGGCAGAGGGATGAGAGACAAAATTCCATCGACAAAATATAAGGACTTTATCACTCATACAATTCGGAAAGTAAAGTCCTCGGACAGCTCATCTGCCCAATAACATGCCTCAGGTACTCCTTATCCAATTACTAACTTTGTATCTTGTGAATGATTTTCTGCTAGACATCAAAACTTTGTTGCAATTGTGACAATAGGGAAAGAACCTAAGAATTTTAAGGAAGCTATCGCACATTCTGGGTGGCGTGATGCAATGGGCATCGAGATACGAGCCTTGGAAGATAATAAGACATGGGTCCTGAAGAAACTACCGCCCGGGAAGAAAGCACTCAGAAGTAAATGGGTGTACCGAATAAAATATCACTTAGATGGGAGCATAGAACGATTGAAAGCGAGACTTGTTATATTCGGCCATCATCAAATAGAGGGAATAGACTATGATGAAACATTTGCCCCGGTGGCAAAAATGGTGACTGTTGATAAATTCTTGGCAGTGACGGCAATTAAAAAGTAGAAAGTCTATCAAATGGATGTGCACAATTCTTTTCTCCATGGTGACTTGAATGAGGAGGTGTACATGAAATTTCCTCCAGGTTTTAAAAATACTAACCCCAATTTAGTTTGCAGGTTGAAAAATTCACTATATGGGTTTAAAAACAGTTCCCCTGTTGGTTTGCTAAACTAGCTGCATCATTGAAGCACTACAGATTTGCTCAATCTTACTCCGCCTATTCTCTTTTTACGTTGCACAAGGGAGAAATACAAATCAATGTGTTAGTTTATGTGGACAATTTAATCATTGCAGGAAATGATATTACGGCCTTGAAAATATTTTCATATGAAGGATTTGGGAGACTTAAAATATTTTTTGGGGATAGAAGTAGGCCGAAGTCCTGAGGGAATTTATCTTTGTCAGCGAAAATATGCATTGGAAATTATTATAGAAACAGGCTTGTTGGAAGAAAAGCCAGTCGAATTTCCAGTGGAACAACATCATAAATTGGCATTCGCCAAATGTGCGTTACTCGAGAATTTGGAGCCCTATCAAAGACTTATAGGGCGGTTGATTTACTTATTTGTGACTAGGCCTGATCTTGCGTATTCTGTCCATATTTTGTCTCAGTTTATGCAACATCCTCGTGAAGAACATTGGGAGGCGGCCTTGAGGGTTGTTAGATACTTAAAGAAAAAATTGGGCCAAGGCATTCTGCTTAGGTCTGATAGTCGATTGAACTTAGAAGGATGGTGTGATTCGGATTGGGCTAGTTGTCCACTTACGAGACGTTCTTTGATAGGATGGTTGGTGTTACTTGGTCTTTCCCCGGTGTCTTGGAATGCTAAAAAACAACCAACCGTGTCACGCTCTTCTGCAGAAGCTGAGTACCGATCTATGGCAACGACTACATGTGAGTTAAAATGGCTCAAACAACTACTGGGTGATTTGGGAGTTAGTCATCCTAAAGGGATGCGTTTATATTGTGACAGTCAATCCGCTTTACATATTGCTCAGAATCCAGTGTTTCATGAGCGCACGAAGCATATTGAAGCCGATTGCCATTTTGTTCGCGATGCGGTTACGAAAGGAGTTATTTATCCCTCGTATGTTCCTACAACGGTGCAATTAGCAGATATTTTTATAAAAGCCTTGGGAAAGGCGCAATTTGAATTTCTCCTTCGCAAGTTGGGCATTCGAGATCTTCATGCTCCCACTTGAGGGGGGTATTGAGATATTATATGATATATTATGACTAATAATATTATGTAAAAAGATACTGTTATTAAGAGATAAAGCTATAGGAGGCATGATTTATGGGCATGATTTCTGGGCATGAGTTATGGGATAATAGTGATGTTAGGCATGATTTGTGGGCTTGCACGCCAAGTATAGAATTCCTGAATATACTAGGTCTCTTGTAATATTTATAGGGGTGAAGAATGAATGAGATGAGACACAAAAAAAGATTTTGAGGAGAACTTATCAAGTGATCAAATATGTACATAAAACTAACATGTAAGGAATATCCTAAATAAATGAAAAGCTTGCAAGTGATCAAATATATATATAAAACTAATTATTATTTTAATTTATTTGCTTACTCCTAAAACTCCGCTTAGAAAGAAACAGAGGAAGTATATAAATATATCCACTTGTTACGAATTTCGAGTCTCCATACGAAAACTTGCTTGAAGATAGGTCGTATGCCAACCTAAATTTTAGACAGCACCATTAAATATACAAGACATGCCTCCTTTGCACCATTTGTAGCAGGAGGAGCTCTTATTGACACAAACTCACGAAAAAACAGGAACCATTTCATAAAGCCCTCAAGTACTTGCATGTATGTATAAACTTGTATACAGTGGAGGGTATTGACTACTCTCATGTTTGGCTTGTAGGCTTCTTCATTCTTCAATTTCCAGTTTCTCATTTCCTTTAATAAAGTTGTGTAAAACATGCAAGCATTTGGGAGGCTTAAAATTCTCCTCAATGATTTGGGACACCCTAATGTATTATTGCACACTTTTTCTGCAAAAAAGGAAGAAGAATATATATTACCCTTACTACATATAAAATCAATTAATAAATTTATTATCTATCTATTTTGTCTTTAAATTTATTATACATCGTATTTACAAAACAAAATGTATGTATAATATAAACGTAGTTAGTTATGCATAATATCATGGAGATGTCGGCCGAATTTTTTTTTTTGATTTTACTATGCAAATACTATACATAATAAAATATAATATACTTATTTTTTTCATTAAAAAACAAAATTTATTATAATATATATATATATATATATATATATATATATATATATATATATATATAGGCCTTCCATAATAACGGTTCTTTATGGATCTTTATCTGTAACACCCTTTTTTGGATAGTTGATAAACTTATTGGAAGAAAATGAGATTGAAACATAAATATACCAAGTAGTAACAACTTGCAGAACTTTTATTTTAATATGAGAACCCCACCATAGTCAACATGTTTGTCATTTGTTTAACTAAAAACGAATTTTTAATATTAAATAATCGACCAGAATGCGAACATCTGGCCAGTAAAAAAAAAAAAAAAAAAATTCTAAACCAAGATAACCTCTTACGACTTGTATAAAAATCAAATAGTGGCACAAGTTCTTTATTTGCTATTTTTATATAACAATATTTGTTATTTTATAAAAACAAATATTTTATAAAAACATTTTTTTTATAAAATATTTGTTATAAAAACATTTGTTATAAAATATTTGTTTTTATAAAATATTTTATAATAACATTTGTTTTAAAACATTTGTTATAAATTATTTTTTATAAAAACATTTGTTATAAATTATTTTTATAAAAACATTTGTTATAAATTATTTTTATAAAAAACATTTGTTATAAATTATTTTTATAAAAAACATTTGTTATAAAATATTTTATAATAACATTTGTTATAAAATATTTGTTTTTATAAAATATTTTATAAAAACATTTGTTATAAAACATTTGTTATAAAAACATTTGTTATAAAATATTTGTTTTATAAAATATTTTATAATAACATTTGTTTTTATAAAATATTTTATAAT
Source organism: Panax quinquefolius (assembly GCA_020205615.1). NCBI lineage: Eukaryota > Viridiplantae > Streptophyta > Magnoliopsida > Apiales > Araliaceae > Panax > Panax quinquefolius. Next base: position 139,363,371 of record CM035160.1, read on the forward strand.
AACATTTGTTTTTATAAAATATTTGTTTTATAAAATATTTTATATTCTTTATTTGTTATTATAAAAATATTTGTTTTATAAAATAACAAATATTGTTATAAAAATAGCAAATAAAGAACTTGTGCCACTTATTTGATTTTTATATACAATCGTAAAAGGTTGTTATGGCTTAGATTTTTTTTTTTTTTTTTATGTCGTAAAGAGTCATGTCCCGTTTTGATTTTTTTTTTTATATACAATCATAAATTTCAGATTTATCATTATTTATTTAATATTAAAAATTCATTTTAGTTAAACAAACTGACAACATGTTGAGTAATGTGGGGTCCTCATATTAAAATAAAAGCTCAGCACAAGTTACTTACTATTACTATTATATTTATGTTTCAATCTCACCTTCCAATAAGTTTATCAACTATCCAAAAAGGGGGTGTCAGATAATCCTATAAAGAATCCCATTAATATGGAAGGGCTCCTATATATATATATATACCTTGCATGCATCATCGGCACCACCACCAGAGATAATTCCATTATCCCCCCCCTCATACCAAAATCATTATATATATATATATATATATATATATATATATATATATATATATATAAAAACTAAGATAATTTCACCCGACAATTTTGAAAAATGAGTAAGTAGGGGTCCAAATAATAAGCCAAATTTATAACAAATACTTCATAAAAATCTCCTCTATTTATCTCAATTCACTTAGTTTCACAAAACATATTTTTGTACAACAATTATTCATCATTTATAACTTGCAATATTAACAACCAGATCATTCCCAAGAAACAGGAGGCTTTTCGATAAGGATTTCTCCCTATTGACGCGCAATTAGGTGACCAAACCCCTTTCCACGACAGAACTTTCTAGACATTGTTAATAATGCAAATAATAATATAAATAACTTCGTCGTCTCAATTATTGATTTAATAATATAAAATATTGTGAGAATAATTAAATCAATAACGTGAGATACTATGCAGCAATTATTGTGGCAATAATTGAATAAAATGACTTCTCACGTAAGCATCAATAATCAATATTGTGTGCTACTATGCAACTACGCGTATTACTGTACTTTTATCACCGGGTATTTCAACAGTTAACGATAAAACTTTCGCCGTTATTTTTATAAAAAGATATTTCTATCGTTTTCTAACTCCGACAATAATTCCGTTGTGAGGTTCACCAATGATTGTGCCGTCGTACGAATATTCCCTGTTAAAACTAATATCCCCGACCAATCGAATATTTTATAACAACTTGCCTACTTTGCAAAATTTATAACTATTACCCACAACTATTACATTATATCAAATCCACACCATAATATTCAAAAATATATTTCGAGAAAAATTAATTTTTATTCATAAAAGTTGGGGTCTTACAACTTTTTTGACTCCCTTTTGATTTGGAAGCTCGAAAGTCCTTATGCTCAATTTCCATACTTTTAGTTGCATTAGCCACCTGTGATACGTCTGTAAATATAGTGTGGATGATCGTTCGACTATACTCACACTCCAAAGCCCATTTGAAATTTTCTATTTGTTGTGCAACTGTCCCTACTATTGAACCCACAAAATAGGCCAATCTAGTAAACCTCGCCATGAATCAGTAATAGTCTCGTCCTCCTTCTGCCGAATGGACACAAACTCCCTTGAGTATGCATCCTTATCAACATTTGGGGAAGTAGTTCTAATAGAAAATGTCACAAAAATCACTCCATATGAGTGCATCCATCTTCTTGCGTAACATTCAATGATTTTCACTATCACTGAGCATCATTATCTGGCTTATAAACTGCAAGTCTCACGGTTTGATTTTCTAAACACCCAATCACATAAAAACTCTTCTCCAAGTGGGCGATCCAGTTCTCCACGCATCAATCGAAGTCGAAGTTGAACGAAAAGATTTGGGCTTCTTCTTAATAAACCTCTCCAACAACACATATAATCTACCAAGACTGGTTTGGTTGACCCACTTGACCCTCGGGAGGATCATTTTGTTCATGTTTTGGTATCTCTACATCAACCCCACACTATTTGCATGATGACTTCCTCAGACCAAAAATACCTTCACATAGCTTTATGTCACTGCTTGCATAATAGCCTTATTCACCATTATTGCTACCACAGTCGGGGTTATTGTTGCATTACCCTGACTCTCAGCGTTTCCACCCTGGTTAACAACCTCAACCTAGGGCTGGCCCTGACCCCTCCAACCTTTATTACCCTGCCTTCTAGCAATTCTCAAAGACCTACGAGCCATCTATAATACAAAATCAAACAAAGAAGAACAAACCGAGCAAAACAAATAATCGAAGCCAAAAATTACATAGAACAAAGATCAAACGCAACACAAACACTATAATAAAATCTTATAACTACCCAGTGGTCTACTCATAACTCACAAGTCAAGCCTAAAAAGCAATCTACAAGATCATTACGTAGGCTTTAATAACAACTCTATAACACCCCCTTTTTCAAAATGGAAAGGAATGTCACGCACAAAATATAATAAATACAATCCAACTGCCATAAATGCTAATATAAACATAAATAACTCCATATTAACATAATCTCTACTTCTAGGAATGAATGCCAAAATAGGCCCAAAACATCCATCTACAAAGTATCAGAAACCCAAGTTTGACAATAGTCTCAAAACTAATCCACTTATTTGGATCAAAGGTAGTTCTCATCCTACATATTGTGATCACCCCTAATTACCTGCTGGAAAAAGAATATAGCGTAAGTCAATTGCCCAGTACGGATATAAATATGCAAAATATACTACAATATATAATGTAATCAAAAGAGACGAACGAACGAACTAATGCAAATTATGAACGAATTATGTATATACAAAATTTGGATTCGGTGAGGTAATGTTATTTGTTGGTGAAGAAGCTCTTCCTGTAGTTCTCCCACTTCGATTTGTTGGCATACCCTTCACGAATTTTACACCTCCCCAGAAGAGTCGCCAAAGAAATGTGGGCAAGGAAATCGTACCTTGGGTTAGGGTTTCGTGTTGGCTGAGGAGGAGAGAAATCAACGAAAAGTACGAAATTGATTGATTAATTGAAGAGGAGAAAAGAACAGGTGAATGATGACTCCAACGACACGTAGCAGAACTCTTAGAATCCGAGAACCTTGTTAGGGTAGCAAGGATTCAGAGAGCCTTCTTGAGTCTTATCTCCTAGTCTTCTAAAAGGTCCAAGAGTCCAAAGTGAGGTCCCCTTCCCAATGGAGTGGAAGGGTATTTATAGGGTTTTCTGGAGAGTGGTCATGTGATAGGCACATGCCCTCGGGAAAATTCCAAATTTACCTTTAGTCATCAAAGTAATGCCCAGATCGTCCTGCCCTTCTAGCCACCAATCTAATCCCTCAATCAATTCCCAAAATGAGTCACCTCCACGAGTCTTCTGCCTCGGGACACGTGGAAGCTTATCTCGGGTCTCACACATTTATTTCCAACTTTTTTGACTTTTTATTTAATTATAATATGAAGCTTAATTTGTGCATTTAATTCAATTAGGTCAAGTGAACCCTAATTTGCACGTGGGCCCACATTCTGCAAAAGAAGAAGAAGAATATATTACCCTTACTACATATAAAATCAATTAATAAATTTATTATCTATCTATTTTATCTTTAAATTTATTATACATCGTATTTACAAGACAAAATATTAATAATGCAAATAATAATATAAATAACTTTGTCATCTCAATTATTGATTTAATAATATAAAATATTATGACAATAATTGAATCAATTACGTGAGATACTATTAATGATTGGGTAATATAGCCATAAATCGGATATACTTGTGCTTAAATAGTTGTATTCTCGAGTCATTTAGGAATATCTTTACTGTTTTTATGTGATGTTTTGCAGAATCGGGAGCTATAGGAGCGTTTGGGGATTTTAAGCTAAAAAGGGGCATTCTGGTAATTTCCAGCACCTTAGCGCTGGGGTGCTCAACATAGTTCATTTCCGGCCTTAAGTATTTGGGCCTCTCATTAAGCGTTGACCGTATGCAAGTGGCGTGAATCAAAGCGGTGACTTGCATTAAAGGCATTAAAGAGGTGGTTATGTGACAAATTGAGTTGGAAATGGATTGTGGTTGGACAAGTGAAGTATATAAGGATTATTTCTATTGAAGTAGGGGACTATTCTAGACAATTGGAGGCTGATCAAGGAGTCAAAAGGAGCGTTGAAGATTTTCACTTAGAGTTTTTTTCTTCTTTTTCAATCTTTCAATTTGTGTAATTCAAAAAGGATGATTTGCAAAAGATTGTTGGTTTTAATTTCGGTCATGAACTAATTTCTTTAATTAAGATTTCAATTGAACCTTTTATGACTATTAATTAGTTATTCAATTTATTCCAATTATTTATGTTGAAGTGGATTGTTTATCTTGCCTTGCATTTATTGATTAATTATTTGGTCAGTAATTACCTTGTTACTCTAGAAGGAATTGAAAGAGGAATTCTAGGGTTAGAACTGGGCATGGTAACATGTGACTTAGTTATTTGCATGGTGAATAATTAGGTTTGTGAATTGAATGGAAATATCTGTTCACCGCATGTAACACATAAGGAATTGGAATTGAAGGAGTTTAATTCAATTATTTTGCATAGGAATATAGCAAGATTAATCTGGATTAAATAAAAGTCAATTGATCACTTGGAAAAGGGCTTTTGGCATTTGAGAATTCTTGTTAACAATTCGTTAGGCATAATAATTGGGATAATTGGATAATTGATTTATAGTTCATAATTGGGGATATTGAAGTCTTAATCCGTATTTATCTGAATTCATTCAAATCTTAGTTTTGTTTAATTGCTTTATTTTAGAATAATCTCTTTTAATTGTTTAACTTTATTTTCTTAATTATAAAAATCATATTTTATGGTTGTTTAAATAAAATTGGATTGATATCATACTAGAAGTTGAAATTTATTAATTAGAATTCTCTATGGGATCGACACTCTATCTTGTCACTTTATTACTTATTAACCATGTATACTTGCACGTTTGCTTTGATTGTGAAATTAACCAACAAGTTTTTGGCGCCATTGCCGGTGACTTCTTTATTAATATTAATTCCATATTAGTTATAATCAATTCGGTCTTAATTTAAACGTTACTTAATTTTTTTCTCTTGTATTTGCAGGAATTCTTTGCGAGTGTATGCACACTAGATCAAGGGCTAAAAAGGAACTTTTTCCGTTTACAGACGACATCGAAAGGAAGTTCCGAAAATTGCGGTTGACTATTGAGGTTATACATTTGAAAGAAGAACTGGCAGACCAGGAAATACCTGTGAACATGGCGGGGAACGAATAGAAATCACTTAGGGATTACGTCATGCCGAATGTCACGGATATAAAGTCGAGTATTAGGAGGCCGACAATCAATGCGAACAGTTTCAAGATAAAATCGGGAAAAATTCAGATGCTACAGAATACATGTCAGTTTGGGGGTAATTCGATAGACGATCCTAATGAGCATATCTTGAGTTTCTTGGAAGTTTGCGACACCTTCAAATTCAACAATGTAACGGAAGATGCTGTAAGGTTGAGGATGTTCCCGTTTACCTTGAAAGATAAAGCGCGGAGTTGGCTAAATTCTTTGCCTCCTGGCTTAATCACTACTTGGGATGACTTAGCCCAAAAAATTTTAGCAAAATTCTTCCCACTAGAGAAGTCGGTAAAACTATAGAACGATATTCACACCTTTGCACAGTTCGATTCAGAATCATTATATGAGGCGTGGGAAAGATTTAAGAATATGCTCCGTAAGTGCCCACATCACGGAATTCCACAGTGAATGCAGTTGGTGTAAGACCCCAACTTATTATTAATGAAATTTAATTTTCTCTATTTATTATTTTGAAATAGTAAGGGTTGATTTGATTAATGTGGATAGTTATGGGTAAAATACGCAAATATTTCAAAATAAGCAAGTGGTTATAAAATATTCATTGTTGTCGGGGAATATTCGTTTAGTCGTGGAATATTCGTACTCTCGGGAATATTAAATGCACGACCATGAAATCCATGTGTGGGCCCCATAACTGAAAGCGATTGGATGAAGAAAACGACAAATATAAGTTGTTTAAAAATAACGGCGTAGTTCTTACTGCAGATAATCTTGTTAAAATACTTTATTCGTTAAAACACAAGAAGATTACTCAGATATTGCACCAATATTGATTCTTACGTGAGAAGGCACTACTCAATAATGGTTACAATAATTATTGCTTCAATATTTTATTTTATTGATTTAATAATTGCTGCGTTGATATTTTATATATTGTTGTTGTTTCAATAATTGTCATTACACAATATTTTCATTATCGAAACAATAATTCATATTATCTGAATAATATTATTAGATAACATTATTGGCAATGTCTAGAAAGTTACATTCAAGGAGAGGTTTGGTCACCTAATTGCGCCAAGAAGGAGAAATTCTTATTGAAAGCCCCTTTTCTGGTGGCTGCACGGTTCATCGATATTGTGATTCTCAGTAAAATTATTCGTGAATAATTAATTATTGATTTATATGATGTAAAAAATATTGATTTTATGTGGATATAGATGGAGAAAATTTTTAATGTGACAATTGGTGAAAATTAAAATTTATCTTTTTCTCGATAAAAGAATTCATTTAAATATATTATTATATTTTTAATAATATAATAATGGTGATATTTTTACAATGAATGTGTGATATATGAGTATACGAGGAGAAAAAGTATTTTTGTTGCAATAAATGTTTACAACATGTTAAACATGTCAATTGGACCCCATTTCTTGACCGAAATTTGATTATAGCACAGTAAAATCGCCTGCTTTATGGATTTGGTCCAATTTACATTTTGAATTTGGAAAACTTTCTTCGCAAAGTTGTAGAGAATTGAATTTCCTATAAAAAATTGCGAGTTTCAATTTTCCTACGACAAAAGGGCTATTTATTATGAATTATTGAAGTTCGAAGTCTCAAAATAATTAATTTGTGAAGTTTTAAATATTTTAATAAGAAAACGTTTTTTTTTTTGAGTTAGGCAAGGTGAGTCACTCTTGGTGGTGATGGTTTGAATCAGATTTTGGGTGCGTAGGAATTTAATAAATATATATTAATATTTTATTAAATTTTACGCTTTGGTGTTCTAAGCGTTTTCCTATAAATAGGGTCTTGGGTTAGAATTGAAAATCACACCAAAAATTGAAGTTTTCTCTCTCTATATTATCGAGCGTATTCTTGTGAATATATTGAGTATACTTTGAGTATTGCTATACGGTGCAAGTTCAAGTTATAGCTTATGTAAGACCCCAACTTATTATTAATGAAATTTAATTTTCTCTATTTATTATTTTGAAATAGTAAGGGTTGATGTGATTAATGTGGATAGTTAGGGGTAAAATACGCAAATATTTCAAAATAAGCAAGTGGTTATAAAATATTCATTGTTGTCGGAAATATTCGTTTGGTCGTGGAATATTAAATGACCGTCGGGGAATATTCGTATGCAGAAGGCGCAAACCATGTGTGGGCCCATAACTGCGAAAGCGATTGGATGAAGAAAACGCATAAATATAAGTTGGTTAAAAATAACTGGCGTAGTTATTACTGAATTATCTTTGTTAAAATACTCGGTGGTTAAAACACAAGAAGCACCGCGGTATTGCACTAATTATTGATTCTTACGTGAAGGCACTACTCAATAATGGTTACGATAATTACTCGCTCAATATTTTATTGATTTAATAATTGATCGTTGATATTTTATATCATTGTTGTTTCAATAATTGTCATTACACAATTTTTCACTATCGAGCAATAATTCATATTATCTCGAATAATATTATTAGATAACATTATTGGCAATGTCTAGAAAGTTACATACAAGGAGAGGTTTGGTCACCTAATTGCTTGCAAAGAAGAGGAGAAATTCTTATTGGAAAGCCCCCTCTTTCCTGAACCGCACGGTTTTGTCAATATTGTGATTTTGTAATATTATTTGTGAATAATTAATTATTGATTCATATGATAAGGAAAATATTGATTTTATGTGATATAGATGGAGAAAATTTTAATGTGACAATTGTTGAAAATTAAAATTTTATCTTTTTCCGATAAAATAATTTATTTAAATATATTATTATATTATAATAATATAATAATGGTGATATTTTTACAACGAATGTGGGATATATGAGTATCTGAGGAGGAAGAGTATTTTTGTTGCAATAAATATTTAAAACATGTTAAACATGTCTGCGGACCCCATTTATTGATTTGAAATTTGATTATAGCACGTAAAATCGCCTGCTTTGTGAATTTCTGGGCCATTTTCGCTTTGGAATTGAAAAAACTTTCTTACGCAAAGTTGTAGAGAATTGAATTTCCTATAAAAACTTGCGAGATTTGAATTTTCTGATAAAAGGGCTATTTATTATGAATTATTGAAGTTCAAGTTCAAATAATTAATTTTTGGGAGTTTTAGTTAATTATTTTGAGAAAAACGTTTTTTTTGCAACTAAGTTGGCCTCACATGTGATTCAAATGGGCTGAGATCAGTTGTCTAAGGTGGGCTAAAGAAAATGTGAAAATATATTAATATTATATTCAATTTTCTTTTTGGTGTTCTAAGCATTTTCCTATAAATAGGGTGCTTAGGTTAGAATTGAAAAACACACCGTAAAACCCAAGTTTCTCTCTATTCTCTCTCGATATATTGAGCATATTCTTGTGAGTATACTTTGAGTATTGTTAGATTCGGTGCAAGTTCCTTCAAAGACTATACCCTTATTCCAATTTAGAAGTACTAATCTTTCGAGGTAAGGGATGTTATTTTCTTCTCAAATGATATTATTTCTTCAATATCATTATCTTTGAAATATTGGTTGAAACTTTTTATCAAATTTGGAACTTTTCCATGCTCGGGGTTACTTATTCATGAAGTTACTATTCATGAGTTACTATTCACGAGTTACTATTCATGAGTTACTTATTCACGAGTTACTATTCACGAGTACTATTCATGAAGCGTGAAGATGTTTTTTGGGAAATTTCTATCTTTTGGTGTTCTGAGTTACTATTCACGATACCTTTATTCACGATATCTGTGACTATTCATCGAAAAATAAAATTTCTTCTTTTTGTCCAAAATATCTATTCGGATACTAGCTTTGATTGTATCCATGTTTTGATCATTCTTAAATTTTACACCACTGTGATTATTTTTGAGGTATTTTTGAACATGGATAAAACAAAGTACTTAATCCTTAATCCTTAATCCTTGTCATTTTGTTTCACCGGATTCGTTTCTTTAAAAATATTTTTCATCATCCTTAGTCTTAAATGATGATATTATTGAATATCTTTGGCCCGTAGTGCAAAAGATGAATGATTTCAAGAATATCTTTGGTCGTAGTGCAAAATGAACAGTGTTTAGATGAACACGACCAATGATGAATATCTTTGGCCCAGTAGTGCAAAGATGAATATTTGATTCCGTATGTATATTGATTGATGTTACAGGGGATAAAAGATAGACGATGAACTTTTAAATTCATACATAGAAGATAGTAGTTTGCATTCTCTACTTAACTCTTCTAATGAATTATAATTTCAATGCGAATATTGATTTAAAATTTGTTGTCTATCAGTATTCTATTAGATTTTTCCCTGTTGAAGACTAACGGTAATTTGTTGTATATTATCTTAGTCATAATATTCATTCTTGGGCTAGTTGAGCTCACCCTTTTCCTTTTTGTTCCATTTTTCTTCTCGTGAGGCGAGAATATAATGAGTAGTACGTAGCCTGATATGGAATGAAGGTTTTAGAAAGAATTGTTTAGTAGTCCTCACCATTTTTGTAAAATAATGTATCAATAAATGTGATGAGGATTTATTTGAGTATAGATATTGTCTAGAAGATAATATTTGTATTCAAACTCACGCTTTTATCGTTGTAATAATAAAGTTGTAGTTGTTTACGCATTCATGTATTGACAACTCGTAATGGTGATGTATACCTATTTTGGGGGTGTCACAATTGGTATCGAGCTTAGGGATATGATCTCTGGCGGAGATCTAGAATAGAACTAGGAGGAGAGAGACAAGTAAATCCTTCGCTAAGTGTGTCCTACCTAAGCTTATTTGTTAATTGGTCAAGATATAAGGATATTATGTGATATATTGATTTCCTTAATTAACCCTTGTTTTATGACAAAGATTTTGAGAATGTCGAATGAGAATATTAACAAAGGGAGTAAATGAGACCGTGGAGATGCCTGCTTTCAATAACGAGGAGAACGTGCAACAGTCGGGCAATGTTCCTCCCATGTGAACAACAAAGACCTTTGAGCGAGATAATGAATGAGGGATGTTTAGAAGCTTTTTGCGATTCATGCAAAATCGCATTTGGAGACTCGTGTTCAAAATACGAGGAGGAAATGATAGCAATTCACGGGTTATCACAAATGCAAGCGCTTCAAAGAGTTGGGACCACCGAATTTAAGGGAAAGCGGATCCGATCATGCGGAAACATGGGTCAAGCAAATTACCAAGATATTCGATGTCTTGGGATGCACGGAGGAACAAAGGTTCCATTCGCCACCTTTATGTTCCAAGGCGAAGCGACCACTTCGGTGGGAGTCTATGGCGTACCCCATCCAAATTCACGGCAAAGATGTCTTGGGAGACGTTTGAGAACTATTTAATGACAAATACTTCCCCGAAAGTGTTCGCTATATGAAGGAAGTGAAGTTTATTAGACCGAGCGAACAACACGACGGTGTCTCAATGACGAGGCAAAGTTTGCGAGTTATCCGTGTTTGCACCTCATTTGGTGGAGAATGAGGAACGTATGACACGGATGTTTCTTAGAGGTTTGAAACCCAAGATACGTCGAAGATCTCATTTCTCATAAATTTTCTCTATTCGATGTTGTAAATGTGGCTCAATTATTAGAAGCGAGATAACGAAGAGTACGGCCAACCGAGGACCACAACCAGATCGTACGAGAGATAGCGATCAACAATGAATAAATGATAACCAAACGGAGAAAGAAAGCAGACGGACAAAAATGGTAACCACTCTCGTGGTAATCATGGCCATGAAAATAGAAGAAGCGAGTCGGGGAGGAGATTTTAAAAGTGGAGATTTAACAACGACCATACGTGAAGACGATGCAAAGGCGTGAAAGAATCGGGTTCAAAGGGAGGAGAACGACCACCCATATGTTACAAATGCGTAAAGAGGGACATATCGATCCAAACCGCCCACAACAGCTTCAAGGTATGCTATAATTGTGGAAAGGAAGGACATATCGCCGAGATTATACGGTAGCGAAACCTAGTTCAATGGGGACTGGTGACTCAAAAGATCGTCCCAAAAAAAGTCAAAGTCAACGATTCCGGGAAGAGCGTTTGTTGTGACTGGTCAAAATGCGAGGAACCCAAACGAGGTGATCACGGGTAAGCTATTTATAAATTCTTGCGAAGTTTATACCTTACTTGATACCGGTGCTACCCATTCATTTATCTCTCCTGCTTGTGCTCAACGTTTAAACTTGACTTCGGAGAAATTAGACTTTGACCTATCTCGTGGAAACTCCGTTAGAGAAACTTTCATCACATCCATCGCTTATAAATCTTGTTTGATTCAAGTTGGCACCATTACCTTACCTGTTGACCTTATCTCTTTAAAGATACTTGCTTTTGATGTGATTTTAGGGATTGATTGGTTAACTACTCATCATGCCAAAATTGATTATTTTCGTAAGGTTGTTAGTTTTCATATTCCTAACCAACCCATTTTATGCGAATTCAAGCAACTAAACCATTAAAATCAATCACCGTCATATCTAATCATAAAGCTATTCGCTTATTAAAAAACGGATGTCAAGCTTTCTTAGCCCATGTTATGGATTTGAATAAAGACACGCCAAATTTGAATAATATTCCCGTTGTTATTGACTTTCCGGCGTATTTCCAGGAAGAACTTCCTGGCCTACCCCGAACGTGAAGTTGAATTCTTTATTGATCTTGAACCCGCACAAAGCCCATTTCTAAAACCCCATATCGAATGGCTCCTATTGAACTTCAGGAGTTAAAGGTCCAACTACGAGAATTGTTGGACATCGGTTTCATCTGCCCCTAGTACATCTCCTCGGGGTGCTCCTGCTTTATTCGTAAAGAAGAAAGACGGGGAGTATCGACTTTAAGTATTGACTATCGGAATTGAACCATGTCACCATCAAGAATAGGTATCCTCTACCTCGTATTGATGACTTGTTTGACCAATTGCAAGGGGCACAATTCTTTTCAAAATCGATCTTCGCTTCCGGATATCATCAAATTTGAAGATTAGAATCGAGGATATTCCAAAGACCGCTTTAAAACTCCAGACGGGCATTATGAATTCTTAGTCATGTCTTTCTGGATGACTAATGCTCCTATGGCTTTCATGGATATGATGAACCGAGTATTCAAGGAATATTTGGATCGCTTTGTTGTTGTCTTTATTGATGACATCCTTATATATTCCAAAAGTCGTGAAGATCATGAGCACCATTTTGAAGTCGGTACTCCAAAGGCTTCGTGAAAACAAACTATATGCCAAATTGAAGAAATGCGAGTTCGGCTTGAGGAAGTAGCATTCCTTGGGCACGTGGTGTCGAAACATGGAGTATCTGCTGATCCGCCAAGATTGAAGCAATACAAAGTTGGGAGCAACCAAGTCGGTGATCAAGTACGTAGTTTTTGGGCTTATTTGGTTATTATCGAGATTCGTGGAAGGGTTTTCTCGAATCGCTACTCCATTAACCCAAATTAACTCGAAAGGATACAAAATTCGTTTGGAGCGAAGAATGCGAGAAGAGTTTCCAAGAGCTTAAGAGGGACTAATTTCGACTGTTCTAACAATACCATCCGGTTCTTGATGGATTTGTTATCTACAAATATGATGCTTCGCAAAGGGTTAGGATGTGTTCTCATGCAACGTGGGAAAGTCATAGCCTATGCCTCGCGACAACTTAAAGAGTATGAGAGGAATTATCCTACTACATGATCTAGAGTTAAAGACATCGTTTTCACGCTTAAAGATATGGAGGCACTATCTATATGGGGAGAAAGTGGAGATATATTCGCACCATAAAAGCCTTTAAATATTTCTTCACTCAAAAAGAACTCAACATGCTGGCAAATGACGTTGGCTCGAGCTATTGAAAGACTATGACCACACTATTCAATACCATCCCGAAAAGCGAACGTGGTAATGTACGCGTTGAGTAGAAGATCATATCTTTGAGGAAGTGCGATGATGTCAAGTATACGATAGAGCCAACTTTAATAGAAAAAGTTAAGGTTGCTCAAGCCACCGGCCCGGAGGCGATGCGCGTATGAAGAAGAAAGTACAAGAAGGAGCTATTCCTAAGCGAGAATTGATGAAGAAGGAATACTTGAGTCCACTCTAGACATTGTGTTCCTAACGACTGATTTGAAGTACAAGATTATGATGGAGGCACACAATACACCATTTGCAATCCATCCTCGAAGTACTAAAATGTATCGTGATCTTCGACATACATTTTGGTGGAACAATATGAAGAGAGATTGCAAAGTTTATCTCGATGTGTTTAACTTGCAGCGCGTAAAAGGCGAGAGCATCTAGTACCTAAGGGTCCGTCCGTTGCACCACTTGAGATTCCGAAATGGAAGTGGGAACACATTACCATGGATTTCGTTCTTAGTCTTCTTATGGTTTCTCAAGGCATCAATGCTATTTGGGTTATTGTTGATAGATTAACCAAGTCCGCTCATTTCTTGCCGATCACGGAGACTTATTCCCTTGAACGCCTTACTAGTATGTACGTGAATGAGATTGTGAGGTTGCATGGCATGCCAAGATCCATAGTTTCGGATCGTGACCCAAGATTCACTTCAAGATTTTGGGTTAGCTTGCAAAAAGCTATGGGCACGGATTTGCGATTTAGTTCGGCATATCATCCTCAAACCTGATTTTGACAATCGAGAGAGACTATTCAAACTCTTGAAGATCTATTAAGACTCGTGTCCTGAGACTTCAAGGGCGGTTGGGATAAGTATTTACCATTGGTGGAATTCTCCTACAACAACAGCTATCGAAGCAAGTATAGGTGTGGCTCCATTCAAGCATTATATGGACGAAAATGTCGTTCTCAATATGTTGGGATGAGGTGGGTGAAGCAACATTGTTGGGACCCGAAGTTAAGACGTATGACTACCGAAAAGATTCAAATGATTCGACAACGTATACAAACGGCACAAGATCGACAAAAGAGTTATGCGGATCTTCATCGAAAGGACATGGAATTTAGTGTAGGGGATCATGTATTGTTGCGAGTTGCTCCATGGAAGGGAGTTACAAGATTTGGGAAGAGAGGAAAGCTCAATCCACGATTTATTGTTCCATTTCAAATTCTTGACCGAGTAGGAAATGTAGCCTATAGACTTGCATTACCTCCAAGTATGTCTCGTGTTCATAATGTGTTTCACATATCTGCATTTCGTAAATATGTGAAAGACCCAAACCACGTTATAAATTAGAACCCATTTTAAATAGCCAAGACTTAACGTATGAGGAGGTACTGTCGAGGTCTTGGATAGGAAGGAGCATGTCCTACTACAAGAAAGGTCATACCACAAGTTAAAGTTTTGTGGAGGAATCATGCTATAGAGGAAATGACCGAAATTGGAAACGGAAATGAAAGCGAGGTATCCTCACCTTTTCAAACACCGTGTAAGTCGTCAATTTCGAGGACGAAATTTCATAAGGAGGGAGGTTGTAAGACCCCAATTTATTATTAATGAAATTTAATTTTCTATTTATTATTTTGAAATAGTAAGGGTTGATGTGATTAATGTGGATAGTTAGGGGTAAAATACGCAAATATTTCAAAATAAGCAAGTGGTTATAAAATATTCATTGTTGTTTGGGGAATATTCGTTTGGTCGTGGAATATTCGTGATCGTCGGGAATATTCGTAAGATACTACGCGCAATGACCATGTGTGGCCATACCCATAACGAAAGCGATTGGATGAAGAAAATGACAAATATAAGTTGGTTAAAAATAATGGCGTAGTTATTACGTTAATCTTCGCTAAAATACTCTAAGTGGTTAAAACACAAAGCACACCAGTGCGCACCAATTATTGATTCTTACGTAAGAAGACACTACTCAATAATGGTTACGATAATTCTTTATTCAAATTTTATTGATTTAATAATTGATGCGTTGATATTTTATATTCTTCATTGTTTCAATAATTGTCATTACACGTTTTTCACTATCGAAGCTAATAATTCATATTATCCGAATAATATTATTAGATAACATTATTGGCAATGTCTAGAAAGTTCTGCTCTAAGGAGAGGTTTGGTCACCTAATTGCTTGCCAAGAAGGAGAAATTCTTATTGAAAGCCCCTCTTTCCTCGAACCGCCTGGTTATCGATATTGTGATTTTGTAATATTATTTGTGAATAATTAATTATTGATTCATATGATAAGGAAAATATTGATTTTATGTGGATATAGATGGAGAAAATTTTTATGTGACAATTGTTGAAAATTGAAATTTTATCTTTTTCGATAAAATATTTTATTTAAATAATTTATTATATTATAATAATATAATAATGGTGATATTTTTACAACGAATGTGGGATATATGAGTATACGAGGAGGAAGAGTATTTTTGTTGCAATAAATATTTAAAACATGTTAAACATGTCAATGGGACCCCATTTATCGACCGAAATTTGATTATAGCTACCAGTAAAATCGCCTGCGTTTGTGGATTTCGGTCAATTTCGCTTGGAATTCGGAAAACTTTCTTCCGTAAAGTTGTAGAGAATTGAATTTCCTATAAAACCTCGCGAGATTTGAATTTTCTGATAAAAGGGCTATTTATTATGAATTATTAAAGTTCAAGTTCAAATAATTAATTTTGGGAGTTTTAGTTAATTATTTTGAGAAAACGTTTTTGCAACTAAGTTGGCCTCACATGTGATTCAAATGGGCTAAGATCAGTTGTCTAAGGTGGGCTAAAGAAAATGTGAAAAATATATTAATATTATATTCAATTTTCTGCTTTGGTGTTCTAAGCATTTTCCTATAAATAGGGTGCTTAGGTTAGAATTGAAAATACACCGAAATCAAGTTTTCTCTCTATATATTATCGAAGCGTATTCTTGTGAGTATTTTGAGTATACTTTGAGTATTGTTAGATTCGCAAGTTCCTTCAAAGACTATACGGTATTCAAATGGGAAAGTACTAATCTTTCGAGGTAAGGGATGTTATTTTCTTCTCAAATGATATTATTTCTTCAATATCATTATCTTTGAAATATTGGTTGAAACTTTTATCAAATTTGGAACTTTTTTCATGTCGGGTTACTATTCACGAAGTTACTATTCATGAGTTACTATTCACGAGTTACTATTCACGAGTACTATTCATGAAGCGTGAAGATGTTTTTTTGTGGAATTTCTATCTTTTGGTGTCGGAGTTACTATTCACGTATACGGCACTATTCACGTATACGGCACTATTCACGAATACGGCACTATTCACCGAAAAATGAAAATTTTTCTTTTCGTCTAAAATATCTATTCTGGATACTAGCTTTGATTGTATCCATGTTTTGATCATTCTCAATTTTACACCACCGTGATTATTTTTGAGGTATTTTTGAACATGGATAAAACAAAGTAAGAATCCTTAATCCTTAATCCTTGTCATTTTGTTTCAATCGGATTCGCTTCTTTAAAAAATATTTTCATCATCCTCGCCTTAAATGATGATATTATTGAATATCTTTGGCACAGTAGTCAAAGATGAATGATTTCTGAAGAATATCTTTGGTAGTAGTGCAAAGATGAACAGTGTTTAGATGAACATGACCAATCGATGAATATCTTTGGCTCAGAGTGCAAAGATGAATATTTGATTCCGGATGTATATTGATTGATGTTACAGGGGATAAAAGATAGACGATGAACTTTTAAATTCATACATAGAAGATAGTAGTTTGCATTCTCTACTTAACTCTTCTAATGAATTATAATTTTCGCTTTGAATATTGATTTAAAATTTGTTGTCTATTGTATTCTATTAGATTTTTCCCTGTTGAAGACTAACGATAATTTATTGTATATTATCTTAGTCATAATATTCTTTACTGGGCTAGTTGAGCTCACCTTTTTCCTTTTTGTTCCATTTTTCTTCTCAGGAGGCGAGAATATAGTGAGTACGAGTCGGGGTATGGAATGAAGGTTTTAGAAAGGATTGTTTAGTAGTCCTCACCATTTTTGTAAAATAATGTATCAATAAATGTGATGAGGATTTATTTGAGAATAGATATTATCTGAAGATAATATTTGTATTCAAACTCACGCTTTTCTTGTTGTAATAATAAAGTTGTAGTTGTTTCACGTACCATGTATTGACAACTCGGAATAGGTGATGTATACCTATTTTGGGGTGTCACACCAAGATCCATAGTTTGGATCGTGACCCAAGATTCACTTCAAGATTTTGGGTTAGCTTGCAAAAAGCTATGGGCACGGATTTACGATTGATTTCGCATACCATCCTCAAACAGACGGACAATCGAGAGGACTATTCAAACTCTTGAAGATCTATTAAGACTCGTGTCCTAGACTTCAAGGCGCTTGGGATAAGTATTTACCATTGGTGGAATTCTCCTATAACAACAGCTTATCGTGCAAGTATAGGTGTGGCTCCATTTGAAGCATTATATGGACAAAAGTGTCGCTTCCAATATGTTGGGATGAGGTGGGTGAAGCAACATTGTTGGGACCCGAGTTAAGACGTATGACTCACCAAAAAGATCCAAATGATTCGACAACGTATACAAAGCGACAAGATCGACAAAAGAGTTATGCGGATCTTCATCGAAAGTACGTGGAATTTAGTATAGGGGATCATGTATTGTTGCGAGTTGCTCCATGGAAGGGAGTTACAAGATTTGGGAAGAGAGAAAAGCTCAATCCACGATTTATTGGTCCATTTCAAATTCTTGACCAAGAATAGGAAATGTAGCCTATAGACTCGCATTACCTCCGAGTATGTCTCGTGTTCATAATGTGTTTCATATCTATACTTAAATAAATATGTGAAAGACCAACCACGTTATAGAGTTAGAACCGGACGAGATAGCCAAGACTTAACGTCGAAGAGGTACCACCAAGATTTTAGATAGGAAGGAGCATGTCCTACGCACAAAGGTCATACCACAAGTTAAAGTTCTGTGGAGGAATCATGCTATAGAGGAAATGACCTGGGAATTGGAAATGGAAATGAAAGTAAGGTATCCTCACCTTTTCGAAACACCGGGTACGTACGTCAATTTCGAGGACGAAATTTCATAAGGATGGGAGGTTGTAAGACCCCAACTTATTATTAATGAAATTTAATTTTCTCTATATATTATTTTGAAATAGTAATGGTTGATTTAATTAATGTGGATAGTTATGGGAAAAATACGCAAATATTTCAAAATAAGCAAGTGGTTATAAAATATTCATTGTTGTCTTGGAATATTCGTTTGGTCGTGGAATATTCGTGCTCGCTTGGGAATATTCAGATACGCCAGCGATCGTATGTGTGGGCCCCATAACTAAAAGCGATTGGATGAAGAAAATGACAAATATAAGTTGTTTAAAAATAATGCGTAGTTATTACTGAATTATCTTGTTAAAATACTACTATGGTTAAAACACAAGAAGACACTAGATTGCACCAATTATTGATTCTTACGTGAGAAGGCACTACTCAATAATGGTTACGATAATTATTGCTCAAGATTTTTCATTATCGAAGCAATAATTCATATTATCCGAATAATATTATTAGATAACATTATTGGCAATGTCTAGAAAGTTACATCTAAGGAGAGGTTTGGTCACCTAATCAACTTGCCAAAGAAGGAGAAATTCTTATTGAAAGCCCCCTCTTTCCTGGAACCGCACAGTTGTCGATATTGTGATTACAGTAATATTATTCGTGAATAATTAATTATTGATTTATATGATGAGGAAAATATTGATTTTATGTGGATATAGATGGAGAAAATTTTTAATGTGACAATTGTTGAAAATTAAAATTTTATCTTTTTCGATAAAATAATTCATTTAAATATATTATTATATTTTAATAATATAATAATGGTGATATTTTTACAATGAATGTGTCATATATGAGTATATCTGAGGAGAAAGAGTATTTTGTTGCAATAAATGTTTAAAACATGTTAAACATGTTGGTGGACCCCATTTCTTGACTGAAATTTGACTATAAATTTGTAAAATCGTCTGCTTTATGAATTTTGGTCAATTTCATTTGGAATTTGGAAAAACTTTCTTCTCGCAAAGTTGTAGAGAATTGAATTTCCTATAAAAATTGTGAGTTTCAATTTTCCGACAAAAGGACTATTTATTATGAATTATTGAAGTTCAAGTCTCAAATAATTAATTTTTGAAGTTTTAAATATTTTTAATAAGAAAAACGTTTTTTTTAGTTAGGCAAGGTGAGTCACTCTTGGTGGTGATGGTTTGAATCAAATTTTGGGTGCGAGGAATTTAATAAATATATATTAATATTTTATTAAATTTTCTCTTTTGGTGTTCTAAGCATTTTCCTATAAATAGGGTGCTTGGGTTAGAATTGAAAATCACACCAGAAATTGAAGTTTTCTCTCTCTATATTATCGAGCGTATTCTTGTGAGTATATTGAGTATACTTTGAGTATTGTTATACGGTGCAAGTTCAAGTTATAAACTTCTATCCAAAGATTCCAGCTAAGTCTTTGCTTTTCCGGGAGGTAAGGATATTATTTTTTAATGATATTATTTATTCTAATATCATTATCTTGTCAAGTATTGATCTGAACTTTTTAATCAAATTTGGAACTTTTAGTGTATCGGTTTACTATTCACGTATACTCTGCACTATTCACGTATACTGTACTATTCACGTAATACTGACCTTATTCAATTAAAAAATGAAATTTCTTCTTTTCGTCCAAAATATCTATTCGGATACTAGCTTTGATTGTATCCATGTTTTGATCATTCTTGGATTTTACACCACTATGATTATTTTTGAGGTATTGTTGGACATGGATAAAACAAAGTACTAATCCTTAATCCTTAATCCTTGTCATTTTGTTTCACTTTGGATTCGTTTCTTTAAAATATTTTTCATCATCCTCGGTCTTAAATGATGATATTCTTCAATATCTTTGGCACAGTAGTGCAAAGATGAATGATTTTCGATGAATATCTTTGGCCCGTAGTGCAAAGATGAGCAGTGTTTAGATGAACATGACCAATCATGAATATCTTTGGCTCAGTGGTGCAAAGATGAATATTTGATTCCGAGATATATATTGATTGATGTTACGGGGATAAAAGATAAACGATGAACTTTAAATTCATACATGTAGAAGATAGTAGTTTGCATTCTCTACTTAACTCTTCTAATGAATTATTATTTTCTTTGCGAATATTGGTTTAAAATTTGTTGTCTATTGTATTCTATTAGATTTTTCCTCGTTGAAGACTAACGATAATTTGTTGTATATTATCTTAGTCATAATATTTTTCCTAGGCTAGTTGAGCTCACCTTTTTCCTTTTTGTTCCATTTTTCTTCTCGGGAGGCGAGAATATAGCGAAATGCAGCCTGGGTATGGAATGAAGGTTTTAGAAAGGATTGTTTAGTAGTCCTCACCATTTTGTAAAATAATGTATCAATAAATGTGATGAGGATTTATTTGAGTATAGATATTGTCTAGAAGATAATATTTGTATTCAAACTCACGCTTTCTTGTTGTAATAATAAAGTTGTAGTTGTTTCTGTACCATGTATTGACAACTCAGAATGGGTGATGTATACATATTTTGGGGGCGTCACAGTTGGGGATATTTTGTGATGGTTTGCACGCGCCCACAAGAGCCAGTATTAATGCAGCAGCAGGGGGAGCAATCATGTCTAAGAATTTTGATGAGGCATATCAACTGTTAGAAACGATGGCCACCAACAACTATCAGTGGCCCATGACTAGGTCGAATCCTCCGAAAACACCGAGAAAGTTTGAGGTGGATCCTATGACAGCATTAACAGCACAAGTGGCTGCGATGGCTAAAAAAATGGAAACATGGAGTCCACCATCCACACAGCAGGTAGCAATTATAACACCCCAGTCCCACATCAAAAGATAGGAGAAAATTTTTTCTGCATATAAGGAAATAAGTTACTACCAATAGTACCTTCAAAGTCATGACCTTTTGGGAGCCTGTGGTGGACTAAAATGACCCAAGAAGATACTATTGGGCCAGTAGTTTGAGGCCTTATTTTGATGGATTTGATTCGATTCGGACTCAGGATTTGACCATGGTTGTTTTAGCAATGGTTTGTGAATTATGTGCTGGAGGTCATGCTACAAAGCAATGTGCCATAAATGCGGAATCAGCTAAGTTCGTAGGGAGCTACAGTCGATCTACCCATCCGTATCCGAATCAAAACGTATATAATCCAGGTTGGAGAAATCATCCGGGATTTTCATGGAGTAACAATCAAGCTCAAGCGCCTAGAAAGCAAAACACATCCGGATTTCAAAATCAGCCTCAACAACAACCAGAGAGGAAATCAAGTTTGGAAGAAGCCTTGGAAAAATTCATTAGAGCTTCTGACAAAAGGAACGATGGGAGCTGTCGTTGATACTCCTAAATTAACCTCACTTTTACTTCACAATTTATAATAATTAGCACAGTAGAAAGTAAGGATCGATCCCACAGAGAGTAAAGTTGTTTTAGAATTATTCTACTATTTCAACATAAAATAAAGATGGGGGTTTTTGAAAATTATTTTTAAACTAAGAGAACAAGAATTAATGATGAAATTAACCAAATATGTAAAAACTTCAGTTCTGCCGTTCAGTTTCACCAAGTACAATAATCAATTAATCAAGTTATTAATATTTTTCCTTCAATGAAATTATTAGCCCTAGATAACAATAAGCTCTGCTATCCGAAATTCTCCGTAGATTATCACTGTATGAAACAAGCTCTCCACCAAATTCTAACTAGCATACAACCTAGAACAAGCCCTCTAGATTTAATATGATAGAAGCATTAAGAAATAGAGAATTAGGCTAATCCAAGCAACAAACACACAAGCTCGATTTGTTTAACTTGTTTTCTGATAATCTTAGCAATAAACAAAAGTTTGTCCACAATTATTATTACCAAGTTGCTACTTCTGATGAAAACAAATATCAATTACACGTAATACCAATCTTAATCTAGCATATGATAACGATCAAACTAATTCAATTGGCCATATCAAATTAATTAGATCAATTAGCATACAATCAATGAAAACAGATTAGCAGAAGAAATTTCACACAAGAAGGAATAAATAATAATACTCAATTAATTAATTACTTGTAACAAGGATTCACCTCCCTTCATAACTGAATAAAAAGAACTAGCCTGACATGCTCTTGAGTTTGCACTCCAATAGATGATAGTTGATAATTGAATGAATAAAACCATGACTCTCATCCTCTATTTATAGTGCTAGACAAAGTCCTAAATCATATAGGAAGTAGATATCTAAATCCTAAAAGGAATTATCAATCATAACTAGTTTCCATAAAGAAATAGAATCCAATTTGGAAATAAATCTTAGCATAAAGGAAATCCTAAAGCTAATAGAAATATCAATCCAATTCCTTGTAGAAGTCTGCAAAAATCTACATTTAGAAACTTTCCAAAAATCCAAGATTTCCCAATTTTCCCGTTCAAATTCGCTGGGGCGAATTTCCATTTCTTGCTGCGACGTCCTTTGGTAAAATGAGCATAACTTTTGATCTGGGAGAAGTTACGGGGCCTGCTACCTATCAAAACGAAGATATCGACGATATCTACAACTTTCATTCTTTGAGAATTGACAGATTCTGGCTTCATAAAGGTCAAAAGCAGGCTCGAAGTGACTGATGTGTAAATTACAACTTCCAAACTTTGAGGTTCAACATCTGTCTGGTAAAAAGATCATAACTTCTTCATACGAACTCTGATTGAGATGATTCAAGATGTTCCGGAAAGCTAAGGAAGAGCTCTATAATAAAATTCAAGTCCCAAGCCAAGAACATGCATCCAACGAAATGATAAAAAACCCTGCAATTTTTCCCTTTTTCCTCATTTCAGCTCCAATTCTTCCTGAAATCATTAAACACCTTAATAAGCTCATATACACATGAAACATTCAATAAAACTAAATATAATGGAATCAAAATAAATGAATAATATGCACTCATCAAATTCCCCCACACTTAGCCTTTTACACGTCCTCGTGTAAACCAAAAGTTCAATTTCCAAAAAAATTCTATTCAACCATCATTTCAAAAGATTTCAAGGTACAGATCATGATTATCAACACTAAATTTGCAAAATTTAATCAACGCCTTATCAATCAACTCACAATTACCAACCTTACCATTTCACCAATGAATTTCATTAAATCAAACTATAACCACATAAGTAACTTTCCCAAAATCATCATACTTACTTAACTTAGTTACCATGGAGCAAAAACCGTGCACACTGACTCACAACCAAGAACAATTTTTTCTTGCTTTTTAAGTTTTTTCATAGAACCTTCTTTTTAGCACAGATGAATGTATTTTCATGCTTCTTTTTTTTTCAAATATTTTTTTTTCTTTTCTTGACATGTGCAATGTCTCCTTTTCTTAGGCTTTTCAGAGTTACCCATTAGCGAACTTTCCACCAACGACTCCCAAACCGGATGATCTTAGGGCGCTGGGTGTGTAGAGACACCCCTAAGGCTTACTTATTCAAGTAACAAAGGCCACAAAAGTTGACTAGTCAAGTCGCTTTTATCAATCACACTTTTCAAATGAAATATCGATGCTTCCAGGGCTTGGATACCCAGTTATTTCGCATGATGGACATTGAAGCAAATTTTCATTTTCATTTTTCCTTTTTTTTTCTTTTTTTTTCATTTATCATTATTTCACATGGTTCTGCAACAACAACATAAGCAAGTTAAACAGTTTTCTAAGTCATGAAATCAATTGCATGTAGACAACTCCACAAATAAACAGCCAAATAAACATGTTTCTCATATTCAAGTACTCATGTATCACAATTTTAATTTAAATCAATTACTATGGATCATGGCTTAATTGTCATCATTCATTAACAAATTAAGCATCAAACAGATTTTGAATTTTAGCATCAATTTTCAATCTTTGACTTTAACCTTCGAACACATAGGCAAATAGAACCATGGAACCCAAGCTTTCAGAATATTTTTTTTCAATTTTTTCAACTTCCCATCAAAATTGGATTATTATTCCTACATAAAATAAAACCTAAATCTCCCCCCACACTCAAACCTTACATTGTCCCTAATGTAAGAAAATCATCTGAAAGAAGAAAATACTACTAGCTAACATGCAATAAAAAAAACTAAAAAGTGAAGGGATAGAAAATTCAAATCTGAGATCTTGGGTTGCCTCCCAAGCAGCTGCCCTTGTTTAACGTCTTTGGCTAGACGTCATGTCTCTTTTCTCAACCAGCATCAATAAATTCTATAACCTTCATCATCGGTAGATTCAACCTTCTTTGTGCCTTCCTCGTGGGCTTAGTTTCGTCATCCAACAAAATTCGATACTTTTCTGAATATTTTGGTAACGAGTGTAAGGCAGCCACAGTTTCCTTCAATTTCTGATGCCATTCTATCTCGTTTTCAATGTCCATGTCCAAACTGTTGGTGATAGCAACCTCCAAGTTATCCTTATGCAGATGTTCAAAAGTTTCCTGCACTAAGGAGTCAATCACATCAATCTCAAAAACATGATTCACATCACTAGGATATCTCATGGCATCATAGATGTTAAACTGAATCTTCTCGCCATCAAATTCCATAGTCAAGGTCCCATTATGCACATCGATCATGGTTCTTGCCGTTTTCAGGAATGGTCTTCCTAACAAGATGTGGGAAGGGTTTGGTGATGTATCATCTTCCATATCCACAATGTAAAAATTTGTAGGAAATATTAGTTCATTCACCTGCACTAAGACATCTTCAATTACCCCTCGGGGGTAAGTGTTAGTACGATCAGCCAATTAAATAATCACACCAGTATTTTTCAAAGGACCTAGATTTAAGGAAGCATAAACAGATAAAGGCATAACATTAATTGAAGCTCCTAAATCTAGCATGGCCTTTTCAAATATGGTGTTTCCTATTTTGCACGGGATTGTAAACATTCCTGAATCATTACATTTAGGAGGCATTTTCCTTTGAAGAACAGCAGATACATTTTCCCCGACAGTGACTTTTTCATTATTTTGCAATTTTCTTTTATTAGTGCATAATTCTTTCAAAAACTTTGCATACCGTGGCACTTGTTTAATTGCATCAAGGAGAGGGATGTTCACTTCTACTTTCCTAAAAGTTTCCAGAATTTCTTTTTCTTGTTCATCTTTCTTTGTAGTTTTAGAATTTCTGGGGGGGAAAGGGTAGAGGAATGTTTTTAAGCTAACAAGGAGAGTGAGATTTTACCTTGGATTTTTCGGTTTCCTCCTTAGCTGCTTCCTTTTCAAACTCAACGGTGGTAGATGGTGTATCCATTTGTTTTCCACTCCAGTTAAGTTATAACCGGCATTCTCCTTGGATTCACTACTGTTTAAGATGGTAATTTTTCTGAGCCTCTGGATTCCAATATCCGCACAGTTGTAGCCAGCTGTCCTACTTGGTTCCTCAAATCTTAAACCGAAGTTTTTGTCTCATGTTGAAACTGTTGTGTCTGATTCATGAACTGTTGTGTTTGTCCCATGAATTTTTGTGTCTGTCCCATGAATGCTTTGAACATATCCTCCAATGATGTTCTAGTAGGTGCGGGGACTGCTTGCTTCGGTTGATATTGAGGTTGGGCTGGTTGGAAGCCCTGCTGCCTAGGTGGAAATGTAGATGGTGCCACTTGCTTGCTCCCATAATTCAGATTTGGATGATCCGTCCATCCTGGGTTATACGTGTTTGAGTATGGATCATACTTTCTCTGAGGTTGTGATTGATAATTTACCATTGCATTAGCTTGTTGCACAGCCTCATCATCTTGTAATGTTGAGCATTCATCTGTATTGTGATTTGGTTGTAGACATATTCCACAAACCTTTGTAATTGGCCGTTGACCTGTAGCTAATTGTCTAACCATAGCAGTTAATTCAGAAATTTGTTGACCATAATCACACGTGTTTACCTCGCTTACCCTTACTGGTGCATGATTTGTTCTAGTTCCATATTGTTGCGAGTTTGCTGCCATGTTTGAAATTAAATTCCTTGCAGCTTCTAGGGTCTTGTCAACTAGTGCTCCTCCGCTAGCTGCATCGATCATGCTTCTATCCATCGGTACCAACCCTTCGTAGAAATACTGGATCAGGTGTTGTTCATCAATTTGATGCGGTGGACAGCTGGAACAAAGCTTTTTGAATCTTTCCCAATACTCGTATAGTGTCTCCCCACTGAATTGTCTAATCCCACAGATCTCCTTCCTTATGATGGCTACTCTTGAGGCTGGGAAGTATCTCTCCAAGAACAACTACTTCATGTCATTCCATGACTGTATTGAACCTAAGGGTAGGTAATACAACCAATCCTTTGCCAAATCTGCTAGGGAGAATGGGAATGCTCTTAACTTGATTTGCTCTTCGGTGATTCCGTGTGGTTTCATAGTGGAGCACACCACATGAAATTCTTTCAGATATTTGTAGGGGTCCTCACCTGTAAGACCACAAAAAGTAGGCAGTAAATGGATTAGTCCCGATTTAAGTTCAAATGCAACATCTAAATTAGGATATTCAATGCATAGAGGTTGTTGATTTAAATTAGGAGTTACTTGACTCCACGAGAGTTCTATTGTTGTTTTGAACCGCCATCTTTTCTTCTTTATCGGATTCGGTGGATGATTCGTTGGATAATAATTCCAAAGCTAAGTTGAGGGCTGGTGATGATGCAGAAACCTCGCCTATATCTGCAGAAGACTGTTGAACTTTAAAATTTACCTTTCTTAGCCTCCTTGCAGTTTTCTCAATCTCTGGATCTAAATCTAATATAGTAGCCTGAGAAGATTGAGTTATAAAACAAGAACAAAAAAAAATAATAGAATAAAAACAAAACGCCAAATTACTCCCCGGCAACGGCGCCAAAATTTGGGAACTGTCGTTGATACTCCTAAATTAACCTCACTTTTACTTCACAATTTATAATAATTAGTACAGTAGAAAGTAAGGATCGATCCCACAGAGAGTAAAGTTATTTTGGAATTATTATACTATTTCAACAGAAAATAAAGATGGGGGTTTTTGAAAATTATTTTTAAACTAAGAGAATAAGAATTAATGATGAAATTAATCAAATATGTAAAAACTTGATTACATAGCTCGGTTTCACCAAGTACAATAATCAATTAATCAAGTTATTAATATTTTTCCTTGATGAAATTATTAGCCCTAGATAACAATAAGCTCTGCTATCCGAAATTCTCCGTAGATTATCACTGTATGAAACAAGCTCTCCACCAAATTCTAACTAACATACAACCTAGAACAAGCTCTCTAGATTTAATATGATAGAAGCATTAAGAAATGGAGAATTAGGCTAATCCAAGCAACAAACACAAAAGCTCGATTTGTTTAACTTATTTTCTGATAATCTTAGCAATAAACAAAAGCTTGTCCATAATTATTATTACCAAGTTGCTACTTCTGATGAAGACAGATATCAATTACACGTAATACCAATCTTAATCTAGCATATGATAACGATCAAACTAATTCAATTGGTCATATCAAATTAATTAGATCAATTAGCATGCAATCAATGAAAACAGATTATCAGAAGAAATTTCACACAAGAAGGAATAAATAATAATACTCAATTAATTAATTACTTGTAACAAGGATTCACCTCCCTTTAGAACTGAATAAAAAGAACTAGCCTGACATGCTCTTGAGTCTGCACTCCAATAGATGATAGTTGATAATTGAATGAATAAAACCCTGACTCTCATCCTCTATTTATAGTGCTAGACAAAGTCCTAAATCATATAGGAAGTAGAAATCCAAATCCTAAAAGGAATTATCAATCATAACTAGTTTTCATAAAGAAATAGAATCCAATTTGGAAATAAATCTTAGTCTAAAGAAAATCCTAAACCTAATAGAAATATCAATCCAATTCCTTGTAGAAGTCTGCAAAAATCTGCATTTAGAAACTTTCCAAAAATCCAAAATTTCCCAATTTTTCCGCTCAAATTTGCTGGGGCGAATTTCCATTTCCTGCTGCGACGTCCTTTGGTAAAACGAGCATAACTTTTGATTTGGGAGGAGTTACGGAGCCTGCTACCTATCAAAACGAAGATATCGACGATATCTACAACTTTCATTCTTTGAGAATTGACAGATTCTGGCTGTATAAAGGTCGAAATCAGGCTCCAAGTGACTGATGTGTAAATTACAACTTCCAAACTTTGAGGTTCAACATCTGTCTGGTAAAAAGATCATAACTTCTTCATACGAACTCCGATTGAGATGATTCAAGATGTTCCGGAAAGCTAAGGAAGAGATCTATAATAAAATCCAAGTCCCAAGCCAAGACCATGCATCCAACGAAATGCTAAAAAACCCTGCAATTTTTCCCTTTTTCCTCATTTCAGCTCTAATTCTTCCTGAAATCATTAAATACCTTAATAAGCTCATATACACACGAAACATGCAATAAAACTAAATATAATGGAATCAAAATAAATGAATAATATGCACACATCAAACGAGGAACAAGACAAAAAGATGAATCAAGTAGAGCAGAATATGCAAAGCCAAGGTGCGTCGATAAAGAATTTGGAAAATCAAGTGGGGCAAATAGCACATGCACTAAATAACCGACCACTTGGAACACTCCCGAGCGATACAGAGAAAAACCCGGGCAGAGATGAGCATTGTAAGGCTGTAACTCTACGAAGTGGAAAGGATTTGGAAGAGATAGTCAAGGATAGGTAAACAAGAGATAACACATCAAGTGAAATAAAGGAAGTTGTAGACACTGGAAAACGTACAGATGAAACCGTTGCGCAGAAAGAACCAGAACCAACCATCACAATGCCGCCCATACCATATCCGCAGAGGTTTCAGAAATCCAAGTTAGATAAATAGTTTTCAAGATTCTTGGATATTTTCAAAAAACTGCATATCAACATCCCTTCTAGAAACCTTGGAACAAATCTTGAAGTTCGCCAAGTTTATGAAGGAGGTTTTGTTGAGGAAAAGGAAATTGGGTGAGTTTGAGACAGTGGCATTAACCGAAAAGTGCAGTGCAATTATATAGAATAAGTTGCCTCCGAAACTCAAGGATCTAGGTAGCTTTAATATTCCATGTGAAATTGGAAATCAGTTTTTGGGACGAGCTTTGTGTGATTTGGGGGCCAATATAAATTTAATGCCATTATCCGTCTACAGCCAGTTTGGACTTCAAGCTCCACGACCAACAAATATCAGTTTGCAGTTGGCGGATCGTTCAGTTACATATCCACGAGGTATTGTTGAGGATGTTTTAGTCAAAGTGGATAAATTCATCTTCCTTGCGGATTTCTTTATCTTGGATTGTGAAGTAGATAGCGAAATTCCAATTATTCTTGGACGACCATTCTTAGCAACTGGAAGAACGTTGATTGATGTGCAAAAAAGAGAACTAACAATGCGAGTTGAGGATCAGCAGGTCACCTTTAATGTATTCAAGTCAATGTCTTATCCGAAAGAAAAAAATAAGTGTATGCGGGTGGATGTAATGGATGAATTAGTTAA
Source organism: Panax quinquefolius (assembly GCA_020205615.1). Classification (NCBI taxonomy): domain Eukaryota; kingdom Viridiplantae; phylum Streptophyta; class Magnoliopsida; order Apiales; family Araliaceae; genus Panax; species Panax quinquefolius. Next base: position 139,393,367 of record CM035160.1, read on the forward strand.
TCACAAGTTCTGCGGAAATTATTCAGAGGACCCGCTTGAATCCATTTTTCTCAGGTCAGACGACTGCGGCTTTGAAGAGGACATTCAGTATGCCAAATGGTTAGATACATCATCTGTCTTTCGTAAAAGCAATCAATCATTCGACACCCTTGACAGTTCCAAAATGGAAGGTAAAAAGTTCAAACCCTCGATAGAAGAGCCACTGGTGTTGGAATTAAAGCCACTACCATCTCATCTGCAGTATGCTTATTTGGGAAAAGATGCCACCTTACCAGTGATTGTTTTGACAGAATTAACTGACACACAAAAGGAGAAACTGCTACGGGTTTTGTGAGAGTTCAAAACAGCAATTGGGTGGACTATAGCGGATATTCGAGGTATTAGCCCATCCTTCTGTATGCACAAGATTTTAATGGAAGAGGGGGCAAAACCAACTATTGAGCAACAAAGAAGGCTAAACCTCATTATGAAAGATATGGTGAAAAAGGAAATCATAAAGTGGTTGGATGCCGACATTATTTACCCAATCTCGGAAAGTTCATGGGTGAGTCATGTACAGTGCATACCAAAGAAAAGGGGTATGACAGTGGTGAAGAATGCAGCTAACGAGCTCATTTCTACTAGAACAGTTATAGGATGGAGAGTATGTATGGACTACCGCAAGCTGAATAAAGCCACACGCAAGGATCACTTCCCCTTGCCGTTCATTGATCAGATGTTGGATAGGCTAGCAGGACATCAGTTATATTGTCTCTTGTATGGATATTCTGGATACAATCAAATTGCCATAGCCCCGGAGGATCAAGAGAAAACTACATTCACATGCCCATACGGTACATTTGCATTCTGGCGTATGTCTTTTGGTTTATATAATGCACCGGCAACCTTTCAACGGTACATGATGGCGATCTTCTCCGATATGGTCAAACAAAATTTGGAGGTATTTATGGATGACTTTTCTGTGTTTGGTGATAGTTTTGACTTATGTTTGAAAAATCTGATTTTAGTGTTGAAGCGATGCGTGGAGACTAACCTGGTCCTTAACTGGGAAAAATGTCACTTTATGGTGAAAGAAGGCATTATTTTGGGGCATAAAGTTTCTGCAGCAGGGTTAGAGGTGGACAGAGCTAAGATTGAGACGATTGAAAAACTACCACTTCTATCATCGGTAAATGGAATTCGGAGTTTCTTGGGACATGCGGGTTTCTACAGACGCTTCATTAAAGACTTTTCAAAAACCTCAAAGCCCTTATGTTCCTATTGGAGAAAGATGTGCCTTTCAAGATGGATCAGTCATGTATCGCGGCATTTGAGGTATTAAAGAAGAAGTTGGTCTCTGCTCCAATTATTATGGCACCCGATTGGTCTTTACCGTTCGAATTGATGTGCGACGTCAGTGACTACGTAGTGGGAGCAGTGTTGGGACAACGTCACGACAAGATTTTTCACACTATCTACTACTCTAGCAAGACGTTGACAGACGCCCAGTTGAACTACACAACCACTGAAAAAGAGTTACTTGCAGTTGTGTTTGCCTTCGACAAATTCAGAGCATATCTTATTGGCACCAAGGTAATCGTTTACACTTATCATTCTGCCATTAAATACCTGATTGAAAAGAAGGATGTCAAACCGCGATTAATGCGGTGGGTATTGTTGTTACAAGAATTTGATTTGGAGATCCGGGATAGAAAAGGTACCGAAAATCAGGTGGCGGATCATCTGTCCCGGTTGGAAAATACGGAGGTGTAGAAAGAATACAACATATTGATTAATGAAAAATTTTCAGATGAACAACTTTTCCGAGTAACCACAATATTAGAATGGTATGCAGATTACGTGAATTACGTGGTTGCTAAGGTGTTACCACTGAATTTGACCTCACAATAACGAAAGAAGTTCCTCCACGATGTGAAGCAATACTATTGGGACGATCCATTTCTATTTAAGGCTTGTGCAGATCAAATGATAAGACGTTGTGTGCCTCATGAAGAAATGGACAGCATATTAGGCCATTGCCACTCATCAGATTACGGAGGTCATTATTCCGGCGATCGAATAGCAGCAAAAGTATTACAATCGGGATTTTTCTGGCCTTCTCTATTCAAGAATGCTTACCTCTATGTGCTGAAGTGTGATCGGTGCCAACGCGTAGGCAACATCTCTAAGCGCAATGAAATGTCACTCAATATAATTTTGGAGGTTGAACTATTCGACGTGTGGGGAATCAACTTTATGGGACCTTTCTCATCCTCTTACAATAATCAGTACATTCTGTTGGCGGTAGATTACATTTCCAAATGGGTAGAGGCCGCAGCTTTACCTATGAATGATGCCAACGTTGTCCTCAGATTCTTAAAGAAAAATATCTTCACACGATTTGGGACACCGAGGGCGATAATAAATGATTAGGGCACTCACTTCTGCAATACACAGTTCACAAAGTTGCTCACAAAATATGAGGTTCGTCATAAAATTGCAGCCGCGTATCATCCACAAACTAATGGTCAAGCAGAAGTTTTGAATCGAGAAGTCAAGAGAATTCTGGAAAAGGTGGTCAATCCGTCACGAAAATATTGGTCCATGCATCTTGACGATGCCCTTTGGGCATATCAAACAGCATATAAGAATCATATCGGTATGTCACCTTATCGGATGGTATGCAAAAAGGCGTGTCATCTCCCGGTTGAACTAGAACACAGTGCATACTGGGCCATTCGAAAACTTAATTTTGATTTACAAGCAGCTGGTGAGAAAAGGTTACTACAATTAAATGAGATGGACGAATTTCGGTTCAACGCTTATGAGAACGCATAACTATACAAGGAGAAAGTCAAAGCCTGGCATGATAAGAAAATTCTTGACCGGACATTTGAACCAGGCCAACAAGTCCTACTTTTCAACTCACGATTGCGTTTATTTCCTGGGAAACTAAAATCACGTTGGTCGGGACCTTTCAAGGTTGTATCTGTCGCGCCACATGGAAACATTGAAGTCGAAGAACAGAATTCAAAGCATACATTCAAGGTTAACGGTCAACGACTCAAACACTATTGGAGTGGATTCATCGAACGTTAATCTACAACCATGTACCTTTCCGACCCAGCGCTCAACTGAGCTGCACCGAAAAGTCGGGCTAACGACTATAAACCAAGCGCTACCGGTAGGCAACCCAAAGAGTTTTAGTTTATTTGGTTTACTTCATTCAATTTATTTGTTATTTGAATACGTCATTATTAGTGTTTTTAGTTGATAGTTCGTACTCAAACATAACATTCTTCATTGCTTTCTTGCTTCCAGGAAACCTGATCATTACACACGGGATAACAGGAATGATATTCAGTGCCCCGGTGCTCAATTATAGAACAAATCTGATACTCGACGCTAGGACTCTCCCGAATTCTTGCCTCCAGCGCGCCAAATGAATGTGAACATAAAGCCCGGCTCCACAGGCGCTAAGTGCTTGAAGTTGTTCTTTTCTACGGCGCCCGTGGTTACCGGGGTCATGATAGATTCGATGGTCGGCGCCCGGCCGCTGTATGATTAATATAAACCAGCGCCCGTACTTGGCAGATCGATTATAAGAGGCATCTGGTTTGAGATGCACAAACGTCTCATTACCCATAACTCCCACTTCTTTTTACATTCTAATTCTTTCACACATTTTTTTCTAAATGGCTTCAAAGCGACAACGTGGAGAAGGTTCGGGGACATCATCAGCCCAAACCAGATTTGATAGCTGCCGGTTTGTGAGTGCCACCGCCCAAAATCGCTACAATAAGATGGCAACCCGCTCTCTCATCCCCGAACAAGGTTTAAGGCCCGTTCAATCCAAAGATGGAGAAATAGCGGTGATGATTGCTGAGAGAAACTGGTTCTCCCTAACCGAACAACCTGACCCTGCAGTGATTGCAGTCGTTAAAGAATTCTACTCCAACATTTCAGAACACGATCACTATGGAGTGTTTGTGAGAGGAAAGACAGTGGAATTCGGAGAAGAGGACATCAATGGGTTTTATCAACTGAATTTGGAGGATCTTAACGATGAGTATGCCGGTCTTCTGAGTCAAGGCCCAGACTATGAGAAAATAATCTGTGAGCTTTGTTAACAAGGGCACCACATGGGCGGTCGTGAGCGTGGCGCATGACCTTCCCACATTCTCACCTCATTTTATATGGGAAGGCGTGGTATGCCTTTATATACGCCAAACTCATGCCATGCACACATGTGAGTCATGTCACCAAAGAGAGAGCGGTACTGCTTTATTCCATTATTCAAGGCTTGCAAATAGATGTCGGTCACGTCATTCAGCAGTCCATTCTCTGAGCGGCACGACGAGGGACCACAAGAGGTTTACCCCATCCGTCTCTCATTTGTGTGTTATGTGCCAAATTTGGGGTAAAATAGAAATCGAATGAGATGATTCAAACGCCTATGCCAGTTCTGGACCATAAGTTGATAAGCAGGTATAAAGTGTGGACAGGTGGGGAAAACCACCCAAGGGGATTGGATTTCATAATTCCCCAAGTTGAAGCTACACAAGCCCCACCACCTCCAGCTCCACCTACTTATGGCCCATCCTCAGCAGCTAATCGTGGTGTGGTTCCTGAAGTTTTCCAATGGGAAATAGACGGCTGGTTTTACAACATGGAGTCCCAGAATGTACGCTTGTCTGAACGTCAAGACGTGATCTACAAGTACTTGGTTGATCAGTTTGCTGCCCAGAATGCTATGAACGCCCAACTGTACCCGGGTGTTAATCTCAACCAATTCCCCGTTGCTCTTATTCTGCCTGTGTTTCTCCCTTCCGATCTAGAGATGAGCGAGGACGATGATGCTCCACCCGAGGAATAAGCTCGTCAGGGAAGTCCTCTGTTTTATTTTGTCTTATTTTTCGCATAAGGACATTGCTCTAGATTAGTTTGGGGGTAGTTAATTTTTATTTGCAGTTATAGTTTGTTATTAGTTTGTGGATTTGGATTGTTATTGTTAGTTAAATATTGCATTTAGGATTGTATGATAATTCCAACGTTTGATAACACGTATGTTTGGGGCCAATGATGAAATTAAAATTGCATGAACAAGTCTAGTAAGAATTGTTGAGCTAGTGAGATGATTTTCTTGACATAATTTAAATCTTTATCTGTTTGACACTGATATTATAAGGATAGCATGTTTTGAAAAATGACCATTTGGCTATGATAGTTTAAATGGATAGATAATAGAGTTCTAAAGGATGAATGCTAGTGAAATAAAGGATCAATTTGAATAGCTAGTGAAGACTGAATTGAGACTTAAACTCAAGTTTGGGGGAAAAATATTTGGAGTATATAAGCTATGTTAAAAAAAATAATAATAATAATAATAAACACGGTGGCATGCTTGTCTAGTTTTGTTGCCTTTGTTACTTGAGTAAGTAAGCCCGAGGGGATTGTCTCTACACCTAGCGCCCTAAGGTCTTAATGGCTTGGGAGTCATTGGTCGAAAGCTCGTTAAGGTAACACTGAAAAGCCTAAGGGAATAAGACAATGCATAGTCATGAGAAAATATATAAATAAAAAAATAAAAAACAATAATAAAGCAGGAAAAGTGCAAAAAGCCCCCGTTATAAAAAAAAGAAGCATAAATATTCCATTTTGACCCTTGAATTTTGGTAATTGTTTGATTTCAGTTGAAGCAAGTTTATTTGATGAGTTCTCAAGTTTACACTGTATAATGCCTACTAAGAAATTTATTATCTTTCATATTTTTGCCTTTCATTTGTTAGCATGGTTGTTAGTCACACACACACGATATCAGTAATAACAGATTTAGATTCATTGATTGTTGGGGATATTATTGATCTGCTCTAACATGATGTATTAGCATGTTTTTGTGATTTTTCTGAGGCCTATGAATATATGTGTGCTATTCGATTGCTGGAATTAAAACATATAGATAGTTTGCATTTGCATGGTAGTTAATTTTTCGTGTTGTTTTGTGTTTTTTTGCTTGAGGACATGCAACGATTTAAGTTTGGAGGTATTTGATGATTGGGTAATATACCCATAAATCGGATATACTTGGGCTTAAATAGTTGTATTCTCGAGTCATTTAGGAATATCTTTACTGTGTTTATGTGATGTTTTGCATAATCAGAAGCTATAGGAGTGTTTGGGGATTTTAAGCTAAAAAGGAGCATTCTGGTAATTTCCAGCACCTCAGCGCCGGGGCGCTCAACATAGTTCATTTCGGTAGGGGTCTTTGGGCCTCATTAGCGTTGACCCGAAGCAAGTCGTGAATCAAAGGTGACTTGCATTAAAGGCTTTAAAGAGGTGGTTATGTGACAAATTGAGTTGAAAATGGATTGTGGTTAGACAAGTGAAGTATATAAGGATTATTTTTATTGAAGTAGGGGACTATTCTAGACAATTGGAGGCTGATCAAGGAGTCAAGAGGAGCGTTGAAGATTTTCATTTAGAGTTTTTTTCTTCTTCTTCAATCTTTCAATTTGTGTAATTCAAAAAGGATGATTTGTAAAAGATTGTTGGTTTTAATTTCGGTCATGAACTAATTTTTTTAATTAAGATTTCAATTGAACCTTTTATGGCTATTAATTAGTTATTCAATTTATTCCAATTATTTATGTTGAAGTGAATTGTTTATCTTGCCTTGCATTTATTGATTAATTATTTGGCCAGTAATTACCTTGTTACTCTATAAGGAGTTGAAAGAGGAATTTTAGGGTTAGAACTGGGCATGGTAACATGTGACTTAGTTATTTGCATGGTGAATAATTAGGTTTGTGAATTAAATGAAAATATCTATTCACCGCATGTAATACATAAGGAATTGGAATTGAAGGAGTTTAATTCAATTGTTTTGCATAGGAATATAGCAAAGATTAATCCTGATTAAATAAAAATCAATTGATCACTTGGAAAAGGGCTTTTGGCATTTGAGAATTCTTGTTAACAATTCGTTAGGCATAATAATTGGAATAATTGGATAATTAATTTATAGTTCATAATTGGGGATATTGAAGTCTTAATCCGTATTTATCTGAATTCATTCAAATCTTAGTTTTGTTTAATTGCTTTATTTTAGAATAATCTCTTTTAATTGTTTAACTTTATTTTCTTAATTATAAAAATCACATTTTATGGTTGTTTAAATAAAATTGGATTGACACCATACTAGTAGTTGGAATTTATTAATTAGAATTCTCTGTGGGATCGACACTCTATCTTGTCACTTTATTACTTGTTAACCGTGTATACTTGCACGTTTGCTTTGATTGTGAAATCAACCAACAACTATGCATCAATTACTATGGCAATAATTGAATAAAACTGAGTAACTTCTCATGTAAGCATCAATAATTAATACTGTGTGCTACTATACAATCACGCGTATTACTGTACTTTTATCACCGGGTATTTCAATAGTTAACGGTAAAAGTTTCGCCGTTATTTTTATAAAAAGATATTTACGCTGCTTTTCTAACTCTCAAGCAATAATTACATTATGGGGTCCACCAATGATTGTGTCGTCGTACGAATATTCCCTGTTAAAACTAATATTCCCTGACCAATCGAATAATTTATAACAACTTGCTTACTTTGAAAAATTTATAATTATTACCCACAACTATAACATTATATCAAATCCACACCATAATATTCAAAAATATATTTCGAGAAAAATTAATCTTTATTCATAAAAGTTGGGGTCTTACAACTCTTTTGACTCCCTTTTGATTTGGAAGCTCGAAAGTCCTTATGCTCAATTTCCATACTTTTAGTTGCATTAGCCACCTGTGATACGTCTGTAAATATAGTGTGGATGATCGTTCGACTATACTCATACTCCAAATCCCATTTGAAATTTTCTACTTGTTGTGCAACTGTCCCTAGTATTGAACCCACAAAATCAGCCAATCTAGTAAACCTCACCATGAATCAGTAATAGTCTCATCCTCCTTCTGCCAAATGGACACAAACTCCCTAGAGTATGCATCCTTATCAGCGTTTGGGAAGTACTACTGATAGAAAATGTCACAAAAATCACTCCATATGAGTGCATCCATCTTCCTACGTAACATTCAATGATTTCCACTATCGCTGAGCATCATTCTCTAGCTTATAAACTGCTAGTCTCACGTTTTGATTTTTTGAACACCCAATCACATATATAAAAAATCTTCTCCAAGTGGGCGATCCAATTCTCTACATCAATCGAAGTCGAAGTTGAACGAAAAGATTTGGGCTTCTTCTTAATAAACCTCTCCAACAACACATATAACGGCTGCACTGGTTGACCAACTTGACCCTCGGGAGGATCATTTTGTTCATGTTTTGGTATCTCTACATCAACCCCACACTATTTGCATGATGACTTCCTTGCACCTGCAAAATACCTTGCGTAGCCTATGTCACTGTTTGCATAATAGCCTTATTCACCATTATTGCTACCACAGTCGGGGTTATTGTTGCATTACCCTGACTCTCAACATTTCCACCCTGGTTAACAACCTCAACCTAGGGCTGGCCCTGACCCCTCCTACCTTTATTACCCTACCTTCTAGAAATTCTCAAAGAACTACGAGCCATCTATAATACAAAATCAAACAAAGAAGAACAAACCGAGCAAAACAAATAATCGAAGCCAAAAATTACGTAGAACGAAGATCAAACACAACACAAACACTATAATAAAATCTTATAACTACCTAGTGGTCTACTCATAACTCACAGGTCAAGCCTAAAAGGCAATCTACAAGATCATTACGTAAGCTTTAATACCAACTCTATAACACCCCCTTTTTCAAAAGGGTAAGGAATGTCACACACAAAATATAATAAATACAATCCTGCAATAAACCTCAAAATATTTCTAAATAGATTGTATACCAACTGCCATAAATGCTAATATAAACATAAATAACTCCATATTAACATAATCTCTACTTCTAGGAATGAATGCCAAAATAGGCCCAAAACATCCATCTACAAAGTATTAGAAACCCAAGTTTGATAATAGTCTCAAAACTAATCCACTTATTTGGATCAAAGGTAGTTCTCATCCCACATATTGTGATCACCCCTAATTACCTGCTGGAAAAAGAATATAGCATAAGTCAATTGCCCGGTACGGATATAAATATGAAAAATATACTATAATATATAATGTAATCAAAAGAGACGAACGAACGAACGAATGCAAATTATGAACGAATTATGTATATACAAAAATTAGTGAGACCAGGTACAGTAAAACCTCTATTTAGAAATAGACTTGGGACCAAACTATTTGTATTCTAATTGAGAGGTTATTACTAAATAGAGGTATTGGTACAAAATATTTTCTGAACACCCAAAAATATCCACTTTAACAAAAATATCAATAAGAACTCCCTAATAATTATTATTCAAAAAATATTTATGCAAAGTAGTCTTTTATTGGAAAATATGGTCTTTTATAGGAAATGTAGTCTTTTATAGAAAAATATAGTCCTTTATAGGAAATGTAGTCTTTTATAGAAAATGTAGTCTTTTAAAATTAATATTGTCTCTCTCTCTCTCTCTCATATATATATATATATATATATATATATATATATATAAATTATTACTATATAGAGGTATAGTTTTTTAATACGGGACTTAAAAAGTATATAACATATTACAATTTAGAGGTTATTCCTATTTATAACTGGCCCAAATTGGGACCAAATTTTTTTTATAATATTGTAGAGGTTATTCTTATATAAAGTATTCCTAAATAGGGATTTTACTATACATGCAAATGATTAACAATGTCGAATGGACAACTATAGTTAAAAGAATTTCAAACAAAATAAGACTGAATCAAATGTTTATAAGACAACAATTTCATACTGAGATCATATACAAATAGCCAAAGGCTAACAAAATACATTAGTATCATGATGTATGCAAATCAAACCAGATAGTACGCACGACACATACGTCACTAATCTGTCAAGCAAAAAAAATAATATCAAATACTAGGTCGACCCATATGTATCTTGAAAAAATATATCAAATGGCCAAAGCTCACACCTAGAGCATACAAAATGATACATCGTGGACTGATCTCACCATCACAGAAGGTGCCATTCCCCGATGTCAAGATGACATGTATGTGGTACCCCCACAGGTGGTTATCTCAAGTATACCCTAAGGTTCGAACTACAATATGTAAGTCAAAAGAGGTTCAAATCACAAGGCTTACTTAACCATCTTCAAATGACATCAAATTATTTCAAATACAAATATACTTAACTAACACAAGATACCAATGATCAAAATTACTCCAGAATGTGAACGAAAATATACAAAGAAGGATAGAAATGAATAAAGTCTCCTAAACATATTGGCATGATTAACTAGTTCAAAGAGTAAAAGTACTTATGTTATTTCGAAGACCAAAATAAATTATCATATGAATTCCACTATGATCAAGGTGTCAGGACAATATTCGAATTTGAAACGAGAAACAAAACGAACAAACTAAAAATTAAAGAGTATCGCTGAATGAATACGAAATCTGTACTTGGATTAAACAATGTAATACCCATAATGTATTCTAATATGACTCGTTAATGTGATAACCTGAGATTTCGAATAATCAAAAATTTGCGAATAAATTTTTTTTTTAAATTAATATTTATATTAATTATCAAATTTGTGACAAGTAACTGTGATACGAGTCTCGAGAAAGTCAATTTGTGTATTGACTAATAAATTTAGAGTAGAGTTGTGCTTAACAAGCTTTAAAAACCCTAACCCTAATTTCTGGATAGGAATTCGGTAGAAAATATAATTTAAAATAATTATATTGATGAGAATGTATATGTACTGTATAGAAATTTTGATCAATAATTGATCGGATAAGGTTTAAAATTAATAAACCCTAATAAGGGATTAGAAATCCTAATCTCAGATTTAGAAAATCAATTATACAGTTGAAAACTCTAATTATACGTCGGGAAACCCTAATTTCATATTCAGGAATCCTAAACCCTAAATTGGGAAACCCTAATCCTAATTGGCAAGCCTAATGTGTTATTAAACTTTAATATGATTAGAAAACCCTAATTATATTTAAGTTATCTTAAATTCTATTTTACAAACCCTAATTGTAATTTAGAAAATTAATTTTTCTAAATAAAATCCTAATTCGTGGGTTATAAACCCTAATGACCATTTTGACCCTAATTGCTAAATTAAGCAATTTTAATTAGGAATATTAATCCTAATTAGCAAGATTGAATTTTATGATTAGGAAATATTAATATAATTATTGAATCCTAATTATAATTTTGGAATATTAATTTTCTATTTTGAAAACCGAAATTCGAAAATCTTGGAAATTTTAGAAAATCAAATTGCTAACCCTAAAGGGTTCAAACCCTAAACCCTAAATCCAAACCCTAAACCCTAAGGGTTTGTACAAATTCTAAGTATGCCATTAAAATTAATTTGTTAATTACAAAAATGCCCTTTTTCATTATTTATTTAATTAACATGTAAAATGGCCAAGAGCTTTAGTTGGTAACCTAACCATTGGACTTCGTGACTTAAAAACATCCAGCAAATCAGCCTAAAATCGTCCAGCACATCAGATCCTGCAACATATCATCATATATATTGATTTGGGAGAGAGAAAGTGTACAAAAATTTCCATATTGCTAACTTGCTCTCACCAACTCCCTCTCTCTCTCTAGAACCTCCGAATTCCTCAAGTAATTCAATCCTATAATCAGTTACTAGAACACCAAAAACAGATAAGGAGATCATATATCAAGATTTGATAAGAGAAGGTATAGCCCTAAATTTATATTTGATCTTGTATGCTAAGAAAGTTTTGTGTTTTTGTGTTTAGAATCTTGCTAATGGATGTTTTATGTTGATCTATGATGATCAAACATATATCTATAAAGATCAAAGTGCCTTAATTTGGTGTTTTTCCAAATCTGCCGAGAACACATTTGTGGTCCGACAAGAAAATGTCGAGAGCCACAGATCCGTGTATGTTTTTGATTTTTCTTGTTTTATGTTTTGGATTGGTAGTCCCAGGTATGAGGTCTTTAATCTGCAAGTGGTATCACGATCGGTTGATGTCTAGATTTCATTTTATTCACGGTCAAAACTTGCCGATTGTAATGGCGTGACAACCACAATCTGGGCAACCCGAAATTTAAAATATCCGTCCCCGACAAGATTTTTAAGCTTCTTGATCATCCGGTTTTGGTTGTGTTATGTTGTTTTTGTTGTAGCATACTTGTAAAGGGTTATGTATTATAGATACATATCTCTGGATCTCTTAAACAACAAATCAGTTGGACGAAATAGATGGTCAAAGATGCACATCTCGAACACAAAGTCATTTTCTGGAATTTCGAGAAAAATGAAGAACACGTTTTTTTACGACAAGCTTTGGCCAGTGTCATAACTTGTGGATCTGTTGTTTTAAACTTCGTGTGTTGTTATAGTAATGTTCCTTGTCATGTATTCTACCCGTGTGAACCATAAAACCACCAATATCATATGACCGGAACCTAGATTAAATGGAGCTGAAAGTGACCACTCGGATCGCCCAGTTTCGGAAAACCCGTAAACTATCGTGCGTACTTTGAGAGGCTAGATCTAGTTGTTCGTTTGATGAATGACCGAGATGAAGATTGTTTCATGTAGTGTAACATACACACTATACGTGATCAATACTTAACCCAACCGAAACATTTTCTATTAGAAGATAAAAAAGCGATTGAACGTTGACCCTTTCAGTCATCGTATTGTCGGTGTTCTTGAGCTCAAGAACACCAACAATGACGCTTTTTGTCGCTAAAGCCCTTTTATGACAGCTTTATTTAATTTTGAATTTACGAATATTTGAAAATTATTTCAAAATAGAAATAAATTCCAAAATTATTAAAATGGTTTCAAAATTATTTTAAATTATGAAAATAATTTTGGACCAATTAGAATATTTTTCTTTAATATTTATAATTATTTAAATATTAGAGGTATTTAATTTATTTAATTAGTGTATTAAATAAATTAGAGAAAAATAATTTAATATTATAAAAAAATCATTTTAAATAAGAATAATGTATTTAAAAATATTTTAAGTTATAAAAGGTGACTTTTAATATTTTTGAGAATTTTCATTAATAAATTAATATTAATGATATTAGATTTATTTCATTATTAAATTAAATAAATAAGTTAAAAATAATTTTATTAAATTAAAAATTATTTTAAATAAGAATAAAGTATTAGAAAATATTTGGGATTTTAAAATATAATTTTAATATTTTTGGAGAATTTTCATTAATAAATTAATATTAATGATGTTAGATTTATTTAATTATTATATTAAATAAAGGAATTAAAATGATATTATTGATTTAAAAATCATTTAAAAATGAGAAAAATGATTTAAAAATATTTAAAGTTATAATTTATGACTTTTAATATTTTGATAATAATTTTATTAATATTTAAATATTAATGGTGATGATTTAAAATGATTTTAATTATTTTAAAAATCATTTAAGCAGAATATTAATGATTTAAAATATTTTAAGTTATTAATAATAACTTTAATATTTTGACAAGTATGTTATTAATATTTTTATATTATTAAATATTAATAATGATAAGATTATTTGATAATTAAATCATTTAAAAATGATTTAAGTGTTTGAAAAATTATTATAAATTATAATAATTGTTTATAAATTATTAAAAGTTTCCGAAATATATTATAAACGATATTTGACTTATCTAAAATAATATTGAAGTTTAGAGACCGAGTTTAATTGACAATCAATGTGTTAATTGTCGGATAGGGTGACCAGAACACCGAGAATGGACCGAAGTCCAACTAGACCGAACTAATTAGACTTGTTAAGTGTTTATATAGGTTATAAACACTAATGTGGCTATGTGGTAATGTGTTTAGGAGAAGTTTGACTGTAAAATACAGTGTTACATGTTATAAATGATTGTGCTAATTATGAGACCGACGTTGTTGAATATAGGTCTTACGAATGCAGTTAATTATATTGTGTAGCTGTAATCAACGCAGAAGGCAAGTTCCCTAACTCAACCTTGAGTTATATTCATTCAATTATTATAGTGGTTAATTATTGCTAATTATACCATGTCCATGGATTTATTGTTGATTAAATCGCAGTTAGTGCATGTTTAATAATTCAAATTGAATTACTGATTCGGAAAATATATATTCGTAGAATTATTGTTGTTGGATATTCATATTCGTAGAAAATAGAATTGATAGTACATATAATTCCTGTTTATTGTCAAATTATGTTGAGAAATGTCTTAGCTAATTATTCTGGCGAGACGAACATTTCTTAGAACTTGTTAAATTCGAGAAAAGAATTCAATTGTTATTGATAGATCGATGCCAATTATTTCGGCTAGATCGATAAGTAAGTAGAATTTGAAATCACAGTATTTCGTTGTTAAATCAAAATCTTGATTCTAAGACTGAGAAGAACAACATTTTATATAAAGGGAACATTTTAGGACGTATATTCGACAATTGCGCACTGTTAAGTATTATGCATAATATAGGGTACAAGGAGTTGGCCGGCTCAAAGTACTTGCAGAGGGGTATGATTTAATCTTTATAGTTATCTGATACTCCTGTGTATGTATCAAAGTAAATCTTTGATAGATACCCGAGAAAATAAGTTCAAAGATCTGGTGAGATCGCTCAGCATAAATCTAGAAAACATTCCACTTTGTTATTGCGTAGAATTGATTCTTGATTATTCAATAGAATATCGTAGAAACCTTGAAAGTGTTGTACTCTTTCATTATCAAAATATTGCGTTGTCTAGAATATGAGAAGACTTGTTATTGATTAACGATTTGTTCAGCTATTTCAAAGTTCACCGAACTTTGGTTTCATTCTATCAAAATAGATAGTCTATTTTTGTTGATTCATATACCTTTATTGTATGTCTTAACTTGCCGGGCAAACTTTTTGCTCACCCTTGCTATAAATAAAACATTTCAGTTAGGATCGAAGAGGCCAGCGAATCGAAGAAGAACAAAGGCAAAGGCAAAATGCTGGAATAGTTAATGAACAATATTATTATTATGTCGTATTGTAAACCCTTTATGTTTATCTAAGGGGTATGTTTGTAATTTTAAGGTTAGAAAACCTGGGACTTATGTATTAACAACATATGTTAATGACTTATATATTCCTATTTATATATGAATGGGTAGTTAAATGATATTATATTGTGGATCGTGAACAATGAAAACTCGGGGTCGAAAACCTTGATTTGGGGTGTCACAGTTAGTATCAAAGTCAGAGTGACCAAGGTGTCGTGAGCTAGTAGAAGAGTAGGGGTTATAAACCATAAGTGGGGTGGGGGGAAAACCCTGGGATTATAACCATAAGCGATAGAGAAATCTCATTTAGAGTTCTAAATGAGAGATTGCCGAAGTGCATCAATAATGAGATAAGTGGACATATAGTGTGAGAATTTTGTACTGGTGAAGTACAAATCAAGTTGTTTAAACTGATTGTAGGATGTCTGGAGAAGATCAAATGAGTGCGGAGATGCTAGCGGCTGTAGCACCAATGCCAAAAGCCGAGGTGCCAGCACAAAGTGAATCAGTGGAGAAGGTGGGAGAAGATGAACTTATGGTCAATCTGGGGAGCGATCATGATGATTACCTCGAGATGTATCTGAGTGGAGATGAGGAGGCATAGTCTGAGCCAGCTAAGGTGGAAAAAAGAATAAGACTAAAGTTGAAGAACAAGATCAACTAGTTGCAGAAGTTCAAGAACTCCGGAGTAAGGCATTTCTCTTGGAGGAAGCCCCAAAGCGTTAGTAAATACCAAGAACGGAATGAGCTCAAGGCGCAGATAGAAAGGATGAATGCTGAAGGTGGTGGTTCATCTGAAGGAACCAACAAGAAGGACAAGAAGAAGAGGAAGAGGGACAACGACACCCTACTTCAAGCTTAGAAGAAGAAGCGAGCAAGTAAATGTGGAAAGACTCACGGGAGAATGTGATATGGAAAATGTGCACAACATTATGGCGGGAAGGATTCTTCTTTGCATTGTCCTAAGCCAAATTTGATCTGTTTTCATGTGTACGCACGGGTCAAATTCAACAAGTGTCCCAACAAGAAGAAAACTCACAGGGAGTGGTGGGTTTAACCTAGATATATGTGGTTGTTGTGACACCCCAAAAAATAGGTATATCATCACCTATTACGAGTTGTCAATACATGGTATGAAACAACTACAACTTTATTATTACAACAAGAAAACTGTGAGTTTGAATACAAATATTATCTTCTGTATAATATCTATACTCAAATAAATTCTCATCACATTTATTGATACATTATTTTACAAAATGGTGAGGACTACTAAACAATTCTTTATAAAACCTTCATTCCATACCCACTCTCGCTATATTCTCGCCTCCCGAGAAGAAAAATGGAACAAAAAGAAAAAGGGTGAGCTCAACTAGCCTAAGAATGAATATTATGACTAAGATAATATACAACAAATTATCGTTAGTCTTCAACAGGAAAAATCTAATAGAATACAATAGACAACAAATTTTAAATCAATATTCGCAATGAAATTATAATTCATTAGAAGAGTTAAGTAGAGAATGCAAACTACTATCTTCTATGTATGAATTTAAAAGTTCATCGCCTATCTTTTATCCCCGTAACATCAATCAATATACATCCGAATCAAATATTCATCTTTGCACTACAGGCCAAAGATATTCATCAATTGGTCATGTTCATCTAAACACTGCTCATCTTTGCACTACTACGCCAAAGATATTCTTCAGAAATCATTCATCTTTTGCACTCTACAGCCAAAGATATTCAATAATATCATCATTTAAGACCGAGGATGATGAAAAATATTTTTAAAGAAACGAATCCAATGAAACAAAATGACAAGGATTAAGGATTAAGGATTCGTACTTTTTGTTTTATCCATGTTCAAAAATACCTCAAAAATAATCACAGTGGTGTAAAATTCAAGAATGATCAAAACATGGATACAATCAAAGCTAGTATCCGTAATAGATATTTTGACAAAAAGAAAAATTTTATTTTTCAAATTGAATAATGCCAGATATCGTGAATAGTGCCGAGATACGTGAATAAGTAACTCAGAGCACCAAAAGATAGAAATTTCCCAAAAAAACATCTTCACGCTTCATGAATAGTACTCGTGAATAAGAATCGTGAATAGTAACTCATGAATAGTAACTCATGAATAGTAACTCATGAATAGTAAACCCATGATCATGAAAAAAGTTCCAAATTTGATAAAAATTTTCAACCAATATTTCAAAGATAATGATATTGAAGAAATAATATCATTTGAGAAGAAAATAACATCCCTTACCTCGAAAGATTAGTACTTCTAATTTGAATACCGGGTATAAAATTTGAAGGAACTTGCACCGCCTAACAATACTCAAAGTATACTCAAAATACTCACAAGAATACGCTCGATAATATAGAGAGAAAACTTCGCTTTAAAGTGTGATTTTTAATTCTAACCTAAGCACCCTATTTATAGAAAATGCTTAGAACACCAAAAGTAGAAAATTTAATATAATATTAATATATATATTAAGATTTCTACGCCCACCTTCCTAGATCTGATCTCAGCTCATTATGCACATGTTGTAGCCCACAAAACAAACAAAAAAAACGTTTTTATTATTTAAAATATTTTAAACTTCCAAAAATCAATTATTTCGGAGCTTCGGAACTTCAATAATTCATAATAAATAGCCCTTCTATCGTAAAATTCGAATCTTATGAGTTTTTATAGAAAATTCAATTCTCTACAACTTTGTAGAAGAAAGGTTTTCCAAATTCCAAATGTAAATTGACCAAAATCCACAAACCAGAAGATTTTACAAAGCTATAATCAAATTCCACCAATAAATGGGGTCCAATTTACATGTTTAACATGTTTTAAACATTTATTGCAACAAAAAAACTCTTCCTCCTCGTATACTCATATATCCCACATTCGTTGTAAAATATATCACCATTATTATATTATTAAAATATAATAATATATTTAAATGAATTATTTTATCGTAAAAAGATAAAATTTCAATTTTCAACAATTGTCACATTAAAATTTTTCTCCATCTATATCCACATAAAATCAATATTTTCCTCATCATATGAATCAATAATTAATTATTCACAAATAATATTACGTAATCACAATATTGACAACCAAAGGCGCTTCTGTGAAAGAGGGGCTTTCCAATAAGAATTTCTTCTTATCGGCGCAATTAGGTGACCAAACCTCTCCTTAGATGTAACTTTCTAGACATTGCCAATAATGTTATCTAATAATATTATTCAGATAATATGAATTATTGTTCGATAATGAAAAATACTCGTAAATGATAATTATTAAAACAACAAAGAATATAAAATATCAACGCAAAGAATTATTAACTCAATAAAATAATCGAATAAGAATTATCGTAATCATTATTGAGTAGTGCCTTCACGTAAATATCAATAATTGGTGCAATACTGCAAAGCTACCGTGTTTTTAAACCACCGAGTATTTTAACAAAGATAATCTAGAATAACTACGCCGTTATTTTTAACCAACTTATATTTGTCGCTTTCTTCATCCAATCGCTTTCACATGGGGCCCACACATGGCATACTGGCCGTCGCATTTAATATTCCCCGACAAGCATTTAATATTCCACGACCAAACGAATATTCCCTCGACAACAATGAATATTTTATAACCACTTACTTATTTTAAAATATTTATGTATTTTACCCCTAACTATCCACATTAATCACATCAACCCTTACTATTTCAAAATAATAAATAGAGAAAATTAAATTTCATTAATAATAAGTTGGGGTCTTACAACCTCCCTCCTTATGAAATTTCGTCCTCGAAATTGACGTGACGATACTGTGTGTTTCAAAAGGTGAGGATACCTCGCTTTCATTTTCGCTTCCAATTCCCTGTGTCATTTCCTCTATAAGATGATTCCTCCACAAAACTTTAACTTGTGGTATGACCTTTCATGCGTAGGACATGCTCCTTCCTATCCAAGACCTTGATAGTACCTCCCTCATACGTTAAGTCTTCTACTATTTCGTCCGGCTTCTAATTCTATAACGTGGTTCGGTCTTTCACATATTTACTTAAGTACGAGATATGTGAAACACATTATGAACACGAGACATACTTGAGGTAATGCAAGTCTATAGGCTACATTTCCTACTTCTACCAAGAATTTGAAATGGACCAATAAATCGTGGATTGAGCTTTCCTCTCTTCCCAAATCTTGTAACTCCTTCCATGGAGCAACTCGCAACAATACATGATCCCCACACTAAATTCCACGTCTTTCGATGAAGATCCGCATAACTCTTTTGTCGATCTTGTGCCGCTTTTATACGTTGTCGAATCATTTGGATCTTTTTCGTAGTCATACATACTAACTCGGGTCCCAACAATGTTGCTTCACCCACCTCGTCCCCAACATACCGGGAGAGCGACACTTTCGTCCATATAATGCTTCAAATGGAGCTACACCTATACTTGCTCGATAATCGTTGTTGTAGGAGAATTCCACCAATGGTAAATACTTATCCCAACCGCCTTTGAAGTCTAGGACACGTAGTCTTAATAAATCTTCAAGAGTTTGAATAGTCCTTTGTGATTGTCCCGTCTGCTTGAGGATGGTATGTCAAACTAAATCGCAAATCCTGCGCTCATAGCTTTTTGCAAGCTAACCCAAAATCTTGAAGTGAATCTTGGGTCACGATCCAAAACTATGGATACTGGCATGCCATTCAACCTCACAATCTCATTCACGTATATACTAGCAAGACATTCAAGGAATAAGTCTCCGTGACGGCAAGAAATGAGCGGACTTGGTTAATCTATCAACAATAACCCAAATAGCATTGATACCTTGAGAAACCGTAGGAAGACCCAGAACGAAATCCATGGTAATGTGTTCCCACTTCCATTTCGTAATCTCAAGTGGTTGCAACGGACCCTTAGGTACTAGATGCTCCGCCTTTACACGCTGACAAGTTAAACACATCGAGATAAACTTTGCAATCTCTCTCTTCATATTGTTCCACCAAAATGTATGTCAAGATCACGATACATTTTAGTACTTCCGGATGGATTGCAAATGGTGTATTGTGTGCCTCCATCATAATCTTGTACTTCAAATCGTAGTCGTTAGGAACACAAAGTCTAGAGTGGACTCAAGTATTCCTTCTTCATCAATTCTCGCTTCCTAATAGCTCCTTCTTGTACTTTCTTCTTCATACGATCACCCCTGCCTGCCGTGGCTTGAGCAACCTTAACTTTTTCTATTAAAGTTAGCTCTATGCGATATACTTGACATCATCGCACTCGCTCCCGCATATGATCTTCTACTCAACGCGTCACCTACCACGCTCGCTTTTCCGTGATGGTATTGAATAGTGTGGTCGTAGTCTTTCAATAGCTCGAGCCAACGTCGATGCCGCATGTTGAGTTCTTTTGAGTGAAGAAATATTTAAGGCTTTTATGGTCCGAATATATCTCCACTTTCTCCCCATATAGATAGTGCCTCCATATCTTTAATAAAGAAAATGATCACGCTAACTCTAGATCATGAGTAGGATAATTCCTCTCATACTTTTAAGTTGTCGCGAGGCATAGGCTATGACTTTCCCACGCTGCATGAGAACACATCCTAACCCTTTGCCTCAAGCATCATCAGATAACAAATCCATCCGAACCAGATGGTATTGTTAGAACAGTCAAAAATAAGTCTCCTCTTAAGCTCTTGGAAACTCTTCTCGCATTCTTCGCTCCAAACGAATTTTGTATCCTTCCGAAAGTTAGCCGAGTTAATGGAGTAGCGATTCGAGAAAACCCTTCCACGAATCTCCGATAATAACCAAATAAGCCCAAAAGCTACGTATTTCACCACCGACTTTTGCTGCTAAGCTCCCAACTTTGATTGCTTCAATCTTCACGATCAACAGATACTCCATGTTTCGACACCACGCACGTGCCCAAGGAATGCTACTTCCTCGCCGTAACTCGATTTCTTCAATTTGGCATATAGTTTGTTTTCACGAAGCCTTTGGAGTACCAAATTTTCAAATGGTGCTCATGATCTTCACGAATTTTGGAATATATATAAGGATGTCATCAATAAAGACAACAACAAACCGATCCAAATATTCCTTGAATACTTTGGTTCATCATATCCATGAAAGTCAGCAGGGAGCATTAGTTAGTCCGAAAGACATGACTAAGAATTCATAATGCCCATACCGAAGTTCTCAAGGCGCCTTTGAATATCCTCGCCTAATCTTCAAATTGATGATATCCGTAATCGAAGATCGATTTTTGAAAAGAATTGTGCCCTCAGAATCGGGTCAAACAAGTCATCAATACGAGGTAGAGGATACCTATTCTTGATGGTGACATGGTTCAATTCCCGATAGTCAATACAAAGTCGCATACTCCCGCCTTTTCTTCTTTACGAATAAAACAGAGCACCCCAAGGAGATGTACTAGATTTAATGAAACCAATGTCCAACAATTCTCGTAGTTGACCTTTAACTCCTCAAGTTCAATAGAGCCATTCGATATGGGGTTTTAGAAATGGGCTTTGTACCGTGTTCAAGATCAATAAAGAATTCAACTTCACGCTTACGGGGTAGAATCGAAGTTCTTCTAGAAATACGCCGAGAAAGTCAATAACAACAGAATATTATTCAAATTTGACGTGTCTTTATTCAAATCCATAACATGGGCTAAGAAAGCTTGACATCCGCTTTTTAATAAACGAATAGCTTTATGATTAGATATGATGTTGATTGATTTTAATGGTTTAGTTACTTGAATTGCATAAACAAGTTGGTTAGAATATGAAAACTAACAACCTTACGAAAAAAATCAATTTTGGCATGATGAGTAGTTAACCAATCAATCCCTAAAAATCACATCAAAAGCAAGTATCTTTAAAGAGATAAGGTCAACAGTAAGGTAATGGTGCCAACTTGAATCAAACAAGATTTATAAACAAAGGATGTGATGAAAGTTTCTCCTAACTGAGTTTCCACAGATAGGTCAAAGTCTAATTTCTCCTGAGTCAAGTTTAAACGCTGAGCACAAGCAGAGAGATAAATGAATGGGTAGCACCCCAGATCAAGTAAAGTATAAACTTCGCAAGAATTTATAAATAGCTTACCCGTGATCACCTCGTTTGGGTTCCTCGATTTTGACCAAATACAACAAACGCCTTCCCTAATCGCTTGACTTTGACTTTTCTCGGGATACGATCTTTTGAGTCACCGTCCCCTCACGAACTAGGTTTCGCTATCGCATAATCTCGAGCGATATGTCCTTCCTTTCCACAATTATAGCATACCTTGAATCTTGTGGGGCGCTTGGACCGATATGTCCTCTTTTTCCGCATTTGTAACATATATGACCGGGTGGTCGTTTCTCCTCCTTTGAACCATTCTTGTCACGCAAGACCGCTGCCTTCACATGGTCGTTGTTAAATCTCCTCTTTAAAATCTCCTCCTCGACTCGCTTCTTCTTCTATTTTCATGGCTATGATTACCACCGAGTGGTTACCATTTTGTCCGTCTGCTTTTTTCTCCGCCGGGTTATCATTATTCTGCTGATCGCTATCTCCGTACGATCCTCGTCAGTGGTCCCTTAGTTGACCGTACTCGTTATCTCGCCTAATAATTGAGCCCTCACATACAACATCTCGGTCAGAGAGATTATTTATGAGAAATGAGATATCGACGTATCCGGTTTCAAACCTCTAAGAAACATCCGCGGTCACACGCTCCTCATTCTCCACCAAATGAGGTGCAAAACTCGATAACTCGCAAACTTTGCCTCGTCTCGAGACACCGCCATGTTGTTTTACTGCTCCAATCTAATAAACTCCACTTCCTTCATATGACGAACACTTTCGTGAAAGTATTTGTCATTAAATAGTTTCAAACATCTCCCAAGACATGTTGAAAAGTACCGATGGGTACGCTTATGATCCCACCAAGAGTCTCGCCGCCACGGAACATAAAGGTGGCGAATGGAACCTTCGTTCTCTCCGTGCATCCCAAGACATCGAATATCTTGGTAATTTGCTTGACCCATGTTTCCGCCATGATCGGATCTGCTTTCCTTAAATTCGTGGTCCCAACTTTTGAATCGCTTGGTGTGACAACCCGTGAATTGCTATCATTTCTCCTCAGTATTTTGAACACGAGTCTCCTCGTCTCGATTTTTGCATGAACTGCAAAAAGCTTCTAAACATCCCCTCGCTCATTATCTCGCCAAAGGTGTTGTTCACAGGAGGAACATTGCCACCAAGGTATCGCTCTCCTCGTCAGTGAGTAGTACAGGCCTCTCACTTGGCCTCATTTCCATTGTTAATATTCTCACGACATTCTCAAATACCGCCATAAAACAAGCAAGGTTAATTTAGGAAATCAATATATCACATAATATCCTTATATACTCGACCAACTAAAAAATAAGCTTAGGTAGGACACACTAGCTAAGGATTTACTCATCTCTCCCTCCTAGTTCTATTCCCCGATCTCCGCCAGAGATCATATCCCTAAGCTCGATACTAACTGACGACACCCCAAAATAGGTATACATCACCTATTCCGAGTTGTCAATACATGGTATGTAAACAACTACAACTTTATTATTACAACAAGAAAACTGTGAGTTTGAATACAAATATTATCTTCTGACAATATCTATACTCAAATAAATCCTCATCACATTTATTGATACATTATTTTACAAAAATGGTGAGGACTACTAAACAATTCTTTCTAAAACCTTCATTCCATACCCCGACTTGCAGACTCGCTATATTCTCGCCTCCCGAGAAGAAAAATGGAACAAAAGGAAAAAGGGTGAGCTCAACTAGCCCAAGAAAGAATATTATGACTAAGATAATATACAACAAATTATCGTTAGTCTTCAACAGGAAAAATCTAATAGAATACAATAGACAACAAATTTTAAATCAATATTCGCAATGAAATAATAATTCATTAGAAGAGTTAAGTAGAGAATGCAAACTACTATCTTCTATGTATGAATTTAAAAGTTCATCGCTCATCTTTTATCCCTCAGAACATCAATCAATATACATCCGAATCAAATATTCATCTTTGCACTACACAGCCAAAGATAATCATCACCGATTATGTGTTCATCTAAACACTGCTCATCTTTGCACTACGGCCAAAGATATTCTTCAGAAATCATTCATCTTTTTACTACAGCCAAAGATATTCAATAATATCATCATTTAAGACCGAGGATGATGAAAATATTTTTAAAGAAACGAATCCAAAGGAAAAACAAAATGACAAGGATTAAGGATTAAGGATTCGTACTTTGTTTTATCCATGTTCAAAAATACCTCAAAAATAATCACAAGGTGTAAAATTCAAGAATGATCAAAACATGGATACAATCAAAGCTAGTATCCAAAATAGATATTTTGACAAAAAGAAGAAATTTTATTTTTCGTGAATAAGTCAGATACGTGAATAGTGCGCATACGTGAATAATAGTAACTCCACACCAAAAGATAGAAATTTCCCAAAAAACATCTTCACGCTTCATGAATAAGTTCTCGTGAATAAGAACTCGTGAATAAGAACTCGTGAATAAGAACTCGTGAATAGTAACTCATGAATAAGAACTCATGAATAGTAACCCCACATGAAAAAGTTCTAAATTTGATAAAAAGTTTCAACCAATATTTCAAAGATAATGATATTGAAGAAATAATATCATTCGAGAAGAAAATAAGATCCCTTACCTCGAAAGATTAAGACTTCTAATTTGAATACCGAGCATAAAGTCTTTGAAGGAACTTGCACCGCCTAACAATACTCAAAGTATACTCAAAATACTCACAAGAATACGCCGATAATATAGAGAGAAAAAACTTCAGCTTCGTGTGATTTTCAATTCTAACCTAAGACCCTATTTATAGAAAATGCTTAACACCAAAGCGTAAAAATTTAATATAATATTAATATATATATATAAAGATTTCTACGCCCACCTTCCTAGATCTGATCTCAGCCCATTATGCACATGTTGTAGCCTACAAAACAAACAAAAAAAACGTTTTTATTATTTAAAATATTTTAAACTTCCAAAATCAATTATTTTGAGCTTCTAACTTCAATAATTCATAATAAATAGTCCTTCTATAAGAAAATTCGAATCTCATGAGTTTTTATAGGAAATTCAATTCTCTACAACTTTGTAGAAGAAAGTTTTTCAAATTCCAAATGAAATTGACCAAAAATCCACAAACGGGCGATTTTACACAAAGTATAATCAAATTTCACCAATAAATGGGGTCCACCGACATGTTTAACATGTTTTAAACATTTATTGCAACAAAAATACTCTTCCTCCTCAGATACTCATATATCCCACATTCGTTATAAAATATCACCATTATTATATTATTAAAATATAATAATATATTTAAATGAATTATTTTATCGTAAAAAGATAAAATTTCAATTTTCAACAATTGTCACATTAAAATTTTTCTCCATCTATATCCACATAAAATCAATATTTTCCTCATCATATGAATCAATAATTAATTATTCACAAACAATATTACATAATCACAATATCGACAACCAAAGCGCTTCTGTGAGAAGAGGGGCTTTCCAATAAGAATTTTTCTTCATCACAAGAATTAGGTGACCAAACCTCTCCTTAGATGTAACTTTCTAGACATTGCCAATAATGTTATCTAATAATATTATTCGATAATATGAATTATTGTTTCGATAATGAAAAATATTGTGTAAATGACAATTATCAAACAACAAAAGAATATAAAATATCAACGCAAAGAATTATTAACTCAATAAAATAATTGAATAAGAATTATCGTAACCATTATCGAGTAGTGCCTTCACGTAAGAATCAATAATTGGTGCATTACCGCAAAGCTACCGTGTTTTAACCAATTTAGTATTTTAACAAGATTAATTCTGGTAATAACTACGCCTGTTATTTTTAACCAACTTATATTTGTCGCTTTCTTCATCCAATCGCTTTCCGTTATGGGCCCACACATGGTCGCTACTGTCGCATTTAATATTCCCCGACAAAGATTTAATATTCCACGACCAAACGAATATTCCCCGACAACAATGAATATTTTATAACCACTTGCTTATTTTGAAATATTTGCGATTTTACCCCTAACTATCCACATTAATCACATCAACCCTTACTATTTCAAAATAATAAATAGAGAAAATTTCATTAATAATAAGTTGGGGTCTAATTGTACCTTTTGGTAGTAGATTAATTATGATATTAAGTGTTGTAATATCGAAAGCGATATGTGAACATATGTAAATATAAATATGTTTTATGAATGAAATCTTTATTTTCTATATGAATATAAGATTAAGATTAATTTGTGTGTTCTTAAAACTCATACTTATGGTAAGTTAATGACTCATAATTATATGAAATGTTCTCAACCCCTCGTGAATGGACGCCAAAGGTCCGACTAAGATATGTTCATACACTCATATAATTGTGGCAAGTTCTGAACTTCTAAGTGTAAGGTAAAGTTTGACGAAACCGTAATAATTATATGTGAATGGAGAATTGCAACTTTTTATGTAAAGTTGTGTTAATAATCTTGATATGTTTTAAAAAGGGATAGTAATATGTGAAGTGGTAAATGTACTATGTGCTATTTGAATAAATATGCGATTATGTGATAATTAATATAAGATTTTTATTTAAATCAGATCATGCCGCCTAGACGACAGAATCGAAACCAACGAGAAGAACAGCCAGTGAATAATGAAGGAGGTCAAGCTGACCCAATGCAAAATTTTGCGGATATGATAGCCGAAGCTATGGAAAATAGGGCTCTAGCAAGAGGAAGAGCGAGGAATCAGCCAGCTGAAAGATTGGCAAATTTTAAAGACTTTAAAGCGATTGGACCGCCTGAGTTCAAAGGGACCACAGATCCTATTGAAGCCCAAACTTGGGTGAAGGAGATGGAGAAAGCATTCATTATCGCTAGAGTAGCGGAGGAGCAAAAGACGGCTTTTGTAACTTATCTAATGAAGGGAGAAGCCAATTACTGGTGGGAGAATAATCAGGCCAGAGCTGGTACAGCGGTGGTGTTATGGAAAAGATTTAAGGAACTGTTCTTTGAGAACTACTTCTCACCGACCATGTAATCCAGGATGGAAGTCAAATTCTTAGAACTTAAGCAGAGAGAATATGCTTAATGAATCTGTTGCCAAATTCAACGAAGTTGGCGATTTGCACCTCATCAGGTGGACACAGAGGCGAGAAAGGCGAGAAGATTCAAGAACGGACTGAAGCCGGGGATATTCAACAAAGTAGCTGTGTTGCAGATTAACACGTTCGCGGCCTTGATGGACAAAGCATTAATTGCTGAAGGAGGGAGCGAAGCTACGTCTCGATTTCATCAAGAGAAGAAGAAGAAGATAAATGATGGTGGAAACAATGATGGAAGTAACCCTAACAAAAGGAAATGGAGTGAGAATACCCAATCAGGAGGCAAGACAGAAGATAATAGGAAAGGGAGGGAGCCATGTGCAACTTGTGGGAAGAATCATGCTGGAGTTTGCCTGAAGAAGAAGGGAGTCTGTTATAACTGTGGACAAGAGGGGCACATGTCACCCAATTGTCCCAATCCGAAGAAAATTCAAGGTTGCTTTGTATGCGGATCGACTGATCATTTGGTTCGGAACTGTCCGAAGAAGAATGCGAAAAAGGAAAGTGGCAACAAGGGACCCAGTGGTGGAACCTTGGCAACTCGAGGACCTGCACAGCTAGGACGACCAACGGCCCGTACATTCAACATGACAGCGCATGATGCAGTGGCTACTCAGGAGTTAGCAGCAGGTAATGATTTTGTTTAGAAATTTAAATACGTGAGTATTATGAGTTAGATAATTCTGTGAACTGTTTTCTTTTACAGATTCAAGTCACATGTTAGAATTTGAAACCAAAATTAATATTGTGTTGATAAAAATGAATTGATGATACAACTTTAAAAGATTGTAGAGAGAATAAGAAAGCGGTGATTGCGAGGACGGAATCCTTTTAAGGAGGGGTGAATGAGATAACCTGAGATTTTGAATAATCAAAAATTTGAGAATAATTTTTTTTTAATTAATATTTATATTAATTATCAATTTTGTGACAAGTAACTGTGATACGAGTCTCGAGAAAGTCAATTTGTGTATTAACTAATAAATTTAGAGTAGAGTTGTGCTTAACAAGCTTTAAAAACCCTAACCCTAATTTCTTGATAGGAATTCGGAAGAAAATATAATTTAAAATAATTATATTGATGAGAATGTATATGTACTGTATAGAAATTTTGATCAATAATTGATCGGATAAGGTTTAAAATTAATAAACCCTAATAAGGGATTAGAAACCCAGTCTCAGATTTAGAAAATCAATTGTACAGTTAAAAACCCTAATTGTACGTCGGGAAATCCTAATTTCATATTCAGGAATCCTAAACCCTAAATTGGGAAACCCTAATCCTAATTGGCAAGCCTAATGTGTTATTAAACTTTAATATGATTAGAAAACCCTAATTATATTTAAGTTATCTTAAATTCTATTTTACAAACCTTAATTCTAATTTAGAAAATTTATTTTTCTAATTAAAATCCTAATTAGTGGGTTATAAACCCTAATGACCATTTTGACCCTAATTGCTAAATTAAGCAATTTTAATTAGGAATATTAATCCTAATTAGCAAGATTGAATTTTATGATTAGGAAATATTAATATAATTATTGAATCCTAATTATAATTTTGGAATATTAATTTTCTATTTTGAAAACCGAAATTCGAAAATCTTGGAAATTTTAGAAAATCAAATTGCTAAACCCTAAAGGGTTCAAACCCTAAACCCTAAATCCAAACCCTAAACCCTAAGGTTTTGTACAAATTCCAAGTATGCCATTAAAATTAATTTGCTAATTACAAAAATGCCCTTTTTATTATTTATTTAGTTAACTTGTAAAATGGCCAAGAGCTTTAGTTGGTAACCTAAACATTGGAATTGGTGACTTAAAAACATCCAGCAAATTAGTCTAAAATCGTCCAGCACATCAGATCTTGCAACATATCATCATATATATTGATTTGGGAGAGAGAAAATGTACAAAAATTTCCATATTGCTAACTTGCTCTCACCAACTCCCTCTCTCTCTAGAACCTCAGAATTCCTCAAGTAATTCAGTCTTATAATCAGTTACTACAACACCAAAAATAGATAAGGAGATCATAGATCAAGATTTGATAAGAGAAGGTATAGCCCTAAATTTATATTTGATCTTGTATGCTAAGAAAGTTTTGTGTTTTTGTGTTTAGAATCTTGCTAATGGATGTTTTATGTTGATCTATGATGATCAAACATATATCTATAGCATCAAAGTGCCTTAATTTGGTGTTTTTCCAAAACTGTCAAGAACACAATTTGTGGTCTGACAAGCAAATGTCAAGAGCCACAGATCCGTGTATGTTTTTGATTTTTCTTGTTTTATGTTTTGGATTGGTAGTCCGGTATGAGATCTTTAATCTGCAAGTGGAATCACAGTCAGTTGATGTCTAGATTTCATTTTATTCACGGTCAAAACCCGTTGACCGGGCATGACCAAGCACAATCTGGGCAACCCAGAAATTTTAAATATCCGTCTGACAAGATTTCTAAACTTCATGATCTGTCAGTTTTGGTTGTGTTATGTTGTTTTTGTTGTATCATACTTGTAAAGGGTTATGTGTATTATAGATACATATCTCTGGATCTCTTAAACAACAAACCAGTTGGACGAAATAGATGGTCAAAGATGCACATCTGAACACAAAGTCATTTTCTGGAATTTCCAGAAAAATGAAGAACACGTTTTTCTGACAAGCTTTGACCGTGTCATAACTTGTGGATCTGTTGTTTTTAAACTTCTGTGTTGTTATAGTAATGTTTCTTGTCATGTATACTACCCGTGTGAACCATAAAACCACCAATATCATGACTGGAACCTAGATTAAATGGAGCCTGAAAGTGACCACTCAGACTGTCTGGGTTTCTGGAAAACCCAGAAACTGTCTGACAGGTACTTTGAGAGGCTAGATCTAGTTGTTCGTTTGATGAATGACTGAGATGAAGATTGTTTCATGTAGTGTTACATACACACTACATGATCAATACTTAACCTGAACCAGAAACATTTTCTATTAGAAGATAAAGGCAGTCAAACGTTGACCCTTTCACTGCCGGCTGTCAGTGTTCTTGAGCTCAAGAACACCAACAACGACGCTTTTTGTCGTTAAAGCCCTTTAGCGACAGTTTATTTAATTTTTGAATTTCTGAATATTCCGGAAATTATTTAAAAATAGAAATAAATTCTAAAAATTATTAAAAATGGTTTTAAAAATTATTTTAAATTATGAAAAATAATTTTTGACCAATTAGAATATTTTTCTTTAATATTTATAATTATTTAAATATTAGAGGTATTTAATTTATTTAATTAGTGTATTAAATAAATTAGAGAAAATGATTTAATATTATAAAAAATCCTTTTAAATAAGAATAATGTATTTAAAAATATTTTGAGTTATAAAAGCTGACTTTTAATATTTTTGGATAATTTTCATTAATAAATTAATATTAATGATATTAGATTTATTTAATTATTAAATTAAATAAATAAGTTAAAAATGATTTTATTAATTTAAAAATCATTTTAAATAAGAATAAAGTATTAGAAAATATTTGGGATTTTAAAATATAATTTTCAATATTTTTGGAGAATTTTCATTAATAAATTAATATTAATGATGTTAGATTTATTTAATTATTATATTAAATAAAGGAATTAAAAATGATATTATTGATTTAAAAATCATTTAAAAATGAGAAAATGATTTAAAAATATTTGAAGTTATAATTTATGACTTTTAATATTTTGATAATAATTTTATTAATATTTAAATATTAATGGTGATGATTTAAAATGATTTTAATTATTTTAAAAATCATTTAAGCGAGAATATTAATGATTTAAAAATATTTTAAGTTATTAATAATAACTTTAATATTTTGACAAGTATGTTATTAATATTTTTATATTATTAAATATTAATAATGATAACATTATTTGATAATTAAATCATTTAAAAATGATTTAAGTGTTTGAAAAATTATTATAAATTATAATAATTGTTTATAAATTATTAAAAGTTTTCGAAAAATATTATACACGATATTTGACTTATCTAAAATAATATTGAAGCTTAGAGACCAAGTTTAATTGACAATCAATGTGTTAATTGTTTGGATAGGTGTGACCGTAATAATTGAGAATGGACCAAGTCCAACCGCATCAAACTAGTTTGACTTGTTAAGTGTTTATATAGGTTATAAACACTAATGTGGCTATATGGTAATGTGTCTAGGAGAAGTTTGACTGTAAAATACAGTGTTACGTGTTATAAATGATTGTGCTAATTATGAGACCAACATTGTTGAATATAGGTCTTACGAACGCAGTTAATTATATTGTGTAGCTGTAATCAATGCGGAAGGCAAGTTCCCTAACTCAACCTTGAGTTATATTCATTCAATTATTATAGTGGTTAATTATTGCTAATTATACCATGTCCAGGGATTTATTGTTAATTAAATCGCAGCTAGTAGTGCATGCTTAATAATTCAAATCAATTACCGATTCTAAAAATATATATTCGTAGAATTATTGTTGTTGGATATTCATATTCGTAGAAAATAGAATTGACAGTACAGATAATTCTTGTTTATTGTCAAATTATGTTGAGAAATGTCTTAGCTAATTATTCTGGCTAGACGAACATTTGTTAAAACTTGATAAATTCGAGAAAAGAATTCAATTGTTATTGATAGATCGATGCCAATTATTTCGGCTAGATCGATAAGTAAGTAGAATTTGAAATTACAGTATTTCGTTGTTAAATCAAAATCTTGATTCTAAGACAGAGAAGAACAACATTTTATATAAAGGGAACATTTTAGGTCGTATATTCGACCATCACAAGACCGTTAAGTATTATGCATAATATAGGTACAAGGAGTCGGTATTTCTAAGTACTTGCAGCAGGGGGTATGATTTAATCTTTATGGTTATCTGATACTCCTGTGTATGTATCAAAGTAAATCTTTGATAGATACCCGAGAAAATAAGTTCAAAGATCTGGTGAGATCGCTCATCATAAATCTGGAAAATATTTCACTTTGTTATTGTGTAGAATTGATTCTTGATTATTCAATAGAATATCGTAGAAACCTTGAAAGCGTTGTACTCTTTCATTATCAAAATATTGCGTTGTCTAGAATATGAGAAGACTTGTTATTGATTAACGATTTGTTCAGCTATTTCAAAGTTCACCGAACTTTGGTTTCATTCTATCAAAATAGATAGTCTGTTTTTGTTGATTCATATACCTTTATTGTATGTCTTAACTTGCGGGGCAAACTTGTTGCTCACCCTTGCTATAAATAAAACATTTCAGTTAGGATCGAAGAGGCCAGCGGATCGAAGAAGAACAAAGGCAAAGGCAAGATGCTGGAATAGTTAATGAACAATATTATTATTATGTCGTATTGTAAACCCTTTTTGTTTATCTAAGGGGTATGTTTATAATTTTAAGGTTAGCAAATCTGGGACTTATGTATTAACAACATATGTTAATGACTTATGTATTCCTATTTATATATGAATGGGTAGTTAAATGATATTATATTGTGGATCGTGAATACCAAACTCGAGGGTCAGGTTACCCGGATTTGGGGGTGTCACAGTTAAACTCTCTATGTCCGAATAAATTATCAAAATAATACATTTATAAATGGTATTAATAAAATATAGGTTTTTCTTAATTATTATAATTTTGTATCAAATATAAAGGTTTATCAAATCAATAATTTATGTATACACATTAATCTTTACATAGCTAAATTTATGTATACACATTAATCTGTACATAGCTAATCTATTAAATAGTATGTAGTTGCCAAATATTTTATTATGCTAATCTATTACTCCCTTCGTCCCATAGTTATAGGCTGATTTTTCATTTTGAGATGTCCCAACATATAAGCTACTTACTATTTATAAAATTTAGTTGGTTCATTGTTTTACTTTTATGCCCTTATAATAAATATTCAAACATTACTCTTTTTTTGAAGAAACAACATTCAATGTCATTATTTTTATCACCACATTTAATGTTGTTGTATTCTTTTTTGTTAAAGTTTATGAATTTTAATGGTCAGTACACGTCAATCAATGAAGTTGAGAGTTCCAGTGTGATAACTAATGAGTAATTAACTTATTCATTAATTTCATATTAAGGGGTATATGTGGAAAATTTATGTTAAAAATTACGACTTAAATTAATTTTCTTAAACTATGTGCCAAAAGAAATCCGCCTATAACTATGGGACGGAGGGAGTAAATAATATATATGCTCACAAAGAGAAAGGTATGGACACTATTACATATAAGAACACTTTTTTACATTCACAATATTATTTAAAATAGTTTATCAGTTCTCAGGTTATATAGGCTATACATGTCTAATCCATATATATGTACATAAATATGCTGCTAATTACGAGAAAAATGGATAACTTTTTGAGTATGCCTATTTGAGAAGATCAATTAGGGTATTCTTTGGATGATATTGAGCAAAGAAGATGGATCATGATTTTTGGAAGAAGAAGAAGAAGAAGAAGAAGAAGAAGAAGAAGAAAGGTAAGAAAAAAGGGAATCCAAATTTTTGTCATTTTCATTTATTTTATTGTTATTTTTATTTATTCAGCCTTTTTAGCTAGATTATTCAGCCAAATAATTCAAATCAGCATTTACTTGTCTTTTTCTTTTTCTTTTTCTTTTTCTTTTAAAAGCCATGTAAGTAATTATAAGAACATATTTGACATCCATTTATTAAATTTGACGAATGGGGTAATTAATAATTTTAAAAAAATTAGTATGCCAAATTTTTTTTAAAAAAAATTTAGTGAGGTAATGTTTAAACTCAGTCAACCACAATGGGGTAATATCCCCTTTTTGCTTTTTAATAAAATTGTGTTGTTATATTCTGATAACATTATAAGTATCATTTATACTATATATTATCTATTAGAAAATGACTTTTTTTGTGAAACTTTTTTTTTGTTTTGTTGCAAATAAACTCTTCTTGTGGAAGGGATTGATAAAAGCTAGACAGCAAGCTAAGTTCAAACCAATTAATTATTTATCACAGACCAGACTGAAGCTGATCAAATACCTCAACCAAAACCAATAATTAAATAACCACAAACTGTTAAAATAGAGAGAATAAAAATAAATTGAAGGTGCTTAACATTATCCGTGTATTTGTATCTGTATCCGATGGATATGCAATATGAATGTTAAATTAATAACTAAAAAAATATTCATTTAATCAACTAATAATTAAAAACGATATATAATCAACCAAATAAAATAATAAAATTAGATTTAATATATATATGAGAAAAATATATATATACACAATTGTGTAGTACACAGTCGTCTATAACGACAATTAACCCGTCACTATAGCTATTATAGTTCATGGTGACAGGTGAATCATCGCTATAAATTCAAAAAACATCGCTTATGGGTAAAATATCATCTTCTGCAATTTAGATATATATATATATTTCTATATATATTTTATATCATATATCATTAAATAACCATAAAAAATGTATATCTCACTCCAACGGTCCAGCAACATATCAATGAGAATATGGAAATAATATGTTGGGGGGAAATTTGGTATGCTCATTCTCTATCTTAGTTAAATTGATATATTAAGGCTTAAATATGAATTAGTACCCTAAACTATAAGTTATAATTCACTTCGGTGATCCACCTTTTAATTTTATCAATTAAATGATTAAACTATCAATTTTTTCTATTTCGATTCAATTGAAACTGTCATGTCACAAATTGATGATGTGACACTGACATGTGGCATTTTAGTAATGATGTGTCTAAAGGCAAAAAAATAAATATAATGTAACATTAAAATTTAATAACAAAAAATAAAAATATTTCTAAAATGAAAATAACTAATTTAAGAGGTGAATTTTTTATATATATATATAAAGAATTGAGTAATAATAATTTAAAAAAATTACTTATCACTATTGTTACCATGCACCAAAATTTGCAAACAAAATAGTTAAAAAAAAATATTATTATTAAGTAATCGAAAAAAAAAATTAGAAGCAAAAAATCTGATGACCTCAATCCGCGTACCACCATCTTCAATCTAAAAACATCTTTTCTCTCCCTCTTTATACTGTCATCCACTGCCACCATAAATCCCCAGGACTAACACTAGAAAAAAAGAAAGTACATCCCAAAAACACTTCATTAAAAACAAAACCCCCAAATCACCTTCAAATCTAAATTTCTCTATCACTCATACACTCTTAACAACACTACGTTGCATCAATGAAGCCACCACGGTTGGATAATCCGACGAACATCTATTTCGGTGTAATGAAGTTAATACCGAAATGGGTTAAACAATTTGGAGCTGGATCAATGGTTAGGTTTATGATTTTCTGTTGATTCCCATAACGATGAAGGCGACAATGATAATTCTGGGTTTATGGTTGATGATTGTGGCGTCAAATTTTTTGAATCGAGTAGAGGATCTGGTGTTGTGTTCGGATCTAGGGTTATGTTTCAGAGAAAATAGCAATTTTCAATTTTGGGCATTAACGTGTGCTTCATATGGACGGAGACTTTGGGTGGACGTTTGGGTGGATTGGGGTTTTGTGGGTTGCGTTTGTGGTTCAAAACACAAGAATTTGGAGCAAAAGCAGGACTAATTTTTCCATTGTTATTATTATTATTCTGATTCAAGCCACATTAGAGCGACGACGTTGGGTGGATGTTTCAAGGTGGCGTTGATGGAGCTGAGCGTAAGTTAGGCCGTTAGGGTAGTGTTATATTAATGATTTAATTTTAAAAGAATATTTCTGCTATTATAGTTAATTAAACAATAATATTGTATTATATTTTTTCCCTTTTAATTTCATATAAAATGATTTAAATTCATTACAATTTGAGTCTTTTTAACACATCAGCAATTTCTGCCACTTGTTTGAGTCTTTCCAACACATCAGCAATTTGAGTCTTTTTACATGCCACGTGTTTAAGTCACGTCAGCAATTTCTGACGTGGCAATTCAATTTGTTGTAATTGAAAAAAATTAATAGTTCAATCTTCTAATTAATAAAATTGAAAGGTAGATCATCAAAGTGGAATATAACATATAGTTTAGGGTACTAATTCATATTTAAATCATATATTAATATTAGTTTGGTTAAAAGGCCCCGCATGCGGAGATATTAAAAATTGATGCGAGAATATCAGTTGCCTACCAAAAATCATTCTTTTCAAAAATAGTTGTTGTCAAGGGTGGATTTAGGAATTTTTTCCAGTAGAGATGAAATTTAACTAATTTTTTTGTTGAAATTAAATATAGAAAATTTGAGTTGATCATAATATTTTTGTAAAATACTGTGTATACTTTAAATTAAGAAGATTTTTGTACTTATATTTAGAATGAGTTTATAAAAAAAATTGTCTCCTCCAAGTTTAACTTTTCTATTAATTTGCTCACTTGAGTTTATTAATTTACATATTTATTATGTTCTTATACCAATAAAAAAAATCTAACAGGAACTTGAGGGCTATTGTCATAATCTTCCTAGCCCAAGGCCTCATATATAACTTGTTACTTAATTCATGCAGGTGTATATCTCATTATCAAGTGTCAAACTAAGATTATATTAGTGGTATCTTGTTTGAATGGTAATATTAACTTGATCCAAACTTTGATTCTTTTCCTATTGACTAAAATATACAACTTAATTTGTCATGATTGTATCACTCGCCATCTTATAATAATACAATTAAAATTTTACAATTTAGTCTTCCGAATTTATCTAATGGTTATCGTAATCAAAGGCCTTATATATCTGCATAATAGGCCGTTGAATTTGAGGGCTATTTTCAGTGGAAAGTGACTTAAAAGAAATAATAATAATAATAATAATAATAATAATAAATTTAGAATGCCATGGAAGGGGCACGGAACATGCCGCATTGCACTGATGCGCGCTTACGCGCAGCTGATCAAACACTAATTGGTTATCTATCGATCGCGCCAAGGAAATATTTTACCAATATATGCATGGATAGAAATGCAATACTCACTCCGTTCTAAATTAATTGTTCAATTTTGATTTTTAAATTAAATTGACTATTTTTAAAATTAATAATTAAACATATATAAATATATTTCTAAAATTATAAAAATTGGGATTAGTAATAAATTGTATATACTTTCTTTTGGTTATAATCTCTTCACCTATATTTTAGCAAAAATAGTAAAAAAATTAGTTTTAAAAATGATCAATTTTAATTTGGAATGAAGGGAGTATTTAATATATAAGTCGATTTATACATCTAAAATTCGAGGTTTGATGTTTGATTGAATCTTAATGCATCTTAACAGTTTATCTCTTAATGTATTTTAACAGCCCGTATTTTTGTATTAAGAGGTCCTCTGAATAGTTTAGACTCATATTTATATATTAATTATTTAGAGGACCATTTAATACAAATATGTGGGCTCTTAAAAGACATTAAAACGTGGACTGTTAAGACGTATTAAGATACAATCAAACATTAGTCATTTCTATTAACTTTTAGACTTATATTTGTATCTTAACTATTCATAGGATCTCTTAATATAAATATGTGGGCTCTTAAAATACATTAAGAGGTGAACTGTTAAGATACAATTAAACACCACCTTAACCATTTCTATTATTAAATTTTATAACTCAAAATAGCCATTGATCAAATCATATAATTAATTTTACTTTTAAGTATTGCAATTCAACACAATAAACAACATCAAATCATAAAACAATTGAAAGTGATTTAGATATTAATTTCATTAGTTCCATAAATTTCAACAAGTCCTTCACACATCAATACATCATAATTCCCATACCCTCAAAGCAGAGAACATAGTTACACAAAAGGACCAAGTTGCCTAAGCAAACAAGTCCAAGACTTGAATTGGATAATTGCTTATGGCTCCTTATTAGACAAATTATAACATGGTTTCAAACAGGAAGACAAAATTACAGCTACTAGATGATTTATTTGGTAATGGTCAGTCCATTAATTTGATCATCTCATCAACAGTTGCAAGGATTACATGTGCAGTTTGTGCACTTGCAGGCATGCCCTCCTTCAGCTCCAAAACTCATATCTGAATCCTCAGAGGACGACCTGCAATATTGGAAGCCAATTACCACAAAAATGAACGGATAAAAAGATATGGATCTTGCACAAATGATATTTCCACAATAGTTTTTGATATTTTCACACGAAAAGTGTCGCTATAGATCCTATAGCGACGATTTTTACATCTACAGCGACACTTTGCGTGTGGAAATATCAGAAATTGTTGTGAAAATATCGCTTGACATATATATATACACACACATACATCTTCATTGGTGCAACCTCATGAATGATGGTTGCAGCTGTGGTTTTCTCAACATCAGGGTACATTCCGCATCTGCAACAAAGGTAACCAAATTTAGACAAAATATAAGCAATGGAATTTGTTACATTTAATTCTTAGAAGTATATATATTTTACAATTAGAACTAATATTTCTAACTCAAAATCTAATTTTCCAACATATATAATGCAATACACAGTTGTATCATCTATTTAAAAATTTTACACCTGCCGTAAAAATATCATTTATTTACTACTATATATAGACGTTTATGATGCCATTTTTTCATAAAATTAAAGGAAAGGTTTACCCTCCGCAGCCGTTGCCGCACTTGCAGTTAGGACCACAGCCGCAGTTTCCTCCACAGCAAGACATTTTTAATTTCTTGGAATGAAAACTAAAGAGAATGAATCAGAAAATTGAGTCAAGCTGGTGAGTTCTTTGTTGGAGCCATCAGTTCTATTTATAATGCAGGGAAGAGACGGAAGGTGACCGTCCACCGTACACGTGTATGATACATAGCGAAGTTGCATTAAGTTACTGTTTGGTAAAAATATAGTGGACAGAACCTCATATATATTCATATATATATATTGACTTTATAATATCTTTTTCATATCTATCTTTGTCTTGATTTTGTCTTGATTTGTCCACTGGAAGAAGTATCTAATATCTTAAAATTTAATTTGTGGCATTACTTTATTTTAAATTTTGAAATAATAATTTAAAATATTTTTAATTAATTTATAATATTAACTATTGTATTACTTAAAATAAAATAAATTTAAATCAATTTAAATTTTAAAACTTTATAAATTTAGGGAATTGATATTTCTACAAGAAAAATTGATAGTTCCACTAAGCTCTTCTCACATAAATAGTAAATGGGATTCACATTCTTGTGAATAAATCCTTCTGGAAATATCAAAATTTCCTTGTAGAAATAATAATTCCTTAAATTTACTATAAAAAGACGATTCATGTTACGTATTGAAAAATTATTTGTCGAATTATAATTACAAAGTATACATTAATATATGGAAATTGATAAAATTTAAAGAGTGGTCTATCAGAATACATATATTTTTTTTAAAAAAATAGTTACAACTTATTTTATTTACGTAACTGACAACAAATTCGTAATGTATAATACTCCTTCTGTTCCAATATTAGAAATATAATTTGACTTTTTATGTCAAACAACGACATATTAAACAGCTTCAAATTTGTGTGAATTTATTTAATTTTAGTTGATACGATACTTATAACCATATAGTATATAACAAAAATTATTAATCGCAAAATTTATTTTATTTTAAAATTTTAAAAATAATATTAATTTTAAAATTAAATATATCTTCGTTTGAATTTAAAAATCAAAAAACTATCATTTTCATAAAAACAAATGAGAATTTTTTCTTGAACATTAATAGAGACTTTCTTTTTCTTTTTGTAATCCAAAACCTTATCTAGTGACATTGGGCCACTAAATTAAAGAGGATTCCTGTACAGTTGAAAGTGATATTGGACGATATATAAAGTCCTCTGGTACTAAGTTGCTTTGTACAATGAATTGATTGGAGCAATCAAATTAATCTCACGTCAGATAAATTTAAAAACATAAATAAATTAATAAATATAGTCGATCATCAACTTAATATGTTAATCTAATATATTTATATTTGATATTAAGACAATATTCTTATATTCTATTTATCAAACCTATTTTATAATTAAATATTGAACCTTTCGTGCATTTAATTGTTTAAAATAAACCTAAAAATATACTCCCTCCGTCCCATAATAAAAGTTATTATTACTATTTTGGGTAGTCCCATATTAAATGTTCATTTTTATTTAATAACCAAACTTTTACACATATTTTCCTATTATACTTGTAACATTAAATATCTCATATTTTTGTTATTCTAATTCTAATTCTATCTCCATATTTAATGACATTATTATGGGCAATTTTGTCATTTTATTTATCTTCTTAATATGCGTGAAAAGTCTATGAGGACTTTTATCCTGGGACGGAGGAGTAGTATATTATTGAAATAGGAAGAGTTATTATTATTTGATTTTAAATTTGATGACTGTGTAAACGTGAATAATGCTAGAATTATGACACATTATTTAAAAAAAATAATTTTATTTTATTAATGTGTCATAATCTTAATATCACTTATGTACGCATAAATTTACAACATATAAAACTTTAATTCTTACTATTTATAAAACATCCATTTAGTTTGAACAAATTTGTAAACATATTTGGATGGTGTGGTTTGACAATTACAGAAATTATAGGAAAATATCATCACAACTTGACAAATTGGGAAATCAAATTAGCATTTTAATCTTAAATCTTAAGCAAAATTGGTGTTTAGAAAGAGGGAGAATATGAAAGGGAATGCATTCTCAATAAGGATTTTCTTGTTCAAAATGAATAAGGGAAATA
Source organism: Panax quinquefolius (assembly GCA_020205615.1). Lineage (NCBI taxonomy): Eukaryota > Viridiplantae > Streptophyta > Magnoliopsida > Apiales > Araliaceae > Panax > Panax quinquefolius. Next base: position 139,434,632 of record CM035160.1, read on the forward strand.
TTATTTTTACATGTGTTTTTAATATTTTTATATGATTTCTTCTCACATAAAAGTGTGATTCACTATTTATGTAAAAATATTAAAAATACACATAAAAATATCAATTCATGAATAAATAATAATCGTATCAAACACTTTATCTATAAAACTCTCTCTCTATATATATATATATATATATATATATATATGCTCACAAAGAGAAAAGAATGGACACTATTACATATAGGCAACTTTTTTACATTCACAATATTATTTAAAATAAGGAAATAATATTTTCATATTATTTTTTAATATTTTCATATATAGAACTTACATACATATCAAAAAATAAAATATTTTATAAGTTCTCAAATTATATAGGCTCTACATGTCTAATCCTTAGCTGTGGGTCCAAAATGGTCTGTATCCTCCTATAGTGGACTCCCTTTGAATATCAGTTAAACAGTGGACTAGTCTAGATCTTAAAAATTGTTTCACTCTTTTGACTAAACTTTATTTCTTTCTTTGTCATTAATATCTTAATTTTTAATTTTTTTTAATAAAAAATAAATAAAGTGCTAAAATGGACCATACAAAACAGGACAACACTTATCTCAACTTTTGATGGTCTCAGAAAGCCACACCTAACCGTACCCTCAATGAAGCTTTATCTAGATTTCATAAGATAGACTTCATGAATTCTATTTGAAAATTGATAATTTTTCATAATTTTTTGATATTTTTACATAAAAAAAAGTCATAATCTTTTTTAGTAAGCTACGCTTAATATAAAAAAGTTAGACTTAATACTATTTCATAGACACATAATTCATACATTTTATTATCCTTAATTTTGTCCTTTTAATTATATTAGTTTATTAAATTAATATGTTTTATTTTATTTTGTAGGATTTAATATTTGTTGCAATAAAGTCAAAATTTTGATGATCAAACGATATTTAATGCTCTTATTCATGTAAGGAATATTCAAAAAGAATCCTGCAAGGAGAAGGAAAGAGGTAGAACAATCTTGGTGTGCAAGTCAAATCTAACGAGAGAAAAGAAAATCTATCTAGAAGATCTATTTAAGAAGTTGATTGTCACTAAGAAGTTGAAACCTACATGGAAAGGGAACAAAAGTATCCAAGTTCAATGAATCTAAATTAGGGTTCAAAGTTATTTTCGCTATAAATAGGTATCTTGTTTTAGAGAGGAATGAGTATTAGGTATTGTATTAGTTTAGGTTAGGAGTAGGAGTAGATTAAATTATTTCTTCATTGTACGTTCGTTGGATTATCGTTAATGTGGCAGCCCCAAAACAAGTCCATTCCATCCAACCCATTCTGAGTCGCCAAATACATGGTACAGAAAACAACTACAACTTTATTACAATAATTGTCGTACAAAATACAACAACACGTATCTTTGTGAGTTTGGATACAAATATATACCAAATGTGACACATGTCCCAACCGTGGACAACACCTCACAAATGACACCTTACATAAAGGTATAGTCAAAAACCTGCTTTTAAAACTAAAATCTTTGGGAAGTCTTTCGAGAAACCTTCGTATACGTGGGAGGCCACGCTTACAGGTTATGATAGATATCATATGGCCACGTAATTATCCTTGGTTGATCTAATAGACCCCAAAGAAAAACGAGAAGATTACTATCATATTCTTCCCAATGGTGAGTCTTCTCTTGATTTATCATTATCTCCATTTGTCTCAAATTGAGAATTATACTTCAAACAAACACCAAGATTATATAGGTAGTGCTCAGTAAATATACTCAAGAAGTGGATGAGCACAACCACATCTTTATGATGACACGAGGTTGTATGTCATTTAGACATCTTGTATGATAGTGGCAAAACACCCTTCCAACGTTGGGTTCGCCTCCCTATATGATTCACAAAATATAACTACTAAAAGATGTATACAACACACTTGTCTATATCTTTGTTTAGGGAGAACTCCACAACTAGAGACCACCGTTCTATTCTCTTGTTACCCTCGCCGACAATTTACACTTTTATTACGAAAATGAATTGTGAAGCAAAAGGTGTGAGCACAACTAGCTTCGAGAAAGAATATCATGACTAAAGATAATTAAATTATCAATAGCCTTCATCAATAACAAATCGAGATTTAGAACATATGGTAGATGATAAAAATTTCAACCATTGTTGCGGTGAACGAAGCAATCCATTAGAAGAGTCAAATAGACAATACATGATTATTATCTTCTCCATGTTAAAAGTCCACGAACAATGTTTTATCCCCTCGTAACATCAATCAATGGTTCCTTTCCACAATTATATGAATATCTCATAATCATAATTGTAATTCTAAATTCCTCTTCGTACTCCGGATCGAATATAATTTTCATCACATGTCTTTACCTCAAACATCAAAGATCATGGTTATACCAAATCACAGTTCTGCTTCATAATCATACTAATAAATTCATCTTTGCACTATGACCAAAGATATTCAATAACAGGTCATCTTTGCACTACGGGCCAAAGATATTCATTAACAGTTCATCTTTGCACTACAGGCCAAAGATATTCCTCAACAGTTCATATTTGCACTACAGGCCAAATATATTAATATCTCAAAGAAATATATAATCATTTTAGAATTTATATAAACAATAATTATAACCATGTTGATCAATTCACCTTTGCACTTAAGCTAAAGATATTCAATTATAAATTCAATGGTCATGATCATACCAGTCACAATTCAACTTTTCACTACTGGCCAAAGAGAACCCTAGTCATGATCATACCAATAATCTACACATCTTTATACTCAAGTGAAAGAGAATTTCAACATCAGGGATATAAAAATGTTATATATAATAATAAAATCAATATAATCAATATATAGTTTTAATCTCCAGAGTAATATTAATAAATCAACTATAATTTGGTTAGAAAAAGAAACCAATTTTATAGTGAATAGTAACTCGTGAATAGTAACTCGTGAATAGTAACTCATGAATAGTAATCCTGACACAAAAAGGTAGAAATTCCACAATAAAATCTATACCAATATTTCGGTATAATGATATTGAAAGAATAACATTTCTTAAACTTATAAACAATTTATTTTAATTGTTTACACTTTACTAAATAATGCATTTAATCATCATAAAATGCCAAACTTATAAAGATTTCATCACCGATAACCAAAACCCCTCATCAAAAATCATATATACCACATATATGATTCTCAAGCCATAAAATCATATTTTCCAATTTTCTTCTTTCACATAACATATTTAACTCATTTATTCATAACTAGTCCACTTTCATGAAAAATACCAAATCAGCCCAAAAATATTTCTTTTACGAGATTTAGCAGAATATAGTCCCATATTGAATATATATTTTTCTTAGAATTTTTAAAATTCATTTACTATTTTTCATATAGGCCAAAACCAATTGAATATTTAGACATTTATCATAAATTATACTTTTATCCAAAAATTCCAAAATATACAGAGTACACTGATATTATATAGATGTACTCCCAATAAAAATTTCATCAATATTGGAGTTAACCACAAGGAATTATAAGCGGTTACTTTTAAAATAGTATTTTCTCATAAAATTCATAACTCTTAATCTATACATCCAAAAATCACCATTTTTGGACACAATCAATAAAACTCATCAACATATCATTTCAAATTTTTTCAAAATTTTCTGAAGGTCAAAAGAAGTACGAACTAAAAAACATAATATCCCTTAAAATCCCTTACTATCCCTTACAATCTCTTACCTCAAAAGAGCAGCACTTCTGACTGGATATCGAATATGACGCTGAAAGAAACTTGCACTGATGAATATCAACTCACCAAGTATCTAAATACTCACAAAATACACTCAATAATCTAGAGAGAAAGATAGAAAGCTTATGTTTACGGTGTGATTTTCAATTCTAACTTAGCCCTCTATTTATAGGAAAATTTTAGCAGACTTGACCTGCAACCTGATGGCTTTACCTGCAACTATTCCCACCCACCACATTTGAAATAAAATTCAACATATTTCTTCACCAACCACAAGTGGGGCCCACTCAATTCTAGAATTTTCCACCAAAAATCATTTATAAACCTAATTTACGAATCAATTCACCTCTTAAAATTCATAACAAATCATACGTTCATTTTTAACGGTTCAAAATTTGTGGACATATACTCAACTTATATATATATAACATATCCAAAAATTACAACGATCTAACTATTTGGATTAAAAATTATAACTCACGCAATATATCTCAAAACACCGGTTTAATTTTTAATACCTTCATTCCGACAAAAATACCGATAAAATACCTCAACATTAATTCCTTCATTTATAACCACATAAATAAATCCATCATTTATATCCACATCAAATAAATATTTCCTTATCATATAAATCAATAATTAATTATTCATAAATAATATTACGTAATCATAATTATGACAATCAGTAGTTCTCAGAAAGAGGGGCTTTCCGATAAGGATTTCTCTTATCTTGGCGGCATGATTAGGTGACCAAACCTCTCCTCGATGTAACTTTCTAGACATTGCCAATAATTCTATCTAATAATATTATTCAAATAATATGAATTATTGATCCGATAATGGAGATACTTGTGCGTTGACAATTATTGAACAATAATAATATAAAATATCAACGCAAAGAATTATTGAATCAATAAAATAAAATATTGAATAAGAATTATCAGTAACCATTATTGAGTAGTTTCTTCTTACGTAAGAATCAATAATTTAAAATACTGCACAATACCGCAAGTGTATCTTCTTACTTAACAACGCCAGACATTTTTTTACTTTACCCAATCGGTATTCCAACAAAGATGTTAATTGATGAACGATTACGTTGTTATTTATAAAACTTAATTTTTCATTTTCTTCATCCAATGCTTATTTTGTTATGGGGCCCACAAATGGTCATGGCAATCGTATTAATATTCCCGACGTAAAGAATATTCCACGACATCAAACGAATATTCCCACAACAATGAATATTTTATAACCACTTGTGTATTTTGAAAAAAATTCATATATCACCCTTAACTTTAACCTTTTATCAATTTAACCATTTACTAAATAGAAAAATTGAATACTTTTATTTCATAAAATTCGGGTCTTACAGAGTTAATTAGGAGTTTTCTTATTTATTTTTAATCTTCTTCTTTTATTTATTTTAGTTAGTTTATTTATTTTCATGTCTAGTTAATTTATTTCATCTAGGATGAAGATGAAATTAAATAATTATTCTTGATAATATTTGTCATCTCTTCTATTATTTATGCTTTTATGTTTAATTGATTTCGCCTTCATGTTTCATTATTGAAATACTTTCGTGTTATATATAGTTCTTATGTGATTTTAAATTAATTAAGAGGTTTTGATAGATTATTAATGTTAAGATATGAGTTTTTCATAATTCATGTTTGCTCAAAGAAGTTTTGATGGATTATAGTTAATCCTTAAATTTTTATAGTCTATGATTGCTCACGTTAATTATAAATTACTAAATTAAAAGGAAGGGAGATCAAAATCATAATTGAGTTATAAAAATAGAAGAGATTGAATTATATGTTATGCTTATTATTTAATGGATTCGGATTCCTAGATTACTTTCTCATTTTTAGTTTTCATATTCTAGTTAATTAATTCTCAATCTTTATTTCTAATTATCCTAAAATAGAAATTAAGGAAACATTAAAATTAAAATTAATCTAGTCTATGTGGGTTCGACTTGTACTTGTCAGTTCTTCAATTCGACATTGTGCACTTGCAGTACATAATTTTAACACATCAAATTTTTGGTGCCGTTGTCGGGGACTAGACTTAATTTTATATTCATTAATTTTTATTTATTCGAATTAGTTTTTTTCTTTTTCTTCAAATATTTTTATTTTATTTTTCAGGATTATCGAAGCGGATCAACGGTGCGGAAAGACAAGATTATTGTTGCGTTTTTCCTGATATTTTGCATCTCAACTCAAAAAAAAACAAAACAAAAAAATAAGTAGCTTAATTTTTTTGGTAGTTAGAAAACTAATTGTCACATTCATACATTCACTCACGTAGAGTGTAGAGCACATATTGTTTAGATTTTTATTTTTATTTTATTTTTTGTCAAATATAATCTCTGGGGATTGCTGGAGGATTGAGGTACGTCAAAATTTCTCCTTTCGTAATTCACATAGTTTTAGGACATTTATTTGTTTATAGTTTTTTTATTTGTGCATTTTCATATTTAATCTAACATTAAGAGCACAACGTGTAACAAGATAAAGTTGGGATTTCATCACCCTTCCTTAGCCCACAAACCACCAATTCATTTTGCATAACATTGTCTAAATAAAATCAAGTAGACATTGGCCCCTAGGACTCTTGAGCTTTTAGGACAAAAGACTCCAAGAAGAGGCTAAATTTTAACTACTGGTGTCTAGGCAAGTGGTTCAAAAGGCAAACGCCTAAAAGAACGTGTTGTTATTCAATTAGTCACCGTACCAACAGAGAGACTCCCACCTTTCTTACATTTACCTGGCTAGTGGTGTGATTAATTTTGAATTTGGTGGACCTTGTGGTGTAACTTGGAACAGTTAGGAGCTGTCTAGATTTTATTTAGGTTAACCGTAGAATTAAGATTTTTATTTTATTTATATTTTTTTGTGTGTGTGACTTTCGTGGTTAGTTGTCTATTTGTTTTGTGATTTGTGAAAAAATTGATTCTTATTATAGTTGGAATAATAATTTTGCTTGGAATCAAGAACCTTATGAAAATTTTAATGCACACCAAATAAATCAATTTTTTCCAACTTTTGAAAATTCTTATCTAAGTTCATATCCACATCCATGTCCATATTTATATTCGGATCCAAAACCTCAATATCCACAAGAATTATCAAATGAAGAAGAGGACAGACTTAGTGCCTTAGAGAAAACTACGAAAGTTTTAATGGAAAATTAATTTAACATTATAATCTAGAAATTCAAATGAGTCTATTAGCCACCATAATAAATGAACAAAAGGTGGGTGAATTTTCTAGTAACTCTGAGTCTAGTTTTGAAAATTTTGACGGTTGTGGAAATGATGAGTAAAATGATAATTTTGTATTCAATTCTACATAGTTTGAGTCAAACAAATTTGCGGAGTCTAAAAATTATGAGTTTATGTCTAAAATTGATCGTGTTACATTTAATGAGCCAGTTGAAAAAGTCTATAAGCCTAAAGCTTCATACCCTGAAAGACTTATTCCTAAAAAACCACCTAGTATTTTTTGGACCAACCCATTAAAGTAAACATGATCCAAGAGTTGTCAATGACCCAAGAAATAATTGAAAATAAACTCTTGATTGAAAAAGATCCAATTAATTTTTTTTAAATCACCTTGATCAAAATTGAAATGAATATGCATATTTAGATAAGGTCAATGAGCTGAGATCCACTACAAATAAGTCAACTAAACTAAAACATGTATTTGAACCAATTCTTCCATCCTGTGAACATGTTAGTGAAAGTTTTCTTGAGATAAATTTTAAGCATAATTGTGATGAAAATTTTGACTATTTTCAATTTCCTAAACCTCCTGAAAATCATGAAAAGTTCACACTCACTTTACCCATTTGTATCATTCATTTTTAGTCACATACTTTTTAGGATATATGAAATTCATAGGTATGTATATTTGTTTTCCTTCTCACCACATTTTCTTGCAGAATAAATGTCTCGCATACAAGGTACAATAAATAAAATATAGTAAAATAAAATAAAATACAATTATTATCTTAAATTAAGTAGCATTTGCTTAGTTTTCTATTACATAAAAAATATCCATAATTAAATAAAATCAAAGCTAATAAATTAAATAAACATAAATTAAATAACATAATATATTTGAAACTTAGAAACCCGTTTGACTCTTACAGCTGCAACTGCTATGAAACATAGAAACTTCATCGACAAGTAGGATTGAATGTTGAACAGTAGTCTTTATAGAATATAAATAACAATTCTCACAAACTAAGTACCATTTACTTAGTTTATCATTGGCAAAATAAACTAAGTAGCATGTGCTTAGTTTGCCACAATTTTCAATAAACTCAATAATACTATCCCTTTAATCTTCAATACACTCAATAATAAAACACGATACTTTGCAACTTAGAAACCCGTTTGACATTCACTCATTAGGAGTGAATGTCGAATAGTCCCCGATTTGGGATCACATTCTTCGGATGTTATGTCTCTCACTTAGGTCGGTGCCAATGCACAGGGTGCGTTTTTATAAATTTTGAGGAACTTTTAGCTGATGTCTCTACATGTTCTCCGAGTGCATACTTAGACTAAGTTTTCTTGGTCTATTTCGTGTACTTGGAGACCATGGGGAGGTGCTGCTGAAATTTTTTGAAAATAGTAGGAACGTGCTTAAGATTGGCACTAGTGAGGAGACACAATTTGCTTGCTATTTTCAGGGAGTTCTTACTTAAGGATAATACCTTGCCTGCGAGTTACTATGAAGTTAAGAAGATGGTTAAGGGGTTGAATCTTGGGTATGAGAAGATCAATGCTTGTGAGCAGGACTGTATGTTATACTATGGGGAGGACAAAGATAAGGTGCAGTGTGATATATGCAATTTGCCTCGGTACAAAATCACAAAACGTGGGGGGAAGGAGAAACATGTTCCGAAGAAGATATTATGGTACTTTCCTCTTGCGCCGAGGTTGCAGCGTATATTCATGTCTTTGCATAGTTCACCCAGTATGCGTTGGCATAGGACAAGGGACGTCGTCCCTGGTCAGCTTACTCACCTAGCAGATGGAGATGAGTGGAAGAATTTTGATGCTAATTTTTCACAATTTGCTGACGATGTTAGGAATGTCAAGCTTGGCATGGCTACAGATGGATTTTGACCTTTTAATAATTTTAGTCAGCCATACTCTATTTGGCCAGTGATTATGGTAGCTTACAATCTTCTACCATCAATATGCATGAGGGATCCGTATCTTTTCTTGACTTTACTAATACCGGGGGATAAGAGTCCTACAAAAGACATCAACGTGTACCTTATACCGTTAGTCGATGAACTTAAGATGTTGTGGGAAACAGGGGTTCAGACTTTTGATAAATCTGTCAGGCAGAATTTATATATGTTCAATCACGATGATATCAATTAAAATTTTCTTAATAAATTTTGTATTTTAGTATTATGGATCCTGTCGCTAAGGCGACCGTACATGCCATCTGCCTGGCGCATCTCCCTACTGGCTGCATGCGATTTAGCCAGTACTCGCGCTATGATGTCGCCTTCATGGTGACAGTGTTGCGGGAGTTTCACGTAAGTCCAATTACATATATTAAATCAAGGTTCATGTTATTTACATATTGTTCAAATAATTAATTATATATATGTTATGTCTGTTTGATAGAGATACTATAGATACGAGACCGGCATCACTTAGGCGGATGGTGACGCCGTTATCATTGCCCACATCTCAAAGAAATATGCCTACCGGTCATGCGAGATCTTGACGAGAGGCGGTCCGGCGATAAAGAATCGCCCGGACTACTTTCTGAAATCATCACCACGCGGATATCGAGATCGGCATGAGGCTCGATGTGTGCATACTGGGATGATGTTGCATTCAAGACCAAGTCAGAGCAGATGAAGAAGAATCGAGGCAAGCTGCAAGTTGTACATACTTTTGGCTCGCAGTCGTTTCGGGAGGTTAAAGCGGTATGTATTTATCTTTAGTTTAGTTTAATATTAAACTGCAACTATAGTAATTTAAGTTGATATTATTTAATGTATATGATTTAGGCCATGCGGAGTAGCTTGGGTCGACCTCCTACTATAATGGAGTTCTGGGATAGAGTCCATACGCCGAAGGGCTCTAGTTTGGGGTCGATTTATGTCTCCAAAGACCTTACTATCTACGGGTAATACATTTACTATAATAAATATTATTTAGGATAATATTACGTAATTTATATGATGATACCAAGATAACTCACATGTACATATATCAAATTATAGGAGCGATTTGAGAAGATCCATGACAGGCAGATAATGGAGTTAGCAGTTATTAGGGGTGATCTTTGAGATGTTAGATTCCACCGTCCCTCCGCCCGAGATTAGTTTATCTTAAGACGAGGAGACGGCTCTTTGGGTCGCGTCTCAGGATACTCCCACTAGTACTAGCGGCCGGTATCGAGTGTTGGGGTTATCGAGGATACCAGCCTATACACTGCCATGAGGTATAATATTTTTTGTTTATTTCTTGTTTAGGAATAAAGAAAATTCGCCATATTATTCATGTTATATTTATTTTTGTAGGCTCTAGCCAGCGTCTGCATACCGAGAGCCCCGTGGGGACCGGCTACATCTGGGCGCTGGCTTAAACGATGCTTTGTTCCAAAGTGTGTTATGGTCATGCGGTGTCGGAGGTTTTGAGACCGATCCGTTGTTCCATCGTCGAGACCTACCAAATAGTTCTCGCTTCCATCAACTTCTTGCGGCAGACGTTGTACCGTGCCACCACCGAGAAATATCGGGTATCCCTCCGGAGCAGTGGGCCGCGATACGCGACGAGATTGTTCGGATGGTGTTACTTTAGTCGAGGACGCGTTTGGGCCGATGTTGAGTCAGCCCTCGACTGCTCAGGTATACTATTCATTTTAAATTCAAATATATATTCTGCATGTAATTTAATTTTCATTTAGTTATCTTTATTTGAATCATATATATGGACTAATGAGTTGCATTATATTGTATCAACAGGGTGACGAGCGGACTGACGAGCGGGACGACGATGGTGGCGATTTTTATATTCTAGAGCAGCGTCGACGCCCGCCCGATGATCCTCCTCATACCGGGGGCTCTACTAGTTTTACTTAATTTACATTCGTTTGTAGTTTACATTATTTTTGATGTATTATAGTTTAAACCTTGGCATTTAGTTTAATTTAGCTTAACGAGATGTTTGATATACATTAGTTTAGATTAATGGGATGTTTTTGACCTTTGTACTTCTCATTTAGTTGGTTTTTGACATATTGTCGGCCTTGGTAATTATAATTCGTGTTATTGGTTATATTGTTAGCTTGTGTATGTGTATGTGCTGTTGGAATACAGGTACAGGTACAAGATGTGGGTTAAGTCCCTGGATATTGCAAAAACAAATAAAATATTAAAAAAAATCACTATTCTCGACGAAATAGTACTATTATTGATGGAATTCCGTCGAAAATAAGCACTTCCCTATTTTTGGCATGCTACCACGTGTCATGCTTATCACCGACCGAATACTCTCGACCGAAGCGTTACAGTCGGACATATAGTATCCTCGACTGAATATTCAGTCGATGATAAGTCCGTCGAGGTTAAGTATCCCCGACTGAAAGATCGACGGACTTAATTTTGACCTGCTTATATTCGACTAAATTTCTGACCGAACATTCCGTCGAAAATAAGGTTAACCTCGACCGAATATGCTTATTACCGACGGAAGATTCCATCGGAAATAACCCTTTTTGTTGTAGTGAATACGCGTGGTTGCATAGTAGCACATGATATTAATTATTGATACTTACGTGAGAAGTCATTCAGTTTTACTCAATTATTGCTACAGTAATTGCTGCATATATAGTATCTCACGTTATTTGATTCAATTATTGTCAACTAGCCCAGTAAGAAATATTATGACTAAGATAATGCAGAATAAATTATCGTTAGCCTTCAACAGTGTTAAACTGATAAAATACAATAGATATCAAGTTTAACTGCAGCGGAACAAACAATCCATTAGAAGAGTCAAGTAGAGTATAAAATCTACTATCTTCTATGATTTAAAAGGTTTTTCATCATTTTTATCGCTGAGACTCAGCTTAATAAATAATCCACATCATCGAATCATCCCTGCACTATGGCCAAGGATATTTATTAGTATCATAACCACAAATTATCTATGCACTACGGGCCAAGGATATTCGTGTTTTCATCAATGGTCATGATCATACCAACAACTGTCCATCAATGCACTACGGGCCAATGAGAACTTTTACCACATCATTTGTAACATTACGGTCATGATTATACCGAATAATCCCTGGTCATAATCATACCAAGTCCATCTATGCACTACGGGCCAAAGATGACTTTTATAATATAAGCATGAGGATGATGACAATGATATAAGAATTCAATTAAAAGAAAACAAAAGATAAATTTTTAAAGATTTATAATTTAATTTATCCAGAATTCAATAATGTCCAAACTCACAAACATGATCTTTGCTTTGTGGAGTAAAATTCAAGAATAATATTGTATCAAAAATGATTTGGACTGAAAAAATCAATTTTTGTCCTGAATAGTACCCCGGGTGAATAGTAACCGAGTGAATAGTACCCCGTGAATAGTAACTTCAGGAATAGTAATCTGGCATGAAAAAGTTAAAACTTATCAAGAATGCTCAGAATAATATTTCTATGAAAAGATACTGGATGAAGCGCAAATATCAAGGATATTCTACTAATTTCATGGAGTATAGAAGCCAAAACTTAAACAAAATGAGTATAGAATTCGAAATTTGAAACGAAATAATATTACTTACATACTACAGAGTATGGAAGAAAATATTATTTCAAGCGAATATTAAATAAAAATAGCATCCCTTACCTTGAAAAGAAGAGTATTCCAACTAATATAGTTAGTGGAGATATTCTTGAAGAAAACTTATATTGTTTTCTATACTCAAAACTTTCTAAAACTCGAAAGAAAGTATGCTCAATATTATAGAAGAAGAATTCTCTGATTCTGGTGTGATTTTCAATTCTAACTAAGCATCCTATTTATAGGAGAATGGAAGGATACTATTTAGAAATGGACTGCACAGTAGTTTTAAAAAAAAAATCACGGGCGTTTGACGATTTTTTTTAAAAAAATTTGATTTTACTATGTAAACACTATGTAGGCACTATGCATAATAAAATATAATATATTCTTTTTCATATAAAACAAAACTTAATTATTATATAATATATATATATATATATATATATACGTTAAACTCCCGTGAACTCCCCACCCCCCCAAATTCAGATTTCCAAAGTCATATGTGGGCCCAAATTTATTATATAAAAAAATACTGAATTTTTTTTATCGATTATTTTGAAAAATGGGGGTCCAACAAATACTTCATAAAAATCCCCTCAATATTTTTAACAACCTTTATTCATATTATTATAACTCGCAATATAAACAACCAGATCGTTCCTAGGAAAGAGGGAGCTTTCTAATAAGGATTTCTCCCTATTGGCGCATAATTAGGTGACCAAACTCCTTTCCTCGACAAAACTTTTTAGACATTGCTAATTATGCATATAATAATTAGAATAACTTGTCATCTCAATTATTGATTTAATAATATATAAAATATTGACAATAATTGAATCAAATAACGTGAGATACTATCGTGAATTATTGTCAGCAAGAATAATTGAGTAAAACTGAATGACTTATCACGTAAGTATCAATAATCAATACCGTGTGCTACTATGCAACCACGTGTATTATTGTACTTTTAACACCGGTTATTTCAACAGTTAACGGTAAAACTTCCGCCGTTATTTTCATAAAAAGATATTTTTGTTGTTTTCTCATTCCGACAATAATTACGTTGTGGGGTCCACCAATGATTATGCCGTCATACGAATATTCCCTGTTAAAACGAATATTCCCCAACCAATCGAATATAATATAACAACTTGCATATTTTACAAAATTTATAAATATTACCCACAACTATAACACTATATCAAATTCACTCCTTAATATTAAAAAATGATATTTATAGAAAATTCATCTTTATTCATAAAAGTTGGGGTCTTACAGTACTACTACTACTACTACTAATAATAATAATTATTATTATACTAATACTAATAATAATAATAATAATAATAATAATAATAATTATTATTATTATTATAATTATAATTATTATTATAATAATTATAATTATAATAATAGTAATAGTAATAGTAATAATAATAATAATTAGTATTATTATTATATAATAATCTATATAATAAAATAGAACCCATTTTGAATCTTTCATTTGACAAAGCACAAGGACGGTTCAAATTCATTCTAACTTAATTTTTTCAACTTAATCTAAAGGCTCATATTTCTTCCCGCCCAAATCAAATTCACCTCTACACCCTACTCTCTCTCATGTTCACACACAAAATCTCTCTCTTCTTTCTTCTTCACACACACAAATAAATAATAATAATAATAATAGTATTAATATTAATTATAATAGTACTACTACTACTACTAATAATTATTATTATAATAGTACTAATAATAATAATAATAATGTTAATAATAATAATTATTATAATTATAATTATAATAATAGTAATAGTACTAATAATAATTATAATAATAATAATTATAATAATAAAATAATAATAATAATTATTATTATTATTACTCCCTCCATCCCTTTATATCTGACGTTTTAGGATATTTTTTTCTTCCCAAAATATTTGACGTTCTACAATCCCAAGAATATTTTACCATTTATTTTCCTTCTCTACCCTTCCTTCTCCACCACTATTTATGCCTATTTTCTTCTTCTTCTTCTTCTTCTTCTTCTTCAAGGTTTTTGAGATCCGTCAATAACAAATGGATTCATTTAATTGCATACAAAAGGGGTCAAGAAGTGGTTCAATGACACCAAAGGGTTTGGATTCATCACGCTTCGGCTCAAAGATCTATTCATTCACCACTTAATTTTATGAAATAAAAGTATTCAATTTTTTTTATTAGCTCATGATTTCTTATTCACGAAATCAATACTATTCACGAGTACTACTATTCTGAAGCATGATAATTTTTTTCTCATTACTCTTATCTCAATATTTTATTTTATTGATTCAATAATTGCTACAATAATTGTCACTACACAATCTCTAATTCATTATTGGCTGTCTAGAAAGTTCTTTGGTCACCCAATCATGGCCAAAGAGAAATCTTTATTGAAAGCCCCTCTTTCCCGAACCTGCGCACGGTTGTCAATATTGTGATTATGTAATATTATTTGTGAATAATTAATTATTGATTTTATGATGAGGAAAATATTTATTTTATGTGGATATATATGGAGAAAATTTATAAAGTGACATTATAATTTAAATATATTATTTTAATAATATATTAATGATGATATTTTTACTATATATGAGTATATACCAAAAATTTTAAAATTATTTTCTTGATTTGATTATAATAAAATCGTCCGCTTGTGGATTTCGGTCAATTTCTATTTGGAATTTGGAAAAACTTTCTTCTGCAAAGTTGTAAAACTCATGAGATTCAAATTTTCTGATAAAAGGGATATTTATTATGATTATTGAAGTTCAAGTTCCGAAAATAATTGATTTTTGAAGTTTTATTTATTTTTATTAATAAAATGTTTTCTATATTTTGTGGCCTCATTAAACATGTGCAAAATCAGCTGATTTCAAATGTCTGGAGGTGGGTTTGAAAATAATATTATTATTATATTCAATTTTCTCGCTTTTATTTCTAAACAATTTCCTATAAATAGGGTATATATTATTCTTGTGATATTTTGAATACTTTGAGTGTTTCTATAGTAATTTTAAGGGTTATTATGTTTTTAGTTTCAAAATTTTTCTGAACCTTCAAAAATTCTGGAAAAATTTGAAATGATATTTTGATGAGTTTTAATTGTGTCCAAAATGGCAATTTTGGATGTATAGATTAGGAGTTATTTTATGAGAAATTATTTTAAAAGTAAACTAATTATAACTCCTTGATTAACTCCAAAATATGAAATTTTTTATTGGGAGTACATCTATATAATATCAGTATACCGTAATATGAAAATAGTAAATGAATTTTTAAAATTTTATATGTTCAATATGGGAATATGTTATGCTAAATCCCAGAAAAGAAATATTTTGGACCTGATTTGGTATTTTCATGAAAATATTCTAGTTATGAGTAAATAAATTAAATATGTTATATTAGAAAATATGATTTTATGGCTTGAGAATCATATTATATGAAGATTTTGATGAGGGTTTTGGTTATTGGTGATGAAATCTTATGAGTTTGGCATTTTATGATGATTAAATGCATTAATTAGTAAAGTGTAAAACAATTTAATTAAATTGTTTATAAGTTTTAGAAATGATTAAAATATTATTGTAATATTAATAATATTAGATTATGAGATTTCTTGATTTATAATATTTGGATTAAAGTGTTATAAATATGGATATGAATTTTATTATGAAACTTTATCTTTTAGTGTCGAAACTGCACGATACTTTGAAATTGCTTCTCCGACCAAATTATCGTTGATTTATGAATCTTACTCTTGAAATTAAAACCATGTTTTGATTATATTATTTTTATATAACATTCTTATAACCCTAATGATGATATTTCTCTTTGACTTGAGTGTAAAGATGAGTAGATTATTGGTATGACGCGATGACTATAATATTTATTTTTAGCTTAAGCTGCAAAGCCATAACTTCAAAATTATGTATTTCTTTGATATATATTTTGAATATCTTAGCTTGTAGTGAAAGGATGAATTATTGATGAATATCTTTTGCTTCCTTTGTTAAATATCTCCACAAAGATGAATTATTGATGAATATTTTTCTATGCCTTGTTGATTTTGAATTATTGATGAATATCTTTGGCTTGCAAAGATGACCTGTTGTTGAATATCTTTAGCTAAAGATGAATCTTCTCTTTGGTAGTAGTTCTTCTTTTGGTATAACCATGATCTTTGATGTTTCGGGTAAAGACGTTTTATCTTCATTCCGGATGATTTAGAACCAATTATGATTATGAGTTATACATGTGATTGTGGATGTGAATTGTTGATTGATGTTACGAGGATAAAACAACAAGAAGATAATAGATTTTATGATTCACGAACTATGGTTGAAAAGTTTTATCATCTACCATATGTTCTAAATCTACGATTTATTATTGATGAAAGTATTGATAATTTATGTATCTTTAGTTATAATATTCTTTCTTGAGCTAGTTGTGCTCACCCTTTAAAATTCCTTTGGGTAATAAAAGTGTAGTCAATTTGGGTTGGCCAATGGGATAACAAGGGAATAGAGCGGTGGTCTATAGTTGTTGGTTCAAAAGAGTATGACACCAACTTTAGGGTTTTTATACATCATTTAATAGATTTTGGTGAATTAAATAGTGTGAGCGCCCAATTTGGAAGGGTGTTTGTCATGGTTCAAGATCTATTCATTCACCAAGAATATGATCTATTGCGGAATTGACCAAGAGATAATACGTGAATCATAGGATTCTGTACCATAACCTTGGGGTGATTAATAAGCATGTAGCCTAAGTGATGGTGAATCCATTATGAGTACCTGTCATTGAGAAAACTCACAAAGATATATGTGTTGTTGTATTTTGTATGTTGTAATAAAGTTGTAGTTGTTTTTCATTACCAAATATTTTGCGACTTCGAATGGGTTGATGGAATGGACCTATTTTGGGGTCGTTACACGACTGAAGATTCGTAGCCTAAGTGATGGTGAATCCATTGAGTACCGATTGAAACGATTCATATGGTGCACTGCGGGCTGGCGTTGAGGTGGAGGTCATGGGGTGGGGAAAGGGGTATGGTGGCGGAGGGGTAATGCGGTGGCGGTGGTGGGGGTTATAACGCAATGTGGCGGTGGTGGTGGAAGGAGTGCTTGGTGTGGTGGTGGCGGGGGAGTATGAGATGAGATATTCAAAATGTGACAACAACTTGAGGCGTGAACATGGTATCTAGATTTAGGGCCTCCACATAGGCCTTTTGTTTGACCGTCCACTGGTTGCTCCCAAACGGGTCTTTCAAGCCCATGTATTCCCAATAGTCCACATGGTAAGCCAACAAGATCACCCAAGCACCTCCAAGTTGAAGTCCCCCTCCCCACCCTAGAAAAGCGGCTTTGCCTCCCATGAGGTGGCGATCCACGAGACGAGAAGAGCTCCACCACTCCTCCTCCCATCCTCTCGCTTCTCCGACGAGATGTCGGCGGTGGCATTCTCGTAGGAGTTGTCGTGGGAGGAGCGTTTGCCGAAGCGGGAAAAGAGACCACGCCCCATTACGATGCGTCGTCTCTACCGGTGAAAAGGATAGAAAATTACAGGCTGCGCGCGGGTGTTAGTTTTATGTTACCATGTGCTCAAGTTGTGGTCGTGGTGGTGGAGGTGGTAATCTATTGAAGAGATGAAGAAGAAGATGACGGAGCGCAGGCTGAAGAGATGAAGAAGAAGACAACGGGCAGGCCGAAGAGATGAAGAAGAAGACAGAGCTCGGTATTAATTAAGGGTAAAATAGTAAAATTGCATCTATTCTTAATCTATGTAAAAATTTGTAGAACGTTAGATATAATGGGATGGAGGGAGTATAATATTATAATAGTAATAATAATAATACTAATAAAGTAATAATAATAATAATAATAATAATAATAATAATAATAATAATAATAATAATAATAATAATAATAATAATAATAACAACAACAACAACAACAACAATAACAATAATAATAATAATAATAATAATAATAATAATAATAATAATAATAATAATAACAATAATAATAATTATTGTGGTGGTGTGGTGAATTAAGATAATTATTATTAATGATTCTAATTTTGTAGACAAGTTTAGATTTTTCTGGATATCTATTTTTAAAGAAAAAATAATTATTGTGGTAGTGTGGTAAATTATGATAATTTTTATGTCTGATTGTAAGTTATTTTAAGTTGTGAAGAGTCTTTACGTAATATAGTATTTTTCGGATTTTAATCTAATTTTTTCGTTACATCACCTTCAGCCCTGGTAATTACTAGTATATATATATATATATATATATATATATATATATATATATATATATATATATATATATATATATATAATAAGTTTTGTTTTATATGAAAAATAGAATATATTATATTTTATTATGCATAGTGCCTGCATAGTGTTTACATAGTAAAATCTGTTAGTTCCTATTAGGCACAAGTTATCTAGAAGTGGGGGTTGAATAGATATTTGAAAATCTTTCCTTTTTAAACTTGTTCTTAGATAATGATTAAAACTTAGAGGAATTTGTATTTGTTTTAATCTTCTTTACCAAGTAATGGAGTTATGAGCGAGTAAGGCAGTTATAGCAGATATAGCAGATATAACATGAATGTAAACGACACAGTTGTTTTTAAGTGGTTTAGAGCACTCAAAGCTCCTATTCCACTCTTCTACTCAACGAGTAGGATATCCACTAAGGATGTCTTTTACAATCTTCTGAATCACACAGATTCCTTCTGCACCAAATGAGTTCAGGAACTTCTCTAGTTCATTCTTGAACTCTTCAAGTCCAGCAGACTTGGCTTTCTTACAGTTCACTACGAACTCTTCAAGTCCAGCAGACTTGGTACTCTTCTTCAGTTGATTGATAGTTGTTGAGTTCTTAATGGTTGCTACTTAGTTGCTGTGTAAGCACTTGTTCTAAAGAGCTGAGTAGCTGAGCAAGCTTTGCAATATCTCAGATCATAGAGTTGAGCTTGAGAGAGATGTTCACGTTGTTTGATTAATGCTTGCTTATTTTCTCTCTCATCTGTCTGATCTGTATATATGTGATGTTAAAAACTATCCGTTGGATCCATCCGTTGTGGCATTAAATGCATCTGAACTTTCTATACTGTGATGGAGACATTTCTGCACATCTTCTGAATTTCAGATTCGCCCTTCTCGACACCTGCAGTTTGCTTTCACCTACCACCTGAAAAGGTGTTTTGTCCCTCTTACCCATGGTACTATCCTTAGCTTCTTCAATACGCTTCCTTGTTACATACTAAGGATATTTCATATATTCTGGGACTGATGAGTACTGCAGCATCTGGGATCCATTCTTCACTTCTTCGAAAACACGATCACGAGGCTCGACATTTTCCTCGACACGAGATGATGATACTCTACGATTTGGATCGTGGTGTTCTACGATTTAAATCGTAGTGTCTTTGTCATCTTTGCACACTACGATGCTATCAGTCGAGAGTACTACGATTTCCTTTAAACCTTCGCACACTACGATCTTCTCTTGATCGTGTTGTTGATTCTACGTTCCCGAGAGAACACTACGATCGTTGACTAGTAAACTTTATATTTCCTTCAGCATACTACGATCGTGGAGTTAACTCGGAAATTGTTGGGACCAATCTACGATATCCGAAGAGTCTCCTTCAAGGCAGGCACACTACGATCTTCAGGCTCTACGTTTTCTGCCTTGACTCCTGTAATGTTGATCAGATGGATGTACTACAATTTCTTCAGGACTAATCTATTACATCTTAAGATCAACCTAACAGTTTTGATCTTTCTATCTATACATTCTTTATCAAAATGGTACATGTTGAAAGCTTAGATCAACCTAACAAATTTTGATCTATCACTAAGTCCTTGTACATATATTCATTTAAGGACCTTACAAATAATCATGAACATATACATTTAAAACATCAAATCATAATATGCATTCTCCCAACAATCTCCCCCTATTTGATGTAGACATAACCAAGGAGATTTTGTGAGACCCCAGATTTTATTAATAAAGATTTAAATTTGGTCGAAATAATTTTTTAATATTATGGTGTGAATTTGAGATAATATTATAGTTGTGGGTAGTATTTATAAATTTTGCAAAGTATGCAAGTGGTTATATTATATTCGATTGGTCGGGGAATATTCGGTTTAGCGGGGAATATTCAATGCATAACTACCAATCATTGGTGGACCCACAAATGTAATTATTCATTTGATCGAGAAAACGACAAAAATATTTTATTGAAATAACGGCGGAAGTTTTACCGTGGTTACTTGTTGAACTACTCAAGAGTAAAAGTACGATGTCGTGTGGTTGCATAGTAGCATTACCAGATTGATTATTGATGCTTATGTGAGAAGTCACTCAGGTTTGATTCCATTATCATTAGCGATTAATAATATGAATTATTATAATGATAATGACGTTTTGTTTTATTCGTATTATTAACGTAATAAAAAAAGAAACATCTTTTATATAAAATAGAATACTTTATTAAAGTTATTCTATAAATAGAATATATTATATTTTATTATGCATAGTGTTGCATAGTGTTTTCAGTAATAGTGTTTTGCATAGTATTGCATAAAGGTTTGCATAGTAAAAATGTTTTTATATAAATAGAATATATTATATTTTATTTAAAAGATTTTTCTTTAAATATGGACCGTCAGATTAAAGTAAATCAATCTGGACCGTTCATGGATTAGTTACTATGCATTCTATTTTCCTATAAATAGAAGCTCATTCCTTCATTATTTTCTTACGAATTCATTGAAACTCTAGAGAGAGAAATTATAGAGAGAAGCTATAGAGAGAAAGTTATAGAAAGAAGAAGAGTATTCTGCTACTTCACTACTTCTATATTCAGCCTCTTTTTAGGTAGTGGTGTTATTCTTTCTTCTTGAAGAGAACTTCATTATTCCATTCACTATTATTCATTGGAATAACTCGTAAAAGTGGCATACCCTATACATAACCTCAGATACGCCATACCCCCTATACTTGGTGAAATCCTTATGTTATTCCATTGCTTATTATTACATTGGAATAACTCAGATACGCTGATTTACCCTATACTTGGTGACATTCTTCTATTATTCATTTGGAACATCCTGCTCATGTGTTTTACACCTGACGGTTCCGCTCTTTATTATTCTGTTGGAACATCCTCGTCTGCATGTGTTTTACACGGACCGGTTCCGCTTCTTTATTATTCTGTTGGAACATCCTGCTGCATGTGTTTTACACCGACTGGTTCCGCTCTTTATTATTTCTTGCTGAATATCCTATCATGTGTTTTACACCGGATCTGGTTCCATCTTTATTATTCTATTGGAACATCCTGCTTGTGTGAATTTCACGACACCTCGTTCCGTTATTATTATTATGTTGAATAACTTTTGTCTATGCGGTACCGCATGCATGGTGATTTCTTTTTGTTATTCCATTCTTTATTATACCCAAATTAGTTAAAACTTTGACTTCTATACTCCATGAAATTAGTAGAATATCCTTGATATTTGCGTTTCATCCAAAGATCTTTTCATGAAAATATTCTTCCGATCATTCTTGAATTTTACTACTCTTTAAACAAAGATCATGTTGACAATTTGACGTTAATAATTCATGGATTAAATAATTCTTGAACTTGTTTTATTGAATTATTATGTCATTGACATCATCCTCATGTTATATTATGTTATCTTTGGTTTACGTGCATAGATGAACTTAGTATGATTATGACCGTGGATCATTCGGTATAATCACGACTTGATATAAATGATGTGACAAAGTCCTCAGTGGCTTTGTAATGCGATGATGGATAATTTTGGTATGATTATGACCAGGGTGATTCGGATAGTCATGACCATTGATAATTTGATGAAAATCCTTGACCAGTGGTACGGGGATGATTAGATGTGGTGGTTTATTTATTAAAATTTGAGTCTCAAATGATAAAATTGATGAAAACCTTTTAAAACCTAAAAGATAGTAGACTTTATTCTCTACTTGACTCTTTTAATGGATTGCTTATTCCGCTGCAGTTAAACTGGTTGTCTATTGTATTTTATCAGTTTAACACTGTTGAAGGCTAATGATAATTTATTTTGCATTATCTTAGTCATAATATTTCTTCTTCAAGCTAGTTGAGCTCACCCTTTCTTTCACCGTTTCTTCTCTGAAATGAGAACATAGGCGGGACGAAGCCTCAGGGGAGCAAGTAATGGTCCGAGGATAGCATTAATAGTCCTCACTATTCTTGTGAAATAGTGTGATAATAGTTGTAATGAGGACTCCTTTTGAGTTTGTATAATATCTAGTAGACAATATTTGTATTCAAACTCATAGTTTATGTCGTATTGTACACGACGCTATATTAGTAAGTCAGATTTGAATTTATGTACCATGTAAGTGGCGACTCAAGATGGGTGACGATACCCAATTTTGGGGGCGTCACATTTGATATCGTAGCTATAAGTAAAGAGCCCCGAGCCTCTCATTGGTGACTTCTGTTGATGGGGGATGCACCGCCGGACTCTCCGTGGGACGCCTGCTCATGCGGTGGCAAACCGATAGTACCATCGTGAGGTGTCTTGTCCACGGTTGGGACATGAGTTACATTTGGTATCGAGCTATAAGTAAAGAGCCCCGAGCCTCTCGTTTGGTGACTTCGTTGATGGGGATGCACCGCTTTTACTCTCGTAGGGGGCCTTGCTCATGCTGCGGGCAAACCGATAGTACCATCGTGAGGTGCTGTCCACGGTTGGGACATGAGTTACATTTGGTATCAGAGCTATAAGTAAAGAGCCCCGAGCCTCTCGCTGGTGACTTCCTGTTGATGGGGGATGCACCGAAGCCAGACTCTCCGTAGGGGACGCCGTTCTGCGGTGGCAAACTGATAGGTACCACTGTGAGGTGCTGTCCACGGTTGGGACATGAGTTACAGTTGGTATCAGAGCTTAGGGATATGATCCCTGGCTAAGATGTGAGAATAGTACTAGGAGGGGAGAGACGGGGAATTCCTTCACTAGTATGACCTACCTAAATTTATTTGGTATTTAATTGGTCGGTCAGAGTATAGGAATAATATGTGATATGTTAATTAACCCTTGTTTTGTGACAGTATTTGAGAATGGCATCTGAAAATGCTGAGATAAGCAATGAAGCACATGAGAGTGTTGATTCAGTTCAAACAAAAGGTAACGACCAACAACACGATAATAATCATCTCGGTGGCAACGCTATCGTAACAATGATAACCATCGTGGGGAAATTATCATGCTAAGAATGGTAACCACTTGATTGGTAATCATGGCAAAGATAATAGAAGTGGAAATTTCAAGAAGAAGGTCATTTAGCTCGATTTTGTCAGTATAGTGAAGTCAAGTCCAGGTGGGATAGTGGCACCAAAGGTCATCCCTGCATAAACCAAAGCCGTAGTTTAAGAGAGAGCGTTTTTTTCTCGTGACGAGGAAGTTTGAATAAGATTATCACGGGTAAGTAATCATAAGCTCTTGCGAAGTCTATACCGTGTTAGATATCAGTTCTACCCACTCTTTTATTTCACCTAGTTGCGTTCAACGCTTAAATTTGACTCGGAGAATTTAGACTTTGACTTATTGGTTGAAACTTTAGTTAGGAGCCTTCAATACGCTACTATTTTTAAATCTTGTTTGATTCAAATAAACACTTTCACGTTACTCATCGATCTTATCTTTTGAAAATACTTGCCTTTGATGTGATTTTAGGAATCAATTGGTTAACTACTCATCATGCTTTTAAGTAAGGTTGTTAGCTTTTATATTCATAACCAACTTTTGTTATACTGAATTCAAAGTAACCAAACCCTAAAGTTAATCACCGTTATATCAAGCCATAAGTAAAGAGCCCGATCCTTTCGTTGTTGACTTCCTTGTGTGGAATGCACCAAGCCAAAGCTTTACAGAGACGCGACATCGTGAATGAAGATGGCAAGTTTATAGGTATCATTGTGAGGTGCTATCTAGGTTAAGGGATGTAAGTCACATTGGTATTAATGTGACGTCTTATCCAAGTCTTGGATAAGATAATGCTTTTGAATGATATTTCTATCATTAATAAATTTCTTGATGTATTCTTGAAGACTTCCTAGCCTACCCTAGAACGTGAAATCGAATTTTGTATTGACCCAAAGAAAAACCCATTTCTTAAACCTCAAATATTTCTTCAATTAAAATGAGCAGTTTCGTGGTTTATGATGAAAGTCATAATAAAAGCATAGAAATGATGAAAATCATGGGTATATGAAGTATTAGTAAGTTTTAAGATGAGTTATGTTGGTTAGTATGTGAAAACATGAAAGTTTCTTAGAAATCACAAAGAGTTGAAAATCGATTTTAGTGAAAACGTAACATGAAATTAAATTGACCATATCTCCTATTATATTTTGAATTTTTGAATGTGGTCAAGTCCTAGAGTTAGATCTATGAGTTACCTAACTAATCCAAGTGGAATTACTGGAAAAGGTGTTGTAGATTTTTGTGTGGACTGATTTTAGCAAAGGAGTGCAAAGCTGCAAAAAACCGAAAAAGCTTCTGCCATGATTTTAGAGAGGCTGTTTCGGCCACTTAAATTATGAGAAAAATTCTGGCCTTTTGGGACATGAAAGTATATGGTATAAAGTACCTCCTGTCCAAAAATGAGCTCATTCTGACTTAAAATGAGCAAGTTATGACTATTTCAATATTTAGGTTTTTCCGACGAAAAACACTATAACCGGAGTTCTATAACTCCGATGACCATGAAATTTAAACTGGAAGCTCACGTTAACATGTGTAAGGTCCTGCCAAGATTTGGGAATTTTTGGAGTTAAACTTGAGGTAGCTAATTTCTTAAGGAATTAAGTGAAATTGATTTTAAAAATAGTAAATAAATTTAAAAATTCCGAGAAAATATATTTTCATTATGGGACTATATTATGCTAAATCCCAGAAAAGAAATATTTTTGGGGCTGATTTGGTATTTTCATGAAAATAGTTTAATTACTGAACATATGAGTTAAATATGTTATGTGAAGTAACAAAGTTGAAAATAGGATTTTATGGCTAGAGAATCCTATATAGAGTATATGCATATTTTTGATGAGGATTTGATAATTGGTGATGATATCTTACGAGTATGACATTTTGAATGATTAAATGCATTATATGGTAAAAGTGTAAACAATTAAGATAAATTGTTTATAAATTTAAGAAGTGATTAAAATATTATTATAATATTAATGTTATTAGATTATGAGATTATTAAATGATTGATAACATGGGGATATTCTTGAATCTTGGATAAATTATATTATAAATGTTTAATATTTATCCTTTATCTCATTTGATTGATTCTTTATATCATTATCCTCATGTTTATATTATGTTGAAAGTCATTTGTGGCCTGTAGTGCATAGATGGACTTGGTATGATTATGACCACGGATTATTCGGTATAATCATAACCGTAAATGAATACACAATTATCTTTGGCCGTAGTGCATGGATAATTTGTGGTCGTGATACTAATGAATATCCTTGGCCTGTAGTGCAGGGATGATTCGATGATGTGGATTAATTATTGAGCTGAGTCTCAGCAATGAAATATTAATTCATGGATGTGTTCAAAGTCATCTGTGGCTTACGTGCATAGATGGACTTGGTATGATTATGACCAGGGATTGTTCGGCATAATCATAACCGTAATTGAAAACACAATTATCTTTGGCCGTAGTGCATGGATAATTTGTGGTCGTGATACTAATGAATATCCTTGGCCTGTAGTGCAGGGATGATTCGATGATGTGGATTAATTATTGAGCTGAGTCTCAGCAATGAAATATTAATTCATGGATGTGTTCAAAGTCATCTGTGGCTTACGTGCATAGATGGACTTGGTATGATTATGACCAGGGATTGTTCGGTATAATCATAACCGTAATTGAAAACACAATTATCTTGGCCGTAGTGCATGGATAATTTGTGGTCGTGATACTAATGAATATCCTTGGCCTGTAGTGCAGGGATGATTCGATGATGTGGATTAATTATTGAGCTGAGTCTCAGCAATGAAATATTAATTCATGGATGCGTTCAAAGTCATCTGTGGCTTACGTGCATAGATGGACTTGGTATGATTATGACCGTGGATTGTTCGGTATATAATCATAATCAGTAATTGAAAACACGAATATCTTTGGCCGTAGTGCATGGATAATTCGTGGTCGTGATACTATTAAGCTGCGTCTTAGCATTATTGGTTTTACAGTTGTATATCTTTAGCCTGGTAGTGCAAAGATGAATTGTTAATGAATAGCTTTGGCAGATTTCAAAGATGAATTTAATTTTTTAAACGATAAAGGTATTCAAGGTATCCTCATCTCTTTATCATACCAGTGCGTCGCATTCTAATTTCGAGGGAAAATTCCATAAGGAGGGAGATTGTGAGACCCCGTGATTTTATTAATAAAGATTTAAATTTGGTCGAAATAATTTTTAATATTATGGTGTGAATTTGAGATAATATTATAGTTGTGGGTAGTATTTATAAATTTTGCAAAAGTATGCAAGTGGTTATATTATATTCGATTGGTCTGGGGAATATTAGGTTTAGCGGGGAATATTAAATGCATAACTACCAATCATTGGTGGACCCTATAAAATTATTGTCGGATTGAGAAAACGACAAAAATATTTTATTGAAATAACTATGGAAGTTTTACCGTGTTACCGTTGAACTACTCAAGAGTAAAAGTGCGATGTACGTGTGGTTGCATAATGTAGCACTACGGTATTGATTATTGATGCTTATGTGAGAAGTCACTCACTTGATTCCATTATTGTCGATTAATAATATGAATTATTATAATGATAATGACGTTTTGTTTTATTCAGTATTATTAACGTAATAAAACGAAAACATCTTTTATATAAAATAGAATACTTTATTAAAGTTATTCATAAATAGAATATATTATATTTTATTATGCATAGTGTTGCATAGTGTTTTTGCATAGTGTTTTGCATAGTATTGCATAGTGTTTGCATAGTAAAATGTTTTTATATAAATAGAATATATTATATTTTATTTAAAAGATTTTCTTTAAATATGGACCGTCGATTAAAGTAAATCAATCTGGACCGTTCATGGATTAGTTACTATGCATTCTATTTTCCTATAAATAAGCTCATTCCTTCATTATTTTCTTACGAATTCATTGAAACTCTGAGAGAGAAATTATAGAGAAAGCTATAGAGAGAAAGTTATAGAAAGAAGAAGAGTATTCTGCTACTTCACTACTTCTATATTCAGCTTCTTTTACTAGTAGTGGTGTGTATTCTTTCTTCTTGAAGAGAACTTCATATTCCATTCACTATTATTCCATTGGAATAACTCCGTAAAGTGGCATACCCTATACATAACTTTGTATACGCCAGATACCCTATACTTGGTGAAATCCTTATGTTATTCCATTGCTTATTATTCATTGGAATAACTTTGATACTGCTGTTTTAATTACCTATACTTGGTGACATTCTTCTATTATTCATTGGAACATCCTGTGCATGTGTTTTACACCGACACAGTTCCGCTTTATTATTCTGCTGGAACATCCATGCATGTGTTTTACACCGACCGGTTCCGCTCTTTATTATTCTGTGGAACATCCTCGCATGTGTTTTTACACCGACCGGGTTCCGCTCTTTATTATTCTCGTTGGAATATCCTATCTGTGTGTGTTTTACACCGGATGCGGTTCCATCTTTATTATTCTATTGGAACATCTGTTGGTGTGAATTTCACCTGACCGGTTCCGTTATTATTATTATGTTGAATAACTCGCTTATGCATGCAATCCGCATGCATGGTGATTTCTTTTGTTATTCCATTCTTTATTATACCCAGATTGGTTAAAACTTTGACTTCTATACTCCATGAAATTAGTAGAATATCCTTGATATTTGCGTTTCATCCAGTATCTTTTCATGAAAATATTCTTCTGATCATTCTTGAATTTTACTCTACGAAACAGTATCATGTTGACAATTTGGACGTTAATAATTCATGGATTAAATAATTCTTGAACTTGTTTTATTGAATTATTATGTCATTGACATCATCCTCATGTTATATTATGTTATCTTTGGTTTACGTGCATAGATGAACTTAGTATGATTATGACCAGGGATCATTCGGTATAATCATGACTTGATATAAATGATGTGACAAAGTCCTCAGTGGCCTGTAATGCAGTGATGGATAATTTTTGGTATGATTATGACCGGGTGATTCGGTATATAGTCATGACCATTGATAATTTGATGAAAATCCTTGGCCGTAGTACGGGGATGATTAGATGTGGTGGTTTATTTATTAAGTAGTCTCGGCGATAAAAATTGATGAAAACCTTTTAAAACCTAAAAGATAGTAGACTTTATTCTCTACTTGACTCTTTTAATGGATTGCTTATTCCATTGCAGATTAAACCGGGGTTGTCTATTGTATTTTATCGGTTTAACAACGTTGAAGGCTAATGATAATTTATTTTGCATTATCTTAGTCATAATATTTCTTCTTTGGGCTAGTTGAGCTCACCTTTCTTTCACCGTTTCTTCTCTTGAAATGAGAACATAAATTTGGACGAGTCGGGGAACGAAGTAATGGTCCGGAGGATAGCATTAATAGTCCTCACTATTACGTGAAATAGTGTGATAATAGTTGTAATGAGGACTCCTTTTGAGTTTGTATAATATCTAGTAGACAATATTTGTATTCAAACTTCATAGTTTATGTCGTATTGTACACCTACAGTTATATTAGTAAGTTGTATTTGAATTTATGTACCATGTAAGTGGCGACTCAAGATGGGTGACGATACCTAATTTTGGGGGCGTCATGATTTGTTGTCATGATTATTAGTGACTAGATGCATTTGTAGGAAATTTAAACATGACTAAGTATTTCAGTGAGCAGCTGAAATTTCTAGAGAATAAGCATGAATTTATTGATGATCAGAAGATATTACAATTCAAAGATTACATCAATAGGAAATTTAAGTTTTAACTTATCTCTATTTCCTTGATCTCTTTAGTGCAGTGGGTTGGCATACTCCTCAAATTTCTTTTTTCTTTGAGCTTCCTCATTCTGGTTAACTCTTCCAAATTGCTTAGACTTAGTATCGGATTCTCCTCATGCTCATGCATGAATTCAGATCTCCAATTGGCATTCTTATGCGTATGGTAGACATTATCTTGTGAGTCGAAATTGACTCGACGACGGCTTAATGGTATAGCCATTACAATTCCTGTTGATCGATCGATCGTTGAGTTTGACTGTGGAATTATCTTCGCCGGGACTTCGTGATGCTTGAGCATGAAATTGTCGCCTTCCCTTTCTTGAGTTCCATGACCTCCCCGACCTCCCCGATCTCCTTTCCTTTATTCTTTTCCCCTTTATGTCAAGATCAAGGGTTCGAATATCTGCAGACGATGATTAACTCCTTGGACAAGCTTCCACTCGGTTGGCTTTGGGTTTGAAAGCGATGTCCTCCTATTTTCCTTGATCTATTTTTCAAATCTTGCTTCTTTATTTTGAGGGTCGATGAATCATATCATTATGTTTCTCCTGATTTTCATAAGATTTCTGGAAGTCGTACACATAAGCTTTCAAGTTGAGGATATTTTCCAGCATAATTTTATGTTGAAGGTCTTGGTGTTTCTGCATTTTGAGTACAGCCTCTCTTTGCTTGGCAGCAATCTGGAAGTGGATCTCATCTCTGTCTGACATACTCTTCAGAATCTCTTTGATAATATTCCTTAGCCTTTTGTAAGCTCAGTATTCATAGTACTTAGGGAAATTATTTGCAATGCGATCATTTGATTCAAATGGGATATTGATGAGATCAGAGTGAGTTTCCAAGCTTGCTTTTATAGTCTTGACCATTTTTTCAGAGGCGTCTTTCAAGTCATCCTTGGTAGGCAGGCTTGGGAGAGTATCATATGCTTGAGATTGTTCATTGGAGGGGTTCTTGGTTGAGATTGATCTTGCAGATTGGAAAGAGCGAGATCAAGACTGAAGTAGTCATGTGATGAGGAGGATGGTATATCAGCTGGAGGGGCTTGAGTTTGGATGTCTGAGATAGGAGACTCTACGATTTCAATGTTGGACTCTACGATGTGGGTGGAGTCTTGAATCGTAGAGTTGGTGATTTGAGGAGGCAGGGTAATGTTGACTTCTTTTGGTTCTTCAGTTACAGAATTTTGAGATTCTGAAACTGGAAACTGATTTACTGGATTTAGAGTCACTTCCAACCATCGAGAGAATTCATAAAAATAGCTAAATGAAGATGATGGTAAGTGATTAACTCTGAATTTGATAGGAATAGACAATACCTCAGATTTATCTTTTGATGAGGAATGGTTGGTTAGCAGCTTCTTGGCAAAGATGACTTTCCCTGGAAATCCATTAGCCGAGCTCCAGATTCTTTGGATATTCCTCAAAGCTCGAAACATGTGATCCCATGAGTTCAGGATTTGAGCTTGATGATATGCCATCATGGGTAGGTAGGAAAATAATTGAGTGTACATATAGCTCCTAAATCCATCTTTCCCTACACTAGTGATTTCAAGCTCATCATTATCATTTTCTTCCTCTTCTTTGGTCT
Source organism: Panax quinquefolius (assembly GCA_020205615.1). NCBI lineage: Eukaryota > Viridiplantae > Streptophyta > Magnoliopsida > Apiales > Araliaceae > Panax > Panax quinquefolius. The sequence goes on from CM035160.1 coordinate 139,466,026, forward strand.
CTTCTGAAGATTCCATTAGCTCAATGGTCTCTGGAAAGTTTGGCATTGATTCATCTTTATCTTGGGCAGGAACCTCTTCTTCTGTCATTGGGATATCAAGAGGCTCCCCCTCAGTATGAACATCTTCTTGAGAGATCAGAAACTCCCCCTCAGCTGGAACCTCTTCTTGAGATGTAGACTTCTTCCCCTCAGCCGATGTATACTCAATCATGAGAATTTCATGGATCTCCTTATTTGCTTGGGGCTATTCCTCTTTTGCAGCCACTCTCTTGGCTTCTTGTTTCAGCACCTTTTCATTCTCAAGAATATATTTCTTGACCAGCTTTCTTTTTGCTTTCTTTGGGTTTAGCCACGCTCTGGGACTCTCTTGAGTCTTAGCTTTGTCATGTTGAACAACCACTCTTCTTGAACCAGCTTCTTCCATTTCTGCCACACTTGGCCTGGTTTCAGAGAACAGCAGAGACTCTACGATAGGAGAAACTGTTGGTCTTTTGGACTTATGGCCAGTTTTGTTCTTCTTTAGGATCTGTGATATGGTGGCTTGATCCTCTTCAGCTTCTTCTTGCTGTTGCTACTTTCTTAGCCTCCTTAGACTCTCTATATCAAAGGACTCTATAGGAATGTCAGTTGTAGATCCTTGAGGCTCTTCAATTTGTCTTGCCCTTAGCTTTCTCTTGCCCTTGTTTTTTCTGGCAAGGGCACAGGGTTCTCCCTTATCTGCTTCTTCTTCTTCTTCAATTTCCCTGACAACAGACATGTCTCTTAGAAAGCCTGCCTCCTTTAGTTCCCCAGTTCTCCCACTGAACTCTGTCATCATTCGAACATACTCAACAGGGTTCATTTCCCAGTTCTTAAACAACTGCTGGGTCATTCTTCGATTTGGGATGATGGCTTCTCCTTCATTATCCCCAATTTTGTCACCCAGTGCAGATTGCATAATGATGCTTATGAATCTCCCATACAGCATCTTCGGAGTGCTCTTTGATTTCTTCGAGTTGACGATCCACTTGCCGATCCATTCGAGTAATACAAATTTCATAGTTGAGTTGTGTACCATGAACCACGGCCATTATGAGCTTAAGTTTGAGTCTCATTTACCGAAGTCATGACGTGAGCTCTTCTGCAGAGATGCATTTCCCAATAATGTCGACCAAAATTACGTACCTTTGAGGGAACTCCTTCTTTTTGTAGCCTTTCACAGAGGGATTCTTCTTGTGGTGCATTTTCTTCAGTCCCTCTTGGAAGCTTATGCTGTCTAGAAATGGGTGCCCTACATTCTTGAAACCTAGGGCCAGATTGAAGTCTTCTTCCCTTAGTCTCATTTCAACTCCTCTTACTCATGTAGTGATGGTGTTGTGTTCGTTCACACCATTCTTGTAGAACTCCTTCACTAGCTTGGGATAGATGAGGGTGTTGGTGCTCAGCGCCTCTTTGAGACCTGCCTTCTTCACTAACGCTAAGGTCTTGTGAAATTTTGGTGGAGCATCCTTGAACTCGTCGAAATAGAGTCTATAGCCTGAAATTACATTTGAAGCAGCCATTGATTTTGTATTTGAGAAGTGGGATACGACTGAGCTTTCTATTGATTTAGGGTTTTGCTTTGAGAGAGAGAGAGAGAGAGAATGGGAAAGATAATCTTTTGAACTTCAGATTTCAAAAGCACAGTTTCAATTTGTACTTGTAACTTCCCTCTCTCTTTTTGACTTAGTGGGACAGGTGTCGCCTTTTGCTTGGCTCTACGATTTTGACTGTGCAAGAATGTACTGATTTACCCTTGGCCTTTTCAGAGCTGAGGTGTCCTTAGGAAGACTACGATCATTGAGGTATTCTTATGTTCGTTGAGTCTGTCCTACGATCGTCGAGTCTGTCTGGCAGTCGTTGAGTCTGATCAGTATTCGTTGAGTCTGTCCTGCGATCGTCGAGTCTGTCCTACGATCGTCGAGTCTGTCTGGCAGTCGTTGAGTCTGATCAGTATTCTTTGAGTGTATCCTGCGATCGTCGAGTCTGTCCTACGATCGTTGAGTCTGTCCGAATCCTTGTGATGAGTTTTTGATAAAGCATTCTTTTAAGGTAGCTCAGGAAGGGCCAACCTCTTGGTGTGATTCAAGGGTTAGGTTTGTCCCTGAGGCACCTCTTAGAGAGATTGCTTTGTTATGAAGCTTATCATCACAGGATGCACTTTGCTTGTTGAAAGGGCTTTTGGTCATCGTTGAGTCTGCACTATGATAGTTGATTCTTTTCTACGATCGTTGAGGTAGTTGTCTGTTCAGCTCTACGATCGTGAACTTTCCTTGATCATGTCTACGATTTTGAGTACAGCCTTTATATCTGTCATGGTTAGCACAATCTAGAGCATACATTTCATGGTTGAAGATTTAGCATGCCTAGCTCACTTATTAACTTGTTAAATCTGGATTCATCTAGTGGTTTTGTAAAAACATCAGCAAGTTGATTTTCAGTAGGGATATATTGTAAAGATATAGTTCCATTTTGCACATGATCCCTAATGAAGTGATACCTTATTTTTATATGCTTGGTCCTAGAATGCATGACAGGATTATGAGTTATTGCTATGGCACTTGTGTTATCAAAGTGTATAGGAATAGATTTGAAATCGAACCCATAGTCAGCTAGCTGATTTCTCATCCATAGGATCGAGCACGAAGAAATGCCAAAGAACAATATATTCAACCTTCCGCAGCTGAGGTGAACACCGAGTTTTGCTTTTTGCTAAACCAAGACACAAGTTTGTTTCCAAGAAGTTGACAGGTGCCACTGGTACTTTTTCTATCTATTTTGCATCCTGCAAAATTAGCATCTGTATATCCTATTAGTTCAAATGAGGATTCCTTGGGATACCACAGCCCCAAGTAGGGTGTACCCTTGAGGTACCTGAAGATCCTCTTTACAGCAGACAAATATGACTCTTTAGGGTTAGCCTGAAATCTAGCACATATACATGTTGCAAACATTATATCCTGGTTCTATTGGCGCTTAGGTATAAAAGAGAACCTATCATACCTCTTGTATTGAGTTATATCAATACATTTACCATTCTCATCCTTGTCGAAGCTTGGTTGCGAAAGAATTGATTGTTTTTCATGGGAGAGGCCGATTCCATGCCATACTTTTTTAGTAAGTCTTTGATGTATTTGGCTTGGTTGATGAATATTCCTTCATCGATGCTTTCATTTGCGATCGAGGAAGAAATTCAGCTCACCCATCATGCTCATTTCAAACTTGCTCTGCATTAGCTTAGAGAATCTCTTACATAACTTTTCATCAGTAGAACCAAAAATGATATCATCAACATATATTTGAACTAGTAAGACTTTGTCTTTATGCTTTCAAAGAAATAGTGTGGTATCAACTCTACCTCTAGTGAACCCATTTTCTATTAAGAAGTTAGTTAGTGTTTCATACCATGCTCTAGGTGCTTGTTTAAGACCATATAAAGCTTTATCTAATCTATAGACATAATTAGAAAGAGATGGATTGATGAAACTTGGAGGTTGTTCTACGTAGACTTCTTCTTGAAGCTCTCCATTTAGAAATGCACTCTTGACATCCATCTGGAAGACTTTGAACTTCATGTGGGCAGCAAAGGCAAGAAAGATTCTGATGGCTTCTAGTCTGGCAACAGGTGCAAATGTCTCATCATAGTCAATACCTTCTTCTTGAGAATAGCCCTTTGCCACTAATCTTGCATTGTTTCTGGTGATGACCCCATCTTCATCCATTTTGTTCCTGAAGACCCACTTGGTTCCTATGACAGGATGACTCTTTGGTCTTGGTACCAATCTCCAAACTTTGTTTCGTTCAAATTGGTTGAGTTCTTCCTGCATGGCTTCTATCCAACTGGAGTCTTCCATAGCATCCTCTATCTTCTTTGGCTCTATCTATGACAGGAAGCTTAGATAGAAGCATTCATTCTGAGTAGAAGCTCTTGCACTTGGATCTCCAATGATTAGATCCTGAGTGTGCTCTCTTGCCCATCTGTTACCGGATGGGACATCTGTCCTGATGCCTTCCTGTCTTAGGTCTTCAAGGTCTATCTCTTCTTCTTGGAATGGAGGCTCGCTGTCTTGGATGGACCTCTCTACGATTTCATTATCATGCTCTACGATTTCATTATCTGGCACTACGATCGTAGTGTTGAGCTCGACGATTTCATTCGTAGTGTCTGTACTATCGGTCATAGTGTCTTGAGGTACTGCTTTGTCTAAATTAGTTTCATCAAAGATGATGTGTATTGTGACTTCGACATTCAGTGTCTTCTTGTTAAACACCCTATAAGCTTTGCTGTCTGTGGCATATCCAAGAGAGATCCCTTCGTCTGACTTGGGCTGGAATTTTGTCAGATACTGTTTTCCATTGTTGAGAATATAGCATGCACAGCCAAAGACATGGAAATAGTTGACACTTGGCTTCCTTCCTTTCCACAGTTCGTAGGGTGTCTTCTTGATGGTAGAGTGAATTAATGATTTGTTCTGTGTGTAGCATGCAAAGGTGTTGGCGACTTACTTCCTGAAGTATTCAGCAGACAGAAGTCTTTGCTAGTAGAGTCCTTCCACCTTTCTATCGTGGTTCTCGTTCTTTCTTTCAAAGAACTCCATTTTGTTGAGGAGTTCGTGGAGTCGAGAAGTTATGATCGATGCCATTATGCGAAAGCGTAACTAGTCTATTTCTGAGAAATCAAATTCTCTTCCATGATCACTCCTTATTGCCTTGATTTTCTCTCCTTTCTCGTTCATCACCAGTCTGAAAATCTTGATTAATTCGGAGTTGGTCTCATCCTTTGAGGTTAAGAAAAATACCCATGTGAATCTGGTGAAGTCGTCCACTATGACTAGAGAGTATCTTTTGCCTCCAAGACTAGTTGTTGGGATTGGGCCAAAGAGATCCATGTGGAGCAGATGCAGAGGTTTGTCAATGGAGTTGGCAGTCTTGCTTTTGAATGAGCTTCTTGTAAGACCCCAAATTTTATGAAATAAAAGTATTCAATTTTTTCTTATAATTACTATTCAATAAATGGTTAAATTGATAAAAGTTTAAAGTTAAGGATTGGACCTATTTTAGGGTCGTCACAGTTCGTATCAGAGCTTAGGGATATGATCTCTGGCGGAGATCGGGATTAGAACTAGGAGGGGAGAGATGAGTAAATCCTTCGCTAGTGTGTGTCCTCGCCTAAGCTTTATTTGTTGGTCACTCATAATATCGGGATATTATGTGATATGTTAATTTGTTAAATTAACCTTTGTTTTTGAAGTTGTATTCTAGAATGATATCCGAAATACGTGAGATGAGCAATGGAGAAATCATGATGACGGAAAGATGGAATCAGAAATGAAAGCAAGGTATTCTCAACTCTTTGAAATACCAGGTACGTAAATTTTGAGGATGAAATTTCATAAGGAGGGGGAGATTGTAAGACCCCGAATTTTATGAAATAAAAGTATTCAATTTTTTCTTATAATTACTATTCCGTAAATGGTTAAATTGATAAAAGTTTAAAGTTAAGGGTGATATATGATTTTTTTTTTTTAAATATGCAAGTGGTTATAAAATATTCTTTCTGTCGGGGAATATTCGTTTGATCGTGGAATATTCTTTCTGTCGGGAAATATTCATACGACGGCGCAGCTTTTTGTGGGCCCCATAACGGAAAACAATTGGATGAAGAAAACGACAAGTATAAGTTGTTTACAAATAACGACGTAGTTGTTACCGTTAATACTGTTGGAATACCCGATGGTTAAAACACAATGTACGCGTTGTTGCCAAAGTAGATACCAGTATTGCACCAATTATTGATTCTTACGTAAAAAGGCACTACTCAATAATTGTTACGGTAATTCTTGCTCAATATTTTATTTTGATTCAATAACGATGCGTTGATATTTTATATTATTGTTGTTTTAATAATTGTCACTTTGCACGGATTTTCCATTATCAAATCAATAATTCATATTATTTGAATAATATTATTAGATAGCATTATTGGCAATGTCTAGAAAGTTACATCTAAGGAGAGGTTTGGTCACCTAATTGCGCTTAAGTAGTAAGAAATTCTTATTGGAAAGCCCCTCTTCACGGGAACCGCTCAGTCATGTCAATATTGTGATTCTCAGAATATTATTTGTGAATAATTAATTATTGATTTATATGATAAGGAAAATATTCATTTTATGTGGATATAGATAGAAAATATTTAAAGTGACAATTGTTGAAAATTGATATTTTATCTTTTCTGATAAAATAATATTTTAATATATTATTATAATATAATAATGATGATATTTTTACAATGAATGTGTGATATATGAGTATATGAGGAGGAAGAGTATTTTTGTTGCATTAAATGATTAACACATGTTTTGTGTGTTCGGTGGACCCCATTTCTTGACCAAATTTGATTATAGCACAGTAAAATCGTCCAGTATATAGATTTCGGTCAATTTCTGTTTGAAATTTGGAAAAACTTTCTTCTGAAAAGTTGTAGAGAATTGAATTTCCTATAAAAACACACGAGATTCGAATTTTCTGATAAAGGGCTATTTATTATGAATTATTGAAGTTCCGAAATTTCTAAATAATTGATTTTTGGAAATTTTAAATATTTTATTTATGAAAAACGTTTTTCTTACTTTTTTGAGTGGGTGGTTGATGTTTGAATTTAGCTGATGTGCGTAGGAGATTTTATAATAATAATATTAATATTTTATTAAATTTTCTCGCTTTGGTGTTCTAAAGATTTTCATAAATAGGGTGCTTAGGTTAGAATTGAAAATCACACTAGATCTTCAAGTTTTCTCTTTTCTCTTATATTATCGAGTGTATTCTTGTGAGTATTTTGATATCTTGAGTGTTACTATACGGTCCAAGTTCGATTCGCTCAAATTATTCCATCGTAATCTTCGCTCTTTTGAGGTAAGGGATAGTAAATGATAATAAGGAATAGTAAGGGATTGTATGGGATAGTAAGGGATGTTATTTTCTTCATAATGATGTTATTCTTTCAATATCATTATGCCAAAATTATCGATATGAATATTATTGTGGAATTTCTACCTTTTTGTGTCGGAGTTACTATTCACATATACGATACTATTCACGTATACGACACGATTCACGTATACGACACTATTCACATATACAACATTATTCATTTATATGACATTATTTACGTATACGGTACTATGTAGGAATACGGAGTACTATTCACGAGTTACTATTCATGAGTTACTATTCACGACAAAAATTGGTTTCTTTTTCTGACCAAATTATAGATGATTTATGAATATTACTCTGGAGATTAAAACTATGTATTGATTATATTGATTTTATTATCGTATATAAAATTTTTATAACCCTGTTGTTGAAATTCTCTTTCACTGGAGTGTAAAGATGGGTAGATTATTGGTATGATCATGACTAGGGTTCTCTTTGGCCAGTAGTGAAAAGTTGAATTGTGACTGATATGATCATGACCATTGAATTTATAATTGAATATCTTTAGCTTAAGTGCAAAGGTGAATTGATCAACATGGTTATAATTATTGTTTATATAAATTTTGAAATGATTATATATTTCTTTGAGATATTAATATATTTGATCCAGTAGTGCAAATATATGAACTCTTGATGAATATATTTGGCTGTTAGTGCAAATATAAACTGTTGAGGAATATCTTTGGCACAAGGTGCAAAGGTGAATTGTTGATGAATATCTTTGGCCCGTGAAGTGCAAAGATGACTGTTGTTGAATATCTTTGGCACGTAGTGCAAAGATGAACTGTTGATGAATATCTTTGGCCCGTAGTGCAAAGATGAATTTATTAGTATGATTATGAACAGGAACTGTGATTTGGTATAATCATGATCTTTGATGTTTCAGGTAAAGACATGTGATGAAAATTATCTTCGTCCTGGATGCGAAGAAAAATTTAGAATCACAATTATGATTATGAGTTATTCATATGATTGTAGACCACAACTGTTGATTGATGTTACAGGGATAAAATATTATTGGTGGACTTTTAACATGGAGAATATAATAGACTTTATGGTCTATGTGACTCTTCTAATGGATTACTCGTTCCGCTGCAACTATGGTTGAAAAGTTTTATCATCTACCATATGTTCTAAATCTCTGATTTATTACTAATGAAGACTATTGATAATTTATTTATCTTTAGTCATAATATTCTTCTTCGAGCTAGTTGTGCTTTTCCCTTTTGCTTCACAATTCCTTTAGTGTAATACTGAGTGTAGGCCGGGTTGAGCCAGCGGGGGTAATAGGGAATAGAATCGGTGGTCATCATTTAGTAGTTATATTTGTTGAATCAAATAGGGTGAAGCGAACCCAACATTGGAAGGGTGTTTTGCCACTATCATACAAGATGTCTAATGACATACAACCTCGTATCATCATAAAGACAAGGATGTGCTCATCCACTCTGCGAGTATATATACGAGCACTACCTATATAATCTTGGAGTTTGGTTGAAGTATAATTCTCAATTAGAGACGGTGGAGATAATGATATGTCAAGAGAAGACACACCATTGGGAAGAATATGATAGTAATCTTCTCATTTTTCTTTGGGGTCTATTAGGTCAACCAAGGATAATTTTGTGGGCATATGATATCTATCATAACCTAGACGCATGGCCTCCCATGTACGAAGGTTTCCTTGAGCACTTCCCAAAGATTTTAATTTCTAAAATAGTTATTGACTGTACCTTTATGTAAGGTATCACTATGAGGTGCGGTCCACGATTGGGACATGAGTCACAGTTGGTATATATTTGTATCAAAACTCACAACATATGTGTTGTTGTATTTTGCACGACAATTGTAGTAATAAAGTTGTAGTTATTTTATGTACCATGTATTTGGTGACTCAGTATGGGTTGGTTGGATTGGACCTATTTTGGGGTTGTCACAGTTGGTATCAGAGCTTAGGAATATGATCTCTGGCTGAGATCGGGATTAGAACTAGGAGGGGAGAGATGAGTAATTCCTTCGCTAGTGTGTCCTACCTAAGCCTATTTGTTGGTCAGTCATAATATCGGGATATTATGTGATATATTAATTTGTTAAATTAACCTTTGTTTTTGAAGCTGTATTCTAGAATGATATCTGAAATACAGGAGATGAGCAATGGAGAAATCATGATGACAGGAAAGATGAAATTTGAAATGAAAGCAAGGTATTCTCAACTCTTTGAAATACCAGGTACGTAAATTTCGAGGACAAAATTTCATAAGAAGGGGATATTGTAAGACCCCAAATTTTATGAAATAAAAGTATTCAATTTTTTTCTTATAATTACTATTCAGTAAATGGTTAAATTGATAAAAGTTTAAAGTTAAGGGTGATATATGAATTTTTTTTTTAAATATACAAGTGGTTATAAAATATTCTTTCTGTCGGGGAATATTCGTTTGGTCGTGGAATATTCTTTCTGTCGGGAATATTCATACGACGGCGCAGCTTTTTGTGGGCCCCATAGCGATTGGACGAAGAAAACGACAAGTATAAGTTGTTTACAAATAACGGCGTAGTTGTTACTGTGACGCCCCCAAAATAGGTATACACAACACCCATTCTGAGTCGCCAAATACATGGTACAGAAATAACTACAACTTTATTATTACAACATATAAATCTGTGAGTTTAAATACGAGATATTGCCATCTAGACAATATCCACACGCAAATAAATCCCCATCATAATTATTGATACATTATTTTACAAAATGGTGAGGACTATTAAACAACTCTCTCTGAATCTTCATTCCATACCCGACTAAGTACTGCTACATTCTCGCCTCCCGAGAAGGAAAATGGAACAACAAGGAAAAGGGTGAGCTCAACTAGCCCGGTAAGAATATTATGACTAAGATAATATACAACAAATTATCGTTAGTCTTCAACGGGAAAAATCTAATAGAATACAATAGGCAACAAGTTTTATCAATATTCGCAATGAAATAATAATTCATAGAAGAGTTACGTAGAGAATGAAATCTACTATAATCTATGAATTTAACAGATCCATCATCAATATTTTATCCCCGTAACATCAATCAATATACATCCGGAATCAAATATTCATCTTTGCACTTTCTGTGCCAAAGATATTCATCGATTAATCATGTTCATTTAAACACTGTTCATCTTTGCACTACTGAGCCAAAGATATTAATCGATCGGTATGTTCATCTCAACACTGCTTCATCTTTGCACTCTGAGCCAAAGATATTCTTCAGAATCATTCATCTTTGCACTACGAGCCAAAAGATATTCCATAATATCATCATTTAAGACCAAGATGATGAAAAATATATTTTTAAAGAAACGAATCCATGAAACAAAATGACAAGGATTAAGGATTAAGGATTAATACTTGGTTTTATCCACGCCAAAAAATACCTCAAAAATAATCATAGTGGTGTAAAATTCAAGAATGATCAAAACATGGATACAATCGAGTTAGTATCCGAATAGATATTTTGGACAAAAAGAAGAAATTTTATTTTTCTATGAATAGTGCACGTATACGTGAATAGTGCCAGTATCGTGAATAGTAACTCAGACACCAAAAGATAGAAATTCCACAAAAAAACATCTTCACGCTTCATGAATAGTACTAAGTGAATAAGTAACTTTAAATGAATAAACTCGCTTAATAAGAACTCGTGAATAAGAACTCATGAATAAGTAACCCATGAATAGTAACCCCAGATATGAAAAAGTTCCAAATTTGATAAAAACTTCAGATCAACATTTCAAAGATAATGATATTGAAGAAATAATATCATTACAAAAAAAAATATCCCTTACCTCGAAAGATCAAGATTTAACAAACAATTGGATATAAAGCATGACTTGGACTTTATCCGTATAGCAATACTCAAAGTATACTCAAAATACTCACAAGAATACGCCGATAATATAGAGAGAAAAACTTCGATTTTGGTGTGATTTTCAATTCTAACCTAAGCACCCTATTTATAGAAATTGCTTAGAACACAAAGCGTAAAATTTAATATAATATTAATATATTTAATAAATTCTCTCGCCCATCTAGATAATCTGATCTCAGCCATCAAGCACATGTTAAAGATGGCCAACAACATTTGAAAAACGTTTTTCTTAAAAACATAATTAAAACTTCCAAAAATTAATTATTTGAGCTTGAACTTCAATAATTCATAATAAATAGCCCTTTCATCGGAAAATTCGAATCTCATGAGTTTTTATAGGAAATTCAATTCTCTACAACTTTTTTCAGGAAGAAAGTTTTCCAAATTCTAAATAAAAATTGACCAAATCCACAAGCAAGCGATTTTACGTGCTATAATCAAATTTCGATCGATAAATGGGGTCCACAGACATGTTTAACATGTTTTAAACATTTATTGCAACAAAAATACTCTTCCTCCTCGTATACTCATATATCCCACATTCGTTGTAAAAATATCACCGCTAATATATTATTAAAATAATATATTTAAATGAATTATTTTATCGTAAAAAAGATAAAATATTAATTTTCAACAATTGTCATTTTAAAATTTTCTCATCTATATCCACATAAAATTAATATTTTCCTCATCATATAAATCAATAATTAATTATTCACAAATAATATTACGTAATCACAATATTAACAACCGTGCGGCTCCTCAGAAAGAGGGGCTTTCCAATAAGAATTTCTTCTTCTTGCGCGCGCAATTAGATGACCAAAACCTCTCTCCTTAGATGTAACTTTCTAGACATTGCCAATAATGTTATCTAATAATATTATTCATATAATATGAATTATTGCTTCGATAATGAAAGATCTTGTGTAATGACAATTATTGAAACAACAAAGAATATAAAATATCAACGCAAAAATTATTAACTCAATAAAATCTTGAATAAGAATTACAGTAACCATTATTGAGTAGTGCCTTCTTACGTAAGAATCAATAATTGGTGCAATACCTGGTATGCTCTTTTATTCAACAACGCGTATTAGTGTGTTTTAACCACCGGGTATTCCAACAAAGATAATACTTGAATAACTACGCCAAGTTATTTAAAAACAACTTATATTTGTCATTTTCTTCATCCAATCGCTTTCCGTTATGGGGCCCACACATGGCTACTGTGCCTGTCGTTATGAATATTCCCAACAATACATTTAATATTCCACGACCAAACGAATATTCTCAAATGATAATGAATATTTTATAACCACTTGCTTATTTTGAAATATTTGCGTATTTAACCCTTAACTATCCACATTAATCAAATCAACCTTACTATTTCAAAATAATAAATAAAAGAAATTCCTTTTATTTAAAAATTTTTCTTGGTCTTACGATTCTGAATTATCTTTGTTGGAATACCGGTGGTTAAAACACGATGTCGTGTTGTTGCACAAGAAGCACTTGCGGTATTGCACCAATTATTGATTCTTACATAAGAAGGCATTACTCAATAATTGTTACAGTAATTACTGTTCAATATTTTATTTTTGATTCAATAACTGCTGCGTTGATATTTTATATTATTGTTGTTTTAATAATTGTCACTGCACAATATTTTTCATTATCAAATCAATAATTCATACTATTTGAATAATATTATTAGATAGCATTATTGGCAATGTCTAGAAAGTTCTGTCTAAGGAGAGGTTTGGTCACCTAATTGCGCGCTAGTAAGGAGAAATTCTTATTGGAAAGCCCCCTCTTTTCTGGGAACTGCCTAGTTGTCAATATTGTGATTCTGTAATATTATTTATGAATAATTAATTATTAATTTATATGATAAGAAAAATATTCATTTTATGTGGATATAGATGGAGAAAATATTTAAAGTGACAATTGTTGAAAATTGATATTTTATCTTTTCTGATAAAATAATATTTTAATATATTATTATAATATAATAATGATGATATTTTTACAATGAATGTGTGATATATGAGTATATGAGGAGGAAGAGTATTTTTGTTGTATTAAATGATTAACACATGTTTTGTGTGTCTGTGGACCCCATTTCTTGATCGAAATTTGATTATAGCACAGAAAATCGTCTCAGTATATGGATTTCGGTCAATTTCTGTTTGGAATTTGGAAAAACTTTCTTCTGAAAAGTTGTAGAGAATTGAATTTCCTATAAGAAGACACGAGATTCGAATTTTCTGATAAAAGGGCTATTTATTATGAATTATTGAAGTTCCTAAATTCCTGAATAATTGATTTTTGGAAATTTTAAATATTTTATTTATGAAAAACGTTTTTCTTACTTTTTTGAGTGGGTGGTTGATGTTTGAATTCAGCTGATGTGTGTAGGAGATTTTATAATAATAATATTAATATTTTATTAAATTTTCTGCTTTGGTGTTCTAAGCACTTTCCTATAAATAGGGTGCTTAGGTTAGAATTGAAAATCACACCAGATACTGAAGTTTTCTCTCTATTTCTCTCTTTATATTATCGAGTGTATTTTTGTGAGTATTTTGATATCTTGAGTGTTGCTATACGGTGCAAGTTCGCTCAAATATTATTCCAAATGTCTACCTTCTTTTTGAAGTAAGGGATAGTAAATGATAATAAGGGATAGTAAGGGATTGTATGGGATAGTAAGGGATGTTATTTTCTTCATAATGATGTTATTCTTTCAATATCATTATGCCGAAATTATCGATATGAATATTATTGTGGAATTTTTACCTTTTTGTGTCGGAGTTACTATTCATGTATACGATACTATTCACGTATACGATACTATTCACGTATACGACACGATTCACGTATACGATACTATTCACATATACAACATTATTCATGTATATGACATTATTTACGTATACGGTACTATGTACGAATACGGAGTACTATTCACGAGTTACTATTCATGAGTTACTATTCACGAGTTACTATTCATGAGTTACTATTCACGATAAAAATTGGTTTCTTTTTCTGACCAAATTATAGTTGATTTATGAATATTACTCTGGAGATTAAAACTATGTATTGATTATATTGATTTTATTATCATATATAACATTTTTATAACCCTGATGTTGAAATTCTCTTTCACTGGAGTGTAAAGATGGGTAGATTATTGGTATGATCATGACTAGGGTTCTCTTTGGCCAGTAGTGAAAAGTTGAATTGTGACTGATATGATCATGACCATTGAATTTATAATTGAATATCTTTAGCTTAAGTGCAAAGGTGAATTGATCAACATGGTTATAATTATTGTTTATATAAATTTAGAAATGATTATATATTTCTTTGAGATATTAATATATTTGGTCTGTAGTGCAAATATGAACTCTTGATGAATATATTTGGCCTGTAGTGCAAATATGAACTGTTGAGGAATATCTTTGGCCTGTAGTGCAAAGATGAATTGTTGATGAATATCTTTGGCCCGTAGTGCAAAGATGACCTGTTGTTGAATATCTTTGGCCTGTAGTGCAAAGATGAATTTATTAGTATTATTATGAACAGGAACTATGATTTGGTATAACCATGATCTTTGATGTTTCAGGTAAAGACATGTGATGAAAATTATCTTCGTCCTGGATGCGAAGAGAAATTTAGAATCACAATTATGATTATGAGTTATTCATATGATTGTGGACCAAAACTGTTGATTGATGTTACAGTGATAAAATATTATTGGTGGACTTTTAACATGGAGAAGATATTAGACTTTATGGTCTATGTGACTCTTCTAATGGATTGCTCGTTCCGCTGCAACTATGGTTGAAAAGTTTTATCATCTACCATATGTTCTAAATCTCTGATTATTACTGATGAAGACTATTGATAATTTATTTATCTTTAGTCATAATATTCTTTACTGAGCTAGTTGTGCTCACCCTTTTGCTTCACAATTCCTTTCGTGTAATACAGTATATATTTGGTCGAAAGCCAGGGTAATGAGGGAATAGAACGGTGGTCATCATTTATTAGTTATATTTGTTTAATCAAATAGGGTGAAGCGAACCCAACGTTGAAAGGGTGTTTTATCACTATCATACAAGATGTCTAATGACATACAACCTCGTATCATCATAATACAGGGATGTGTGCTCATCCACTTGCTGAGTATATATACGAGCACTACCTATATAATCTTGGAGTTTGGTTGAAGTATATTTCTCAATTAGAGACGGTGGAGATAATGATATGTCAAGAGAAGACACACCATTGGGAAGAAGATGATAGTAATCTTCTCGTTTTTCTTTGGGGTCTATTGGGTCAACCAAGGATAATTTTGTGGGCATATGATATCTTTCATAACCTAGACACATGACCTCCCATGTACGAAGGTTTCTTTGAGCACTTCCCAAAGATTTTAATTTCTAAAATAGTTATTGACTGTACCTTTATGTAAGGTATCACTGTGAGGTGAGGTCCACGGTTGGGACATGAGTCACAGTTGGTATATATTTGTATCAAAGCTCACAACATATGTGTTGTATTTTGCACGATAATTGTAGTAATAAAGTTGTAGTTATTTTCTGTACTATGTATTTGGAGACTCAGAATGGGTTGGTTGGATTAGACCTATTTTGGGGTTGTCACACTTCTGGTTTGCTTTCCAAGCTGGCAGGCATTGCATGGCCTTTTCTTCACAAAGTTGAACTTGGGTAGACCAGCTACGAGGTCTTTTGATGTCAGTTTGGACATGCTTTTAAAGTTTAAGTGAGACAGCCTTCTATGCCATAGCCAGTTCATTTCTTCGGACGTTTTTGCCAAAAAATATAGTCTCATCAGAACTTAGTTGACTAAGATCTACTATGTAGACATTTCCTTCTCTTGTTTCGGTCAGCTTTATGGCAGATGTCTTCAAATCTCTGACTAGACATTGGTTGTTGAGAAATGTTACTTGGTGACCCTTGTCGCAGAGTTGGCTGATACTTAGAAGGTTGTGTTGGAGTCCTTCCACATAAGCTACTTTGCTGAAAGATACTGCACCATTGCCAGCAGAGCCAAATCCTCTTGTCTTGCCTGAGCCGTTATCTCCAAAAATGACTGAGGGACCTTCCTTTTCTACATATTTAAATAGTAGAGCTTTGTTCCCTGTCATATGCCTTGAGCATCCACTTTCCAGATACCATGTTGAGTCGTGGAGCTCTTTTTCTGTCAAAACGTTTGAACTTTCATTTTGGTACCCATATTTGCATGGGTCTTTCATTGTTAGTACCTTTGGGGACCCAAATTTGTTTAATCTTGGGTCTCACATACATGGAGTTATAATAATATTTTGTAGCTCTATGACCATTTTTATTGCATATGAAACATCTATTATGATTCATGCATGTGCGTGTGTGGTGATTCATCTTCCACTTGGACTTGTGTGGTTCCTTAGTTAACCTTCTGTTAAACTGATTCTCTTTATTCCACGTGTACTTAGGTTTTATAAATGGTGATGAGTGTGCCTTACCTCTACTGTACCTTCCCAATTGATTCGTAGAGTTGGTTTTGCTTGACTCTATGATTCTTTGAGGTTGGTAAGTAGAGGTTGGGTTACTCTTCTCCTCTATGAAACACAGACCAGCGTGAGATCCTTTACTTCTCTAAGTATAACTAAAAACAGTAGAACAAGGTTGAACTGGCTCCTCTAACTGTGAGGATTTTACAAAGACAATGCCTCTACCAAAGCATGAGGCACTACTAGTGCTAGTTTCTATTGTCTTTTCCACACAAGGTTCTAAGGTGAATTTCCCAAAACCTAGACCTGTTTTGTCGAATATGCTTCTCTGACTAGAGAGCAGGCAGTCCATGGATGATGAGGATTTGTTCCATGCAGAGATAGCCTTCTCTAGATCCTCAATTTTAGAGGTTAGCTTCGACTCTCTTTGTACATTGAGTGTGTTTGTCTGTTTTAAAGTTTCATTCTCAGCCTCAAGTTTGGAAAGAAGATTGGTACTTAGAAGGGCTATTTCAAGCTCTTCTTGAACTTTCTTCTTCTCCTCTTGAAGAAGTGAATGATCTTTAGACAAGACTCTGAACCACTTCATGTATTGATGTAGGTCAGTGGTTATGTCATGCAAAGCAGTTCTTAAGTCACTTATATCTACATCAGGAGAATTAAAATCAAATACCTCATCGAGTCTTACATCATGTATGTTTAGGCTTTGTTTGTCCTTTGCATGTTTGGCCATTAAGCACAGATTGGCCATATGTGGTTCTTCCTCATCTTCGAAGTCTGCATTTGAGTCATTATCCGAATCACTCCACGATCCTCCCAAGAACGGTGCCTTTGTCTCTTTTCTCGAGGCCTCTTGGTTCCTATGTATTCTTTCTTTGCATGAGATTTCTTCTTTAGTTCTTCTTTGATAGGCTTCTTGACCAGGTTTCTTGCAGTTGTAGCATAAATCATTCATTTGTTCCTAGCTGACGTAGTTGCTGACTTTCTTTGGCTTGCCGGTTCTGCCTTTCCACATGAACCTTCTTAGTCTCTTTACTAGCATAGCAAAGTCATCGTCATCGTCTTCATCATCATCAGAGTCAATCTCAGTTATGACTTTTGATACACCTTCATTTGCCTTGAGAGCAACACCCTTATCCTTTCTTCTTCCTTCTGATAAGGTTTCGGCGCGTTGGGTTAACTCCAGTTAGATGCGTCGGAGATTTCCATACAGCTTGTTGAATCGTCATCTCATTAAGATTCTTTGATTCTCTTATTATTGTGGTCTTTGCATCCCACCGCTTTCGGTGGGGGCTCTCATGAACTTTATGGTTAGATCCTTGTTAGGATAGATCTTCCCATACGCTCGTAGAGAGTTGAGCAGAACGTTGAATCTTTCATAGGTTGCAGTCACATTTTCTCCCTGCACATGAGCGAACATTTCATATTGCTGTGTCAGGAGAGACTGCTTGTTCTCTCTGACTTCTTCAGTTCCTTCGTGCATAATCAGCAGTGCTTCCCAAACTTCCTTAGCTATTTTGCTGTTTACAACATTTTCAAACAGATCGTCCTCTAAGGATTGGAACAGGATGTTCTTCGCCTTTTTATCAAGTTGGACAGCTCTCTTCTCTGTGTCTGTCCATTCTTCTTTAACTTTGATTTGTACTCTGTTTGGATCGTCAATGGTTGGTGCAAGCTTTGTTGGTATATAGGGCCCATTAAGAACAGTCTCAAATAGATCTTCATCTATTGAGTCCATGTAAGCTTGCATCCTGACTTTCCAGTTAGCAAATTTATCCTTGTTGCACATCGTGGCTTCTTTACCTCCCTCATTCTGGATTCGCTTGGTACGAGTGCCATTGGATCTACTAAAGCGTGTAAGCTGTAAAATAGAACCTGCTCTGATACCAATTGTTAGTTCCTAGTAGGCACAAGTTATCTAGAAGGGGGGGTTGAATAGATATTTGAAAATCTTTCCTTTTTAAACTTGTTCTTAGATAATGATTAAAACTTAGCGGAATTTGTATTTGTTTTAATCTTCTTTACCAAGCAATGGAGTTATGAGCAAGTAAGGCAGTTATAGCAGATATAACAGATATAGCATGAATGTAAACGACACAGTTGTTTTTAAGTGGTTTAGAGCACTCAAAGCTCCTAGTCCACTCTTCTACTCAACGAGTAGGATATCCACTAAGGATGTCTTTTACAATCTTCTGAATCACACAGATTCCTTCTGCACCAAAGAGTCTAGAACTTCTCTAGTTCACTCTTGAACTCTTCAAGTCCAGCAGACTTGGCTTTCTTACAGTTCACTACGAACTCTTCAAGTCCAGCAGACTTGGTACTCTTCTTCAGTTGATTGATAGTTGTTGAGTTCTTAATGGTTGCTACTTAGTTGCTGTGTAAGCACTTGTTCTAAAGAGTCGAGTAGGTGAGTAAGCTTTGCAATATCTCGAATCATAGAGTTGAGCTTGAGAGAGATGTTCACGTTGTTTTGATTAATGCTTGCTTATTTTCTCTCATCTATCTCGATCCAGTATATATGTGATGTTGAAAACTATCCGTTGGATCCATCCGTTGTGGCATTAAATGCATCTGAACTTTCTATACTGTGATGGAGACATTTCTGCACATCTTCTTCAATTCTCAGATTCGCCCACCGACACTGCGCAGTCGCTTTCTCACCTACCACCTGAAAAGGTGTTTTGTCCCTCTTACCCATGGTACTATCCTTAGCTTCTTCAATACGCTTCTTTGTTGCATACTAAGGATATTTCATATATTCTGGGACTGATGAGTACTGCAGCATCTGGGATCCATTCCTCACTTGCTGAAAACACAGATCATGAGGCTCGACATTTTCTGACATGAGACAGATGATACTCTACGATTTGGATCGTGGTGTTCTACGATTTAAATCGTAGTGTCTTTGACATCTTTGCACACTACGATGCTATCAGTCGAGAGCACTACGATTTCCCTTAAACCTTCGCACACTACGATCTTCTCTTGCTCGTGTTGTTGATTCTATGTTCCCGAGAGCATACTACGATCGTTGACTTGTAAACTTCATGTTTCCTTCAGCATACTACAATCGTGGAGTTAACTCGGCAATCGTTGGGACCACTCTACGATATCTGAAGAGTCTCATTCAAGGCAGGCACACTACGATCTTCAGGCTCTACGTTTTCTGCCTTGACTCCTGCAATGTTGATCAGATGGATGTACTACGATTTCTTCAGGACTAATCTATTACATCTTAAGATCAACCTAACAGTTTTGATCTTTCTATATATACATTCTTTATCAGAATGGTACACGTTGAAAGCTTAGATCAACCTAACAAATTTTGATCTATCACTAAGTCCTTGTACATATATTCATTTAAGGACCTTACAAATAATCATGAACATATACATTTAAAACATCAAATCATAATATGCATTCTCCCAACAAAATCAAATTTTTTTAAAATAAATCTTCAGATGCCCGTGATTATTTTTTTAAAACTACTGTGTTGTCCGTTTCTAAATAGTATCCTTAAATTCTCCTATAAATAGGATGCTTAGTTAGAATTGAAAATCACACCAGAATCAGAGAATTCTTCTTATATAATATTCAGCGTATTTCTTTCGAGTTTTAGAAAGCTTTGAGCGTTGAAAATAATATAAGTTTTCTTCAAGAATATCCCCGCTAGCTATACCAGTTGGAATACTCTTCTTTTCAAGGTAAGAGATGTTATTTTTGTTCAATATTCGCTTGAAATAATATTTTCTTCCATAGTCTGTAGTATGTAAGTAATATTATTTCGTTTCAGATTTCGAATTCTATACTCATTTTGTTAAAGTTTTGGCTTCTATACTCCATGAAATTAGTAGAATATCCTTGATATTTGCGCTTCATCCAGTATCTTTTCATGAAAATATTATTCTGAGCATTCTTGATAAGTTTTAAGTTTTTCATGCCGGGTTACTATTCTCAGGGTTCCTATTCCCGAAATTACTATTCACGGGATACTATTCACTCGGTTACTATTCACCCGGGGTAATATTCAGGATAAAAATTGATTTTTTCAGTCCAAATCATTTTTGATACAATATTATTCTTGAATTTTACTCCACAAAGCAGTATCGTGTTGACAATTTGGACATTATTGAATTCTAGATAAATTAAATTATAAATCTTTAAAAATTTATCCTTTGCTTTCTTTTAATTGAATTCTTATATCATTGTCATCATCCTCATGCTTATATTATGAAAGTCATCTTTGGCCCGTAGTGCATAGATGGACTTGGTATGATTATGACCAGGGATTATTCGGTATAATCATGACCGTAATGTTATAAATGATGTGGTAAAAGTCCCCATTGGCTCATAGTGCATTGATGGACAGTTGTTGGCATGATCATGACCATTGATGAAAACATGAATATCCTTGGCCTGTAGTGCATAGATAATTTATGGTTGTGATACTAATTAATACCCTTGGCCGTAGTGCAGGGATGATTCGATGATGTGGATTATTTATTAAGCTGAGTCTCAGCGATAAAAATGATAAAAAAAAACCTTTTAAATCATAGAAGATAGTAGATTTTATACTCTACTTGACTCTTGTAATGGATTGCTTGTTCCGCTGCAGTTAAACATGATGTCTATTGTATTTTATCGCTTAACATCATTGAAGGCTAACGATAATTTATTCTCGCATTATCTTAGTCATAATATTTCTTCTTCGGGCTAGTTGAGCTCACCCTTTGCTTTCATTGTTCTCTTGAGTGAAATGAGAATATAAATTTGGGACTAGTCGGAGAAACGGAGTGACTGATGCAGATATTTGCATTAATAGTCCTCACTATTCTGTGAAATAATGTGATAATAAATGTATTGAGGACTTATTTTGAGTTTGAATACTTTCTAAAAGATAATATTTGTATTAAAACTCATAGCTCATGTTGTATATTTAAGTTTGTATTTGTATTCTGTACCATGTATTTGACGACTCAGAATTGGTGACATGATGTATACCTATTTTGGGGGCGTCACAAGTACTATTATAATTATTAATAGTATTATTATTATTATTTGTTTGTGTGTGTGAAGAAGAGAGGAGAGATAGATTTTGTGTGTGAACATGAGAGAGAGTAGAGTGTATGGGTGAATTTGATTATGCAGAAAGAAATATGAGCCTTTAGATTAAGTTAGAAAAATTAAGTTAGAATGAATCTGAACCGTTTTTGTGCTTTGTCAAATGAAAGATTCAAAATGGGTTCTATTTTATTATATAGATTATATAATAATAATAATAATAATAATAATTATTATTATTATTATTATTATTATAATATATTATAATAATAATAATTATTACTATTACTATTATTATAATTATAATTATAATAATTATTATTATTATTATTATTATTATAATTATAATAATTATTATTACTATTATTATTATTATTATTATACTATTATATAATAATTATTATTAGTAGTAGTAGTAGTAGTAGTAGTAGTAGTACTAGTAGTAGTAGTATTATAATTATTAATAGTATTATTATTATTATTATTATTATTATTATTTGTTTGTGTGTGTGAAAAAGAGAGGAGAGAGAGATTTTGTGTGTGAACTTGAGAGAGTATGGTGTAGGGGTGAATTTAATTTGGACGGGAAGAAATATGAGCCTTTAGATTAAGTTGAAAAAATTAAGTTAGAATGAATAATAATAATTATTATTATTAGTACTATTATAATAATAAATATTATAATTATTATTATTATTACTATTACTTACTATTATTATAATATTATTATTATTAATATTATATTATTATTATTATAATAATAATTATTATAATAATAATTATTATTAATATATTATTATTATTATTATTATTATTACTATTATTATTATTATTATAATTATAATTAATTATTATTATTATTATTATTAATAATAATCATTATTATTATTATAATAATAATTTGTGTGTGAAGAAGAGAGAGAGAGAAAGATTTTGTGTGTGAACATGAGTGAGAGTAGGGTGTAGTGGTGAATTTAATTTGGTAGGAAAGAAATATATTTAGCCTTTTAGATTAAGTTGAAAAAATTAAGTTAGAAATAATCAAATCCTTATGTTTGTGCTTTGTCAAATGAAAGATTCAAAATTAGGTATACGCCACCCATCTTGGGTCGCCACTTACATGGTACAAAAATTCAAATACAACTTAATAATACAACTATAAGAGATTTGAAGCATGACATCGTACAATACGACAAAAACATAAATCACGTGAGTTTTTGAATACAAATATTGTATACTAGAGATTATACAAACTCAAAAGGAGTCCTTATTACAATTATTATTACACTATTTCACGTAATAGTGAGGACTACTAATGCTATCATCCGTCCGCCACCCGCTCCCCGACTAGTCCCCTCGCTACACGCTCTCATTTCCTCAAGAGAACAATAAAAGTAAAAGGGTGAGCTCAACTAGCCCAAGAGGGAAATATTATAACTAAGATAATGCGTAATATATTATCGTTAGCCTTCAACAAAGGTTAAACCGATATACAATATAACAACCATCAAGTTTAACTCACAATGAACAAGCAATCCATTAAAAGAGTCAAGTAGAGAATAAAATCTACTATCTTTTATGATTTAGAAGGTTTTTCATCACTTTTATCACTGGACTCACTTTTTAATAAATAATCCACATCATCGAATCACCCCGCACTACTACCAAGGATATTCTTTAGTATCACGACCACAATTATCCATGCACTACGGCCAAGAATATTTGTGTATTCATTAATGGTCATGATCATGCCAACAACTCGTCCCATCAATGCACTACGCCAATGAGAGGACTTTTACCACATCATTTGTAACATTACTACCATGATTACACCCAAATAATCCCTCGGTCATAATCATACCAAGTCCATCTATGCACTATAGGCCACGTATGACTTTCAACAAAATATAAAATACGAGGATGATGACAATGATATAAGAATTCAATAAAACAAGTTCAAGAATTATTTTATCCAGAACTAATAACGTCCAAATTGTCAACATGATACCGCTTTTTAGAGTAAAAAATTCAAGAATGCTCGTAAGAATATTTCCATGAAAAGATATCGATGAAGCGCAAATATCAAGGATATTCCACTAATTTCATGGAGTATAAAGTCAAAACTTTAACCAACCGAGTATAATAAGGAATGGAATAACAAAAGAAATCACCAGCATGCGATAGATCGCATACAAAAAAGTTATTCCAATGTAATAATAAATAATCTAATCAGTCCCACAGAAACGCATGCATGTGATATATCCAATGTAATAATAAAGATTTTAATCAGTCCCATGAAAACGCATGCATGTGATATTCCAATGTAATAATAAAGACGGAATCCAGTCCCAATCAGTCCCCAGAAACGCATGCATGTGATATTCCAATGTAATAATAAAGACGGAATCAGTCCCACGAGAACGCATGCATGTGATATTCCAATGTAATAATAAAGATTTTAACCAGTCCCACCAGAAACGCATGCATGCATGTGATGTTCCAATGTAATGATAAAGAATGGAACAATGTAAGAATTTCACCAAGTATAGGTAGCCTCACAGATACAAAAGTTATTCCAATGTAATAATAAGAATGGAATAATGTAAGTTCTCTTCATAGATAAGAAAGAAATAATACTACTAATATTCCCTACCTTGAAAAAAACTGGATACTCGAATAAATGAGGTAGCAGATTTCTTCTTCTTTCTCTCTATAATTTCTCTATAATAATCGCCTAAAGCTTTTGTGAATTGGTGAGAAATGAAGGAAGAATGAGCTTCTATTTATAGGAAAATATAGTTTCGATAATCGCACGCTTTTGGGGCTCAAAAATTACAAAGACAATACCTCCAACTTTTCTTTCATTTTTTAATTTAGTCCCGCAAGTATTATCAATCTTGCACCAACTCCCCTAATAGTAAATAATGTGAATCAATAGTTCAATCATGTGAATCAATAGTATAATCATGTGAAAAAATACGAATTACAAAGATAAGACTCTCCATCTATACCTCAATTTTTAACTTAGTCATGCAAGTATTATCAATCTTGCACCAACTCCCCTAATAGTAAATAATGTGATTCAATAGTACACATATGTGAACAAATAGTTATATAAGCATGTGAATTAGTAGTAATTAATTGCTCATTTATCCGATAAATTACCCGATTTATCAATATAACCCCTGTACATCAATTATCATCTAATAAATGTCGATTTTCACTAACACAAACAATTCCAACATAATGAAACTATTTTTATCAAAAATATAAATTTTGAAATTTTAAAGTTTGATTTTTCCCAAAAAAGTCAACTGCTGACTTTTTCGACCAAATAAAGTGAATCCCGAAAATTTTGTGTTTATAGACTATTTTACTAATTTCATCGTTCCGACTCAAATATCACGTCCGCTCTCCAAATTCAACTCCTAACAACATTCATCATTAATATTATAACTCACAATATTTATCAACCAAAGTCGCTCCTGTGAAAGAGGGGGGCTTTCCAATAAGGATTTCTCCCTATCGCAGCGCCAAATTAGGTGACCAAACCTCTCCTCGATGTAACTTCTAGACATCAGAAATATTGCAATTTATAATATGAATAACTTTGTCGCCTCAAGTATTGATTTAATAAAAAATTTTTTATGCAGATGATAATCGACCATAATTGAATCCAATAATAATATAGATATGATGCAAAGAATTATCAGAAGTAATAATCGAGTATAACCGAGTGACTTCTCACGTAAGCATCAATAATCAATACCGTAGCTACTATGCAACCACGCCAGACATCGCATTTTTTTTTTAACACCGTGTTTCAACAAAGCTAATCTGAAAACTTCCGCCGTTATTTTCATAAAGTATTTTTGTCGCTTTCAATCCGACAATAATTCCGCTGTGGGGTCCACCAATGATTGTGCTCATTGTATTTAATATTCCCTCGTTAAAACGAATATTCCCCACCAATCGAATATTATATAACAACTTCATGATTTTTTGCAAAATTTGTAAATATTACCCACAACTATAACATTATATCAAATCCACACCATAATATTCAAAAATATATTTCGAGAAAATTTAATCTTTATTCAAAAGTCAGGGTCTTACAACCTCCCTTCTTATGAAATTTCGCCTCTAAATTAGGGTGCGACTGTATGTCAAGAGGTGAGGATACCTTGATTTCATTTCAGATTCTAATTCCCAAGTCATTTCTCAACATCGTGGTTTCTCCACAAAACTTCGACTTGAGGTATAACCTCGAGCGTAGAATATGTTCCTTCTTATCCAAGATTTTAACAGAACCTCTTCATACGTTAAATCTTCCTCTATTTCGTCCCTGCTCTAACTCAATAATGTGGTTCGGTCTTTCACATATTTACGTAATATGGATATGTGAAAACGTTATGAACACGAGACATACTTCAAGGTAACGCAAGTCTATAGCCACGCTTCCTACTCGATCGAGGATTAAAATGGGCCAATGAATCGAGGATCGAGCTTTCTCTTTTCCAAATCTTGTAACTCCTTTCCATGGAGCAACACGTAACAACACACGATCTCCAATATCGAATTCTACGCCCTTTCGATGAAGATCAAGATAACTCTTTTGTCGATCTCTTGAGGTTTTTATACGCTCATCGGATCATTTGAACCTTTTCCGTAGTCATACGTACTCAACTCGGTCCCAACAACGCTGCTTCACCCACCTCATCCCAAAGATACCGAGAATGACACTTTCTTCCATACAACGCCTCAAATGGAGCCATGCCAATACTTGCTTGATAACTCGTTGTTGTAGGAAAACTCCACCAATGGTAAGAACTTGTCCCAACTTCCTTGAAGTCAAGGACACAGTAGTCTTAATAGATCTTCAAGAGTTTGAATCGTCCTCTCCGATCGCCTCATCCGTCTGTCTCGAGGATGATATGCCGAAAGCTAAATCAGAACCGCGCTCCATAGCTTTTTTTTGCAAACTAACCCAAAATCTTGAAGTGAATCTTGGTCTCGATCAAAAACTATGGATACCGCATACCATGCAATCTTAAACCTCGCTTTATGTACATACGAGCAAGACGTTCAAGTGTATAAGTTTCTCAGATCGGTAAGAAATGAAATGAGCAGACTTGGTCAATCTATCAACAATGACCCAAATCGCATCTACGCCTTGAGAAACTTTGGGAAGACCTAAGAATCGAAATCCATGGTAATGTGCTCCCACTTCCATTCTCGAATTTCAAGTGGTTGCAATGGACCTTTTGGTACTTGATGCTCCGCCGACTCGCTGACAAGTTAAACACCTTGAGATAAACTCGCTATCTCTCTCTTCATATTGCACCACCAAAATGTGTATGTCAAGATCACGATACATTTTGGTACTCCTGTGATGGATTGCAAACGGTGTGTCAGGCAAGGCCCATCATGATTTTATACTTTAAATCGTGGTCGTTAGAACACAAAGTCCGGAGTCGACTCAAGTATTCCTTCCTCATCGATTCTTGCTTCCTAAGATAAGCACCTTCTTGCTTTTTCTTCTTCATACGCATTAGCTCCGTGTCCGTAGCTTGAGCAACTTTTTAACTTTATCGATTAAAGTCGATTCTACTCAGATATTCGCCATCATCATATGGGTCCTCGAGTCTTTAACTCTATCTCCATCCTTTGCAAGTCACACAAAATGGGCTTTTGTGTTGTGAATATTGCACTCGCATTCGCATATGATCTTCTACTCAATGCGCCGCCTACCACGCTCGCTTTTCCAGATGGTATCGATGGTACGATCATAATCTTTCAATAGCTCAAGCCAACGCCATTGTCGCATGTTGAGTTCCTTTTGAGTGAAGAAATATTTGAGGCTTTTATGATCCGTAAAGATCTCCACTTTCTCTCCATACAAGTAATGCCTCCAAATTTTAAGTGCGAAGACAACAAATGCTAACTCTAGATCATGAGTAGGATAATTCCTCTCATATTCTTTTGAGTTGTTTTGAGGCATAGTAGCTATGACTTTCCCATGTCAGATGAGAACACATCCTAACCCTTTGCCCAAGCATCACCGATGACAAATCCTCCGAACCGATGGTATTGCCGTAACAAAATAAATGAGTCTCCTTTTGAGTTCTTGAAAACTCTTCTCACATTCTCGCGCCCAACCGAACTTTGTATCTTTTCGAGTCACCGAAGTTAATGGAGTAGCGATTCGAGAAAATCCTTCCACGAATCTCCGATAATAACCAAATAAACCGAGAAAGCTACGACTTTCTACATCGATTTGGGTTGCTTCCTACTTTGAATAGCTTCAATCTTTGCCGTCAATGGATATTCCATGACTTGATACTACGCGCCCAAGGAATGCTACTTCCTCAAGCCGTAACTCGATTTCTTTAACTCGCATAAAGCTTATATTCACGGCTTTTCTGGAGTATCACCAAGTGTTAAGCTTTCATGATCTTCACGGCTTTTGAATAAATAAGGATGTCATCAATAAAGACGACCACAAAAAGTGATCCAAATATTCCTCAATACTCTGGCTCATCATATCCATGAAGGCAAAGAGGAGCATTAGTCAATCCAAAAGACATGACTAAGAATTCATAATGCCCGCATCGAGTTCTCAAGGCGCCTTTGAATATCCTCGCTTTTAACCTTCAAATTGATGATATCCGTAACGAAGATCGATCTTTGAAAAAATTTGTGCTCTTTGTAATCGATCAAACAGTCATCAATACGCGGCAATGGGTACCTATTTTGATGGTGACATGATTCAACTCCCGATAATCAATACAAAGTCGATACTCCCATCTTTCTTCTTCACGAATAGAATAGAGCACCCCAAGGAGACGATTTTAGACGAATGAAACCAATGTCTAACAATTCCTCGCAATCGGGTCTTTAACTCCTCAAGTTCAATAGAGCCATTCGATATGGGGCTTTGAAATGGGTTTTGTACCGGTTCAAGGTCGATACAAAATTCAACTTCACGCCTGGGGTAGGCCAGAAGTTCTTCAGTGAATACGCCAGAAATTTATTAACAATAGAAATATCCTTCAAATTTGACGATTTTTTGTTTAAATCTGCGATATGAGCTAAGAAAGCTTGACATCCGCTTTTCAATAAACGAATAGCTTTATGGCTTGAGATGACCGTGATTGATTTTAATGGTTTGGTCGCTTGAATTCGCATAAATAGGTTTATTAGGAATATGAAAGCTAACAACCTTACGAAAACAATCAATTTTAGTATGATGAGTAGTTAACCAATCAATCCCTTAGAATCACGCCAAATGCAAGTATTTTTAAGGAGATAAGATCGACAGTAACGTAAGTGCTACCGATTTGAATCAAACAAGACTTATAAACAAAGGATGTAATGAAGGTTTCTCCTAATGGAGTTTCAACAGATAAGTCAAAGTCTAATTTCTCCTGAGTCAAATTTAATCGCTGAGCGCAAGTAGGAGAAATAAAAGAATGGGTAGAACCCAGATCAAATAAGGTATAGACTTCGCTAGAGTTTATGATAAGCTTACCCGTGATGACCTCGTCGTTCTTCCTTTGCTTTCGGAGGTCACAACAAACGCCTCCCTTGCACTACCGGCTTTGATTTTTCTCGACTACCTTTGGTGCCTCCATCCTAGTCGAACTTGTCTTCTGGTGAACGACAAAATCGGGCTAGTGACCTTCTCTTCCATTATTATAACACGCTTTGATGGCATCGCTGCAGCTTGACCGATATGTCCTCCCTCCGCATTTGAAGCATATGATAGGTGGTCGCTTCTCCTTCCTTAACCACTTGCTGTTTGGTGCCGACGCCTTCCATCATCATTGAATCTCCTTTTCTTGAAATGTCCATTTTACCGTTTGCCATGATTACCACCGGTGGTTACCATTTCGCATGTTGATTCCTCCACGCTTTGTTGTCACCGCTTTCATGATCAAGTACCACCGGGTATTTTCATGTCACCGCACCGCTTTCCTCTTCATTGACTAGCTATCGCGCTCCAATAATCGAGCCCTATTTACAACATCCGAGTACAAACACAGCTTTATGAGAAATAAGATATCGACGATTCCTGCTTTCAAACCTCTTAAAACATTCGTGTCATTCGCTTCCTCATTATCGACCAAATGGGATGCAAACCGATAACTCGCAAATTTAGCCTCGATCATGACACCTGGCCATATTGTTTTGTTCCAACTTGATAAACTCCACCTCTTTCATGTGACGAATACTTTCTTTGGAAAGTACTTGTCGCTGAATAGCTCTTTCGAACTTCTCCCAAGACATCTTGAAAAGGCCAGTCAGTCGGGTACGCTTTTATAGATTCCCACCAAGAATCCGCCTTTCACGCAATACGAAGGTGGCGAAGGAACTTTTTGCCTTCTGAGCATCCCAAGACATCAAATATCTTGGTGATCTCGCTTTATCCATGCTTCCGCCTTTAAGTGGTTTAGGCTCTCCAATAAACTCCTGTGGTCCCAGCCTCCTCGAACTATTTAGCGGTGACCGTCCGAGAGTTTCCTGTGTTTACACCTAGATTTTGAACAGAGCCACTCTCCTCGATGTCGCATGAATCGCATGAAGCCTCTAAACATTCCATCGCTCATCATTTGGTTAAGTTGTTGTTTTTGCATGAGGATTGTCGCCTTCCCGATGCACGTTGTCCTCGGTTATCGATCCGTGGAGACTCAACGGTCTCCTCGTGCTCCATTGATGTTCTCAACATTCTTGATGCCATTTTCAAACACCGCCACAAAACAAGGGTTAATTGACATGCAACATATTATCACTATACTCTGACCGACCAATCAAATACCAAATAAACTTAGGTAGGTCATACTAGCGAAGGAATTCCCCGTCTCTCCCCTCCTAGTTCTAGTCTCACATCTTAGCCAGGGATCATATCCCTAAGCTTTGATACCAACCGCGACGCCCCAAAATTAGGTATACATCACCCATCTTGGGTCGCCACTTACATGGTACAAAAAATTCAAATACAACTTAATAATACAACTGTCGTGTACAATACAACAAAACATAAACTGTGAGTTTGAATACAAATATTGTATACTAGAGATTATACAAACTCAAAAGGAGTCCTTATTACAATTATTATTACACTATTTCACAGAATAGTGAGGACTACTAATGCTATCATCTCGTCCGCATACCCGCTCCCCGACTAGTCCCCTCGCCACGCTCTCATTTCCTCAAGAGAACAATAAAAGTAAAAGGGTGAGCTCAACTAGCCCAAGAGGGAAATATTATGACTAAGATAATGCAATAATATATTATCGTTAGCCTTCAACAAAGTTAAACCGATACAATATAACAACCATCAAGTTTAAATCAGCAATGAACAAGCAATCCATTAAAAGAGTCAAGTAGAGAATAAAATCTACTATCTTTTATGATTTAGAAGGTTTTTCATCACTTTTATCACCGGGACTCACTTTTAATAAATAATCCACATCATCGAATCACCCCGCACTACTACCCAAGGATATTCTTTAGTATCATCACCACCACAATTATCCACGCACTACGCGCCAAGAATATTTGTGGTATTCATTAATGGTCATGATCATGCCAACAACTCGTCCATCAATGCACTACGGGCCAATGAGGACTTTTACCACATCATTTGTAACATTACTACCATGATTACAATCGAATAATCCCTCGGTCATAATCATACCAAGTCCATCTATGCACTATAGGCCATGTATGACTTTCAACAAAATATAAACACGAGGATGATGACAATGATATAAGAATTCAATAAAACAAGTTCAAGAATTATTTTATCCAGAACTAATAACGTCCAAATTGTCAACATGATATCGCTTTGTAGAGAAAAATTCAAGAATGCTCGTAAGAATATTTCCATGAAAAGATATCGATGAAGCGCAAATATCAAGGATATTCCACTAATTTCATGGAGTATAAGTCAAAACTTTAACCAACCGAGTATAATAAGGAATGGAATAACAAAAGAAATCACCAGCATGCGATAGATCGCACAAAAGTGTTATTCCAATGTAATAATAAATAATCGGAATCAGTCCCACCAGAAAACGCATGTACATGTGATATTCCAATGTAATAATAAAGATTTTAATCAGTCCCACAGAAAACGCATGCATGTGATATTCCAAATGTAATAATAAAGACGGAATCAGTCCCACAGAAAACGCATGTATATGATATTCCAATGTAATAATAAAGATTTTAATCAGTCCCAGAAACGCATGCATGATGTGATATTCCAACAGTAATAATAAAGATTTTAACTGTGTCCCACAGAGAACGCATGCATGTGATGTTCCAAATGTAATGATAAAGAATGGAACAATGTAAGAATTTCACCAAGTATAGGGTAGCTCATGAGATACAAAAGTTATTCCAATGTAATAATAAGAATGGAATAATGTAAGTTCTCTTCATAGATAAGAAAGAAATAATACTCCCTACCTTGGAAAAAATATTCCCTACCTTGAAAAAACCGAGTAATAAAGAGTTCTCTTCTTCTTCTTTCTCTCTATAATTTCTCTCTATAATAATCGCTTCTAAAGCTTTTGTGAATTGGTGAGAAATGAAGGAAGAATGAGCTTCTATTTATAGAAAAATATAGTTTCGATAATCGCACGCTTTGGGCTCAAAAATTACAAAGACAATACCTCCAACTTTTCTTTCATTTTTTTTTTAGTCCCGCAAGTATTATCAATCTTGCACCAACTCCCCTAATAGTAAATAATGTGAATCAATAGTTCAATCATGTGAATCAATAGTATAATCATGTGAAAAAATACTAATTACAAAGATAAGACTCTCCATCTATACCTCAATTTTTAACTTAGTCATGCAAGTATTATCAATCTTGCACCAACTCCCCTAATAGTAAATAATGTGATTCAATAGTACACATATGTGAACAAATAGTTATATAAGCATGTGAATTAGTAGTAATTAATTGCTCATTTATCCGATAAATTACCCGATTTATCAATATAACCCCTGTATATCAATTATCATCTAATAAATGTCGATTTTCACTAACACAAACAATTCCAACATAATGAAACTATTTTTATCAAAAATATAAATTTTGAAATTTCAAAGTTTGATTTTTCCCAAAAAAGTCAACTGTCGACTTTTTCACCAAATAGTGAATCCTTAAAATTTTGTGTTTATAGACTATTTTTACTAATTTCGCTGCTCCGACTCAAATATCACGTCCGCTCTCCAAATTCAACTCCTAACAACATTCATCATTAATATTATAACTCACAATATTTATCAACCGTGTCGCTCTCCTGTGAAAGAGGGGGCTTTCCAATAAGGATTTCTCCCTATCATGCCAAATTAGTGACCAAACCTCTCCTCGATGTAACTTCTAGACATTGTCAAATATTGCAGCTTTATAATATGAATAACTTTGTCGCCTCAAGTATTGATTTAATAAAAAACATTTTATGCAGATGATATCGACCATAATCAATCCATAATATGATAGATATGATGCAAAGAATTATCGTAGCAATAATCGAGTATAACCGAGTGACTTCTCACGTAAGCATCAATAATCAATACCGTGCTACTACGCAACCACGCCAGACATCGCATTTTTTTAACACCGGTGTTTCAAACAGCTAACTCTGTAAAACTTCCGCCGTTATTTTCATAAAGTATTTTTGTCGCTTTCAATCCGACAATAATTCCGCTGCAAGGGGTCCACCAATGATTGTGCCATTGTATTTAATATTCCCCGTTAAAACGAATATTCCCCACCAATCGAATATTATATAACAACTTCATGATTTTGCAAAATTTGTAAATATTACCCCCAACAACTATAACATTATATCAAATCCACACCATAATATTCAAAAATATATTTCGAGAAAATTTAATCTTTATTCAAAAATAAAATATAAAAAAATATATATAAAAAATATTAGTTGCTATTTAAAAAACATATATGTAACAATTAAAATATCCGAATTGGAATATTAGGTACTTTAATTATGTTATGAAGATTTTAAATACTATTATTGAAAATGTTCATATCAAACCAAGATTATGTGTTATTTTGGCTATGTAGCAGGACAAGATGAACACATTTTCAAATACTGCATGGATATATATTAACTATTTTCAAAAGTACATTTGCACCCAAGTCCCAAATATTGTACCATTTAAAAGGGAGTGACATTTTATGCCTAATATAATACTGACACACAGGCGGAGAGATTATCCTCTCGCCTTTATATTAGCACTGTATTGGATATAAAATACATTTACCATGAAATTCATTTTATGCTAACGGAATCTCATTTAAAAGTATATATCTTATGTTACTATATAAACAAGATATAGTGTTACAATTTCCTAGAAGTCAGATTCAGTACTGAAGTTGGTTTTAAACAAATCATAGGAAAGTGTTGCATTATATTTGTAGCACAAATTAAGTGCATTTGTTGGGTATCAAAGACCAACAAAATGCAATTCTTTTGATATATATAAATGTAACACTTTGCTATTTATTGATCAAGAACTAACTTTACCTAATCTAAACCCCAATATTTTGTGTAAAAAAACTGAATATAGATTTATTGTCTCATTCTAAGTATTGTTTGCTACATAATCCTTCTCTCCTAATAAATTTAACCGTAAATAAGTAAATAAAAGACAGGTGACCCTATATGTGAAATAAGACCATAAATGAGCGTAAAATAAGAAAAGAGATTTAAAAAAATAAATGTTTAGCCATCCCACCTCACCACACCAACAAAGTGCAAATAACCAAATAAAAAATATATTCTCCACTAGATATGCCACGTCTAAATTATTTAAATAAAAAATATTTGTAATTAATTTGGCAGTTTATCTTTTCCAGTGTATATTCGATGCAAGTTTAAATTAACTAAATAAAAAAAATATCTCGAATTAACTTTAAAATATAAAAATTTGACCGGATATATAATTAAATAGAAAAATTAAGCTCTTCTATATATGTGGACAATTTTTTTG
This sequence comes from Panax quinquefolius, assembly GCA_020205615.1. Lineage (NCBI taxonomy): Eukaryota > Viridiplantae > Streptophyta > Magnoliopsida > Apiales > Araliaceae > Panax > Panax quinquefolius. The sequence continues at coordinate 139,500,582 of CM035160.1, forward strand.
AAATAAGTGTATTTGAATTTTAAATATTTATATTTTTATCTCTTATTAGTAATGAGTTAAAATATAAATAAATAAAATTCAAATATACTCCTGTCAAATTTTTCTGTTCGCGTAGAGTTTACGAGGTAAATTAATTACCTTGTGGTATTGAAAAAGCCGAAGTTGGTGGCAGACTCCGTTGGTTAAGTTGAAGAGACGTTCATACTGAGGATCGGACAATAAATTCTCCGACAGCCAACGGCCGGCGCATATATTTATGGTGCGCACTAAGAGTTCTGCTTCCCCTTGGTCTACGTCACCTTCCTTTTGCCATGTCAGCAGCCACATTTCCCACTTAATTTCGTCAAACATAAAAAATATAAAAAAAAATAAATTATTTTAATTAGCACTATTAATTTGATGGTTTCTATATAATATAAATGTTTAGGAGTTCAATATTTAGAGGAGAGAGATAGAGAGAAACTCACAGCGTGACGGAGGTGGTGGTGGATATCTATGCTGTACGCCACCAGTGCATCCAGTGAGATCTGCTTTAGGGTTCCTAGCAGTGTCCCTATGAGCTCATGCCTTGATTTGCAACTGCAAAACCACGTATTCAGATATCACTTTTATCATCCTTTTAATAATTTGGAATTTGAATGGGAAAGCGTCCGGAATAACTTATAAAACCTGATAAACACCTGTTCGTCAAACTAATTTATAAGTTCTTTTTAACTATTGATGTGTTTGACAACCAATTTATTTTGACTTATAAGTTGAGTTTTTAAGTCAAAAAAATTGTAGATATTTATTTGATTGATCCATTGATTTTTTATAAATGACTTTTTATAATTCATCATTTTAAATTTAGTTATCTTTATCGCCATACGAGTGATCCAAATATAATATGTATTTTCCCTCTTTTATCATTAAATGTTAAATCATTTTAACTATTGATGTGTTTGAATCTTTTACATTTATTTTAACTTATAAATAATAAGTCATTATTTAGTTAGTTTGACCAAATATAATATGTATTTTCCCCTCTTTTTATTAATGTCATTTTAGTAATCTTTCACTAAATCATATGAAGCGAAACACTTCATAACTTGTTTTAACTTAATTTCTGACTTATAAGTCATATTGATGTCAAACGCTTGTACTTATAAGTTAGAACTTAAACCAACTTATAAGTCAAGTTATATTTCAACTTATAAGTCACAATTGACTTGAAAAAAGTTAATTTAAAAGGAAGAGAACTATACAAGTTAAACTTTTGGCAATATTTATGAGTTTATAGGAAAATGTTGATTTTCATATGAAAAATTATGATGTTAAAATATTGATTATCATAAGAGTTGTTACCTTCCATAATTGAGATAGTTTAAATTCTCACTAGTCTTCTTGAACTCATCAAGAAAGGCTTTCCTTTGCTCAATGGAGTTTTGATGGCTCCTAAAATATGTTCTGATTGTCTCCACCAAAGTTGCGGTTTTGGCCCAAGCAAATCGCCCAGTTGACATTTCGGGGTCAAATAAACTTGATGAGGCCAGATAATATGATAAGAGAAGGCTTCTTTTGCTCATCCCAAATTCCCCAAGTCTGTATTTTGCATACCATCTGCAGAGAAAAGCTTATTTAATTAGGTCACAATAGAAATGGAAAAACTTAATCACCAAAAAAATCATTAAAAGTCTTTGTGTCATCATATCTGTTAACGCCAAGATTCTTTCACGCGCCTCAATCATAAAAAACGTGTCCAAATCTTGTCTCAAGTTATCCAAATTGATCGGGAAATACTTTTGGTAGGTTTTTTTGTTGTTGCTAATTTCCATACATACACACACCCAAGAATCAAGCCATTGACATCATGGAACCATAAAGTCAAGAGTTACCGCTGAGCCAAGAACTATACGTCTTTTTGGTAGGTATTTAATATTCCCTCCGTCTCAGGATAAAAGTTCTGGTGGACTTTTCACGCATATTAAAAAGATGGATGAAATGACAAAATTGTCCATAATAATGTCATTAAATATGGAGAGAGAATTAGAAAAAAAAAAGTATGAGATATTTAATGCTATGGGTATAATAGAAAAATATGTGTAAAAGTTTGGTTATTAAAGAAAAATGAACATTTAACATGGGACTACCCAAAATAGTAATAAGGACTTTTATGGACGGAGAGAGTAATTCAAATAAATGTCTTACTCTTTCATATGGCTCCATTCTAGCTGATGAATTGACTGGCATTTAGCAAAGTCCAATTTTGCAAGCTCAAGATAGATGTTATTGTTCACACAAGGCATTCTGGAACAAATAGTTGACAAAAGGCGCAAGTTAATTAATTGATTACACATTCAACTAATACATACATGGGGATATTAATATCAGTAGTTATCATCATATATTTAATTTTCTCATTTTTTTAGAGTTGTATTATTTAATTTTTGAAATTATATAATGAAGCAAATATATATGAAATTTTAACGAATTACCAAGTAAAAATATTATTTTAAAAATTAAAACAAACTCACATAGTAATTTAAATTTTATAATTTTACAAATTAATTAAGATCAAAGCTAAATAAGATTCTTTTGGAACGGAGAGAGAGTTTTCTAATTTTGGACGAACAACAAGAAAAAAGACTCTAATTTTGGGATGGGTAAATAGTTGTAAGAATACATGATGTGTTCGGTATGTGCTGTCAAACCAATGTATAAAATACAACAATGCTACTATCACATAGCTCACATAATAATTACATACATATATACATATGCATATACTGTGACCCCCGTCTAACATATGGGACTCACAAATATGCATATGTGTATGTGAGCATTATATGAATATTTTTTATGCGATAGTAATATTATTTTATAAAATAATGCCTATTTGCTTCCATTTATTGATGTGCAATATTGGTCCCTATATTATTTTTGTGTGATGTTTTTGTTCTTGACTTTGTCTAATTAACACATTTCTTTTTCAAGATACATTTATTAAATTAAAATTGTACCTTTTAAATGAATAATGCAAAACTAACCTAAAAAGACACAGTATTGCACTACTAATTATATTTTTAGAGAAAATTTTGATATGCCCAAAATTGATCATGGACATATATAAACGTTATAAATGGATCATAAATTGACAATCAATATTTTAAAAGTCACTAGGCGGTATAGTACGCAGCTAGCGCCCGGGCAGTGCAAAGGATAGACTACACATTTTCTTTATTTATTTATTTTTTTATTATACATACTTGTTTTGTAGAGGTCAAGAATCGGTAAGTAATTTCTTACGATACTAAAATACTCTTTTTTTTTTTTTTGCTTTTTTTTTGCTTTTTTTTATAAAACAACTAAAAAGTTTAATATTTATGGGCTGAAATTTTTTCATATCACAGAGTGTTTTGGGTGTGATTTGGATATATATAACAAAACATGTATGTACAGATCTGTCTTGCATGTATATACATTTTTGGTATAGGTATCCAAATCACTCCCAAAACACTGTATTATGAAAAAAATTTAGTTCCATAAAATATTAAAAAAAAAAATTAGTTGTTTTAAAAAAAAGCAAAAAAAAAAGTCTGCATTTTAGTATCGTAAGAGAGTCCTTACCTGATCCTCTCTGCTTGTTTGTATATGTAATTTTTTTAAATTTTACATGAAAATTACTATAAAAAATTAATATTTTAAGGCTTAAAATGGTCATTTCAAGTATTATAGAGTTTGAAAGTAGATGGTTGGTTCTATTTTGACGGGCCAAACTAATTAAAAAGATAAAATGATTATTCAGGGACGGAGCTACATGCATGTTGGAGGCCCCCCCCCCCAAGGTTTGAAATTTTTGTAAGATTCACCCAAAGTTTGAAAATTTTATAAAATTCACTTGTACATTTGATTTGTTTTGAAAATTTTGTAAGACTACGACCCCCAAGTTTTGACGAAGTTTTGATATGTTTTAAAAGATTTTTTTTTGCTATGTTTTATTATCTTTGTCAAAGCAAATTTTATTACTATATTATTTTTGTTTTAGTAAAAATATGTTTTGTAATAGTGAAATTTTACTTTTTAGTGATGAATATATTTTATGATGTTAAAACATTTTTTGGCCCTCCCAAAGAACAAATTCTGGCTCCGTCCCTATGATTATTCATTATCTCAATTGAAGTAATCAGCCCCCTGGCCTAATATTGGGGTAGTCATTACTTCAACTAGTCCCCATGTTTCTCGAATGGATCTCTTAGTTGTTTAGAATGTTCCCCAAAAGCGGTATATATAAAACGTATATGAGACTCCAGATTTTACGAATAAATATTTAATTTTTTCGAAATAATTTTTTTTTAATATTATGGTGTTGATTTGATGTAATGTTATAGTTGTGGGTAATATTTATAAATTTTGCAAAGTAAGCAAGTGGTTATATAATATTCGATTGGTGGGGAATATTCTTTTTGTCGGGGAATATCCGCATGCGACCAGTGCAATCATTAGTGGACCCCAGCGGAATTATTATCGATTGAGAAAACGACAAAAATATTTTATGAAAATAACGGCGAAAGTTTTACTTTAATTGTTGAAACACGGTTAAAAAATAAGAATATGTCTGGCAGTAGTTGCATAGTAGCACTGCGGTATTGATTATTGATCTTTACGTGATAAGTCACCGGTTTTATTTTATTGGAATTATTAATGTAATAAAATGAATACTTTTATAAAGTTATTCTATAAATAGAATATATTATATTCTATTATGCGTAGTGTCTGCGTAGTGTTTTGCGTAGTAAAATCTTTTTATATAAAAGCAATACTTTTATAAAGTTATCTGCTTTATTGATAATAATTAGAATATATTATATTTTATTATGCATAGTGCTTGCGTAGTGTTTTGCATAGTAAAATCTTTTATAAAGTTATTCGTTTTATTAGATTATAAATAGAATATATTATATTTTATTTAAAAGATTTTGCTTTAAATATGGACCGTCGATTAAAGTAAATCAATCTGGACCATTCATGAGTTAGTTACTATGCGATCATTTTTCATAAATAGAAGCTCATTCATTCATTATTTCTTACGAATTCAATTGAAACTACAGAGAGATAAACTATAGAGAAAGAAGAAAGTATTCTACTACTTCACTACTTCATATCCAAAGACTCTTCTTTCTTAAGGTAGGAAATATTATTTGTTGTACTTCGTAGGGAGTATTATTTCTTTTGTATTCATGAAGAGAACTTCATTATTCCATTCTTTATTATTACATTGGAATAACTTATATACGCCATGCTATCCTATACTTGGTGACATTCTTCATTATTTCGCCTTTATTATTCATTGGAATATCATGTGTATGTGCGTTTCTGTGGGACTGATTTCGCCTTTATTATTCTCATTGAAATATCCTGTTCATGCATGCGTTTCGCTTTGACCAGATTCCGCCTTTTTATTATTATTCTGTTGGAATATCCTGCATCAATGCGTTTTACGGCGGACTGATTCAAATCCTTATTAGTATTCTCGTGGAATAACTCGCCTATGCAAGCAATCGCATGCATGGTGATTTCTTTTGTTATTCCATTCTTTATTATACTCAATTGGTTAAAGTTTTGACTTATCTACTCCATGAAATTAGTGGAATATCCTCGATATTTCAAGGCTTCATCCAAAGATCTTTTCATGGAAATATTCTTCCTGAGCATTCTTGAATTTTACTCTACAAAGTAGTATCATGTTGACAATTTATACATTATTAGTTCCCTCGATAAATTAATTCTTGAACTTGTTTTATTGAATTCTTATATCATTGTCATCATCCTCATGTTTATATTTTTTGAAAGTCATCATGGCATCTGTAGTGCGTAGATGGACTTGGTATGATTATGACCGAGATTATTATTCGGTTATAATCGTGATCGTAATGTTACAAATGATGTGGTAAAAGTCCTCGTTGGCCAGTAGGTGCATTGATGGACCGATTGTTGGCATGATCATGACCAATTAATGAATACACAAATATTCTTGGCCGTGGTGCATGGATAATTATGGTCGCGATACTTAAAGAATATCCTTGGTAGTAGTCGTGCGGGGGTGATTCGATGAAGTGGATTATTTATTAAAATTTGAGTCCCAAATGATAAAAGTGATGAAAAACCTTTTAAATCATAAAAGATAGTAGATTTTATTCTCTACTGACTTCTTTTAATGGATTGTTTGTTCATTTAGCAGCTAAAACGATGTTTTTATATTGTATCGCTTAACATTTTTTAAAATTTAATGATAATTTATTCTGCATTATCTTGAGTCATAATATTTCTTCTTCGGGCTTTGAATTGAGTTCACCCTTTTCTTTCACCGTTCTCTTGAGAAAATGAGAATATAAATTTGAGGCAGTCGAGAGCGAATTGATGGTCCTAGATGGTGCATTAGTAGTTCTCACTATTCTCGTAAAATAGTGTGATAATAATTGTAATGAGGACTCTTTTTGAGTTTGTATACTCTCTAGTAGAAACAATATTTGTATTCAAACTCATGATTTATGTTTTGTCGTAAGTATTATGCATACACTACAGTTGTATTATTAAGTTGTATTTGAATTACATACTACGTATCCTGGCTACTCAAGATGAGTGATGTATACCTAATTTTGGGGGCGTCACAACGTACCCGATAAAATTTACAAGTAAATCAAATATATATAAAGATGGAGACTAGGGTTGATGTTTCCATTATTATGTAATTTCAAGACCACAACAGATATATGATAAGATTGTTTATTTATAATGAAATGGTCAAATCAAGATGGTAGGAAACCGTCTAACGTCTAGGCGAACATTATATATTAAAATGACTAATTTGGCATTTAAACTATTTATGTTTGTCTATATATAAGCACATGCAATGTAATACATGCATACATATATGTATATGTATATATTCATTTACTTATATACCTGTACAAAGTCTTTCCAATCCAAACATCGTCTTGGCCACCATATTGTTCCAAGTAGAAGCTTGTCTCCACACGAGGTAAGCTGGCATACCATGGCATGTCTAGTGCGTACCCCACCTGTTCATGTTATATTAATTGCCTTTGTTTCGTTAAACCTACGCTTTGGAATATTAATGCATGCGGGAGCAAGTGACATGTAACGAAATTTGGAAAATTTCCAAATTTAATATAATAATAATAAAAATTGAAATTAAAATAATTGAAATCAGTTGATTCGACTTTGAGAAGAAAGAGAAAAAAAATTGAATTTAAAATAATAATAATAAAAGTTTAAAGAACAGCGGTAACTTAAAAAAGTTGAAAGAACAAGGGGTAATTTTTTGGTGAATTTTTAGAAATAACATTATACATAAAATAATGCATTACTATTTTACACTAATGAGAGTGTAAGGTATTATATATTTTTATTTTTAAAAATCTATTTTAATAAAAATAAAATTTCATAATTCGGATACAAAAAATATCAACGTTTTCTTAAAATTTATTATTAAAAGATTTAATTTCTTTTGTTCTACTATAAGTACCTCGCCTGCTAAATCCTTGGTTATTATCCATTTATCTAGGATCTGGTTGTTAACTTGTTTTTCTCTTAAAAACTCAAAAGAAAACTTTTTGGCATCCTCAAGCACTTCTTCTCCTGGGAACAGCACCTGTGAAGCTCTAAACAGATTAAACATTCCGGTAACGGCCTGGTTTGACTGTCCGGCGATGCAAAAGAATTCTCCGTTCTTCTCAAAATTTCGAAATACATCTGCACAAATAAAGAAGCAAAAAAATTAATTACATTTTTGTAAACTTTAAAAATGTCCTTTTTTTGGGTACTTTTAATGATTATGTTGTCCCAAGAGTATTATTTAACATATAATACTACCTTTATCCCATAATAAGTGATTTTTTTAGCTTAAATCACACATACCAATACACAAGCTAAAATGACAAAAATACCCTTAATATATTTTCTTTGAAGTTGAAGAGTTAATGAGTGTCATTTAATTGTAGTGATTGCAAGACGCAATAAATACCTTTGGCTCCATAAGGGCATATATGAGAAAGTATTGTAAAAATTGTATTGGAGTTCTAACACATCACTTATTTTGGGAAAAAATATTAAGCCTAAAAAATCACTTATTGTGCGACGGAGGTAGTACTTTTTAGGCAAATTAAAATTTTGACTAAAAGACATTTTGAACCCCAAACTTTATATACATGTTGACTTTTGCATCTCAAATTGAAAAATGTGTCTAAATACACTCCAAACTTCAGTTATACGTTACAAAAAACACACTTTTATCAGTTATTCGGTCAAAAGTTACCGGCTAAGGCACACGTGGGGATTTGGAGGGGTATTTAAGTCTTTTCCATATCTTCTGCTACTTCTCGAGCTGGAACAAACTAATAAAGCTCAAAGTGATTCAGTAGCATACGTGCAGCTCGATTAGATCGTAAATCTAGGAAATTCGATCAAGAAAATTAGGGAAAATTAGGGCTCATGGATCGAAATTGCTGGTGCATAAAGAAATCAATGATGAAGACGACTTGGAGAAGCTCAAACAATGCCGAAAGAAGATTCCTTGGTTGTCTAGATTGGTGTGAAGATGGGCACGGTGGTTGTAATTTTTTCGCTTGGGTTGATCCTCCAATGTGTGAGCGTTCAAGGGAAGTAATACCGGAATTAATTAGAAGATTAGAGAATTTGGATGCTGAAATCAAAGCTCTGAAAGATGAACTGAAGGAGTGCAGAATTAGGACAAGAATCGCAAAGGGCCTGTTGACTGCAACTTGGGTTGTGATTTTTTATTTCATGTTCATCTCAACAAAGGATGAAATTCCCCACAAGTAAATTTCCAGGCTATATATGTATTGGTAATACTTTGTATGTATTGGTAGTACTTTGAATGTATTGGTAGTACTCTAACTAAAAAAGGTAGTTTTGTGGGCAATTACTGGGAATGTAATTTCTGGGATTGTAATTTCTAGCAATATAGTGGTAGAAATTAAGAGCAATATGTAATGTAATTGCTTGGCAGCTTTTATGGAAAATTTATTGGTTGTAATTTAAGAGTAATTTCTTTGAATGAAGATGTTGTAAACCTGTTGAATTTTTGATGTTTTATATGTGAATTGGTGCAAGTTTACAGCTTGTTTATTATATATGCTATAAACTGGTTGGTGTGCAAGTTATGATATATGGTGCATATCACTTGCACACCAACCATACTGCTATAATATCAAGCCCTGCATTAATGCATAAACTAGAGGCATTTCACAAAGTAACAAAAAGTTGTTATTGTCATTCAATTAACAAAAAGTTGTTATTGTCATTCAATTAAGCCCAGCATTAATATTGTAAGCTGTTATTGCCATTTAATTAACAAAAAGCATAAGTAATTCAAAACGTGTTATTGCCATTCAATTAAGTAATTAATTCCCAATACATGTCACAAAGTAAAGGCAATTCAAAAACAGTTGACTTAACATGCCTATTAACAAAAAGAATCATACACTTCTACTTACAATCCCAACTACATCTTCTTAGCCTTAGGCAATATACATACATCAAATGGATTCATAATACTGCAATTTTATATACCCCAAAAAAGAACAAAAAGATTCCAAAAATCCCATCCCAACACTATTTATCTGCAGTAGGCCCTCCTCTCTTTGGTTTCCTAAACTGGATCTTGATGCAACTTCTAGGTCTCTTAGTGTTGTACATTGTTTTTCCTTCCATGTGTAGTCTTTGGGTTGTAATATATCATCTGAGTCTTTTCTTTGGCTACCCTTATAATGGATTCCACCTTGCCACTTTGTAGAACATTCTGCTTTGCTCTTGATCAACATGAATTCCACCTTCTGCTTGCTCTTTATCAACATTCATTCCACCTCCTACTTGCTCTTGATCATCATTCATTCCACCTGACCACAATGGAAATCCACCCCCTGCCCTGTGACGCCCCCAAAATAAGTATACAACACCCATTCTGAGTCGCCAAATACATGGTACAGAAAGCAAACTACAACTTCAATAATACAATTGTCGTGCAAAATACGACAACACATCTTTGTGAGTTTAAATACAAATATTGTCTTTTAGATAATATCCACACTCAAATATGTCCTCATTACAATTATTCAAACACTATTTTACGTAAATAGTGAGGGAGCCTATAAAACATCTTTCTAGAACCATCACTCCGCACCCGACTTAGTTCTGCTATGTTCTCACCTCCTGAGAAAAATGGAACAAAAAGGAAAAGGGTGAGCTCAACTAGCCCAGTAAAGAATATTATGACTAAGATAATATACAACAAATTATCGTTAGTCTTCAACAGGGAGAAATCTGATAAAATATAATAGACAACAAGTTTTAGATCAACAATGCAATGAAACAACAATCCATTAGAAGAGTCAAGTAGAGAATGAGTTCTACTATCTTCTAAGATTTAAAAGTCCATCATCAATATTTTATCCCTGTAACAACAATCAATATACATCTTTAATCAAATATTCATCTTTGCACTACAGGCCAAAGATATTCATTTGTATCACCAGTTGGTCATGTTCATCTCAACACTTGTTCATCTTTGCACTACGGGCCAAAGATATTCATCAGTTAATCATTTATCTTTGCACTACAGGCCAAAGATATTTAGTAATATCATCATTTAGGACTGAGGATGATGAAAAATATTTTAAAGAAAACGAATCCAGTGAGACAGAAGGACAAATAGTAGGGATTCGTATAACAGTTTATCCAAGATCAATAATACTCCATAATAACCAATTTTGAAGCAAAATTCAAGATTAAAGATCAAAACATGGATACAATCAAAGATAGTAACCATAATAGACATCTTGAACAAAAAGAAGAAAATTTCATTTTTTCGGTGAATAGTGTCGTATTCGTGAATAAAGTCTTAGTATCGTGAATAGTAACTCCCACACAAAAAGTTCTAAATTTGATAAAAAGTTCATACCAATATTTCTAAGTATGATGATATTGAAGAAAATATCATTTTAAGAAGAATATAACACCCTTACCTCAAAATATCAGTACTTCTGATCGGAATATCGGTATAAGGCTGAAGGAAACTTACACTGATGAATAGAAATTCACAAAGTATCTAAATACTTACAAAATACAATCAATAATCTAGAGAGAGAAAGAGAGAAAGCTTATGTTTACGGTGTGATTTTCAATTCTAACTTAGCCCTCTATTTATAGGAAAAATATTAGCAGACTTGACCGTGACTGATGGCTTTACTGCCATTACTATTCACACCCACCACATTTGAAATAAAATTCAGCACATTTCTTCACCAACCACAAGTAGGGCCCACTCAATTCTAGAATTTTTACCAAAATGCTAAATTCGGATACTTCAACAATTTCTCAAAACGGTCACCTCTTAAAATTCATAACAAATCATACGTTCATTTTTAACGGTTCAAAATTTGTGGACATATACTCAACTTATATATGTATAACATATACAAAAATTACAATGATCCAACGGTCGGATTAAAAATTATAACTCACGCAATATATCTCAAAAATACTGGTTTAATTTTTAATACCTCCATTCCGACAAAAATACTGATAAAATATCTCAACATTAACTCCTTCATTTTTAACCACAATAAATATATCCAACATTTATATCCACATAAAATAAATATTTCCTTATCATATGAATCAATAATTAATTATTCACAAATAATATTACGAATCACATTTATGATAACTAAGTAGTTCTCGAAAGAGGGGCTTTCCAATAAGAATTTCTCCTTCTGGTAGCCTTGATTAGGTGACCAAACCTCTCCTCGATGAACTTTCTAGATATTGCCAATAATGCTATCTAATAATATTATTCAAATAATATGAATTATTGATCCGATAATGAAAAATCTTGTCAATGACAATTATTGAAACAACAATAATATAAAATATCAACGCAAAGAATTATTGAATCAATAAAATAAAATATTAAGCGAAGAATTCATCGTAATAATTATTGAGTAGTGCCTTCTTACGTAAGGATCAATAATTCATCAATCACTGTGGCATCCACGCATATTCACATCGTATTTTAACCACCAATTTGGGTATTCCAACAATGTTAATAGTAACAACTTCTAGCCGTTATTTATAAAAATTCAAACTTGTTGTTCATCCGGCAATTATTTTGTTATGGGGCCCACAAATGACTACGCCGTCGTAAGAATATTCCCCGACAACAAGAATATTTCACGACCAAATGAATATTCCCCGATAACAATGATTATTTTATAACCACTTACATATTTTGCAAAATTTGCACATTTTACCCATAACTAGAGAATTATATCAAATTAATACCTTATTATTCACAATAATAATTAGAGGAAAATCGATTTTATTTATAATAAGTTTGGGTCTTACATGCCCGACCTTTCCATTTTCTACCTTTTAGCTATTTTAGGGCACAATACACCATTATAAATGTTTCAACATCATTTCCCTCCTTTTAACAATACTATTCATGCAATATAATCTAAGTCCTTCTAAACACACTATTACTGGTTCCACTCTAGCATTAAGAATTTTTCTATTAAATACCTCACAATGGTTATTGACATACATGTCACTTTTGCATATGGTCTGAAAATGAGACCTATTCCACTGAGCAGAAGGCTTAGGAGCTAACCATTCATATGCACTCTTATCTTCCTTTTTTAACACCTCTATTGCCTTTTGAAAAACATAAGGGTTTGTAGCTTTGGCAGCATTCCATACCAATTTTCTTAAACCAGAGCCTTTATGTTTTTGCCGAAAGATCCTATATAAATGTATAAAACAATGTCTGAGTTCAGGACCTGGGACCACAACTTATAAAGCATTAGGATAAAATGTAAATCTGACCACTGAACTTTAGGTGTTTTTGGGTATTAAACCCTTTTCTTTTGGTTAACGCAAATTGAACTTTTTTCTGTTCGAAAATTTGGATATTGAGCCCCTAGTGCCACATGTGCGTTGACCTGCCTATGTGGCATCGCTTACGTGTACTTTTTCAAAATTAATTCGTAAAAACATGATGCTTACCAAAATTGAACCGAAGACCTCTAGTTTGAAATTATAAGCATAAGACCACTCAAGCACAACTATCTTAATTGTTAGATTGTCCAAATAATTAACTTTTGTACTAAATCAATTTATTATAATAATAATTGTTAGATTGTCCAAAGAATTAAAACTTGTACTAAATCAATTTATTATAATAATAATAATAATAATAATAATAATAATAATAATAATAATAATAACCATATAATAATATTAATATTAATAAAAACATAACCATAATTTGCGAATAACAATAATAATAAATAAATAATAACCATAATAATAATAATAATAATAATTAATTATTATTATTTATTATTTATTATTTTCCTAAGTGTATAAGAAAATAATGATACTTAAAAATATTACAAAGTCACAATTAAAAAATTAATAAAAATTATTTATACAAATTAAAAAAATTACACTTAGGTGAGCCACTTTAATAATTGAAAATCATTTATAATTTGCGAACAAATAATAACTAATGTTTGAAAATAAAATTATTTTTAGAAAAAATTAAAATTAAAATTTAGAAAATAATTAATATTTTTGCAAAATAAGTAAATTTCATCTAAAGCATATATTTTTTTTTTTTTTTATAATAAACATTACATAACATCAATTGAAAATACAAAACATCAATTAAATTAAATATATATATATATATATATATATCCTTCATCAGAATCCACCCCTGCATCTTCCTCTCCGATCCAGATTAAAAATCTCGTCAGAATACAACCCTTCATTGGATTCTACCATCAACATCAAGACATCAAGAGATCAATTATTATACCAAATCAAAGCCTCTCTGCTCTTCAGTTTCCGGCACTCCCCGCACCGCCACAACTGTCTATCTCCTCCTCCTCCTCCCAAAACCCTAAGCTGGATCGCCTAAACTTTCCGTTTCAATCCAGAGCTTTGAGAGCATCCAACGTTTCTCTCTCGTCGCGGCCGAGAACGTCGTACAGAGATAACAACGACGACAACAAAATTTCGCCTGACGAGATAGTGTTTGAGGGTTGCGATTACAATCACTGGCTAATTACTATTGATTTTCCTAAAGATCCGAAACCTTCCCCTGAAGAAATGGTTGAAACCTATGTCCAGACCGCTGCCAAAGTCCTCGGAAGGTCTATTTCTCTCTCTGTATTTTGGGTCTTAATTTTGGTGAATTAAAAAAATTACGTGTTTGCAAATGGTACCCTAATTCAGTGAATCAAAATCTCTGCAAATGATCAAGTATGATCTTTTATTGATGGGTTATTTGGTTGGATGTGTAAATGGGGGCCCAAACTGATGTATGTAGAGATTATTACATGATTAAGTTGATAGTTAATTTATATTATCAAATTTTGATTTCCTGTTAATTTGTTTAACTAATTTTATTAGTTTTTCTAAGTGTAATTTTTAATTTGTCTAAATAATTTTATTAGTTTTTCTAATTGTATTTTTTTAAATTTGTTTAAATAATTTTTATTAGTTTTTTAAATATTTTTTTGAATTTGTTTAAATAATCTTATTAGTTTTTATAAGTGTAATTATTTAATTTGTAATAATATTTATATTTGTTTTTAATTTTTTAATTTGTGTAAATAATTTTTATTAGTTTTTCTAATTGTAACTTTGTAATTTGTTTAAATGTTATTATTTTCTTATACTTTTTAGCATTTTTATTATAAAATATTTTATTTTATTTTCTAATTGTATAAATTTAATTGATCTTAAGATTAAAATTTTCTCTTTTTTTTTTTTAGTGGAGGAATTGATTGATTAAGTATATAACTTATTTGTTGGGTAAACTAAACAATCATTCTTTTTAGTTTAAGTGGTCTTGTGACTAATATTTTGAATAGGAGGTTGTGTGATCAAATTCATGGAACAACAAAATTTTTGATAAAATTTGAGTTTAAATTCACATCAAGCAAGTGCTGCTGCAGTGCCACATGGCAGTAAGTCAACGCATTACGTGTAGCTGACTTGAGGGCTCAATATCCAAATTTTGTAATAGAAAGGGGTTCAATTTTCGTTGACCAAAAAAAAAGGGCTCAATACCCAAAAACACAAAGTTCAGTGGTCACATTTGCATTTTACCCTAAAGCATTAATCAAACCCTAGGGACAAAAAAAGGTAATTTAGTTGAAAGATGCAATAAATGTAATAATTGATGGAATAAAATATATATAAATGGAGAGATGTTTATACCTTTTGTTTATCGGAAATGAATGTCCAGCCTCCATCATTTGCAATCCCAAGATCTTCCACAAGCAAGTTCATAAACCACACCCAAAACTGAGTGTTCTCAGATTCAACAATGGCCCAAACAACTGGCCACATCCCATTGTTAAGGTTAACACCAACTGTAGTTAATAACTGACCCCCATATGGTCCTTTGAGAAAACAGCCATCAAGCCCCACCAGTGGTCTACATCCCAATTTAAATTCTTCTTTTAGTTGCTGGAGAAAGACATAAAATCTCAAAAATCTGTCTAAGTCTTGTCCCTACTCTGGTTCTGCTTTCTTCAAGACACAAGTACTCTCAGACATGACTCTTCTAAGCCTTGCAGCATAGTCCAAAACCAATCCATACTCCTCCTCAGCACTCCCTTCAATGTTTTTCATTGATCTTTTTTTAGCTCTGTATGCTAGGCTCCTTGATACCCAAATATCCAAATCTTTAACTACTTTAGTATGAAACTGATCTAATCCCCATGTTGGATTCATCCGGATATCATCTTCATAATTTTTGGTAATGCATCCTGCATTTATACAATAATTATCCCACTCTCTGTAACAAGTATGCACTTTTTGTAACCTAGTGATTTTAAATGTGAGATTTGTTTGCACCTTTGCAGCATAATACCATGTACATGGCTCCACACACCTTGCTTGGATCTTATTTGACATGTTCTTCTTCAAATACACCTTCCTTCTTTATTTGATGCCATGATTTCTGATTACTCCCTTCACTTCAATGACATTGGTAAATGGCATCCCCAACTCAAACTCAGGATCCTCTATGCTGCAACTGCCGCACAAAAAGGCAAAGGAAAAGGTTTTGAAAAAGGAAAAAAGATTTTCCACTAACAAAGGGAAGGTAAAATAAACTGCAGAAACTCAAACTTCACAAGAAGAACCACAAGAACCAGGATTTTCATCCTCTTACTATGATGACTCTGATGTGGAAAGGATGCCTAGGGTTGATGAGTTTGATCCTGAACCACCTGAACAAGAACATAAAGGGTATCTAGAATTTAGGGAAAGGTGCCATAGAGGATCCTGAGTTTAAGTTGGGAATAACATTTACCAATGTCGGTGAAGTGAGAGCAGCAATCAGAAATCATGGCATCAAACAAGGATGGAAGGTGTATTTCAAGAAGAACTTGTCAAATAAGTTCCAAGCAAGGTGTGTGGAGCCATGTACATGGTACTTCTATACTGCAAATGTGAAAAGAGAGCTCACATTTAAAATCACTAGGTTATAAAAAGTGTATACTTGTTGCAGAGAGTGGGATAATTATTGTATAAATACAGAATGAATTGCCAAAATATATGAAGATGATCTTCGGATGAATCCAACATGGGGAGTAGATCAGTTTCATACTAAAGAAGTTAAAGATTTGGATATTGGGGTATCGAAGCCTAGCATACATAGCTAAGAAAAGAGAAATGAAAAACATGGAAGGGAGTGCTAAGGAGGAGTATTGATTTGTTTTGGACTATGCTGCAGAGCTTAAAAGAGTCATGTCTGAGAGTACTTGTGTCTTGAAGAGAGCAGAACCAGAGTAGGTGTAACACCCCAGTCCCACATCGAAAGATAGGAAAATTTTTTATCAGCATATAAGTAAATAAGTTACTACCAATAATACCTTCAAGTTATGACCTTTTGGGAGCCTGTGGTGGGCTAAGATGACCCAAGAAGATACTATTATGCTAGTAGTTTGAGGCCTTATTTTGATGGATTTGATTCGATTCGGACTTGGAATTTGACCCGAGATTTGTTTCGGACTCGGGATTTGACCCGGGTTGTTTCTTATGATATCAAAGCCGACTCTCGGCTTCTGGTCCGGTCATCGATCGGATTCTTGGAGGTGGGGACACGAAGGTGGTGGTATTATCCTGAATGGAGAGATGGAGGTCCTGAGGTGGGGACACGAAGCCAAATAGGTATTATCCCACAAACGGCTAGAGAGGCAAAGATCTTTGGGTAGTGTGTAATCGGTTTGGACAGGGACGTCGAAAATTTAAGTGGGGAGTTTGTAACACCCCAGTCCAACATCGAAAGATAGGAAACAAATTTATCAGCATATAAGTAAATAAGTTACTACCAATAATACCTTGAGTCACGACCTTTTGGTTGCTCTATAGTGGGCTAAGATGACCCAAGAAGATATTGTGCCCGATGGTTTGAGGCCTTATTTTGATGGATTTGATTCGATTCGGACTTGGGATTTGACCTGAGATTTATTCCGGACTCGGGATTTGACCCGGTTTATTTCAGTAGGGACAACACTTAGTCAGATTTTTGAGATTTTATGTTTGTTTACAGCCACTAAAAGAAGGATTTAAATTGGAGTGTAGACCACTGGTGGGGCTTGATGGTTGTTTTCTCAAAGAACTATATAGGGGTTAGTTATTTACTGTAATTGGTGTTAAATCTAACAATGGGATGTAGCCAATTGCTTGGGCCATTATTGAATCTGAGAACACTCAGTCTTGGGTGTGGTTTATGAACTTGCTTGTGGAAGATCTTGGGAATTGCAAATGATGGAGGCTGGACATTCATTTCAGATAAACAAAAGGTATAAACATCTCTCCATTTATATATATTTTATTCCATCAATTATTATATTTATTGCATATTTCTGATAAATTACTTTTTTTGTCCCCAGGGTTTGATTAATGTTTTAGAAGCTATGGTCCTAGGTGCTAAACACAGACATTGTGTTATGCATTTATATAGGAACGTTTGGAAAAAACATAAAAGGCTTTGGATTAAGAAACATAGTTTGGAATGCTGCCAAAGCTATAAATCCCTATGTCTTTCAAAAGGCAATGGAGGTGTTAAAAAAGGAAGATAAGAGTGCATATAAATGGTTAGCTCCTAAGTCACCTGCTCAGTGGAGTAGGTCTCATTTTCAGACTATATGCAAAAGTGACATATATGTCAATAATCATTGTGAGGTATTTAATAGTAAAATTCTTAAGGCTAAAGTGAAACCAGTAATAGGGTGTCTAGAAGGACTTAAGTTATATTGCATGAATAGGATTGTTAAAAGGAGGGAAAAGATGTTGAAATATAATGGTGTATTGTGCCCTAGGTAGAATAGCTAAAAAAGTAGAAAAATGGAAAGGTCGGGTAGGGGGTGGATTGCCATTGTGGTCAGGTGGTGGTGGGAGGTTTATAGTGACTATGACTTCTGGGGGTTATTCATTTGTGGTGGATTTGGGAAAAAATATATACTTGTAGGAGGTGGCACTTGTCTAGAATACCTTGTGCTCATGTTATGTGTGTTTTCTATTTGTGTGTTTTTTCAAGATCCTATATTGGGTTTAATACATTTCTGTTTGTCTGTTTTCAGAAACTCAATAAGCAGCCATATATGATTTCAAAATTTTCCAAGGCTCCATAAAGTCAATCCTCTCAACCTCCTCCAAAGGCTAAGAGGGCTAGGAAGGTTCAAAAGACTTCCCAGGATGCAACACAAGAGTCTACAATGCAGCCAGGTGGACTGAATGTTGATCAAGAGCAAGCACGAGGTGGAATGAAAGTTAATCAAGGGCAAGTAGGAGGTTTTATAAAGTGGCAAAGTGGAATCCATTATGAGGGTAGAAAAAGAAGGAATCAGATGATATATTGCAACCCAAAGACTACAATGAAAGGGAAATCGATGTAAAACACTAAGAGACCTAGAAGCTGCAGTAAGATCCAAAAGAGAGAAGATCCAGTTTAGGAAACCAAACAGTGGAGGGCCTACTGCAGATAAATAGTGTTGGGTTGGGATTTTTGGAATCTTTTTGTTCTTTTTTGGATAAAAAAAATTGCAATGTTATGAATGCATTTGATTTATGTATGTTGCCTAGTGCTAAGAAGATGTGGTTAGGAATATAAATTACATTGTACGATGCTTTTTTTTAATAGGCATGTTAAGTCAATTGTTTTGAATTGCCTTTGCTTTGTGACATGTACTGGGGATTAAATACTTAATTGAATGGCAATAGCAATTTTGAATTGCCTCTGTTTTGAATTTCCTCTGCTTTTTGTTAATTGAATGGCAATAGCAGCTTACTACATTAATGCAGGGCTTAATTGAATGACAATAATAGCTTTTTGTTAATTGAATGGCAATAATAACTTTTTGTTACTTTGTCAAATGCCTCTGGTTTCTGCATTAACGCAGGGCTTGCTATTATAGCAATATGGTTGGTGTGCAAGTGATGTGCAACAAATATCATAACTTACACACTAACCATTATACTGTAAACTTGCCCCAATTCACACATGCCCAATAATAAAAATTCAATAGGTTTACAACATCTTCATTCAAAGAAAGTGCCCATAAATTACAACCAATAAACTTCACACAAAATAGATGCCCAACAATTACATTCCACATTGCTCCTAATTTCTACCACTATATTGCTAGAAATTACAATCCCAGAAATTACATTCCCAGTAATTGCCCACAAAAACTACCTTTTTCAGTTAAAGTACTACCAATACATATATAGCCTAGAAATTTACTTGTGGGGAATTTCATCCTTTGTTGAGATGAACATGAAATAGAAAATCACAACTCAAGTTGCAGTCAACATACCCTTTGCAATCCTTGCCCTAATTCTTCACTCCTTCAGTTCATCTTTCAAAGCTTTAATTTCAGCATCCAAATTCTTTAATCTTCTAAGGTATTACTTCCCTTGAATGCTCACACATTGGAGGATCAACCCAAGAGAAGAAATTACAACCACCGTTCCCATCTTCACATCAATCTGAACAACTAAGGAATCTTCTATCGGCATTATTTGAGCTTCTCAAGCCGTCTTCATCTCTGATTTCTTCATGCACCAACAATTTCGATCCATGAGCCCTAATTTTCTTGATCGAATTTATTGGATTTACAATCTAATCGAGCTGCACATATGCTACTGAATCACTTTGAGCTTTAGTAGCTTGTTCCAGCTCAATGTTGGAGAAGATAAGAAGGGAAAGACTTAAACACCCCTCCAGATCCACACGTGTGCCTTAGCCGATCACTTTTGATCGGTTAACTGACGAAAGTGTGATTTCTGTTACGTTTGATTGAAGTTTGGGTTGTACTTAGACACCTTTTGTCATTTTGGAGTGCAAAAGTCAACATGGTGTAAAGTTTGGGGTGCAAATTGTCTTTTAGTCTTAGTTTCTAGATGAACAAGATTTTTAAGTGTGTTTGGACTTCCAAACGTTATGTAACCAAACATGCATTTAATTATAAATTTTTCTAAAATTTCCCCAAAACAAATATAACCGACAAACCTGATGAAACCGCATAACCCTGCAATCTTAGAAGCCGAAAACCCATAGCAGTGTCATCAATATCATAAATCCTTGAATTTCGTGCCCAACAGATTCCTTCTCTTGTCCAATATCTGATAATTTTATATATTCATTATTTGTATGGAGGTTAAAAAAGGTTTAAAATTCGTTTATACAAAATTAGTTACAGTTTGTACCTGAAGACATAATCCATACATTCTTCAATCTCCGATTGGAAATACCTAGAAATACCCAGGCGTTGCAGCCTATCAACAACCCAAATATGCTCGAATAGGTCCACGGGGTATACATTGGGAACTGAGTAATAACATTTAGAAGTGCATAAATTTTATTTACAAATTAAAAGTAAGATTTTACTTGATTAAAATATAAAATTGTATCTGTCTCTTAATGCAATTCGTTTTGGAGAAGTGTTTTTGTACCTTAATATAAGTCGTTAGAAAATTTTAAGTATGTATTAATTGCTTAGTTTTCAATATTATCCCAAGTATTAAATATAAATTTGGTTCTTTCACTGTTTTTTGTCCAATAAATAACACCCTCTTTTTTCAATATAAGGACACTATAGACAATTAATATTATATTTAATACAATACAATCATTTCCTTAATATTTGTGATATATATTAAGGGACGGAGGGAGTATTACTTTCTAAATATATGATACTTGACTTTACAGTATAACTAATCGTTAACACGTGGTACAGTTAGTAGTGTAAAATTATATCATTCGGATCAGTTTTGCAATACTAATTATCTTAAAAAGTACAATTTTGCATTAATAATTGTAATTTGAGGGAAGAATTTTCTAATTAGTCAAACGGAAGAATGTTCAAAAATATTACATGGGCATACATACACTACAAAAAAGGCTTATTCTCGACGTAAATAACCTCGACGGAATTGACTGTGTTGGTAATACTTTATTTATGACGGACTAGTCCATCGAGTATAAAGTCCCTCGAAAATAATATAATACCGACGAAATTTCGTCAAAAAAAGAGTACCCTTTTTGGCGCCAAGTTTCACGCCAGCGCGTAATATAACTTGGACGGAACTATGACAATTTTCGACAGAAATATCGTCGTGGTTAATATAAATCCGAGGGAATTAGTTCCGACAAAAGTTCCACCGGAAATATCTTTTAAAACCTAATTAGTCTTCACCTTCTTCACCGCCTCCTCATTTCATCACTTTTCTTCTCTCAAATGTCTCTATCTCTCTATCGCAGTGCTCTCTCTCTCAATATCTCATCTTTGTCCTCCTTCGTCCTTTCCTTTAGAACATCATCTGTAAGACCCCAACTTTTATGAATAAAGATTAATTTTCCTCTAAATATATTTGTGAATATTATGGTGTGAATTTGATATAATGTTATAGTTGTGAGTAATATTTAAAAATTTTGCAAAGTAAGCAAGTTGTTATAAAATAGTCGTTTGGACGGGGAATATTCGTTTTATCAAGAAATATTCGTACGATGACACAATCATTGGTGGAACCCACAACGAAATTATTGTCGGAGTTAGAAAACGACAGAAATAACTTTTTATAAAAATAACGGCGAAAGTTTTACCGTTAGCTGTTGAAATACCTGGTGATAAAAGTACAGTAATACGCGTGATTGCATAGTAGCACACGATATTGATTATTGATGCTTACGTGATAAGTCACTCAGTTATTATACTCAATTATTGCCACATGAATTGCTGCATAGTATCTCACATTATTGATTCAATTATTGTCACAGTATCATCTGCACAATATTTTATATTATTAAATCAATAATTGAGAAGACAAAGTTATTTATATTATTATTTGTATTATTGACGATGTCTAGAAAGTTCTGTCGAGAAAAGGGGTTTGGTCACTTAATTGCGTGCCAATAAGGAGAAATCCTTATCGTAAACCCCCCTCTTTCCTGGGAACGTTAATATTGTGAGTTATAATATTAATGATGAATAAGATGTGTTGATTAAAGATGAAATTGATAGTTTCATTGTGTTAGGATTATTAGTGTTGGTGAAAATCGACATTTAATTCGGTATTAATTGATGTCTGGAAGTTATACTAACCAGTCGGGTAATCAATCGGATAAATGAGCAATTAATTGCTATTAATTCATATGATTATAACTATTTGTTCACATGTCTGTACTATTGATTCACATTCTTGTTACTATTAGGGGAGTTGGTACAAGATTGATAATACTTGCATGACTAAGTTAAAAATGGAGGTATAGATGAAGGTACTATACTGTAATTATTTTTTTCACATGTTTAGAACTATTGAGTCGCATGATTTACTATTAATTCACATGATTTACTATTAGGGGAGGTGGTGCAAGTTTGATAATACTTGCAGGACTAAATTAAAAATGAAGGAAAAGAAGAAGGTATTATCTTCAGAATATTTTGAGCCCCAAAACGCGTGCAATTATCGAAACTATATTTTCCTATAAATAGAAGCTCATCTTCCATCATTTCTCACCAATTCACAAAAGCTTTAGAGCAATTATTATAGAGAGAAATTATAGAGAGAAAGAAGAAGAGAAGTCTGCTACCTCACTATTCAAGTATCCAGTTTTTCTAAGGTAAGGCATATTATTATTATAATAAGGGGTATTATTTCTTTCGTGTTCTTGAAGAGAGCTATTGTTATTCCATCCCTTATTATTCTGTTGGAACATCCTCGCATGCGTGCGAATTACGCATGACTGGTTCCGTTATTTATTATTCTGTTGGAATAACTCGCCTACATCTACCGCATACATGGTGAAATTCTTTTGTTATTCCATTCTTTATTATTACATTGGAACATCCCGTGCGTGCGTATTACATACGTAACTGGTTCCATTATTTATTATTCTATTGGAATAACTTTTACATGCATGCGATTACATCGCATGCATGGTGAATTCTTACATTATTCCATTATTTATTATTTAGTTGAAATATCACATGCGTGTGCGTTCTGCGTGACTGAGTTCCATTATTTATTATTCTGCTGGAATAACCGGTGCATGCGATTCTATCGCGTACTGGTGAATTCTTTTGTTATTCCATTCTTTATTATACTCGGTTGGTTAAAGTTTTGGCTTTTATACTCCATGAAATTAGTGGAATATCCTTGATATTTGCGCTTCATCCAATATCTTTTCATAGAAATATTCTTTTGAGCATTCTTGAATTTTACTCCACAAAGCGATGATCGTGTTGACAATTTGGGCGTTATCGATTCTGGATAAATTAATTCTTGAACTTGTTTTATTCAATTCTTATATCATTGTCATCATCCTCATGTTTATATTATGTTGAAAGTCATCTATGGCTTTTGTAGTGCGTAGATGGACTTGGTATGATTATGACCATAGATTATTCTTGTATAATCACGGCCGTAATGTTACAAATGATGTGGTAAAAGTCATCATTGGCGCCATGATACATTGATGGACGATTGTTGGCATGATCATGACCATCGATGAATACACGAATATCATCGTTGGCGTAGTGCATTGGATAATTTGTTGTCGTGATACTAATGAATATCCTTGGCCGTAGTGCAGGGATGATGTGGTTTATTTATTAAGCTGAGTCTTAGCGGTAAAAGTGATGAAAAACCTTTTAAATCATAAAAGAAAGTAGATTTTATTCTCTACTTGACTCTTTTAATGGATTGTTTGTTCCGCTGCAGTTAAACTTGAGGTTTATTATATTTTATCAGTTTAACACTGTTGAAGGCTAATGATAATTTATTCTGCATTATCTTAGTCATAATATTTTCTACTGGGCTAGTTGAGCTCACCCTTTCTTTCATAGTTCTCTTGAGAAAATGAGAGAACGGCGGGACTAGTCGGGAAACCGGAGTGATTATTCCGGATGATAGCATTAGTAGTCTTCACTATTATGTTAAATAGTGTTACAATAAATGTAATGAGGACTCCATTGAGTGTGGATATTGTCTAGATGATAATATTCTTATTAAAACTCTTATATTATGTTTTGTCGTATTTTACACGACTGTTGTATAATAAAGTTATATTTGATTTTTGTACCTTGTATTTGGCGACTCAAGATGGGTGATGTATACCGCTTTGGGGGCATCACAACAGTATCAAAGCTTAGGGATATGATCCCTGGCTGAGATGTGAGACAAGAACTAGGAGGGGAGAGACGGAGAATTCCTTCGCTAGTATGACTTACCTAAGTTTATTTGGTATTTATTTGGTCGGTCAGAGTATATAGGATAATATGTGACATGTCAATTAACCCTTGTTTTATGACAGTATTTGAAAATGACATCCGAGAATGTTGAGAATAGCAATGGAGCACAGGAGATCGTTGAGTCTCCACAGATCAATAATCAGGATAATGTGCATCGAAGGCGACAATCCTCATGTAAACAACAACACCGACCAAATGATGAATGATGGAATATTCGGAGGCTTTATCGCGATTCATGCAACATCGGTAGAGCGGCTCATCCAAAATATAGGTGGAAACATCGAAACTCTCGGACCAGTCAACGCTAAATAGTTCGAGGAGCTGGGACCATCGGAGTTTATTGAGAGCAAAACCACTTAAGGCGGCGTGGATAAAGCGAGATCACCAAGATATTTGATGTTTTGGGATGCTCAGAGGAGCAAAAGGTTCCATTTATCACCTTTATGTTGCGAGGAGAGGCGATTCATGGTGGGAATCCAGAAAGCGTACTCGACCTGTCATGCTTTCAAGATATCTTGGGAGAAGTTCTAAGAACTATTCAACGATAAGTACTTTCCCGAAAGTATTCGTCACATGAAAGAGGTAGAGTTCATCAAGTTGGAGCAGAACGATATGATCGTGTCACAGTACGAAGCTAAGTTTGCTGAGTTGTCTCGGTTTGCGTCTCACTTAGTTGATAATGAGGAGAGAATGACGCGGATGTTTTTAAGAGGTTTGAAACCCGAGATACGTCAATATCTTATCTCTCATAAACTGTGTTCGTATTCAGATGTTGTTAATAGGGCTCAGTTATTGGAGAGCGATAATGAGTCAACCCATCCAAAAGAGAGCAGCCGGCAAAATGATAATACCAGTGATAGCAGTCATCAAAGCGGTGACAATAAGCGTGGAGAGAATCAGCATGCCAGAAATGGTAACCACTTCGGTGGTAATCATGGCCAAAACAATAAGAATGGACATTTTGAGAAGAGGAGATTCAACAATGATGGAAAGACGTCAGCACCATCACCCGTTATTAAGGAAGGAGAACGACCACCTATCATATGCTTCAAATGCGGAGGGAAGGGACATATCAGTCCAAACTGCGCGATGCCGTCCAAAGCGTGTTACAATTGTGGAAGAGAAGGTCATCTAACCCGATTTTGTCGTGCACCAAAGTCAAGTCCAGCTGGGACGGTGGCACCAAAGGCGGATACGGACAAAACAAAGTCGGTGGTTTCAGGAAGAGCGTTTTTCGTGACTTCTCAAAAAGCGAGTAACCCGAACGAAGTTAACATGGGTTAGTTAATTATAAATTCTTGCGAAGTCTATACCTTATTAGATACCGATTCTACCCATTCTTTTATCTCTCTTGCTTGCGCTCAACATTTAAATTTGACCACAGAGAAGCTAGACTTTGACTTATTGGTTGAAATTTCGGTAGTAGAAACCTTCGTTACATCCACTGTTTATAAATCTTGTTTGATTCAATTCGACACTTTCACGTTACTTGTCGATCTTATCTCTTTGAAAATACTTGCCCTTGATGTGATTTTAGGAATCGATTGGTTAACTACTCATCATGCCAAAATTGATTGTTTTCGTAAGGTTGTTAACTTTCATATTCCTAATCAACCTATTATGCGAATTCACGAACCAAACCATTAAAATCAATCACGGTCATCTCAAGCACTACAAGAAAAAGCTTTAATTCCGATGGAATGAAGGTCGACGGAATGTATTCAGTCTACTTTATTATAAGACCGACTAAATATTAGGTCGACAGTAAGTCAGTCGGTGTTAAGTAATCCTCGGTGTTAAGTTTCCCGCGAGCGCGAATATAAAGTCGACAGAATATGTGGTATCCTCGACTGAATAATCTGTCGACATTAACTTATGGTCGACCGATAGAACCTCGACGGAATTCCATCGAGAATAAACCTTAAAAACCTAATCAGATTGTTTTCTCCAACGCCTCCCTCGTCACTCACTCTCTCATTCTCTCTCCTAGTTCAGCTCTCTCACTCGCTCTCTCTCACTAAAAGTCCCTCAAACCAGTCCACCCACACCACCACCTCGCCGGATTTCAACCACCGCCTCCGACGACCACGCCTCCGACCACCGAATTCTTCTTTGTGACGACTACTCAACGACCTGCCTCGACTCTCTCTTTTCCAGGTCCTTTTTCTCCTCTTGTAATTAAAGGTATATCTTTGAAATTACTAATTTTTTAGTTAGGGTTAATATTTATTCTACTGATTTTGATTGGAATTGGTTTAATAAGTTATAATTGCATCTGATTTGGTGTCATGTGTTAATATATATCATAATTTGGAGTTATAGGGTTTAATAAGTTACAATTGCATGTATCTGATTTTGTAAGTTTGGTAGTATAATTTTTTGGGTCAGCAGTACATGTAATTGCATCTGATTTGGTTCTAATTTGGGGTCAGCAGTCTAATTTGTATCTGATTTGGTTTTGTTTGGCTAGTGAATTTGATGTATCTGAATTTGGTTCAATTTTTATGCCTTTTGTTGCCATATGAAGTGAAATACAGTGTGATAAACTTATAATTTGCAGTGTTCTAATTTCTTCCTTTTCCAGCATTGTGAATTTTAATTTGTGAATCAATTGAAGACTGCTCTTATTTTGGTTTTGAATATTAATTCCTGCGGAATTTTCGACTGAATTCTATGGAAGTTATAGATGATAATAAATAAATATTTAATTAACTATATAAAAGACAATTAGGACTTAGTTTACAACTAAAACTAAGTAGTAATATTAGAAAACTTAAATATATTAATAAAATAATACAAAAAAAAATACTAGTAGATTTAAATAACTTTAATAAATTATATACTATAATATAATAAACTTTAAAATAAAATAAGTTTAATAACATAAAATAAATTTAATAAAATAAAATAAATTTAATTTATTATTTAATATAATATAATTAAAAATAAATTAAAAATAAAATTAATTTAATACAATAAAATAAATTTACTTTATTATTTAATATAATATTATACAAAATAAAATAAAATAAAATAAATAAATCTAAATAAATAAAATAATTTTAAATTTAATTAAATTAAAGTAAAACATATAAAATAAAATAATACAAAAACTAAGTACCACTTACTTAGTTTATCATTGGCAAAATAAACTAAGTAGCGTTTGCTTAGTTTGCCACAATTTTCAATAAACTAAATAATACTCTCCATTTAATCTTCAATACACTTAACGATAAAACACGATACTTTGCAACTTAGAAACCCGTTTGACATTCACTCATTAGGAGTGAATGTCGAATAGTCCCCAGTTTGGGACTGTTATTGGATGTTATGTCTTTCACTTAGGTCGGTGCCAATGCACATGGTGCGTTTTTATAAATTTTGAGGAACTTTCAGCTGGTGTCTCTACATGTTCTCCGAGTGCATACTTAGACTAAGTTTTCTTGGTCTATTTCGGTACTGGAGACCATGGGAGGTCTTCTTGAAAATTTCTGAAAATAGTAGAAATGCGCTTAAGATCGACATTAATGAGGAGACGCGTCCAGAAAGCAGGATAAAGCTTTAACCCCCCAGAAGCGCGAGATATAAACTAGGTAAACTAAATTTCATGCTTGGACCACATTCATGATTATTCTTGATCTAATTGGGTATTTTCTTCAATTAAAGATGGATCTTGACCGGAGTTGGATGTCTTGTAGGATAAAGATTGATGGGAGGGATTAGTTGATGCGCATCACGTGATGGGGTGTCTAATTTTATGAACAAAGCAATAGAACATCTTGATGATCCGAACGGAAAGATGAGATGCCTGTGTCTCAAGTGTAAGAACGTGATATGGAAGACCGCTGGAGTAAAGTGAAATTTGACTTATATTCACGTGGGTTTGTGGATGGGTATTCGGTATGGATTCATCACGGGGAATCATTGAGTTTAGAGAATCTGTCGAGACAAGATCTTGTAGACCGGACGATATAACTATGATGTCGTGGAGATGTTGGTAGATGAGTGTATGCCCTACGAATATTGACGGGGCTAAAAATGAGCTGCGTCAAGCGGTCTTGATCAACAAAAGCCAAATGATTCAAAGAAACGCCTTCTACAAGATGTTATCTGAATCGGGGACCCCATTGTATCCCGAACACGACAAGCACACCAAAGCTTTACTGCGGATGTGAAGCTTTTACACTACCAAAATGAGCATACGATGCGGTGAGAGGATTCAATGATTTGTTTGTATTTTCGTGGAGTTCTTACCTAAGGATAATACCTTGCCCATGATTACTTATGAAGTTAAGAAGATGGTTAAGGGGTTGAATCTTGGGTATGAGAAGATCGATGCTTGTGGCGAGGATTTGTATGTGTGGACGCCCCAAAATAGGTATACATCACCCATTCCGAGTTGTCAATACATGGTACGTAAACAACTACAACTTTATTATTACAACAATAAAAAACTGTGAGTTTAAATACAAATATTATCTTCTGATAATATTTATACTCACATAAATCCTCATCACATTTATTGATACATTATTTTACAAAAATGGTGAGGACTACTAAACAATCCTTTCTAAAACCTTCATTCCATACCCCACTGCATCTCTTATATTCTCGCCTCCCGAGAAGAATGGAACAAAAGGAAAAGGGTGAGCTCAACTAGCTCAAGAAAGAATATTATGACTAAGATAATATACAACAAATTATCGTTAGTCTTCAACAGGAAAATTTAATAGAATACAATAGACAACAAATTTTAAATCAATATTCGCAGCTGAAATAATAATTCATTAGAAGAGTTAAGTAGAGAATGCAAACTACTATCTTCTATGTATGAATTTAAAAGTTCATCGCTCATCTTTTATCCCCGTAACAACAATCAATATACATCCGAATCAAATATTCATCTTTGCACTACAGCCAAAGATATTCATCATTGGTCATGTTCATTTAAACACCTGCTCATCTTCTTCTGACTACAAAGCCAAAGATATTAATCACCATCTATTCATCTCAACACCTGCTCATCTTTGCACTACAGTTCAGATATTCTTCAAAATCATTCATCTTGCACACCATGTGCCAAAGATATTCTTCAGAAATCATTCATCTTCACTACAAAGCCAAAGATATTCAATAATATCATCATTTAAGACCGAGGATGATGAAAATATTTTTAAAGAACGAATCCAAAGGAAACAAAATGACAAGGATTAAGGATTAAGGATTCAGACTTTGTTTTATCCATGTCCAAAAATACCCCAAAAATAATCATAGTGGTGTAAAATTCAAGAATGATCAAAACATGGATACAATCAAAGCTAGTATCCAAAATAGATGTTTTGGACAAAAAGAAGAAATTTTATTTTTTGGTGAATAGTGTGATATCGTGAATAGTGCCAGATATCGTGAATAAAGTCAGATACGTGAATAAGACCAGATACATGAATAGTAAATCCGACACCAAAAGATAGAAATTCCACAAAAACATCTTCACGCTTCATGAATAGTACTTTGAATAAGAATCGTGAATAGTAACTCATGAATAGTAACTCGTGAATAGTAACTCATGAATAGTAACCCCATATGAAAAAGTTCCAAATTTGATAAAACTTCAGATCAATATTTCAAAGATAATGATATCAAGAAATAATATCATTATTTAAAAAATAATATCCCTTACCTCAAAGAATCAAGATTTCTAAGGAAAGGCTCAAGTGATGTCGAATGAAACTTGTACCAATAAAGATAACTCTCAAAGTATCTAAATACTCACAAAATACGCCAATAATATAGAGAGAGAAGAGAGAAAACTTTGTTTCGTGTGATTTTCAATTCTAACTTAGCCCTCTATTTATAGAAAAATGTTAGCCCACCAAGGCACTTGACCTGCCACCGATGGCTTTACCTCGCTACTATTGCCACCCACCACATTTGAAATAAAATTCAGCACATTTCTTCACCAACCACAAGTGGGGCCCACTCAATTCTAGAATTTTCCACCAAAATCAATTATAACCCTAATTTCCTAATCGACACCTCTTAAAATTCATAACAAATCATTCGTGCATTTTAATTGCTTCAAAATTTGTGGACATATACTCAACTTATGTATGTATAATATACCCAAAATTACCATTAATCCAACTATTTGATTAAAAATTATAATCCCACGCAATATATCTCAAAACCCCGATTTAATTTTTAATACCTCCAATTTGGTAAAATACCGATAAAACACCTCAACAATAATTTCTTCATTTATAACCACATAAATAAATCCATCATTTATATCCACATAAAATAAATATTTCTTTATCATATGAATCAATAATTAATTATTCACAAATAATATTACGTAATCACAATTATGACAACCAAAGCCGCTCCTCAGTGAAAGAGGGGCTTTCCGATAAGGATTTCTCCTTCATCAAGCGCCGCAATTAGTGACCAAACCTCTCCTCGATGTAACTTTCTAGACATCGCCAATAATGCTATCTAATAATATTATTTAAATAATATGAATTATTGATCCGATAATGGAGATAATGTAAAGTGACAATTATCAACAACAATAATATAAAATATCAACGCAAAGAATTATCAATCAATAAAATAAAATATCAATAAGAATTATCGTGAAAATTATTGAGTAGTGCCTTCACGTAAGGATCAATAATTCAACAATACATGCAATACCGTGCTACGCCAGCAACCACGCCAGACATCAGATTTTAACCACCGGTATTCCAATGTCTTTAATTCAGAATAACTACGCCGTTATTTTTAACCAACTTATATTTGTCGCTTTCTTCATCCAATCGCTTTCACATGGGCCTACATTTACGGTCATACGGTCAGCATTTAATATTCCCCGACAAGCATTTAATATTCCACGACCAAACGAATATTCCCCACAAAAATGAATATTTTATAACCACTTGCTTATTTTGAAATATTTATGATTTAACCCTTAACTATCCACATTAATCAAATCAACCCTTACTATTTCAAAATAATAAATAAAGGAAATTCCTTTTTATTTAAAAAATTTTGGGGTCTTACAACCTCCCTCCTTATGAAATTTCGCCCTCGAAATCGACGACGACTTCGGTGTTTTTCAAAAGGTGAGGATACCTCGCTTTCATTTCCGCTTCCAATTCCCTGTGTCATTTCTCTATAGCATGATTCCTCCACAAAACTTTAACTTGTGGTATGACCTTTTCATAAGCAGTAGGGACATGCTCCTTCCTATCCAAGATCTTGATAGTAC
Organism: Panax quinquefolius; assembly: GCA_020205615.1. Lineage (NCBI taxonomy): Eukaryota > Viridiplantae > Streptophyta > Magnoliopsida > Apiales > Araliaceae > Panax > Panax quinquefolius. The sequence goes on from CM035160.1 coordinate 139,532,709, forward strand.
CTCCTCATACGCTAAGTCTTCTACTATCTCGTCCGGCTTCTAACTCAATAACGTGGTTCGGTCTTTCACATATTTACGGCAAGCATGATATGTGAAACACATTATGAACACGAGACATACTTTGAGGTAACGCAAGTCTATAGGCTACATTTCCTACTCGGTCAAGAATTTGAAATGGACCAATAAATCGTGGATCGAGCTTTCCTCTTTCCCAAATCTTGTAACTCCTTCCACGGAGCAACTCGCAACAATACACGATCCCCACATTAAATTCCACGCCCTTTCGATGAAGATCCGCATAACTCTTTTGTCGATCTTGAGCCGCTTGTATACGCTGTCGAATTATTTGGATTTTTCTGTAGTCATATCGTATTAACTCTCGTCCCAAATAATGTTGCTTCACCCACCTCATCCCAACATATCGAGAACGACATTTTCGGCCCATATAATGCTTCAATGGAGCCACACCTATACTTGCTCGATAAATCGTTGTCAGAGAGAATTCCACCAATGGTAAATACTTATCCTAACCGCCTCTTGAAGTCTAGGACACAGTAGTCTTAATAAATCTTCAAGAGTTTGAATAGTCCTCTCGATCATCTGTCCTGCTTGGGGATGGTATGTCAACTAAATCGCAAACTGCGCTCCATAGCTTTTTGCAAGCTAACCCAAAATCTTGAAGTGAATCTTGGGTCACGATCCAAACTATGGATACAGTATGCCATGCAACCTCACAATCTCATTTACGCATATACTAGCAAGACGCTCAAGGAATAAGTCTCCAGATTTCAAGAAATGAGCAGACTTGGTTAATCTATCAACAATAACCCAAATAAGATTGATGCCTTGAGAAACCGTAGGAAGACCCGTAATGAAATCCATGGTAATGTGTTCCCACTTCCATTCCGGAATCTCAAGTGGTTGCAACGGACCCTTAGGTACTAGATGCTCCGCCTTTACACGCTGACAAGTTAAACACATCGAGATAAACTTTGCAATCTCTCTCTTCATATTATTCCACCAAAATGTATGTCAAGATCACGATACATTTTAGTACTTCCAGATGGATTGCAAATGGTGTATCAGTGTGCCTCCATCATAATCTTGTACTTCAAATCGTAGTCGTTAGGAACACAAAGTCTAGAGTGGACTCAAGTATTCCTTCTTCATCAATTCTCGCCCTAATAGCTCCTTCTTGTACTTTCTTCTTCATACGATCACCCGGCCTGCGGGCTCGAGCAACCTTAACTTTTTTCTATTAAAGTCGGCTCTACGCGATACTTGACATCATCGCACTCGCTCCTCGCATATGATCTTCTACTCAACGCGCCACCACCACGCTCGCTTTTCCAGATGGTATCAATAGTGTGGTCGTAGTCTTCAATAGTTCGAGCCAACGTCAGCCAGCCGATGTGTGAGTTCTTTTTGAGAGTGAAGAAATATTTAAGGCTTTTATGGTCCGAATATATCTCCACTTTCTCCCATATAGATAGTGCCTCCATATCTTTAGCAAGAACGATCACCGCTAACTCTAGATCATGAGTAGGATAATTCCTCTCATACTTTTTTAAGTTGTCATGAGGCATAGGCTATGACTTTCCCACGCTGCATGAGAACACATCCTAACCCTTTGCCTCAAGCATCATCAGAGATAACAAATCCATCCAAACCAGATGGTATTGTTAGAACAGTCTAAAATAAGTCTCCTCTTAAGCTCTTGGAAACTTTTCTCGATTCTTCGCCCAAACGAATTTCAGATCCTTCGAAAGTTAGTTGAAGTTAATGGAGTAGCGATTCGAGAAAACCCTTCCACGAATCTCCGATAATAACCAAATAAGCCCAAAAGCTACGATTTCAACCATCGACTTCGCTTGTTCTAACTTCAGATTTGCTTCAATCTTCACGGATCAACAGATACTCCATGTTTTGACACTGATGCCCAAGAAATGCTACTTCCTCAAGCCGTAACTCGCATTTCTTCAATTTGGCATATAGTTGGTTTTCACGGCCTTTGAGTACCAAATTTCAAATGGTGCTCATGATCTTCACGACTTTTGAATATATATAGGATGTCATCAATAAAGACAACAACGAACCGATCCAAATATTCCTTGAATACTCGGCTCATCATATCCATGAAAGTCATAGGAGCATTAGTTAGTCCGAAAGACATGACTAAGAATTCATAATGCCCATACCGAAGTTCGAAAGCGCGCTTTGAATATCCTCGCCTAATTTTCAAATTGATGATATCCGTAATCTAAGATCGATTTTTGAAAAGAATCAGCCCCTCGCAATCGGGTCAAACAAGTCATCAATACGAGGTAGAGGATACCTATTCTTGATGGTGACATGGTTCAATTCGATAGTCAATACAAAGTCGCATACTCCCGCCTTTCTTCTTTACAAATAAAACAGAGCACCCCAAGGAGATGTACTAGATTTAATGAACCGATGTCCAACAATTCCTCAGAGTTGACCTTTAACTCCTCAAGTTCAATAGAGCCATTCGATATGGGTTTTAGAAATGGGCTTTGTACTGTGTTCAAGATCAATAAAGAATTCAACTTCACGCTCGGGGTAGACCGGAAGTTCTTCGAAATACGCCAGAAAGTCAATAACAACAACAGAATATTATTCAAATTCGACGTGTCTTTATTCAAATCCATAATATGGGCTAAGAAAGCTTGACATCCGCTTTTCAATAAACGAATAGCTTTATGATTAGATATGATAAAGATTGATTTTAATGGTTTAGTTGCTTGAATTGCATAAACAAAGTCAAGTTAGAATATGAAAACTAACAACCTTACGAAAAACAATCAATTTTGGCATGATGAGAGTAAGTTTAACCAATCAATCCCTAAAATCACATCAAAAGCAAGTATCTTTAAAGAGATAAGGTCAATGTGTAAGGTAATGGTGCCAACTTGAATCAAACAAGATTTATAAACAAAGGATGTGATGAAAGTTTCTCCTAACGGAGTTTCCACAGATAGGTCAAAGTCTAATTTCTCCTGAGTCAAGTTTAAACGCTGAGCACAAGCAGAGAGATAAAATGAATGGGTAGCACCAAAGATTAAGTAAGGTATAAACTTCGCAAGAATTTATAAATAGCTTACCCGTGATCACCTCGCTTGGGTTCCTCGCATTATGACCAAATCACAACAAACGCTTCTTCCCTAATCGCTGACTTTGACTTTTCTCGGGATAGTTTTTTGAGTCACCGTCCCGCTGAACTAGGTTTCGCTATCAGATAATCTCGAAAGCGATATGTCCTTCCTTTCCACAACTATAGCATACCTTGAATCGTTGGGGCGCTTGACCGATATGTCCTCTTTTCCGCATTTGTAGCATACGAATCGGTGGTCGTTTCTCCTCCTTAGAACCGCTTCTTATCGAGATCGACTGCCTTTCACATAGTCGTTGTTAAATCTCCTTTTTAAAATCTCCTCCTCGACTCGCTTTTCTTCGCAATTCACGACCATGATTACCACCAGAAGTGTATACCATTTCATCCGTCACTCGCTTTTCTCTCGCAGTTATCATTATTCTGCTGACTCGCTATCTCCGGTACGATCCTCGTTATGGTCCTCAATTACTGCAGACTCAAGTATCTCGCCTAATAATCGAGCCCTCATTTAAACATCCTAATAAAGAGAAAGTTTATGAGAAATGAGATATCGTATGCCGTGTTTCAAACCTCTAAGAAACATCCGCGTTATACGCTCCTCATTCTCCACCAAATGAGGTGCAAACCGATAACTCGCAAACTTTGCCTCGTCTTCGAGACACCGCCACGTTATTTTGCTCTAATCGATGAACTCCACTTCCTTCATACGACGAACACTTTCGTGAAAGTATTTGTCATTAAATAGTCTCTCAAACGCCTCCCAAGACATGCCGAAAAGCGTTCGATGGGTACGCTTCACGACTCTCACCAAAGAGTCCGCTTCGCCACTTTTACATAAGGTGGCGAATGGAACCTTCGTTCTCCGCATCCCAAGACATCGAATATCTTGGTAATTTGTTTGACCCATGTTTCCGCCATGATCGGATCCGCTTTCCTTAAATTCGTGGTCCCAACTCTTTGAATCGCTTCGTCGTGATAACCCGTGAATTGCTATCATTTCCTCCTCAGATTTTGAACACGAAGTCTCCTCGTCGATTTTGCATGAACTCGCAAAAAGCTTCTAAACATCCCCTCGCTCATCATCTCGCACAATGGTGTTGTTCACAGAGGAACATTGCCACTGTTATTACGCTCTCCTCGTTGGTAAAGACAGAGCATCTCCACGGTCTCATTTACTCCATTGTTAATATTCTCAATCGACATTCTCAACATCGCCATAAAACAAGGGTTAATTAAGGAAATCAATATATCACATAATATCCCTATATACTTGACCAACTAACAAATAAGCTTAGGTAGACACACTAGCGAAGGATTTACTCGCCTCCCTCCTAGTTCTATTCCCCGATCTCCGCCAGAGATCATATCCCTAAGCTCGATACTAATCGATAACCCGGTAGACAAGACACCTCAAATGGTACCTATCGCGACGCCCCCAAAATAGTATATCATATCACCCATTCGATAGCTCATCGATACATACATCACCCATTCCGAGTAAACAACTACAAAACAACTACAACTTTATTATTACAACAAGAAATCGTGAGTTTAAATACAAATATTATCTTCTGCATAATATTTATACTCACATAAATCCTCATCACATTTATCGATACATTATTTTACAAAAATGGTGAGGACTACTAAACAATCCTTTCTAAAACCTTCATTCCATACCCCACTTGCATCTCGCTATATTCTCGCCTCCCCGAGAAGAATGGAACAAAAGGAAAAGGGTGAGCTCAACTAGCTCAAGAAAAGAATATTACGACTAAGATAATATACAACAAATTATCGTTAGTCTTCAACAGGAAAAATTTAATAGAATACAATAGACAACAAATTTTCAATCAATATTCGCAATGAAATAATAATTCATTAGAAGAGTTAAGTAGAGAATGCAAACTACTATCTTCTATGTATGAATTTAAAAGTTCATCGCTCATCTTTTATCCCCAGAATAACAATCAATATACATCTGAATCAAATATTCATCTTTGCACTACACATCCAAAGATATTCATCACCGTCATGTTCATTTAAACACTGCTCATCTTTGCACTACAGCCAAAGATATTCATCACTCATTCATGTTCATCTCAACACTGCTCATCTTCAGAAATCATTCACTTTGCACTACAGCCAAAGATATTCTTCAGAAATCATTCATCTTTGCACTACAAAGCCAAAGATATTCAATAATATCATCATTTAAGACCGAGGATGATGAAAATATTTTTAAAGAAACGAATCCAAAGGAAACAAAATGACAAGGATTAAGGATTAAGGATTCAGACTTTGTTTTATCCATGTCCAACAATACCCCAAAAATAATCATAAAGGGTGTAAAATTCAAGAATGATCAAAACATGGATACAATCAAAGCTAGTATCCAAAATAGATGTTTTGGACAAAAAAGAAGAAATTTTATTTTTTGGTGAATAGTGCAGATACGTGAATAGTGTCAGATATCGTGAATAAGGTCAGATACGTGAATAAGACCGTGATACATGAATAGTAAATCCGACACCAAAAGATAGAAATTCCACAAAAACATCTTCACGCTTCATGAATAGTACTCGTGAATAAGAATCGTGAATAGTAACTCATGAATAAGAACTCGTGAATAAGAACTCATGAATAGTAACCCCGACATGAAAAGTTCCAAATTTGATAAAACTTCAGATCAATATTTCAACATAATGATATCAAGAAATAATATCATTACGAAAAAAAAATAATATCCCTTACCTCAAAGAATCAAGATTTCTAAGGAAAGGTCTCAAGTGATGTTTGAATGAAACTTGTACCAACAAAGAACTCTCAAAGTATCTAAATACTCACAAAATACGCCAATAATATATAGAGAGAAAGAGAGAAAACTTTGTTTCGTGTGTGATTTTCAATTCTAACTTAGCCTCTATTTATAGAAAAATGTTAGCCCACCAAGGTATTTCGACTGCTACCCCATGGCTTTTACTCGCTACTATTGCCACCCACCACATTTGAAATAAAATTCAGCACATTTCTTCACCAACCACAAGTGGGGCCCACTCAATTCTAGAATTTTCCACCAAAATCAATTATAACCCTAATTTCCTAATCGTATACACCTCTTAAAATTCATAACAAATCATTCGCATTTTTAATTCGCTCAAAATTTGTGGACATATACTCAACTTATGTATGTATAATATACCCAAAAATTACTAACAATCCAACTACATTGATTAAAAATTATAATCCCACAATATATATCTCAAAACCCCGATTTAATTTTTAATACCTCCAATTGGGTAAAATATCGATAAAAACACCTCAACAATAATTTCTTCATTTATAACCACATAAATAAATCCATCATTTATATCCACATAAATAAATATTTCTTTATCATATGAATCAATAATTAATTATTCACAAATAATATTACGTAATCACAATTATGACAACCAAAGCCGCTCCCGTGAAAGAGGGGCTTCCGATAAGGATTTCTCCTTATCGCGCGCAATTAGGTGACCAAACCTCTCCTCGATGTAACTTTCTAGACATCGCTAATAATGCTATCTAATAATATTATTTAAATAATATGAATTATTGATCCGATAATGGAGATAATGTGCAAGTGACAATTATCGAACAACAATAATATAAAATATCAACGCAGCAAATTATCAATCAATAAAATAAAATATCAATAAGAATTATCCGTGAAAATTATCGAGTAAAGGCCTTCACGTAAGGATCAATAATTCAACAATATCGCAATACCGCAAAGCACCGCAAACACACGCCAGACATCAGATTTTAACCACCGGGTATTCCAACAAATTTTAATTCAGAATAACTACGCCAAGTTATTTTTAACCAACTTATATTTGTCGCTTTCTTCATCCAATCGCTTCACATGGGCCCCACACGGTCGCTACCGTCGCATTTAATATTCCCCGACAAAGATTTAATATTCCACGACCAAACGAATATTCCCCGACAAAAATGAATATTTTATAACCACTTGCTTATTTTGAAATATTTATGATTTTAACCCTTAACTATCCACATTAATCAAATCAACCCTTACTATTTCAAAATAATAAATAAAGGAAATTCCTTTTATTTAAAAAATTTCGGGTCTTACAAATCTTCCACCGACAACGCAACAGGGGATCCGTATCTTTTCTTGACTTTTACTAATACCGAGGGATAAGAGTCCTCACAAAAGACATCAACGTACCTTAGACCGTTAGTTGATGAACTTAAGATGTTGTGGGAAAGCAGGGTTCGGACTTTTGATAAATGTCAGGAAGAATTTTTTCGATGAAGGCAAATTTTGTTGTGAACTATCAACGACTTTCCCAAGCACTTGGGATGCCGGTGGTTGAATCGAATTTCGAAAGTATTATGCATACAAGCCAATCATGTATGATGATAAAGCATATACTATTAATCAATCTTATTTATTTATTAATAAAAGAATTATTTATTAAAGGCATTTATTATCTACATGGTATCTTTGCTTTAATAATATGTGATAAACCCATAGTTTTAAGCAACGCTTTTAGAATAATGATGATGATCATTCTAATGAGATCTAAATTCTTAGAAAGCTTAAAACTAAAATAGTTCCCAATCATTGATTACTAAATCGGGATTAGTGAATCCGGATAGATTGGTACATACGTTGCTTGCTTTCATGGATGAGGATGATTGATCTCATGATCATTTGTGTGGAGACACTAAAGCAAGTATGTAGGTGCTTATTAGAGAATAAGTTCACCTAACGTGACTCGCTAAGGAATACCTAATGGAGCTTTTACTTACCCATTCACAATAGAATTCTCAGAGTGATAGTAAGACAAATGATCTCTTGACTTGAGATCATCATAGTATCTTATATATAATGAATTACACTTTGACTTATTCCTTAAGACTCTTAGAGTATATCAAAGGGTATGCTTGGTGTAATAAGTTATATATGAAGATAATGAATGATCAATAAAGAATCTACCACTTCTAAAAAAAGGAGAATGTCCTATGTGATTCGATAAATGACAACCCAGAATCCTTTGGCGAGTGGAATGAAATTAGAAAGTAGTTTCTAATTTGCATTCATTAGGAGTTGTTCATTTAGGAATCGAAATACATATAATTTTATCAATAAAGATTTAAATTTTGTCAAAATAATTTTTAATATTATGGTGTGAATTTGAGATAATATTATAGTCAGGGTAGTATTTATAAATTTTGCAAAGTATGCAAGTGGTTATATTATATTCGATTGGCCTGGGAATATTCTGGCTTAGCAGGAATATTCGCATAACTACCAATCATCAGTGGACCCTATAATGTAATTATCATTTTGATCGAGAAAACGACAAAAATATTTTATCAAATAACTACTAAGTTTTACCGCCGATATCGCTTGAACTACTTCTAGTAAAAGTACAAATAATACGTGTGGTCGCATAAGAAGACACCCTGATTGATTATCGATGCTTATGTGAGAAGTCACCCGCTTTGATTCCATTATCACGATTAATAATATGAATTATTATAATGATAATGACGCTTTTGTTTTATTCAGATTATTAACGTAATAAAATGTAAACATCTTTTATATAAAATAGTAATACTTTATTAAAGTTATTCTATAAATAGTATATATTATATTTTATTACGATAAGGTCAGATGTATTTTTGCATAAATGTTTTGCATAAGATTGCATAAGGTTTTTGCATAAGAAAATGTTTTTATATAAATAGAATATATTATATTTTATTTAAAAGATTTTTCTTTAAATATGGACCGCCGATTAAAGTAAATCAATCTGGACCGCTCATGGATTAGTTACTACTACGCATTCCATTTTCCTATAAATAAGCTCATTCCTTCATTATTTTCTTACTTAATTCATCAAACTCTGTAGAGAGAAATTATAGAGAGAAGCTATAGAGAAAATTATGAAAGAAAGAAGAGTATTCTCGCTACTTCACTACTTCTATATTCAGCCTTTTACTTACTGTAGGGGTGTTATTCTTTTTCTCGAAGAGAACTTCATTATTCCATTCATTATTATTCTCGCTGAATAACTCCGTAAAAGTGGTATACCCTATACATAACCCGTGATACGCTGCATACCCTATACTGGTGAAATCTTTATGTTATTCCATTCTTATTATTCTCATTGAATAACTCAGATACGCTGGCTTACCCTATACTTGGTGACATTCTTCTATTATTCTCGCTGAACATCCTGTCTCGTGTTTTACACCGACCGTTCCATTTTTTATTATTCGCTTTTTATTATTCTCGCTGAACATCCGTCAGGTGTTTTACACCGACCGGTTCCGCTTTTATATTATTCTCGCTGAATATCCTATCTCGTGTGTTTTACACCGGATCCGGGTTCCATCTTTATTATTCGTTGAACATCCTGCTTGCAGTGAATTTCACCGACCGTTCCGTTATTATTATTCTTCGTTGAATAACCTCGCCTATGCGGCACCGCATGCACGGTGATTTCTTTTGTTATTCCATTCTTTATTATACCCAAATGGTTAAAACTTCACTTCTATACTCCATGAAATTAGTAGAATATCCTCGATATTTGCGCTTTCATCCAAAGATCTTTTCATGGAAATATTCTTCCGATCATTCTTGAATTTTACTCTCACGTAAACAAAGATTATGTCGACAATTTGACGTTAATAATTCATGGATTAAATAATTCTTGAACTTGTTTTATTGAATTATTATGTCATCATCATCATCCTCATGTTATATTATGTTATCTTCGCTTACGCAGCATAGATGAACTTAGTATGATTATGACCAGGGATCATTCTAAGATAATCACGACTTGATATAAATGATGTGACAAAAGTCCTCAAAGGGCTCAGAATGCAAAGATGGATAGTTTTTGGTATGATTATGACCAGTGGGTGATTCTAAGATAGTAGCCACCATCGATAATTTGATGAAAATCCTCGACCGTGGTACAGTGATGATTAGATGTGGTGGTTTATTTATTGTCGAGTCTCAAATGATAAAAATTGATGAAAACCTTTAAAACCTAAAAGATAGTAGATTTTATTCTCTACTCACTTTTTTTTAATGGATCATATATTCACCGCAGCTTAAACCGGTTGTTCATCAGATTTTATCGCTTAACATCGTCAAGGCTAATGATAATTTATTCTCGCATTATCTTAGTCATAATATTTCTTATCGGGCTAGTTGAGCTCACCTTTCTTTCACCGTTTTCTCTTCAGAAATGAGAACATAGCCGGGACGAAGCCTGGGAACGTAAGTAATGGTCCGTAGGATAGCATTAGTAGTCCTCACTATTCTCGTGAAATAAAGGTGATAATAGTTGTAATGAGGACTCTTTTCGAGTTTGTATAATATCTAGTAGACAATATTTGTATTCAAACTCACAGCTTTATGTCGATTGCATACCTACACGCTTATATTAGTAAGTCAGATTCAATTTATGTACCATGTAAGTGGCGACCCAAGATGTAAAGTGACGATACCTAATTTTGGGGGCGCCACAACAGGTATCGTAGCTTAGGATATGATCCCCGCTAAGATGTGAGATATAGAACTAGAGGGGAGAGACGGGAATTCCTTCGCTAGTATGACCTACCTAAGTTTATTTGGTATTTTATTGGCTCACCGTAATATAGGATAATTTGTTATACGTTAATTAACCCTTGTTTTGTGACAAGTTGTTTGAGAATGGCATCCTAAAAATGCCGAGATAAGCAATGAAGCACATGAGAGTGTTGATTCAAATTTCAAACAAAAGGTAACGACCAACAACACGATAATAATCATATCGGTGGCAACGGCCATCGTAACAATGATAACCATCGTGGGGAAATTATCATGCTAAGAATGGTAACCACTTCGGGGGTAATCATGGCAAAGATAATAGAAGTGGAAATTTCAAGAAGAGAAGGTCATTTAGCTCGATTTTGTCGATAAACCAAAGTCAAGTCCAAACCGATAGTGGCACCAAAGGCGATACGGACAAAACAAAGTCGCTGGTTTCAGAAGAGCGCGACTTCAAAAAGTGGGTAACCCGAACGGTTAGCACGTTTAGTTAATTATAAATTTCACAAGTCTATACCTTATTAGATACCGCCTCTACCCATTCTTTTATCTCTCTCGCTTATGCTCAACGCTTAAATTTGACTCCTAGAGAAATTAGACTTCGATTTATCTATCAAACTTCGTTGGAGAAACCTTCACACTCCACTCGCTTATTAATCTTGTTGTTTCAAATAAACACTTTCACGCTACTCGTCGATCTTATCTCTTTGAAAATACTTGCCTTTGAGGTAATTTTTTGAAAACGATTGATTAACTACTCATTATTCTTTTTGTAAGGTTGTTAGCTTTCATATTCCTAACCAACCCGTATACTTAATTCAAAGTAACCAAATCCTAAAGTTAATCATCATTATATCAAGCCATAAGTAAAGAGCCCGATCCTTTCGTTGTTGACTTCCTCAGGTGGAATGCACCGGGCCGCACTTCTCAGAGGCGCGACGCGTGAATCAAGATGGCAAGTTTATAGGTATCATTGTGAGGTGCTATCTAGTTAAGGGATAAAGTCACAACTTGGTATTAATGTGACGTATTATCCAAGTCTTGGATGAGAGTAATAGCTTTTGAATGATATTTCTATCATTAATAAATTTCTTGACGATTCTTGAAGACTTCCTAGCCTACCCTAGAGCGTGAAATCGAATTTTGTATCGAATTTCAAAGATAAAAACCCATTTCTTAAACCTCAAATATTTCTTCAACTAAAATGAACATGCTTACGTGGTTTATGATGAAAGTCATAATAAAAGCATTGACTAATGAAAATCATGGGTATTCGTGGTATTAGTAAGTTTTATGATGAGTTATGTTGGTTAGTATGTGAAAAAACATGAAAGTTTCTTAGAAATCACAAAGAGTTGAAAATCGATTTTGGTGAAAAACGAATATGAAATTCAATCACCATATCTCTTATTATATTTTGAATTTTTGAATGTGGTCAAGTCCTAGAGTTAGATCTATGAGTTACCTAACTAATCCAAGTGGAATTACTGGAAAAGGTGTTGTAGATTTTGTGTGGACTGATTTTAGCAAAGGAGGCCAAAGCTGTAAAAACCAAAAATGCTACTGCCATGATTTTTTTAGAGGGCTGTTTCGGCCACTTAAATTATGAGAAAAATTCTGGCCTTTTGGGACATGAAGGTATATGGTATAAAGTACTCCTGTCCAAAAATGAGCTCATTCTCGACTTAAAATGAGCAAGTTATGACTATTTCAATATTTAGGTTTTTCCGATTTAAAACGCTATAACCGAAGTTCTATAACTCCGATGACCATGAAATTTAAACTAGAAGCTCACGTTAACATGTGTAAGGTCCTGCCAAGATTTGGGAATTTTGGAGTTAAACTTGAGGTAGCTAATTTCTTAAGGAATTAATTAGAAATTGATTTTTGAAAATAGTAAATGAATTTTAAAAATTCCGAGAAAATATATTTTCATTATGGGACTATATTATGCTAAATCCCAGAAAAGAAATATTTTGGGACTGATTTGGTATTTTTCATGAAAATAGTTTAGTTACTTAACATATGAGTTAAATATGTTATGTGAAGTAACAAAGTTGAAAATAGGATTTTATGGCTAGAGAATCCTATATAGAGTATATGCATATTTTTTTGATGAGGGATTTGATCATTGGTGATGATATCTTATGAGTATGGCATTTTTGAATGATTAAATGCATTATATGGTAAAGCGTAAACAATTAAGATAAATTGTTTATAAATTTAAGAAGTGATTAAAATATTGTTATAATATTAATGATATTAGATTATGAGATTATTAAGTGATTGATAACATGGGGATATTCTTGAATCCTCGGATAAATTATATTATAAATGTTTAATATTTATCCTTTATCTCATTTGATCGATTCTTTATATCATTATCCTCACGCTTATATTACGTTGAAAGTCATCTCGCCTCAGAAGTAAGATAGATGGACTTGGTATGATTATGACCACGGATTGTTCTAAGATAATCATAACCGTAATTGAATACACAATTATCTTCGTCAGTAGTGTATGGATAATTTGTGGTCGCGATACTAATGAATACACAATTATCTTCGTCAGTAGTGTATGGATAATTTGTGGTCGTGATACTAATGAATACACAATTATCTTCGTCAGTAGGTGCATGGATAATTTGTGGTCGCGATACTAATGAATACACAATTATCTTCGTCAGTGCATGGATAATTTGTGGTCGTGATACTAATGAATACACAATTATCTTCGGCCGTAGTGTATGGATAATTTGTGGTCGTGATACTAATGAATACACAATTATCTTCGCCGTAGTGTAGTGTATGGATAATTTGTGGTCGTGATACTAATGAATACACAATTATCTTCGTCGTAGTGCATGGATAATTTGTGGTCGTGATACTAATGAATACACAATTATCTTCGTCAGTAGTGTATGGATAATTTGTGGTCGTGATACTAATGAATACACAATTATCTTCGCCGTAGTGGTATGGATAATTTGTGGTCGTGATACTAATGAATACACAATTATCTTTCGTCAGAATAATTTGATGGATAATTTGTGGTCGGATACTAATGAATACACAATTATCTTCGTCACGTGATACTAATGAATACACGATTATCTTCGTCGTAGTGTATGGATAATTCGTGGTCGTGATACTAATGAATATCCTCGCCCAGAAGCAGGGTGGATGATTCGATGATATGGATTAATTATCGAAATGAGTCTCAAAGAATGAAATATTAATTCATGGATGTGGTAAAAGTCATCTTCGTCAGAAGTATCGATAGACTTGGTATGATTACGACCACTGACCATTCTATTCTAAGATAATCACGATCAGATTGAAAACACGAATATCCTTAGCCAAGAAGTGTATGGATAATTCATGGTCGTCGATACTATTGTCGAGTCTCAAAGATTATTGGTTTTACAAATTGTATATCTTTAGCCTCAGAAAGTGCAAAGATGAATTGTTAATGAATATCTTCGCTTCATGATTTCAAAAGATGAATTTAATATTTTTAACGATAAAGGTATTCAAGGTATCCTCATCTCTTTATCATACCAGTATCGCATTCTAATTTCGAGGGCTTAAATTCCATAAGGAGGGAGATCAGTGAGACCCGATTTTATCAATAAAGATTTAAATTTTGTCAAAATAATTTTTAATATTATGGTGTGAATTTAAGATAATATTATAGTCAGGGTAGTATTTATAAATTTTGCAAAGTATGCAAGTGGTTATATTATATTCGATCGGCTCTGTGGAATATTCTATTTAGCAGGAATATTCGTATAACTACCAATCATCAGGACCCCATAATGTAATTATTGCCTTGATCGAGAAAACGACAAAAATATTTTATCAAAATAACTACGAAGTTTTACCGCTGATATCGCTGAACTACTCTAGTAGTAAAAGTACAAAAGAATACGCGTGGTCGCATAAGAAAGACACCAGATTGATTATCGATGCTTATGTGAGAAGTCACCTACTTTGATTCCATTATCACGATTAATAATATGAATTATTATAATGATAATGACGCTTTTGTTTTATTCAGATTATTAACGTAATAAAATGTAAACATCTTTTATATAAAATGAATACTTTATTAAAGTTATTCTATAAATAAATATATTATATTTTATTACGCATAAGTCAGATATATAGTTTTTTATAAGTGTTTTTCGCATAAGATCAGATATAAAGTTTTTGCATAGTAAAATGTTTTTATATAAATAGAATATATTATATTTTATTTAAAAGATTTTTCTTTAAATATGGACCGCCGATTAAAGTAAATCAATCTGACCGCTCATGGATTAGTTACTACGCATTCCATTTTCCTATAAATAAGCTCATTCCTTCATTATTTTCTTACTTAATTCATCAAACTCTGAGAGAGAAATTATAGAGAGAAGCTATAGAGAGAAAAATATATAGAGTTAAGAAGAGTATTCTCGCTACTTCACTACTTCTATATTCAGCTTATTTTTTACTAAGTAGTGGTGTTATTCTTTTATTCGAAGAGAACTTCATATTCCATTCATTATTATTCTTCTTGAATAACTCCGTAAAAGTGGTATACCCTATACATAACCTCGATACGCCAGATACCCTATACTTGGTGAAATCTTTATGTTATTCCATTCTTATTTATTCTCGCTGAATAACCTCGATACGCTGCTTAACCCTATACTTGGTGACATTCTTCTATTATTCTTTTGAACATCCTCATTATGTTTTTACACCCGACCGGTTCCGCTTTTATTATTACCGGTTCCGCTGAACATCCTGTCTCAACATCCTCGTCGTTTTTACACCGACCGGGTTCCGCTTTTTATCATTCTCGCTGAATATCCTATCTCGTGTTTTTACACCTGATCCGGTTCCATCTTTATTATTCTCATTGAACATCCTCGCTTGCAAATTTCACCCGACCGTTCCGTTATTATTATTCTCGCTTGAATAACTCGCCTATGCGGCACCGCATGCACGGTGATTTCTTTTGTTATTCCATTCTTTATTATACCCAAATGGTTAAAACTTTGACTTCTATACTCCATGAAATTAGTAGAATATCCTCGATATTCATGCTTTCATCCAAAGATCTTTCATGGAAATATTCTTCCGATCATTCTTGAATTTTACTCACGTAAACAAAGATTCATGTCGATAATTTGACGTTAATAATTCATGGATTAAATAATTTTTGAACTGTTTTATCAATTATTATGTCATTGTCATCATCCTCATGTTATATTATGTTATCTTCGCTTACGCAGCATAGATGAACTTAGTATGATTACGACCAGGATCATTCTAAGATAATCACGACTTGATATAAATGATGTGACAAAAGTCCTCAAAGGGTCTCGTAATGCAAAGTTGATGGATAGTTTTTGGTATGATTATGACCAGGGTGATTCTTAAGATAGTCATTTACCATCGATAATTTGATGAAAATCTCGACCGCGGTACAGTGGATGATTAGATGTGGTGGTTTATTTATTGTCGAGTCTCAAATATAAAAATTGATGAAAACCTTTAAAACCTAAAAGATAGTAGATTTTATTCTCTACTTGACTTTTTAATGGATCGCTTATTCACCATAGCTTAAACCGGTTGTTTATTGTATTTTATCGCTTAACATCGTCAAGGCTAATGATAATTTATTCTCGCATTATCTTAGTCATAATATTTCATCGGGCTAGTTGAGCTCACCTTTCTTTCACCGTTTCTCTTCGTGAAATGAGAACATAAGAATGGTCCGACGAGCCTTATTCTGGAAATAGTAAGTAATGGTCCGTAGGATAAGATTAGTAGTCCTCACTATTCGTGAAATAAAGGTGATAATAGTTGTAATGAGGACTTTTCGAGTTTGTATAATATCTAGTAGACAATATTTGTATTCAAAATCTCACGCTTATGTCAGATTGTATACATACATAATTTCTTATTATATTAGTAAGTCAGATTTGAATTTATGTACCATGTAAGTGGCGATTGCTACCCAAGAAACAAAAGTTGTTTTTAAACAAAAAGTTGTTAGAGATTATTTTTAAAAACAAGGAATCATGTTTTCTTTTGGACTCGTGGATTCTAGAATATTATTTTATTATATATATATGCTTATGTAACTCGCCGGTCCACGTGGCGGCATATATGTCCGTGATATAAAAAGCATGGTCTGCTTGGGTTTTAAAAGGAGTAGGACTTTTATTATATATATATATATAATTATTATATATATATATATATATTCTCTTAATAATTTTATAATTAAAATAAAAGAGTTTATTTTAATCTTGAAATTAGATTTCATGCAACATAAAATTGCCCATTAAATGATACTCATATATATGGAATGATTTTATTTATTGATACATATGATGATATGTATGATAATAAATGGGATTGATTATGGACAATCGACCAATATGATTGGATTTATTTTAGTTGGATGTTCGAATGAATGAGTTTTATTAAATGGGGTCTGCGACTGCCTTTTTTTTACGGTTTTCTTCGATGTAAATTCTATCTCTCTCCTATGCATTTCCCTCGATCGCCGATCAAGGTTTCTATTTAAATTAAATAGTTTAATGTAATAGATTAGTTAGAATTTTTTTTTGAAGAACCGAGATCAAAGATCAAGGAGCGCTTGAAGACCCGCTTGTAATGGAGCCCGGTTTAAATGTAATAGTTATATTTAAATGTTTATTCTTTGCACCCTTAGAGGTTTGACCTTTTTGGTTCACTTGGTGGCTCTAGTGAACCAAACTAGAATAAAAGTCCATAATCAATCCGGGTAGAATATAGTATTCTATATGTGCATGCTAGTATTATATATATATATATATTATGCAAACATGCTTCGCATGTTTAATAATATATTGCGCGTATTTTATATATATATTTGCATGCGCTTAAACAAGATGAGACAAATAATAACAAATCCTCAAAGTTTTTTTTTATTAAGTCTTAAGCGCTCAAAGATATTTAGAATATCGAACGTCATTTCTAGCATGATAAAATTAATAGAGTATTAAATATTTAATATGAGTTTGTTGTGTCACCACAAGGCAAGTATTAAGTATTTAAGATGTTAATTTATCACATTTGATGCTTATAAAGAAAATTGAACAATATTGTTTTGTCATGGTCACCACAAGGGCGATATTTTTCTTTTTTGAATATACGGAAGTGCTAGGGTTGGACTTAACTTAGATAATTTTGATTCTGGATGTGCCACCACTGATCAAAATAATCTAAGAGGCAAAACATAAGGAGTTACATGTTGATGTAATTGATGAAAGAGTTGTCTACCTATTTATTTATATATAGTTTGTTGTGTCACCACAAGGCTATATATATTTGAAATGAGATCCTTATTCTCACTAGCAAAAACTTTAATTAGATTTTGTTAACTATATAAATGAGGGTAATATAGTTTGAAGAAAATAGTGGGAGATACCAATATAAAATAAGACCTAATTTATTTTGGTAATTAATTAAATGAATGTTTGCTAAAATATTGTTTTTTACATGCGTAATTTTGAAAATGTCACATTCACTAATTTCATCACAGTAGCATACTTGATGCTAACAAACCGAATTCTGGACCAACTACACCTGATTGGTTAAGGAATCTGAGAATTGTTCTCACTTCTTTGAAAAGATTTCTTATGTCCTAAATTCGCCTGCACTCTAAAAAGTTGCGAGATAAACCTCGAGGAAGAGATTGCTACTTTTAAAAGGTGGCAAGATGATGCATCCGTGGCTCAATGATCATGCTCGTGATCCACGAGTAACGAGCTTCAAATGTCGAGATGAAAATATGTATGCTCCTACTATGCTATCGCACCTTCGAGAGTTGTATGGTGAGCAAAGTAGATCGCTAGATATGAAATATCTAAGAGCTCTTCCGATCTCTGGACGATCGAGGGCACTACCGCTTGAGACTCATGTCCTAAAGATGATCAATCTGATTGAACGTCTTGACAGACTTGGGGTTCTGGAAAATTAGGTATACGCCACCCATCTTGGGTCGCCACTTACATGGTACATAAATTCAAATACAACTTACTAATATATAATAACTCGTTGTGGTACAATACGATATAAACCGTGAGTTTGAATACAAATATTTTGTCTACTAGATATTATACAAACTCAAAAGGAGTCCTCATTACAACTATTATCACACTATTTCACGTATTAAAGTAGGACTACTAATGCTATCCTCCTCGACCATTACTTCGCCCTCGACTCGTCTCAAATGGCGTTCTCATTTCCTCAAGAGAATAAAGAAAGAAAGGGTGAGCTCAACTAGCCCAAGAAGAAATATTACGACTAAGATAATGCGTAATAAATTATCATTAGCCTTCAACAAAGAAGGTTAAACCGATAAAATACAATAGACAACCAGCTTTAATCATAATGAATAAGCAATCCATTAAAAGAGTCAAGAGAGAATAAAGTCTACTATCTTTTAGGTTTTAAAAGGTTTTCATCAATTTTTATCACCGAGACTCACTTTTAATAAATAAACCACCACATCTAATCATCCCCGCATTACTTGGCCAAGGATTTTCATCAAATTATCAATGGTCATGACTATACCGAATCACCCCGGTCATAATCATACCAAAAACTATCCATCATCGCATTACAGCCACCGAGGACTTTTTGTCACATCATTTATATCAAGTCATGATTATACCGAATGATCCCCGGTCATAATCATACTAAGTTCATCTACGCACGTAAGCCAAAGATAACATAATATAATATGAGGATGATGACAATGACATAATAATTCAATAAAACAAGTTCAAGAATTATTTAATCCATGAATTATTAACGCCCAAATTGTCAACATAATATCGCTTTCAGAGAGTAAAATTCAAGAATGATCGTAAGAATATTTCCATGAAAAGATATCGATGAAACGCAAATATCAAGGATATTCTACTAATTTCATGGAGTATAGAAGTCAAAGTTTTAACCAACCGGTATATAATAAAGAATGGAATAACAAAAGAAATCACCATGCATGCAGATTGTGATGTATGTGTTATTCCAATGTAATAATAATAATAACTAACCAGTGTCGTGAAAATTCACACACCGATGTGATGTTCCAACAGTAATAATAAAGATGGAACTGCATCCTGTAAAACACATGATAGATATTCCAATGTAATGATAAAGATTTTAACCAGTCCTGTAAAACACACGCATGTGATGTTCCAATGTATTAATAAAATTTAACCAGTCCTGTAAAACACACATGCATGTGATGTTCCAAATGTAATAATAGAAGAATGTCACCAAGTATAGGTAAATCACAGATACAAAAGTTATTCCAATGTAATAATAAGAATGGAATAACATAAGGATTTCACCAAGTATAGGTATGCCACAGATACAAAGTTATGATAGGGTATGCCACTTTTACAAAAAGTTATTCCAATGTAATAATAATGAATGGAATAATGTAAGTTCTCTTCAAGAAGAAAGAATAACACCCTCACCGTAAAAAGAACCTAATATAGAAGTAGTAAGTAGTAGTATAATACTCTTCTTCTTTCTATAATTTTCTCTATAGCTTCTCTCTATAATTTCTCTCTCTAGAGTTTCAATGAATTCGTAAGAAAATAATGAAGGAATGAGCTTCTATTTATAGAAAATGGAATGCATAAGAATTAATCCATGAACTATCCCGATTGATTTACTTTAATCTGACGGTCCATATTTAAAGAAAAATCTTTAAATAAAATATAATATATTCTATTTATATAAAAACATTTTACTATGCAAACACTATGCAATACTATGCAAAACACTATGCAAAAACACTACGCAACACTATGCATAATAAAATATAATATATTCTATTTATGTAATAACTTTAATAAAGTATTCTATTTTATATAAAGATGTTTCGCTTTTATTACGCTAATAATAATGAATAAAATAAAACGCCATTATCGCTATAATAATTCATATTATTAATCGACAATAAATGGAATCAAACCGAAAGACTTCTCACATAAGATCAATAATCAATACCGTGCTGCTACTATGCAACCACACACGACATCGTATTTTTTTACTACCGAGTAGTTCAACAAGAATCACCAGAAACTTCCGCCGTTATTTCAATAAAATATTTTTGTCGCTTTCAATCCGACAATAATTCTGCTAGGGTCCACCAATGATTGAGCCATTGTATTTAATATTCCCTCGCTAAACCGAATATTCCCCACCAATCGAATATAATATAACCACTGTGATACTTTGCAAAATTTATAAATACTACCCACAACTATAATATTATCTCAAATTCACACCATAATATTAAAAAATTATTTCACCAAAATTTAAATCTTTATTAATAAAATCTGGGTCTCACAATCTCCTCCTTATGGAATTTCACCGAAATTAGGGGTACGACTGGTATGATAAAGAGATGAGGATACCTCAATACCTTTATCGCTTAAAATATTAAATTCATCTTTGAAATCCGCCAAAGCTATTCATTAACAATTCATCTTTGCACTACAAAGCAAAGATATACAATCAGAAAACCAATAATGCTAAGACGCAAATTAATAAGATCACGACCACGAATTATCCATGCACCAATCGCCAAGGATATTCGTGTTTTCAATTACTACTATGATTATACCGAATAATCCTCGGTCATAATCATACCAAGTCCATCTATGCACGTAAGCCATGTATGACTTTGAACGCATCCATGAATTAATATTTCATCACGAGACTCACCAATAATTAATCCACATCATCGAATCATCCCCGCACTACGTGCCAAGGATATTCATTAAGATCACGACCACAAATTATCCATGCACTACTACCAAAGATAATCAGTATTCATTAAGATTACTTACATGATTATACCAAACAATCCTCGTCGTCATAATCATACCAAGTCCATCTATGCACGTAAGCATTACGTGTATGACTTTCCAACACATCCATGAATTAATATTTCATTAAGATTACTCACTACTCAATAATTAATCCACATCATCGAATCATCCCCGCAATGCCAAGGATATTCATTAAGATTCATCCCAAATTATCCATGCAAAGATAATTGTTAAGAATATATTCATTAAGATTATCCACGACTACTAAATTGTAATAAATTATCCATGCAATGTGAGCCACGTATTTACTTTGAACACATCCATTAATATTTCTACTACCAAAGATAATCATCGTATTCATTAAGATCACGACCACCAAAAATTATCCATGCACTACTACCAAAGATAATTGTGTATTCATTTACTACTATGATTATACCGAATAATAACCGTGGTCATAATCATACCAAGTCCATCTATGCACTACAGCCACGTATTTACTTTCAACATAATATAAATACGAGGATAATGATATAAAGAATCAATCAAATGAGATAAAGGATAAATATTAAACATTTATAATATAATTTATCCAGATTCAAGAATATCCCCATGTTATCAATCATTTAATAATCTCATAATCTAATAACATTAATATTATAACAATATTTTAATCACTTCTAAATTTATAAACAATTTATCTTAATTGTTTACGCTTTACCATATAATGCATTTAATCATTCAAAATGTCATACTCTCATAAGATATCATCACCAATTATCAAATCCTCATCAAAAAATATGCATATACTCTATATAGATTCTCTAGCCATAAAATCCTATTTTCAACTTTGTTACTTCACATAACATATTTAACTCATATGTTCAGAATTAAACTATTTTCATGAAAAATACCAAATCAGCCCCAAAAATATTTCTTTTCTGGGATTTAGCATAATATAGTCCCATAATGAAAATATATTTTTCTCGAATTTTTAAAATTCATTTACTATTTTTAAAAATCAATTTCCACTTAATTCCTAAGAAATTAGCTACCTCAAGTTTAACTCCAAAATTCCCAAATCTTGGCAGGACCTTACACATGTTAACGTGAGCTTCTAGTTTAAATTTCATGGTCATCGAGTTATAGAACTCCTGCTATAGCGTTTTTTTAAAAAACCTAAATATTGAAATAGTCATAACTTGCTCATTTTAAGTCGTAATGAGCTCATTTTTGGACAGGAGGTACTTTATACCATATACTTTCATGTCCCAAAAGGCCAGAATTTTTCTCATAATTTAAGTGGCCGAAACAGCCTCTCTAAAATCATGGCAGTAGCTTTTTCGAAATTTTTGCAGCTTTGCACCCTTTGCTAAAATCAGTCCACACAAAAATCTACAACACCTTTTCCAGTAATTCCACTTGGATTAGTTAGGTAACTCATAGATCTAACTCTAGGACTTGACCACATTCAAAAATTCAAAATATAATAGGAGATATGGTCAATTGAATTTCATGTTACGCTTTTCACTAAAATCTGATTTTCAACTCTTTGTGATTTCTAAGAAACTTTCATGTTTTCACATACTAACCAACATAACTCATCATAAAACTTACTAATACTTCATATACCCATGATTTTCATTAGTCCTATACTTTTATTATGACTTTCATCATAAACCACGAAATGCTCCTTTTAGTCAAGAAATATTCGAGGGTTTAAGAAATGGGTTTTGATCGGGGTCAATACAAAATTCGATTTCACGCCTAGGTAGGCTAAGAAGTCTTCAAGAATACGCCAAGAAATTTATTAATGATAGAAATATCATTCAAAATCATATTTCGCCCAAGACTTGATAAGACGTCACATTATTACCAACTGCGACTTCTATCCCTTAACCTAGATAAGACCTCACAATGATACCTATAAACTCCAGCCATCTTCATTCACGACGTCGCCACGTAAAGTCCGCTTTGCAGCATTCCACACAAGGAAGTCAACAACGAAAGGATCGGGCTCTTTACTTATGGCTTGATATAACAAAGGATTAACTTTAGGATTTGGTTACTTTGAATTGTGATAACAAAGTTGGTTAGAATATAAAAGCTAACAACCTTACAAAAAGAATAATGAGTAGTTAATCAATCGATTTTCAAAAATTACATCAAAGGCAAGTATTTTCAAAAAGATAAGATCGACAGTAACGTGAAAGTGTTTATTTGAATCAAACAAGATTAATAAATAAAGGAGGTAACGGCGGTCTTACTAACGAAGTTTCAACCAATAAGTCAAAGTTTAACTTCTTCTGAGTCAAATTCAAACGCTGAACGCAACTAGTGAAATAAAAGAGTGGGTAGAATCGGTATCTAACACTTGGTATAGACTTCGCAAGAGCTTATGATTAACTTACCCGTGATAATTTTATTCAGTGTCCTCGTCACGAGAAAAAAACGCCTCTTTAAACTACCGGCTTTTCGTTTGTCCGGGACAAATTTCGTGCCTCCATCCTAGTTGAATTTGTCTTCTGAAACGACAAAAATCGAGCTAAGTGACCTTCTTCCACACAATTATAACATGCTTTTGATTTGCATGGCGCAGCCGGATCGATGTGTCCTCTCCTCCGTGATTTGAAGCATATATGACCGGTGGTCGCTTCTTCTTCCTTTCAAACAAAAAAAGGCCGACGCCTTTCCATCATCATTGAATCTCCTTTCTTGAAATGTCCATTCTTATTATTTTGGCCCCGATTACCACCAAGTGGTTACCATATCCGCCCGTTGATTTCTCCACGCTTGTTGTCACCGCTCACGACTACTCTCACCGGTATTATAATTTTGCTTACCGCTTCTTTTTAGTCATAGGCTGACTCGTTATCGCTACTTCCACTAATCGAGCCCTATTTACAACATCCGAATAAAAACACGCTTTATGAGAAATAAGATGTCGACGATTCTCCGCTTCAAACCTCTTAAAAACATTCGCGCCATTCTCTCTCTTCATTATCCACCAAGTGGGACGAAATCGTGATAACTCCGCAAATTTTGCCTCAGATCATGACACACTGGCCATATTGTTTTGTTCCAACTTGATAAACTCCACCTCCTTCATGTGGCGTATACTTTCAGAAAGTATTTGTCGCTGAATAGCTCCCCCGAACTTCTCCCAAGATATCTTCAAGACAAAGAAAGTCGAGTACGCTTTACCGATTCCCACCAAGAATCCGCCTCTCCTAAGAACATAAAGGCGGCAAAGGAACCTTTTGCTCCTGAGCATCCCAAGACATCAAATATCTTGTAATCTGCTTTATCCATGCTTCCGCCAAAGTGGTTTTGGCTTCCTTAAACTCCGGTGGTCCCAACTCCTCGAATTGTTTAATGCGACCGCCGAGAGTTTTCCGTGTTTCCACCCCACGCTTTTGAATGTGAGTCGCTTTCACCGATGTCGCATGAATTTAAAAACCTTTAAACGCATCGTCATCAATCAATCGATCAAGTTGTTATTTACAGGAGGATTATCGCCATCCTGCAGTACATTGTCCTCGATTATCGATCCGTGGAGAATCAATACCCTCCTGCTCCATTGCTATTCTCAACATTCTCTATGCCATTTTCAAATACCGCCATAAAATAAGGGTTAATTAACATATCACATATTATCCTTATACTCCACCGACCAATTAAATACCAAATAAATTTAGTAGGTCATACTAATGGGCGGAATTCCCCGCTCTCCCTCCTAGTACTATTCTCACATCTTAGCCAGTGATCATATCCCTAAGCTCGATACCAACCGCGACGCCTCAAAATTAGGTATACGCCACCCATCTTGGGTCGCCACTTACATGGTACATAAATTCAAATACAACTTACTAATATAACTGTCAGTGTACAATACGATATAAACCGTGAGTTTGAATACAAATATTGTCTACTAGATATTATACAAACTCAAAAGGAGTCCTCATTACAACTATTATCACACTATTTCACGTATCAGTGAGGACTACTAATGCTATCCTCCGACCATTACTTCGCTCCCCGACTGTCTCTAAATTTATGTTCTCATTTCAAGAGAACAAAGGAAAGAAAGGGTGAGCTCAACTAGCCCAAGAAGAAATATTACGACTAAGATAATGCGTAATAAATTATCATTAGCCTTCAACAAAGTTAAACCGATAAAATACAATAGACAACCAGCTTAATCATAGCTTAATAAGCAATCCATTAAAAGAGTCAAGAGAGAATAAAGTCTACTATCTTTTAGGTTTTAAAAGGTTTTCATCAATTTTATCACGAGACTCACCTTTAATAAATAAACCACCACATCTAATCATCCCCGCATTACTCGGCCAAGGATTTTCATCAAATTATCAATGGTCATGACTATACCGAATCACCCCGGTCATAATCATACCAAAAACTATCCATCACCGCATTACAAAGCCAATCGAGGACTTTTGTCACATCATTTATATCAAGTCATGATTATACCGAATGATCCTCGGTCATAATCATACTAAGTTCATCTACGCACGTAAGCCAAAGATAACATAATATAACATGAGGATGATGACAATGACATAATAATTCAATAAAACAAGTTCAAGAATTATTTAATCCATGAATTATTAACGCCCAAATTGTCAACATGATATCGCTTTCAGAGTAAAAAAATCAAGAATGATCGTAAGAATATTTCCATGAAAAGATATCGATGAAACGCAAATATCAAGGATATTCTACTAATTTCATGGAGTATGTAAGTCAAAGTTTTAACCAACCGGTATAATAAAGAATGGAATAACAAAAGAAATCACCATGCATGCAGTATTGCAGATGATAAAAGTTATTCCAATGTAATAATAATAATCTAACCAAAGTCGTGAAATTCACAATCGATGTGATGTTCCAATGTAATAATAAAGATGGAACTGCATCCTGTAAAACACACAGATAGATATTCCAACAGTAATGATAAAGATTTTAACCAGTCCCAGTAAAACACATGCATGTGATGTTCCAATGTATCAATAAAATTTTAACCAGTCCTGTAAAACACATGCATGTGATGTTCCAAATGTAATAATAAAGAATGTCACCAAGTATAGGTAAATCACAGATACAAAAGTTATTCCAATGTAATAATAAGCAATGGAATAACATAAGGATTTCACCAAGTATAGGTATGCCACAGATACAAAGTTATGATAGGGTATGCCACTTTTACAAAAGTTATTCCAATGTAATAATAAATGAATGGAATAATGTAAGTTCTCTTCAAGAAGAAAGAATAACACCCCACCGTAAAAAAAACCTAATATGTAAGTAAAGGAAGTAAAGGTAATACTCTTCTTCTTTCTATAATTTTCTCTATATAGCTTCTCTCTATAATTTCTCTCTGTAGTTTCAATGAATTCGTAAGAAAATAATGAAGGAATGAGCTTCTATTTATAGAAAAATGGAATGCATAAGAATTAATCCATGAACTATCCAGATTGATTTACTTTAATCTGACTTTATCCCATATTTAAAGAAAAATCTTTAAATAAAATATAATATATTCTATTTATATAAAAACATTTTACTATGCAAACACTATGCAATACTATGCAAAACACTATGCAAAACACTACGCAACACTATGCATAATAAAATATAATATATTCTATTTATGTAATAACTTTAATAAAGTATTCTATTTTATATAAAAGATGTTTCGCTTTTATTACGCTAATAATACTTAATAAAATAAAACGCCATTATCGCTATAATAATTCATATTATTAATCGACAATAATGGAATCAAACCGAGTGACTTCTCACATAAGATCAATAATCAATACCGCAGCACTACTACGCAACCAATACACGACATCGCATTTTTTACTACCGAGTAGTTCAACAAGAACACTGTGAAACTTCCGCCGTTATTTCAATAAAATATTTTTGTCGCTTTCAATCCGACAATAATTTCGCTAGGGGTCCACCAATGATTGAGCCATTGTATTTAATATTCCCCGCTAAACCTAATATTCCCCACCAATCGAATATAATATAACCACTCAGATACTTTGCAAAATTTATAAATACTACCCACAACTATAATATTATCTCAAATTCACACCATAATATTAAAAAATTATTTCACCAATTTAAATCTTTATTAATAAAATCTGGGTCTCTCACATTAGCTCTCAACAACGAATTTCCATTTAGGAGGGTATTCTTATTTTATTAATTCATCATAACCACATTCAAGATTTGGATATATGTATTTAATGAATACAAATCAATCATTTGAAAAGTTCAAAGAGTTCTAGTGAAGTTAGAAGCAAATATTTAAGATTCTTCGATCGTCGAGGAGGAGAATACTTATGGTGAGTTTTCAATTGTTCTCAAAGAAAATGGTATAATCACCTGGACTCCACCAGGACGCCATGATGAATACATTCGAAAAGGAGAAATCGAACATCATTGGACATGGTTCGATTTACGGAATGATGAAATTTACATCACCTTCCAGGGGGATATTTTCAAAGACCCAAATTTTTAATTTTTAAATAAAAAGGAATTTTATTTATTATTTTGAAATAGTAAGGGTTAATTGATTAATGTGGATATTAAGGGTTAAATACGCAAATATTTCAAATTAAGCAAGTGGTTATAAAATATTCATTATCGTTTAGAATATTCGCTTGGTCGTGGAATATTCGTGATAAATATTCGTTGCATTGTTAACTGAAAAGTATTGGATGAAGAAAACGACAAATATAAGTTGTTTTAAATAATGGCGTGTTACCAAGTATACTGCTGAATACCCTAAAGTGGAATAAAACACACTAATACGCTATATGTCAACAAGAAGACTTAAGATTGCATTAATTATTGATTCTTACGTAAGAAGGCACTACTCAATAATGGTTACAAGTAATTACTGCTCAATATTTTATTTTATTGATTCAATAATTGTCAAACAATTGATATTTTATATTATCATTGTTTCAATAATTGCATTATTACACAAGATTTTTTCATTATCGAAGCAATAATTCATATTATCTCAATAATATTATTAGATAACATTATTGGCAATGTTATAAAGTTCTGCTTTAATTGTCAGAGGTTTTCATTATCGAAGCAACCTAATCAATAATATTATTAGAAGAAGAAAAAGTTCCTTATCGGTTTGTCAAGCCCCCTTCCCTGAACCTTACCTCCCCATCCCTAATATCAGTCATTCTCAGATTATTATATTATTTATGAATAATTAATTATTGATTTATATGATGAGGAAAATATTGATTTTATGTGGATATAGATGGAGAAAATTTTTAAAATGACAATTGTTGAAAATTAATATTTTATCTTTTTCTCGATAAAATAATTCATTTAAATATATTATTTTAATAATATATTAATCTGTGATATTTTTACAAATGAATGTGGGATATATGAGTATACGAGGAGGAAGAGTATTTTTGTTGCAATAAATGTTTAAAACATGTTAAACATGCTCATGGACCCCATTTATCGATCAAATTTGATTATAAATTGTAAAATCGCCTGCTTGTGATTTCGTCCAATTTCTATTTGGAATTTGGAAAACTTTCTTCTGCAAAGTTGTAGAGAATTGAATTTCCTATAAAAACTCGCGAGATTCGAATTTTCTGATGAAAGGGCTATTTATTATGAATTATCAAGTTCAAGTTCTTAAATAATTAATTTTTGGAAGTTTTAATTATTTTTATTATGAAAAAACGTTTTTGTCATTAAAGGTGGGTCTTGTATGTGATGTAAATGCTGAATTCAGATCCTTAAAAGTGGGCGAGGAATTTGTAATATTAATATTATTATTTTATTTATAAATTTTCTCGCTTTTGTTCTAAGCATTTTCCTATAAATAGGTGCTTAGGTTAGAATTGAAAATCACACCGTAAATCAAGTTTTCTCTCTATATTATCGAGTTTATTCTTGTGAGTATTTTGAGTATACTTTGAGTATTGCTATACTAAGCAAGTTCAAGTCATAGCCTATATCCTGTTTCAAATTTGTAAGACCGATCTTTCGAGGTAAGTGGATATTATTTTTTCAGAATGATATTATTTCTTCAATATCATTATAATCGAAATGTTGATCTGAAGTTTTATCAAATTTGGAACTTTTTCATGCGTCGGGTTACTATTCATGAGTTACTATTCACGAAGTTACTATTCACGAAGTTACTATTCATGAAGTTACTATTCACGAAGTTACTATTCACGAGTACTATTCATGTAAGCGAAGATGTTTTTGTGGAATTTCTATCTTTGGTGTCGAAAGTTATTATTCACGATAGTTACTATTCACGATACTGGCACTATTCACGATACTTTACTATTCAATTTAAAAATAAAATTTCTTCTTTTCGTCCAAAACATCTATTCTCGATACTAACTTCGATCAGATCCATGTTTTGATCATTCTCAATTTTACACCACTATGATTATTTTTGAGGTATTTTTGACGTGGATAAAACCAAGTACTAATCCTTAATCCTTAATCCTCGTCATTTTGTTTCAATCGATTCGCTTTTTTAAAAAATATTTTCATCATCATCCTCGCCTTAAATGATGATATTATTGAATATCTTCGGCCTCAGAAGGCAAAGATGAATGATTTCAAGAATATCTTTGGCCAGAAGTGCAAAGATGAACAGTGTCGGTATGATTTACTTATCGATTAATATCTTTTGGCCTTTAGTGCAAAGATGAACAGTGTTTAAATGAATACGACTAATCGATGAATATCTTCGCCTCAGAGTAAAGATGAATATTTGATTCCGTATGTATATCGATTGATGTTACAGGATAAAATATTGATGATGGACTTTTAAATTCATATATGAAGATAGTAGATTTCATTCTCTACGTAACTCTTCTAATGAATTATTATTTCACGCCGCATATTGATTTAAAATTTGTTGTTTATCAGATTCTATCGATTTTTCCTCGTCAAGACTAACGATAATTTGTTGTATATTATCTTAGTCATAATATTCTTTATCGGGCTAGTTTAGCTCACCCTTTTCCTTTTTGTTCCATTTTTCTTCTCGGAGGCGAGAATGTAAATGTAGCAGTACTAAGCTCTGGGGTAATGGAAAATGAAGGTTCTAGAGAGAGTTGTTTAGTAGTCCTCACCATTTTTGTAAAATAATGAATCAATAATTATGATGGGGATTTATTTGAGGGGGCGCATGTGATATGCTCTAGAAGACAATATTATATTTAAACTCATTAGAAGATATATTGTCGTCGGTTTCTACCACCGACATCAATTATAATGCGTACAGTATAAAATCCGAAGCCCCATATGAGTTATGGAAAGTGAGGAAACCAAAGACTCGTAGAAGACCAGATCCGACAAATGTAATTGATTTCAACCCTAAAGAAACATCGAGAGTATATCAAAACCGAGAAAAGGTGTTTGACTCCATGAATGAAAAGGAATCCTTGAAGTCATGGAGTAAGATATATCTCAAGAGGTTCAAGAACCACAAAATACTACGATCAAAGTGAGGTACCTAACCAAGTAGAGATTCTTCACTACACCCTATTAAGAAATCGAAGAGTACCAAAGATACCAGCAGGTATGGACTTGTCATAGAAGATGACACGAGGCACGATATAAATGATGATGATCCATCGAATTACCAACAAGGTTTCAAGACTCGTAGAAGACAAGGAGAACCGAGATGACTCCATGATGAGAACCAAGTATGGACTTTCTCTCACCACCAAGGCATTAAGCCTTATTGGGTGTAAATGGGTCTTTAAAAGAAAGACCCATTCGGCAAGGTAGAGACCTTGCTTGGCTGATCGGTTTGCAAAAGGTTTCAAAACAAAGACAAGGAGTCGACCATGACGTAAAACTTTCTCACAAAGTAATCTTCAAGTCCATTCGGATTTTGCTTACACGCTTACCATGACTACAAAATCGCGCGATGGACGTGAAAACGGCCTTCCTCAATGGGAAACTTGAGAAGGATGTGTATATGACACAACTAGAGGGATTTGTTTCAAAGGTTGGAACAAATCAAGTCCTGTAAGCTACTACACGATCCATTTATGGATTAAAGCAAGCTTCTCGTAGGTGGAACATCCATTTTGATGAGACAATCAAAAGTTTGATTTTATCAAAATGAGGATGAACCATGTGTGTACAAGAAGGTTAGTGGAGCTATTTGCTTCATTCCTTGTATTATATGTTGATGATATATTACCGATAGGAATGATATTCCTATGTTGCAATCAATTAAAATCGGTTATCTAAACACTTCTCCATGAAGGACTTGGGAGAAGCATCCTATATTTTGGGGATAAAGATCTATAGAGATATATCTAATAGGATGCTTGGCTTGTCCCAAAGAACGTGACATTAACTCGATGCTAAAAAGTTTTAGCATGGAAGATTCCAAAAGAGGTCTCACGCCGATGAGCCATGGAATACATCTCTCAAAGAAACAAGCCCCAAAGACACTGAGGAGAGAAACCGTATGAGTAAGATTCCTTATGCTTCAAAGAATAGGATCTATCATGCATGCGATGATATGATATGTACTAGACCAGGATGTCGCTCATGCACTTAGTGTAACAAGCGGATATCAATGAATCTAGGAGAAGAAGAACACCGGAAGGCGGTGAAAAATATCCTAAAGTACTTAAGAAGAACTAAGGATGTATTTCTTTGTCTACGGTGGTCCGAATTAAAACCAGAGGGCTTCACAGCACTCAAGTTTTCAAATAGACCAAGATGACAATGAATCTGCTTTGGTGGTATGTGTTTACCTTAAACTAATGGCGCAGTTGAGTTGAAAGTTCCAAGCAAATGCTATTCTTGATTCAAAGGATGAGGCAGAGTACATAGCTACAAGTGAAGCCGCAAAGGAAGTCATTTGATGAAGAAGTTCATTACAAGACTTGGTGGTTTCTAGCATTAAAGGACCAAAGCCTTTATTCTCGCGACAACACCGGAGCTCATTATGCAAGCTTTCAAGGAACCTGTGTCTCATCGTAAATCCAAACACGTGTCATGCGATTTCATTTGATCGTAGAAATCATTGAAAGAGGAGAGACGCCACCGGAGCGTGTGGACTCTCAAGACAATATTGCAGATCCATTTACTAAAGCGCTAACACAACAACAAATGATCGTCACTTAGAGAAGATGGGTATGAGATACCACTACGATCAAGCTTTTAGTGCAAGTGGAGATTGAAAGTATTATGCATACAAGTCAATCATGTATGATGATAAAGCATATAATGTGTAATCAATCTTATTTATTTATTAATAAAAGAATTATTTATTAAAGGCATTTATTATCTACATGGTGTCGCTTTTTAATAATATGTGATAAACCCATAGTTTTAAGCAATGCTTTAGAATAATGATGATGATCATTCTAATGAGATCTAAATTCTTAAAAGCTTAAAACTAAAATAGTTCCCAATCATCGATTACTAAATCGGGGATTAGTGAATCCGGATAGATCGGTACATACGTTGCTTTGCTCATTGGATGAGGATGATTGATCTCATGATCATTTGTGGAGACACTAAAGCAAGTATGTAGGTGCTTATTAGAGAATAAGTTCACTTGAACGTGACTCGCTAAGGAATGCCTAATGGAGTTTTACTTACCGTCATCATAGGAATTCTCGTAGTGATAGTAAGACAAATGATCCTTAGACTTGAGATCATCATAGTATCTTATATATAATGAATTACACTTTGACTTATTCCTTAAGACTCTTGAGTATATCAAAGCGGTATGCTTGGGTGTAATAAGTTATATATGAAGATAATGAATGATCAATAAAGAATCTACCACTTAGTAAAAGGAGAAATGTCCTATGTGATTCGATAAATGACAACCCAGAATCCTTGGTTAGGTGGAATGAAATTAGAAAGTAGTTTCTAATTTGCATTCATTAGAGAGTTGTTCATTTAGGAATCGAAATACATATAATTAAATAAAATAAGACTTGACAAAATTCCATGCCTTATATTTAATTGGGACATCAGATGGTGGAAGGATTGAATTGTCATTTGAACTATTTACTCAAAGGTTCTTTTATGATTAATGTTGAAATCTATATTATCCGGAAAGTCGCCGATCGCTAGGAAGGCTTATCCCTATTGTAGAATAAATATTATTTATTTAAATAAATTATTTGTTTAATTTATTTATTTAAATGAGATTAGAATTGTTCTAATTGATTTATTCACAACCTGCTTTAATACGGAGAACCTAAAGGGTCACACCATAAAAAGGAAGAATAATTATTTAAGAGTTAATGGCATAATTGTAATAATATAGTAATATATTTAATTTAATCTATGGTGATAGAATAAATTAAATAGCTTAATATTTATTATTTAATATTTTAGAAATATTAAATATAAATTAATAAGAGGAGTCTTATTAATATTATTACAATTATTATTATTTTAATTTCTAAAAGGTTTAAGAATTAATTTAATATAAGTATTTCATTTATTCCTAATTGGATTAGGAAGGAAAATTAGTTAAAGGAGTTTAATTAATTACCCTAATAGGATTAGGGAGCCCATTTAATTAAAAGAGTTTAATTGACCTTATTTTAATTAAAATAGGTTACATGATATCTTTTATAAGAGGAGTCTTATATCGATATCTAATGCAACGTAATTCCTCTGTAGAGTCGGAGAAAGTACGCCTCCTTTTCTATTCGGATAGAAAAACTAGGGTTTGAGCCAATACCCTTCTTCTCTTGAAAAATTCTTCTTCCTTGGTGGATCACCTCTAGAGGCCATACATTCGGGTGGCTTACATCGATCAAAGGAAGAAATCTACCCGAGATTCAAGAGATCGCGGAGAAGTAGGAGGTGCACTCGCACTAAGCGAAGCTCGCTTTACAAGGGTATGATTTCATAATTTCTTATTCTTCGCTTTTAATTAATAATACGATAAAGGATGATCCGTAATCGGTTTGTGAAAATTTTTAAAATCGATTTTATTTCGCTCAGCTAAATTTTGCAATTTGATCACATTTCTTGATTTTCATAAAACCCAATGCAGACCCAATGTAAATTATTACGTCCACTGTATGGGGGATGCAGTAGGCACAAACCGTTATGGGCTTAAAAACTAGTTTCTTTGGAATCGTCAAGATTCTCGCCTGCTGAGCACGCTTATAGAAAGATGTCTACACAGCTCAATAGAAAAAGCAGTAAAAGAAGGGGGTTGTTGGTCGCTTATTTGGGCAAATGATGTATTAGATGGCTAAATGATTTGACATTTCCACCGCTCGGAAGGAACATGGTATGTTGAGAGCAATAGGTACAAGAAAGCTCATAATTAGACACACTCGCCCATTTGGTTTGAGTTGCCATCTTTACCGGGCGCACTATTATTCATGTTATATTTATTTTTGTAGAAGCTTAGCCAACGTCTCGCGTCAAGGCCCCGAGAGTCTCTGGGACCATCACATACTGGTACCGGCTTAGACGATGCTTTGTTCCAGCCGTGTTTTGGCATGCAGGTTTGAGATGTTTGAGACCAATCCACTGCTCCATCGCCGAGACCTTCCCACCATTCTCGCCTCCATCACCAAGGCAGGCAGACATTGCACCGGTGCCACCCCGAGAAAGTACTGGTATCCTCCTAGCAGCAAGGGCCTTGATCACGCACGAGATTGTTCAATGGTGGTTACCTTAGTCGAGGACGCATTTGGGACGATGTTGAGTCACCGAACGCTCAGTATACTATTCGCTTTAAATTCAAATATATATTCTGCATGTAATTTAATTTTCATTTAGTTATCTTTAATCAATCGTATATATGGACTAATGAGTTGTTGTATCAACAGGGTGATTTGCTGGACCGATGAGCGGGATGACGATTTTCATACTCCGTAGCAAATACGACGCCTTGCATGATCCTCCTCCTCACAATCGGGGCTCTACTACTAGTCGACTTAGTTTACATTCTTTTGTATTAATTTTATATAACTTTTGACGCATATAATGTAGTTTAAACTTTATCATTAATTACTTTGGTTTTGTTGCTGGTTTGACACTTAACTTAATGGGATGTTTGTTATAGTTAGTTTAGATTAATGGGATCTTTTGTAATTTACCTTAGTTTAATTTACTTTGATTAATGCGATTCTTTAACTCATTACTTTGGTTTGTTGCGGTTATACTAGTAGTAATGGGATGTTTTTGACATTTAGCTTAATTTAGCTTGTAATGTGATGTTAGGAAAATAGTGCACAGTGCAAGATGTGGGTTAAATCCCTGGATATTGCAAAAATAAATAAAATATTTTAAAAAAAACATTAACCTCGACGGAATAAGGTTATTTTCGATGGACTTCCGTCAAGGTTAGGGTGTTTCCCATTTTCAGCATACTGCCACGTGGCATCTTTATCCTCGACCAAATATAGGGTCGACGGAATTCCGTCGCTCTTAAGGTCTTTTCCCATTTTGTCGAGCGTACCCGCGGGCATGCTTATCTCGATCCGAATATCCTCGACAGACACATTTCAGTCGAGGATATATTAAATCCGACCGAATGTTCGGTCAACAATAAATTCGTCGAGTCTAAGTATCCCCGACCGAAAGATCGATTGACTTAAGGTTAACCCGATTTTAATATACTTATGACCTAATCAATATTCCGTTTGAAATAACCCTTTTGTTGTAGTGAAGCTATAAAGATATTTGTTTATCAAAAAGCGGATGTCACGCTTTCTTAGCTTTCATGTCACAATTTTAAACAAAATACGCCGATTTGAAATATATTTCTATTGTTAATAAATTTCCTGACGTATTCCTTAAAGAACTTCTAGCCTACCCCGAGCATGAAATCGAATTTTGTATCAATTCTAAAGACAAAAACCCATTTCTTATGCCCTCAAATATTTTCTTCACCCAAAACGAACGTATTATACGCCGAAGACGATGGCTCAAGCTGTTGAAGGTTACGACCATTCAATATCATCATGGAAGAGTGAACGTGGTAGCTGACGCGTTGAGTAGAAGATCGAATGCGAGTGCGATGTTGTTAACACAAAAAACCCATTTCGTATAACTTATAAATGCTGAAGATAGAGTTAAAGACTCTAGGGACCCACGTGAAGATAGCAAATATACGATTTGAACCGACTTTAAATCGATAATGTTAAAACCGCTCAAGCTACACACCTGGAGCTGATGAATGTGAAGAAGAAGGTTCAAGAGGGCGTTATTCTAGAAGTAAGAATCGATGAAGAAAGTATATCTCAACCCTCGATTTTATTGGCCCATATGAAATCCTCGACCGAGTAGGAACTGTGGCCAATAGACTCATTTTACCGCCAAGTATGTCGCGTGTTCATAACATTTTTCACGTATTGTTGTTAGTAAAAAAAAACTTAGTCTTGGGGGACTTTGGAGCCAAATTTTAGAATAATTAATGAATCTAAAAAATTATGAAATCATGGGGGTTTTATAGAGCATGTTACAAGCTTTCCATAGCCTCGAAAATGGACTAATTTCGATAACGGATGAAGAAGTTATGAAGATTTGAAGTATGTGTGTTAAAAGTTGCAAAATCTGGAAAATATGAGTTAGGTGCCAAGGGTCGAGCGCCTAGGCGCTAGAATCGGCGCTTAAATTCTGTTCTTAGGCGCCTAGGCGCTTGCCTAAGGCCAAATTTGGGCGCCTAGGCGCTGGTCAAGTGTTAAGCCAAAATCTGTCCGGACGTCCTTTAGTAAATTGGGCATAACATTTTCATACGAACTCCGATTGAGGAGATTCAGGATGATTCGGAAAGATAACGAGTAGAGCTAAAACTTTCATTCTTTATATTTTGAGATTTGAGGTCGGTATCAAGGCCTAAAATGGCAATTTTAGGGACTGATGTGCATTCAGAGGATATCAGAGGACATCGGGCATGCACGTATGCAACGTGTAATGTTTTTGATGATAAAGGTATTCAAGGTATCCTCACCTCTTCGGCATACTAGGTACGTACGTAAATTTCGAGGTAAGGAGGGGAGATTGTGAGACCCCAGATTTTATGAATAAAGATTTAAATTTCTCTAAATATTTTTTTTGAATATTATGGTGAGGATTTGATATAATGTTATAGTTGGGGGTAATATTTAAAATTTTGCAAAGTAATCAAGTTGTTATATAATATTCGATTGGTGGGAATATTCGTTTTAATAGGGAATATTCGCATGCAAGACAATCATTAGTGGACCCCACAACGAAAGTATTATCGTAGTTAGTTAAAACAGCGTAATTATCTTTTTATAAAAATAACGGTGAAAGTGTTAACGTTAAAACCGCTGAACTACTCAGTAGTAAAAGTACGATGAATACACGTGGTTACATAAGTAGCTTACCTGTATTGATTATTGATGCTTACGTGAGAAGTCACCCGTTATACTCAATTATTACTACAAGAATTGTCGCATCATATCTCTTATATTATTGATTCGATTATTGTCACAAGATCATCTCGTATAATATGTTTTATTATTAAATCAATAATTGAGACTCAAGAGTTATTCATATTATTATTTGCAATATTGATAATGTCTAAAGTTCACAAGAGAGAGGTTTGGTCACCTAATTGCGCGCCAATAAGGAGAAATCCTTATCGAAAAGCCCCCTCTTTCCTGGTTGTTAAATATTGTGAGTTATAATATTAATGATGAATAAATTGTGTTGATTAAAGATGAAATTGATAGTATCATTGTGTTGGGATTATTAGTGTTGGTGGAAATCGACATTTAATTCGGTATTAATTGATGTCTGGAAGTTATACTGACCAGACGGGTAATCAATCGGATAAATGAGCAATTAATTGCTATTAATTCACATGATTATAACTATTTGTTCAAATGTGTGTACTATTGATTCACATTCTTGTTACTATTAGGGGATTTGGTGCAAGATTGATAATACTTGCATGACTAAGTTAAAAATGGAGGTATAGATGAAGGTACTATACTGTAATTATTTTTTTCACATGTTTAGAACTATTGAGTCACATGATTTACTATTAATTCACATGATTTACTATTAGGGGAGGTGGTGCAAGTTTGATAATACTTGCAGGACTAAATTAAAAATATAGGAAAAGAGGAAGGTATTATATTATAATATTTCGAGCCCCAAAACGTTCAATTATCGAAACTATATTTTCCTATAAATAGAAGCTCATTCTTCTTTCATTTCTCACCAATTCACAAAAGCTTTAGAGTAATTATTATAGAGAGAAATTATAGAGAGAAAGAAGAAGAGAAGTGTGTTACCTCACTATTCCAGTATCTAATTTTTCTAAGGTAAAGGATATTATTATTATAGTAAGGGGTATTATTTCTTTCGTGTTCTTGAAGAGAGTAATTGTTATTACATCCCTTATTATTCTATTGGAACATCCTGTCTGTGCGAATTACGCATGACCTAGTTCCGTTATTTATTATTCTGTTGGAATAACATGTCTATGCGAAGTATCGCATACATGGTGAAATTCTTCATTATTCCATTCTTTATTATTATGTTGGAACATCACATCCGTCTCTGCGTATTACATTACATGACCTGGTTCCATTATTTATTATTCTATTGGAATAACCTGTCTGTGCGGTCTATCGCATGCATGATGAATTCTTCTGTTATTCCATTCTTTATTATTTAGTTGGAATATCCTGTACGTGCGTTTACGCATGACCTGGTTCCATTATTTATTATTCTGCTGGAATAACCTATGCAATGCGGTCTATCGCATGCCCGATGAATTCTTTTGTTATTCTATTCTTTATTATACTCAGGTTGGTTAAAGTTTTCGGCTTTTATACTCCATGAAATTAGTGGAATATCCTCGATATTTGCGCGCTTCATCCAAAGATCTTTTCATGGAAATATTCTTCTGAGTATTCTTGAATTTTATTCCACAAAGCAGTATCATGTTGACAATTTGGACGTTATCGGTTCCTGGATAAATTAATTCTTGAACTTGTTTTATTCAATTCTTATATCATTTTCATCATCCTCATGTTTATATTATGTTGAAAGTCATCGTATTTTCAGTAGTACATAGATGGACTTGGTATGATTATGACCAAAGATTATTCGGTATAATCATGGCCAGTAATGTTACAAATGATGTGGTAAAAGTCTTCATTGGCTCGTAGTGCATTGATGAACAGTTGTTGGCATGATCATGACCATTGATGAATACACGAATATCCTTGGCCTGTAGTGCATGGATAATTTGTGGTCGTGATACTAATGAATATCCTTGGTCGTAGTGGTAATGGATGATGTGGTTTATTTATTGTTTGAGTCTCAAGTGGTAAAAGTGATGAAAACCTTTAAATCATAGAAGATAGTAGATTTTATTCTCTACTTGACTCTTCTAATGGATTATTTATTCACTAGCAGTTAAACTTGATGTTTATTATATTTTATCGGTTTAACATTTGTTGAAGGCTAATGATAATTTATTCTCCATTATCTTAGTCATAATATTTCTTCTTGGGCTAGTTGAGTTCACCTTTCTCTCATTGTTCTCTTGAGAAATGAGAGCGTGGCAAGGACTAGTCGGGAAACCTGAGTAATCTGGTCCGATGATAGCATTAGTAGTCCTCACTATT
Organism: Panax quinquefolius; assembly: GCA_020205615.1. Lineage (NCBI taxonomy): Eukaryota > Viridiplantae > Streptophyta > Magnoliopsida > Apiales > Araliaceae > Panax > Panax quinquefolius. Next base: position 139,573,034 of record CM035160.1, read on the forward strand.
ACGTTAAATGTTGTTACAATAAATGTAATGAGGACTCTATTGAGTGTGGATATTGTCTGATGACAATATTCTTATTAAAACTCTTAGATTATGTTTTGTTGTATTTTACACGACTGTTGTATAATAAAGTTATATTTGATTTTTGTACCTTGTATTTGACAACTCAAGATGGGTGATGTATACCTGTTTTGGGGGCGTCACACCTTATGTATTTATGTATTATTTAATTAGTTTCTCAATATTAAAATAAACTAAGTAGCATTTACTTAGTTTATTACTAATAACATAAAATAAAATAAATTTTAATTTAATTGATTTTATTAAATAAAATAAAATTTAAAAATTAGATAATATAATATAAAAAAATATAATATAATTAAATAATAAATAATAATAAAATAAAATAAATTGAATTGAATAAAACAAATTTAATTTAATAAATAAAATAAAATTTAATAACAATATTTAAAGATATATAATATAATATAATGAAAAATAAAATAAAATACAATAAAAAATAATAATAAAATAAAATAAGATAACATAAAATAAAATAAAATTAATTTAATAAAAAAATAAAAATTATTTAATATATCACAAAAATAAAATAATATTAAATAAAACATAATAATAAATTTAATTTCATAAAATAAAATAAAATGAATTTACATTTATTTAATAAAATAATTAAAGAATTATATAATATAATATAGTAAAATAAAATACAATACAATAAAAGATAATAATAAATAAAATAAAATTTAATAAATAAAATAAAATAAATAAATTTAATTTAATAAAAAATAAACCAGATTATATACTATATTATAATATAATACAAAATAAAATAAAAGAATATATAATAATAAACTAAGTAACATTTGCTTAGTTGGGATTCAATTAAAATAAACTGAATAAGTGTCTAAGTTAAATAATATACTTTGGAACTTAATTAGAAACTCGTTTGACAAGTAGAGATAAATTTCGAACAGTAGTCCCCATATATATATTCAAATAACAGTTCTCATAAATTAATTAGTAGCATTTACTTAGTTTTGCATCAGTAAAATAAACTAAGTAGGATTTGCTTAGTTTACCACAATGAAAATAAACTGAATAAGTACTATATGTATATATACATATATATGCACTATACTTTTGGAACTTAGAAACACGTTGGACTAGTAGGATTGAATGTCAAATAAAAGTTCTCATAAAATGAGTAGCATTTACTTAGTTTTTCATTGATAAAATAAACTAAGTAGCATTTGCTTAGTTTGCCACAATCTTCAATAAACTCAATAATACTCTATGTTCAATCTTCAATACACTCAATAGATCGTTTAGTTTGACATTATCTTTACAAACGTCAATAGTTATAATCAATTACGACTATACAGTTTATAGTACATATATCATTCCATTAACCTGTAAATATGTTGACCGTATTAGTTGAGTTGGCTAGGGATTGTTCGACAGCAGTTGCAAGGTGTAGGAACAACTTAAGTTGGCATCAACATGGTATTATGCAACTTATCAGCCAACTCATTGTATAGAAAGCATTATCTGGCTTGACTTTCTTCATAATCTATCCCCGCAACCGCATTTTGGGACCCCTTCCCCACTTAAGCTTCCTATTTAAAAGTATTATAACTTTTATCCATTTAAAATAGAAAGTTCATAAATTACAATGAACTATATAGGAATGAACAAAGAAGAGATATTAATTAACTATTCAATTGTAGAATTTGCAATTAGAATTCTTGGATGTTTCAGAGGTCTTGAGCGGGCAACGAATACCACAATGAGTAAAACAAAATTAAGATAGAAAATACACTAATCCGTCGCCACATTTTATAGGTACAAGGCAACTCTTTATGTAACGCGACGGCTTAGAGTATTCTCTATCTTCCGTTCTTTACCCTCGTTGCGGTATTAGTTGCCCACTCAAGACCTTTAGGAACATCCAACAATTCTAATCTCAAGTTCTAGAATTTACCGGTTAATTAGTTACTCAACTTTGCTTATTCATATATAATTCATTGTAATTTATTAGCTTTCTGTTTTAAAAAGATAACAGTTGTAATACGTTTAAGTAGGAAGATTAAGTGGATAAAGAGAACTTATAAATGTCCCAAAAAGTGGTTGCGGGGATGGATTTTGAAGAAAGCTAAGGCAACTAATGCTTTCTTCATAATGAGTTGGGTGATATGTTGCATAATACCATGCTGATGCCAACTTAAGTTGTTTATGCACTTTTCAACTACTGTCGAACAACCCTTTGCCAGCTCAAATAAGACGGTTAACATATTTGCAGTTTAATGGAATGATCATATATGTACTATTCATTGGAACTTATATAGAAACCCATTTGACATTCACTCATTAGGAGTAAATGTCGAATAGTCCCCAGTTTGGGAATGTTACTGGATGTTATGTCTCTCACTTAGGCCGATGCCAATTCATAGGGTACGTTTTTTTGTTTTAAGAATTTTTTGGTTATCATCTCTACGTGTTCTTTGAGTGCATACTTAGATTAAATTATGTTACTCTATTTCGTGTACTTGGAGACCATGGGGAGGTGATTCTGAAACGTGCTCAACGTGTTGGCACTAGTGAGGAGACGCATCCAGGAACGGGATAGAAGACTTACCCATGTCGTGTAGAGTGGAGATACTAGGAAAATATAATTCATACATTTACCACATACATGGATATCCTTGTAATGAATGTGTCTTTTGTGCAGTTAAAGATGTCAGCCGACCGGAGTTGGATGTACCGTAGGATACCCATTGATGGGAAGGGATTATTGTCAGCTTATCGTGATGGCGTATCAATTTTTTGAACAAAGAAATAAAATATGTTGATGATCCAAATAGAAAGATGTGATGCCCGTGTGTCAAGTGTAAAAACCTGATCTAGAAGAAAGCCAACGAGATTAAATTCGACTTATTTTCCCGTGGCGTTGTGGATAGATACTCCGTATGGATTCATCACGGGGAATCAGCTGAGTTGAGGGAACTTTCAAATAGTGTAGACCAACCAGTTCACGGAGATTTAAACGCGGATAACTATGATATCGTGGAGATGTTGGTCGATGCTTATGGGCCTAACACTGTAAATTGGGTTAATAACGAGCATGCGTTAGGCAGTGCTCAACAAGACCCAAATGATTCAACTGCTGCCTTTTACAAGATGTTATATCAATCGGGGTCCCATTGTATCTTGAAAATGATAAGCACACCAGTTATCTATAGTGACTAAGCTCTTACTCTTTAAAAATGACACGACTGCAGTAAGAGGGGTTTCAATGATTTGTTTGCTCTTATCATCGATTTTTAACCCAAAGATCATAATTTGCCCGCGAATTATTAAGAACTGAAGAATATGGTTAAGAGGTTGAATATGGGGTATCAGAAGATTTATGCTTGTGAGCAGCTAGGATTACATGTTATACTATGGGGCAGATAGAGATAAGGGACAGTCTGATATATGCAGCTTACCTCGGTACGAGGTGACAAAACGTGGGGGGGGGAGAGGAGAAACATGTGTCCAAGAAGATCTTACGTTACTTTCCTCTTGCGCCAAAGCTTCAAATTAAGGTTATTCATGTCATCCCATACGGCTCAACATATGACTTGGCATAAAACAAGGGACATCGTGTCTGGTCAGCTGACTTACCCTGCAAATGGAGATGAATGGAAGAAGTTTAATAAAAAAATTCCAGAATTTTTTGAGGAAGATAGGAATGTTAGGCTTGGCATGGCTACGAATGGGTTTTTCCCATTTAATAATTTAGCCAGCCCTACTCTGTTTGGCCAATGATCATGGTAGCTTACAATCTTCCACCGTCAATATGCATAAGGGACCCGTATCTGTTCTTGACATTACTCATATTGGGGGATAAGAGTCTTACAAAAGACATAAATGTGTACCTAAGACTGTTAGTCGATGAAATTAAAATGTTGTGGGAGACGGGTGTTCAAACTTATGATAAATCGGAGATGGAAAATTTTGTGATGAAGGCAGTTTTGTTGTGGACTATAACCGAATTTCCGATATTTGGGATGATCAGTGGTTGGTCGACTCATGGGAAGCTGTCTTGTCTAGTCTGTATGGGGGATTTGCAAGGCACATAACTACGTCATGGGCGGAAAAATAGTTTCTTTAGAACTGCTCGTAGATTCTTGCCTGGTGACCACAGTTAAAGAAAGATGTCTGCATAGTTTAAAAAAATAGAGAAAAATTGGGTTATTGGACTTCTGTCGGGCAACGAGATATCGGATTGGCTTAATGATCTAACATTTCCACCGTCAAGGATGGAGCATGGTAATTTGAGAGCAATAGGTTACAGGATAACTCATAACTAAACACACTCGCCCATGTGGTTTGATTTGCCATATTAGGTCACACTATCAGTCCGACATTGTATAGATGTCATGCATCAGGAAAAGAATGTATTCGAGAACTTATTTTACACCATGTTAGATGCGAGTGGTAAAACAAAAGACATTGATAAAGGACATAAAGATTTGGATGAACATCAGACCGGAATTGTGGCTTCGACCTAACAACTCAAAATCAAAATCTCTATTTTATCTTACCTAGAAACAGGTTGAAGACATTTGATTGCTACTCCCGGATGGATATGCTTCTAACATTTCTCGTTGCACTAAGGTTGAGCAACTGAAAATTACTGGGTTCAAATCTCACGATTGTCATGTATTCATGCAGAAGTTGATGCCAATTGCATTTCGTGAGATGTTACCTAGGATATTTGTTGATGCCTTGACCGAACTATCAATTTTTTCGGGATATTTTCCCAATGGTAATAAAGTACAGTGTTGTTGAGCAAATGGAGAAGAATATAGTGCTAACAATGTGCAAGCTCGAAATGATTTTACCTCCAGGGTTCTTTGACTTGATGGAGCATTTGACTATTCATCTACCATAAGAACTGAAACTTGGAGGACCGGTGTAATATCGGTGGATGTATCCTTTTAAGAGGTAATATCATATATTTACTTAAATTTTGATGATATTTATAAGTCATATTATCAGTACTAATTCCGTTCAATCATATTTCAGGTATATAAGTCGATTAAAGTAGAAAGTGAAAAATAAAGCTCTTGTAAAGGGTTCAATTGATGAACGTTATACGGAGGAAGATCTTGTCAACTTCCGCTCTCTGTACTTTGACGATGTAGTTTCAACTAAGCATAGTCGTTTAAGTAAGAATAAGGTCTTTAGTCCTCAATCTCATACTGATGATAAGTTAGTTATATTCAATTAACCGACTAAACCATTTGGCCATGAGACGATGACTTACTTAAGCGATAGAGATTTGAAGATTATTTCTACATACATGCTTCTAAATTTGCCTAAATTAGAGGCATACATCAAGAATGTACTATTATATATATGTCAATACACTAATATTATTATCACTTAATCAATAATTAAACTATGTTATTATATTATTTCATTTCATTCGAAGAGGAAGCGAATGCTTCTAACCCGGGACTAACTGCAGCACAGTTGGAAGCATTCAGTACTGAAAATTTTCAACAGTGGTTTAAGAGAAGGGTTGAAGCGGATAGCGCTTATGAGCGTTTTAGAGATATTATTTTAGGCCTATACAAACTAATTAGTACATTTTCTGGCTGCATCGTCAATGAGTATAGATTCAAGGTTGATGAATTGAATGAAATGATATCAGTCAATTCTGGCATTGTTGTGTTGGAAGCTACTACCAAGATTCCGAGTCCAATTACTATGGACGATTGGAGGAAGTAATTATACTCAATTATCCCAAGGGTAAAAATATTTTTACATTTACGTTTCACTGGTTTGATACTGTTAAGAGTGTTAAAATTGATCATAATAGAATCATCACTGTAGATATAAAGTCAAAATTACAGTCTAATAACGTATTCATTTTAGCCAACCAAGCGACTCAAGTTAACTACGCCCCGAATGTCTTAAATTATAGAATACAGTTGTCATAACGAAGAATCGTGTTTTTGATGGTACTAATCTGTCTGGAATGGATAACCCGTTGCAAGAACAAATTAGCAATCCCAGGGTAGATGTCGTGCTAAATGATGATGATGTGGTGGTTGATGACCTCATTGACATATCTCGATGCTGAGGAAAACAAGGAAGACGTGGTTATCAATGACTATATCGTCTTACACGAAGAAGACGATGACGAAATAGATACGGAGTTAGAGGAGCCAAAATTAGAGGACGAAGTTGAGTTTGATTCCGAAGGTTTTGATGACGTACATAGTCTAAACTTATGATGTTTCTTAAATAATTTACTAATAGGAACGATTATTTAATTTAGATAAATTAACTACAACTTAATTACTTAATATATTAGTTATTTCAGTAGTACGCTGATATATGGCTAGAGATAGTGGGGGAGGTCGCCGTTGTGGTGGCCGTTCAGGATCTGTAGACGGCACCCAAGGCGATAAGTTTCTAAACTTAAATAATTATCCTTCTTTTCAATAAATTATTTATAGCATATATGAAAATATTATATTTACATAATGTCACTTATACAAATAATTTTCGTCGACGTCGAGGGACTAACCTCGATTTATTTGGTTGGCCACCAACACAGTCACCCGTTGTCTAGGTAGATGTCGACTAGGCGCAGTATCACGTTTAATATGTCAATTGTAATTAATCAACATGTAGATATATGATTGCATGATTAAAATAACACATTATTTTATTTATCTCGTATTATAGTATCTTGGACATCGTTGCCCACACCATCTTCCTCGACACACCTGCCTACTGGTTGTATACAATTTAGCTAGTTTGTTTAGTATGATGCCTCCTTTATGGACATTGTGTTGCGCGAGTTTCACGTAAGTTGAAGTACACAGCTTAAAGTAAACAATATCATTTAGTTGTATAGATTTTTCAAATAAATTTTGATATGTCAATACATCTTTCTTATAGATTTATTTTAGATATGAGAAGGGAATATCTCTAGCAGTCGATGATAGTGTTATTACTACGCATGTCGTAAAGAACTACGCCGGCTGGCTGTACGGGATAAGACAACGATCCGCTTGGGTAGTTAGCAAGCAGCCCAGGACTACGATATGAAATCATCAGCCTCGCATAGTCTCCGATCTGGCTTATGAGGCTATGTGTCGGCACTGGGATGATGAGGTGTTGAAGAAGAAGTCGGAGCAAACAAAGAAAAATCGGAGCCAGCTCTGAGTCGTACACACGACTGGCTCACAGTCTTTTGAGGAGGTGAAGTCGGTAAGTATTGTGTATTTTGTTGTTTAGTTAGTCATTTGTCATTAGCATACTTAATATAGGTTTGAATGTCTTAATCATTAAGCCATGTTCGAGAGCTTGGGTCGGCGTTCTACGATGATCGAGTTTTGGGATAAAGCCCACACCCCTAAGGACTCTCGATTGTCTCCCGCAGCAGTAGCTATACGGGTCAGACTTGGTCTAAATTTTTAGTCATTATTAATATTAGGTAGTTAATAAAACGATATAATTAACTCACGTATACAAAATAAATTATAGGACCGATTTTACGCTTGGACGCCTGTAGTAGTTGATTCTGATGAAATGCATGCGGATTCTAAGCCATTAGATTTCACCACTCTTCTGCTCGAGATTGAGTTATCTCGAGATGAGGAGCTAAGAATATGGGTTGTGTCTTAAGATCCCCCTACTAGCAGTACCGTACCAGCAGGTATCGCATGTTGGGCCTGCCGAGGATACCCGCGTATACCCTACCTGGAGGTAATATATAATATATATTTCTTATCTTAATTTGTAAAATAAACTAAAATTAATATATACTACGTAATAACTTATTTATTATCGCAGACTTTAGCCAGCGCCAGTGTCCGAGAGCACTTGTTGGACCATTTCGTATGGGCGATGGCTTCGACGACGCGTTATTCCAGAGGGTTATAGCGGTGGTATCGGATAGGTTTCAGATGGATCCGATTTTTCATCATCAACACTTTCTAGTCGTGCTCGCCATCACCAGCTAGCTCATGATATTGCAGCAGGGGCCACCGTAGAGAGTACGGGATTATCGTCATAGCAGTTCATCGCGTTAAGCGTCGAGGTGCTATGGATGGTGGTTACCTTACTATTGGAGGATTTTTTTATCAACTCGAGCCTACTTATGTATTCTGCATGTTATTTTATTTTTATTTAGCAGTATTTTTTAATTCTCACATATATATAGACTAATGATTTATCATTTTAATCTTATCTACAAGGTGACGATGGCAAGCAAGTCGTGTCTGAGCATGGTGGCGATGATGGCAAATAGGGGACGCCGCTTGATTTTCATACACCGAGAAAGCGACATAAATCGTCCACCTCTCGCTCGATGATCCTCCTACTAGCTAGCTAGTTTACAGTTCATTTGTATAGATTATATTCATTAAATTGTAGAACATTTGTACATATTGTTAAAAATTGTTCCTTAATTTACTTTGTATGAGTTTTGTAAATCATATTGTATAGATTATTTTTCGTTAGTGTATATTTGTAATTGTTGATGAGTTAATTCATATTTGTACTTGTTAGCTTATTTGGCATTAGCGTATATTTGTAATCGTTGCGGTATTAGTGTATATATTTTTAATTGTTACTATGTGATGAGATCAAATAGGTTTTTACAATTATGTTGTATGTGAAATATAATATTGTATGTGTTGTTGGGATAAAGCATGTTACAAATACACCAATGGGGTTTAAGACCCTAGAAATTGCAATTTTAAAAATTTATTTATAAAAAATTCCCCTAATCTCGATGGAATAAGGTAGTTATGATGAATTGTCCGTCGACCTTATCTGTTTTTTAAAAATAAATTCTAAAAAAAAGCAGCAATTTTCGACGAAATGATGTATTCCCGACGGACTTTCTGTCGGAATTAGCTGTATTTTAAATATATTTCTTTTTAAAAAATGTTAATACCGACGGAATAGTTTGTCTAAAATAGTCTTATTATGTCAACAATATAATATTTCTGACGGATTATTCAGTCGATAATTAATAGTTTGTCGACCTTATTTGCTCTCGAGCGAATTCTCAACGCATTTAATGTCGATGGCTCTAATTACGACTAAATTGTCGACGGAATATTTTGTCAGAAATAAGCTCATTCCCAACGGAATAAAGATACTTCCAACGAAATAGTCCATCCAAATTAAGCTTTTTCTTGTAGTGATAGAGGAAAGTTTTGCATTAATTTAGTCTTTCTAGCTACTTAAGAAAAATAAATTAATTATGTACCTCCCCCGTTGAATTTTTGAACAGTTTTGCTTAGATATCTGAGGCAATTATCATCTTTGGTGTGCATGAGTGCACAGGCAGTAGAGGAGGGAGAAAACAGAAATGAGCCATCTAGACATTGTAATTTTAATAACTTTTTCCAATCCGGCTCGGGCATTCCTTCCAAGCTAAAGAGTAGTGGCGTTGGCACCTCGTGCATTAGGTCCTTTGGAATCCTATTACACAAATACAGTAAGTACATACACGTACAAAAAGATTTAAAAAGAAAAAGAAAAAAAAAGTTATATATAATGGGAGAGTCTTTCTTCTAAATCTATAGTCAGATGGTCAGATGGATGAGCTCTATCTCAACCGGTATCAAATATAGTTATGTTAACTGGTATCAGACACTATTTACAATATTTTCTATTAGGGTTTGAAAATAGGTTTCGTGTCCCCTCTACCTATTACACTAATAACATAATTTTTAAACAAAGAAAAAAGTTTTTAAAAAAAGTAAAAAAAAAAAAAAAATGGAGGGTGAAGTTTGAGTTATGTGTAAATCTACCTCGTGAGCTTCACATTTCTCTGTGCATAAATTTCTTGCAAGACTGGCAAATCAACTGGAACCTCAATGTCTAACCTCTGAGCAATTTCGATAAGCGAAGGGAATGCTACCTCAAACCCTACTAGCATATGCTGAATACTTTCATCTTGGAGCCTATGCATGTTTTCTTTAATAAATGACATCCCTATACAACAACAAATTAAGCATAATTAAACCTAGTTAATTACTAGCTTAATTCAAATAATTAATGGACATATATTAATTTGTGTAATTCATTTACGTACCTTTTTCCATTTTGTCATGATGAATATTCCATGATTTTAATGCAACTACACAAGCCAATGTGTTGAGTATCCGGTCATGAGCCAAAAATATTTGGTTATCTCCCCATGAACCATCAGAGAGCTGATTATTTGCTATCCATTGAAGGCTTGAAGGGAATTGCGGAATTCCACTTCCATTAATGTCTTCCACAAGAGCAACCCATGCGGTGTCGTAAGCTGATACACTTATTTCTCCATCATCCATGGAACCAAACATTGCTCGGATGGAATCTACACATTCCTGTATTTTATTTGATGAAGACAACTACAAAATTTATGGCAATAAGACATTTCATGCATGCTTGTTACCTAAACTTTTGGATTATTGTAACAACCCGGGTTAAATTCTGAGTCCGGAATAAATTTCGAGTCAAACCCCAAATTCGAATCGAATCAAATCCATCAAAATAAGGTATAAAAATTTGAATAACGTTTTCCAAGAAAAAAATTAAAAAGGAAAAGGGAAAAAAATTGTATAAAAATAGGAGTATTTTGATTGTCCAATTCACCTTGAGATTTTCTGTTTTTGTGTTAGCTTCCAAAACCTCATGGCAATTAATCACTGGTAGATCACTTTGGAAAGCATCTGAATATTCTGCACAAATTTATAATTATAAGTACATCTATATGCATAAATTTTAGTTTCATGCTCTCATGAAATCCATCAAATAACTTAAATACTATTAAACCTGGTTTCGAAATAGCATTGCATTGTACACCCAAGTTGAAGTACTTCTTAACCCATTTATATTTAGCCCCAGCTGCATAAAATAACATTCCAAGTTAATTCCTCCCCCACCGACACACAAAATTAATGACATAATATATATATATATATATATATATATATATATATATATATATATATATATAGCGGCGGTTCGGGTCCGAGAGTCCGGACCGAAATAAAATCTTGACCTAATTTTTTTTTGCTTTTTTGCTTTTTTTTTTTTTTTAAGACAACTAAAAATTAAAAAATTATGGAATCGAATTTTTACATAATGATATTTTTGTGGTGTGATTTGGATACCTATACTAAAATATATATATATGATCTGCACATGCATGCATGCATATTTTTGTTATATGTATCCAAATCACACTCAAAACACTGTATTATGTAAAAATTTAAATTCCATAAAATATTATTTATTTATTTTTAGTTGTTTAAAAAAAAGCCAAAAAAAAAAAAAAAAGTCCGAACAGTACTAAAATACGAGCGTCCGGACCAGAACCGTATATATATATATATATAACAACAGACTACAATGCAAAACCGTCTCATGTCTCTCGTGCGTTTGTGTTTCTATTCGTGTGATATTTTCGTCTTTGGGTGAAAAACCGTACCTTTTTAGGGTTTTAAAATATAATTAGTAATGCAAAAATGATCTGGTATAATTTTACACTACTAATTAAAATATGAGATATCATTCTTTTATATTGTACAACAAATCTTGAGTCCGGAACAAATTTATCGTGGAATAATACCAAAGTCGGCTTTGATATCATATGAACAACTCGGATCAAATCCCGAGTTCAGAATAAATTTTGGGTCAAATCCTGAGTCCAAATCCAATCAATTTAAACTATTGACTCAATAGTATATTCTAGAGTCATCTTATCTACACAAAATTTCGCCAAAAAAAGGCCACGGTGAATGTCTTATTGATAAGAATTTAATTTCTTATATATCTGAATAAAAAAATTTCATATCTTTCGATGTGAAATTGGAGTGTTACACGTACCATATTTTTACAAAATGATAAACTCAACACAATTTTGTATTTTAATCTTTAAAAAAATATTATAGAACGATAACAAAGTGGGCATGTAATTATATTCGGCTTGTAATTACTTACTTACAGTTGAAAAGCTTGGGAGGTTGATTTGCCGGTGGAGCTGGATTGAATCTGGGGGTGGCCGGAGATACATTCAGAAGGGAAGTGGTGGTCGTGGAGGAGGAGTACTGATAAGCACTCATAATTATGATGATATATTCAGAAGGGAAGTGGTGGTCGTGAAGATGGTGGTGGAAAGAAAAGGGGACTTTAAAGGGATGAGATTGGGTGTGAGGAAGTAGACAAAAATGATTTCTTAATATACAAATTTGGAAATAGTTAGGAATGTACTTTTATTTTTAAAAGAAATAACAAAGGGCCTAAATACATATATACATATTCAAAGGGCCTAAATAACATACACATTTTTACCTCACCCACGTTGAAAAACATGGTGTTCAAGTGGTGAGCATCTCTCATCTTTTTTAATTTAATATATATATATATATATATATATATATATATATAATATATATATATATAATAAGTAATATTAATTGATCTTAGTAGTATTTTTAAAATTTTGTAATTAATAAAAATAAATAAATATATCTCTGATCGCCTAATAGAACCTAATACATTAAATATATACCACCAAAGTTTCACAGCTATATAGGAGCCTGGTAATTTGTATATGTCGGTATGGTATGTCAATGGGATATCACCGATATTATTATTATTATTATTGTTGTTGGTAATTTATTGGTGATGTCCCATTGACATTTCATACCGACAGATAGTATAATAACATTTCTATGGCAATAATGATGAACCATTTAGACCACAAACAAGCACACAGAAAAAATCAGTAGTTGCAGTCTTGCAGATCATGTATGGTTCAGCAATATGTCAACAAGTTTGAGCTGGACATATATGTATGGTTCAATCAAGTTATTGATTAAACAAATTGATTTGGATTAACTAGAATTAAGACTCCATTAGATGAACAAGTGGTACGTGGTTATTCTAAGCAACTCAAACAAAATATACATATTAATAATGTAAAATACACAATATTAAATTAATCTTGTTTGTTATTCGATAACCTACTTCCACAAAAAATAAATAATAAAAAAAATCGCCGCTATGATAATCTTATCTCAAAATTAATACAACTTTTTAAGAAAATATATAAAGGCTGAAAAAATGCTCTCATTTTAACCTATTTTTCGAATTACATCATCTCTCAATTCTCTATCATATTACAAAAGGGTTGCATGTTCACCAAATAAAACAAGACTTATTTATATTCATTAGTATAAATATATATTTTCTTTCACTAATTGATGTAGGTTAGCACATACTAGTAGTGTTTTTATTCAATTTCATCGTTCAACTTCACTCATTATTGTTCTTATTGGTGTGTGTGACATGAATGAAATGTCCATCTAATTACAATAAATTAATTTTGATTAATCTTTCCATTAAAGAGTCAAATACCTTTATGGTTACATATTAATTAATTAGAAAAAGGTGTTTAAATCGTTTAATTTATTTTCCAATAACTTTGTACTCCATAAAATATTGGTGTATGCTTTCATTCAATGAATAATTAACTAACTGAGAAAGTTCTTTCCTACTAACAAACAAAAATAGAAGCATATACATTGAGCATAGTACGGACAAATAAAGTAAGGGACTGATTAATAAAGAACATGCAATATGTCAAGAGGCTTGAGCTCCACTTATTTATGGCTTAATCAACTCTTTAATTAAAGAAATGCTTTGGTTGACAACTAAGACACCGGTTGATGAACAAGTGTGTTAATTATAATTAAATTCGAATTAGATAATAAATTAGACTAGAACCATGACTAAGTAATGCAATGCTACGGGAGTGAGATTTTTGGGCCCCAAAAGAGAGCACTCTAATATCCAAAAAGGTCAAGTTTGATCAGAAAAGTCAATTATTTTCGTTTTTGACAAAAAACATACAACATTTTTTGTGGAAATGGCCTTCTTGAGGAAAACACAAGTTGTGCCAAATTCCATTATTTTGAGAGTCAAAACGGCATTTTTCACATTTTTCAGTAGCGTTTTGAATTTTTTCAATAAGTTAGGGGTATTTCCGTTATTTTGATAAGTTTTGCTGCATGTATAGGGTTTCGTTATTAATAGTTTAAGTAAAGCCTCTTATGGCTAGACAATTTTGATTGAATAAAATCTTTGTTTTCAGTTCTTTATTTCGGTATTCTTTAAAATCAACAATTTTTTGATTGACAATTCTTGTTCACCAACGCTCTAAGACAAGCCTGAACATTGCTCACATAAAAGGACTGTATATGATTTGTACTTCTCCCGTTCTAAATTTCAAAATATATTTTTAAAAGGAAGAGTTTTAAGAAAAAAAAATTATTTCAAACGTACATACCTGACATTAACTAGAAATATATATAATAATCATGTCATGATAATACATAATCAAGCAAAAATACTTTATTTCACTTTATAATTTAAAAATAGTAATTATATATTTAATTTTGAAACAAATATTATATATATATAACTTTGAAAGGGAAGGTGTGACGCCCCCAAAATAGGTATACACAATCCATTCTGAGTCGTCAAATACATGGTATATAATTTAAATACAAACTTCATTTATACAATATGACAAAACGTAGTTGAGAGTTTTAACATGAATATTGTCTCATAGACAATATCCAAACTCAAATGGAGTCCTCATTACAATTATTATCACATTATTTTATAGAATAGTGAGGACTACTATAGCCACCATCTTGGACCATCACTCCATTCCCCGACTAGTCTCAGCTATATTCTCATTCCCTGAAGAGAACAATGAAAGAAAAGGGCGAGCTCAACTAGCCCAGTAAAGAATATTATGACTAAGATAATGCAGAATAAATTATCCTTAGTCTTCAACAGTATAAAAATTGATAGAATACAATAGACAACAAGTTTAATGCAAGGTGAACAAGCGATCCATTAGAAGAGAGTCAGAGTAGTATGATATCTACTATCTTCTATGATTTAAAAGTTCATCATCAATATTTTATCTCTGTAACACATCTCAATAAATAATTCGCATCACCGAATTATCCATGCACTACGAGCAAAGAATATTCGTTAGTATCACATCCACGAACTATCCATGCACTGCAGGATATTCATACCAATGGTCATGATCATGCTAAACAATTGTCCATCAATGCACTACAAGCCAATAAGGATTTTTACCACATCATTTGTAACATTACAGGTTATGATTATACCGATACATAATTCCTGGTTATAATAATACCAATCAATAGTCCATCTATGCACTACGGGCCAAAGATGACTTCCACCACAATATAAGCATGAGGATGATAACAATGATATAAGAATTCAATTATGTGAGATCAAGGATAAATATTAAAGATTTATAATTTAATTTATCCAGAGTTTAAGAATGCCCAAATTGTCAACATGATAATTGCTTTGTGGAGTAAAATTCAAGAATAATATTCATGTATTAAAAATAATTTGGACAGAAAAGAAATCAATTTTTGTCGTGAATAGTACCCCGAGTGAATAGTACCCTGTGAATAGTACTTCGTGAATATTACCCCATGAATAGTACTTCATTAATAGTACCCCGTGAATAGTACTATTTGAATAGTATCGTATGAATGAATAGTGTCGTATGTATGAATAGTGCCCATGAATAGTACTCCGGCATGAAAAAGTTAAAATTTAACAAGAATGCTCAGAAAAATATTTCAGTGGAACAATACTAGATGAATCGCAAATTTCAAGGATATTCTACTAATTTCAAGGAATATAGAAGCAATACTTATCAACACAAGTGTAGAATTAGGAATATGAAACGAAATAATATTACTTACATACTATAGAATATGGAAGAAAATATTATTTCTTACGAATATTGAACAAAAATAATATCCCTTACCTTAGTAGGAGAGTAATTTTGACTGGTATATCAAATATATTCTTGAAGAAAACTTGCATTGTTTTCTACACTCAAAGTATCATTAAACTCAAAAAAAATACGCTCAATATTATAGAAGAAGAATTCTCTTATTCTGGTTTGATTTTCATTTCTAAACGAAGCATCCTATTTATAGGAGAATGACAACATACTATTTAGGAAAATAATCACGGACGCACAGTAGCATACATTTGAGACAACCAATAAGGGAGTGCCCTCCTGCGAAGGTAATTGGAATTTGGGAGATATGGACCAATGAGATAGCGTCCTTATTCACAAGTTAGTGAATAGTACTGAATTATTTGGAAATTTGGCCAATAATAACATAACCAGTCATGACCACCTTTGAAGGTATTCCGTCGGAGTTACTTCCGTCGGCGATAAGCCCTTTTCTTGTAGTGTCAATCAAAGGATTACCTCCTTTGAAGGTAATTAAGGCCACGGAAGAATTATGCATCCAAAAAAAAAATTAAATGAACAAACACCAATTTAAAAGGATAATTGAACAAACATCTTCCACTCATCAATTATTATTCTTATCTTCAATCAACAAGATCTTTCAACAATTATTCATCATTAATATTATTACTCACAATATTAACAACCAAATCATTTCCAGGAAAGAGCGGGCTTTCCGATAAGGACTTCTCCTTATTGGCGCGCAATTAGATGACCAAACTCCTTTCCCCGACAGAACTTTCTAAATATTGTCAATAATGCAAATAACAATATGAATAATTGTGTCGTCTCATTTATTGATTTAATAATATAAAATATTGTGCAGATGATACTGTGACAATAATTGAATCAATAATATGAGATATTATGCATCAACTACTGTTGCAATAATTGAATAAAACTGAGTGACTTCTCACGTAAGCATCAATAATCAAAGATATTATACAACACCGTGTGCTACTATACAACCACGCGTATTACTGTACTTTTATCATCGGGTATTTCAACAGTTAACGGTAAAAGTTTTGTCGTTATTTTATAAAAAGTTATTTCTGTCACTTTCTATATCCGACAGTAATTTTATTGTGGGGTCCACCAATGATTGTGTCGTCGTACGGATATTCCCTGATAAAACGAATATTCTCCGACCAAATGAATATTTTATGATAATTTGCTTACTTTGCAAAATTTATAAATATTACCCACAACTATAACATTATATCAAATCCACACCTTATTACTCAAAATGATATTTAGAGAAAATTAAATCTTTATTCATAAAAGTTGGGATCTTACAGAAGGGGTATAATTAAGTTTTGAATTAGTATATATTGAAAGCCTAATGATGTGATAAAAATATGTAATTGTAAGTGCAAAGTGTCAAATTAAAGAATTGACAAGTACAGGTCGAACCTACAGAGACTAGATAAATTTTTATGTATACTTAATATCCATTTTAGGCGAATAAGAAGTAAAGATTGAAAATTGATTAACTAGAATATGAAAACTAATAATGAGGAAACAATCTACGAATCGGAATCCATTAAATAATAAATATAATGTATAATTCAATCTCTTCTA
Source organism: Panax quinquefolius (assembly GCA_020205615.1). Lineage (NCBI taxonomy): Eukaryota > Viridiplantae > Streptophyta > Magnoliopsida > Apiales > Araliaceae > Panax > Panax quinquefolius. The sequence continues at coordinate 139,590,537 of CM035160.1, forward strand.
TTTTTATAACTCAACTATGATTTTGATCCTCTTCCCTTTAATTTAGTAATTTTACAATTAACGTGTGCAAGCATATATAGACAATAAAAATTTAAGGATTAACTATAAACCATCAACACTTCTTTGAGCAAGCATGAATTATAAAAAACTCATATCTTAACAATAATCTATCAAAACCTCTTAATTAATTTAAAATCACACAAGAACTATAAAGCGAAGGTATTTAAACAACGAAACACGAAGGCAAAATCAATTAAGCATAAAAACAGAAATAATAGAAGAGATGAAAATATTATCATGAATAATTATTAAATTTCATCTTCATCCTAGATATAAAAAAATTAACTATATATGAAAATAAATAAACTAACTAAAATAAAGAAGAAAAGAAAATTAAAAATAAATAAAAAACTCCCTTTAATTAACGATAATCCAACGAACGTACAATGAAGAAGTAATTTAATCTGTCAGGAATAAGCATGTGAATGATATTCCTGATTACATATGATTTGATTATGATATATATATATATATATGAATGAATAATATGCAAGTATGCTTGCATTAAGAAAAGCTGTAAAGTCCTTTGATAGATAATAGAAATATGTATACAAAGACTTATAATGAATTGATCAAGTATGTTAGGTTGATCCTACATAAGCAAAACAGCTTTGTAAAGTCCTTAAAAAGAAATTATGTACAAGGACTATTAATATAGAAAAATCAAGCATGTTAGGTTGATCTTATGATGTAATAGATAGGCTTGTCTGATCGTCGAAGTACTGCACCAGAGATCATAGTCTGCCAGGAGAGTCAAGGATAACTCGAGAGCTATCGAGGCAGAATCGTAGTCTACAAGATAGTAGATCTCGGAGTTCGTAGACTGCCAGGAGAAACGATGAAGGATCGTGGTATATCGAGAAGAGCTTCCTCTGGATCATAGTGTGCTGAGGAAGTCATGTTCAGAATCGTAGAGACAGCCTGCCTACGAGCCGATCGAATATCTGCCGAAGCCAAGTCAGAAACGTAGACTACACTCGGAGTCGTAGAGTCTACCGATGCCGAAGCCAAGTCAAGGATCGTAGACTACACTCGAGATCGTAGAGTCTACTGATGTTGAAGCCATGTCAAGGATCGTAGACTACACTCTGAGTTCATAGAGTCTATTGATTACATGCAGAGATCGTAGTCGAGCAAGATCAGATGAAGACAACAAGCGCAAGGAAGAAACCGTAGAGTTTCAAGATCTGATCCCAGGATCGTAGTGTCTGCACAGTCGAAGCTGAATCGTAGAGTGCAGAACTACGACCTCAACAGAAGTGCTCACAAAGCATAGGCAGAATCGTAGAGCAAGTATGATTCTCAACTAATGAGCACTCCTAGAATATCCAAAGGAACAAAGCCTCTGGTTGGCAATGCAAAGATACATCCTACCTGAAGGGAACCAGAGAGCACTCAACGAATGGCATGCAAGCTAACAGAAGATCTAAGCACCAACCCAATTAGCATCAAGATTGAGTTGTAATGCCATTCAAGATGAAGTCTTCCACAAGATGATCATAAGAAGACTTCAGTAACTGACTAAGAAAAGTTAGCAAGTGCAGTAGCTGTCAAGTGAACAAAAGACAACGATCTTGGAAGCAACCAAGATCGTAGTGTTTGCCAAACAAAGAAAGAACTGATGAAAAGTGAACCGATATACTGGTTAGTCTCTGAAGAACAAGGCTAAAGTGATTAAGCGTAGGGTCAGTCCATTGATGATAAGTGAACGGGAGATCACAAGGAGAAAGCGAGCTGGACGCGCCACAAATCTGAAGTGTCATGCTATTCAAAGGGGACCAGAGCAAGGAGTTAGGCCATCAGTCTCTGAGAACAGTCGAAGAAAACAGAAGTGTTAAAGCACTACACAATGAAAGGAAAATGTGTACTATATTGGAGATCCAATCAACACTCTTCAAGATCGTAGTGTTAACTCTACCAGTCAATGAGCAACACTCAATAAGACACTACGATCAGGTCCTCGAAGACATGCATCAGAATCGTAGAGTTTGAACACCCGAAGATTGAAGCATTGGCAACGGTTCAATCTGAAGGATGGTATTCGGACAAAAGCTTATTGAGAGGATCGATGCAAAGGACAACCTCGATCGAGAAATCAGAAGGAAGAAATAAAGTCTTCAACCTGCCCAAGACATTAAAGTGACATCTCTGATGGGTAGGTGAAACAGTAGACTGCAATGTCAGATAAAGTATGACATGTCACATCAGCAGTCTACCTCTATCAACTCGAGATCTGTGAAGATATTTGAATAGCCTTCAACGGCTACTTTCCAACGGAAGGATTGGGAAGGAGTATAAATCAGGAAGAGCTTTAAAGATAGAGGGTTGATGGAGTTGCCGAGTTTGGAGAGAAGGTGGACTATACTAAACCACGTAAGATAGTGAGTCCGAAGGCTCACTCTACGATCCACCAAGAACACTCAGATTCATGCAAAGAAAGAAGTAGAAGTGAGAGTTCTACTATGTAGAAGTGAGAGTTCTACTACAAGAAGAGTGTTCTGAACTGCCAAGAGAAATAAGAGCATCATGTCATCTTGGTGTCCATCATAGGAAGACTCTAAGTACAATAGAGAAGAGCTCACAGTCATCGATCTTAGCAAGTCCATCATGAGAAGACATCAAGTATCAAGAAGGGAGATCGCAAACGTCATCATGGTGGAAAGCAAGAGAAAGTTTCTAAGTACCAAGAAGAAGAACTTACAGTCATCTTGGAAGCCTATCATGTGCAGCCATCATGTATCAAGAGGAAAGATCTTCAAGGCAGTCATTAAGGGATCATCCAAAGTGGTTGAGTAACTAAAGAAGCTGAGCATCATGCAACACTCAACTACACTTCAAGGATGATCACGCCAAACTGCTAAGTACAGAAGATGTTCAGAGCATGAAGACATCTTAGCAGCTCAGCACCAACTCCAACAAACCAACAAACAAACAACAAAAACCAGGGCCTGAGGGGTCCTTGTTCGAAGGGACTAAATGAAGCCAGGGCAATAAGGGTCCTTGTCCGGAGGGACTAAACGAAGTTCCAAGCCTGCTGGACTTGAAGAGTTCCTAGGGAACTAGAGGAGTCCCAAGGTTGCCGGCCTCAAGAGTTCTTAGTGAATCAAGTCCCAAAGGTGGTCAGCGGCCTCAAGGAATCTTAGTGATTCGTGGTGTCTTGCCCCTTCCTTAGTGGAAATCCTGCTAGTTGAAAGTAGAAGAGTGGATTAGGAGCTTGAGTCTCTGAACCACTTAAAACCCCTTGTGTCTTTTACATTATGTCATTTATATTATGTACTATAACTGCTATAACTACTATGTATGTTTTAACTGCTAACAACTAAACTTACTCTACGAACAATGTATGTATGATTATGAATATATCAATGAAGGGATCTTTTACTTATTCCGCTGTGCTTGAAAAGATTCTTATGTTTATCATATGCTAATTTAATAACTATACAAAATAATAGAGAAAAGTATTTGAAATAAAAAGGATCTATTCAACCCCCCCCCCCCCCTTCTAGATCTATTGTGCCTACTGGGAACTAACATAATCTACTCCAACTCCTAACCTAAACTAATATAGAATATGTGATGCCCCCAAAATAGGTATACATCACCCATTCTGAGTCGCCAAATACCTGATACAGAAACAAATACAACTTCAGTAATACAATTATCGTGCAAAATACGACAACACATATCTTGTGGCGCCCCAAAAATAGGTATACATCACCCATCTTGAGTGCTTAAATACATGGTATGTAATTCAAATACAACTTAATAATACAACCGTCGGGTACAATACGACAAAACATAAACCGTGTGTTTGAATACAAATATTGTCTACTAGAGAGTATACAAACTCAAAAAAGGAGTCCTCATTACAATTATTATCACACTATTTCACGTAATAGTGAGGACTACTAAAGCAAACATCTAAGATCATCACTCTGTTCCCGACTAGTCCCATTCGTTCTCATTCCCTCAAGAGAACAAAGGAAAGAAAGGGTGAGCTCAACTAGCCCAAAGAAGAAATATTATGACTAAGATAATGCGTAATAAATTATCATTAGCCTTCAACAATGTTAAACCGATAAAATATAATAACTATCAAGTTTAATCTGCGGTAACAAGCAATCCATTAGAAGAGTCAAGTAGAGAATAAAATCTACTATCTTCTATGATTTAAAAGGTTTTTCATGACTTTTATCGCCGAGACTCGACTTAATAAATAATCCACATCATCAAATCATCCTGCATTATAGGCCAAGATATTCTTTAAGTATCACGACCACGAATTATCCATGCACTACTACTTAAGATAATCATGTTTTCATCAACGGTCCCGATCATGCCATAAAATAATTCATCTTTTGCACTACGACCAAAGAGAATCCATAGCCATAATCATACCAAAAAATGTCCATCAATGCACTACTACGGCCAATGAGGACTTTTTCCACATCATTTGTAACATTACGGTTATGATTATACCGAATAATCTCCGTCATAATCATACCAAGTCCATCTATGCACTACTAAAGCCACGATGACTTTCAACATAATATAAACATGAGGATGATGACAATGATATAAGAATTCAATAAAACAAGTTCAAGAATTAATTTATCCAGAACCGATAACGCTCAAATTGTCAACATGATATTGCTTTATAGAGTAAAATTCAAGAATGCTCGTAAGAATATTTCCATGAAAAGATACTGGATGAAGCGCAAATATCAAGGCTATTCCACTAATTTCATGAAGTATAAAGTCAAAACTTTAACCAACCGAGTATAATAAAGAATGGAATAACAAAAGAAATCATCATGCATGCGGTACTTCACATGATAAAGTTATTCCAACAGAATAATAATAATCGGAACCGTGTCGGTAAATTACGCAGCACCGATGGATGTTCCAACAGAATAATAAAGAATGGAATAACAACATAAATCACCATGCATGCGGTATTTCGCAGATGATAGGTTATTCCAACGAGTAATAATAAAGATGGAACCGTGTCCCAAGTGAAAACGCATGCATGTAATATTCCAATGTAATAATAAAGACGGAACCAGGTTCGGCGTAAAACGCACATACATGATATTCCAACAAAATAATAAAGAATGGAATAACAATAGAATTTCACCAAGAATAGGGTATCCCGCGTATACAGGTTATTCCAACAGAATAATAAAGAATGGAATAACAGAAGTTCTCTTGATCATGAATAAGAAAGAAAGAATACCCTTTACGAGTAAAACAAATAATATTCCCTACCTTAAGAAGAAGAGTACTGGATATATAAGTAGTGAAGTAGCAGAATACTTTCTTCTTTCTCTCTATAGTTTATCTCTACTAGAGTTTCAAAGGAATTAAAAGAAAATAAGGAATTAATAAGCTTCTATTTATAGAAAAATGGATCAGATAAGAACTAACTCATGAACGCAGTCCAGATTGATTTACTTTAATCTAATCTGTCCATATTTAAAGCAAAATCTTTTAAATAAAAATATAATATATTCTATTTATAATCTAATAAAATGAATAACTTTATAAAAGATTTTACTATGCAAATACTATCTGCATATGCAAACACTATACAAATAAAATATAATATATTCTAATTATTGTCTAATAAAATGATAACTTTATAAAAGTATTCTGCTTTTTATAAAAAGATTTTACTATGCAAAACACTATGCAGACATTATGCGAACACTATGCATAATAGAATATAATATATTCTATTTATAGAATAACTTTATAAAAGTATTATGTTTTATATAAAAAGATTTTCCGTATTATTACATTAATAATACCAATAAAACCGAGTGACTTATCACGTAAGCATCAATAATCAATACCGTGCTTACTACTTAACTCACGCCAGACATCTTGTACTTTTACTACTTGAGTAGTTCAACAAGATTAATCGGTAAAACTTCCGCCGTTATTTTCATAAAATATTTTTGTCGTTTTCTCAATCGATAAAGAATTCCGTTATGGGGTCCACCAATGATTGTGCAAATGACAATTATTGAAACAACAATAATATAAAATATCAACGTAGCAATTATTGAATCAATAAAATAACATATCAATAATTCTTTATCCGAATAATTATTGAGTAATGCCTTCTTACGTAAGAATCAATAATTCAAAATAATGTGCAATACTGGTAATACTCTCGTGCAACCACGCCAGATTCATTATATTTTAACCTCCTATATTCCAACAAAGATTAATTAGTGGTAACCATTACGCCGTTATTTATAAAAACTCAACTTGTCGTTTTCTTCATCCGACCTTTTTCCCATATGGGGCCCACAAATGGTTGCGCCGTCGTACGCATTTAATATTCTCGACGTAAAGAATATTCCACGACCAAAACGAATATTCCCCAAGAACAATGAATATTTTATAACCACTTGCTTATTTTGCAAAATTTGCACATTGCACCCATAACCAAAGCATTATATCAAATTAACACCTTATTATTCACAATAATAATTAGAGAAAATTCGATTTTATTTATAAAAAGTTGGGGTCTTATAGAATACTCATACTCCTTCTCTCTAAAACAAGAGACCTGTTTATAGGAAAAATAAATTTGTTCCCTAATTTAGATTCATTGAACTTGAATACTTTTGTTCCTTTTTTTCTCTTCTTTCATTCTTGACTTCAATCTCTATATGGTAATCCTGAAAGAGTCCTTTTCCATCTTTAAAAGTTGGATATAAATTCTTTATTTGCTCCCCAAGAAAAATAAATTAATATTTTTTTCTACAAAATAAAATTAAATTTATTAGTTAAATAAAATAAGTATGTAAAATAATAAATATGAAAATATTAAAATGTATTAATTATGTGTCTATCAAATACCCACATACCTAGCTTTTACTCATCTTCAAGTAAAATAAAAATAAAATAAAAATTATACTACCCCATTTTCGTAGGAAACACGATTGCACTTAGCATGTGCAACAATCCTTTAAACCCCAATGTTACCCCAAGTGGACGAGATGTGTCTCGTGAGGGTTTGCATTGAATATACCCACAAAATTCAAAATAAAATCTTTGGGTTCAACAAATTATGAAATTAAAAGAAAACTTCTAAATATCCATGGGCATTATACATAAGCAAAATAAAATTTAAAATCACACGTTCACCTTATCAAAAATGCTCAATCTTTATTTTAGACACCATCATACATTATATTAATTTCATATGATTCATGCATGTGTATATGATGTAACTCTTAGTACGGATTTTTACCATGAAAATCAATAAAACTCATTTTATTTTATTATTTTATTTTTTTCTTCTTTTTTTTTCCATTTTTTTGACTTGTGCAATGTCTCGTTTTCTTAGACTTTTTAGAGTTAATCATGTTGCGAGCGTTGCACAAATGACTCCCAAACTAGTTGGCTTTAGGGAACTAGGTGTAAAGACACCCCCAGTGGCGGGACCAGAACAAAATTTGAGGGGGTCAAAATTGAGGGCTTCACGGAGGTCCTGAGCGATGGCGACGTAGGTTGCAGCCATGAGGAGCTTGAGTTAAGGTCCTTAGGTTTTATTTTGACCCAAATTGAAAAAAAATAGAAAGTATATTAGCAGCCCAATGCATACCGACCAGAGAATCGTGGCCTAATGCACAAGACAGCACACTACCGGCAAGAACACCAATAATCAGACCCAACTAGTTGATTGCAACATATGGAAAAAATGACCTCAATTTTCTTGAAGTAAGGTCTCAATTCTCAAAGCACTTACCATCAATATTTTCTTTCTAGAGTATTATTTAGTTAAAAGAATAACCATTATGGTGTTGGGCTTGACAGAGGTCTCTGTTCTTTGTCTTGGTCTTAATGCAGAAACAGATCAATCCAGAAAAAGAAAAAGGAGTCAAGGTCACTATTTGCTTCGGAATCACTCTCAATTTCTTCACCATCAATGGCAGAAAGACTTTGAATTTATAGATCCCAAATTTCCTGACACTTTTCTCTAGTCTGATGTTGAAGCTGCAAAAAGGACTCTGCAGCCAACCATACACGTAATGAAGCTGCAATAATTAGAGACGCCTATAAAATATTCTTATATTAACTAGAGTTTACGTACGTAATAAATAAATAGCATTCCATTCAGTGAGATGACAGGTTGTCATATGTTGACTTCCTAATCACAAAATAAGTTTGATCCAATTTTATACAAGCCCATACAAAACCCATATATTCGTTTACATTATTTAGGCCTAGGCCCCAGTCACACCTTTTCACAGGTCCAGTTCCAATTCGATCAGAACTTGTATTAATTTGATTCGATACAAAGTGAAGCAGATATGATTTAGGGATTATAAACAATGGAATGCATCCAACGATTCACACATCATCTCCTTCCATCAACATTCTCCGAAAACTGCTTCAAGGCAGTCATCGTCGACTTTAGCTAAACCCGGAACTCAATCTTTAAAACCGATAATAATCCCAAACTCGCCTTGAGCCTTGTGTTGATGACTGTAAGACGAGCAGGGCGGGGTAGGCACTGCTACTGGCGAAGGTAAGTAAGAAAGCGCGTGCACGGCAAAGAAAGCTTCATCCTAGGGGGGTCATATACCCCCCCTCGACCCCCCAGCTCCGCCTCTGGACACCCCTAAAGGCTTACTAACTTGAGTAACAAAGATCACAAAATTAGACTAGTCAAGCTGCTTTTATCCATAACACTTTTCAGCGTGAATATCGATAATTCCTAAGGCTTGGATACCCAATTATTTCCTTCAATGGACATTAAAGCAGTTAATTATTTCTTTTTTCAACTTTTCTTTCTATCTTTATTTTCAAAATTGTTTTCTTGAAATTGCTCAAATCATAGTTTATATCCACAACTAAGAGTTAGTGCAAAAATGCTTTTTAAATCAATTTTATTCCATATGGTATTTCAAACTAAGATTTTGTATATTATTAAAGATTCAAGAGTTCTAAATTTTTCAGTCTTACTCATGAGTTTTGCTCCACAGACACTTATTAGAATTAATGCAACTCATAAAAAATCAAACAAAATTTTTAATTTTTTTGTTTACTATATTTTTCTTAAAAAAATCTAATATAATAATACAAACAAACTCCCCCTAGCTATACCTAAATCTTGCATTGTCCTCAATGTATACAAATGGAAAATAGATAACAAAGAAATGAAAGAATTGTACCTTGTATGCGGGGCATTTGTTTTGCAAGAAAATGTGGTGAGAAGGAAAACAAATGTACATACCTACGAATTTCGTATATCCTAAAAAGTATGTGACTAAAAATGAATGATACAAATGGGTAAGTGAGTGTGAACTTTTCATAATTTTCAGGAGTTCTAGGAAATTGAAAATAGTGAAAATTTTCATCACAGTTATGCTTAAAATTTACCTCAAGAAAACTTTCACTAACATGTTCAAAGGATGGAAGAATTGGTTCAAATACATGTTCTAGTTTAGTTGGCTTATTTTTACTGGCTCTCAACATCTTATTGACCTTATCTAAATATTCAGATTCATTCCAATTTTTGTCAAATGTGATTTAAGAAAAAATCAATTGGATCTTTTCAATGAAGAGCCTATTTTCAATTATTTCTTGGGTCATGTACAACTCTTGTATCATGTTTACTTTAATGGGTTGCTCTAAAAAATCACTTTACGGTTTTTTAGGAACAATTCTTTCAGGGTATAAAGCTTTATGCTTATAGACTTTTTCAACAGACTAATCAAATGCAACATGGTTAATTTTAGGCACAGACTCATAATTTTTAGACTCCTCAAATTCGCTTGACTAAAACTGTGCAGAATTAAATCCATAATTTTCATTTTTCTCATCATTTCCACAATCATCAAGATTTTCAAAATTAACCTTAGAGTTACTAAAAAATTCATTCACCTCCTGTTCATTTATTATGGTAGCTAACCGACTCATTTGAATTTCTAGACGAAATATAGTTTGATCCATGCTAAATTGATTTTTTATTAAGACTTCCACAGTTTTCTCTAAGGCATTAAGCCTTTCCTCTTCTTCATTTGATAATTCTTGTGGATATTGAGGTTCTGGATCCGAATATGGATATGGATATGAACTTAGATAAGAATTTTCATAAGTTGGAAAAAAATTGATTTACTTGCTGTGAATTAAAATTTTCATATGGTTCTTGATTCCAAGCAAAATTATTATTCCAACTATAATAAGAGTTCATCTTTCCACAAATCACAAAACAAATAAAAAACTAACCACGAAGGTCACACAAAAAAATCCTAATTTTACGGTTAACCTAAATAAAATCTGGACAGCTCCTAACTGTTCCAAGGTACACTTTTAAGGTCTACAAAATTCGAAATTAATCACACCAATAGCCAGGTAAATGTAAGAAAGGTGGGAGTCTCTCAATGAGTACGATAACTAATTGAATAACCGCACGTTTTTTAGGCATTTACCTTTTGAACCACTTGCCTAGACACCAGTAGTTTGATTTCTTTAAAATTTAGCCTCCTCTTGGAGTATCTTGTCCTAATTGAGCTCTAAATTCCTAGAGGTCAATGTCTACTTCATTTTATTAAGTCAAGATTATGAAAAATGAATGGGTGGTTTGTGAGCTAAGGAAAGATGATGAAATCCTCACCTTATCTTATTACAGGTTGTGTCCTTAATGTTAGCTTACAAATGAGAATGTACAAAAACTATAAACAAATAAAATGTCCTAAATTATGTGAATTACGAAAGAATTAATGAGAAATTTGACGTATCTCAATCCTCCAGTAATCACTACAATTTATATTTGACAAAGCAAAAAAATAAAATAAAAACTTAAACAGGATGTGCTCTACGTGAGTGAATGCATGGATGCGACAATTAGTTTTCTAATTAATAACAAAACCAAAAAAAAAATAAAACTAAGCTATAATTTTTTTTTAGTTAAGATACAAAATACCAAGAAAAGCATAACAATAATATTGTCTTTCCGCTTCGATAATCCTAAAAAAAAAATATTGGGAAAAAAAACTAATTCGAATAAATAAAAATTAAGGAATATAAAATTAAGTCTAGTCCCTAAAAGCGGGCAAGAAAAACTTGATGTGATAAAAATATGTAAATCTGTAAAAAACGTAGAGACTATATTAATTTTAATGTATCATTAATATCTATTGATAATATCTATTAGAAATAAAGATTGAAAATTGATTAACTAGAATATGAAAACTAATAATGAGGGAAAAAAATCTAGGAATCTGAATCCATTAAATAATAAACATAACATATAATTCAATCTCTTCTATTTTTATAACCTGAACTATGATTTTGATCTATCTTCCTTTAATTTTGTAATTTTACAATTAACGTGAGCAAGTATAGACTATGAAAATTTAAGAATTAACATAATCCATCATAACTTTTTTGAACAAGTATGGATTATGAAAAATTCATATCTTAACAATAATATATCAAACCTCTTAATTAATTTAAAATCACATAAGAACTATAAAACGAATGTATTTCAACAACTAAACATGAAGGCTAAATCAATTAAATATAAAAGCATAAATAATAGAAGAGATAAAAGATATTATCATGAATAATTATTAAATTTCATCTTCAACCTAGATATAAAAAAAAGTAACTAGACATGAAAATAAATAAACTAACTAAAATAAAGAAGAGAATAAGATTTAAAAATAAATAAGAAAACTGCCTTTAATTAACGATCATCCAACGAACGTACGATGAAGAAGTAATTTAATCTACTCCTGCTCCTAACCTAAATTATTACATGATAAAACAAAATACTCATACTCATTCTCTCTAAAACAAGAGACCTATTTACAAGGAAAATAAATTTGTGCCCTAATTTAAATTCATTGAATTTGGACACTTTTGTTCAATTTTTTTTCCTTTTCTTTCATTCTTGACTTCAATCTCTATATGATAATCCTCCAAGAGTCATTTTCTATATTTAAAAGTTGGATATAATTTCTTTATTTATTTCCAAAAAATAAATATTAATTTATATAAAACAAAATAAAATATATTAATTAAATAAAATAAGTATGTAAAATAATTAATATAAAAATATTAAAATATATTAATTATGTGTCTATCACCAAACTTGGCTCTAGGTTCACATTCCATAAAGTTTGCTCAAATTGGATCAGTTTATGACTTTTATACATACATGGATGGAGGAAAAAGAAAATACCTATATATATAAAGTTTATTTTGTTTTCTAAGATTCTACTTTAGAGAAATATAAGTACAGATGAATTACACATGTAATAAACATAAAAATCTCTCAACTACAATATCGTCAAATATACCATGTTTACGGACGAACTAGTATACAAACTTCATACTAAAGACTACTATAATATCTTGCGATAAATGAACACAGAAAGCCTCAGGAAAAGAAAAAAAATATAAATCCAGACCCAAGTCAGGTTAAATATATTTTTAAGGGCCATTTACAATAATATACAACATTTAGTAAATAATTACACTATTAGTGTATGCACAAAATAATTATAAAAATAATACATTTTCCCATATTTATTTACAATATTAGTGCAATTAGGATTCCTTAATTTAGGGAATTAGTATAAGATTCAATTCATAATAATAAGGAAACATAAAATCAAGGAGTTTCATAATTAATAATTTAAATTCAAATATCCTGGATCTAACACAAAAACAAATTCAAATTCAAAATAATAATTCAAATTCAAATATTCAAAGTTTGGCAACATCATCTTCATCCTCCCCTTCGCCGGTCATCTTCCTCCTCCCCTTCACCAGTGAAATAGAGCGTCCGAAAATTCTAATTCAAATTTCATGTCCAAAAGAAAATAAGAACACCACATAGGAAAGAGAGAGATAAGAGAGTGATGTGTAATATAATGTTGATAACCAAACTTTAGACTTACAGAATTAAACTTGGACGCCTCAAAAATAGGTATACATCACCCATTCTCGAAATCATGCAAATACATGAATGTGAAGTAAACAAATACAACTTCATTAAACCGTGAGTTTAAATACAAATAGAAAAGATAAAAATTCAAAAGGAATCCTCATTACAATTATTGATACACTTTTAAAAATAGTGAGGATCGCTAAAATAACTTTCTAGAACCATTACTCAGATACCGACTAGTTTCGCATGTTTCACCTCCCCGAGAAGAAAAAATAGAAACAAAGGGTGAGCTTAATCTAGCCCATTTCAAGAAAGAATATTATGACTAAGATAATATACAACAAATTATCATTAGTCTTCAAAAGAAAATAATCTGATAAAATATAATGAGATAAATGTTTTAGATCAACAATCATAAATGAAAAAACAAAGAATCTATTAGAAGAGTCAAATAGAGAAAGAATTCTACTATCTTCAAGATTTAAAAGTTCATCGTCAATATTTTATCCTCAGAATATCAATCAATATACATCTTGAATCAAATATTCATCTTTGCACTACGTGCCAAAGATATTCATTCAGATCACTAGTTGGTCATGTTCATCTCAACACTGCTCATCTTCAGCACTACTTGGCCAAAGATATTCATTAGGTAATCATTCATCTTTGCACTACAGCCCAAAGATATTCATTTATATCATCATTTAGGACTAAGGATGATGAAAAATATTTTAAAGAAAACGAATCCAAATGAGATAACGTATCAAATATTAAGTATTCAGACATACTTTATCTAAGTTCAATAATATTCGAAATAACCAATTTTGAAGCGTAATTCAAAATAATGATCAAAACATGGATACAATCAAAGATAAGAACCATAATAAACAACTTGGACAAAAAAGAAGAAAAGTTCATTTTTCTGGTGAATAATAGTGCCATATTCGTGAATAAGGTCAGATATCGTGAATAGTGCCGATACGTGAATAGTAACTCCGACACAAAAAATTCTAAATTTGATAAAAAGTTCATACCAATATTTCTAAGATAATGATATTAATGAAGAAAATATCATTTAAGAAGAAGATAATATCCCTTACCTCAAAATATCAAGATTTTTGATCGGAATATCGGTTATAAAATCAAGAAAACTTGCACCGATTAATGTAAACTCACAAAGTATCTAAATACTCACAAAATACACTCAATAATCTAGAGAGAGAGAAAAAACTTGTTTCCTACGGTGTGATTTTCAATTCTAACTTAACCTCTATTTATAGAAAATGTTAAGACGCCAAGCGACTTAACTCCGCAACTCTGATGGCTTTACTCATTACTATTCCCACCCATCACATTTGAATAAAAATCTCAAAGACATTTCTTCACCAACCAATAGTGGGGCCCACCAATTCTAGAATTTTCCACTAAAATGATTTATAACCCGATTTTCCTAATCACCCACCTCTTAAAATTCATAACAAATCATACGCTCATTTTAATAGCTTCAAAATTTGTGGACATATACTCAACTTATATATGTATAACATATCCAAAATTACAACGATCCAACAAATGGATTAAAAATTATAACTCCCATGAATATATCTCAAAAACACCTGATTTAATTTTTAATACCTCCAATCCGATAAAATACTAATAAAACACCTCAATATTAATTCCTTCATTTATAACCACATAAATAAATTCATCATTTATATTCACATAAAATAAATATTTCCTTATCATATGAATCAATGATTAATTATTCACAAATAATATTACGAATCACATTTACGACAACCAGTCGTTCCCGAGAAAGAGAGGGCTTTTCAATAAGGATTTCTCCTTACGCAAGCACGCAATTAGGTAACCAAACCTCTCCTCGATGTAACTTTCTATACATCGCTAATAATGTTATTTAATAATATTATTCCAAATAATCTGAATTATCGATCCGATAAAGGAGATATTGTGCGATGGACGATAATTGAAACAACAATAATATAAAATATTAATGCAACAATTATTGAATCAAAAAAATAAAATATTGAATAAGAATTATCATGTGACAATTATTGAGTAGTGCCTTCTACGTAAGGATCAATAATTCAATAATCTTGCGGTAATACCGTATGCCATCGTGCAACAAACGGTATTACTTTACTTTAACCATCGGATATTCCAACAAAGGTTAATTCAGAATAACTACGCCATTATTCAATTTTGTCGCTTTTCTTCATTCGTTATCCGCATGGGGCCCACAATTGGGCTACTACATTGTATAAATATTCTCCTACGTAAAGAATATTCCACCGATAAAAATGAATATTTTATAACCACTTACTTATTTTGTAAAATTTTCACATTTTACCTATAACCAAAGTTATTATATCAAATTAATACCTTATTATTCATAATAATAAATAAAAGAAATTTGATTTTATTCATTAAAAAATTGGGGTCTTACAAAACTTTTATATCAAGGCAACCAAACACTACACCAAAAATGGCCTCTAGTGAAGAACAAATCCTTCACTAGAGTTCTTATATCACTCACAAGTGATATATTGCGAAGAAATATTTCCTTCACACGAGTGCTCGAATTAGACCTCATCGCAATTGGGTATCCTTCGCTAAGTAGTAACTAAATATTTTTTGTGAAGGATATATTGTGAATAACTTTTTTATTCACAAATTGTATTTAGTAATGGAATATTGTTATTTAGTAAAAGATTGGTTTCCTTCACAAATAATATTTTAAGAAGGACTATTTGAAATTAGTGAATAACTTTATTCTCTCACAAATAATATATTGTGAAGAACAAATTTATTTAACGAGAGAAAATTTTCCTTCACTAATTATAAATTGAGAATGTATCGTCAAATTAGTGAGGAAAATAATCCTTCACTGATGACTAACTAATTAACTAGAAAAGATTTAGTGAGGAAAATAATCCTTCATTAATGTCAATTCCTAAAGTAAAATCATTCACAAATTATAAATTTATAAATAAAAATTAATTAATAAATAATCAAAATTCATTGCAAATTATAATTTATTTTCAAATCAATGATTTCATATTTATTATTATTACTATTATTTTTATTAATTGCTATAATAAATATTAAATTTAATATTTCAAATTAATATAAATGTCATACCTGTTTCAAAATAATTGATAAACTAATGCATAAAAAACCAATAACTAAAACTAATACTCCATATATAAATAGATAATGCTCAAGTAACAATAAATACAAAATTTGTTATTATATCTTGATCTCCCAAAGATCATAGTACTTACAATATTTAATAACTAACATAAGAAAACTGAAAGAATAACAACGAACTAGATGGAATGAAGTGTACGTCATGTTAGGTCCACTTCATCGTCATTTTCTTCGAGGAAATCAAGATTGGACATGTAAACAAGTATCCTCTCATTTCCGTCCAGGCAATATCCTAGAAGTGCAACCAAATGTTGATGTCGAACCTTGGTGAGAACAGCAATCTCAGACTTAAACTCATCTAAACCCTTCTCACTCATCACCCCGGACTCCATCCTCTTAACCGCTATCTTAGTTCCATCATGTAACTCGCATTTGTAAACAGTTCCAAAACCACCTCTTCCCAATATATTCTCTCGGCTGAAGTTGTTAGGTACATTCCTTAGAACTTGGAAGGAGATTACTATGTTTCCAGCCTCAACAATATGCATGTCACTAGGTCCACTACTTCCAAGACTCAAAGTTTCACTAGTTGCCCCACCAGTAACACTGGACCCAGTAACTGTGATCTTTACAGCATCTTGGTCTGATCCTGAATGGCGTGGATGAATTATCATTGTATTTGGGCCCTGCGCGCTACCAGAACGCTTATGCTTAGCTCTGTAAAGACAGAGAACCATGAACCCTGCATTTACCCCCAGAAAAAAAAGGTAGAAGAAGAAGAACTGTGTATACAGACATAACAGACATAACTTAGCTTCAGAAAATTTAATTACATCACCAGATATTTTGAATGACACAGATAAATGTGTTTCTCTGACACTGAATCCCAAGCATTGCACAACAATATGACTTAAAGTGCAGTGAGCCACCCCAATCAATCTTTGACTTTCTATGTGCATTTAGTGAATATATATACTTGTATGAATCAACAAACACTCAAAAGAAAAATGAAGTAGATAAACCCTACTATTTATGCTATTGGAAACCACTACAATTTAAGATAAATCTTATATTCAAAGCTTACGCAATATCCTGGTCTTTTTTTGCAAGGCATCAGTTTCCTTATATACATTTAGTAGGGATTCAAATCCATTTCTGTTGATTGAACTGGTAGCCTGCAAAACATCTATAAGTTCTGGTTATATATATATATATAAAAGGCCCATAGAATTAAACATAATGATCAACAAACAAAGCTTCATGTTTTACTCTTTTAATGCCAACTGAAAGAAGTGAAGTGTCTCTATCATTCAAATATGATTGAAAACGCTTGATTGATTCTTGGTGAGTTTCAGTATGGCTAAAAGTATCCAAGGCAATTAGAAACTCTTCCCTCAATAGTGAGAACTTCAATGGTTTTCTCCAGCTACAGGTTCCAAGCCTAATTTTCTGCACATTATTACAAGAGAAGACTAAAAGTTCATGTCACGATGAGAAATTTATTTACAGGTTCATTCATTTTCACCTTCGATGAATCCCTTTTAATGATGTATTAGAAATAAAGAACATAAATTCGATGAAAACATATTATCAACATCGCATCAAATCTAAGAGTATCGACTGATATCTTAACAGATGGAACAAAGTATTCTTTTTCTTTAACATTTGATAATAAAGAAAGTAGAACTCAGATCTTCAAGTGCAGGATCCCAAGTACTTGGAGAAATTCAAAATTTCCAATGTATTCAAATAAGGTAACGCTAAGCTCGACTTAGAGCAAGAGGTTTAAACTAACTGCCCAAACAGGCCAAACCAGATAAGTCACAAACTGGTAAAAGATTTCCTATAAACAAATCAAAATACAAAAATTTGCAACAAATGCAGTCAAGGCCCTAGCTTCCCAGAAGAAGCAATTGGCAAAGCAATGCTTATAATAAACCAAGCACAAGCAAGAGGATAAAAAAATTTCCTATTACCGTGTAAGTCATAAGTTGGAATGAACAACACTAATAACAATTGGAAAACTTAGTAGTAGACATTCTTATTCAGCAGAAAAGAGGATCAGTTTTGTAAAGAACTGTTTCAAGTCATCCACTGAATCAGGGATAGCTTCACCGGAGATCTTTGCTATAGCATAACATATCTGAAGTTACTTTGTAACAGAAATTACAACTCCAGCAGGACCGGCTATAAGCAGTGTTCTAAAAATCGGCCTAGGCGGCGCCTAGGCGCTAGGCGATGGCGCCCAGGCGCTAAGCGGGGCTGGCGCGCGCGCCTAAGGCCAAATCGGTGGGAAAAAGCGCTAGGCGGCGCCTTAGGCGGCCTAGGCGGCGCCTAGGCGGCCTAGACGGCGTCTAGGCGGACTAGGCGGCCTAGGCGGGAAGGCGGGAAAGGCGGCCCAGGCGGAAAAGGCGGGGCCTAGGCGGGAAAGGCGGGGCCTAGGCGGATTTTTTTTTTTAATTACTACCAAAATTAGATTTTGATGTATTTATTTTTCTAATGATTTATCATATTCTTAATGCAGGTTGTAGCTTATCAAATTACAACAAGAAGTGAACAAGATCAAGTCAAAATGAATAATTTTATTATATTTATAATTTGTTGAACTTGTACTAACTTCAAATTATATAAATTATGATACATTTGTAATATTTAGTTTAATTCAATATAATTCTTAAATTTATGTTTAGTTTCTTAAGTTTTAATATTCAATTGAATTATTAAAATTTTAAATTTTATTATTTAATATCAATTGTGTTTATGAATAAAACTATTAAACTAATACGTTAAAGATATATATTATATATATAAAGATAATATTACTAACACTAATTCTATAATTTAATTATTTCAAAGCAATGAATATATATATATATATATATATATATATATATATTCTTAAATTTATGTTTAAGTTCTTAAGTTTTAATATTAAATTGAATTCTTAAAATTTAAATTTTATTATTTAATAACAATCTTGTTTATGAATAGAAGTACAAAACTAATAGCCTAATATGTTAAAGATATATTAACCATATGGTATTTGTTATTTCCTTTTGTCCTCAATTTTGAAGATTACACAAATAAAAATAATTTCATAATGAATAAGATCAAGTCAAAATGAATAATTTTATTATATTTATAATTTGTTGAACTTGTACCAACTTCAAATTATATAAATTATGATACATTTGTAATATTTAGTTTAATTCAATATAATTCTTAAATTTATGTTTAGTTTCTTAAGTTCTAATATTCAATTGAATTCTTAAAATTTAAATTTTATTATTTAATAACAATCTTGTTTATGAATAGAAGTACAAAACTAATAGCCTAATATGTTAAAGATGTTTTAATATGTTAATAAGTTTTAATATGTTAAATTTTAAGAGAGAAGAAATAAGTATATAATTATATATAAAGATAATACTTACTAACACTAATTCTAAAATTGAATTATTTCAAGCAATGGATATATATATATATATATATATATATATATATATATATATTAAGAATATATATATATATATATATATATATATATTCTTAAATTTATGTTTAAGTTCTTAAGTTTTAATATTAAATTGAATTCTTAAAATTTAAATTTTATTATTTAATAACAATCTTGTTTATGAATAGAAGTACAAAACTAATAGCCTAATATGTTAAAGATATATTAACCATATGGTATTTGTTATTTCCTTTTGTCCTCAATTTTGAAGATTACACAAATAAAAATAATTTCATAATAAATAAGATCAAGTCAAAATGAATAATTTTATTATATTTATAATTTGTTGAACTTGTACCAACTTCAAATTATATAAATTATGATATATTTGTAATATTTAGTTTAATTCAATATAATTCTTAAATTTATGTTTAGTTTCTTAAGTTTTAATATTCAATTGAATTCTTAAAATTTAAATTTTATTATTTAATAACAATCTTGTTTATGAATAAAACTATTAAACTAATACGTTAAAGATATATAATTATATATATAAAGATAATACTTACTAACACTAATTCTATAATTTAATTATTTCAAGCAATGAATATATATATATATATATATATATATATATTCTTAAATTTATGTTTAAGTTCTTAAGTTTTAATATTAAATTGAATTCTTAAAATTTAAATTTTATTATTTAATAACAATCTTGTTTATGAATAGAAGTACAAAACTAATAGCCTAATATGTTAAAGATATATTAACCATATGGTATTTGTTATTTCCTTTTTGTCCTCAATTTTGAAAGATTACACAAATAAAAAAATTCATAATTAATAATATCAAATGTCTCATTCAATAAACTTCACACTAATTTTTAAAATAATATTTATTTAAGTAGTAACACTAATTCTTAAAATTAAATAACAATCTTATATTTTTATTTATCATTTTTCTTTAAGTCCTTAATTTTAAAAATTACACAAATAAAAGTATAAAACTAATTTTGTAATTAATAATATCATTTATTTACATTTATTTACATTTAAATAACATTACCTTAACATTTTTTAAGAAAAAAATCAAGATGGCATATTTGATATTGCTCAACACGTGGCATATTTGATACTTGATAGTCATCAGATCTCTTTCTTCCTTAGTTCCTTTCTCTAAAGCAAGAAGAAGACTACTGAGTGTACTCTAAAGCCATCGCCGCCACAGGCCACAGCCATACTCCATCAGATCATCGCCGCGACAACCATACTCTAAAGCGAGAAGAAGAACACGTGGCACAGTACACGACCACATACCCATGCCACCGCCATCACTCCATCGCCAGAACTCGCCACGACCACTCCATCGCCGCCACACGACCACAATACCACCGCCACTGTGTCGGGCGATTTGTCAGTAAGAGTTCATCAACAAACTTGTGATATAAAATTTAAATCAACAATCTCTAGAAATTCTTGTGATGTATAATCGTATCCCGTAATAATACCTGCATAATAATTTTGATTAGAAAGGAGATTATAGAGAATAATAATACCTGCATCCCCCATAAATTCCGATTTTGAGGCCTTTCTTTGTGGACATAATCTGCTAGAGCCTTCATACCGGATGGAAATATTGAAGCTTTTGGTACCAAGTTCCCCGCATTCGATCATTAAAAACAAAAAATTTAACACCCTCGATGATTTGGAAAAGATAATGAATTCAAATGTCAGACCTCGAGTCTCTGTTCAATTCATTTAACAAATATCCGCTTCAAATCCAAAATCCAGTTGGAAAAAGACATTTTGTTTAGTTATTCCTCCTCCTCAACTAACTTTTTTGCTATTTCATACAACGCGTAATTTCTTTGCTTTCTATTAATTGTGACATTTGTAGGTTTGTATCAATGGCACAAATTCCTTCTTCTGGAGCATCTAATTTCGCCATCAGCACGAATCACAATTGAAACGTGCATCAAATGACGCTGGATGGGAGTATGGGATGTTGATTAATCCTAAAAATAATTGATAAGGTGAAATGCAAGTTGTGTGACATTCTATTAGCGGAGGGTTTATAGAATTAAACAACACATTCTTGGCGTATTACGGAAATACTAGACCATGACCAAATGCTACTGGAGTGAAGATAAAGCAAAGTGTAAAGCGCATTAGAAGAAGTAAAAGGAAGAAGCAAGAGAAAAGGAAAGAGGTTGAAGAAGTTAGAAAAGAGGTTAATTTAATTGATGAAATTGAAGAGGAGAAGAAGAAATTGAAGTGACAGGGATCGAGAAAAGACCACAATTGATTGGGGCTATGGATAAATTTGCATCGACCATAAATCCAGATTCTTCAATGAGTGCAAGTAAAAGCTACGACAAAAAAATATAAATGATGCACTTTGGAAGGAAAGGACGATAGTGTGCATCAATACATGGCTCGATGGGTGTATGGTAAGTGGTATTGCTTTTAATGCTATCGATTGTGATGCCTTCAAAAGGTTTTGTGTGGGCGGTTGGTCAATATGGCGGGTTACCAACCTCCAAGTCAATACCAACTAAAGGAGCCATTATTGAAAGAGGAGGTAGAGAGGACTAAGAAGTCACTCGAGAAGCGAAGAAGAGAATGGTCTTACAATGGTTGTTCTATCATTAATCGATGCTTGGGCCGATAGAAAAAAGAAGAAGTATCGTGAATTTGTGTGTGAATTGCAAAGAGGGCACAACTTTCCTTTCTTCTAAAGAAGATTATGAGGAAGCACACTGGAGAATATATTTTCAAATATGTAGATGATTTCATTGAACAAGTTGGGCCACAAAATGTAGTGCAAGTTGTTCTTGACAATGCTTCCAACAACACGACCATGCATGGACTTGTTAATGATAAAGAGGCCACATATGTTTTGGACTTCTTGTGCCACTCACACTTTGAACCTCATGCTTGAAGGAATTTGTAAGACCCCAAATTTTATGAAATAAATGTATTCAATTTTTCTATTCAGTAAATAGTTAAATTGATAAAAGTTAAAGTTAAGGGTGATATATGAAAATTTTTTTCAAAATACGCAAGGGGGTATAAAGTATTCATTATTGTTTGGGGAATATTCGTTTGGTCGTGAAATATTCTTTACGTTTGGGAATATTCGTATGCGATGCACAGCCTATTTATGGGCCCCATAATGAATAACCGCTTGGATGAAGAAAAACGACAAAATTAAATTTTATAAATAACGACGTAATCGTTCAGATTAACACTTTGTTGGAATACCCTTGGTAAAAATAAAGTAATACGCTGGCGTTGTTGAAAGATAGCACTGCGGTATTACGATATTTTTGAATTATTGATTCTTACGTAAGAAGGCACTACTCAATAATTGTTACGATAATTACTGCTCAATATTTTATTTTATTGATTCAATAATTGATGCGTTGATATTTTATATTATTGTTGTTCAATAATTGTCACATTTACAAGATCTCCATTATCGGATCAATAATTCATATTATTTGAATAATATTATTAGATAACATTATTAGCGATGTCTAGAAAGTTACACAAAGAGGTTTGAGTCACCTAATCATACTACCAAGAAGGAGATTCTTATTGAAAGCCCTCTTTCCCGGAACCTGCACTTGGTTGTCATTGTGATTCTATAATATTATTTATGAATAATTAATTATTGATTTATATGACAATGAAATATTTATTTGATGTGGATATAAATGATGGATTTATTTATGTGGTTATAAATGAAGGAATTAATGTTGAGGTATTTTATCGAGATTTTTGTCGGATTGGAGGTATTAAAAGATCAAATCGATTGTTCTTACTGACTTTATTATGTGAGTTATAATTTTTAATCGACCAGTTGGATCGTTGGGATTTTTGGATATATTATACATATATAAGTTGAGTATATGTTCACAAATTTTGAGCCGTTAAAAATGAACGTATAATTTGTTATGAATTTTAAGAGGTGGTCGATTGAAATTAGGTTATAAATGATTTTGGTGGAAAATTCTAGAATTTGTGGGCCCCACTTTTGGTTGGTGAGAAATGTGCTCAATTGAATTTTCAAATGTGGTGGGTGGGAATAGTAGCGTGAGTAAAAGCCATCAGTCAAGCAGTTAAATCCTGCTTGACGTCTTAACATTTTCCTATAAATAGAGAAATTAAGTTAGAATTGAAAATCACACCGTAAACAAGTTTTCTCTTTCTCTCTATATTATCGAAGTATTCTTGTGAGTATTTTGAGTATACTTTGAGTATTGTTAGACGGTGCAAGTTCCTTCAAAGACTATATCCTGTTTTTAACTAAAGTCTTGTCTTTTCAGGTAAGGGATGTTATTTTCTTCTCGGATGATATTATTTCTTCAATATCATTATCTTTGAAATATTGGTTGGAACTTTTATCAAATTTGAAACTTTTTTCACGTATGTGGGTTAGTTATTCACGAGTTCTTATTCACAGCACTATTCATGAAGCGTGAAGATGTTTTTTGTGAAATTTCTATCTTTTGGTGTAGAGTTACTATTCACGATATCGTACTATTCACGATACTGTGACTATTCACTTAATCATGCAAGACTATTCAATTTAAAATGAAAATTTTCTTTTCATCTAAAATATCTATTCGGATACTTAGCTTTGATTGTATCCATGTTTTGATCATTCTTGAATTTTACACCACTATGATTATTTTTGAGGTATTTTTGACGCGTGGATAAAACCAATGCAAAGATGAATGATTTCAAGAATATCTTTGGCACAGTAGTGCAAAGATGAGCAGTGTTTAAATGAATACATGACCAAATCGATGAATATCTTTAGCCAAGATGGTGCAAAGATGAATTATCGATGAATATCTTTGGCTTGTAATGCAAAGATGACCTGTTGAATATCTTTTAGCTTTTGTAGTGCAAAAGATGAATTATTGATGAATATCTTTTGCTCGTAATGCTGAAGATGACTTTTGTTGTTGAATATCTTTAGCACAGTAGTCTGAGATGAATTATTGATGAATATCTTTGGCTTGTAATGTAAAGATGACTGTTGTTGAATATCTTTGCTTTGTAGTGCAAAAGATGAATTATTGATGAATATCTTTGGCTTGAATGCAAAAGATGACCCGTTGTTGAATATCTTTAGCTTTAGTAGTGTAAAGATGAATCTGTTGATGAATATCTTTGGCCCGTGGTGCAAAGATGAATTTATTAGTATGATTATGAACAGAACTGTGATTTGGTATAACCATGATCTTTGATGTTTCGTAAAGATAAGTGATGAAAATTATCTTTGTCTTGGATGAGGAAAGGAATTTAGAACTACAATTACAATTATGAAGTTATACACGTGATTGTGGGCAGAATTGTTGATTGATGTTACGGGATAAAACATTGTTGGTGGATTTTAACATGGAGAAGACAATAGACTTTATAGTCTATTTGACTCTTCTAATGGATTCGTTCATTCCACCGCAACTATGGTTGAAAAGTTTTATCATCTACCATATGATCTAAATCTCCGATTTATTCTTGATGAAGACTATTGATAATTTATTTATCTTTAGTCATAATATTCTTCTTGAAGTTAGTTGTGCTCACCCTTTTGTTTCACAATTCCTTTCGGTAATAAAAGTGTAACTGGGTCGAGCGGGGATAAGCGAGGGAATAGAGTGGTGATCTATAGATGTTGAGGGTGAGGTGAATTTAACTTGGAAGGTGTTTTGTCACTATCATCATACAAGATGTCTAATGACATACAACCTCGTGTTATCATAAAGACATGGTTGTGCTTCATCCACTCTTTGAGTATATTTACAAGCACTACCTATATAATCTTGGTGTTTGTTTGGAGTATAATACCCAATTAGAGACAGTGGAGATAATGATATGTCGAGAAAGACTCACCATCAAGAATATGATAGTAATCTTCTCGTTTTCTTTTCGGGTTTATTAGGTGAACCAGGATAATTACGTAGCATATGATATCTACCATAACCTAAAAGCATGGCCTCCATGTATGAAGGTTTCCTTGAGCACTTCTCAAAGATTCTAATTTAAAAAAGCTTTTGACTATACCTTTTATGTAAGGTGTCATTGTGACGTACTTCTGGCTTGGTATATATTTGTATCCAAACTCACAAAGATATGTGTTGTTTGTATTTTGCACGACAATTGTTGTAATAAAGTTGTAGTTGTTTTTCGTTTTTACATATATATTTTGGCGATGACCTCGAATTGGTTGGATGGAATGAACCTATTTTGGGGTGGTTCTGATCGCAAGCTACCAAAGTTTAAGGGAGTGATTGAGAAAGCAAAGGCCTTTACTATATTTATGCACATCATAAGACATTGGCATTGATGAGGAAGCATACAAAAAGAGAGACATAGTGAGGCTGGCGCTACTTTAGATTTGGCAACTTCTTTCTTGACTTTGCAAAGTTTGATAGAAAAGAAAGAGAAGTTGAGGTATATGTTTACTAGTCTTGAATGGGATCAATGCAAATAGTCGAAAAATACTAAGGGAAAAACGGCGTATGCTACTGTCTTGAGTTTGAGTTTTTGGAATGGAGTAACACTATGCTTGAAAGTGTTTGCTCCATTAGTAAAGGTGCTTCGCCTTGTTAATGGAGACCGAAAGCCATCAATGGATTTTTTATATGGAGAACTCAAAAAAGCAAAGGAAGAGATCAAAGAGGCATTCAAAAATAATGAGACTAACTATCGTCCTGCTCGCGATTATCGATGCTAAAGCCAAAGACCCATTGATAGTCCTTTGCATTTGACTACTACTATTGAACCCTTATTACTTCTTTAAAGATCCTAGCATACAAAGTGATCCACTTGTCATGGATCACGATGTTTACTTGTGTTGAGAAGTTCTTTCCTCAAGACTTCAATATGCAAAGTCTTGTCATAAATCTGAGTTAGTTATCAAGTATAAGAAAAAAGAGGGTGGGTTTGGAAGACTTTTAGCGGCGGCGGGATGTGCAACGAATGATGATAATTATGATCCGGGTATAAATATTTATTGTTTAATCATTCTTTACTATTTAATACTTGTTTAAATATTTGTTTAATAATTTACAATCTTTAATGACTAGTTGGATGGTGGTCCAATTATGGCAATAGCACACCCAACTTACAAAGGATGGCAACAAGGATTCTTTCGTTGACTACTAGTTCATCCCGTGTGAGAGAAATTGGAGTACTTTTGAGGGGTGAAGTATCAACTATATAGTATATAGTAACTAGTAAGTAGTAAGTGGTTGTGGTTTATTAAGTAAAATCTAATATAAATATATAATTTTTTGATTTTTTTTAATTTTTATTTTTATTTTTTGTAGATTCATACAAAGAAGAGGAATAGACTAGATGCAACAAGGTTGAACAATCTAGTCTATGTCCAATTAATCGAGGACTTAACAACAAAAAGAAACGGAGAAAGATAGGAAAGTAGATGTGCTACTAGCAAGTGATGCTTCAAAAGCGCAAGGATGGATTGTTGAAGGTGGTGATGATGAAGTTGAGGGGTTGTACGGGCCTTTACTTGGGAGACGATTGGTGAAGCATCCGGGAGCGGATAAATGCAGTCTTTGAGAGCCTAGGAGAGAAGTAGTAGAAATGTTGGAGTAAGAGAACTTCATGAAGAAGATTTTTTGTCTGATGATGACACGGGGGAAGAGGGAGATGAGGAGTATGAGTGTGAGTCCGATGGAGATATTATCTTGGAGGGATATGGAGAAGAAGAGTTAGAGATATAGAGGGATATGGGGATGAAGACTATTAGTTTGTATTTTTGATTATTTGTTTGTGTTTGAATTTTGAACAATTGTGTGTTTGTTTAAACTTTGAAATTGGCTATATGTATGTCACGTATGTGTTTAAACTTTAAACAAATGTCTTTATTATCTGTATTATTGATTGTTTTGCTTTATATTATTGTTTTGTTAGAATAATATAAGATAAAATATTAAAATTGACTTACAAAAAAAAATCCCGCCTAGGCCCCGCCTAGGCCCCCCAGGCGCTAGGCCCCCCCTGGCCGCCCGCCTCCCGCCTAGCGCCTTTTAGAACCTTGGCTATAAGTTACTTTGTAACAGAAATTACCATGCTATAATGTTACTTACCAGTACATAAAAGGCAGAAAATACAACTCCAGCAGCACCGGCTGTGAAACAAACATAGCTAAAGCTGTAGAGTTGTTTGTTGATAGGAATTGCTGTAAATTTCAAACCAGTGGAAAAATACTCAACTCCAAGGACTGTGTACTTTATAAGATTTAAAAAGAGTGCTCACCATCGGTAAAATGAAGAACGGTTGCCAAGATAAGTAAGTTGATCCCTGTGATAGAAAAGGCATACTTTATAAGAAGTTATGTTAATTAAATAAATAAAATAACACCATCATCTTAAGAAAAGAAATAATTCATGATCATTCTATTTTGAAATGTCACAAAAAATTTGTTTCATAACTCAACACAAAAATGTTAAATAGCATACCAGGATCAGACTCAATAGTGCACCAAGACATGCTGGGAAATTTAAATGCTGCAACAAAATAATGAGTTCATTATTAGTACAAGTTAAATACTCAAAACTTATATGCAATAACTGAGTATCCATTATCAAATTAAACTTCAATCAGTAATAACATATAAAGACAAACACCATTAAACCCCTAATATCCCATACCCAAATCTCATTTCAATAATCAACAAATCAATTAGTCAAAATTCATTCTTTATAATTTTTCAGCTACAACACTACCACCAACACTGATAATAACAATAAATCATTCCGGTAATAAAATAAAACATTAAGTAACGCTATATCATCTTGCTCAATAGACTAAATTAGACAAAAAAATACAATCATCTTGCCATACATATGGAATATACAAGTGCATAAACAAAGGTACATACAGAACAACATGTATACGATTAGATTAGGAGGTTGGAAGAAGCAAAAGTACCACTTTAGGGCTTGGGTCGGTCGGGAGAATGAAAGGTTAGGCTGTAGTCAGTCGGTCGGTCTAGCTCGTCTTTGGTTTTGTTGTTTTTCACTCATCAGACTGCAAGAGAAGAGACTGGGTTCAACCGTCCGTGTGCATCTTTTATCTTTGGTCTGTTTTGTTTGTGTTAGGGCCGAGAATTTTAGAGAGATTAACAAAATTGGAAAAAATATAAACCCTAGATTCATACCTGATTGTCGTTTGCTAACAGCGATGGTGGTGTTGAGATGATTAAGGAGCAGAGCAGCGGGAGAGACGCAAAATCGGGAGAGCTAGGAAGGCACGAGAGAGAGATTGACGAGGGGAGAGATAGGAAGCCACGAGAGAGAGAGAGAGAGAGAGATGGTGGTGCTGCAACTTCAACTTTATGTTATGTTACGTCAAATTTAAGTTTTCACTTCCGCCCCATTTATCTTAAAGCTACATGTTTTTTGACATAGATAAAAAAACGTTATCTATTTAAAACCAAAAATTATCCTTATAAATAGATAACATTTTTTCATATATATCTACGACGTTTTGTTAAAAAAACGTTATGAGAAAAATTACTACAATATTTTTTAATGTTTTGTATTAGTGTTGTCTATTTAATGTTTTGTACTAGTGCCACTATGCCGCCACTATTGTTAGGGTTAGAGGGAGAGGAGAGGAGGAATAAGATGTGCTGCAGATCTTAGTGAGCGAGTTGAGCCGCCAATCTTGAGTCGTAGATATAGAAGGAGTTAGAGGAGTTGCCAGCAGATCCGTAAGGGGGTTAAAGAGGAGATTCTTGTTTCTACGACTCTTTGAAAGCGAGA
The DNA here is from genome assembly GCA_020205615.1 of Panax quinquefolius. Classification (NCBI taxonomy): domain Eukaryota; kingdom Viridiplantae; phylum Streptophyta; class Magnoliopsida; order Apiales; family Araliaceae; genus Panax; species Panax quinquefolius. Next base: position 139,619,955 of record CM035160.1, read on the forward strand.
TAGTTGGGTGTGGAAAGTAAAATAAAAATGTACCAAATTAACTTTTAACTTTATTTAACTATGATCATAAAAATAAAATTTTATGGAGAAATGTTAAAGCTTAACATAGTGTAAAATTATTTATTTATAGTTTATTAAAATAAATAGTTGATATTGTAATTAGTTACTTAAAAAGTGTTATTAAAATTAAATTGACTATTGTAAAAATTTAAGGTATTTATATTCACCACAATTAATTCAAAAAAAAATTATTTAGAACAAGATAGCGACTAATTTTATCCCTCGCAAAAAACTTTTGAATAATGATATATAGTGAGTAATAATTCCTTCACTAAATAGATTTTTTCCTCGCAAATTTCCATCATAAATTGGCTTCAAAAATCTTTCTATCGTCCCAATTTTGCGAGGAAAAAAATATAAATTGTGAAGGATGTTTCTTTCGCTAATAACTATATTGTCACTATACTTTTTTTCTTCAATGTTCCTTCGCTAAACAACTCCCCATGTGAAGGAATAAATTCCTTCACAAAATTTCCTTCGCTAGAGGCCATTTTTGGTGTAATGAAAACTTTATTCCAAAGGTAACCAATATACCTCCACACCTACAGTATGAATTGATTGCTTAGGTCGGAAAGTTTGGTTACCTTGGTATGAATGTTTGGCTACCAACTGCACTATAAAAAAACTGCAGGTGTGAATGTGGATTGGTTACCTTGGTATGAAAGTTTTATTACTTTGGTATGAAGGTTTGGTTACCTTGATGTGAATGTTTGGTTACCAACTGCACTATATATTAATAAATCGGTTATAATATCTTCTACATATAAAAATAGAAAACAATTTCAACAGCAAATCAAATACTATGTATAGAGAGAGTAGTAGTAGTAGTAATAAAAGGCTGCACTTTTCCACTGCTTCCTGCCACTTTGAATCTCTTTTTATCTTTCTCTTTCTTCCTTAGATGCAAGCATTTTTCATGTTTGTATTCATTCTACTCCATTTACCGGCGGACACCTCACTCCACACTCCCCCAAGTTTAATCAAAAATGCTTGGGCACCTTCGCGGAAGGCGTCATCCTCATTCACGGTGCCCACCTCTCGCTACTGATCGCCGCCTCCTCCTCCTTCTCTCGATCTCGATGACCTCAAATCAAGAATCAAGATCGTGAATCGGATCGACGAGCTTGACGATTGCTCAGGAGGAGTCCGATCCGTGTAAGGTTTCTAACGAGGATGAGATTCTACGCAAGAAAATAATAATTAATGAGAGTGGAAGTTGTAAGACCCCAAATTTTTAAATAAAAGAATTTCCTTTATTTATTATTTTGAAATAGTAAGGGTTGATTTGATTAATGTGGATAGTTAAGGGTTAAATACGCAAATATTTCAAAATAATGAAGTGGTTATAAAATATTCATTATCGTCGGGGAATATTCGTTTGGTGCGTTGGAATATTAAATCGTTGTGGGAATATTAAATGATTTGACAGCCTATGACCATGTGGGCCCCATAACTTGAAAGCGATTGGATGAAGAAAAGCGACAAATATAAGTTATTTTTAAATAACTGGCGTAGTTATTCTAATTATCTTGTTGGAATACCCTGTTGGTTAAAATACTGTTACGCGTTGTTGAAAGCGGTTACTTGCGGTATTGCACCAATTATTGATTCTTACGTGAAGAAGGCACTACTCAATAATGATTACGATAATTCTTGCTCGATTATTTTATTGAGTTAATAATTGCTGCGTTGATATTTTATATTCTTTGTTGTTTGATAATTGTCATTACACGGTATTTTCCATTATCGAAGCAATAATTCATATTATCTCGAATAATATTATTAGATAACATTATTGACAATGTCTAGAAAGTTACATCTAAGGAGAGGTTTGGTCACCTAATTGCGCCAATTGTGAAGAAGAAATTCTTATTGGAAGCCCCTCTTTCTGAGAGCCGCACGTTTGTCGATATTGTGATTACTGTAATATTATTTATGAATAATTAATTATTGATTTATATGATGAGGAAAATATTGATTTTATGTGGATATAGATGGAGAAAATTTTTAAAATGACAATTGTTGAAAATTAATATTTTATCTTTTTCGATAAAATAATTCGTTTAAATATATTATTTTAATAATATATTAACTAGTGATATTTTTACAAATCGAATGTGGGATATATGAGTATCTGAGGAGGAAGAGTATTTTTTGCAATAAATGTTTAAAACATGTTAAACATGCTCGGTGGACCCCATTTATTGACCGAAATTTGATTATAACTTTGTAAAATCGCTTGCTTTGTGGATTTGGTCAATTTCTATTTGGAATTTGAAAAACTTTCTTCCGAAAAGTTGTAGAGAATTGAAATTCCTATAAAACTCATGAAGATTCGAATTTTCTGATGAAAGGGCTATTTATTATGAATTATTGAAGTTAGAAGCTCAAATAATAATTGATTTTTGGGAGTTTAAATTATTTTTGTTAAGAAAAACGTTTTTTGTATTTTTTTGGACATCATTAACATGTGTGGCTGGTGTTTTGACCAAAAGGTGGGCTAAGGAAAATTTGTATAATTATATTAATATTATATTAAATTTTACGCTTTGGTGTTCTAAGCGATTTCTATAAATAGGGTCTTGGTTAAATTGAAAATCACACCAGAAACTGAAGTTTTCTCTCTATTTCTCTCTCGATATTTTGAGCGTATTCTTGTGAGTATTTTGAGTATACTTTGAGTATTGATATACGGTGCAAGTTCATTCAACGTTATTCGGTTCGAGAAATCTTCTTTCTTTTGAGGTAAGGGATATTATTTTTTTCGTAATGATATTATTTCTTCAATATCATTATGCTAAAATGTTGATCTGAAGTTTTATCAAATTTGGAACTTTTTCATATGGGAGTTACTTATTCATGGGTTCTTATTCATGAGTTACTATTCACGATTTACTATTCATGAGTTCTTATTCACGATTCTTATTCACGAGTACTATTCATGAAGAAGCGTGAAGATGTTTTGTGGAATTTCTATCTTTTGGTGTCGAGTTACTATTCACGTATATCGACCTTTATTCACGATATCTTCTGCTTATTCAATTTAAAAATAAAATTTCTTCTTTTTCGTCCAAAACATCTATTCCGGATACTAACTCGATTGTATCCATGTTTTGATCATTCTTGAATTTTACACCACTATGATTATTTTTGAGGTATTTTTGGATGGATAAAACCAAGTACGAATCCTTAATCCTTGATCCTTGTCATTTTGTTTCCTTTGGATTCGTTTCTTTAAAAAAAAAATATTTTCATCATCCTCGGTCTTAAATGATGATATTATGGAATATCTTTGGCTTTGTAGTACAAAGATGAATGATTTCTTAAGAATATCTTTGGCACATGGTGCAAAGATGAATGATTTCGAAGAATATCTTTGGCCGTAGTGCAAAGATAAACAGTGTTTAAATGAACACGACTAATCGATGAATATCTTTGGCTTTTGTAGTGCAAAGATGAATATTTGATTCTAGATGTATATTGATTGATGTTACAGGATAAAAGATGAGGCGATGAACTTTTAAATTCATACATAGAAGATAGTAGTTTGCATTCTCTACTTAACTCTTCTAATGAATTATTATTTCATTGCGAATATTGATTTAAAATTTGTTGTCTATTGTATTCTATTATATTTTTCCTGTTGAAGACTAACGATAATTTGTTGTATATTATCTTAGTCATAATATTCTTCTTGAGCTAGTTGAGCTCACCCTTTTCCTTTTGTTCCATTTTTCTCGGAGAGGCGAGAATATAGCGAAGTACAGTCGGGTATGGAATGAAGGTTTTAGAAAGGATTGTTTAGTAGTCCTCACCATTTTGTAAATTAATGTATCAATAAATGTGATGAGGATTTATTTGAGTATAGATATTATCAGAAGATAATATTTGTATTCAAACTCAGCTTTTCTTGTTGTAATAATAAAGTTGTAGTTGTTTACATTGCACCATGTATTGACAACTTTCGAGAATAGGTGATGTATACCTATTTTGGGGCGTCGCGGTTAGTATCGAGCTTAGGATATGATCTCTGGCGGAGATCGGGGAATAGAACTAGGAGGGAGAGCGAGTAAATCCTTCGCTAGTGTGTCTACTAAGCTTATTTGTTGGTTGGTCGATATATAGGGATATTATGTGATATATTGATTTCCTAATTAACCCTTGTTTTATGGCGATGTTTGAGAATGTCGATTGAGAATATTAACAATGGAAATGAGGCCAAGTGGAGATGCTGTACTCACCAACGAGGAGAACGTGCACAACAGTGGCAATGTTCCTCCACATGAACAACACCATTGAAGCGATGATGATGAGCGAGGGGATGTTTAGAAGTTTTTTGCGATTCATGCAAAATCGACGAGGGAGACTTCGTGTTCAAAATACTGAGGAGAAATGATAGCAATTCACGGGTTATCACAACCAAGCGATTGAAAGAGTTGGGACCACGAATTTAAGGGAAAGCGAGATCCGATCATGGCGGAAACATGGATCAAACAAATTACCAAGATATTCGATGTCTTGGGATGCACGGAGGAACGAAGGTTCCATTCGCCACCTTTATGTTCCGTGGCGAAGACTCTTTGGTGGGAGTCTGTGAAGCGCACTACCATCGGCCGCTTTTCGGCATGTCACGGGAAGCGTTTGAGAACTATTTAATGACAAATACTTTCCCGAAAGTGTTCGTCGTATGAAGGAAGTGGAGTTCATCGATTAGAGCAAAACAACATGGCGGTGTCTCGATGCGAGGCAAAGTTTGCGAGTTATCGGTTTGCACCTCATTTGGTGGAGAATGAGGAGCGTATGACGCGGATGTTTCTTAGAGGTTTGAAACCCGGCGTACGTCGATATCTCATTTCTCATAAATTTTCTCTTTATTCGGATGTTGTAAAATAGGCTCAATTATTAGAAGCGAGATAACGAGTACGGTCAACCGAGGACCCACAACCAGGGATCGTGATCGGAGATATCGGTCAATGAATAATGATAACTGCGGAGAAGAAAAAAACAGACGAATGAAATGGTAAACCACTCTGGTGGTAATCATGGCCATGAAAATAGAAGAAGCGAGTCGGGAGGAGATTTTAAAAGAGAGATTTAACAACGACCGTATGAAAGACGACGGTCTTGCGTGAGAATCTGGTTCTAAGGGAGAGAACGACCACCGGTCATATATCTACAAATCTGGAAAAGAGGGACATATCAGTCAAACCGCCTGACAGCAGATTCTCAAGGTATGCTATAATTGTGGAAAGGAAGGACATATCGCTCGAGATTATCGATGCGAAACCTAGTTCAATGAGGACGGTGACTCAAAAGATCATCCCGAAAAGTCAAAGTCAACGATTAGGGAAGAGCGTTTGTTGTGACCGGTCATAATGCGAGGAACCCAAACGAGGTGATCACGGGTAAGCTATTTATAAATTCTTGCAGTTTATACCTTACTTGATCTGGGTCTTTACCCATTCATTTATCTCTCCTGCGTGTGCTCAACGTTTAAACTTGACTCGGAGAAATTAGACTTTGACCTATCTGTGGAAACTCAGTTAGGAGAAACTTTCATCACATCCAACGCTTTATAAATCTTGTTTGATTCAAGTTGTACTTGGATTACAGCACCTTACTGTTGACCTTATCTCTTTAAAGATACTTGCTTTTGATGTGATTTTAGGGATTGATTGGTTAACTACTCATCATACCAAAATTGATTGTTTTAAAAGGTTGTTAGTTTTCATATTCTAACAAACTTTGTGTATGCAATTCAAGCAACTAAACCATTAAAATCAATCATTTGTCATATCTAATCATAAAGCTATTCGTTTATTAAAAAAGCGGATGTCAAGCTTTCTAGCCCATGTTATGGATTTGAATAAAGACACGTCAAATTTGAATAATATTCTGTTGTTATTGACTTTCGACGTATTTCAGAAGAACTTCCTTGTTCTACCCCGAGCGTGAAGTTGAATTCTTTATTGATCTTGAACACAGTACAAAGCCCATTTCTAAAACCCCATATCGAATGGCTCTATTGAACTTGAGGGAGTTAAAGGTCCAACTACTGAGAATTGTTGGACATCGGTTTCATTCGTCCTAAGTACATCTCCTTGGGGTGCTCTGTTTTATTTGTAAAGAAGAAAGAGGCGGAGTATGCGACTTTGTATTGACTATCGAAAATTGAACCATGTCACCATCAAGAATAGGTATCCTCTACCTCGTATTGATGACTTGTTTGACCCGATTCTGAGGGCACAATTCTTTTCAAAATCGATCTTCGTTCTGGATATCATCAATTTGAAGATTAGAATCGAGGATATTCAAAGCGCCTTGAACTTGGTATGGGCATTATGAATTCTTAGTCATGTCTTTCGGACTAACTAATGCTCCTGCACTTTCATGGATATGATGAACCGAGTATTCAAGGAATATTTGGATCGGTTTGTTGTTGTCTTTATTGATGACATCCTTATATATTCCAAAAGTCGTGAAGATCATGAGCACCATTTGAAGGCTGGTACTCCAAAAGGCTTCGTGAAAACCAACTATATGCCAAATTGAAGAAATGCGAGTTCGCTCGAGAGAAGTAGCATTCCTTGAGCACGTGGTGTCGAAACATGGAGTATCTGTTGATCCGCGAAGATTGAAGCAATCAAAGTTAGGAACAATAGTCGGTGATCAAGTACGTAGCTTTTGGGCTTAGGCGGTTATTATCTCGGAGATTAGTGGAAGGTTTTTCTCGAATCGCTACTCCATTAACTCGGCTAACTTCGGAAGGAGACAAAATTCGTTTGGAGCGAAGAATGCGAGAAAAGTTTCCAAGAGCTTAAGAGAGACTTATTTACTGTTCTTACAACAATACCATCTGGTTGGGATGGATTTGTTATCTCTGATATGCTTGAGCAAAGGTTAGGATGTGTTCTCATGCAACGTGGGAAAGTCATAGCCTATGCCTCATGACAACTTAAAGAGTATGAGAGGAATTATCCTACTCATGATCTAGAGTTAGCGGCCATCGTTTCGTATTAAAAGATATGGAGCACTATCTATATGGGAGAAAGTGGAGATATATTCGGACCATAAAAGCCTTAAATATTTCTTCACTCAAAAAGAACTCAACATCTTGGCAATGACGTTGGCTCGAGCTATTGAAGACTACGACCACACTATTCAATACCATCCTAGTAAAGCGACGTAATGGTAGCGCGTTGAGTAGAAGATCGTATCACGGGGAGCGAGTGCGATGATGTCAAGTATACGCGTAGAGCCAACTTTAATAGAAAAGTTAAGGTTGCTCGAGCCAGCAGGCCGGGTCGATCGTATGAAGAAGAAAGTACAAGAAGGAGCTATTAGGGCGAGAATTGATGAAGAAGGAATACTTGAGTCCACTCTAGACTTTGTGTTCTAACGACTACGATTTGAAGTACATGATTATGATGGAGGCACACAATCGCCATTTGCAATCCATCTGGAAGTACTAAAATGTATCGTGATCTTCAACATACATTTTGGTGGAACAATATGAAGAGAGAGATTGCAAAGTTTATCTCGATGTGTTTAACTTACCAACGTGTAAAGGCGGAGCATCTTGTACCTAAGGGTCCGTTGCAACCACTTGAGATTCCTAATGGAAGTGGGAACACATTACTATGGATTTCGTTCTGGGTCTTCCTACGGTTTCTCAAGGCATCAATCTTATTTGGGTTATTGTTGATAGATTAACCAAGTCTGCTCATTTCTTGCCGAATCTGGGAGACTTATTCCTTGAACGTCTTGCTAGTATGTACATGAATGAGATTGTGAGGTTGCATGGCATGCTGTATCCATAGTTTCGGATCGTGACCCAAGATTCACTTCAAGATTTTGGGTTAGCTTGCAAAAAGCTATGGGCACGGATTTGCGATTTAGTTCTCGCATACCATCCCCAAACGGACGGACAATCGAGAGAGGACTATTCAAACTCTTGAAGATTTATTAAGACTCTGTGTCCTGAACTTCAAGGCGGTTGGGATAAGTATTTACCATTGGTGGAATTCTCCTACAACAACGGTTATCGAGCAAGTATAGGTGTGGCTCCATTCGAAGCATTATATGGGCGAAAATGTCGTTCTCGATATGTTGGGATGAGGTGGGTGAAGCAACATTATTTGGGACCCGAGTTAAATGCGTATGACTCACCGAAAAGATCCAAATGATTCGACAAACGTATACAAAGCGGCACAAGATCGACAAAAGAGTTTGCGGATCTTCATCGAAAGGGCGTGGAATTTAATGTAGGGGATCATGTATTGTTGCGAGTTGCTCCATGGAAGGGAGTTACAAGATTTGGGAAGAGAGAAAGCTCAATCCACGATTTATTGGTCCATTTCAAATTCTTGACCGAGTAGGAAATGTAGCCTATAGACTTGCGTTACCTCAGAGTATGTCTCGTGTTCATAATGTGTTTCACATATCATGCTTAAATAAATATGTGAAAGACCAACCCACGTTATTGAGTTAGAACCGGACGAGATAATGAGAAGACTTAACGTATGAGGAGGTACTGTCAAGATCTTGGATAGGAAGAAGCATGTCCTACGCGCAAAGGTCATACCATAAGTTAAAGTTTTGTGGAGGAATCATCTTATAGAGGAAATGACACAGGAATTGGAAGCGGAAATGAAAGTGAGGTATCCTCACCTTTTGAAACACCAGATCGTCGTCAATTTCGAGGGCGAAATTTCATAAGGAGGGAGGTTGTAAGACCCCAAAATTTTTAAATAAAAGGAATTTCCTTTATTTATTATTTTGAAATAGTAAGGGTTGATTTGATTAATGTGGATAGTTAAGGGTTAAATCATGAATATTTGAAAATAAGCAAAGTGGTTATAAAATATTCATTATCGTCGGGAATATTCGTTTGGTGTGGTGGAATATTAAATCTTTCCGGGAATATTAAATGCGGACAATGCGACCATGTGTGTAGGCCCCATAACGAAAGCGATTGGATGAAGAAAACGCACAAATATAAGTTGTTTTTAAATAACAGGCGTAGTTATTGCAGATTATCTTTATTGGAATACCCGGTGGTTAAAATACACTATCTGGCGTTGTTGAAAGCGATTGTACCAGGTATTGCACCAATTATTGATTCTTACGTAAGAAGGCACTACTCAATAATGATTACGATAATTCTTTATTCGATATTTTATTGAGTTAATAATTGCTGCGTTGATATTTTATATTCTTTGTTGTTTGATAATTGTCATTACTACAATATATTTTCATTATCGAAGCAATAATTCATATTATCCGAATAATATTATTAGATAACATTATTGACAATGTCTAGAAAGTTACATCTAAGGAGAGGTTTGGTCACTAATTGCGGCCAGAAGAAGAAATTCTTATTGGAAAGCCCCTCTCCTGGAGGCTGCACGGTTGTCGATATTGTGATTCTGTAATATTATTTGTGAATAATTAATTATTGATTTATATGATGAGGAAAATATTGATTTTATGTGGATATAGATGGAGAAAATTTTAAAATGACAATTGTTGAAAATTAATATTTTATCTTTTTTACGATAAAATAATTCGTTTAAATATATTATTTTAATAATATATTAACGGTGATATTTTTACAAATGTGGGATATATGAGTATCTGAGGAGGAAGAGTATTTTGTTGCAATAAATGTTTAAAACATGTTAAACATGTAAATTGGGACCCCATTTATTGGTGAAATTTGATTATAACTTTAAAATCGATCGTTTGTGGATTTGGTCAATTTCTATTTGGAATTTGAAAAAACTTTCTTCTGCAAGTTGTAGAGAATTGAAATTCCTATAAAAACACGCTTGAGATTCAATTTTCTGATGAAAGGGCTATTTATTATGAATTATTGAAGTTAAAGCTCAAAAATAATTGATTTTGGGAGTTTAAATTATTTTTGTTAAGAAAAACGTTTTTTATATTTTTTGGACATCATTAACATGTGTGGCTGGTGTTTTGACCAAAAAGGTGGGCTAAGGAAAATTTGTATAATTATATTAATATTATATTAAATTTTACGCTTTGGTGTTCTAAGCAATTTCTATAAATAGGTCTTGGGTTAGAATTGAAAATCACACCGAAAGCTGAAGTTTTCTCTCTATTTCTCTCTCGATATTTTGGCGTATTCTTGTGAGTATTTTGAGTATACTTTGAGTATTGATATCTGGTGCAAGTTCATTCAGTAATTATTCCAAATCAATCTTCTTTCTTTTTTGAGGTAAGGGATATTATTTTTTTTTCGTAATGATATTATTTCTTCAATATCATTATCTTTGAAATATTGATCTGAAGTTTTATCAAATTTGGAACTTTTTCATGTATGGGTTACTATTCATGGTTTCTTATTCATGAGTTACTATTCACGATTCTATTCATGAGTTCTTATTCACGAGTTCTTATTCACGAGTTTCTTATTCACGAGTCTATTCATGAAGCGTGAAGATGTTTTTGTGGAATTTCTATCTTTTGGTGTCGAGATTACTATTCACGTATCGACCTTATTCACGATATCTGACACTATTCACATATATCTGATCTTATTCATAGAAAATAAAATTTCTTCTTTTCGTCCAAAACATCTATTACGGATACTAACTTTCGATTGTATCCATGTTTTTGATCATTCTTGAATTTTACACCACTATGATTATTTTTGAGGTATTTTTGGGCGTGGATAAAACCAAAGTACGAATCCTTAATCCTTGATCCTTGTCATTTTGTTTCACCGGATTCGTTTCTTTAAAAAAAAATATTTTTCATCATCCTCGGTCTTAAATGATGATATTATGGAATATCTTTGGCTGTAGTGCAAAGATGAATGATTTCTTAAGAATATCTTTGATCCGTAGTGCAAGATGAATGATTTGAAGAATATCTTTGGCCGTAGTAGTCTGAGATGAGCAGTGTTTAAATGAACATGACCAATCGATGAATATCTTTGGCTGTGGTGCAAAGATGAATATTTGATTCTAGATGTATATTGATTGATGTTACGAGGATAAAAGATGAGCGATGAACTTTTAAATTCATACATAGAAGATAGTAGTTTGCATTATCTACTTAACTCTTCTAATGAATTATTATTTCATTGCGAATATTGATTTAAAATTTGTTGTCTATTGTATTCTATTATATTTTTCCTGTTGAAGACTAACGATAATTTGTTGTATATTATCTTAGTCATAATATTCTTTATTGAGCTAGTTGAGCTCACCCTTTTCTTTTTGTTCCATTTTTTTCTCAAGAGGCGAGAATATAAGCGAAATGCGAAGTCGGGTATGGAATGAAGGTTTTAGAAAGGATTGTTTAGTAGTCCTCACCATTTTGTAAATTAATGTATCAATAAATGTGATGAGAATTTATTTGAGTATAGATATTATACAGAAGATAATATTTGTATTCAAACTCACAGTTTCTTGTTGTAATAATAAAGTTGTAGTTGTTTACATGCACCATGTATTGACAACTCGGAATAGGTGATGTATACCTATTTTGGGGCGTCCATGAGAAGTAGTTGGGACTTATTAATTACTTAATTTAATAAGTAAATCAATCTTAATCCCTAAATTAAGGAATCTAATTGCACTAATTATGTAAATAAATCTTTAGATGCATTAATTGTGTAAATATTTTATGAGTGCACTATTATTGTAATTATTTTTAAAAATGTAATAGAATATATAATTGTACCTTTTTTAATTGTACTCGACATTGGTTTATGAATAATCACTGAATTGAAAATCTTACGGTCAACTCATTGAACTAAACATTATTTACAAAAAGTAATAGAGTCGTCTGTATCCGTTAATCATTTAACAAAAAATTGACGTTACAATACGTGACAATATATTACATTACTTACGTAGATTAAATATAAATATAAAATAAAAAGATCAGCCAAATCAAATCAGATAAATTAATTATTTTATAAATGAAAAATGTAACACTAAAAAATCCATGATTTAGGGTGGGAATTGGTGGTTTAATACTTTATATATATATATATATATATAGCCCTATATATATATAGGGCTATATATATAGGGCTATATGTATATATATTATATCTTTAATCACGCTTAGGTTATATGACGATTTTTTTTTTTTTGATTATAGCGACGGTTCATGTGTCATGAACGTATCATATCATTTCGAAATATCTATGGCGGCGGGTGGACCGTCGTCATAGTCCAAAAAACCCGTCATAAATAAATAAGCAGATGTCTTCTAAATTAATATATATACATTTTTCCCATATATATATATATATATCTTAAAAATCTTTAACGAGGTATGGTTGAATTTGTATGGGCTCAACAGCAAGTGGAGGAGAAAAAGAGCGATTGAGATTACAATCAACCGACAGAGCCTCTTCTCTATCATTCTCACCCACTATTCTTGGCCTCAAATCCAAATGCGGCCCAACATCTTTTCCTAAAACAACATCCTATGTTTCTTCACTCTTTCTTAAAATTTCAGTTCCAAAAGAATGAGCCAAAGGAGATTGATAATTAAGATGAAAAAGATGAAATAACAGAACTCCAAGAATCAACAGCTGATTGAGTTCCAAAAGAATGAGCCAAAGGAGATTTTTTATATGTGTAAGTTACATGCTATGTTTCTGTTAAAAGTAACTCATTTAACAAATTTTGTAATGATTTGATAAATATTTGTATTTTACTGACTCGATTGTTAAAATTTTCAGTTCAATGATGGGTATGTAAACTGAGTTCGAGTACAATGAAAAAAAGTATTTAACCAACCGATGTCAAACTATTAATTTTTAGAACATCAGTCTTGATTATCTAGGCTCAGGCTAAGACTTCATTGGCTATATATAAGGAAAGTTAGGCAATGTTATTAACTTCAAAGCTTGGGAGCATGCAACGACTACTCTCTTATGTTCTAATAGGTACATCATATTATTTTCTTTTATTAATAATTGATGTTAAATTGTTTATAAGATGAATATGTGGTCACATACTTTCATTTTTATATTTTGGGATCTAGCTGGTATTGAGCATAAAACAAATGCAATGAATTTTATTCCAGTGGTTTAATACTCCCTCCGTCCCAGGATAAAAGTACTTATTACTATTTTGGGTTGTCCCATGTTAAATGTCCACTTTCTTTTAATAACCAAACTTTTACACTTTTTTTCATATTATGCCCATAGCATTAAATATCTCATACTTTTCTTATTCTAATTCTCTCTCCATATTTAATGACATTATTATGGGCAATTTTGTCGTTTTATTCCTCTTCTTAATATGCGTGAAAAGTCTACCAGGACTTTTATCCTGGGACGGAGGGAGTAGTTGTTTAGGGATGAATTTTGTGGATCATTTTCATTTCTAAATATATGTGTGGATCTAGCTGGTACGATTCTACATATCGAAGATTCGGGAAACATAGGAAGATGGCTCTAGGAAGCTGCTTATGAAAAGTTTCAAAAAGAGCAAACTTGTATTCCCACGCTTGACTTTGACATGTTGAAAGACTCAAAGAAGATGTGCTTAATGATAACTACTCTATAGTGTGGTACTTGTGATGGATATTTAAGTAAAAGGTGGAGATAGTTGAATATTTCGCATGAATCACACATCAATAAAATTCAAAAGTATAGATATGTTAATAAGTAGGGTTGAGTTTCAACCTAATAGGTTAACTTTTTAGGTAAACGGGTGATCTAACATACTTGTTGAGTTAGCTTACACGTGTGCAGTGGCAAAGCCAAGAATAAATTCCAGTGGAGTCAAAATTATTATCAAGCTATAAAAATTTTGGCAGACGATCGGAGGCAGTGTCTCCGAGCCATTTTTTTAATACTTTTGTATTTTCGGGTCACACACACACACACACACATATATATATATATGTTATATTACAATGACAATATAATAAGTAATAATATATAGTATATATACACTATATTGACTCATAATAGACTTTTTTAATAACAATTGATCATAAGTAATTAATTCATTAATTATTTTTAAAAATAATATAAATTAGATTATTATTTAGTTTAAAATATTATAGAGAGATATACATATATTGAGAGGATATGAGTCATATGTGGTTAAAATTTGATTGACAAAGTTATAAATTTTCAATTTGACCCCGTATAATAGAAAATTTATACTCACTCCGTCCCAGGATAAAAGTCCTGGTGGACTTTTCACGCATATTAAGAAGGGGAATAAAATGACAAAATTGTCCATAATAATGTCATTAAATATGGAGAGAGAATTAGAATAAGAAAAGTATGAAATATTTAATGATACGGGTATAATAGGAAAAAATGTGTAAAAAGTTTGGTTATTAAAGGAAAGTGGACATTTAACATGGGACTACTCAAAATAGTAATAAGGACTTTTATCTTGGGACGGAGGGAGTATAATTTTAATGGAGTCAATTTATATATAATACTTAAAATTTTTAAAATTTACCTTACATTATAAAACGATTATTTTTTCAGTGGGGTAAATTAACCCGATAATAGTGTATGTAACTTTGCCACTGCATGTGTGTGTTGTATTGATATGATGAATTGATATGGGATACATGATGAATCATACAATTCCACTACAGGTTGATATGTCTCACGTCGCCCAAACCTCTCACACATTATCCACAACCTCTCACTTCAAAAGCATAATTTAATACGTAACAATTATATATATATATATATATATATATATATATATATATTCATATGGACCTATATATGGTATGAGGCGGTGGACCCTACCTTTGACCCGATTTTTGATTTTAGAATTTTCAGGGTCGAGCAATATTAGAAGAAAAAAATATATTAAGAGGGTCTAAAGTGAATATTATACTAAGTCACTTGACCCCACTATATTATGTATACTAAGTCGGTAATCTCCAATTCCCACTAAATTACTAACCCAATTTTTCTATTTTTCTATTCGTCTATTCAACAAGTGGCAGAGAGTGAATGTGAGACTCAGAGACCAGAGTAGAGCTGTAGAGGATAAGTAATTAACAAAGAAAAAAGTGATCACTCACCAAGACACCAACAACGTCAGCACAACAACGTTAGCAATCACTCACCAATCTCAACAGAGCAAGCGATCAGCCGATCATTCACCAATTACGATCCGAATCTAAAAATTCTAAAGTATATTTTAATTTTTTTTTTAACTTCACAAATTTAATAATTGCTTTAGGAATTTTTGTAATTGTTTATGAATTTTTCTTGTTTGTACTTTTATAAAATTAGCGCTTTTTACTTCTTAAAGCAACACTGCAACAATGAAGAGAACTCTATCAAATAAAAGTTCTTCAAGTATTTGTTTCTAATATATTTTTTACATTCTTTAAATTTTATAATTTATTTTGTAATGTTACTTGTTACTTGTTAGTGGTTTAATTGAGATCGTTTATTGTTGGTGTTAACTGCTAATTACACTTGACTATTAATATTGTATATTGATTTATTTTGATGTTGAATTAGTTTTTAAATATTTATTTATTGTTAGGCATGGATATACGTAATTGGATTACAACAACTAAACGTACAAAATTTGAATCTATTCATGAAAATGTCCAAGCCGAAGGGACTAGTGACGAACATGTCACTACTGATATTCACCAAGAAACTCACCCGCAAAATATTAACCTCCAAACCCAAGTACCAGAATCTTTTGCCCAAAATATCTACTTCCAAACCCATACACCGGTATCTCCTTCCCTTAATATTGAGGGAGATCCTGGTAAAAGACCACCAATAAGTTCTTATCCTGCTAGTGAAAGAGAGAATTTTTGAAGAAATTATTTACTTAGGGGTCCGACTCAACCAATACCTCACAAAATTCCAGATACACTAATTAGTGGAATTACTCGTAAATTCAACAAGAATTGGTACAAAAAATATCAAAGTTGGTTGGAATATAGTTTGAGTGAAGATGCTCTATTTTGTTTGTGTTGTTACCTATTTAAAATTGATCATGGTAACCAAGGCGGTGGGGATGCATTTGTTGGCGAGGGATTTAGAAATTGGCAGAAGATGAACAGATTGAAAATACATGTTGGAGATCATGGTAGTGTTCATCGTAAAGGTGAACAGGCTTGTCGTGATTTATTGAATCAACCTCAATAGATAGATATTAATCTTGCTAACATAACTGAGCAACAAAGGATTGATTACCGTCTTCGATTGCTCGCATCAGTTAAATGTGTTAGGTTTCTTTTAAAAGAAGGATTGCCTTTTGTGGTCACGATGAGTCAGATGGTTCAAGAAAACGAGGGCTATTTATTTCTCAGCTAGAGTTTCTTTCGAAAAACAATAATGAGGTGCGTAAAGTTGTCTTAAAAAATGCTCCAGAGAATCATAAATTGATTGCACACTCAATTCAAAAAGATATTTGTAGAGCCGCTACATTTTTGACTACACAAGCTATCATTAAAGAAATTGGAGATGGGTTTTTTTCTTTGTTGGTTGATGAGGCTCGTGATACATCAATCAAAGAATAAATGGCAGTGGTTTTACGATATGTGGACATGTATGGTTGTATAATTGAGCGATTTTTTTTCCATTATTCATGTTCCTGAAATGTCTGCTTTGACACTAAAAGCTGCTATTGATCAACTTTTTTCTAATCATGGATTGAGCATATCACGTCTGCCTGGTCAAGGTTATGATGGAGCTAGCAATATGTCAGAGAAGTTTAAAGGTCTTAAGAGTTTAATATTATCTGAAAATCCATGTGCTTTTTATATTCATTGTTTTTTCACATCGACTTGATTGACACTTGTTGTAGTTGCTAAGAAACATAAGTCATTATGTTCTTTCTTTGATTATCTTGGATTGTTAGCAAATGTTGTTGGGGCTTCTTATGAAGCGAAAAGAAATTATCCGATTGAAGCAATTTCAAAAAGTAGTGAAGGAGTTCTTGATGGCGAAATCAAAAGTGGGCGAGGTTTGAATCAAGAAACAACAATAAAAGCGACACGGAGAAAGCGTTTGGAGTTCTCTTTTTAAAACAATTTTGAGTGTTATTACCTTATTTTCTCCAATAATGGATGTGCTCGAGTTTGTACAGATGATGTCGAAGGGGAGAAATGTACGTACATAAGCTAGTACACTTTTGAAATTCATGCATGATTTTGAGTTTGTGTTCTTGTTACACTTATTGAAAGGAGTCATGGGAATTACAAATGACTTATCATAATCTTTACAAAGGAAAGATCAAGACATCGTAAACGCAATAGCTCTTGTCAATGTAACTAAGCAACGATATGCAGAAGAGAAAACTGAGATGATTTGTTAGCAGAAACTTGTGAATTTTGTGCATTGCATAACATAGTTGTCCCGAGGATGGAGGATATTTTTGTGTTTCCAGGAAGACCACAACGCAATATTGAAGAAATCACAAACCTTCATCGCTTTAGGATTCAATTATTTTTCACTGTGATTGATAGTCAACTTGGGGAGTTGAATGACCGTTTAGATAACACAAATACAGAGTTACTTTCAAGTATAGCATGTCTTCACCCACGTGAATCTTTCTGGGCATTTGACAATAAAAAATTAATTGAATTTGTGAAACTTTACCCTTCAGAATTTGATGATATGGAACTTTTGGCACTTGATGGTCAACTCCAAAATTATATTGTAGATATGTGAAACGATCCCAATTTTTCAAGTATAAAAGGAATTGGTGAATTGACTCAAATGTTAGTTCAGAAAAGAAAGGATGATGTGTATCCCTGTCTATTTGTTCTTTGAAATTGGCTTTACTTTTGCCCGTTCTTCTCAAGAATTGTTGAAAGGACATTTTCAATTATGAATATCTTGAAGAATGAATTTAAAGAACCAAATAGGAGATGAATGGATGAATGACTATTTAAGTAACATACATTGAGCGTGATATTTTTGTAGACTTATTAAAAATGAAATTTATCATTACAACAATTTCAAATATGAAACCTCAAAAAATGTTATTATAAATAATATTTGAGAATTATTTAATTTTGTAAGTTAATTAATGAAATTTTTATTCGTAAGAATTTTTTTTTCGAGTTTGACCCACTGAACTATCAGTCTGGATCCGCCCCTGGTATGATTCATAGCAAACACTAGTTGAAATGTATTAATAAGCTAACGCACTCATAGCCGTCTATCTCGTCTATGGACGACTAAGAATAAAATTAAACTATCAATCATTCGTTGCTCTTTGCAGCATGACTCATGTTCTTATCAACGGAAGAGAGTAAATTTTTCAAGTGCCTTCCGTTTCTCTTACCAACGGCATCCGCTCCTAGCTTTAGGCCTTTCGATTCTTAATGTAACAGACGCATTGAAGTAATAAATTTATTTGCTAAGTAGTAGGACCGATGTATAAATATTCATTCCTTCCATATATGCCTTTTTCAACATTTCTAGTTTCTTCTTCCTCCTTCTTCGGAGATCTAAACTACCATAACATTTTTGAAAGAAAAGTTTTATAGAGGACTACAGCGTAACAGATTAATTTAAATCTATCAAAAAAATCTATTTCTTCTTGCATATTCTTGTTGCTGTGTTTTCATTTCTTCCGGCATATTCTTCTGTTGTGAGAAGAAGACGAATGAGGAAAACACCAAGCAAGAAGAATATGGAAGAATAATGGTAAAGGTTTGGATAGTTTTTTGCCTTTGCCATCTGCACAACTAAATAGATGACAACATATCGATTTAAATCTATCAAACAATTATTCATTTCTTCTTGCATAGTCTTATTGCATATGTTTCCATTTCTTCTGGGATTCTTTTGTTGTAAGAAGACAAATGAGGAAAAAACTAGGCAAGAAAAATATGCAAGAGAAATGAAAATTTTGATAGTTTTTGGCTTTTGCCAATTGCCATCCTCGCAACTAAATTTGGAACGACATCATTTACTACTTCTTAGACTTTGGTAACTGATCTTTCGGGCGGAAGGAATCAAACTTAGGTTTGCTAAATATTATCCTCTTCTTTTTTGTCCCAAGTCGCCTCACACTTTTTTTTTTTTGCTCTCTCTCTTAGTTGAAGCAGCATGCACCAACTCAACAAATTAAGTTCTTCTAATATCTTCCATCATCTCCTCTCTCCTCTAAATTTAAGTTTAGTACTATCTCCGTTCTTAAAAAATTGTCGTTTAAAGTTTTGGCACATGAATTAAGAAAGTATCATTTACCAAGTAAAATTTTTTAGAAATTCCATTACTACCCCTCTATGGGAAGTTGAAAACTATTAATACAAGAGAGAAAATTTATTGGGACAATGAGAGAAGGTAGGGGTAATATAGGAAAGTAAATAATTTATTCTCCTCGAAAGTTAATGTAAACGACAAATTTTTTAGAATAAATTTTTTCTTCTAAAACGATAATTTTTTATGAACGGATGGAGTATCAATTTATGGCCCTTTTGAATCCATTTGGTTCAAGTTCTTCTAGTTCGTATTTTGATTCTGATTCTGATTCTGAATCTAGTTTACAATCTATGAAAGAGAGTGAGGTTTGTAATGACAGTGCTAATACTACTTTGAATTCATATGCTCAAATATTTTTGAGTTTGATTGAGGCTAAAAAATTCTATATATAGATCATATGCCATTAGCAATGGGTTTGTTGTAAAAAATTTAACAAGCAGTATGCATGTCAGTTCTGATGCGTATTGCTCCAGAATGTGTGCATGTAAAAAAAACTGGTTAAGAAAACGATACCAGTTCATGAACCTACTAAAATAAAGAGGAAGATAGATTTTATTGAGGCCTGTTCTCTCTTTTTTATTTATTTATATATTTGTTTTTATTATATTCTTTTCATTGCTTTTAATAACCTTATACGCATATTTGACTTTATGGAAAATACAAAGTAACATAAAGCTAAAGTTTAAATAAGTTCACTATTTATTATTTAAGATTTTTAATATATATATTACATAGATTGATAAAAATAAAAATAAATGTGTAATGCATATGTATTACAAAAAATGTTACAAATATTAAATACAAATAAATATAATTTTAAAGTTTGGTGGAACATAATACCTTCTAAACTGGCCTTTAAATAGTTAGGGTGATAAAAAAAAAGGGTTTAAATATAAATTGTTACCCTAAATTTTAGGCTTTATTCCACTTCGGTTCAATTGAACATGCCACGTCAAAAATTGATGATATGACTCTCTGGGTAAGCCATACTTCAGCTTATGTGTAACTAAAAAAAATTATTTTAATATCCATTTGTACATTTATTATACATTAAAAGGCAAATTCGTCAAACCACTTAATATTAAATATTAAAACTAATGCTTCTAGTCTTCTTGAAATTGACATTGATGGGAGTCTTCTTACTGGGAAAATTTCGATAGATTTTGGTGGATTACCTAATTTTGGTGGCTGGTTCTATCTTCCAATCTCCTTGGGGGTGACTTGAATTTCATGAACTCACTGACTAGATGTTGAAAATTGAAAATGTTTGTTTTAAATGATAACCAATTTGAAGGGGTGTTGCCTAGTTCTATAGCAAATTTATCAACAGATCGTTCGGCATGCAAATTTATCAACAGATCGTTCGACATTAAGATTGGGAAGTAACAAACTCTCAGGAAGCATACCTTCTGGGATTGAGAATCTTGTTAACATGGCTGATTTGCAACTGCAAACAAATAAATTCACCCGAAGTATTCCCAATTCCATTGGTAATCTAAAGATGCTAAGGCGATTGAATATGTCGGAAAATGAGCTTTCAGGAAGCCTTCCACCTTCCTTGTCTGTTATACCTCAATTGTACTTACCCCATCATGAAAAGAATCGCTTGAACGGAAGCATTCCTCCTAGCTTTGGGAACTTTCAATACTTGCAAGAGCTATGTTGGGTTACTCATCCAATCTTATTCGGAAAAAAATTGCTAATATGAAAATGAACAACTCTTATTTTTAATAGAAGTGTTATTTTGAAAAAAGAATTTATTTGTAGTAAAAAAATTATTTTGAAAGTGTCTAATTTTGAATAGGAAGAAGAGAATTGTAAGTATTTTATAAATATAGTATTTTTAATTTTGAGTTGTTGAAATGTAACACAATCAAAAAGTCATGTAGTATCTTAAGAATTGAGAGAGAGGGTGTGAGTGAGTTTTGCGTTTGTGTGAGGGAGAGGTTTTTTGCAGCTTTTATATTCCGTACAAAAAAAAAGTTGTACTTGGGTGGAAGGGTTTTGCAGCTTTTAGTACGTGTAAAAAGTTGTGCCGCGGTATTGTGAAATCTCACGTTTTACGGCGTAAAACTTGGGAGGATTATTGTAAACCCATTATTTTGATATAGTGGATATTCGGAGTTTGACATGTGATTTTTCCCTTTAAGGATTTTTCGTATTAAATCTAATGTTGTTTTAAGATCTCTCTTTATTTTATTGTGTGGTATACGTTGACTTAATTCCCAACAAGTGGTATCAGAACTAGGTTATTTGGATGCAAGGTAGCAGGGGAATTAGTTACATTGGTGTGACAAATAAAGAGAATAAAAATTGAAAGAGTTGGTGTTCATCGTGATGCTGATGAATAAGAGATTTTGTGTTTATGGAGGATCACTGTTGAAGTCGCTGGGTGAAGATCATGAAGATGCGAATGAAGATAAAAACAATAATGATGCTGATGTGAATGATGCATATAATGTAGATTA
Source organism: Panax quinquefolius (assembly GCA_020205615.1). Lineage (NCBI taxonomy): Eukaryota > Viridiplantae > Streptophyta > Magnoliopsida > Apiales > Araliaceae > Panax > Panax quinquefolius. Next base: position 139,641,708 of record CM035160.1, read on the forward strand.
TGCAGATGGTTCGGATGGCACGAATGACCCAAATAATGTGGATGTTACGGATGATGTAGATGATGCATATATTGCGGATAACGAGAATAATGCAGACAATGCTAATATTGCGAATGATAGTAGTGACTATAACAACGGTGAAAATGATGAAGTTGAAGTGTTTGCGGATTCAAGTCGAGGGAGGAATTGTTGGGCTACTCCTCAAATTCTATTCAGGGGCGAAGCTATGGTAAAATTGTGGGGTCAATTGACCCCACTCAATTTTTGAAATCACTTAAATTTTTTTTTTTACCTCACTCAATTTTTGACCCCCACTCAATTTTTGACCCCACTCCGATTAATTTTTTTTAATTAGAGATATCCAAGCGCCCAAGCATCAGTCCTAAATCTCATACATCAATATCTGTTCAGCACTTCAGCCACAAAATAAAGAGAGATGGGGCAAAGCCAAATCGCAAAAGGCAAAAGCCAAACCGTGAACCATCAAATCCTTTCATGAGTGGTGAGATGAAGTCTTGGTCTTGAGCCATGAGTGTGGAGACTGGAGTGTGACTCTATTCTACTGTGACTCTCTTGCAGTCTTGTGCCCTTGCAGGTAACAGAAATTACTCTATCTTCAATTCTTCCAACCTCAGTTTTGTTTTCAGAAATTAATTGTGATTTTCCCCTTTTGTTAGTATTATTAAATTGGATATTTGGATGCATTTGTCTAACCCAAAAGTATAAAATATTAAAAAAAATTGGCACGGGGGCGCTGCCCCCGAACGTCCGCTAATTTTTTTTAACTTACTAATAATTTTGACCCCACTGCTATACCTTCGTGGCTTCGCCACTGATCCTATTCATATATAAAGTTGAAGTATTTGGGGATTCGAGTCGAGGGATGAATTGTTGGGTTACTCCTCGAATCTTATATAAAAAAAGAATTGCTAATAGAGAAAGGAAGAACTCCTATTTTTAATATGAGTATTATGTTGGAAAGGAATTTATTTGTATTAGAAATTTTATTTTGGAAGTGTCCTATTTTGAATAGAAATAGGAGAATTGTGTGTATTTTATAAATAGAGTATTATGCTGAGTTGTTGAAGTGTAGCACAACTAAAAAGTCATGTAGCATCCTAAGAGTTGAGAGAGAAAGTGTGAGTGAGTTTTGTTTTTGTGTGAGGAAGAATGTTTTTGCAGCTTTTATATTTTGTGCAAAAAAAAAGTTGTATTGTGGGTGAGAGGGTTTTGCAGCTTTTAGTCCTTGCAAAAAATTGTATCGTGGTATTGTGGAACCTCAAGTTTTAAGGCTTAAAACTCGGGAGAATTATTGTAAACCCGTTATTAATTTTAATATAGTGGAGATTCGGAGTTTGGACTGTGCTTTTTTTCTTTAAGGTTTTTCACATTAAATCTTGTGATGTTTTATCTTTCATTATTTTATTATGTAGTTTGCGTTGACGTAATTCCCAACAACAACATGTTCTTAGAAACATTCAAGTACCCCAGATTTTTAAAGGCACTCAGTTCTGAAGGTAGAGAACCAAATAGACGATTTCGAGCCAGGTTTAGAGATATTGTAAGGGAAGAGAGACTCATAACTCCTTCAGGTATAATACCACCAAGGTAATTTTGGGAGAGGTCTAGTTGAGGTGTCGTGTGATAGTAAAGTCTCACATCGAAACACAAGGAGAAAGATTGAGGACATATATGCTCTAATGGACCATAAAGTTAATAGGTTAAATTTTGGGTCCTTTACAATAATATACAACATTTAGAAAGTAATTACTGTAAAACCCCAACTTTTATAAATAAAGATGAATTTTCTATAAATATCATTTTTGAATATTATGGAATGAATTTGATATAATGTTATAGTTGTGGATAATATTTATAAATTTTGCAAAATCACAGTTTGTTATATAATATTCGATTGGTGGGGAATATTCGTTTTAACGAGGGAATATTAAATAAATAAGCACAATCATTGGTGGACCCCTAGCGGAATTATTGTCGGATTGAGAAAACGACAAAAATACTTTATGAAAATAACGGCGGAAGTTTTATCGTTAACTTTTGAAACACGGTGTTAAAAGTAATGCGATGTCTGGCGTGGTTGCATAGTAGCACACGGTATTGATTATTGATTCTTACGTGAGAAGTCACTCGGTTTTTGTTCAATTATTGCTACGATAATTCTTTGCATAATATCTCACGTTATTTGATTCAATTATTGTCGATATTTTATATATTATTAAATCAATAATTAAGACGACAAAGTTATTAATATTATTATTTACAATATTAATGATGTCAGAAGTTACATCGAATGAGGTTTGGTCACCTAATTGCTTGCATGATTGGGAGAAATCCTTATTGGAAAGCCCCTCTTTCACAGGAGCGACACAGTCGATTAATATTGTGAATTATAATAATGATAATATATGTTGTTAAAATTATTAAGGTGATTTTTATGAAGTTTTGCTTATTTTATGGATCCCTATTTACCCATTTTTCAAAATAATCGGTAGAAAATTATTTAAAGGTGGGGCCCATATGTGTTGAAAATGATTTTAGAAATGGGGAGAGAAAGAGTATACGTGTGGGATAGGGAAGATATATATATATATATATATATATATATATATATAGTGGATTTTAATTGGAGTATTGAAATGATGAGGAAGTATTTGTTTTTTTATATATATATATATATATATATATATATATATATATATATATATATATGTTAGTGGATTTTGGTGGAGTATTGAAATGATGGGGGTGGAGAAACAATCCTAAGGTTGTCGGGTGGGAGTGGTTTTCTTTGCATTATAACATGTGTTGTCTATTATATATATATATTACATTTGGTTTCTTTGATCTTATTGGAGGAAGGCTTGACTTTTGCATTGCATTCGTAGGTTATAAAAATTTCATCCAAGGAATTATTAAATTGTGATATTTTTTTCTTTACAGTGGTTCTTCCATTCTTCTATAAATAGAAGCTCATTCCTTCATTATTTCTTACAGAATTCAACTTGAAACTTAGAGAGAGAAATTATAGAAAACTATAAAAAATATTACTTCTTTCCTACTCTTATATCCGGTTTCTTTTTACGGTAAGGGGTATTATTTCTTTTGTATTCATGAAGAGAACTTACATTATTCCATTATTTATTATTACATTGGAATAACTTTGTTGATCTTGAGCTACCTATACTTGGTGAAATTCTTACATTATTCCATTCTTTATTATTATTACATTGGAATATCACATGCATGCGTTTTAATGATGAGACTGATTCCATTCTTTATTATTATTATTGGAATATCACATACATCATGCGTTTTCTGGCATGACTGGTTTACATTATTTATTATTACATTGGAATAACTTTTATATGCATGCGATCTATCGCGTACTGGTGATTTCTTTTGTTATTCCATTCTTTATTATACTCGGTTGGTTAAAGTTTTGACTTCTATACTCCATGAAATTAGTGGAATATCCTTGATATTTGTGCTTCATCCGATATCTTTTCATGAAAATATTCTTACGAGCATTCTTGAATTTTACTCTATAAAGAAGTATCATGTTGACAATTTGGGCGTTATTAGTTCTGGATAAATTAATTCTTGAACTTGTTTTATTGAATTCTTATATCATTGTCATCATCCTCATGTTTATATTTTGTTGAAAGTCATCTACATGGCAGTAGTGCATAGATGGACTTGGTATGATTATGACCGAGGATTATTCGGTATAATCATGGCCAGTAATAATGTTACAAATGATGTGGTAAAAGTCCTCATTGGCCCGTAGTGCATTGATGGATGATTGTTGGCATGATCATGACCATTAATGAATACACGAATATCCTTGGCCCGTAGTGCATGGATAATTTGTGGTCGTGATACTTAAAGAATATCCTTGGCCGTAGTCTGCGGGGGTGATTCGATGATGTGGATTATTTATTAAAATTTGAGTCTCGGTGATAAAAGTGATGAAAAACCTTTTAAATCATAAAAGATAGTAGATTTTATTTTCTACTTGACTCTTTTAATGGATTGCTTGTTCATTGTGATTAAACTTGATGTTTGTTATATTGTATCGGTTTAACATTGTTGAAGACTAAGGATAATTTATTACGCATTATCTTAGTCATAATATTTCTTCTTTGGCTAGTTGAGCTCACCCTTTTTCTTTCATTTTCTCTTGAGAAAATGAGAACGTGGCGAGGGACTAGTCGGGGAGCGGAGTGATGGTCCGGAGGATAGCATTAGTAGTCCTCACTATTACATGAAATAGTGTGTTAATAAATGTATTGAGGACTTATTTGAGTTTTAATGTTGTCTAGAAGACAATGTTTGTATTAAAACTCACATTTCATCATTGTTGTATATTTAAGATTGTATTTAAATTTTGTACCATGTATTTGGCGACTCAAGATGGGTGATGTATATCTATTTTGGGGGCGTCACGGTTGGTATCAAAGCTTAGGATATGATCCACAGGTAAGATGTGAGACAAGAACTAGGAGGGAGAGAGGCAGAATTCCTTGTTAGTATGACCTACCTAAGTTTATTTGGTATTTAATTGGTTGGTCGGAAGAATATAGGAATAATATGTGATATGTTAATTAACCATTGTTTTGTGGCGATGTCTGAAAATGACATCCGAGAATGTTGAGAATATCAATGGAGCACGAGAGAGTTGAGTCTCCACATGATCAATAATCGAGGATAATGTGCATCGAGAAGCGACAATCCTCATGCAAACAACAACAACAACCAAATGATGAATGATGGAATGTTCGGAGGCTTTATGCAATTCATGCAACATCGGTGAGCGACTCGGTGTCCAAAATGTAGGTGGAAACACTGAAACTCTCGGACGATCACCATTAAGCATTCAAGGAGCTGGGACCACCGGAGTTTATTGGAGAGCCAAAACCACTTAAAGGCGAAAGCATGGATAAAGCGAGATCACCAAGATATTTGATGTCTTGGGATGCTCAGAGAAGCAAAGGTTCCTTTGCCACCTTTATGTTGCGAGGAGAGGCGATTCTTGGTGGGAATCGGTAAAAGCGTACTCGACTGCCACCTTGAAGAAGATGACTTGGGAGAAGTTCGAGAATTGTTCAACGACAAGTACTTTCCCGAAAGTATTCGTCACATGAAAGAAGTAGAGTTCATCAAGTTGGAGCAAAACAATATGGCCAGTATCGCGATCTGAAGCCAAGTTTGCGAGTTGTCCGGTTTAAATCCCATTTGGTTGATAATGAGGAGAGAATGACGCGAATGTTTTAAGAGGTTTAAAACGGAGATACGTCGATATCTTATTTCTCATAAACTATGTTTGTATTCGGATGTTGTAAATAGGGCTCGATTATTGGAGCGCGATAACGAGTCAACGCAACCAAAAAGAGGTAGGTAAAATGATAATACCGGTGATAGCGATCATCGAGCGGTGACAATAAGCGTGGAGGAATCAACAGGCGAAATGGTAACCACTTGATGGTGTAATCATGCCAAAACAATAAGAATGGACATTTCAAGAAGAGAGATTCAACAATGATGGAAAGCGTCGACACCGGCACACCCATTGTTAAGGAAGGAGAACGACCACCTATCATATGCTTCAAATGCGGAGGGAGGGACACATCGGTCAAAGCTAGCGCGCGATGCCGTCAAAAACATGTTATAATTGTGGAAGAAAAGGTCACCTAGCCCGATTTTATCATTCACCAGAAGATAAGTTCAGCTAGGATGGAGGCACCAAAGGTCGTCCCGGAAAAAGTCAAAGCCGGTAGTTCGAGGAGGCGTTTGTAGTGACCTCCCGAAAGCAAGGAACCCGAGGTCATCACGGGTAAGCTTATCATAAACTCTAGTGAAGTCTATACCTTATTTGATCTGGGTTCTACCCATTCTTTTATTTCTCTACTTGCGCTCAGCGATTAAATTTGACTCAGGAGAAATTAGACTTTGACTTATCTGTGGAAACTCAGATTGGGAGAAACCTTCATTACATCCACTTTGTTTATAAGTCTTGTTTGGTTCAAATCGGTACCCTCACATTACACCGTCGATCTTATTTCATTAAAAATACTTGCATTTGATGTGATTCTAGGGATTGATTGGTTAACTACTCATCATGCACAAAAATTGATTATTTTAAATAAGGTTGTTAGCTTTCATATTCTAACCAACCTATTATGCTTGAATTCAAGTAACCAAACCATTAAAATCAATCTTTGTCATCTCAAGCCATAAAGCTATTTGTTTATTAAAAAATGGATGTCGAAGCTTTTTTAGCTCATATCACGGATCTAAACAAAAATACGTCGGTTTTGAATGATATTTCTATTGTTAATAAATTTCCTGACGTATTCCCCGAAGAACTTCCTGGCCTACCCCTAGAGCGTGAAATTGAATTTTATATCGACCTTGAACCCGGTACAAAACCCAATTCCAAAGCCCCATGTCGAATGGCTCTATTGAACTTGAGGAGTTAAAGATCCAACTGCGAGGAATTGTTAGACATTGGCTTTATTCGTCCTAGTACTTCTCCTTGGGGTGCTCTGTTCTATTAAGTGAAGAAAGAAAGATGGGAGTATCGACTTTATATTGATTATCGGGAGTTGAATCATGTCACCATCAAAAATAGGTACCCATTGCCGCGTATTGATGACTGTTTTGACCCGATTGCAAGGCACTAAATTCTTTTCAAAGATTGATCTTCGTTCGGGATATCACCAATTGAAGATTAGAGCCGATGATATTCAAAGACGACTTTCGAACTTCGATGCGGGCATTATGAATTCCTAGTCATGTCCTTTGGATTGACTAATGCTCTTCTTTGCCTTTATATGGATATGATGAACCGAGTATTCAAGGAATATTTGGATCACTTTGTGGTCGTCTTTATTGATGACATCCTTATTTATTCCAAAAGCCGTGAAGATCATGAGCAACACTTGAAATTTGATACTCCAAAAGCTTGAATACAAGCTTTATGCCAGTTGAAGAAATCGAGTTACGGCTTGAGAAGTAGCATTCCTTGGGCACGTAGTATCAAGTCATGGAATATCTGTTGACCACGTGAATTGAAGCTATTCAAAGTGGGAGCAACCCTCGTCGATGGCCAAAATCGTAGCTTTCTCGGTTTAGGCGGTTATTATCGGAGATTAAATGGAAGGATTTTCTCGAATCGCTACTCCATTAACTTCAAATGACTCGGAAAGATACAAAATTCGGTTGGAGTAAGAAATGTGAGAAGAGTTTTCAAGAACTCGAGAGGAGACTCATTTATTTTGTTACGACAATACCATCGGCTCGGAGGGATTTGTCATCTCTGATGATGCTTTGGGCAAAAGGTTTAGGATGTGTTCTCATGCAACATGGGAAAGTCATAGCCTATGCCTCGAAGACAACTCAAAGAATATGAGAGGAATTATCCTACTCATGATCTAGAGTTGGCGGTTTGTTGTCTTCGCACTTAAAATTTGGAGGCATTACTTGTATGGAGAGAAAGTGGAGATCTTTACGGATCATAAAAGCCTCAAATATTTCTTCACTCAAAAGGAACTCAACATGCGACAACGACGTTGGCTTGAATTGTTGAAAGATTATGATCATACCATCGATACCATCCTGAAAAGCGAGCGTGGTAGTAGCGGACGCATTGAGTAGAAGATCATATCTTGGTCTGAGTGCGATATTGTCAACATGAGGCCCATTTTGTGTGACTTGCAAAGGATGGAGATAGAGTTAAAGACTCGAGGGACCCATGTGATGATGGCGAATATCTGAGTAGAACAGACTTTAATTGATAAAGTTAAAAGTGCTCATCACTACTGAGACTGAACTGGGTGATGCATATTAAGAAGAAAGTGCAAGAAGGTGATATCTTAGGAGCAAGAATCGATGAAGAAGGAATACTTTGAGTCAACTCCGGACTTTGTGTTCCTAACGACCTTGATTTAAAGTATAAAATCATGATGGAGGCGCACAACACACCATTTTGCAATCCATCACAGGAGTACTAAAATGTATCGTGATCTTGACATACATTTTGGTGGAAGCAATATGAAGAGAGAGATAGCGTTGTTTATCTCAAGGTGTCTAACTTGTCAACGAGTCAAGCGAGACATCAAGTACCAAAAGGTCCATTGCAACCACTTGAAATTCTAGAATGGAAGTGGGAGCACATTACCATGGATTTCGTTCTTGGTCTTCCCAAGGTTTCTCGGCGTATAGATGCGATTTGGGTCATTGTTGATAGATTGACCAAGTCTGCTCATTTCTTACCGATCGAGAAACTTATACACTTGAGCGTCTTGCTCGTATGTACATAAATGAGATTATAAGATTGCATGGTATGCGGTATCCATAGTTTACGATCGAGACCCAAGATTCACTTCAAGATTTTGGGTTAGTTTGCAAAAAAAGCTATGGGCGCAATTCTGATTTAGTTGGCATATCATCCTCGAGACGGACGGAGACGATCGGAGAGGACTATTCAAACTCTTGAAGATTTATTAAGACTACTGTGTCCTTGACTTCAAGGAAGTTGGGACAAGTTCTTACCATTGGTGGAGTTTTCCTACAACAACGGTTATCAAACAAGTATTGGCATGGCTCCATTCGAGCGTTGTATGGAAGAAAGTGTCGTTCTCTCGATATCTTTGGGATGAGGTGGGTGAAGCAATATTGTTGGGACCGGGAGTTGAAATACGTATGACTACGGAAAAGATTCAAACGATCCGACAACGTATAAAAACCTCACAAGATCGACAAAAGAGTTATGTTGATCTTCATCGAAAGGGCGTGGAATTCGATATTGGAGATCATGTGTTGTTACGTGTTGCTCCATGGAAAGGAGTTCTGAGATTTGGAAAGAGAGAAAAGCTCGATCCTCGATTCATTGGCCCATTTTAATCCTCGATCGAGTAGGAACTGTGCCTATAGACTACGCTTTTACTGCTTGAAGTATGTCTCGTGTTCATAACGTTTTCACATATCCATATTACGTAAATATGTGAAAGACCGAACCACATTATTGAGTTAGAACCGGACGAAATAGCGGAAGATTTAACGTATGAAGAGGTTCTGTTCAAATCTTGGATAAGAAGGAACATATTCTACGCTCGAGTTATACCTCAATCGAAGTTTTGTGGAGAAACCACGATGTTGAGGAAATGACACGGGAGTTAGAATCTGAAATGAAATCAAGGTATCCTTACCTCTTGACATACCAGTCGCGTACCCTAATTTCAAGTGCGAAATTTCATAAGAAGGGAGGTTGTAAGACCCCAACTTTTATAAATAAAGATGAATTTTCTATAAATATCATTTTTAATATTATGGAATGAATTTGATATAATGTTATAGTTGTGGGTAATATTTATAAATTTTTCAAAATCATGAAGTTGTTATATAATATTAGATTGGTGGGGGGAATATTCGTTTTAACGGGAATATTAAATACAACGAGCCTGAATCATTAGTGGACCCTACAACGGAATTATTGTCGGATTGAAAAAGCGACAAAAATACTTTATGAAAATAACGGCGGAAGTTTTACAGTTAATCTGCTTTTAAACACCGGTGTTAAAAAATGCGATGTCTGGCGTGGTTGCATAGTAGCACACGGTATTGATTATTGATGCTTATGTGAAAGTCACTCGGTTTTGTTCAATTATTGTCAATATTTTATATATCTATTATTTGATTCAATTATTGTCGATATTTTATATATTATTAAATCAATAATTGATTATGACAAAGTTATTAATATTATTATTTGCAATATTAACGATGTCTAAAAGTTACATCGAGGAGAGGTTTGGTCACCTAATTGCTTGGCGCGATAGGGAGAAATCCTTATTGGAAAGCCCCTCTTTCACAGGAACGACACAGTCGATTAATATTGTGAATTATAATAATGATGATATATGTTGTTAAAATTATTAATGTGATTTTTATGAAGTTTTGCTTATTTTATGGATCCCTATTTACCCATTTTTCAAAATAATCGGTGAAAAATTATTTAAAGGTGGGGCCCATATATATTGAAAATGATTTTAGAAATGGGGGAGAAAGAGTATATATGTGGGATAGGGAAGATATATATATATATATATATATATATATGTAATATAGTATGTATGGTAAGAAGGATAAGTGAAAATGATAGGTTGATGTCTTGTGTGGTAAAGGAGGGAAGTATTATATATATATATATATATATGTTAGTGGATTTTGGTGTTGTATTGAAATGATGAGGGAAGTATTTTTTTTTTTATTATATATATATCTTAGTGGATTTTGGTGGAGTATTGAAATGATGGGGTGGAGAAACAATCCTAAGGTTGTTTGGGGTGGGAGTGGTTTTCTTAGCATTATAACATGTGTTTGTATATTATATATATATATATATATATATATATATATATATATATATATATATATATTACATTTATTTATGCTTTTGATCTTATTGGAGGAAGGCTTGAAATTTTGTATCCGTAGATTATAAAAATTTCATCCGGAATTATTAAATTCATGATATTTTCCTTTACATAGTGCCCTTCCATTCTTCTATTAATAGAAGCTCACTCCTTCATTATTTTTACTGAATTCACTGAAACTATAGAGATAGAAATTATAGAAAAAATAAGAAAAGTATTCTTTACTACTTCTCTACTCTTATATCCAGTTTTTTTTACGGTAAGAAATATTATTTCTTTTGTATTCATGAAGAGAACTTACATTATTCCATTATTTATTATTACATTTGGAATAACTTGTGTATGTGAAAATACCCTATACTTGGTGAAATTCTTACATTATTCCATTCTTTATTATTACATTGGAATATCATATCACATGCGCGTTTTACGGGGACTGGTTATTCCATTCTTTATTATTCTATTGAATATCACATGCTGCATGCTGCATGCGCTTTTACTGGCGGGACTTTGGTTCCGTTATTTATTATTACATTGGAATATCCTCATCTGCATGCGTTTTACGCTTTGACTGATTCCGTTATTTATTATTATTATTACATTGGAATAACTTTGTGCATGCGGTCTATCGCATGCCTGGTGATTTCTTTTGTTATTCAATTCTTTATTATACTCGGTTGGTTAAAATTTTGACTTTATACTCCATGAAATTAGTGGAATATCCTTGATATTTGCGATTCATCTATATCTTTTCATGGAAATATTCTTACGAGCATTCTTGAATTTTACTCTGAAAAGAAGTATCATGTTGACAATTTGGACGTTATTAGTTCTTGGATAAATTAATTCTTGAACTTGTTTTATTGAATTCTTATATCATTGTCATCATCCTCATGTTTATATTTTGTTGAAAGTCATATGTGGCACATAGTGCATAGATGGACTTGGTATGAATTATGACCGAGGATTATTCGGTTGTAATCATGGCCGTAATGTTACAAATGATGTGGAAAAAGTCCTCATTGGCTGGTAGTGCATTGATGAGACGATTGTTGGCATGATCATGACCATTAATGAATACACGAATATCCTTGGCGTGTGAATGCATGGATAATTTGTGGTCGTGATACTAAAGAATATCCTTGGCCGTAGTGCAAGGGTGATTCAATGATGTGGATTATTTATTAAGCTGAGTCTCAACGATAAAAGTGATGAAAAACCTTTTAAATCATAAAAGATAGTAGATTTTATTTTCTACTTGACTCTTTTAATGGATTACTTGTTCCGCTGCAATTAAACTTGATGGTTGTTATATTGTATCAGTTTAACACTATTGAAGACTAATGATAATTTATTATGCTTTATCTTAGTCATAATATTTATTCTTGGGCTAGTTGAGCTCACCCTTTTCTTTCATTTTCTTCTCTTGAAATGAGAACGTGGCGAGGGACTAGTCGGGGAGCGGATGATGGTCGAGAGGATAGCATTAGTAGTCCTCACTATTACATGAAATAGTGTGTTAATAAATGTATTGAGGACTTATTTGAGTTTTAATCTTTTGTCTGAAGACAATGTTTGTATTAAAACTCACACTCATGTTGTTATATTTAAGATTGTATTTGAATTTTGTACCATGTATTTGGCGACTCAAGATGGATGATGTATACCTATTTTGGGGGCGTCTTCATGGGCCATCTTCTTCCTCCTTTTCGCTGGTGAGCCTTCGCCGGTGAGACCCAATTTTATGTCCCAAAAAAAAATAAGAATAGTACATAAGAAAGAGAGAGATAGAGAGTCATGTGTAATGTAATGTTGATAACCAAACCTTTTAAAAAAAGGTAACCAAACTTTTATACCTTGGTAACTAAACCTTTATACCAAGGTAACCAATCTACTTCTACATCTGCAGTATGAATTGGTTACCTTGGTCTGAAAGTTTGGCAATCAACTGAATGAAGGTTTGGCTACCAACTGCATCACATTCAAAATAATTGGTAACTTAATAAAACTGAATTAGTTACCTTGGATACTGATCATTAACTACGAGTCGAGCTACTAGATCTACCTAAACATGTTTCCTTGAGCAATTTCTTATTTGATCAGTAAAAGTAGAAATTTCCCCGTCCAACAGATCCATCTTTTGTGCTTTGAGGGGCACCACTGCTTAATATGTCTCCCTCTTCAATTCCTTTCATAATAACCTATCACGAATTTAACAATTATGTTAAACAACAAGAACTACCAAAAAAAGGCACAAACAAATTATACAGGAAACTTACCAATTCCTCAGAATAAGGTGTCCAAAATGCCAGAGGCTCTACTGGTTCTTCCTGCGTAAGGGAAGGCACTTGTACAAACCCGTCTAATATTTTTCCATGGGATCTCATATCGACCATCCCAGTATACATCGAGCAATTTTGTCCGGCTATATCTCAATGAAGAAGGATCTCCATGACTTTCACTTCTTTCTGAGAATGAACCCATCGATTGTGAGGAATGTGATAAACTATTCATAGAGTTGCCTCCTGTAACCCTGCCCCGACCAAGGGAAAAGGTTGAAATAACATTTTCCCCAAGTCCTCAACTATGTACAGATGCAGGTAACTGTTGGTTGACTCATAAATATATATATATAGAAAGAATACGTTGAATGAAGAAGAATGGTGATGACTAACTAATGCAGTTGTTCTAGATGAGGAGAGAGAAAAAGCCATGGGGATAACTAATCCCTAAATTAAGAAATCCTAATTGCATACTAATTTTCGAAATTAAGGAATCCTAATTGCACTAATATTGTAAATAAATATAAAATTGTATTAATTATGGAAATATTTTATGAGTACACTATTGTTGTAATTATTTTTAAAAATGTAATAGAATATGTAATTCATCCTTAAATTTTTGGGTCAAGATGTTATTTTAAATGAGTATATATATGAGCTGGATATTCCAAACAATTGGTATTAGAGACATGACTATGAGTTTGGGTCATGGATATGGTATGAACTGCAAATGATGGATGAAAATTAATTCATTGAGCAAGTGATGGAATCTTTATCTCGCAGATGCTCTTTGCTGGCTCTTGAAAAGAGATATTCAATAGTTTGGGCTCATTATTAGGGGGAGACATGATGGGCTAGGCTCAATGAATAATGGATGTTTGTGGATTATGTACTCTTTGATTAAAGTGGTGGCCTCTTCTTGGCTAGACTCTTGATGGATCAAACAAGAGATAATGAGAGAGAAACTTGTTAGACAAGAAGACTTGATGGGCATGACAAAGGCTCTTGGTGGATCAAATAAGAGATATTAAAGAAGGTGACTCGTATGGGCTAATGCTCAAAAAAGTATGGTTAAAGTTCAAGGGGGAACTTGGTGGTGACTCGTATGAGCTAATGCTCAAAAATGTATGGTTAAAGTGAAAGTAGTATACATACAAGCCAACTATGTATGATGATAAAGCATATACTTTGTAAACAATCTTATTTATTTATTAATAAAAGTATTTATTTACTAAAGGCATTTGATTATCTACATGTTGTTATTTTAATAATATGTGATAAGGGATAAGGTTCAAAAATGCCCTTGACTTTTTTCTCGATGTCTACCGAGCACCCTATACTTTTTTTTTCTAAAAATGCCCTTAACGTTACATTTTTTGGGTCGCCCATGTCCCTGCCGTTAACAGAAATGCCAAATAGACAAACAGAGTTACATATTTGATGACGTGGCTGCCACATGGAAGTCAAAAATACTAAAATTCAAAATATATTTGATGATGTGGCTGCCACATGGAAGTCAAAAATACTAAAATTCAAAACATAACATATTTACATCAAATATTAAAAATACTAATTAAAAAAAATACTAAAATACTAAAAAAATCAAATTAAAAAATTTAGTGTATATATATATATATATATATATATATATATTTAGTAAATTTACATATATGTATATTTAGTATATATAATTAGTAAATAATCAACCATAATCATAATTAAAATGCTTATTCTTCTATAATCATATATACATATATATAGATATAGAGATGGAAATTGGATTAGAATTTGGAGGAGGAAGAAGATGATGACAATGAAGAGAGAGGGATTCTACTTCTAGATCTCCAGCCACAATGTTACACCATCACAATCCTCCTCCTTCTCTCCCCTTGGTAGTAACCCTAAATTGCATCGAAGACACCACACTCGAACATGATTGCTGGCCAGCGTCGCCCTCAGTCGATTCGTCTCCCTCGGTCGCCCTCTCCCGAATCCAAGATCGACACCGCTTTAGTAGTCCTTCTTCACTCCTCTCCTTCCTCCTCATGGCCATTTCAAATACAGCTCATACTTTCTAGCAACTCATCCTCTCACTTTGGTTCCTCCGATGGCAGCAGTGGACTTCGGCCCTCGTGCCCTGACCTCGGTCTTCACCGGCTCGTTATATATACTAAATATACTAAAATAATCGTATATTTACATATATATATATATAGTATATTTAGTAAAATATGAATATTTTACTAAAATATTCAGATATTTACATATATATTAAGTATTTTACAAAAATACTAAATATATTCGTATTTTACTAAAATAATACTAAAATATTCATATATTTATTATTTTAGTAAAATATATATTACTAAAATATTCGTATTTTACTAAATATACTAAATATTTGTATTTTACTAAATATACTAAATATATTCGTGAATCCGGATAGATTGGTACATACGTTGCTTGTTCATTGGATGAGGATGATTGATCTCATGATCATTTGTGTGGAGACACTAAAGCAAGTATGTATGATCTTATTAGAGAATAAGTTCACTGAACGTGACTCGCTAATGAATACATAATGGATTTTTACTTGTTTGTCAATAGAAATTCCTATAGTGATAGTAGTACAAGTGATCCTTAGACTTGAGAATATCATAGTATCTTATATATAATGAATTATACTTTGACTTATTCCTTAAGACCCTTAGGGTATATCAAAGGGTATGCTTGAGTATAATAAGTTATATATTAAGATAATAAATGACCAATAAAAAATCTAACACTTCTAGTAAAAGAAGAGAAATGTCATATATGATTCGATAAATGACAACCCAGGAATTCTTGGCCAAGGTGGAATGAAATTAGAAAGGAGTTTCTAATTTGTATTCATTTGGAGTTGTGTATTTGGGAATCGAAATACATATAATTAAATAAAATATGACTTGACAGTAATTTCATGTCTTATATTTAATTAGGACATTGTATGGTTGAAGGATTGAATTGTACGATAACTATTTACTCAAATGTTCTTTTATGATTAATGTTGAAATATTTATTATCTGGAAAGTCGTTGATCGTTTAGGAGGCTTATCCTTATTGTAGAATAAATATTATTTATTTTAATAAATTAATAGTTTAATTTATTTATTTAAATGAGATTAGAATTGTTCTAATTGATTTATTCACAACCGATTTAATATAGAGAACATATAGGGTCACACCATAAAAGAAAGAATAATTATTTAAGAAGTTAATGGTATAATCTGTAAGACCCCAATTTTCATAAATAAAGATTAAGTTTTCTCGAAATATATTTTTGAATATTATGATGTGGATTTGATAAATGTTATAGTTGTGGGTAATATTTATAAATTTTGCAAAGTAAGCAAGTTGTTATAAAATATTAGATTGGTTGTGAAATATTCGTTTTAACAGGGAATATTCGTAAGATGACACAATCATTGGTGGACCCCACAACAGAATTATTGTCGGAGTTAGAAAATGACATAAATATCTTTTTATAAAAATAACAGCGAAAGTTTTACCGTTAACTGTTGAAATACCCGATGTTAAAAGTACGGTAATACACGTGGTTGCATAGTAGCGCACAGTATTGATTATTGATGCTTATGTGAGAATTCGCTCATTTATATTTAATTATTGCTACAGTAATTGCTGCATATATAGTATCTCACATTATTTGATTCAATTATTGTTAATATTTTATATTATTCACTACAAGAAAATGGCTTAAGACCGACGGAAGTATTATCGACAGAAGATATTCAGTCGACCTTACTGTATTGTCGACAGAATATTCCGTTAAGAATAGTTCCCTCAGAAATATGTTATCTTCGACAAAATTCAGTCGGGATAACACTAGTCCAAGGGCGCCAACATTTCGCGCTACGCGAAATATAAGTTCGACGGAATCATATTTATAGTCGACAGAATATCCGTCAGAAATATAGTAATCTCGAGGGAACCAATTTCGACAGAAATTCCGTCGAGAATAAGCCATTAAAAACCGTTCAGCTCCTTCTTCCTCTTATTTTATTTCTGATCTCTCTCTCACTTCTCTCTAGCGCGGCTTTCTGTCTGATCTCACTCTTCTCTCTCTAGCCAGCGGCAACTCATACTTTCTCTATCCGGCCATCAGCTCCTCCCTCTCACCGGTATTCTCTCTCACACACAGTATATATTGATTGTAAAGGGGAAAACCCTTGTCCTCACACTTTAACTCCTCTATCTCTCTGTCATGGTTAGTCGGCTTTTCGGCGACGTCGTGGGTGTCAGCGGCGGCGTTGTGGTATCTCGTCTCTCCTATTTCTAGCATTCAAATTAATTGAGGTACACAATTTCTATCTTCGGTTAATACCATTTGGGTTTGAATATTATATATGCTATATATGCAATTGATTTTGGGGCTTAATTTAGGATTTAATTTGTCTTGTTATATATGAGACTGATTGAGGCTGAATGTTCAATTTGAGTTTTATATTCAATTTAGGGTTTAATTTGGTTTGGTATGAAGCTGATTTTGAGATTGAGATGTTGCGCGGTGTTTACAGATATTGGTTTACAGTTTAGTGTATTCAAAAGATGGCGAACATTGAAATGTACCCTTCAAATTAGTGTTTAATTTGTTATAATCAGTAGTGTGTTTAATTTGTTATCTGATATTGAGGAGTTATAATGCAGTATGATAAACTTATAATTTGCAGTGTTCTGATTTCTGTCATTTCCAACATTGTGAATCAATTGAAGACTTCCCTTATTTTGGTGTTGAATATTAATTCCGACAAAATTTTCGACTGAATATCTGTGGAAATTATAGATAGTAATAAATAATTATTTGATTAAATATATAAAAGACAATAAGGACTTAGTTTGCCACTAAAACTAAGTAGTAATACTAGAAAAATTAAATAAATTAATACAAAAAAATACTAGGAGATTTAAATAACTTTAATAAATTATATAATATAATACATTAAATTCCACGTGCAACACGTAACAATACATGATCGCCAATATTAAATTCCACGTCCTTCCAATGAAGATCCGTATAACTCTTTTGTCAATCTTATGCCGTTTGTATACGTTGTCGAATCGTTTGGATCTTCTCTGTAGTCATTCGTACCAACTCTGGTCCCAACAATGTTGTTTCACCCACCTCATCCTAGCATACTGGAGAACGACATTTTCTTTCATACAATGCTTCAAATGGAGCCACACCTACACTTGCCTGATAACTGTTGTTGTAGGAGAATTCCACCAATGGTAGGTACTTATCCCAACTCCCTTTGAAATCTAGGACACAGGGTCTTAATAGATCTTCAAGAGTTTGAATAGTCCTCTCTGATTGTCCGTCTGTTTGAGGATGATATGCTTAATCAATCAGAAAATCCGTACCCATAGCTTTCGCAAGCTAACCCAAAATCGTGAAGTGAATCTTGGGTCACGATCCAAACTATGGATACTTGGCATGCCATGCAATCTTCAATCTCATTTACGTACATATTAGCAAGACGTTCAAGGAATAAGTCTCACGATAGGCAAGAAATGGGCCGACTTGGTTAATCTATCAACAATAACCCAAATCGCATCTATGCCTTGAGAAACCTTGGGAAGACCCGTAACGAAATCCATAGTAATGTGTTCCCACTTCCATTTCGGAATCTCAAGTGGTTATAATGGACCCTTTGGCATTTGATGCTCCGCCTTTACACGTTGACAAGTTAAACACCTCGAGATAAACTCCGCGATCTCTCTTTTCATATTGCTCCACCAAAATGTATGTCGAAGATCATGATACATTTTGGTACTCCCAGGATGGACTGCAAACGGTGTGTTGTGTGCCTCCATCATGATTCTATGCTTCAAGTCAGAATCGTTAGGAACACAAAGTCTGGAGTTGACTCAAAGTATTCATTCTTCATCGATTCTTGCTTCTGGAATAGCACATTCTTGCACTTTCTTCTTCATACGCATCAGCTCCATGTCCGTAGCTTGAGCAGCTTTAACTTTATCGATTAAAGTCGGTTCTACTCGTATGTTTGATATCATTACGTGGGTACTTTAAGCCTTTATCTCTATCTCCATCCTTTGCAAGTCATACAAAATGGACCTTTGTGTTATCAACATTGCACTCGTACCTGCATATAATCTTCTACTCAATGTGTCAGCTATCACGTTTGCTTTTCCAGGATGATATTGGATGGTATGATCGTAATCTTTCAACAGCTCGAGCCAACGTTGTTGCCGCATATTGAGTTCCTTTTGGGTGAAGAAATATTTGAGGCTTTTATGATCCAGA
Organism: Panax quinquefolius; assembly: GCA_020205615.1. Lineage (NCBI taxonomy): Eukaryota > Viridiplantae > Streptophyta > Magnoliopsida > Apiales > Araliaceae > Panax > Panax quinquefolius. The sequence goes on from CM035160.1 coordinate 139,660,769, forward strand.
TAGATCTCCACTTTCTCCCATCTGGTAGTGTCTCCAGATCTTCAACGAAAAATGATCACGCTAACTCCAAATCATGAGTAGGATAATTCCTCTCATATTCTTTGAGTTGTCGCGAGGCATAGGCTATGACTTTTCCATGTTGCATGAGAACACATCCTAACCCTTTGCCTGAAGCATCGTTGTAGATAACAAATCCATCCGAACCAGAAAGTATTGTCAGAACAAGTGCCGAAATGAGTCTTCTCTTGAGTTCTTGAAAACTCTTCTCACAATCCTCGCTCCAACCGAATTTTATATCTTTACGAGTCAGCTGAGTTAACGGAGTAGCAATTCGAGAAAATCCTTCCACGAATCTCCGATAATAACCAGCTAAGCCCAGAAAGCTACGTACTTCGGTCACCGACTTTGGTTGCTCCCAACTTTGTATGGCTTCACTACAAAAAAATGGGCCTTTAGCAATGATTTTTCGGGCAACGACTTTATAAGTCGTTGCTAAAAGTATATGTTTAGCAACGAAATTTGTCCTTCGTTGCAGATTGTGTCAGACTTTCACTTTTTGTAACGAAATTCATAAGTCATTGCAAAATTTCGTTGCTAATTCATTGGCGGGAAAAAATTTCATTAGAAATTCGTTGCAAAATTTTCGGCCACTTGATTTCCCGTCATCGTGGGCAACGAAAGTTTTTTTGTTGCTAAAAATGGGGCTTTAGCAACGATTTTTCAAGCAACAGCTTTATAAGTCGTTGCTAAAAGTGTATGTTTAGCAACGAAACTTGTCATTCGTTGCAGATTGTGTCAGGCTTTCACTTTTTACAACGAAATTCATAAGTCGTTGCAAAATTTGAAAACAAAATTCATTAGAAATTCGTTGCAAAATTTGGAAACAAAATTCATTAGAAATTCATATTTAGTATTTAAAAATTATGTCCAAATGCGAAACATATTCGAACCTGTGACCTATCATTTGGAATTTTGGTCATTTGACCACTGGAGCAACACAAGTTATCTGTTAATATCTTGCAAGGATTAATATTTATATCAAAACATGAGATTTCCCCCATATATTCCTTTCTTCTCCTTCACTACATACCATTAATATAATCTCAAAGTTAGTTATAATAATAATAATAATAATAATAATAATAATAATAATAATAATAATAATAATAATAATAATAATAATAATAATAATAATAGTAGTAGTAGTAGTAGTACTAATAATAATAATAATAAAAATAATAATAATAACAATAACAATAATAATAAAGTTGCACCAATCGTGTGTAATTTTTTTTTAACTCCCATATTTCAAATTCTCCTTTTTCTTGACTTGTACTTTTTTTATAATCAAATATTAATTTCTCTTTATATCTTGTATTAGAGGGTGTTTGGCAATGACTTATAAGTTGGTTAAACTAAGTTATAAGTCATTTGTTATTATCGACAATAACTTAAGTTTTAACTTTTTGTTACTTATAAGTCATTATTAAATTTTTTTCATGCTTACATGTATATATTTTTATTATTATTACTATTACTATTACTATTATTATAATTATTATTATATTTACTATTATTATTATTACTATTATTATTATGATTATGATTATTATTACTATTATTATTAATTTTTATTATTATTACTATTAGAATAATTATTACTAATCTTATAATTATTATTTTTATTATTATAATTATTACTATTATTATAATTTTTATTATTATTATTATTGTTGTTGTTGTTGTTTATTATTATTATTATTATTATTATTATTATTATTATTATTATTATTATTATTATTATTACTATTATTATAATAATTATTATTATTATTATTATTATTGTTTTATTGTTGTTATTATTATTACTATAATAATTGTGACGCCTTAAAATTAGGTATACATCACCCATCTTGGGTCGCCACTTACATGGTATGTAAATTTAAATACAACTTATTAACATAGTACATAGGTATGCAATATTTACATAAACTGAGTTTAAATACAAATATCGCTCTACTAGATATTATACAAACTCAAACAAAAAGTCCTCATTACAATTATTATCACACTATTTCACACGAATAGTGAGGACTACTAATGCTATCTTCGTGACCATCACTCGTTTCCCAGACTCGTCCCAAATATATTCTCATTTCAAGAGAACGGTGAAAGAAAGGGTGAGCTCAACTAGCCCAAGAAGAAATATTATGACTAAGATAATGCGAATAAATTATCAATAGTCTTCAACAATGTTAAACGATAAAATACAATAGACAACCGGTTTAATCTGCGGTGGAATATGCAATCCATTAAAAGAGTCAAGTAGAAAATAAAATCTACTATCTTTTATGATTTTAAAAGGTTTTTTCATCATTTGTATAAATTTGAGACTCGACTTTAATAAATAATCCACATCATCGAATCACCCCACACTTACGGCCAAGGATATTCTTAAGTATCACGATCACAATTATTCCTGCACTACGGGCCAAGAATAGTTGTGTATTCATTAATGGTCATGATCATGCCAACAACTGTCCATCAATGCACTACTACCAATCGAGGATTTTAATCACATCATTTGTAACATTACGGTCAAGCTGATTACGCCGAATAATCCTCAATCATAATCATACCAAGTCCATCCATGCTCTACAGGCCACAGATGACTTTAAAAAAAAAATATAAACATGAGGATGATGACAATGATATAAGAATTCAATAAAACAAGTTCAAGAATTATTTAATCCATGAATTATTAACGTCCAAATTGTCAACATGATACTGTTTCGTAGAGTAAAATTCAATAATGATCAGAAGAATATTTCCATGAAAGATATCTTTGGATGAAACGCAAATATCAAGGATATTCTACTAATTTCATGGAGTATAAAGTCAAAGTTTTAACCAACCGGGTATAATAAAGAATGGAATAACAAAAGAAATCACCATGCATGCGGTTGCTTGCATAAAAGTTATTCCAATGAATAATAATAACGGAACCAGTCGTGAAATTCACAATCGGCGGATGTTCCAACAGAATAATAAAGATGGAACCAGATCCGGGTGTAAAACACATGATAGGATATTCCAGCAGAATGATAAAGATTTTAACCAGTGTCCCGTGTAAAACACATGCATGTGGATGTTCCAATGAATAATAAAAAGCGGAACCAGTCCTGTAAAACACACGAGCGGGATGTTCCAATGTAATAATAGAAGAATGTCACCAAGTATAGGGTAAAAGCACAGATATCTGAGTTATTCCAATGTAATAATAAGCAATGGAATAACATAAGGATTTCACCAAGTATAGGGTATCTGCGTGTCACGAGTTATGTATATAGTATATGCCACTTTTACAGGTTATTCAACGAATAATAATGAATGGAATAATGAAGTTCTCTTCAAGAAGAAAGAATAACACCCTTACCGTAAAAGAACCTAATATAGAAGTAGTGAAGTAGCGAATATTCTTCTTCTTTCTATAACTTTCTCTCTATAACTTCTCTCTATAATTTCTCTCTAGAGAGTTTCAATGAATTAAATAAGAAAATAATGAAGGAATGAGCTTATTTATAGGAAAATGGAATGCATAGTAATTCTAATCCATGAACTATCTAGATTGATTTACTTTAATCGACGGTCCATATTTAAAGAAAAATCTTTTAAATAAAATATAATATATTCTATTTATATAAAAACATTTTACTATGCAAACACTATGCAATACTATGCAAAACACTATGCAAAACACTATGCAATACTATGCGTAATAAAATATAATATATTCTATTTATAGAATAACTTTAATAAAGTATTCTATTTTATATAAAAGATGTTTCGAATAAAACAAAACGTCATTATCGCTATAATAATTCATATTATTAATCGTGATAATAATGGAATCAAACCGAGTGACTTCTCACATAAGCATCAATAATCAATACTGGTAGTCTTCTATGCAACCACACGACATATTCTTTTTTACTACCGAGTAGTTCAACAGTAACCACGGTAAAACTTCCGCCGTTATTTCAATAAAATATTTTTGTCTTTTTCTCAATCCGACAATAATTCTGTTGTGGGGTCCACCAATGATTGAGTAGTTTGTATTTAATATTCCCCTTAAACCGAATATTCCTGACCAATCGAATATAATATAACCACTTGCATACTTTGCAAAATTTATAAATATTACCCACAACTATAACATTATATCAAATTATTCCATAATATTCAAAAATAATATTTATAGAAAATTCATCTTTATTTATTAAAAGCTGGGGTCTTACAACCTCCCCTTCTTATGAAATTTCGGCCCTCGAAATTAGGGTACGTACCTGGTATGTCGAAGAGGTAAGGATACCTGATTTCATTTCAGATTCTAACTCCCAAGTCATTTCCTCAACATCGTGGTTTTCCACAAAACTTTGACTTGAGGTATAACCTTGGAAGCGTAGAATATGTTCCTTCTTATCCAAAATTTGAACAGAACCTCTTCATATCGTCAAATCTTCCGCTATTTCGTCTCCGGGTTCTAACTCAATAATATGGTTCGGGTCTTTCACATATTTACGTAACATGGATATGTAAAAACGTTATGAACACGAGACATATTTGGCAGAAAGCGAGTCTATAGGCCAGCTTCCTACTCGATCGAGGATTAAAATGGACCGATGAATAGAGGATTAAGTTTTCCTCTCTTTCCAAATCTTGTAACTCCTTTCCATGGAGCAACTTTTAACAACACATGATCTCCTATATCAAATTCCACGTCCTTTCGATGAAGATCAAGCATAACTCTTTTATCGATTTTGTGAGGTTTTTATACGTTGTTTGATCGTTTGAATCTTTTCCGTAGTCATACGTACCAACTCCGGTCCCAACAACGTTGCTTCACCCACCTCATCCCAAAGATATCTTGGAGAACGACACTTTCTTCCGTCTAACGCTTGAATGGAGCCATGCCAATACTTGTTTGATAAGCTGTTGTTGTGGGAAAACTCCACCAATGGTAAGAACTTGTCCCAACTCCCTTGAAATCAAGAACACGAGTCTTAATAGATCTTCAAGAGTTTGAATAGTCCTCTCCGATCGTCCGTCCGTCGAGGATGATATGCCGAGCTAAATCGTGAAGTCTGTGCCCATAGCTTTTTGCAAACTAACCCAAAATCGTGAAGTGAATCTTGGGTCTCGATCGAAACTATGGATACTGCAGGCATACCATGCGATCTTACAATCTCGTTTATGTACATAATGAAGCAAGACGTTCAAGTGTATAAGTTTCTCAGATGTCGGTAAGAAATGAGCGGACTTGGTCAATCTATCAACAATGACCCAAATCGCATCAATGCCTTGAGAAACCTTAGGAAGGCCGTGAATTGAAATCCATGGTAATGTGCTCCCCACTTCCATTCTGGAATTTCAAGTGGTTGCAATGGACCTTTGGTACTACTTGATGCTCCGCTTTAACTTTCGTTGACAAGTTAGACACCTTGAGATAAACAAATATCTCTCTCTCTTCATATTGCTCCACCAAAATGTATGAAGAATATCATGATACATTTTGGTACTCCTGTGATGGATTGCAAATGGTGTGTTGTGCGCCTCCATCATGATATTATACTTTAAATCGTGGTCGTTAGAACACAAAGTCCGGAGTTGACTCAAGTATTCCTTCTTCATCGATTCTTGCTTCCTAAGATAGCACCCTCTTGCACTTTCTTTCTCATACGCATCGGCTCCAGTGTCCTGTAGCTTGAGCGCTTTAACTTTATCGATTAAAGTCGGTTCTACTCGTATATTCGCTATCATCACACGCGTCCCCAGAGTCTTTAACTCTATCTCCATCCTTTGCAAGTCACACAAAATGGGCCTTTGTGTTGACAATAACGCACTCAGATTTGCATACGATCTTCTACTCAATGCATCGGCTACCACGTTAATTTTTCCGGGATGGTATTGGATGGTATGATCATAATCTTTCAATTCCAAGCCAACGTCGTTGTCGCATGTTGAGTTCCTTTTGAGTGAAGAAATATTTGAGGCTTTTATGATCCGTAAAGATCTCCACTTTCTCCCATACAAGTAATGCCTCCAAATTTTAAGTGCAAAGATAACAAATGCTTAACTCCGGATCATGAGTAGGATAATTCCTCTCATATTCTTTGAGTTGTCGTGAGGCATAAAAGCTATAACTTTTCCATGTTGCATAAGAACACATCCCAACCCTTTGCTCAAGCATCACCGTAGATGACAAATCCTCCGAGCCGATGGTATTGTCGAACAGTCTTTGAAATAAGTCTCTTCTTGAGTTCTTGAAAACTCTTCTCACATTCTTCGCTCCAACCGAACTTTGTATCTTTTCGAGTCACCGAGTCGATGGAGTAGCGATTCGAGAAAATCCTTCCACGAATCTCCGATAATAACCAAATAAACCGAGAAAGCTACGTGCTTCTATTCATCGATTTAGGTTGTTCCCGACTTTGAATAGCTTATCTTTTCTTTGGGTCAACAGATATTCCATGACTTGATACCACGTGCCCAAGGAATGCTACTTCTTCAAGCGAACTCGCATTTCTTCAACTTGGCATAAAGCTTATATTCACGAAGCTTTTGGAGTGTCGACCTCAAGTGTTGCTTTCATGATCTTCACGGCTTTTGGAATAAATAAGGATGTCATCAATAAAGACGACCACAAAGTGATCTAAATATTCCTTGAATACTCGGTTCATCATATCCATGAAGGCGGCGGAGCATTAGTCAATCCAAAGGACATGACTAGGAATTCATAATGCCCGTCATCGAGTTCCGGAAGCCGCCTTTGGAATGTCGTGATTCTAATCTTCAATTGGTGATATCCTAACGAAGATCAATCTTTGAAAAGAATTTGGCTCCTTGCAACCGATCAAACAGTCATCAATACGTGGCAATGGATACCTATTTTGATGGTGACATGATTCAACTCCGATAATCAATACAAAGTCGCATACTTCCATCTTTCTTCTTCACGAATAGAAAGGAGCACCCCAAGGAGAAGTACTAGGACGAATAAAGCCAATGTCTAACAATTCTGCGGTTGGTCTTTAACTCCACGAAGTTCAATAGAGCCATTCGATATGGGGGCTTTGGAAATAGGTTTTGTCTTAGGGTTCAAGGTCGATACAAAATTCAATTTCACGCCTGGGTAGGCCAGAAGTTCTTCGGGGAATACGTCGAGAAATTTATTAACAATAGAAATATCCTCAAAACCGACGTATTTTTGTTTAAATCATGACATGAGCTAAGAAAGCTTGACATCCATTTTTCAATAAACGAATAGCTTTATGGCTTGAGATGATCGTGATTGATTTTAATGGTTTGGTCGTTTGAATTCGCATAATAGGTTGATTAGGAATATGAAAGCTAACAACCTTACGAAAACAATCAATTTTTGCATGATAAGTAGTTAACCAATCAATCCACTAGAATCACGTCAAATGCAAGTATTTTTAATGAAATAAGATCGACGAGTAATGTGAGGGTACCGATTTGAACCAAACAAGACTTATAAACGATTGGATGTAATGAAGGTTTCTCCCAACGGAGTTTCCACGAGATAAGTTAAAAGTCTAATTTCTCCGAGTCAAATTTAATCGATGAGCGCAAGTAGGAGAAATAAAAGAATGGGTAGAACCCCAGTATCAAATAAAGTGTAGACTTCATTAGAGTTTATGATAAGCTTACCCGTGATGACCTCATTCGGTTTCCTTGCTCTCTGGGAGGTCACAACAAACGCTTCTCCCTTTGCACTCTAGGTTTGACTTTTCCGGGACTACCTTTGGTGCCTCCATCCTAGTTGAATTTGTCTTGATGGCGACAAAATCGAGCTAAGTGACCTTCTTCCACAATTATAACATGCTTTTGGGCGGCATGGCACAGATTCGAATCGATGTGTCCTCTTCTCCGCATTTGAAGCATATGATAGGTGGTCTTTCTCCTTCCTTAACAACGGGTCTTTGGTCTTGACGTCTTTCCATCATTGTTGAATCTCCGCTTTCTTGAAATGTCCATTTTATTGTTTTGGCCGATTACCAAGTGGTTACCATATCCGCCCGTTGATTCCCTCCACGCTTGTTGTCACCGCTTCGATGACTACTCTCCGGGTATTATAATAACTTTTACCGCTCTCTTTTAGTTGCGTTGACTTCGTTATCGCTACTCCACTAATCGAGCCCTATTTACAACATCCTGAATACAAACACGCTTTATGAGAAATAAGATGTTGACGTATCTCCGACTTCAAACCTCTTAAAACATTCGCGCCATTCTCTCTTCATTATCCACCAGTGGGGACGCTTGAAACCGTGATAACTCATGAAATTTTGCCTCGTATTGCGACACGGTCCATATTGTTTTGTTCCAACTTGATAAACTCCACCTCCTTCATGTGGCGAATACTTTCGAAAGTATTTGTCGTTGAACACCTCCCTGGAACTTCTCCCAAGATATCTTGATCTGAAGAAGTTGAGTACGCTTTCTGGATTCCCACCAATGAATCGCCTCCCACGCAACATAAAAGGCGTGAAGGGAACCTTTTGCTCCTGGAGCATCCCAAGACATCAAATATCTTGGTAATCTGCTTTATCCATGCTTCCGCCAAGTGGTTTTGGCTCTCCCTTAAACTCCGGTGGTCCCAGCTCCTTGAATTGTTTAGCGGTGACCGCCGAGAGTTTTCCGTATTTCCACCTACGTTTTGGATGTGAGTCGCTCTCTCTTCATTGTTGCATAAATTGCATAAAGCCTCTGAACATTTGATCATTCATCATTTGGTCGTTGTTGTTGTTTGCATGAGGATTGTCGCCTTCCGATGCACATTATCCTCGATTATTGATATGTGGTGAATCAACGATCGCTCGCATGCTCCATTCTATTCTCAACATTCTCGGATGTCATTTTCAGATCTCGCCACAAAACAAAAAATAATTGACATGAAACAATTATCTTTATATTCTAGCAACCAATAAAATAGCACATAAATTTAGGTAGGTCATACTAGCGAAGGTCCCCGCCTCTCCCCTCCTAGTACTTTTCTCACATCTTAGCTGGATCATATCCCTTAGCTCGATATTCAATCGTGACGCCCCCCCAAAATTAGGTATACATCACCCATCTTGGGTCGCCACTTACATGGTACGTAAATTTAAATACAACTTATTAACATAGTCGCCGTGTATGCAATACGACATAAACGTGAGTTTAAATACAAATATCGCCTACTAGATATTATACAAACTCAAACAAAAGTCCTCATTACAATTATTATCACACTATTTCACGTAATAGTGAGGACTACTAATGCTATCTTCGGACCATCACTTTCGTTTCCCAGACTGTCCCCATATATTCTCATTTCAAGAAAACAAAGTGAAAGAAAGGGTGAGCTCAACTAGCCCAAAGAAGAAATATTATGACTAAGATAATGCGTAATAAATTATCAATAGTCTTGAACAATGTTAAACCGATAAAATACAATAGACAACCAGGTTTAATCTGCGGCTGAATATCTGATCCATTAAAAGAGTCAAGTAGAAAATAAAATCTACTATCTTTTATGATTTTAAAAGGTTTTTCATCATCATTATAGCCGAGACTCACTTTAATAAATAATCCACATCATCGAATCACCCCCTCACACTACTGGCCAAGGATATTCTTAAGTATCACGATCACAATTATTCCCGCACTACGGGCCGAGAATAGTTGTGTATTCATTAATGGTCATGATCATGCCAACAATCATCCATCAATGCACTACTACCAATCGAGGATTTTAATCACATCATTTGTAACATTACGGTTATGATTACGCCAATAATCCTCGGTCATAATCATACCAAGTCCATCCATGCTCTACAGAATACGATGACTTTAAAAAAAAAATATAAACATGAGGATGATGACAATGATATAAGAATTCAATAAAACAAGTTCAAGAATTATTTAATCCATGAATTATTAACGTCCAAATTGTCAACATGATACTGTTTCGTAGAGTAAAATTCAATAATGATCAGAAGAATATTTCCATGAAAAGATACTGGATGAAACGCAAATATCAAGGATATTCTACTAATTTCATGGAGTATAGAAGTCAAAGTTTTAACCAACTGGGTATAATAAAGAATGGAATAACAAAAGAAATCACCATGCATGCGGATTGCAGCATAGACGGAGTTATTCCAACAGAATAATAATAACGGAACCAGTCGAGGTGAAATTCACAAATCGAGGTGATGTTCCAATGTAATAATAAAGATGGAACCCGGATCCGGTGTAAAACACACGATAGGATATTCAAATGAATGATAAAGATTTTAACCGAGTCCTGTAAAACACATGAGCGGATGTTCCAACGAGAATAATAAAAAAGCGGAACCAGTCCTTGTAAAACACATGCATGTGATGTTCCAAATGTAATAATAGAAGAATGTCACCAAGTATAGGTAAATCACAGCGTATCAAAGTTATTCCAATGTAATAATAAGCAATGGAATAACATAAGGATTTCACCAAGTATAGGGTATCTGCCATGATACACAGGTTATGTATAGGGTATGCCACTTTTACAAAGTTATTCCAATGTAATAATAATGAATGGAATAATGAAGTTCTCTTCAAGAAGAAAGAATAACACCCTTTACCGTAAAAAAACCGAATATAGAAGTAGTGAAGTAGCAGAATATTCTTCTTCTTTCTATAACTTTCTCTATATAGCTTCTCTCTATAATTTCTCTCTAGAGTTTCAATGAATTAAGTAAGAAAATAATGAAGGAATGAGCTTATTTATAGGAAAATGGAATGCATAAGAATCAATCCATGAACAGTCTAGATTGATTTACTTTAATCTGACGGTCCATATTTAAAGAAAAATCTTTTAAATAAAATATAATATATTCTATTTATATAAAAACATTTTACTATGCAAACACTATGCAATACTATGCAAAACACTATGCAAAACACTATGCAATACTATGCATAATAAAATATAATATATTCTATTTATAGAATAACTTTTAATAAAGTATTCTATTTTATATAAAAAGATGTTTCAATAAAACAAAACGTCATTATCGCTATAATAATTCATATTATTAATCGACAATAATGGAATCAAACCGAGTGACTTCTCACATAAGCATCGATAATCAATACCGTGTGCTTTTCTTATGCGAACCACACGTATTCTTTGTTTTTTACTACTACCGGTAGTTCAACAAGAAACTACTTAAAACTTCCGCCGTTATTTCAATAAAATATTTTTGTCTTTTTCTCAATCCGACAATAATTACATTGTGGGGTCCACCAATGATTGAGCCGTTATGCGAATATTCCCTGCTAAACCGAATATTCCCAGGCCAATCGGATTAAAATTATAACCCCATAATATATCTCAAAACCCCGATTTGATTTTTAATACCTCCAATCCGATAAAATACGATAAAACACCTCAACATTAATTCCTTCATTAATAACCACATAAATAAATCCATCATTTATATTCATATAAAATAAATATTTCCTTATCATATGAATCAATAATTAATTATTCACAAATAATATTACGAAATCACATTTATGACAACCAATTTGTTCCTCAGAAAGAGGGCTTTCCAATAAGGATCTCTCACTTCTGGCGCGCAATTAGGTGACCAAACCTCTCTTGAAGCGAACTTTCTAGACATTGCCAATAATGTTATCTAATAATATTATTCAAATAATATGAATTATTGATCCGATAATGGGAAATCTTGTGCGATGACAATTATTGAAGCAATGATAATATAAAATACCAACGCAAACAATTATTGAATCAATAAAATAAACTATTGAATAAAGAACTCACCGTAATAATTATTGAGTAGTGCCTTCTTACGTAAGGATCAATAATTCAACAATCATTGCAATAATACTGTGTCTATCTTTGTGCAACCACGCGTATTCATCGTATTTTAACCACCGGGTATTCCAACAGTCTTAACTTAATAACTACGGTCTTAATTAGAATAACTACTGCCAGTTATTTATAACCACCCAAACTTTGTCGCTTTCTCATCCAATCGCTTTCATTATGGGGCCCACATGGTGCTACTTGCGTCGTCATTTAATATTCCCCGACAATGCGAATATTCTACGACCAAACGAATATTCCCCAAACGATCTAATATTCCACGACCAAACGAATATTCCCAAAAAAAAATGAATATTTTATAACCACTTGCTTATTTTGAAATATTTGCGTATTTAACCCTTTACTATCCACATTAATCAAATCAACCCTTACTATTTCAAGATAATAAATAAAGGAAATTCCTTTTTATTTAAAAAATTTGGGTCTTACAACCTCCCTCCTTATGAAATTTCGTCCTCGAAATTGACGTGCGTACTGTGTTTTCAAAGGTAAAGATACCTCGCTTTCATTTTCGCTTTCCAACTCCCGGTCATTTCCTCAATAAAGATGGTTTCTCCACAAAACTTTAACTTATGGTATAACCTCGGTACATAGGTCATGTTCTTTCCTCTACAAAATCTTGACAGTACCTCCTCTCTCGTGCGTTAAGTCTTGGTATCTCGTCCGGTTCTAACTCAATAACGTGTTTGAATTAGTCCACATATTTACATAACATCGATCGTGAAAAGCGTTATGAACACGCGTCATACTTGGTGGTAAAAGCGAGTCTATAGGCCACGGTTCCTATTCGATCGAGAATTTCAAATGGATTAATAAATCGAAGGTTTGAGCTTTCCTCACCTCACCGATTCTCGCTTTTAAAATAACAACTTCTTGCACCTCCTTCTTCAAATTCATCATCTCGGTTGTGTAGCTTGAGCGACTTTAACTTTATCGATTAAAGTCGATTATACTCAGTATATCATCACGTGCATCAGTATATCATCACGTGGGTACCTAGAGTTTTCATCTCCATCTCTATTATTTGTATATTATACGAAATGAGTCTTTGACAATATTGTACTCAGTACTTGTATAATGATCTTCTACTCAACACGTCGCCTACCACGTTCGCTTTTCGGGATGGCATGGTCGAACATATCTTTGAAATGAGTCTCCTCTTGAGTTCTTCAAGCTCTTCCCACATTCCTTGCTCCATTTGAATTTTGTATCTCTATGAGTCATTACGTTAATGGAATAGCGATTGAGAATATCCTTCAACTAATCTCCGATAATAACCAACTAAGCCTCAGAAAGCTACGTATTTCGATTCACCGACTTAGGTTGTTCTCAATCGTGACTCATATCTCAACCTTGGATAAAGACGTCACAATGACACCTATTAGTTTACTATCGCACGAATATGACGTCCCCTACAGAGAGTCTGGCTTAGGTGAATTCCACAAAGGAAGTCACAAGATAAAGGCTCATGTACCAAATTCTATAGTTGAATTTTTAACTCTTGAAGTTCAATAGGAGCCATTCGATATGAGATTTTAGAAATGAGTTTTGTATCGGGTTCAAAGTAGATACAAAATTTAATATCAGTCTTTGGGAGTAAGCGATAAATTCTTCAGAAATACGTCAGGAAAAATCAATAACAACAAGAATATTATTCAAATCTGACGTGTCTTTATTCAAATCCATAACATGGACTAAGAAAACTTGACATCCGTAATAAACGAATGACTTCATGGCTTGATATGAAAATGTTTGACTACAATGGTTTGATTGCTTGAATTGAATAACAAAGTTGCTTAGGAATATGAAAACTAACAACCTTAAGAAAATAATCAATTTCGGCATGATGAGTAGTTAACCTTAAAATCACATCAAAACAAATATCTCTATAGAAATAAGGTTAACGGTAATGTGATAGTGCCAACTGAATCAAGCAAGATTTATAAACAATGGATGTGATGAAAGTTTCTCTAACGGAGTTTCCACAGATAGGTCAAAGTCTAATTTCTCCTGAGTCAAGTTTAAACGCTGAGCGCAAGTAAGAGAGATAAAAGAATGGGTAGAACCGATATCTAGTAAGGTATATACTTCACAAGAATTTATAATTGACTAACCTGCGTACTTAACCGTTCGGGTTCCTTGCATTTTGACCGGCCACGACAAACGCTTCTTCCCGAAATCGTTGACTTTGACTTTTCCGGGACAGATCTTTTGAGTCACCGTCCCCATCGAACTAGGTTTCGCTACGCATAATCTCGAAAGCGATATGTCCTTCCTTTCCACAACTATAGCATACCTTAAAGCTGTTGTGGGGCGATTTGAAATGATATGTCCCTCTTTCCGTATTTGTAACATACGACCGGGGTGGTCGTTCTCCTCCCTTAAAACTAGTTCTCTTGTTGGCGTCTTCACATGGTCGTTGTTGAATCTCCTCTTTTAAAATCTCCTCCCGACTCGCTTCTTCTATTTTCATGGCCACGATTACCACCGGAGTGGTTACTGTTTTATCTCAGTATTCTTCTTTCTCCGTTGGTTATCGTTATTCGATGATCGCTATCTCTTGAGATGATCCTCGTTATGGTCCTCTCGGTTGAACGTACTTCGTTATCTCGCTTCTAACAACTGAGCCTGTTGACAACATCTGAATAGAGAGAAATTTATGAGAAATGAGATCTTGGCGTATGTCGGGTTTCAAACCTCTCGAAACATCCGCGTCATACGTTCCTCATTCTCCACCAAATGAGGTGCAACTCGATAACTCCGCGAACTTCGCCTCGTCTTTGGGACACCGCCATGTTATTACCTCGCCTAGTCTAATAAACTCCACTTCCTTCATATAGCCGAATACTTTCGGGAAGTACTTGTCATTGAATCTGCTTTTCAAACGTCTCCCATGACGACATGCCGAGTGCAAATTTGGATGGAGTACGCTTCACGATTCCCACCAATGTCTGCCTCGCCACGGAACATAAAGGTGGCGAATGGAACTTTCTCTTCCTCCGTGCATCCCAAGACATCGAATATCTTGGTAATTTGTTTGACCCACGCCTCCGCTTTTTAATCGGATCCGCTTTTTCCCCAATTCGTGGTCCCAACTCTTTAAACGCTTGGTCGTGACCACTCGTGAATTGCTATCATTTCCTCCTGTATTTTGAACACGAGTCTCCCTCGTCGATTTTGCATGAACTGCAAAAAAGCTTCTAAACATCCCTCGTTCATCATCTCGCTTTCGGTGTTTGTTCATTCAGGGAGGAACATTGCCACTGTTGCCGCTTCTCCTCGTTGGTGAGTACAGAGCATCTCCACGGTCTCATTTACTCCATCATTAATATTCTCAATCGACATTCTCAAATCACCTGGTCATAAAATAAGGGTTAATTAAGGAAATCAATATATCACATAATATCCCTATATAACGACCAACTAACAAATAAGCTTAGGTAGGACACACTAGCGAAGGATTTACTCGTCTCTCCCTCCTAGTTCTATTCCCCGATCTCCGCCAGATCATATCCCTAAGCTCCGATACCAACTGTGACTCGACACCAACTTGTGTCAAGACCTCACATCGATACTATCGGTTTGCCATGCAGCAGAATCCAAGGCCCCTACGGAGAGTCCGGGCTTTGCATCCCCATCAACAGAAGTCACCAAATAGAGGCTCGGGGCTCTTTACTTATAGCTCGATACCAACCGTGGCGCCCCCAAAATAGGTATACACAACACCCATTACGAAATGCCAAATACATGGTGCGTAAACAACTACAACTTTATTATTACAACAAGAAAAGCGTGAGTTTGAATACAAATATTATCTTCAGATAATATCTATACTCAAATAAATCCTCATCACATTTATTGATACATCATTTTGCAAAAATGGTGAGGACTACTAAACAATCCTTTCTAAAACCTTCATTCCATACCCCCAGGCTAAATGTACTCGCTATATTCTCGCCTCCCGAGAAGAAAAAATGGAACAACAAGGAAAAGGGTGAGCTCAACTAGCCCAATAAAGAATATTATGACTAAGATAATATACAACAAATTATCGTTAGTCTTCAACAGGGAAAAATCGATAGAATACAATAGACAACAAGTTTCGGATCAATATTCGCAATGAAATAATAATTCATAGAAGAGTTACGTAGAGAATGAAATCTACTATAATCTATGAATTTAATATCCATCATCAATATTTTATCCCCTGTAACATCAATCAATATACATCCGAATCAAATATTCATCTTTGCACTCTGAGCCAAAGATATTAGTCAATCGGTCATGTTCATCATCTCAACACTGCTTCATCTTTGCACTACAAAAGCCAAAGATATTCTTCTAAATCATTCATCTTTTAAGACCGAGGATGATGAAAAATATTTTAAAAGAAACGAATCCAAAGGAAACAAAATGACAAGGATTAAGGATTAAGGATTCGTACTTGGTTTTATCCACGCCCAAAAATACCTCAAAAATAATCATAGTGGTGTAAAATTCAAGAATGATCAAAACATGGATACAATCGAGTTAGTATCCGAATAGATGTTTTGAACGAAAAGAAGAAATTTTATTTTTCTATTGAATAATACCAGATACGTGAATAGTCTAGTCAGATATCGTGAATAGTCTTAGATATCGTGAATAGTAACTCTTCACACACAAAAGATAGAAATTCCACAAAAACATCTTCACGCTTTCATGAATAGTACTCGTGAATAGTAACTCGTGAATAAGAATCGTGAATAAGAACTCGTGAATAGTAACTCGTGAATAGTAACCCATGAATAGTAACCCCGACATGAAAAAGTTCTAAATTTGATAAAAACTTCGTGATCAACATTTCAAAGATAATGATATTGAAGAAATAATATCATTACAAAAAAATAATATCCCTTACCTCGAAAGATCGAGACTTCTAGCTAGAATCTAGGGTATAAGTCTTTGAAGGAACTTCAGCACCGCCTAGCAATACTCAAAGTATACTCAAAATACTCACAAGAATACGCCAAAAATATCGAGAGAGAATAGAGAGAAAACTTCGGTTTACGGTGTGATTTTCAATTCTAACCTAAGCACCCTATTTATAGGAAAATGCTTAGACTCACCAGCGAAAATTTAATATAATATTAATATAATTATACAAATTTTCCTTAGCCCACCTTTTGGTCAAAACACCAGCCACACATGTTAATGATGTCCAAAAAAATACAAAAAACGTTTTTCTTAACAAAATAATTTAAACTCCCAAAAATCAATTATTTTGAGCTTGAAACTTCAATAATTCATAATAAATAGCCCTTTCATCAGAAAATTCGAATCACGCGAGTTTTATAGGAAATTCAATTCTCTACAACTTTGCAGAAGAAAGTTTTTCCAAATTCCAAACAAAAATCGACCGAAATCCACAAACGAAGCGATTTTACAAAGCTATAATCAAATTTCTATTAATAATTGTGTCCACCAACACACAAAACATGTGTTAAACATTTAATGCCACAAAAATACTCTTCCTCCTCATATACTCATATATCCCACATTCATTGTAAAAATATCACCGTTAATATATTATTAAAATAATATATTTAAATGAATTATTTTATCGTAAAAAGATAAAATATTAATTTTCAACAATTGTCATTTTAAAATTTTCTCCATCTATATCCACATAAAATCAATATTTTCCTCATCATATAAATCAATAATTAATTATTCACAAATAATATTACGTAATCACAATATTGACAACCGTGCAGCCTCAGAAAGAGGGCTTTCCAATAAGAATTTCTTCTTCTTGGCAAGATTAGATGACCAAACCTCTCCTTAGACGAACTTTCTAGACATTGCTAATAATGTTATCTAATAATATTATTGGATAATATGAATTATTGCTTCGATAATGAAAGATACCGTGTAATGACAATTATTGAAACAACAAAGAATATAAAATATCAACACAAAGAATTATTAACTCAATAAAATATCGAGCAAATTCTGTAACCATTATTGAGTAGTGCCTTCTTCACGTAAGAATCAATAATTGGTGCAATACTGGTGTCTTCTTGTTCAACAATGCGTATTAGTGTGTTTTAACCAACGGGTATTCCAAAGATAATAATTCAATAACTACGCCCGTTATTTAAAAACAACTTATATTTGTCGTTTTCTTCATCCAATCGCTTTCGCATGGGCCCACACATGGCTACTGTGAATCATATGCGAATATTCCCCGACAAGTCATTTAATATTCCACGACCAAACGAATATTCCCCACAACAATGAATATTTTATAACCACTTGCTTATTTTGAAATATTTGCGTATTTAACCCTTAACTATCCACATTAATCAAATCAACCCTTACTATTTCAAAATAAAGGAAATTCCTTTTTATTTAAAAAATTTCGGGGTCTTACAATAATAGTACTAATAATTAAAAAGCCTGGCCCGACCCACGGGCTTTTTTAAAAATAAAATAAAATAATGCTCTCCTTGAAAATCAAATACTAAAATTCAAATTATTTTGTTAATTAATCAAAACAACAAAAAATTAAATTACATCATTAAAATACTAAAATCATAACATATTTACATCATTTACATCATAACATAACATATTATCATATTTACATCATTTACATCATATTTACATCATAACATATTTACATCATTTAATCAAAATACTAAAATTTTACTCAAATACTAAAATTTTACCATAGTTGTATAACATATCAAAATATTAAAAGTCACTTACCCAACATTAAAATACTAATTAATATTTACATCAAATACTAAAAATACTAATTAAAAAATACTAAAAAAATCAAATTAAAAAAATACTAAAATCCAAAAAAATTACTAAAATTCAAATTATTTTGTTAATTAATCAAAAGAACAAAAATTCAAATTACTTCTTTAAAATACTAAAATCATAACATATTTACATCATTTACATCGTAATATAACATATTATCATATTTACATATTTACATCATTTACATCATATTTACATCATAACATATTTATATCATTTAATCAAAATACTAAAATTCAAGTACTAAAATACTAAAATTTTACTTAAATACTAAAATTTTACTATAGTTGTATAACATATCAAAATACTAAAATTTTATCATAATTGTATAACATATCAAAATACTAAAAGTCACTTACCCGACACTAAAAATACTAATTACATATCTCCATCAAATACTAAAAATACTAATAAAAAAAATACTAAAAAAATCAAATTAAAAAATACTTATATCCAAAAAATACTAAAATTCAAATTATTTTGTTAATTAATCAAAAGAACAAAAATTCAAATTACATCATTAAAATACTAAAATCATAACATATTTACATCATTTACATCATAACATAACATATTATCATATTTATATATTTACATCATTTACATCATATTTACATCATAACATATTTATATCATTTAATCAAAATACTAAAATTTTACCATAGTTGTATAACATATCAAAATACTAAAATTTTACCATAATTGTATAACATATCAAAATGCTAAAAGTCACTTAGACAAACATTAAAATACTAATTACATATTTACATCAAATGCTAAAAATACTAAAAAATACAAATTAAAAAATACTAAAATACTAAAAAAATCAAATTAAAAAATACTAAAATTCAAATTATTTTGTTAATTAATCAAAACAACAAAAAATCAAATTACATCATTAAAATACTAAAATCATAACATATTTACATCATTTACATCATAACATAACATATTATCATATTTACATCATTTACATCATATTTACATCATAACATATTTACATCATTTAATCAAAATACTAAAATTCAAATACTAAAATACTAAAATTTTACTCAAATACTAAAATTTTACCATAGTTGTATAACATATCAAAATACTAAAAGTCACTTTCATCTTACACTAAAATACTAATTACATATTTACATCAAATACTAAAAATACTAATTAAAAAAATACTAAAAAAATCAAATTAAAAAATACTAAAATCCAAAAAAAAATAATACTAAAATTCAAATTATTTTGTTAACTAATCAAAAGAACAAAATTCAAATTACATCTTTAAAATACTAAACTCATAACATATTTACATCATTTATATCATAATATAACATATTATCATATTTATATATTTACATCATTTACATCATATTTACATCATAACATATTTATATCATTTAATCAAAATACTAAAATTCAAGTACTAAAATACTAAAATTTTACTTAAATACTAAAATTTTACTATAGTTGTATAACATATCAAAATACTAAAATTTTATCATAAATTGTATAACATATCAAAATACTAAAAAGTCACTTTATTCGACACTAAAATACTAATTACATATCTACATCAAATACTAAAAATACTAATTAAAAAAATACTAAAAAATCAAATTAAAAAAATACTTAAATCCAAAAAAATACTAAAATTCAAATTATTTTGTTAATTAATCAAAAGAACCAAAATTCAAATTACATCATTAAAATACTAAAATCATAACATATTTACATCATAATATAACATATTATCATATTTACATATTTACATCATTTACATTATATTTACATCATAACATATTTATATCATTTAATTAAAATACTAAAATTCAAGTACTAAAATACTAAAATTTTACTTGAATACTAAAATTTTACTATAGTTGTATAACATATCAAAATACTAAAATTTTATCATAGTTGTATAACATATCAAAAATACTAAAAGTCACTTACCCTTACACTAAAAATACTAATTACATATCTACATCAAATACTAAAAATACTAATTAAAAAATACTAAAAAAAATCAAATTAAAAAAATACTTAAATCCAAAAAAAATACTAAAATTCAAATTATTTTGTTAATTAATCAAAAGAACCAAAATTCAAATTACATCATTAAAATACTAAAATCATAACAAATTTACATCATAACATAACATATTATCATATTTACATATTTACATCATTTACATCATATTAACATCATAACATATTTATATCATTTAATCAAAATACTAAAATTTTACCATAACAGATAACATATCAAAATACTAAAATTTTACCATAATTGTATAACATATCAAAATACTAAAAGTCACTTATCTGACACTAAAATACTAATTACATATTTACATCAAATGCTAAAAATACTAAAAAATAATAATTAAAAAAATACTAAAATATTAAAAAAATCAAATTAAAAAATACTAAAATCCAAAAAAAAAAATACTAAAATTCAAATTATTTTGTTAATTAATCAAAAGAACAAAAATTCAAATTACATCTTTAAAATACTAAACTCATAACATATTTACATCATTTACATCATAATATAACATATTATCATATTTATATATTTACATCATTTACATCATATTTACATCATAACATATTTATATCATTTAATCAAAATACTAAAATTCAAGTACTAAAATACTAAAATTTTACTTAAATACTAAAATTTTACTATAGTTGTATAACATATCAAAATACTAAAATTTTATCATAAATGTATATAACATATCAAAAATACTAAAAGTCACTTACCCTACACTAAAATACTAATTACATATCTACATCAAATACTAAAATACTAATTAAAAAATACTAAAAAAATCAAATTAAAAAATACTTAAATCCAAAAAATACTAAAATTCAAATTATTTTGTTAATTAATCAAAAGAACCAAAATTCAAATTACATCATTAAAATACTAAAATCATAACATATTTACATCATAATATAACATATTATCATATTTACATATTTACATCATTTACATTATATTTACATCATAACATATTTATATCATTTAATTAAAATACTAAAATTCAAGTACTAAAATACTAAAATTTTACTTGAATACTAAAATTTTACTATAGTTGTATAACATATCAAAATACTAAAATTTTATCATAGTTGTATAACATATCAAAAATATTAAAAGTCACTTCATCTTAACACTAAAATACTAATTACATATCTACATCAAATACTAAAAATACTAATTAAAAAATACTAAAAAAAAATCAAATTAAAAAATACTTAAATCCAAAAAAAATACTAAAATTCAAATTATTTTGTTAATTAATCAAAAGAACCAAAATTCAAATTACATCATTAAAATACTAAAATCATAACAAATTTACATCATAACATAACATATTATCATATTTACATATTTACATCATTTACATCATATTAACATCATAACATATTTATATCATTTAATCAAAATACTAAAATTTTACCATAGTTGTATAACATATCAAAATACTAAAATTTTACCATAGTTGTATAACATATCAAAATACTAAAAGTCACTTACCCTCATTACTAAAATACTAATTACATATTTACATCAAATGCTAAAAATACTAAAAAATACTAATTAAAAAAATACTAAAATATTAAAAAAAATCAAATTAAAAAATACTAAAATTCAAAAATACTAAAATTTAAATTATTTTGTTAATTAATCAAAACAACAAAAAATTAAATTACATCATTAAAATACTAAAATCATAACATATTTACATCATTTACATCATAACATATTATCATATTTACATCATTTACATCATATTTACACCATTTAATCAAAATACTAAAATTCAAATACTAAAATACTAAAATTTTACTCAAATACTAAATTTTACCATAGTTGTATAACATATCAAAATACTAAAATTTTACCATAGTTGTATAACATATCAAAATACTAAAAGTCACTTACCTTATTAATTAAAATACTAATTACTTATTTACATCAAATGCTAAAAATACTAAAAAATAATAATTAAAAAAAATACTAAAATACTAAAAAAAAACAAATTAAAAAAATACTAAAATTCAAATTATTTTGTTAATTAATCAAAATAACAAAAATCAAATTACATCAAGAAAATACTAAAATCATAACATATTTACATCATTTACATCATAACATAACATATTATCATATTTACATATGTACATCATTTACATCATAACATTTTTACATCATTTAATCAAAATACTAAAATTCAAATACTAAAATACTAAAATTTTACCATATTTGTATAACATATCAAAATACTAAAATTTTACCATAGTTGTACAACATATCAAAATACTAAAAGTCACTTACTTCGACAAGAAAATATTAATTACATATTTACATCAAATACTAAAAATACTAATTAAAAAAAATACTAAAATACTAAAAAATCAAATTCAAAAAATATTAAAATTCAAAAATACTAAAATACTAAAATTCAAATTATTTTGTTAATTAATTAAAACAAAAAAAAAATCAAATTACATCATTAAAATACTAAAATCATAACATATTTATACCATTTACATCATAACATAACATATTATCATATTTATATATTTACATCATTTACATCATATTTACATCGTAATATATTTTACATCATTTAATCATAACATAACATATTATCATATTTATATATTTACATCATTTACATCATAATATATTTATATCATTTAATCAAAATACTAAAATTTAAATAATAGTATTAATACTAATAATAACAATAATTGTAATAATAATAATAGTATTACTACTAATAATAATAATAACAACAACTCTCGATTTTAACTAGTCCGTATATATTACTATTACAATAATAATAGTAATAAGTATTTTTATCATCAGTCGGAGGGAGTAATATATTTTAACTACTCCGTATATATTATTGTTCTCGATTATTTTTCAATCGGTTTCCTCTCTTTCTCCACCTCCTTCCCTCTATTCCGTATGATATTTTAACTTTCTTTATCTCCATCCCTCTTTGTTTCCAACGTGCGACAATACCTCTCTTTTTTCCTTCTTCTCTCATCTTTCCTCTTCGCCTCCTTCATTTTTTAACCCTAACTCCCAATTTCAGCTCAAACAAAATACCAGTCATGCATTAAATAGAGAGAGTTCGAACTGAGCGGTACTGCGAAGTAGTTCACTAAATACAGAGACTTCACTGAGCATATGATAGTTTTGAAAGAATAGACCATCTGATTACACACTTGAGAACTTTACAAAGGTACTTGAGAATGAACCCTAACCCCCAATTTCTTATTATTGTCATGCAATAAACCCTAACTCCCAATTTCTTATTATTGCTTCCACTTGCAGGTTGCTTCTTCTTTTTTTTCAATTTGGCTACTGAGAAGGTAATGTGCATAGTATCTATATATCCAATTTTTATCCCCATTGCCACATTCTCAACTAAATGCTGATTATAACTTTGTTAATTATGGTCATTTAAATGATCGATTACACTAAATCGTCAATCCCTTGACTTTGAATGAAATACATAATTTTGTTGCCTATTAAGTGTTTGTGAAATTGCTTTAGAGAGAGTGATGTTGGGAATTTTGTTTTAATTGCCTTAAAAGCTATATGTGTTTGCTTTATATTTTGTACCAGAAAAAGGCTGAGCAAATAACAAGACCTTTTCTAGATGCCCTTGGTGATGACTATTCAGTTTGTTGTCAAGGTATGATCTCATTCCAAATCATAACCGCACTTTGCAAATTGTGCTTATAAATTCATTTAATCAATTACATTTTAGAGATTTTTTAATAAAAAAAATTATGGCCCTTTGTTTTAAATTTTCAGAGGTTGAGCTATCTCAAAAAGTCAAATATATAACTTCCTATTTCATACATAACCCAGAAGAGTTCAAAACTCTATCTTGCATATAAATGAATTACTTCCTTTAGTCAGCAAGCAGTCACTCCATTTAAAAGTCACTCTATTTAAGTTGATTTTAGATTTCCTAATATCTCAAGGGTACTTTTCTCATTGTATTTAATTTATTTTTCAACTATAATGTCGGAAAGATAAAGTTAAACAGATAATAAGATATGGTAGGTATACTTTTCATAAATCAAAAGGGACTCGAGTATTGGAACATCAAAGAAGGGAAGGTCACTTGACCAAGAATGAGGGAATCACAAATCAACCCAAACATCTAAAGCAATTATATGCTTTTAGAGCATATTCATATATCCCTGAACGCTGCAGTTTATTGCACTGTAATTTAATGCCAAATCTAATTTTTTTGGAAACTTTAAGATGAGTTTTGAATAATTTAATATTACTTTAGATGTTGCTGATAAAATTTTGCCATGATTGATTTTCTATATTAACAATACCATGCTACTTTTGGTGGATGCATATTCTTGTTATGGGTCACTATGTGCTAAGGTTGCTACTATAATTCATATTTCTAGCCCTTTTTTGTATCAGTACAAGAAATTGGGGCTCTTGCGAAGGAAAATTTCATATAGTTGTTTCCTTTTTTCTAGCCCCCTTCTTCTAGATGCTTTTATAACAAGTTTTTTGAGTTGAGGTGGAGTTATGTTTTATGTATTTCAAGTTAAACTTTAAATAGGAACTTATATTACGTGCCGGAAGCATCTTAGCTAATGTTGCAAAGTTGAATGTTTTAAACATTTTATTTCTGAATAATTAAAGTCATATTTTGATTTTTGGAGATTGTAGTCTGTTTCTTTATTTCTGAAATGCTTTGACAATTTCAACTGATAAAGAGTGAATTTTGGATTTTAGGATTGACATTTTAAGTGATATGTGTTAATTCATACCTGAAGTATAGTGTTTTTTAATTTCATTAATGCCTAAGATCTTTCAGACTAAACATTATGATCTTGTCTCATAGAGATTTCGAATCATTCTGGGTTATTCCCAAACGCTGCTAAGAGCAACTGCTATCTTGCAAATGTTATTTATCATGATAAGCAGGTAATTTTAAACTATTTGGGATTTCCTATTGGTACTCTCCCGGTCAAATTTCTTGGAGTGCTTCTTATTGCGTCTAAACTGCCTCAACAGGACTGTGTTCCCTTTATTGAAAAGATTATAAATAGAATTACCTCTTGGACTAACTGTTTCCTTTCTTATTCGGGTAGACTTTAGATGATTAAATCAATTCTTTTTGATATGCAATCTTTGGGTGCTAGGGTCAGGGTCTGTGATATCTTTTCTCAAAATAATTGGCAGCTTCCTGAAAGCAACCATTCTGACATTATCAATCTTAGAAATAATTTTGATTATAGCATTTCTTTCAATGTTAGCAGTTCTGACTATATTTTGTGTGAAAATACTTTATTCATTTCGGTAAGAGCTTCCACCATATGACAGTCTATTCGATTAAAGAAACTAACTATTCCTTGGTTCAAAACAGTGTGGCCCAAACTTTCTGTTCCTCGATTCACTTTCATTTTTTGGCTTGCTGCTCAGTGGAAGCTCAAGACCCTCGATAGAGTATTTCAATCTTTAAAATTTGCTGCTACTAGTGATTTTGTGTATCTTTGTTAGGTGTGTATGGTTGAGGCCTGAGGGTAATTTTGTAATAATTGTAGTGCACAAGTCATATTTGATCGTCGAACTGCCATAAAGTTCAGTGGAATGTCTGAAAAGGCTTACAACAGGTCACTCAATGCAATGCAGAATGGCCTTGGTATCAAGTTAGTTCTTATGCTCCTGCCCCCAATTGCTTATTTTGCAATGTACTTCCATTCACCACTACTAGAATTTTAAGCTACATCGACCACATTTACCGACGGTCGGGACGGAACCCTCGCTATTAGGGTCTAGTGCGAGGATCATTGTATGGCCGTAGGAATAGATCAACCATTATTCTTTCCTAAATTTTTTTGACGGACTTATTTCCCCTAAAATCAGTATATTTTTGACCATCTTTTTATTTCATCTCAAACGACTTCTCCATCTCCACCTTAAAGATCTCTTTCTAAGTGAGAAAGAAAGGTCATGCCTTGCTCCTACTCCTCGCTGGCTTCGTTTTACGGCTCCAACAATGGATATAATACCAGATCCATGGCTCCAAATAGGAGTCGAAGCGATTCGGCGTATTCAAAAGGATATGGAGGCCGTACACCGGTTAATTTTCCTTTGTCGGCCACGAATTTTCGGTCGCTAGGTATTAATTTTAGATTTGATTAAATTAGTTTAGATCTATTGACTTTTTTGGGTTTGGTGGTTCAGGATCAGCTCTTGGGCTCGCATGGTGTCTGCACCGACAATTAAGCATCGGACTATTCTCGATTTTGAGACATCGGTGTTTAAGAAAGAGAAAATTTCTCCGGTAGGTCATGATGAGGTATTTCCCCCCTTCTGCACTCGGTATTGATGTACATAAAAATCTATCTTACATTTGCTAACCAAATTTAAGAATGGAGTTACATACATAGGACTGTATCTGGTTGGTTACATAAAATTCAAGGTATGTACTATTTTTTAATCTTTCATTCTTTGCTTCTACTCATTGATTTTATTCTGCTTTTGATTTGGATAAAAATGGTTCTAGAAATCTCTCTATCTCTTTCTTTTCTCTCCATTCTGTAATTTTTTGATTTTTGTTGTTGCAATTTTACACTGTTTTGTTTAGAAATTGAAGTTCTGATTTGGGTTTGTGATTTAGTTTTGTAATATATGGGTTTTATGATTTGGTTATTATATGATTGTTGAAAAGCGTTTAATACAGCATGGGCTTTTGTTAATTATGATTATAATCATTATCATCATTAAGCTTTACTTGATACTTGAAGGTAATCTTTGAAGTTCAAAATTTAAATTGGGCGAGAATTTTTTGATGGGTGAGTTGGTTTTGGTATATTGTGAATGAGCAAACAAATTAGAAAAGAATAAAGAAAGAGACTATAAGATTACCATTTTAAATTGGGATTTTATGAACAATACCCATTGTCAGTTTTTTCAATTTTTGTGCTGTATTAGATTTCTTTTCTTATGTGGACTAAAATTTTCCTTTATATGCTAGCTACCTCCTGTTGTGGGAATCCATACACTTGCATTTACTCAAAACGACTCTGTCTAATAAGAAAATGTATTTTTTTTGGTTGAAAGTAAGCATAAATTTAAGAGAGTTGTGTATATTTTAATTTCTAATGGTAGTATAATTTATATGACCATGGAATAATAACATAAAACAGAAACATCTTTTCATTGTTTCTTTACGTATTGGACACTAACTGCATCTGGTGAATGAAACTTCCTATATTGCAGAAAGTTAAGGACAGCTGGAGAGTTGTAAACCATAGAGACATCATCCATACAGTCCCACGTTTAATGGGTTATTGCCATGTAGCTCAACCTGTTTATTTAGCAACTGGAGATCTGAAAATTGCATTGGTGTGTTGTTATCTTTGAATTCTAATCTCGATCTTCAATTTTTTATCGTCAAATTTGTAAACCAACTTTAAGCTATCATCTTATTCACTAAAAAAAAGTTTATGGTACATGACATACATACTGAAACTCCATCAAACAGGATATCTGCTGTAGTATTAACTTCTAATTAAGACACCAACTTATTGGACTAGCATTTTCTTGGCTAGTTGATTCAGTGGTAAAGAAAATTTAGGATAGACAAATGTATTAAAATTTCTTTGAAATTACTCAATGTACTAGTTTCATGCTCATTTTCTACCATCTTTGTTTGCTTCCATCTTTGAAATTCCATAAATAAGGACCATTCATTATTTAGTTTGTTACATACCACTGAGCCTGTCAATTTTAGGACTTTCTGTTAGGAAAACAGAATATTACTTATATTTCAACAGTGTTTCTGTTTTATGTTATTATTCCATGGCCAATTTGGAAACTATATTTCAGGTCTCTGCCTCCATGAAGGATCTCTGCCATGACAAGTTTGGAACCATCTAATTTATTTTAGAAGTAAACATAATATTGCTTTTTGCACAAGATTATTCAATTATTTTCTATTTTGTACTACTTTTTGTAGGTGCTGCTAATAACCTTACAAAATGCACTCCCAGGACTTGAGGGATAAGAGATTTTCAAAGGTTTGAGTTGATGCTGTTTTAATATTGGCAAAATACCTGAAGATTGAATCTTGGTTGAAACTCTTGTGTAAGCTTAAGTATTGTTTTCTATTATAAATATTTTTTTTTTGATTTTTTTTTTCATATATGGCACTAGTGTTAACCGCTTGATGGCAGATAGTGTCAACTAAAACGGGCTTTGTAGTTTTCAGTCGTACGAAGTTTGATTGTAAAGATGATGAATGATCATTGTATTAGATGATTTTATTTAATTAATGATATTTTAGTTTTTTTGTATTTCTGTCATAATTTGTTATGGGGTTATTGAGACATAATTTTTTTTTTTGTTTATAAAATAATTTTGAATAAGTTTTAATATAGCAACAATTTTTTATACATTTAGCAACAAATTTTCGTTGCTAATGGCATTAAAAATATAATATTTGGCAACGAAAATTTAATTTAATAACAACGGAGAGGATATTGTTGCTAATACTAACATAAAAAGGCAACATGTTTTATCGTTGCAAATCATATCAATTTTCGTTACACATATAAAGAAACGGCAACATATAATGCCGTTGCTAATTGACGGTTTTGGTTGCTATTGAAAAATAACCAGCAACAAATATTTTTGTTGCTGATTCAGCATAATGTCGTTGCCAAATAATATAATCAGCAATGAAAATCGTTGCTAAAAAGTTTACATTCCGCAACGAAAGCAAACTTAGGCAACAATTTTCATAATTTACTGCAACAAAAAATGTCGTTGCAAAATGGTGTCAATTGCAACGAAAATGCATGGTCGTTGCAAAAAAAAAGAGTTCATTTCGTTGCCAATTAGCAGACTTTTGCAACGAAATGGAGTTTTTAGCAACGAAATTTTAAATATTTTGCAACAATACATTTTGTTGCTAAAGGATCGATGTCTCTGTACGAAAGCCAAATTTTGTTGCAAAATGTATTACTTTTGGCAAAAAAAATGTTACGTCTTGAACAATTAGCAACGCTTTCATTCACAAGAACGAAAGATGCAACGACAGTAAAGTCGTTGCCAAAACCCTTTTGCAACGAAATTTGGCACCTTTAGCAATGAAAATCGGTTGTTGCTGAAGCCCCATTTTTTTTGTAGTGCTTCAATCTTCGCCGGGTTGACAGATACTCCATGTTTTGACACCACATGCCCAAGGAATGCTACTTTCTCAAGCCAGAACTCGCATTTCTTCAGCTTGGCATATAGCTTGTTATCACGAAGCCTTTGAAGTACCAGCTTCAAATGGTGCTCATGATCTCCACGGCTTTTGGAATAGATGAGGATGTCATCAATAAAGACAACAACGAACTGATCCAAATATTCCTTGAATACCCGGTTCATCATATCCATGAAAGCAGAAGGAGCATTAGTCAATCCAAAAGACATGACTAAGAATTAATAATGCCCATACCGAGTTCTAAAGGCAGTCTTTGGAATATCCTCAGTTTTAATCTTCAGCTGATGATATCCAGAACGAAGATCGATCTTTGAAAAGAAATGTGCTCTTTGCAACTGGTCAAACAGGTCATCAATGTGAGGTAGTGGATACCTATTCTTGATAGTGACATGATTCAATTCTCGGTAGTCGATACAAAGTTGCATACTCCCGTCTTTCTTCTTTACGAATAACATAGGAGCACCCCAAGGAGATGTACTAGGACGAATAAAACAGATGTCCAACAACTCCTGTAGCTGGACCTTTAACTCTTGAAGTTCAATAGGAGCCATTCGATATGGGGTTTTAGAAATGGGCTTTGTACCAGGTTCAAGGTCAATAAAGAATTCAACTTCACGTTTTGGGGGTAGACCGGGAAGTTCTTCAGGAAATACGTCAGAAAATTCACTAACAACGGAAATAGTATTCAAATCTGACGTGTTTTTGTTCAAGTCTGTGACATGGGCTAAGAAAGCTTGACATCCATTTTTCAATAAACGAATAGCTTTATGGCTTGATATGACAGTGATTGACTTTAATGGTTTGGTTGTTTGAATTCGCATAATAGGTTGGTTAGGAATATGAAAACTAACAACCTTACGAAAACAATCAATTTTAGCATGATGCGTGGTTAACCAATCAATCCATAAAATCACATCAAATGTAAGAATTTTCAACGAAATAAGGTCGGTAGGTAATGTGATGGTACCGACTTGAATCAAGCAAGATTTATAGACAGTAGATGTAATAAAAGTTTCTCATAACGGAGTCTCAACAGATAAGTCAAGGTCTAATTTCTCCGGAGTCAAGTTTAAACGTTGAGCACAAGCAGGAGAGATAAAAGAATGGGTAGAACCGGTATCTAATAAGGTATAAACTTCGCAAACGTTTATGATTAGCTTACCCGTGATCACCTCATTTGGGTTCCTCGCATTTTGGGCAGTCACGACAAACGCCCTTCTTGGAACCACCGACTTTGACTTGTCCGAGATAGCCTTTGGAGTCACCATCCCTGTTGAACTTGGTTTCGCAACTAGACAATCTCTAGCTATATGACCTTCCTTTCCACAGTTATAAAACACCTTGGATTGTTGTGGGTGGTTTGGGCTAATGTGTCCCTCCTTCCCGCATTTGTAACAAACGACCGGTGCTCGTTCTCCTCCCATAAAAATAGTTGATGTTTGTGATGACGTCTTCACGTTATCATTGTTGTACCTTCTCCTCTTGAAATCTCCTCCCGACTCGCTCCTTCTATTATCACGGCCACGATTACCACCAGAGTGGTTACCACTTTTGTCCGAATGCTTTCCTTCCCTCTGGTTGTCGTTGCTCCGATGACCGCTGCCACCGGTATGACCCTGGTTGTGGTCCCTTTGTTGCACATACTCATTATCTCGCTCTAATAATTGAGCCCTGTTTACAACATCTGAGTATAAAGCAAATTTATGAGATATAAGATATTACCGAATCTCGGCTTTAAACCTCTCGAAACATCCTCGTCATTCGCTCCTCATTTTCGACCAAATGAGGTGCAAACTGGATAACTCTCGCAAACTTTGCCTCGTCTTTGGGACACCGTCGTTTGTTTTGTTCGATCGATAAACTCCACCTCCTTCATATAGACGAATACTTTCGTGAAAGTACTTTTCATTGAATAGTTTCGAATGTTTCCCAAGACATCTTTGAGTGCGTTGGTTGGTATACTTCACAACTCCCACCAAGAGATCTGCCTCACCGCGAACATAAAGGTGGCGAATGGAACCTTCTTGGTAATTTGCTTGACCCACGCTTTCGCCATGATCGGATCCGGCTTTTCCTTAAATTCTGGTGGTCCCAACTCTTTGAATTGCTTGGTTGTGACAAGCCACGCATTGCTAGCATTTCCAACCGTATTACTGCATACGAGTTTCCTCGTGCGGTTTTGCATAAATCGCAAAAAACTTCGAACATCCCATCACTCATCATTTGTTCGGTGAGTGTTGTTTACGGGAGGAATATTGCCTTCACAAGGTGCATCGCCCTCAGGCGGTGATCAAATGTGTCTCCACTATCCGATTTACTCCATTATTAACGCTCTCACCGCCATTCTTAAATACTGCCATAAAACAAGGGTTAATAGTCATGTCATATATTATCCCTATACTCTGACCGACCAAATAAACACCAAATAAACTTAGTCAGTCATACTAATGAAGGAATTCCCGCCTCTCCCTCCTAGTTCTTGTCTCACATCTCACCAGGGGATCATATCCTAAGCTTTGATACCAACTGTGACGCCCCCAAAATAGGTATACATCACCCATCTTGAGTCGCCAGATACATGGTACAAAAACAAATACAACTTCAGTAATATAATTACCGTGCAAAATACGACAACACATATACTGTGAGTTTGAATACAAATATTGTATACTATAGAGTATACAAACTCAAAAGGAGTCCTCATTACAATTATTGATACACTATTTTACAAAAATAGTGAGGACTGCTAAACAACTATCTTGAATCATCACTCTATACCCCGGCTAGTTCCTGCTAAATTCTCTCCTCCTGAGAAGAACAATGGAACAAAAGGAAAAGGGTGAGCTCAACTAGCCCAGTAAAGAATATTATGACTAAGATAATATACAACAAATTATCATTAGTCTTCAACAGGGAAAATCTGATAAAATATAATAGACAACAAGTTTTAGATCAACATCTGCAGCGGAAACAACAATCCATTAGAAGAATCAAGTAGAGAAAGAATTCTACTATCTTCTAAGATTTAAAAGTCCATCATCAATATTTTATCCCTGTAACATCAATCAATATTCATCTTTGCACTACAGAGCCAAAGATATTCATTTCAGATCACCAAATGGTCATGTTCATCTCAACACTGTTCATCTTTTGCACTACGGGCCAAAGATATTCATTAGGTAATCATTCATCTTTGCACTACAGGCCAAAGATATTCATTAATATCATCATTTAGGACTGAGGATGATGAAAAATATTTTAAAGGAACGAATCCAGTGAAATAAATATTAGAGATTCGTATTACAGTTTATCCAAGTTCAATAATACTCCAATATAACTAATTTTGAAGAAGAATTCAAAAATAAAGATCAAAACATGGATACAATCAAAGATAGTAACCATAATAGACAACTTGGACAAAAAGAAGAAAATTTCATTTTTCGGTGAATAGTGCTGTTTATGTGAATAGTAACCCCGACACAAAAAGTTCCAAATTTGATAAAAAGTTTATACCAATATTTTGGCATAATGATATTGAAAAAAAATATCATTTTAAGAAGAAAATAACATCATTTACCTCAAAATAACCGTATTTCTGACTGAATTTCGGATATAGTGCTGACAGAAACTTGCACTGAATAACAAATCTCAAAGTATCTAAATATTCACAAAAATACGCTTAATAATTTAGAGAGAAAGAAAACTTGTTTCTGGTGTGATTTTCAATTTTAACCTAAGCGTCTATTTATAGGAAAAATGCTAGAACGCCATAGGAGACTAAATATTAAAATAATATTATTTAATCAACAAATTCTCTACGTATGCTTTGAACAAGTCTAGCATGCCTTCTTTGAAAAACAAACCAGCAGCCCACATGCTTGAAAAAATCAAAAAGTGGGTCCCACCCATAATTTAATAAAAATTATTTTATTTTCCAAAACTTCAGTAATTCATGATAAATAGCCCTTTTATCAGAAAAATTCAAAATTTACGTGTTTCCATAGGAAATTTAATTCTCTACAACTTTGTAGAAGAAAGTTTTTCCAAATTCCAATCAGAAAATACCCGAAATCCACAAACGGATGATTTTTAATACCTCCAATCCGACAAAATACTGATAAAACACCTCAGCATTAATTCTTTCATTTTTATCCATATAAAATAGATATATCCAACATTTATATCCACAAAAATAAATATTTTTTTATCATATGAATCAATAATTAATTATTCACAAATAATATTACAGAATCACATTTATGACAACTTGGCCGTTCCCAGGAAAAAGGGGGCTTTCCAATAAGGATTTCTCCTTAACGGCGCGCAATTAGGTGACCAAACCTCTCCTTGACAGAACTTTCTAGACATTGCCAATAATGCTATCTAATAATATTATTCCAAATAATATGAATTATTGATATGATAATGGAGATGATGTGCAGTGAAAATTATTGAGCAACAATAATATAAAATATCAACGCAACAATTATTGAATCAATAAAATAAAATATTGTACAGTAATTACTATAACAATTATTGAGTAGTGCCTTCTTACGTAAGTATCAATAATTCAACAATCTTGCAATACCGTCAGGTGTCTTCTTGTGCAACCACGCCAGACATCGTATTTTAACCACCGGGTATTCCAATGATGTTAATTGTAATAACTACGCCTAGTTATTCAATTTTGTGCTTTTCTTCATCCGGACCGTTATCCGTTATGGGGCCCACACAAATGGCTACGTAAGTCGTCCAGAATATTCTCCACGTAAAGAATATTCCACGACCAAACGAATATTCCCAAACAAATGAATATTTTATAACCACTTTGCTTATTTTGAAAAATTTTGCACATTTCACCCATAACTAAAGTATTATATCAAATTAATACCTTATTATTCACAATAATAATTAGAAGAAATTTGATTTTATTCATTAATAAGTTGGGGTCTTACAGACAATGATGTAATGGTCCTCCGACCTGAAATCACTATATTACTACACAAGAATTTATGTACTTTGATATCATCAAATTTCACCTTTAATAGGGTGGACTATAAAGATGATTATTGGGTACATCATGAATCGTGTGAGGAATATGAGTGATCTAGATGGAATTTAAACCTCCTATATATTGGGGTGATATCCATAGGCTTTTGATTGAGTAGACTACTGAATGCATGACCATGCTCAAATAGTGATTTGTTTCATATAGTACTCATTGATCAAGAAAACTCGGATTAAATTATGAAGAGTATTACATATTCCATGACTCGAGTTTAATCTAGGATGTCAAGGTTAAAAGGATTAATTAAATTACATTGAAACATTGGTCACGAAAAAGTTGCATCGAATCATCGATCTTATTATTACTTGGGTAGCAGTGATGCATTACTAGATGTCGCTCACTGTTTATAATTTTATAATATGATTATAAAATTATTGCTAACGTAATAATAACATATAGTGTCACACACATAGAACGTAATTTAAAAGGGAATACATTTAAATTTTAAGGATTTAAATATATTAATATGATTAATATTATTTAAATCACGAATTTAAATTAAAAGGATAATTTGTATATATATGTATATTAATTAAGTAAGACTTAATTAAGATATATATATATATATATATATATATATATATATTTAGATTTTATGAAATTAGGTTTTGATTTGATTAATTCCTTTTAACTACTATATATATATATATATATATATATGATATATAGCAGCTACTTAGGGTTACATAATAATTGAAAAACCCTAGCCGCTCTTAGAGAGAGACTAGAGAGAAAACAGTTTCATAATCGTTCCTTTTGTGGCTAGTACCACAAGTCCCTCTTATTGCAGAATCGTTCGACGGTTCGTGCGGCGTTCGTGTGGATACCGTAGAGACGTGGTTCTAATTGGATTGCGTAAAGGATTCGAAGCTATTTCAGAACTTTTCATAATCGGTATAATATCTAAACCACCGAATTAATTTCAGTTTCGCTTGGATCATGTTTTGGGTTTCGGAATTGCTTTGATTATTTTAAATTTCCGCTGCATTTTTGTGCCGAAAACCCAACAGTGGTATCAGAGCTACTTGTGAAACGATTAATTCAGATAACATGTTTAATTGTTTTCGATATATATGATATGTGATGATACAATTTTACCGGTCTGAAATTGATTATATTGTTTTCGATATATATGATATATGATGATACAATTTTATTGAACTGTTAATTGAGTATATGATATTCTGTAATCGACATATTTTGGTGTTATGAATATCAGTAATAGATATGCAAGTATATGATGTTCTGTTAATTGTATCTTATATGGCGTAATAACAGTATACAACTTATGTTCTAATTGGATTAGAAGTATCTGATTCGGTTTAATATGATTAATTGAAATGGACATATATGATATATATAGGGTGTATTGTTATTATGACTATTTTGGTGGATTAAATATATGATTCAAACTGCTTTGAGGATTCGTATGGAAAAATTACACATACTGAGGGGAGACCCCTCGACCCCAAATCGTGGCCTTACGATGGTCGTGTCCCTTATATGTTATATATAGTTTTCTTTAATTATATATAAATTGTTATATGCTTATTGTGATATCGTGGTGCACGATTATGGCCTTTTGACCCATAGGTTAGTGGTTTTTGGTATTGAAATACGGCTTGCATGTCGTGCCTTTCTATAAATTCTAATATAATATTCTCTTCTCATCTAAATATCTTGAGTGTTGCTATACTGACATGAGTTAGTTTCAAATAAGTATATCCTATATTTAAGTCGAAAATCTTTCTTTTTTTGAGGTAAGGGATTTTAAGGGTTATTATATTTTTTTAGTTTCGTAATTTTTCTGACTCTCAAAAATTCTGGAAAAATTTTAAATGATAATTTGATGAGTTTTCTAGATTGTGTCAAAAAATGGCGATTTTTGGATGTATAGATTATGAGTTATGAATTTTATAGGAAAAGACTATTTTAAAAGTAAACCCTTATAACTCCTTGTGGTTAACTCTAAAATTGGTGAAATTTTTATTGGGAGTACATATATATATGAAGTATATTCTCAGAAATTTGAAATTTTTGGAGAAAAGTACGCTTTTATGATAAATGTCTAAATATTCGGTTGTTTTGTCCATATGAAAAATAGTAAATGAATTTTAAAAATTCTGAGAAAAATATATGTTCAATATGGAACTATATTCTGCTAAATCCCAGAAAAGAAAATTTGTTTGTACTGATTTGATATTTTTCATGAAAATAGACTAGTTATGAGTAAATGAATTAAATATGTTATGTGAAGTAAGCAAATTGGAAAATAGGATTTTATGGCTTGAGAATCCTATATGAGGTATATGCAGATTTTTTATGAGAGTTTTGATTATTGGTGATGAAATCTTATGAGTTTGGCATTTTAGGATGATTAAATGCATTATTTAGTAAAGTGTAAATAATTAAAATAAATTATTTATAAGTTTAAGAAATGTTATTCTTTCAATATCATTATACCGAAATATTGGTATGGATTTTATTGTGAAATTTCTATCTTTTTCATGTCGAGGTTATTATTCATGAATTACTATTCATGAGTTACTATTCACGACAAAATTAGTTTCTTTTTCTGACCAAATTATCGTTGATTTATGAATATTACTCTTGAGATTAAATCTATATGTTGATTATATTATTTTTATTATCATATATAACATTTTTATAATCTTGGTGAAGAAATTTCTCTTTGACTTGAGTGTAAAGATGGGTAGATTATTGGTATGATCGTGACTATGGGTTCTCTTTGGCCAGCAGTGCAAAGTTGAATCGTTGACTGGTATGATCATGACCATTGAATTTACAATTAAATATTTTTAGCTTAAGTGCAAAGGTGAATTGATTAACATGGTTATAATTATTGTTTTTATAAATTCTGAAATGATTATATATTTCTTTGAGATATTAATATCTTTGGCCAGTAGTGCAAAGATGATCTGTTGTTGAATATCTTTGACCAGTAGTGCATAGATGATCTTTTGTTGAATATCTTTGGCCTGTAGTGCAAAGATGAATTGTTATTGAATATCTTTGGCATGTAGTGCAAAGATGAGCTGTTGTTGAATATCTTTGGGCCGTAGTGCAAAGATGAACTGTTGTTGAATATCTTTGGCATGTAGTGCAAAGATGAACTGTTGATGAATATCTTTGGCCCGTAGTGCAAAGATGAACTTATTAGTATGATTAGGAACATGAACTGTGATTTGGTATAACCATGATCTTTGATATTTCAGGAAAAGACAGATGATGTAAATTATCTTCGTCCTGGATGAGAAGAGGAATTTAGAACTACGAATATGATTATGAGTTATTCACATAAATGTGGATAGGAGCTGTTGATTTATGTTACAGGGATAAAACATTGTTGGTGGACATATAACATATAGAAGATAATAGACTTTATGGTCTATTTGACTCTTCTAATGGATTGCTCGTTCCGCTGCAACTATGGTTGAAAAGTTTTATCATCTACCATATGTTCTAAATCTCTGATTTATTACTGAAGAAGGCTATTGATAATTTAATTATCTTTAGTCATGATATTCTTTACTGGGCTAGTTGTGCTCACTTTTTTGCTTCACAATTCCTTTCAGTTAATAAGAGTGTAGCTAGGTCGAGCGGGGGTAACAGGGGAATAAAACGGTGGTCTCTAGCGGTGGAAGTTCTCCCTAAACAGTATAGAAAAGTGTGTTATATTTTATACATCATTTAGTATTTATATTTGGTTAATCAAATAGGGTGAGGCGAACCCAACGTTGGAAGAGTGTTTTGCCACTATCATACAAGATGTCTAATGACATACAACCTCGTGTTATCATAAGACAGGTTTGTGCGCATCCACTTGCTGAGTATATCTACGAGCACTACCTATATAATCTTGGTGTTTGGTTGAAGTATAATTCTCAATTAGAGACAGTGGAGATAATGATATGTCAAGAGAAGACTCACCATTGGAAAGAATATGATAGTAATCTTCTCGTTTTTCTTTGGGGTCTATTGGGTCAACCAAGGATAATTATGTGGACATATGACATCTATCATAACCTAGACGCGTGGCCTCCCATGTACGAAGGTTTCCTTGAGCACTTCCTAAAGATTTTAATTTCTAAAACAGTTTTTGACTGTACCTTTATGTAATGTATCAATGTGAGGTGATGTCCATAGTTGGGACATGAGTCACAGTTGGTATTAAAACTCACAGTATATGTGTTGTTGCGTTTTGCACGACAAATGTAGTATTAAAGTTGTAGTTGTTTTCTGTACCATGTATTTGGCGACTCAGAATAGGTTGGATGGATTGGACTTATTTTGGGGGCGTCACAGTACTATTCACAAAGCACTATTCATAAAGTACTATTCACGAGTACTATTCATAAAGTACTATTTACGGAGTACTATTCTCGAAGTACTATTCACGGGGTACTATTCACTCGGGAACTATTCACCCGGAGTACTATTCATAAAAAAAATTGATTTCTTTTCGGTCTAAATCATTTTTGATACATTATCATTCTTGAATTTTACTCCACAAAGCAGTATCATGTTTACAATTTGGACAATATTGAATTCTGGATAAATTAAATTATAAATCTTTAAAAATTTATCCTTGAACTTGTTTTATAGAATTCTTTTATCATTGTCATCATCCTCATGTTTATATTATGTTGAAAGTCATCCGTAGCCTGTAGTGCATAGATGGACTTGGTATGATTATGACCTGGGATTATTCTATAAGACCCCGAATTTTATGAAATAAAAGTATTCAATTTTCTTATAATTATTATTTTATTTCGTAAATGGTTAAATTGATTAAAGGTTAAAGTTAAGGGTGATATGTGAAATTTTGTTAAAGTATGCAAGTTATAAAATATTCGTTTGGTCGGAAATTATTCTTTTTGTTGGGGAATATACGTACGACGACACAATCATTGGTGGACCCCACAACAAAAGTATTGTCGTAGTAAGAAAAGCGACGAAATTATCTTTTTATAAAAATAACGGCGAAAGTGTTCTGAGTTAAAAAGCTGTTGAACTACCCGTTAGTAAAAATACGATGTATGTGGGTTGCATAGTAGCACACCAGTATTGATTATTGATGCTTACGTTAGAAGTCACTCGGTTATACTCAATTATTACTACGATAATTCTTTGCATCATATCTCTCGTATTATTGATTCAATTATTGTCACAGTATCATCTGTATAATATGTTATATTATTAAATCAATAATTGAGACGACAAAGTTATTCATATTATTATTTGCAATATTGACAATGCCTAGAAGTTCTGTCGAGGAGAGGTTTGGGCACCTATTTGCGCGCTAATAAGGAGAAATCCTTATTGGAAAGCCCCCTCTTTCCTGGGAACGACCTGGTTGTTACATATTGTGAATTATAATATTAATGATGAATAAGTTCGTGTTGATTAAAGATAAAATTGATAGTTCCATTGTATTGAAATTATTAGTGTTAGTGAAAATCGACATTTATTTCGATAATAATTGATGTCTGGAGGTTATATTGACCAATCGGGTAATTAACCAGATAAATGGGAAATTAATTGCTATTGATTCACATGATTATAACTATTTGTTCACATGTATGTACTATTGATTCACATTCATTTACTATTAGGGGAGTTAGTGCAAGATTGATAATACTTGAATGACTAAGTTAAAAATGAAGGTATATATGAAGGTACTATAATTGTAATTATTTTTTTTCACATGTTTAGAACTATTGAGTCACATTATTTACTATTAATTCACATGATTTATTATTAGGGGAGGTGGTGCAAGTTTGATAATACTTGCATGACTAAATTAAAAATGAAGGAAAAAAGGAAGGTATTATCTTCAGAATATTTTGAGCCCCAAAACGCGTGCAATTATCGAAACTATATTTTCCTATAAATAGAAGCTCATTCTTTCTTCATTTCTCACCAATTCAAAAAAAGCTATAGAAGCAATTATTATAGAGAGAAATTATAGAGAGAAAGAAGAAGAAGTCTACTTACCTCACTATTCTAGTATCTAGTCTTCTTTTTGAGGTAAGGGGTATTATTCTTTTCGTATTCATGAAGAGAATTATTTTCTTTCAATACTATAAAGGGTTGTTATTCCATTCTTTATTATTATGTTGGAATAACTTTTTATTACATCTGTCTGAAGTACCGCATACATGGTGAAATTCTTACATTATTCCATTCATTATTATTACATTTGGAATAACTGCTATGCATTATCGCGGTTTTATCGCATTATTACATTGGACGGTGAATTCTTTTGTTATTCTATTCTTTATTATTACATTGGAATATCCCACATGCATGCGTGATTTCTTATGACCTAGTTCCATTCTTTATTATTACATTGGAATAACATATACTATGTGGATTACTGCATGCATGGTGAATGATCTTTCGTATCCATTCTTTATTAAATTGTGGAAATTATCATCTGCGTGGATTACTGCATGGCGGGCGGTGAAAATCCATTTGCGGTTTAAGTATATTCTATTATATTTGTATGAGATATCATTTCTTTTATACTAAATGGTGAAATATCATTTTCTTTGGTATTTTTTTTTTTACGAGTTACTATTCACGGAGTTCTTATTCACCCAATTACTATTCACTCTAGTATTATTCATTCACTCGGGCATCGGGGCACTTTTAAATGTTGAGTACTATTCACGAGTTACTATTCATGGAGTTACTATTCACCCGATTACTATTCACTCTAGTATTCATTCACTTTCGGGTATTCGGGACACTTTTTCGTTTAGAAGTACTATTCATGAAGTACTATTCGAGGTCTATTCAAAAATTATATTTCTTTTCTTTCCAAATTATTTTTGGTACATGAATATTATTCTTGAATTTTACCCCACAAAGAATTATCATGTTGACAATTTGGATGTTATTGATTTCTGGATAAATTAAATTATAAATCTTTAAAATTTATCCTTGAACTTGTTTTATTGAATTATTATGTCATTGCCATCATCCTCATGTTTATATTGTGATGAAAGTCGTCTTTGGCTTACGTGCATAGATGGACTTGGTATGATTATGACCAGGGATTATTCGGTATAATCATGACCGTAATGTAACGAATGATGTGGTAAAAGTCCTCATTGGCCTGTAGTTCATTGATGGACAGTTGTTGGTATGATTATGACCAGGGATTATTCGATATAATCATGACCATTGATGAATACACGAATATCCTTGGCCCGTAGTGCATGGATACTTTGTGGTCGTGATACTAATGAATATCATTGGCCGTAGTGCAAAGATGATGTGGTTTATTTATTAAGCTGAGTCTCAGCGATAAACTTGATGAAAAACTTTTTAAATCATAGAAGA
The DNA here is from genome assembly GCA_020205615.1 of Panax quinquefolius. Classification (NCBI taxonomy): domain Eukaryota; kingdom Viridiplantae; phylum Streptophyta; class Magnoliopsida; order Apiales; family Araliaceae; genus Panax; species Panax quinquefolius. Next base: position 139,703,262 of record CM035160.1, read on the forward strand.
TAGTAGATTTTATGCTCTACTTGACTCTTCTAATGGATTGCTTATTTCCGTTGCAGTTGTTGATCTAAAACTTATTGTCTATTGTATCCTATGTGTTGTTATACTGTTGAAGGCTAAGGATAATTTATTCTGCATTATCTTAGTCATAATATTTTTTACTGGGCTAATTGAGCTCACCCTTTCTTTCATTGTTCTCTTCAGGAAATGAGAATATAGCTGGGACGAGTCGGGGAATGGAGTGATGGTCCAGGATAAATGGCTTTAGTAGTCCTCACTATTCTACGGAATAATGTGATAATAATTTTAATGAGGACACCATTGAGTGTGGATATTGTCTAGATGACAATATTCTTGTTTAAACTCTCAACTATGTTTTATCGTATTTTTTATTTGTTGTATAATTAAGTTGTATTTGAATTTATGTACCATGTATCTGGCGACTCAAGATGGGTGATGTATACCTATTTTGGGGGCGTCACAGTTGGTATCAAAGCTTAGGGATATGATCCCTGGCTGAGATGTGAGAAAAGAACTAGGAGGGAGAGCAGGGAATTCCTTAGCTAGTATGACCTACCTAAGTTTATTTGGTATTTAATTGGTCGGTCGTAGTATAGGGATAATATGTGATATGTCAATTAACCCTTGTTTTGTGATGGTGTTTGAAAATGACATCTGAAAATGTTGAGATCGTGATGAAGCACATGAGGCCGTTGAGTCACCAACGATCGATATCGAAGATAATGTGAAACAGAAGACAATAATCCTCGGGTAAACAACAATACGATCGGATGATGAGCGATGGGATGATTAGAGGCTTTATGCGATTCATGCAACATCGGTAGAGAGAGACTCATGTTCAAAATGCGGTGGAAACAATGGCAACTCTCGGATGTTCACCATTAGCGATTCAAGGAGCTGGGACCACCAGAGTTTTGGAAAAGCGAACCACTTAAAGGCGGAGGCGTGGTTAAAGCGAGATCACCAAGATATTTGATGTCTTGGGATGCTCGAGGAGAAAAAGGTTCCCTTTGCCACCTTTATGTTACGTGAAGAAGCGATTCTTGGTGGGAATCATAAAAGCGTACCCGACTGGCCTTTTCAAGATGTCTTGGGAGAAGTTCGAAGAGCTATTCAACGACAAGTACTTTCCCAAAAGTATTAAATCACATGAAGGAGGTGGAGTTTATCAAGTTGGAGCAAAATAATATGGCGATTAATAGCTTATACGAGGCTAAATTTGCGGAGTTATCCCGGTTTGCATCCCATTTGGTCGATAATGAGGAGCGAATGACGCGAATGTTTCTAAGAGGTTTGAAACCTGATATACGTCAATACCTCATTTCTCACAAACTTTGTTTATATTCAGATGTTGTGAATAGGGCTGATTTATTGGAGCACGATAATGAGTCAGCATAACTAAAAGGTAACGAGCAACAACATAATAATAATCATACCGGTGGCAATAGCCATCGGAACAATGATAACCATCGTGGGGGAAATTATCATGCCAAGAATGGTAACCACTTCGGTTGTAATCATGGCCAAGATAATAGGAGTGGAAATTTCAAGAAGAGAAGGTTCAACAACGATGGAAAGATAGCAGCACCAACACCCATTTTCAAGGAAGGAGAACGACCACCAATTGTATGCTTCAAATGCGGAGGGGAGGGACACATCGGTCAAAGCGCATGATGCGATCAAAAGCATGTTACAATTGTGGAAAAGAAGGTCACCTAGCCCGATTTTTTGTCGTGCACCAAAATCAAGTCCAAGTCCACTTGGACGACGGTGGCACCAAAGGCGGATCTGACAAAACAAAAGTCGGTGGGTTTCGGGAAGAGCGTTTTTCGTGACTTCTCAAAAAGCGAGTAACCCATACGAAGTTAGCACGGGTTAGTTAATTATAAATTCTTACGAAGTCTATACCTTATTAGATACCGGTTCTACCCATTACTTTATCTCTCTTGCTTGCGCTCAACGTTTAAATTTGACTCCGAAGAGATTAGACTTTGACTTATCGGTTGAAACTTCGTTAGGAGAAACCTTCGTTACCTCTACTGTTTATAAATCTTATTTGATTCAAATCGATACCCTCACGTTACCTGTCGATCTTATCTCTTTGAAAATACTTGCCTTTGATGTGATTTTAGGAATCGATTGGTTAACTACTCATCATGTTTTTCGTAAGGTTGTTAGTTTTCATGTTCCTAACCAACCTGTTATGCGAATTCAAGCAACCAAACCACTAAAGTCAATCATTGTTATATCAAGCCATAAGTAAAGAGCCCCGAGCCTTTCGCTGGTGACTTCCAAGTCTTGGAATACACCGAAGCTAGAATATCCGTAGGGGACGTCGTGAATAACGGTGGCAAGTTGATAGATATCAATGTGACGTGTTATCCAAGTCTTGGATGAGAGTCACAGTTTTGAATGACATTTCTATTGTTAATAAATTTCCTGATGTATTCTTGAAGACTTCCTAGCCTACCCCAGAGCGTGAAATCGAATTTTGTATTGACCCCAGTACAAAACCCATTTCTTAAACCCTCAAATATTTTCTTCATCCAAAACGAACGTATTATGCGCCAAAGACGTTGGCTCGAGCTGTTGAAGATTACAATTATACCATTAAATATCATCGTGGAAGAGCGAATGTGGTAGCTGACTTGTTGAGTAGAAGAGAGTATGCGTTTACGAGTGCGATGTTGTTAACACAAAAACCCATTTTGTATAACTTACAAATGATGAAGATAGAGTTCAAAACTCTAAGGACCCACGTGGTGATATCAAATATCTGAGTAGAATCGACTTTAATCGATAAAGTTAAAAGTCGTCAAAAGCTACATACTCGGAGATGATGAATGTGAAGAAGAAGGTTCAAGAGGGCGTTATTCTAGAAGCAAGAATCGATGAAGAGAGGAGATCTCAACCCTCGATTTTATTGGCCCATTTGAAATCCTTGATCGAGTAAGAACAATGGCCTATAGACTCATTTTACTGCCAAGTATGTCGCGTGTTCATAACATTTTTTTTCACGTATCGATGTTACGTAAATATGTGGATGACCCGAACCATGTTATTAAATTAGAACTAGAGGAGATAGCAGAAGATTTAAGGTATGAGGAGATACATGTTAAAATCTTGGATAAGAAGGATCGTATTCAACACTCAAAGGTTATACCTCAAGAGTTAGAATCTGAAATGAAGTCAAGTTATCCTCACCTCTTCGGCATACCAGGTACGTAAGTAAATTTTGAGGGCAAAATTTCATAAAAAGGGGAGATTGTAAGACCCCAAATTTTTTGAAATTAAAATATTCAATTTTCTTATAATTATTATTTTATTTCATAAATGGTTAAATTGATTAAAGGTTAAAGTTAAGGGTGATATGTGAAAATTTTGCAAAGTATGCAAGTTGTTATAAAATATTCGTTTGGTGGGGAATATTCTTTTTTGTGGGGAATATCCAATGCGACAACACAATCATTAGTGGACCCCTAGCGAAAGTATTGTCGTAGTAGTGAAAATGATGAAATTATCTTTTTATAAAAATAACTTGGCGAAAGTGTTACTTAGTTAAAAGCTGTTGAACTACCCGGTAGTAAAAATACGATGTCTGGCGTGGTTGCATAGTAGCACATGGTATTGATTATTGATGCTTACGTTAGAAGTCACTCAGTTATACTCAATTATTACTACAGTAATTGTTGCATCATATCTCTCATATTATTGATTCAATTATTATCACAGTATCATCAGTATAATATGTTATATTATTAAATCAATAATTGAGATGACAAAGTTATTCATATTATTATTTATAATATTTAAAATGTCTAGAAGTTCTGTCGAGGAGAAGTTTGTTCACCTAATTGCGCGCCAATAAGGAGAAATCCTTATTGGAAAGCCCTTTATTTCCTGGAAACGACCTGGTTGTTAAATATTGTAAATTATAATATTAATGATGAATAAGTTCGTGTTGATTAAAGATGAAATTGATAGTTTCATTGTGTTGAAATTATTAGTGTTAGTGGAAATCGACATTCATTTTGATAATAATTGGTGTCCGGAGGTTATATTGACCAATCGGGTAATTAACCGGATAAATGAGCAATTAATTGCTATTGATTCACATGATTATAACTATTTGTTCACATGTGTATACTATTGATTCACATTCATTTATTATTACGGGAGTTGGTGCAAGATTGATAATATTTGCATGACTAAGTTAAAAATGGAGGTATAGATGAAGGTCTTATCTTTGTAATTATTTTTTTCACATGTTTAGAACTATTGAGTCACATGATTTACTATTAATTCACATGATTTACTATTAGGGGAGGTGGTGCAAGTTTGATAATACTTGCAGGACTAAATTAAAAATGAAGAAAAAGAGGAAGGTATTATACTGTAATATTTCGAGCCCCAAAACAAGCAATTATTGAAACTATATTTTCCTATAAATAGAAGCTCATTCTTCCTTCATTTCTCACCAATTCAAAAAAGCTATAGAGCAATTATTATAGAGAAAATTATAGAGAGAAAAAGAAGAAGAAGTTTGCTACCTCAATATTCCATATCCGGTCTTTTTTTGAGGTAAGGGTATTATTCTTTCGTATTCATGAAGAGAGTTATTTTCATTCAATACTACTATTAAGGCTTTTTATTCCATTCTTTATTATTATGTTGGAATAACTTTGTCTACATCTGATATCGCATACATGGTGAAATTCTTCATTATTCCATTCTTTATTATTACATTGGAATAACTTTTGTATGTGCGGTCTATCGCATACACAGTGAATATCTATTCCATTATTCCATTCTTTATTATTCTTTTGGAATATCATGTCTATCGCGGATTACGTATGACTTGGTTCCATTCTTTATTATTACATTGGAATATCCTATCTGTATGCGGATTAATTCTTAATTATTCCATTTTTTATTATTACATTTGGAATAACATGTATATGTGATTTCTGCATGCATGGTGAATGATCCTTCGTATTCATTCTTTATTAAATTGTGAAATGATCATCTACGTGAATTACTGTATGGTGGTGGTGAAAATCCATTTGCGCTTTAAATATATTCTATTATACTTGTATGAGATATCATTTTTTTGTACTGCGTCATGAAATATTATTTTCTTTGGTATTTTTTTTTTTGAGTTACTATTAATGATTCTTATTCACTGATTACTATTCACTCTAGTATTATTCACTCGGGTATTAGGGGCACTTTTCACTTTTCATTGAGTTCTATTCACGGAGTTCTTATTCACCCGATTACTATTCACTCTAGTATCATTAACTCGGTTATTTGTGACACTTTTCATGTCGAAAGTACTATTCACGGGTACTATTCCCAGAGTACTATTCACGCGAGGTACTATTCATCCTAAAAATATATTTCTTTTACATCCAAATTATTTTTGGTACATGAATATTATTCTTGAATTTTACTCCACAAAGCGATATCATGTTTGACAATTTGGGCGTTATTGATTTACGGATAAATTAAATTATAAATATTTAAAATATATCCTTGAACTTATTTTATTAAATTATTATGTCATTGTCATCATCCTCATGTTTATATTGTGATGAAAGTCATCTTTGGCTTACGTGCATAGATGGACTTGGTATGATTATGACTAGAGATTATTCGGGTATAATCATGGTAGTAATGTAACGAATGATGTGGTAAAAGTCCTCATTGGCACGTAGTTCATTGATGGACGGAGTTGTTGGTATGATTATGACCGAGGATTATTCGATATAATCATGACCATTGATGAATACACGAATATCCTTGGCCCGTAGTAGTCATGGGATAATTTGTGGTGCGTGATACTTAATGAATATCCTTGGTAGTAGTCTATGATGTGGTTTATTTATTAAGAGTCTCTCGATGATAAAGTTGATGAAAAACTTTTTAAATCATAGAAGATAGTAGATTTTATGCTCTACTTGACTCTTTTAATGGATTGTTTATTTACTCTGCGATTGTTAATCTAAAACTTGTTGTCTATTGTATTCTATCGGTTGTTATCTTGTTGAAAGGCCAAGGATAATTTATTATGCATTATCCCGGTCATAATATTTCTTCTTGGGCTAGTTGAGCTCACCCTTTTCTTATTCTTTCATAACAAAATTAATTTCTTTTGATTGACATCATTTTGATACATTATCATTTTTGAATTTTACTCCACAAAAAGCGATGATCATGTTGACAATTTGACAATATTGAATTACGGATAAATTAAATTATAAATCTTTAAAAATTTATCCTTGAACTTGTTTTATTGAATTCTTTTATCATTGTTATCATCGTCATGTTTATATTATGTTGAAAGTCATCCGTGACCTGTAATGCATAGATGGACTTGGTATGATTATGACCTGGGATTATTCTGTAAGACCCCGAATTTTATGAAATAAAAGTATTCAAAGTATGTGAAATTTTGCAAAGTATGCAAGTTGTTATAAAATATTCGTTTGGTCGGGGAATATTCTTTTTGTCGGGGAATATCCGTACGATGGCACAATCATTGGTGGACCCTACAACGAAAGTATTGTCGTAGTAAGAAAACGTAATTATTATCTTTTATAAAAATAACGGCATGAAAAGTGTTACCGTTAAAAGCTGTTGAACTACCCTTAAAAAAAAATACGATGTCGTTGGGGTTAAGTAGTAGCACATGGTATTGATTCTTCGATGCTTACATTAGAAGTCACTTTCGTTATACTCAATTATTACTACAGTAATTACTGCATCATATCTCTCATATTATTGATTCAATTATTGTCACAGTATCATATATATAATATGTTATATTATTAAATCAATAATTGAGACGACAAAGTTATTCATATTATTATTTGCAATATTGACAATGTCTAGAAGTTCTGTCGAGGAGAGGTTTGGTCACCTAATTGCGCGCCAATAAGGAGAAATCCTTATTGGAAAGCCCCCTCTTTCCTGGGAACGACCTGGTTGTTACATATTATGAATTATAATATTAATGATGAATAAGTTAGTGTTGATTAAAGATAAAATTAATAGTTCCATTGTGTTGGAATTATTAGTGTTAGGAAAAATCGATATTTATTTCAATAATAATTGATGTCTGGAGGTTATATTGATCAATCGGGTAATTAACCGGATAAATGAGCAATTAATTGCTATTGATTCACATGATTATAACTATTTGTTCACATGTGTGTACTATTGATTCACATTCATTTACTATTAAGGGAGTTGGTGCAAGATTGATAATACTTGCATGACTAAGTTAAAAATGGAGGTATAGATGAAGGTACTATAATGTAATTATTTTTTTCACATGTTTAGAACTATTGAGTCACATGATTTACTATTAATTCGCATGATTTACTATTAGGGGAGGTGGTGCAAGTTTGATAATACTTGCAGGACTAAATTAAAAATGACGGAAAAGAGGAAGGTATTATACTGTAATATTTTGAGCCCAAAAATGTGCAATTATCGAAACTATATTTTCCTATAAATAGAAGCTCATTCTTCCTTCATTTCTCACCAATTTAAAAAAGCTATAGAGCAATTATTATAGAGAGAAATTATAGAGAGAAAGAAGAAGAGAAGTCTGCTACCTCACTATTCTAGTATCTAGTCTTCTTTTGAGGTAAGGGGTATTATTCTTTCGTATTCATGAAGAGAAATATTTTTTTTCAATACTCGTAAGGGTTTTTATTCCATGCTTTATTATTATGTTAGAATAACTTTTGTCATCTGCAATCTGCGCATACGTGGTGAAATTCTTACATTATTCCATTCTTTATTATTTTGTTGGAATAACTTTTATGCGTGGTCTATCGCATGCACTGGTGAATTACATTGTTATTCCATTCTTTATTATTACATTGGAATATCCATGCATGCACATGCGGATTATGCATGACTGGTTCCATTCTTTATTATTACATTGGAATAATATGTCTATGTGGATTATCGCATGTATGGTGAATGATCCTTCGTATTCATTCTTTTTATTAAATTATGGAAATGATCATCTCGTGGATTACTGCATGGTGGGTAAAAATCCATTTGCGGTTTAAGTATATTCTATTATACTTGTATGAGATATCATTTCTTTTGTACTAAATAATGAAATATCATTTTCTTTGGTATTTTTTCTTTTTACGAGTTCTTATTCACGGTTACTTATTTACCCGATTACAATTCACTCTAGTATTATTCACTCGGGTATTCGGGGAACTTTTCATGCCGGAGTACTATTCACGAGTTATTATTCACGGGTTATTATTCACCCGATTACTATTCACTCTAGTATCATTCACTCGGGTATTATTGGACACTTTTAGTGTACTATTCCGAGTACTATTCACGGGTTACTATTCACCTGAAAAATATATTTCTTTTCTTTCCAAATTATTTTTGGTACATGAATATTTTTCTTGAATTTTACCCCACAAAGAAGTATCATGTTGACAATTTGGACGTTATTGATTTCTGGATAAATTAAATTATAAATCTTTAAAATTTATCCTTGAACTTGTTTTATTGAATTATTATGTCATTGACATCATCCTCATGTTTATATTGTGATGAAAGTCATCTTTGGCTTACGTGTATAGATGGACTTGGTATGATTATGACCAGGCATTATTCGGTATAATCATGACCATAATATAACGAATGATGTGGTAAAAATTCTCATTGGCCTGTAGTTCATTGATGGACAGTTGTTGGTATGATTATGACCAGGGATTATTCGATATAATCATGACCATTGACAATTACACGAATATCCTTGGCTCGTAGTACATGGATAATTAGTGGTCATGATACTAATGAATATCATTGTCCGTAGTGAATGGATGATGTGGTTTATTTATTAAGCTGAGTCTCAGCGATAAAGTTGATGAAAAACTTTTTAAATCATAAAAGATAGTAGATTTTATGCTCTACTTGACTCTTCTAATGGATTGCTTATTTCTGATGCAGTTGTTAATTTAAAACTTGTTGTCTATTGTATTCTATGTGTTGTTATACTGTTGAAGGCTAAGGATAATTTATTATGCATTATCCTAGTCATAATATTTCTTACTGGGCTAGTTGAGCTCACCCTTTCTTTCATTGTTCTCTTCAGGAAATGAGAATATAGATGGGACGAGTCTGGGAATGGAGTGATGGTCCAGGATAAATGGCTTTAATAGTCCTCATTATTCTATGGAATAATGTGATAATAATTGTAATGAGGACACCATTGAGTGTGTATATTGTCTAGATGACAATATTCTTGTTTAAACTCTCAGCTATGTTTTGTCATATTTCACACGACTGTTATATAATTAAGTTGTATTTGAATTAATGTACCATGTATCTGGCGACTCAAGATGGGTGATGTATACCTGTTTTGGGGGCGTCACATATTCAGTATAATCATGTCCGTAATGTTACAAATGATGTGGTAAAAGTCCTCATTGGCCCGTAGTGCATTGATGGACAGTTGTTGGCATGATCATGACCACTGATGAATACACGAATATCATTGGCCCGTAGTGCATGGATAATTTGTGGTCGTGATACTAAAGAATATCCTTGGCCGTAGTGCAGGGGTGATTCGATGATGTGGATTAGTTATTAAGCTGAGTCTCAGCGATAAAAGTGATGAAAAATCTTTTAAATCATAGAAGATAGTAGATTTTATGCTCTACTTGACTCTTAATAACGGATTGCTTGTTCCTTACTGATTAAACTTGATGTTTGTTATATTTTATCAGTTTAACACTGTTGAAGGCTAACGGTACATTATTCTGCATTATCTTAGTCATAATAATTCTTACTAGGCTAGTTGAGCTCACCCTTTTGCTTTCATTGTTCTCTGTAGAAAATGAGAACGTAGCTGGGACTAGTCAGGGAACGGAGTGACGGTCCAGATGATAGCATTAGTATTCATCATTATTCTATGAAATAATGTGATAATAAATGTATTGAGGACTCCATTTGAGTTGAATACTGTCTAGAAGACAATATTCGTATTTAAACTCTCAGTTTATGTTTTGTCGTATTTTACACGACAGTTGTATTTGAATTTTGTACCATTTATTTGGCGACTCAAAATGGGTGATGTATACCTATTTTGGGGGCGTTCTGATTAATATCAAAGCTTAGGATATGATCCTTGGTGAGATGTGAGACAAGAACTAGGAAGGGAGAGCAGAAATTCATTGACATGTATGACCTACCTATGTTTATTTGGTATTTATTTGGTCGGTCAGAGTATAAGGATAACATGTGACTAGGGGTGCTCAAAAAAATTGGTTTTAGATTTTTTACCGAACCAAGTTGAAGCCGTATCGGCGATATCGATTTTTTTCTGGTTTGGTTTTTTAATCTGGTTTTTGATTTTTTATACTTTTTGGTATCGGTAGCGGTAATAGAAATTTTGAATTTGGTAAAACCGAAAAAATGAAAAAAAAAACCAAAAACAATATCTAAGAGTATTTTGAATTCTGTAATCTTGTTCTTGTTTCTAGATTTGTTTAAAAAAAAGTACTACACTTTTGTGCGAAAAAGAGCTTTTAAGATAATTTAAAATTTTAATACACTTTAAATTGCATTTATATCTGAATTTAAAAATGTATTAAATTATCTCTAGAAATTGCCTTTTTGAATTTTTAACAAATAATATTCTAATTAATTTGTAAAAGTAATTTATTAATTTTTCTAATTAGATCATTTTAAAATGTGGACATGAGCTTCTTTTTAAAAATAGAAAACGAAAAAGAAAAAAAAAGAAGAATTTGTCTATGTATTTCAACAAATTTGTGTCAAATCATACATGTGATTGAATATAATTACGGAGATTATCTAGAGGGAAGATTTAGTAGCGGAAAGAATATAATAGGAAAAATGATATATTGTGAATATTTATATTTTTTTTATAACTAATTACATAAACAAGTATTAGTAATAATATTTTCAAAAACATATATAATAAATGAAATCTTCTTATAATTTTATTAAATTTTATGTATTGGTACATTTCATATTTATAAATCAAACACAAATTTATAACTATGATAGTTAATATTTTCAAAACATATATAACAAATTTACTATTTACTACAACTATGATAGTTAAATACTCTTAGACTAACAATTGTAATTAGTATTTATAAGAATGTAATTTACTAATCTTATTTCTTAGTTTTAAAAAATTTGTTAATATAAAAAAAAATTATTTAATTATTACGGTATAACCGAAAATTGAACCGAAAAAATCGAAATCTGAGCTTTATCTGAACCTAAATCGCAAAAGCGATTTTTTACGATGCAGAATCTGCTTCTTGATTTTCTGGGTTTTTCGGTTTGACTTGTACAAGTTCGGTTTTTTCGATTTCGATTCGATTTTTTTACTGGATGAGCACCCCTACATGTGACATGTCAATTAACCCTTATTTTGTGGCAGTATTTAAAAATGGCATCCGAAAATGTTTAGATAAGCTATGAAGCACATGAGACCGTTGAGTCACCAACGAATACCCAGGATAATGTCCATCAGGATGGCAATAATCCTCAGGAAAACAACAACGCTGACCAAATGATGAACAATGGGATGTTCAGAGATTTTATGCAATTCATGCAACATCAGGCGAGAACGACTCCTGTTCAAAATGCAGGTGGAAACACTGGTAACTCTCGGACGGTCACCGTTAAACAGTTCAAGGAGTTGGGACCAACGGAGTTTATTGGAGAGCTAAAACCACTTAAGGCGGAGACGTGGATAAAGCAGATCACCAAGATATTTGATGTCTTGGTATGCTCCAAGGAGCAAAAGGTTCCCTTTGTCACCTTTATGTTGCGAGGAGAGGCAGACTACTAGTGGGAATCGGTAAAGCGTACTCAACCTGCCGCACTGAAGATGTCTTGGGAGAAGTTCCAAGAACTGTTTAACGACAAGTACTTTCTCGAAAGTTTTCGTCACATGAAGGAGGTAGAGTTCATCAAAATTTGAGCGAGAACAATATGGCCAGTGTCATAAGACGAAAAAGCTAAGTTTGCTTAGAGTTGTCGGGCGTCCCACTTGGTTGATAATGAGGAGAGAATGACGCGGATGTTTCTAAGAGGTTTGAAACCCGAGACACGTTAATACATAATTTATCACAAACTGTGTTTGTATTCATATGTTATAAATAGGGCTCAGTTATTAGAGCACGATAACGAGTCAACCCAACCAAGAAAAGCGGTAACAAAAATGATAATACCAATGGTAACGATTATCGAAGCGATGGACAACAAACGTAGAGGAAATCAACATGCCAGAAATGGTAACCACTTCGGTGATAATCATGGCCAAGACAATAAAAGTGGACATTTCAAGAAGAGGAGATTCAACAATGATGGAAAGACGTCATCACCAGCACCCATTGTTAATGAAAGAGAACGACCACCTATCATATGCTTCAAATACGGAGGGGAGGGACACATCGGTCAAAATATGCGCAAGATCCAAAAAATATTACAATTGTGGAAGAAGGTCACCTAGCTAGATTTTGTCGTCTTTGGGAAGCCAATTCCGGTTGGAGCAGTGACACCAAATGCCGTCCCGGATAAGTCAAACCCGATGAGTTCAAGGAGGCGTTTGTTGTGACCTCCCGAAAGCAAGGAACCCCGACGAGGTCATCACGGGTAAGCTTATCATAAACTCTAGCGAAGTATATACCTTATTTGATACCGGTTCTACCCATTCTTTTATTTCTCTTACTTGAGCTCAACGTTTAAATTTAACTCCGGAGAAATTAGACTTCGACTTATCTATTGAAACTGCATTGGGAGAAACCTTCATTACATCCACTGTTTATAAGTCTTGTTTGGTTCAAATTGGTACACTCACATTACTTGTCGATCTTATTTCCTTAAAAATACTTGCGTTTGACGTAATTCTAGGGATTGATCGGTTAACTACTCATCATGTAAAAATTGATTGTTTTCGTAAGGTTGTTAGCTTTTATATTCCTAACCAACCTATTATACGAATTCAAGTGACCAAACCATTAAAATCAATCACTATCATCTCAATCCATAAAGCTATTCGTTTATTGAAAAATGGATGTCAAGCTTTCTTATCCCATGTCACAGATTTAAACAAAAATACGTCAGATTTGAATGATATTTCTATGGTTAATAAATTTCTTGATGTATTCCTTGAAGAACTTCCTAGCCTACCCCTAGAGCATGAAATCAAATTATGTATTGACCCTAGTACAAAACCTTTTTCTAAATCCCTCAATTAGTTCTTCACCCAAAACGAATGTAACATTCGCCGAAGATGTTGGCTTGAGCTGTTGAAGATTACGATAATATGATTCAATACTATCCTGGAAAAGCGAACATAGTAGATGACGCATTGAGTAGAAGATCATATGCGGGTACAAGTGCGATATTGTCAACGTAAAGGCCCATTTTGTATGACTTACAAAGGATGGAGATAGAGTTAAAGACTCCAGGGACCCATGTGATGATGGCGAATATACGAGTATAACCGACTTTAATCGATAAAGTTAAAGCTGCTCAAGGTATAGACCTTGAGCTGATGCGTATGAGGAAGAAAGTACAAGAAGGTGCTATTCCAGAAACAAGAATCGATGAAGAAGGAATACTTCGAGTCAACTCCAGACTTTGTGTTCCTAACGATTCTGACTTGAAGTATAAAATCATGATGGAGGCGCACAACACATCGTTTGCAATCCATCTTGGGAGTACCAAAATGTATCGTGATCTTCGACATACATTTTGGTGGAGCAATATAAAGAGAGAGATAGCTGGGTTTATCTCAAGGTGTCTAACTTGTCAACGAGTCAAGGAGGAGCACCAAGTGCCAAAAGGTCCATTGCAACCACTTAAAATTCCAAAATGAAAGTGAGAGCACATTACCATGGATTTTGTTACTGGTACGTCTTCCCAAGGTTTCTCAAGGTATAGATGCGATTTGGGTCATTGTTGATAAAATTGACCAAGTCTGCTCATTTTCTACCGATACGAGAAACTTATACACTTAAACGTCTTGCTCGTATGTACATAAATGAGATTGTAAGATTGCATGGTATGCCAGTATCCATAGTTTTTGATCGAGACCCAAGATTCACTTCACGATTTTAGGTTAGTTTGCATAAAGCTATGGGCACGGATTTACGATTTAGTCTGGCATATCATCCTCAAACGGACGGGCAGTCGGAGAGGACTATTCAAACTCTTAAAGATTTATTAAAACTCTGTGTCCTTGACTTCAAAGGAAGTTGGGACAAGTTCTTACCATTGGTGAAGTTTTTCTACAACAACAGTTATCAAGCAAGTATTGGCATGACTCTATTTGAGGCGTTGTATGGAAGAAAGTGTCGTTCTCAAGTATGCTAGGATGAGGTGGGTGAAGCAACGTTGTTGGGACCAAAATTGGTACGTATGACTACAGAAAAGATTCAAACAATTCGACAACGTATAAAAACCTCACAAGATCGACAAAAGAGTTATGCTGATCTTCATCGAAAGGACATGGAATTCAATATTGGAGATCATGTGTTGTTACGTGTTGCTCCATGGAAAGGAGTTACGAGATTTGGAAAGATAGGAAAGCTCAATCCTCTATTCATTGGCCCATTTTTAATCCTCGATCGAGTAGGAACTGTGGCTTATAGACTCGCCTTCCTGCCAAGTATGTCTCGTGTTCATAACTTTTTTCATGTATCTATGTTACGTAAATATGTGAAAGACTCGAACCACATTATTGAATTAGAACTGGATGAGATAGCGGAAAATTTAACGTATAAGGAGGTACCTGTTAAAATCTTGGATAAGAAGGATCATATTCTACGCTCCAAGGTTATACCTCAAGCTAAAGTTTTGTGGAGAAACCACGATGTTGAGGAAATGACCTGGGAGTTAGAATCTGAAATGAAGTCAAGGTATCCTCACCTCTTCGACATACCAGGTACGCACCCTATTTTCGAGGACAAAATTTCATAAGAAGGGGAGGTTGTAAGACCCCAACTTTTATGAATAAAGATTAATTTTTCTCGGAATATATTTTTGAATATTATAGTGTGGATTTGATATAATGTTATAGTTGTGGGTATTATTTACAAATTTTGCAAAGTAAACAAGTTGGTATATAATATTTGATTGGTCGGGGAATATTCGTTTTAACAGGGAATATTAAATGCGACGACAAATCATTAATGGATCCCATATGAAAAGTATTGTCGTAGTTAGAAAACGACAGAATTATCTTTTTATAAAAATAATGGCGAAAGTTTTATCGTTAAACTGTTGAACTACCTGGTGGTAAAAGGTCAATAATACGTGTGGTTGCATAGTAGCACACAGTATTGATTATTGATGTTTATGTGAGAAGTCACTCAGTTATACTCAATTATTGTTACAATAATTGCTGCATAAAATCTTTCATATTATTGATTCAATTATTATCACAGTATCATCTGCATAATATTTTATATTATTAAATCAATAATTGAGACAACAAAGTTATTTATATTGTTATTTACAATATTGACAATGTTTAGAAAGTTCTGTCAATGAGAGGTTTGGTCACCAAATTACGGGTCAAAAAGGAAAAATCCTTATCGGAAAGCCCCCTCTTTCCTGGGAATGATCTGGTTGTTAAATATTGTGAGTTATAATATTAATGGTGAATAAGTTCGTGTTGATTAAAGATGAAATTGATATTTTCATTGTGTTGGGATTATTAGTGTTAATGGAAATGAACATCTATTTCGATAATAATTGATGTCTGGAGGTTATATTGACCAATCGGGTAATTAATCGGATAAATGAGCAATTAATTACTATTAATTCACATGCTTATAACTATTTGTTCACATGTGTGTACTATTGATTCACATGCATTGTGACGCCCCCAAAATAGGTATACAACACCTATTCTGAGTCGCCAAATACATGTTACAAAAAGCAAACTACAACTTCAATAATACAATTGTCGTGCAAAATACGACAACACATACTGTGAGTTTAAATACAAATATTGTCTTCTAGACAATATCCACACTCATATAAGTCCTCATTACAATTATTCAAACACTATTTTACAAAAATAGTGAGGATTGCTAAAACATCTTTCTAGAATCATCACTCCATACCCCGACTAGATCCTGCTATGTTCTCACCTCCTGAGAAGAAAAATGGAACAAAAAGGAAAAGGGTGAGCTCAACTAGCCCATTAAAGAATATTATGACTAAGATAATATACAACAAATTATCATTAGTTTTCAACAGGGAAAAATGTAAGACCCCAACTTATTATAAATAAAATTAAATTTCCTCTATTCATTATTTTGAAATAGTAAGGGTTGATTTGATTAATGTGGTTAGTTATGGGTAAAATGCGCAATTATTTCAAATAAGCAAGTGGTTATAAAATATTCATTTTTATCGGAGAATATTCGTTTGGTCATGGAATATTCTTACTTTGTCGCTTCTGAATATTCGTGCGACGGTAGCACCATTGTGTGGGCCCCATAATAGAAAGCGATTGGATGAAGAAAATGACAAGTATAAGTTGTTTATAAATAACTACCGTAGTTATTCTGAATTAATACTTATTGGAATACCCGGTGGTTAAAAAACACGAATCTGGCGTTGTTGCACAAGAACAACACCAGTATTGCACCAATTATTGATTCTTACGTAAGAAGACACTACTCAATAATTGTTATAGTAAATCTTGTTCGATATTTTATTTTATTGATTCAATAATTGATGCGTTGATATTTTATATTCTTGTTGTTTCGATAATTGTCACTACACGGTATTTTCCATTATCGGACAATAATTCATATTATCTGAATAATATTATTAGATAACATTCTTGTGATGTCTAGAAAGTTATGTCTAAGGAGAGGTTTGGTCACCTAATTGCTTGGCGCCAGATGAGAGAAATCCTTATTGGAAAGCCCCTCTTTCTGGGAAATGCAGTTGTCGATATTGTGATTACGTAATATTATTTGTGAATAATTAATTATTGATTTATATGATGAGGAAAATATTCATTTTATGTGGATATAGATGGAAAATTTTTAAAGTGATAATTGTTGAAAATCGATATTTTATCTTTTTCTGATTAAATAATTCATTTAATTATATTATCATATTTTAATAATATAATAATGGTGATATTTTTATAATGAATGTGGGATATATGAGTATATGAGGAGAAAGAATATTTTTGTTGCATTAAATGATTAACACATGTTTTGTGTATCGGTGGACCCCATTTCTTGACTAAAATTTGATTATAGCCTGTAAAATCGCCCGTTTGTGGATTTCGGTCAATTTCTGTTTGGAATTTGGAAAAACTTTCTTCTGCAAAGTTGTAGATAATGAAATTTCCTATGGGAAAGATATGGTTCGAATTTTTCTGACAAAAGGGCTATTTATTAGGAATTATTGAAGTTCTGAAGTTTCGAAATAATTGATTTTTGGAAGTTTTATTTATTTTTATTAATAAAAACATTTTTTATATTTTGTGGCCTCATTAAACATGTGCAAAGTGCTGTAGCTAGAGAATTCAAAGTGGGCGTAAGAAAATTTAATTATATATTAATATTTTATTAAATTTTCTGCTTTGGTGTTCTAAGCATTTTTCTATAAATAGGGTGCTTAGGTTAGAATTGAAAATCACACCAGAAACTAAAGTTTTCTCTCTCTTTCTCTCTCGATATATTGAGCGTATTCTTGTGAGTATTTTGATACTTTGAGTGTTGTTATATGGTGCAAGTTCCCTTCAGCACTATATTCAGGCAGAAATACTATTCTTTCGAACTAAGGGATATTAATTTTTTAAAAATGATATTATTTCTTTCAATATCATTATGTCAAAATATTGGAAGTATTTTTCCTGTGAAATTCTTGTCTTTTAGTGTCGGGGTTACTATTCACGTATACGACACTATTCACGTATACGGCATTATTCACGAATACGACACTATTCACAGAAAAATTAAATTTTTCGTTTTTCGTCCAAAATATCTATTATGGATACTAGCTTTGATTGTATCCATGTTTTGATCAATCTTGAATTTTACTCCACTATGATTATTTATGAGGTATTTTTGGACATGGATAAACTGAAATACGAATCCTTAATATTTGTTATTTTGTTTCACTGGATTTGTTTCCTTTAAAATATTTTTCATCATCCTCAGTCCTAAATGATAATATTACTGAATATATTTGGCCTATAGTGCAAAGATGAATGATTTTTGATGAATATCTTTGGCCCGTAGTGCAAAGATGAACAGGTGTTTAGATGAACATGACAAACTGATGAATATCTTTCGCTTGTAGTGCAAAGATGAATATATGATTCCAGATATATATTGATTGATGTTACAGGGATAAAATATCGACGATGAACTTTTAAATTCATATATAGAAGATAGTAGATTTCATTCTCTACTTAACTCTTTTAATGAATTATTATTTCCGCTGCGAATATTGATTTAAAACTGGTTGTCTAATGTATTCTATTAGATTTTTCCCTGTTGAGGACTAACGATAATTTGTTCTATGTTATCTTAGTCATAATGTTCTTTCTTTGGGCTAGTTGAGCTCACCCTTTTCCTTTTTGTTCCATTTTTCTTCTCGGGAGGCGAGAATGTAAAAGTAGTCTTAGTCTGGTATGGAATGAAGGTTCTAGAAAGTCGTTTTAGTAGTCCTCACCATTTTGAAAAATAATGTATCAATAATTGTAATGAGGACTTATTTGGGTATGAATATTGTCTAGATGGCAATATTTGTATTTAAACTCAAAGTTTTTATGTTGTGTTAATAAAGTTGTAGTTGTTTCTATACCATGTATTTTGACGACTCAGAATGGGTGTTGTATACCTATTTTGGGGGCGTCACAGTTGGTATTAGAGCTTAGGGATATGATCTCTGGCGGAGATTGGGGAATAGAACTAGGAGGGAGGCAGAGTAAATCCTTCGCTAGTGTGTCCTACTAAAGCTTATTTGTTGGTGGAATCATAATATAGGGTATTATGTGATTTTTAATTTATTTAATTAACCCTTATTTTATGGCAGTATTTAAGAATGGCAACTGAGAATGTTAACAATGGAGTAAATGAAACCGTGGAGACGCCTGTACTCACCAACGAGGAGAACGTGCAACAGGTTGGCAATGTTCCTCCTGTGAACAACACCACTGAGCAGATGATGAACGATGGGATGTTTAGAAGTTTTTTGCAGTTCATGCAAAATCAGACGAGGGAGACTCGTGTTCAAAATACAAGAGTAAATGATAGCAATTCATAGTTTGTCACAGCCAAACAGTTCAAGGAGTTGGGACCACCAGAATTCTGGGGAAAGCCGGATCCGATTAAGGCGGAGACGTGGGTCAAACAAATTACCAAGATATTCGATGTCTTGGGATGCACGGAGGAACAGAAGGTTCCATTCGCCACTTTTATGTTCCGTAATGAGGCAGATTACTGGTGGGAATCTATGAAGCGTACCCATCCAGCCACACATAGCATGTCTTGGGAAACGTTTCAGAAACTGTTCAATGACAAGTACTTTCCTGAAATTATTCTTCATATGAAGGAGGTAGAGTTTATTAGATTGGATCAGTATAACATAACGATGTCCGAGTACGAGGCGAAGTTTGCAGAGTTTTTCAGGTTTGCACCTCATTTGGTGGAGAATGAGGAATGTATGACGCAGATGTTTCTGAGAGGTTTGAAATCCGGCATACGTCAATATCTCATTTCACATAAATTTTCTCTCTATTCAGATGTTGTCAATAGGGCTCAATTATTAGAGCGAGATAACGAGTACGTTCAACCGAGGGACCACAACCAGGATCATACCGGTGATAGTAGTCATAAGAACAACGATAACCAGCGGAGAAAGAAAAATACGGACAAGAACGGCAACCACTCTGGTGGTAATCATGGCCATGAGAATAGAAGAAGCGAGCCGGGAGGAGATTTTAAAAAGAGGAGATTCAACAATGACAATATGAAGACGTCGACACCAAGTGACAACTAGTTCGAGGAGGAGGACGACCATACCATTATATGCTTATAAGTGCGGAAAAGAAGGACATATCATTAAACCGTCCACAACAGCTTTAAGGTATATTATAATTGTGGAAAGGAAGGACATATCGCTTCGAGATTGCCTTTGTAGAGAAACCAAGTCCAGTGAGGATTGTAAGACCCCAACTTTTGAATAAAGATTAAATTTTCTCGAAATATATTTACAATATTATGGTGTGGATTTGATATAATGTTATAGTTGTGGGTAATATTTACAAATTTTGCAAAATGCGCAAGTTGTTATATAATATTAGATTGGTGGGGAATATTCGTTTTAACGGGGAATATTAAATAACAAAGACAATCATTGGTGGACCCCCAGCGAAATTATTGTTTGATTGAGAAAACGACAAAAATACTTTATGAAAATAACGACGAAAGTTTTACCGTTAAGCTGTTGAACTACCCGCGGTAAAAGTACGATGTCGTGTGGTTGCATAGTAGCACACGGTATTGATTATTGATGCTTACGTGAGAAGTCACTCGCTTATAATCAATTATTATTACACGATAATTCTTTGCATCATATCTCTCATATTATTGATTCGATTATTGTCGTAGTATATCATCTGCATAATATGTTATTTTATTAAATCAATAATTGAGACGACAAAATTATTCATATTATTAAATTGAAATATTTATAATTTCTAGAAGTTACATCGAGGAGAGGTTTGGTCACCTAATTGCGCTACATGATAGGGAGAAATCCTTATTGAAAGCCCCTCTTTTAGAACGACTTTGGTTGATAAATATTATGAGTTATAATATTAATGATGAATGTTATTAAAATTGAAGTTGTGTTCGAGAGTTGAATTTGGAGACGTGGGCGTGATATTTGAGTCCTAAGCGATGAAATTAGTAAAATAGTCTATAAACACAAAATTTTTGGAATTCACTATTTGGTAAAAAAGTCAACAGTTGACTTTTTCAGAAAAAGTCAAACTTCGAAATTTAAAAATTTATATTTTTGATAAAAATGGTTTCATTTTGTTGGAATTATTTGTGTTAGTGAAAATCGACAATTATTTCGATAATAATTAATGTCCGGAGGTTATATTGACCAATCCAATTTTTACTTAGAATAAATGAGCAATTGATTGCTATTATTTCACATGATTATAACTATTTGTTCACATGTGTATACTATTGTTTCACATTCTTGTTACTATTAGGGAGGTGGTGCAAGATTGATAATATTTGCATGACTAAGTTAAAATGGAGGTATAGATGGAGGTGCTTTATCGTAATTCGTATTTTCACATGTCTGAACTATTGATTCACATAATTTACTATTGAATCACATTATTTACTATTAGGGAGGTGGTGCAAGTTTGATAATACTTCCATGACTAAATTAAAAATAAAGGAAAAGTTGGAGGTATTGTCTTTGAAATTTTTCGAGCCCCAAAACGTGCGATTATCGAAACTATATTTTTTATAAATAGAAGCTCATTCTTCCTTCATTTCTCACTAATTCACAAAAGCTTTAGAGCGATTATTATAGAGAGAAATTATAGAAAGAAGAAGAAAAATCTCTGCTACCTCACTATTCCAAAGATCCAGCTTTTCTAAAGGTAGGGAGTATTATTTCTTTCTTATCCATGAAGAGAACTTCATTATTCCATTCTTTATTATTCTCATTGGAATAACTTTGTATCTGCTGAAGCTACCCTATACTTGGTGAAATTCTTACATTGTTCCATTCTTTATCATTCTGTTGGAACATCCACGCTCATGCACGTTTCTACGCCGCACTGGTTCCGCTCTTTATTATTACATTGGAATATCCTCATGCATGCGTTTTCTGCCGGACTGGTTCATCTTTTTTATTATTCTGCTGGAATATCACATGCATGCGTTTCTGGCGGGACTGGTTCCGCCTTTTTATTATTCTGCTGGAATATCACATGCTCATGCATTTCTGGCGGACCGATTCCGTCCTTATTATTACATTGGAATAACTCGCCTGTGGTCTATCGCATGCATGGTGATTTCTTTTGTTATTCCATTCTTTATTATACTCGGGTTGGTTAAAACTTTGACTTCTATACTCCATGAAATTAGTGGAATATCCTTGATATTTAGCGCTTCATCCAAAGATCTTTCCATGGAAATATTTTTACGAGCATTCTTGAATTTTACTCTACAAAAAGTAGTATCATGTTGACAATTTGGACGTTATTAGTTCCTGGATAAATTAATTCTTGAACTTGTTTTATTGAATTCATATATCATTGTCATCATCCTCATGTTTATATTTTGTTGAAAGTCATCCGTGGCCTATAGTGCATAGATGGACTTGGTATGATTATGACCAGGGATTATTCGGTGTAATCATGACCGTAATGTTACAAATGATGTGGAAAAAGTCCTCATTGGCCCGTAGAGCATTGATGGACAGTTGTTGGCATGATCATGACCATTATTGAATACACAAATATTCTTGGCCCGTAGTGCGGGGATAATTGTGGTCGTGATACTAAAAGAATATCCTCGGCCGTAGTAGTGCGGGGTGATTCGATGGTGTGGATTCTTTATTAAAATCGAGTCCCAAATGATAAAAGTGATGAAAAACCTTCTAAATCATAAAAGATAGTAGATTTTATTCTCTACTTGACTCTTTTAATGGAATGCTTGTTCCACTGTAGTTAAACTTGATGGTTGTTATATTGTATCGGTTTAATGATGTTGAAGGCTAACGATAATATATTCTCGTTATATCTTAGTCATAATATTTTCTACTGGGCTAGTTGAGCTCACCCTTTTACTTTCATTGTTCTCTTCAGGAAATGAGAACGTAGCAGGGACTAGTTGGGGAACGGAGTGTCGGGCCAGATGATAGCATTAGTAGTCCTCACTATTCTGTGAAATAGTGTGATAATAATTGTAATTAGGACTCCTTTTGAGTTTGTATAATCTCTAGTAGATAATATTTGTATTCAAACTCACAGCTTATGTTTTGTCGTATTGTACACGACAGTTGTATTATTAAGTTATATTTGAATTCTGTACCATGTATCTGGCGACTCAAAATGGGTGATGTATACCTATTTTGGGGGCGTCACAGGGATGGTGACTCAAAAGGCTGTCCCAATAAAGTCAAAGTCAACGGTTCCTGGAAGAGCGTTTGTCGTGACTGGTCAATATGCGAGGAACCCAAACGAGGTTATCACGGGTAAGCTAATCATAAATTCATGCGAAGTTTATACCTTACTAGATACCGATGCTACCCATTCATTTATTTCTCCTGCTTGTGCTCAACGTTTAAACTTGACTCCGGAGAAATTAGACTTTGATTTATCTGTGGAGACTCCGTTAGGAGAAACTTTCATCACATCCACTGTTTATAAATTTTGTTTGATCCAAGTTGGCACCATCACCTTACCTGTTAACCTTATCTCTTTAAAGATACTTGCATTTGACGTGATTTTAGGGATTGATTGGTTAACTACTCATCATGCCAAAATTGATTGTTTTCGTAAGGTTGTTAGTTTTCATATTCCTAATCAACCTGTTGTGCGAATTTAAGCAACTAAGCCATTAAAATCAATCACTGTTATATCAAGTCATAAAGCTATTCGTTTATTAAAAAACGGATGTCAAGCTTTCTTAGCCCATGTTATGGATTTGAATAAAGACACGTCATATTTGAATAATATTCCTGTTGTTATTGACTTTCCCGACGTATTTCTGAAGAACTTCCCAGGTCTACCCCGGAAGGTGAAGTTGAATTCTTTATTGATCTTGAACCTAGTACAAAGCCCATTTCTAAAACCCCATATCGAATGGCTCTATTGAACTTCAGAGTTAAAGGTCCAACTACAAGAGTTGTTGGACATCGCCCATTCGCCTCTAGTACATCTCCTTGGGTGCTCCTATTTTATTCAGATAGAATAAAGACGGGAGTATGCGACTTTGTATCTACTACCAGGAATTAAACCATGTCACTATCAAGAATAGGTATCCGCTACCTCGTATTGATGACCTGTTTGACCAGTTACAAGGAACACAATTCTTTTTAAAAATCGATCTTTGTTCGGATATCATCACCAAGATTAGAATCGAGGATATTCAAAGATCGCTTTAGAACTCGATACGAGCATTATGAATTCTTAGTCATGTCTTTTGGATTGACTAATGCTCCTGCTGCTTTCATGGATATGATGAACCGAGTATTCAAGGAATATTTGGATCAGTTCGTTATTGTCTTTATTGATGACATCCTCATATATTCCAAAAGTCGTGAAGATCATGAGCACCATTTGAAGTTTGGTACTCCAAAGGCTTCGTGAAAACAAGCTATATGCCAAGTCAAGAAATGCGAGTTCGGGCCGAGGAAGTAGTATTCCTTGGGCACGCGTGGTGTCAAAACATGGAGTATCTATTGACTGGCGAAGATTGAAGCAATACAAAGTTAGAGCAACCAAAATCGGTGGATCAAGTGCGTAGCTTTTTGGGCTTAGGTTTGGTTATTATCGAAGATTTGTGGAAGGATTTTCTCGAATCGCTACTCCATTAACTCAACTAACTTCGTAAAGATATAAAATTCATATGGAGCGAGGAATGCAAGAAGAGTTTCCAAGATCTCAAGAGAGACTCATTTCGGACTGCTTTGACAATACCATCTGGTTCTTGGATGGATTTGTTATCTCAAATGATGCTTCGAGCAAAGGGTTAGGATGTGTTCTCATGCAACGTGGGAAAGTCATAGCCTATGCCTTGCGACTAACTTAAAGAATATGAGAGGAATTATCCTACTCATGATCTAGAGTTAGCGGCCCGATCGTTTTCAGCGCTTAAAGATCTAGAGAGCACTATCTATATGGGGAGAAAGTGCAGATATATTCAGACTATAAAAGCCTCAAATATTTCTTCACCCAAAAAGAACTCAACATGAGGCAACGACATTGGCTCGAGTTGTTGAAAGACTACGACCATACCATTCAATACCATCCTGGAAAAGCAAACGTGGTAGCCGACGCATTGAGTAGAAGATCATACGCGGGAACGAGTGCGATGTTGTCAATACAAAGGCCCATTTGGTGTGATTTACAAAAGATGAAGATAGAATTCAAGACTCCGGGGACCCATGTAATGATGTCAAGTATACGTATAGAACCAACTTTAATCGAAAAAGTTAGAGTTACTCAAGCCACAGACCCGGAGCTGATGCGTATGAAGAATAAAGTGCAAGAAGGTGCTATTCCAGAAGCAAGAATCGATGAAGAAGGAATGCTTCGAGTCCACTCCAGACTTTGTGTTCCTAACTATTCTGATTTGAAGTATAAGATCATGACGGAGGCACATAATACACCATTTGTAATCCATCCTGGAAGTACCAAAATGTATCGACATACATTTTGGTGGAATAATATGAAGAGAGAGATTGCAAAGTTTATCTCGAGGTGTTTAACTTGTCAACGTGTAATGGCGGAGCATCAAGTGCCAAAGGGTCCATTGCAACCACTTGAGATTCCGAAATGGAAGTGGGAACACATTACCATGGATTTCATTATGGGTCTTCCCACGGTTTCTCAAGGCATAAATGTTATTTGGGTTATTGTTGATAGATTAACCAAGTCTGCTCATTTCTTGCCGATACGGGGGACTTATTCCCTTGAACGTCTTGCTCGTATGTATGTAGATGAGATTGTGAGATTGCATGGCATGCCAGTATCCATAGTTTCGGATCGTGACCCAAGATTCACTTCAAGATTTTGGGTTAGCTTGTAAAAAGCTATGGGCACGAATTTACGATTCTGATTCAAAAGATACCATCCTCGGATCGGACGGACAATCGAGAGAGGACTATTCAAAATCTTGAAGATCTATTAAGACTCGTGTCCTGAACTTCAAAGGAGTTGGGATAAGTATTACCATTGGTGGAATTCTCCTACAACAACAGCTTATCGTGCAAGTATAAAGTGGCTCCATTCAAGCATTATATGGATGAAAGTGTCGCTTCTCAATATGTTGGGATGAGGTGGGTGAAGCAACATTGTTGGGACCCGAGTTGGTACGTCTGACTACATAAAAGATCCAAATGATTCGACAATGTATATACAAAAGCAAGCAGAGATCGACAAAAGAGTTATGCGGATCTTCATCGAAAGGACGTGGAATTTAGTATTGGGGATCATGTATTGTTGTGTCATGCTCCATGGAAGGGAGTTACAAGATTTGGGAAGAGAGGAAAGCTCAATCCACGATTTATTGGTCCATTTCGATTCTTGATGAAGTAGGAAATGTGGCCTATAGACTCGCGTTACCTCTAAGTATGTCTCGTGTTCATAATATTTTTCATATATCTGTGCTTCGTAAATATGTGAAAGACCCAAACCACATCATTGAGTACGAGGAGGTACCTGTCAAGATCTTGGATATGAAAGAGCATGTCCTACGCACGAAGGTCATACCACGAGTTAAAGTTTTATGGAGGAACCATGCTATAGAGGAAATGACCTGGGAGTTGGAAACGGAAACGAAAGCAACGTACCCTCACCTTTTCGAAACACCAGGTACGTATGTCAATTTCGAGGACGAAATTTCATAAAGAGGGGAGGTTGTAAAACCCCAACTTATTATAAATAAAATTAAATTTCCTCTATTCATTATTTTGAAATAGTAAGGGTTGATTTGATTAATGTGGTTAGTTATGAGTAAAATGTGCAAATATTTCAAATAAGCAAGTGTTTATAAAATATTCATTTTTATCGGAGAATATTCGTTTGATCGTGGAATATTCTTACGGTCGGGGAATATTCGTACGACGGCGCAGCCTTGTGTGGGCCCCATAAAAAAGTGATTGGATGAAGAAAACGACAAGTATAAGTTGTTTATAAATAACGGTGTAGTTGTTACCATTAATACTGTTGGAATACCTTGGTTAAAACACGAAGAATGCTGCGTTGTTGCACAAGAAGATACTGCAGTATTGCACAATTATTGATTCTTACGTAGAAGAAGGCACTACTCAATAATTGTTACAGTAATTACTGTTCAGTATTTTATTTTATTGATTCAATAATTGCTGCGTTGATATTTTATATTACTGTTGTTTTGATAATTGTTACTAAACAGTATTTTCCATTATCGGAGCAATAATTCATATTATCTAAATAATATTATTAGATAACATTATTGGCAATGTCTAGAGAGTTCTGTCTAAGGAGAGGTTTGGTCACCTAATTGAACGCCAGTAAGGAGAAATCATTATTGAAAAGCCCCCTATTTTTTGGGAACTGCCTGGTTGTCAGTATTGTGATTCTGTAATATTATTTATGAATAATTAATTATTGATTTATATGATGAGGAAAATATTCATTTTATGTGGATATAGATGGAGAAAATTTTTAAAGTGACAATTGTTGAAAATCGATATTTTATCTTTTTCTGATTAAATAATTTATTTAATTATATTATTATATTTTAATAATATAATAATGGTGATATTTTTACAATGAATGTGGGATATATGAGTATATGAGGAGAAAGAGTATTTTTGTTGCATTAAATGATTAACACATGTTTTGTGTGTCGGTGGACCCCATTTCTTGACTGAAATTTGATTATAGACTGTAAAATTATCCGTTTGTGAATTTCGGTCAATTTCTGTTTGGAATTTGGAAAAACTTTCTTCTGCAAAGTTGTAGATAATGAAATTTCCTATAGAAAGGATGTGGTTCGAATTTTTCTGACAAAAGGGCTATTTATTAGGAATTATTAAAGTTCTGAAGTTTCGAAATAATTAATTTTTGGAAGTTTTATTTATTTTTATTAATAAAAACGTTTTTTTATATTTTGTGGCCTATTTAAACATGTGCAAAGTGCTGAAGCTAGAGATTTCAAAGTGGGCGTAAGAAAATTATATATTAATATTTTATTAAATTTTCTGCTTTGGTGTTCTAAGCATTTTTTTTATAAATAGGGTGCTTAGGTTAGAATTGAAAATTACACCAGAAACTAAAGTTTTTTCTCTCTTTCTCTCTCGATATATTGAGCGTATTCTTGTGAGTATTTTGATACTTTGAGTGTTGTAATACGGTGCAAGTTCCCTTCAGCACTATATTCAGCCAGAAATACTATTCTTTCGAAGTAAGGGATATTATTTTTTTTAAATGATATTATTTCTTTCAATATCATTATGCCAAAATATTGGGAGTATTTTTCTTGTAAAATTCTTGTCTTTTAGTGTCGGGGTTACTATTCATGTATACGGCACTATTCACGTATACAGCACTATTCACGAATACGACAATATTCACAAAAAAAATTAAATTTTTCGTTTTTCGTCCAAAATATCTATTATGGATACTAGCTTTGATTGTATCCATGTTTTGATCATTCTTGAATTTTACTCCACTATGATTATTTATGAGGTATTTTTGGACATGGATAAACCGAAATACGAATCCTTAATATTTGTTATTTTGTTTCAATCGGATTCGCTTTCCTTTAAAATATTTTTCATCATCCTCGGTCCTAAATGATAATATTCTTGAATATCTTTGGCAGATGGTGTGCAGATGAATGATTTTCGATAAATATCTTTGGCCGTAGTGCAAAAGATGAACAGTGTTTAGATGAACATGACCAACTCGATGAATATCTTTCGCTTGTAGTGCAAAGATGAATATTTGATTCAAGATATATATTGATTGATGTTACAGGGATAAAATATCGACGATGAACTTTTAAATTCATATATAGAAGATAGTAGATTTCATTCTCTACTTAACTCTTCTAATGAATTATTATTTCCGCTGCGAATATTGATTTAAAACTGGTTGTCTAATGTATTCTATTAGATTTTTCCCTGTTGAGGACTAACGATAATTTGTTCTATGTTATCTTAGTCATAATGTTCTTTACTGGGCTAGTTGAGCTCATCCTTTTCCTTTTTGTTCCATTTTTCTTCTTAGGAGGCGAGAATGTAGCGAGTACTAGTCGGGGTATGGAATGAAGGTTCTAGAAAGTCATTTTAGTAGTCCTCACCATTTTTGTAAAATAATGTATTAATAATTGTAATGAGGACTTATTTGGGTATGAATATTGTCTAGATGGTAATATTTGTATTTAAACTCACAGTTTTTATGTTGTATTAATAAAGTTGTAGTTGTTTCTGTACCATGCATTTTGACGACTCAGAATGGGTGTTATATACCTATTTTGGGGGCGTCACAAAAATCTGATAAAATATAATGGATAACAAGTTTTAGATCAATAACTGCAGCGGAAACAACGATCCATTAGAAGAGTCAAGTAGAGAATGAGTTCTACTATCTTCTAAGATTTAAAAGTCCATCATCAATATTTTATCCCTGTAACAACAATCAATATACATCTTTAATCAAATATTCATCTTTGCACTATAGGCCAAAGATATTCATTTGTATCACTAGTTGGTCATGTTCATCTCAACACCTGTTCATTTTTGCACTACGAGCCAAAGATATTCATTAGTTAATCATTCATCTTTGCACTACAGGCCACAGATATTCAGTAATATCATCATTTAGGACTGAGGATGATGAAAAATATTTTAAAGAAAACAAATCCAGTGAGACAGAAGGACAAATAGTAGGGATTCGTATAACAGTTTATCCAAGATCAATAATACTTCATAAATACCAATTGTGAAGCAGAATTCAAAAATAAAGATCAAAACATGGATACAATCAAAGATAGTAACCATAATAGACATCTTGGATAAAAAGGAATTTTTTTTTATTTTTCGGTGAATAATGTCGTATTCGTGAATAGTGTCGTATATGTGAATAGTGCCGTATACGTGAATAGTAACTCCGACACAAAAAGTTCTAAATTTGATAAAAAGTTCAAACCAATATTTTGGCATAATGATATCGAAAGATATAATATCATTTATGAAGAAAATGACAATCTTTACCTCAAAATAACGGTAATTCTGATCGGAATATCGGATAAAAAACCGAAGGAAACTTGTACCGAACAGCAACTCTCAAAGTATATAAATACTCACAAAAATATGCTCGATAATCTAGAGAGAAAGAAAACTTGTTTCTGGTGTGATTTTCAATTTTAACCTAAGCGTTTATTTATAGGAAAATGCTAGAACGCCATAGGAGACTAAAATAATAGAATATTAATTTTTAATCAACTTTCTTCCACGCCAACTTATTTGAATCAGCTAGCATGCCCATTTTGAAAAATTCCCAGCAGCCAACATGCATTCCACACCAACCAAAATGGGTCCCACCCAATTAAAAATTCATTTTATTTTTCGAAACTTCAGTAATTCATAGAAAATAGCCCGTTTATCAGAAAAATACGAATTTTATATCCATTCTGCCTGAAATCAAATTCTCTACAACTTTGTAGCTCTGAGTTTTTCCAAATTCCAAACAAAAAATATCCGAAATCCACAAACGGGTATTTTTAATACTTCCCTTCCGAAAAATACTGATAAAACACCTCAGCATTAATTCCTTCATTTATAACCACATAAAATAAATAAATCCATCATTTATATCCGCATCAAATAAATATTTTTTTATCATATAAATCAATAATTAATTATTCCCAAATAATATTACAGAATCACAATTATGACAACCAGGCCGTTCCCGGGAAAGAAGGGGCTTTCCAATAAGGATTTCTCTTCATCATGCCATGCAATTAGGTGACCAAACCTCTCCTTGACAAAACTTTCTAGACATTGCCAAATATAATCTTGTGACGCCCCCAAAATTAGGTATACGTCACCCATCTTGGGTCGCCACTTACATGGTACATAAATTTAAATACAACTTACTAATATAACTGCTGTGTACATATACGACATAAATCGTGAGTTTGAATACAAATATTGTCTACTAGATATTATACAAACTCAAAAGGAGTCCTCATTACAACTATTATCACACTATTTCACGTAATAGTGAGGACTACTAATGCTATCCTCTGGACCATTACTCCGCTCCCCAGACTCGTCCCGGTTTATGTTCTCATTTCACGAAGAGAACAAAGAAAGAAAGAAAGGTGAGCTCAACTAGCCCAAGATGAAATATTATGACTAAGATAATGCGAGAATAAATTATCATTAGCCTTCAACAAAGATGTTAAACCGATAAAATACAATAGACAACAAGTTTAACTGCAAGCGGAATAAGCAATCCATTAAAAGAGTCAAGTAGAAAATAAAATCTACTATCTTTTATGATTTAAAAGGTTTTTCATCATTTGTTATAAATTTGAGACTCACTTTAATGAATAAACCACAATATCTAATCATCCATGTACCACTTGTCCAAGGATTTTCATCAAATTATCAATGGTCATGACTATACCAATCACCCCGGTCATAATCATACCAAAAACTATCCACCATTTGCATTACATAGAGCCATCGAGGACTTTTTGTCACATCATTTATATCAAGCCATGATTATACAAGAATGAACCCCTCGGTCATAATCATACTAAGTTCATCTATGCACGTAAGCCAAAGATAACTTTCAACATAATATAAACATGAGGGATGATGACAATGATATAAGAATTCAATAAAACAAGTTCAAGAATTAATTTATCTAGGAATTATTAACGTCCAAATTGTCAACAAGATACTTTGTTTTGTAGAGTAAAATTCAAGAATGATCGTAAGAATATTTCCATGAAAAGATATCTTTGGATGAAGCGCAAATATCAAGGATATTCCACTAATTCCATGGAGTATAGAAGTCAAAAATTTAACCAACCGGGTATAATAAAGAATGGAATAACAAAAGAAATCACCATGCATGCGATTGCGATGAGAAAAGTTATTCTAACAGAATAATAATAACGGAACCAAAGTCGTAAAATTCACAATCGATAGGATGATCCAAATGTAATAATAAATCTTGAATAATAAACAATGGAACCAGTCCGTGTAAAACACACGCATAAAGATATTCCAATGTAATAATAAATGCGAATAATAAACAATGGAACCAGTCCTGTGTAAAACACACGCATGTGGATATTCCAATGTAATAATAAAGAATGGAATAACGTAAGAAGATCACCAAGTATAGGGGATTCCACAGTATACGAGTTATTCCAATGTAATAAATAAGAATGGAATAATATAAGGATTTCACCAAGTATAGGGTATGCCGTGTATACAGGTTATGTATAGGGTATACCACTTTTACAGGTTATTCCAACAGAATAATAAACAATGGAATAACAACAAAAGTTCTCTTCATGAATACAAAAGAATAACACTTTACGGATTACAACAAATAATATTCCTATCTTAGAAGAACCTAATATTGGCGCGTGAAGTAGCGAGAATACTTTTCTTCTTTCTCTCTATAGTTTCTCTCTACAGAGTTTCAAAGAATTCGTAAGAAAATAATGAAGGAATGAGCTTCTATTTATAGGAAAATAGAATGCATAGTAATTAATCCATGAACGGTCCAGATTGATTTACTTTAATCTGACGGTCCATATTTAAAGCAAAATCTTTTAAATAAAATATAATATATTCTATTTATATAAAAACATTTTACTATGCAAATACTATGCAACACTATGCAAAACACTATGCAACACTATGCATAATAAAATATAATATATTCTATTTATAGAATAACTTTAATAAAGTATTCTGTTTTATATAAAAGATGTTTCGCTTTTATTACGTTAATAATACTGAATAAAACAAAACGTCATTATCGCTATAATAATTCATATTATTAATCGACAATAATGGAATCAAACCGAGTGACTTCTCACATAAGCATCAATAATCAATACCGTAATGCTACTACGCAACCACACGACATTCGTACTTTACTTTACTACCGAGTAGTTCAACAGTATCAACGGTAAAACTTCCGCCGTTATTTCAATAAAATATTTTTGTCGTTTTCTCAATCCGACAATAATTCTGTTGTGGGGTCCACCAATGATTGAGCCGTTGCACGAATAATATTCCTCGCTAAACCGAATATTTCCCACCAATCGAATATAATATAACCACTTGCATACTTTGCAAAATTTATAAATACTACCCACAACTATAATATTATCTCAAATTCACACCATAATATTAAAAATTATTTCGACAAAATTTAAATCTTTATTGATAAAATCTGGGTCTCATAATCTCCCTCCTTATGGAATTTCACCCTCGAAATTAGGGTACGTGCACTGGTATGATAAAGAGGTGAGGATACCTTGAATACCTTTATCGTTGAAAACATTAAATTCATCTTTGCAATCCTACCAAAGATATTCATTTACAATTCATCTTTGCACTACTGTGCCAAAGATATACAAATCAGAAAACCAATAATGCTTTGACGCAACTTAATAGTATCCACGACAATCGAATTATCTATGCACCAATCGCCAAGGATATTCGTGTTTTCAATTACTGATCATGATTATACCGAATAATCCTTGGTCATAATCATACCAAGTCTATCAATGCACTACTGACAAAGATGACTTTTACCACATCCATGAATTAATATTTCATTCATTGAGACTCAACTCAATAATTAATCCATATCATCGAATCATCCCTGCACTACGTGCCAAGGATATTCATTAAGATCACGACCACGAATTATCCATGCACTACGTGCCGAGGATATTCATTAGTATCACGACCACGAATTATCCATGCACTACTACCAAAGATAATCGTGTATTCATTAAGTATCACGACCACAAATTATCCATGCACTACTACCAAAGATAATCGTGTATTCATTAGTATCACGTCCACAAATTATCCATGCACTACTACCAAAGATAATCGTGTATTCATTAGTATCACGACCACAAATTATCCATGCACTACTACCAAAGATAATCGTGTATTCATTAAGATCACGACCACAAATTATCCATGCTACTACTACCAAAGATAATGGTGTATTCAATAAGATATCACCACCACAAATTATCCATGCACTACGACCAAAGATAATCGTGTGTTTTCAATTACGGTTATGATTATACCCGAACAATCCTCGGTCATAATCATACCAAGTCCATCTATGCACTACTGCCACAAATGACTTTCAACATAATATAAACATGAGGATAATGATATAAAGAATCAATCAAATGAGATATAGGATAAATATTAAACATTTATAATATAATTTATCCAGATTCAAGAATATCCCCATGTTATCAATCACTTAATAATATCATAATCTAATATCATTAATATTATAACAATATTTTAATCACTTCTTAAATTTATAAACAATTTATCTCAATTGTTTACGCTTTACCATATAATGCATTTAATCATTCAAAATGCCATACTCATAAGATATCATCACCAATTATCAAATCCTCATAAAAAAAATGTATATACTCTATATAGGATTCTCTAGCCATAAAATCCTATTTTCAACTTTGTTACTTCACATAACATATTTAACTCATATGTTCGTAATTAAACTATTTTCATAAAAATACCAAATCAGTCCCAAAATATTTCTTTTCTGGGATTTAGCATAATATAGTCCCATAATGAAAATATATTTTTCTCGAAATTTTTAAAATTCATTTACTATTTTTCAAAAATCAATTTCTAATTAATTTCTTAAGAAATTTGCTACCTCAAGTTTAACTCCAAAAATTTCCAAATCTTGGCAGGACCTTACACATGTTAATGTGAGCCTCCAGTTTAAATTTCATGGTCATCGGAGTTATAGAACTCCGGTTATAGCATTTTTCGTCGAAAAAACCTAAATATTAAAATAGTCATAACTTGCTCATTTTAAGTCAGAATGAGCTCATTTTTGGACAGGAGGTACTTTATACCATATACCTTCATGTCTCAAAAGGCCAGAATTTTTCTCATAATTTAAGTGGCCGAAACAGCACCTCTAAAATCATGGCAAAGAATTTTTCTTGCTTTGCAGCTTTGCACTCCTTTGCAAAAATCAGTCCACACAAAATCTACAACACCTTTTCCAGTAATTCCACTTGGATTAGTTAGGTAACTCATAGATCTAACTCTAGGACTTGACCACACTCAAAATTTCAAAATATAATAGGAGATATGGTCAATTGAATTTCATGTTACGCTTTTCACCAAAATCTGATTTTCAACTCTTTTGTGATTTCTAAGAAACTTTCATGTTTTCACATAATAACCAACATAACTCATCATAACACTTACTAATACTTCATATACCCATTATTTTCATTAGTCCAATGCTTTTATTATGACTTTCATCATAATCCTCGTAAATGCATCCTTTTAGTTGAAGAAATATTTGAGGGTTTAAGAAATGGGTTTTTGTCTTTGGGGTCAATACAAAATTCGATTTCACGTTCTAGGGTAGGCTAGGAAGTCTTCAAGAATACGCCAAGAAATTTATTAATGATAGAAATATCATTCAAAACTCATTATTTCGTCGTCCAAGACTTGGATAGTACGTCACATTAATACCAACTGTGACTTCTATCCCTTAACCTGGATAGCACCTCACAATGATACCTATCAACTTGCCATCTTCAGTCACGACGTCGCCTACAGAAAGTCTGGCTTCGGTGCATTCCACACAAGAAAGTCAACAACAAAAGGATCGGGGCTCTTTACTTATGGCTTGATATAACAGTAATTAACTTTAGGGTTTGGTTACTTTGAATTCGTATAACAGGTTGGTTAGGAATATGAAAGCTAACAACCTTACAAAAAGAATAATGAGTAGTTAATCAATCATTTTCAAAAATTACCTCAAAGGCAACTATTTTCAAAGAGATAAGATCGTGAAAGTGTTTATTTGAAACAACAAGATTAATAAACAGTGGAGGTAACGAAGGTTTCTCCCAACGAAGTTTCAATAGATAAATCAAAGTCTAATTTTTCCGGAGTCAAATTTAAACATTGAACACAACTAGGTAGAATAAAAGAGTGGGTAGAACTTGTATTGAATAAAGTATAGACTTAGTAATAATTTATAATTAATTTACCCGTAATAACTTCGCTCGGGTTTCGACAAATGCTCTCGCTTAAATTACCGAAGTTTGACTTTACTATAGGGTACATTCCACCCTTAAGTGCTTCTTCACATTCCCGATCCATGATTTGAATCATTATTCTCGATCCATATCGAATTCGGGTTGACCACTATGCATGTGGTAATTCAATTCGATGTTGGGTTCTCCCAATTGCTGTCCAAAAAGCAAAGTCCATTTCATATATTTTGGCTTTATTGGATCTGGACGCCTTTTTTCTACACTATCAACGCGTTGTGCAGCTTTTACCCATGCATAGCCTATTCTCCTTCTCAGCTTGTTTCTTCTTTCAGCTGATCTTTGATTTTTAAATTCTCAGATTCCAACTTTAATATCTTACACCCTGCCAAAGCGTGATTTTGTTCGAGCATCACATATCGGGTAACCCAATTTTGAATTGTTGTATCCCTTTGTTCCACGACCGACCGCTTGCCGTTCTTCAACCTATTCTTCTAGCTCACGAACACGATTTTGTAATTCTAAGTTTTGATCATAAACTTCATCTAACCAATTCTCCTCGGGTTCCTCTTCTTCTTCTTCTTCTTCCTCACTCTCACCGCTACCTCTCAAACTAGCTCGGGTGCAACAATTAGTTCTTCATTCACTACGTGGATATCTCTAATTTGTTCCTCGTCTCGACAATCGCATTAACTTAATTAGTGATTAAAGGTGTCACAACGGTCACATTCACTCCATTGTGAATATTTTCAAATTGCCATTTCCAAACACCGCCACAACACAAGGGTTAATTAATATATCAAATATTATCCCTATACTCACCGACCAATTAAATAACAAATAAACTTAGGTAGATCATACTAGCGAAGGAATTTCCCGTCCCTCCCTCCTAGTTCTTATCTCGCATCTTAGCCAGGGATCATATCCCTAAGCTCTGATACCAACTGTGACGCCCCCAAAATTAGGTATACGTCACCCATCTTGGGTCGCCACTTACATGGTACATAAATTCAAATACAACTTACTAATATAACTGTCGTGTACAATACGACATAAACTGTGAGTTTGAATACAAATATTGTCTACTAGATATTATACAAACTCAAAAGGAGTCCTCATTACAACTATTATCACACTATTTCACAGAATAGTGAGGACTACTAATGCTATCCTCTGGACCATTACTCCGTTCCCCGACTCGTCCCAGCTATGTTCTCATTTCCTGAAGAGAACAGTGAAAGAAAGGGTGAGCTCAACTAGCCCAGTAAGAAATATTATGACTAAGATAATGCAGAATAAATTATCATTAGTCTTCAACAAAGGTTAAACTGATAAAATACAATAGACAACAAGTTTAACTGCAGCGGAATAAGCAATCCATTAAAAGAGTCAAGTAGAAAATAAAATCTACTATCTTTTATGATTTAAAAGGTTTTTCATCACTGTTATAGCTGAGACTCAGCTTTAATGAATAAACCACAATATCTAATCATCCCTGTACCACAGTCAAGGATTTTCATCAAATTATCAATGGTCATGACTATACCGAATCACCCCTGGTCATAATCATACCAAAAACTATCCACCACTCGCATTACAGCCAATCGAGGACTTTTGTCACATCATTTATATCAAGCCATGATTATACCGAATGAACCCTCGGTCATAATCATACTAAGTTCATCTATGCACGTAAGCGAAAGATAACTTTCAACATAATATAAACATGAGGATGATGACAATGATATAAGAATTCAATAAAACAAGTTCAAGAATTAATTTATCTAGGAATTATTAACGTCCAAATTGTCAACAAGATCTTTGTTTTGTAGAGTAAAATTCAAGAATGATCGAAAAATATTTCCATGAAAAGATATTGGATGAAGCCTTGAAATATCAAGGATATTCCACTAATTTCATGGAGTATAGAAGTTAAAGATTTAACCAATGGGTATAATAAAGAATGGAATAACAAAAGAAATCACCACGCATGCGGTATTTCGATGATAGAAAGTTATTCCAATGTAATAATAATAACGGAACCGTGTCGTGAAATTCACAATCAGCGTAATGATCCAAATGAATAATAAATGTTTGAATAATAAACAATGGAACCAGTGTCCGTGTAAAACACACGACATGGATATTCCAATGTAATAATAAATGCGGAATAATAAACAATGGAACCAGTCCTGTAAAACACACGAGTGATATTCCAACGAAATAATAAAGAATGGAATAATGAAGAAGATCACCAAGTATAGGGGATTCATGACATAAAGTTATTCCAATGTAATAAATAAGAATGGAATAATATAAGGATTTCACCAAGTATAGGGTATGCACAGTATACAAAAGTTATGTATAGGGTATACCACTTTTACAAAAGTTATTACAAATGTAATAATAAACAATGGAATAACAATGTAGCTCTCTTCATGAATACAAAAGAATAACACCCCTTTACGATAAACAAATAATATTCCCTACCTTAGAAGAACTGAATATTGGCGAGGTGAAGTAGCGAATACTTTTCTTCTTTCTCTCTATAGTTTCTCTGAGAGTTTCAAAGTGAATTAAATAAGAAAATAATGAAGGAATGAGCTTCTATTTATAGGAAAATAGAATGCATAGTAATTAATTCATGAACGGTCCGTATTGATTTACTTTAATCGACGGTCCATATTTAAAGCAAAATCTTTTAAATAAAATATAATATATTCTATTTATATAAAAACATTTTACTATGCAAACACTACGCAACACTATGCAAAACACTATATCAACACTATGCATAATAAAATATAATATATTCTATTTATAGAATAACTTTAATAAAGTATTCATTTTATATAAAAGATATTTCGCTTTATTACGCTTAATAATATGAATAAAACAAAACGTCATTATCGCTATAATAATTCATATTATTAATCGACAATAATGGAATCAAACCGAGTGACTTCTCACATAAGCATCAATAATCAATACCGTGGTGTCTACTATGCAACCACACGTATTCTTGTATTTTTACTACCGAGTAGTTCAACAATGATCAACGGTAAAACTTCCGCCGTTATTTTAATAAAATATTTTTGTCGCTTTTCTCGATCCGATGATAATTACATTGTGGGTTCCACCAATGATTGAATTTGTTGCATCTAATATTCCCCGCTAAACCGAATATTCCCCACCAATCGAATATAATATAACCACTGCATACTTTGCAAAATTTATAAATACTACCCACAACTATAATATTATCTCAAATTCACACCATAATATTAAAAAATTATTTCGACAAAAAATTAAATCTTTATTGATAAAATCTGGGTCTCACAAATGCTATCTAATAATATTATTCAAATAATATGAATTATTGATCTAATAATAGGAAATCTTCGTGCGGTGACAATTATTGAAATAATAATAATATAAACTAACAATGCAAAGAATTATTGAATCAATAACATAAAATATTGAATAAAGAATTACTCGTAAAAATTATTGAGTAGTGCCTTCTTACGTATGTATCAATCAATAATTCAACAATACTGCGTAATACCGCTGCTATGTGCGAACCACGCCAGACATCGTATTTTTAACCACCGTGTAATCCAAAGAAGTGTTAATTAGCGGTAACAATTACGCCAGTTATTTATAAAACTCAAACTTTGTCGCTTTCTTCATCCGATAGCGCTTATCCGTTATGGGGCCCATAAATGATCATACTGTCAGTAATGCGAATATTCCCCGACAACAAGAATATTCCATGACCAAACGAATATTCCCCGACAACAATGATTATTTTATAACCACTTGCTTATTTTGCAAAATTTTCACATTTCACCCATATCCAAAGCATTATATCAAATTAATACCTTATTAATTTAGAATAATGAATAGAGGAAAATTCACTTTTATTTATAATAAGTTGGGGTCTTACAACCTCCCCTCCTTATAAAATTTCGTCCTCGAAATTGACGTACGTACCTGGTGTTTCGAACAGGTGAGGGTACCTTGCTTTCATTTCTGATTCCAACTCCCAGGTCATTTCCTCAATTGCATGGTTCCTCCACAAAACCTTAACTTGTGGTATAACCTTGGTGCGTAAGACATGCTCTTTCCTATCCAAGATCTTAACAGGTACCTCCTCGTACGTTAAATCTTCCACTATCTCGTCTGGTTCTAACTCAATAATATGGTTCGGGTCTTTCACATATTTACGAAGCATAGATATGTGAAAAAAATTATGAACACGAGACATGTTTGGAGGTAATGCGAGTCTAGAGGCCACATTTCCTATTTGGTCAAGAATCTCAAATGGACCAACAAATCGTGGATTGAGCTTTCCTCTCTTTCCAAATCTTGTAACTCCCTTCCATGGAGCAACACGTAACAATACATGATCCCCAATATTAAATTCCACGTCCTTTTGATGAAGATCAACATAACTCTTTTGTCGATCTTGTGAGGTTTGAATCGTTGTCGAATCATTTGGATCTTTTCAGTAGTCATGCGTGCTTAATTCTGTCCCAACAACGCTTCTTCTCCCACCTCATCCCAACATACCGAGAAGCGACACTTTCGTCCATACAACGCCTCAAATGGAGCCATGCCTATACTTGCTTGATAACTGTTGTTGTTGTAGAGAGAATTCCACCAAAGGGCAAGTACTTATCCCAACTTCCTTTGAAATCTAGGACACAGAGTCTTAATAGATCTTCAAGGGTTTGAATAGTCCTCTCTCGATTGTCCGTCTGCTTTGAGGATGGTATGCTAAACTAAATCAAATCATGCGCCCATAGCTTTACGCAGCTAACCAAAAATCTTGAAGTGAATCTTGGGTCACGATCCAAAACTATGGATACTGGCATGCCATGCAATCTCACAATCTCATTCAAGTACATACGAGCAAGACGTTCAAGGGAGTAAGTCTCACGTATTGGCAAGAAATGAGCAGACTTGGTTAATCTATCAACAATAACCCAAATCGCATCTATGCCTTGAGAAACTTTGGGAAGACCCGTAACGAAATCCATAGTAATGTGTTCCTACTTCCATTCTGGAATCTCAAGTGGTTGCAATGGACGTTTTGGCATTTGATGCTCTGCCTTTACTCGTTGACAAGTTAAACACCTTGAGATAAACTCTGCGATCTCTCTCTTCATATTGTTCCACCAAAATGTGTGTCGAATATCATGATACATTTTGGTACTCCCAAGATGGATTGCAAACGGTGTGTTGTGTGCCTCCATCATAATTCTATGCTTCAAGTTAGAATCGTTAGGAACACAAAGTCTGGAGTTGAATCAAAGTATTCCTTCTTCATCGATTCTTGCTTCTGGAATAACACCTTCTTGCACTTTCTTCTTCATACGTATCAGCTCCAGGTCCGTAGCTTGAGTAGCTTTAACTTTATCGATTAAAGTCTGTTCTACTCGCATATTCGCCATCATCACGTGGGTCCCTGGAGTCTTTAACTCAATCTCCATTCTTTGTAAATCGTACAAAATGTGTTTTTGTGTTAACAACATCGCACTCGTACCCGCATACAATCTTCTACTCAATGCGTCAGCTACTACGTTTGCTTTTCCAAGATGGTATTGAATGGTATGATCGTAATCTTTCAACAGCTCGAGCCAACGTCGTTGCCGCATGTTGAGTTCCTTTTGGGTTAAGAACTATTTGAGGCTTTTATGGTCTGTATAAATCTCCACTTTCTCCCCATACAAGTAGTGTGTCCAAATTTTCAACGCGAATACGACTGTTGCCAACTCCAGGTCATGAGTAGGATAATTCCTCTCATATTTTTTGAGTTGTCGTGAGGCATAGGCTATGACTTTCCCATGTTGTATGAGAACACATCCTAACCTTTTGCACGAAAGCATCATCAGAGATAACAAATCCATCCGTACGGATGGTATTGCGATAATGCAGTCTTAAAATGAGTCTCCTCTTGAGCTCTTGGAAACTCTTCTCGCATTCCTCGCTCCATACAAATTTTGTATCTTTCCGAGTCAATCGAGTTAATCGGAGTAGTGATTCGAGAAAATCCTTCCACGAATCTCCGATAATAACCAACTAAGCCCGTAAAGTCACGTGACTTGATCACCGAACTTGGTTGCTCCTAACTTTGTATTGCTTGAATCTTCGCGGAATCAATAGATACTCCATGTTTTGACACCACGTGCCCAAGGAATGCTACTTCCTCAAGTCAGAACTCGCATTTCTTCAGCTTGGCATATAGCTTGTTTTCACGAAGCCTTTAAAGTACCAGCTTCAAATAGTGCTCATGATCTTCACGGCTTTTGGAATAGATGAGGATGCCATCAATAAAGACAACAATGAACTGTTCCAAATATTCCTTGAATACCCGGTTCATCATATCCATGAAAGCGGCAAGAGCATTAGTCAATCCAAAAGACATGACTAAGAATTCATAATGCCCGTACTGAGTTCTGAAGACAGTCTTTGGAATATCCTCAGTTTTAATCTTTAGCTGATGTTATCTAGAACGAAGGTCGATCTTTGAAAAGAATTGTACTCCTTACAACTGGTCGAACAGGTCATCAATGCGAGGTAACGGATACCTATTCTTGATGGTGACATGGTTTAATTCTCGGTAGTCAATACAAAGTCGCATACTCCCTTTTTTCTTCTTTACGAATAAAACAGGAGCACCCCAAGGAGATGTACTAGGATGAATGAAACCAATGTCTAATAACTCATGTAGTTGGACTTTTAACTCCTGAAGTTCAATGGGATCCATTCGATATGGGATTTTAGAAATGGGCTTTGTACCCGGTTCAAGGTCAATAAAGAATTCAACATCACGTTACGGGGTAGGCCGGAAGTTCTTCAGAAATACATCAGGAAATTCTCTAACCACAGAAATATTATTCAAATCTGACTTGTCTCTGTTCAAATCCATAACATGGGCTAAGAAAGCTTGACATCCGTCTTTCAATAAACGAATAGCTTTGTGGCTTGATATGACAGTGACTGATTTTAGTGGTTTAGTAGTTTGAATTCGTATGACAGGTTGGTTAGGAATATGAAAACTAACAACCTTACGAAAATAATCAATTTTAGCATGATGAGTGGTTAACCAATCAATTCCTAAAATTACATCAAAAGCAAGTATCTTTAAAGAGATAAAATCAACAGGTAATGTGATAGTGCCAACTTGGATCATGCAAGATTTATAAACTGTAGATGTAACGAAGGTTTCACCCAACGGAGTTTCAACAGATAAGTCAAAGTCCAATTTCTCCGGAGTCAAGTTTAAACGTTGAGCACAAGCAGGAGAGATAAAATAATGGGTAGAACCGGTATCTAGTAAGGTATAAACTTCGCAAGAATTCAAGATTAGCTTACCCGTGATCACCTCGTTCGGGTTTTTCGTGTTTTGGCCAGTCACGACAAACGCTCTTCCAGGAACCGCTGATTTTGACTTATCCGGGACAGCCTTTGGAGTTACCATCCTTGCTAAACTTGGTTTTGCTACAGAACAGTCTCGAGCTATATGGCCCTCCTTTCCACAGTTATAACATACCTTGGATTGTTGTGGACGATTTGGTGATATGTCCCTCTTTCCGCATTTGTAACATCTAATCGGCGGTGCTCTCCTCCCTAGAATTTGTTGTTGGTCTTTAGTCTTTGCTCTTGATGTCTTCCCGTCATTGTTAAATCTCCTCTTTCTGAAATTTCCACTTGACTCACATCTCCTATTATCATGGCCACGATGACCACCCGAGTGTGTTTCCGCCTTTGTTAAATATTTTTCCTCCTCGTTGGTTATCATTGCTCATGATCACGCCACATACGTAGATGACCACGATTGTGGTCCCTCGATTGAACATACTCACTATCTCGCTCTAATAATTGAGCCCTGTTGACAACATTTGAATACAGAGAAAATTTATGAGAGATAAGGTATTGACGAATCTCGGGTTTTAGACCTCTCAGAAAAATCCTTGTCATTCGTTCCTCATTCTCTACCAAATGAGGTGCAAACTCGATAACTCAAAATGAACTTAACCTCATCTTTGGGACACCGCCATGTTATTTCATTCCATTCTGATAAACTCTACCTCCTTCATATGACGAATACTTTCAGGAAAGTACTTGTCATTGAATAGTTTCTGAAACATTTCCCAAGACATGTTGAGTGCGTAAGGTCGGATGCGCTTCCACGAGACTCACCAGATAGTCCGCCTCACCACATGAAACATAAAGGTGGCGAATGGAACCTTCTGTTCATTCGTGCATCCCAAGACATCGAATATCTTGGTAATTTGCTTGACCCACATTTTCGCCTTGATCGGATCCGGCTTTCCAATAAAGTTTGGTGGTCCCAACTCTTTGAATCCGTTGGTCATGATGACAGAATTGCACGTTGTATCACTTCTACCGTATTTTGTACACGAGTCACCTCGCGTGATTTTTTGCATGAATCGCAAAAAGCTCCTAAATATTCCATCATTCATCGTTTGCTCGGAAGTGTTGTTTACGGAGGAATATTGCCTTCTGTTGCACGCTCTCCGGTTTATAACTAAAGGTTGTTCCACGGTCTCATACACTCCATTGTTAACGTTCTCGCCCCATTCTTAAATCTTGCGCCATAAAACAAGGGTTAATTAAACAAATTAACATATCACATAATATCCCTATATTATGACTGACCA
The DNA here is from genome assembly GCA_020205615.1 of Panax quinquefolius. Lineage (NCBI taxonomy): Eukaryota > Viridiplantae > Streptophyta > Magnoliopsida > Apiales > Araliaceae > Panax > Panax quinquefolius. The sequence goes on from CM035160.1 coordinate 139,748,080, forward strand.
ACAAATAAGCTTAGATAGGACACACTAGCGAAGGATTTATTCCCCGACTCCGCCAGAGACCATATCCCTAAGATTTGATACCAATTGTGAAGCCCCCAAAATAGATATACAACACCCATTCTGAGTCGCCAAATACATGGTACAAAAAGCAAACTACAACTTCAATAATACAATTGTCGTGCAAAATACGACAACACATACTGTGAGTTTAAATACAAATATTGTCTTCTAGACAATATACACACTCATATAAGTCCTCATTACAATTATTCAAACACTATTTTACAGAAATAGTGAAGACTGCTAAAACATCTTTCTAGAATCATCACTCCATACCCCGACTAGATCCTGCTATGTTCTCACCTCCTGAGAAGAAAAATGGAACAAAAAGGAAAAGGGTGAGCTCAACTAGCCCAGTAAAGAATATTATGACTAAGATAATATATAACAAATTATCATTAGTTTTCAACAGGGAAAAATCTGATAAAATATAATAGACAACAAGTTTTAGATCAACTGCAATGAAACAAAGAATCCATTAGAAGAGTCAAGTAGAATGAGTTCTATTATCTTCTAAGATTTAAAAGTCCATCATCAATATTTTATCCACAGAATAACAATCAATATACATCTTTAATCAAATATTCATCTTTGCACTACTGAGCCAAAGATATTAATTTGTATCACCATTGGTCATGTTCATCTCAACACTGCTCATCTTTTTACACTACGGGCCAAAGATATTCATCGATTAATCATTCATCTTTTACACTACAAAGCTAAATATATTCAGTAATATCATCATTTAGGACTGAGGATGATGAAAAATATTTTAAAGAAAATGAATCCAGTGAGACAGAAGGACAAATAGTATGAATTCGTATAACAGTTTATCCAAGATCAATAATACTTCATAAATACCAATTGTGAAGCAGAATTCAAAAATAAAGATCAAAACATGGATACAATCAAAGATAGTAACCATAATAGACATCTTGGACAAAAAGGAAAATTTTCATTTTTCTTGAATAGTCTTGTATCGTGAATAAGATCAGAGTATCGTGAATAGTAACCCCGACACAAAAAGTTCCAATTTGATAAAAAGTTCAAACCAATATTTTGGCATAATGATATCGAAAGAAATAATATCATTTACCGAAGAAAATAACATTCCTTACCTCAAAATAACGGTACTTCTGATCGAAATATCGGATAGAAAAGCAAGGAAACTTATGTCTTAACAAAGAACTCTCAAAGTATATAAATACTCACAAAAATACGCTCGATAATCTAGAGAGAAAGAAAACTTGTTTCTGGTGTGATTTTCAATACTAACCTAAGCGTCTATTTATAGGAAAATGCTAGAATGTCATAGGAGACTAAAATAATAGAATATTAATTTTTAATCAACTTTCTTCCACGCCAACTTATTTGAATCAGCTAGCATGCCCATTTTGAAAAATTCCCAGCAGCCCACATGCATTCCACACCAACCAAAATGGGTCCCACCCAATTAAAAATTCATTTTATTTTCTGAAACTTTAATAATTCATAAAAGATAGCTCATTTATCAGAAAAATACGAATTTTATGTCCATTCTACCTAAAATCGAATTCTCTACAACTTTGTAGCTTTGAGTTTTTTCCAAATTCCAAACAGAAGATATCCGAAATTCACAAACGGGTAATTTTTAATACTTCCCTTCCAACAAAATACTGATAAAACACCTCAGCATTAATTCCTTCATTTATAACCACATAAAATAAATAAATCCATCATTTATATCCGCATCAAATAAATATTTTTTTATTATATAAATCAATAATTAATTATTGTGACGCCCCCAAAATAGGTATACATCACCTATTCTGAGTCGCCAAATACATGGTACAGAATACAAATACAATCTTTAAATATACAATATAAGTTATGAGTTTCAATACAAACATTGTCTTCTAGACAGTATTAAAACTCAAAATAAGTCCTCAATATATTTATTAACACACTATTTCATAGAATAGTGATGACTACTACTACTATCATCTGGTACATCACTCCGTTCCTCGACTCGTTTTAGCTATATTCTTATTTCACGAAGAGAACAGTGAAAGAAAGGGTGAGCTCAACTAGCCCAGTAAGAAATATTATGACAAAGATAATGCAGAATAAATTATCATTAGTCTTCAACAATGTTAAACTGATAAAATACAATAGACATCAAGTTTAAGCTGCAAATGGATCAAGCAATCCATTAAAAGAGTCAAGTAAAAATAAAATCTACTATCTTTTATGATTTAAAGGGTTTTCATCATCATTATCGTTGGGACTCGACAATAAATAATCCACATCATCGAATCACCCCTACGCTTCGCGCGGCGAGGATATTCTTTAGTATCACGACCACAATTATCCATGCACTACGGGCCAGGTATATTTGTGTATTAATCAATGGTCATGATCATGCCAACAACTGTCCATCAATGCACTACAGGCCAATGAGGACTTTTTCTACATCATTTGTAACATTACGATCATGATTACACTGAATAATCCCTGGTCATAATCATACCAAGTCCATCTATGCACTACAGGCCACAGATGACTTTCAACAAAATATAAACATGAGGATGATGACAATGATATAAGAATTCAATAAAACAAGTTCAAGAATTAATTTATCCAAGAACTAATAACGTCCAAATTGTTAACATGATACTTCTTTGTAGAGTAAAATTCAAGAATGCTCAAAAGAATATTTCCACGAAAAGATACTGGTTGAAGCGCAAATATCAAAGATATTCCACTAATTTCATGGAGTATAGAAGTCAAAATTTTAACCAACCCGAGTATAATAAAGAATGGAATAACAAAAGAAATCACCGGACATGCGATAGACCTTACGGGCAAAAGTTATTCTAACAGAATAATAAATAACGGAACCGGTCCGGTGTAAAGCGCACAAACAGGATATTTTCAATGAATAATAAAGATAGAAAGCAGTCCCAAGTAAACGCACAAAACAGGGATATTCCAATGTAATAATAAAGAATGGAACTGTGTCCCATGTAAAAGCGCATGAGACAAGATATTCAACGAATAATAAAGAATGGAATAATGTAAGAATTTCACCAAGTATATAGGTAGCACAGCGTATCAAAGTTATTCCAATGAGAATAATAAATAATGGAATAACAGAAGTTCTCTTCATGAATACAAAAGAAATAATACCCCTTACGAGTACAATAAATAATATCCCTTACCGTAAAAGAAACTGGATATAAGAGTAGGGAAGTAGCAGAATACTTTTCTATAGTTTCTCTATAATTTCTCTCTCTAGAGTTTCGGTGAATTCGTAAGAAATAATGAAGGAATGAGCTTCTATTTATAGGAGAATGGAAGGATACTGTTTAATCACGGGTGTGCCAGATGATAATTGCATGGATAAACTTTAGCAGACACGGATGTTATACGCAACAATCGAATTTGCAAACATCAAGTAAAAAACAAAATATACTATATATATACATATAAGCAAATGGTGCTTTGAAAATAATACTCCTCCATGATAACTTTTGTTTCCTCAAAAGTCAATATATCAAATATATATTACCAATAATATTACTCCTCCCGTGTCCATTAAATTCTCACCCCCCCATTATCAATCCATGTGACAATTTGTCTTCCACCCAAGACTTTGCCATACACATGGGTTGTAAGACCCCGAATTTTTTTTAATAAAAAGGAATTTCCTTTATTTATTATTTTGAAATAGTAAGGGTTGATTTGATTAATGTGGATAGTTAAGGGTTAAATCGCAAATATTTCAAAATAAGCAGTGGTTATAAAATATTCATTTTTTTTGGGAATATTCGTTTGGTCGTGGAATATTAAATCTTTGTCGGGAATATTCGTTTGGTGGTCGTGGAATATTAAATCTTTGTCGGGAATATTCGGTGTACAAGCAGTGCCAGCCACCATGTATGGGCCCCATAACGGAAAGCGATTGGATGAGGAAAACGACAAAGTTTGGGTGGTTATAAATAACTTGGCGTGGTTATTCTGCAGATTAGACCGCTTGTTGGAATACGGGTGGTTAAAATCTGATGTCTGGCGTTATGGTTGCACGAAGAAGACACGGTATTGCAGCAATATTGAATTTATTGATCCTTACGTGAAGGCACTACTCAATAATTTTCACAAGAGTTACTTATTCAATATTTTATTTTATTGATTCAATAATTGTTGCGTTGATATTTTATATTATTATTGTTTCAATAATTGTCATTTGCACAAGATATTTCCATTATCGGATCAATAATTCATATTATTTGAATAATATTATTAGATAACATTATTGGCAATGTCTAGAAAGTTACATCTAAGGAGAGGTTTGGTCCCTAATTGCGCGCCATAAGAGAGAGATCCTTATTGGAAAGCCCCCTCTTTCTTAGGAGCGACTGGTTTGTCATAATTGTGATTACATAATATTATTTGTGAATAATTAATTATTGATTCATATGATAAAGAAATATTTATTTTATGTGGATATAAATGATGGATTTATTTATGTGGTTATAAATGAAGAAATTATTGTTGAGGTGTTTTATCGATATTTTATCGGATTGGAGGTGTTAAAAATCAAATCGGGGTTTTGAGATATATTAGGGGTTATAATTTTTAATCCGACCGTTGGATTGTGGTAATTTTTGGGTATGTTATACATACATAAGTTGAGTATATGTCCACAAATTTTGAACCGTTAAAATGCACGAATGATTTGTTGTGAATTTTAAGAGGTGTCTGGATTCGAAAAATAGGTTTATAATTGATTTTGGTGGAAAATTCTAGAATTGAGTGAGCCCCACTTGTGGTTGGTGAAGAAATGTGCTGAATTTTATTTCAAATGTGGTGGGTGGCAATAGTAGCGAGTAAAGCCATCGGTGTAGTGGTCAAGTCAAGCTTGCCTTGTTGGCTAACATTTTCCTATAAATAGAGGGCTAAGTTAGAATTGAAAATCACACCGAAACAAAGTTTTCTCTTCTCTCTCTCTATATTATTGAGCGTATTTTGTGAGTATTTAGATACTTTGAGAGTTCTTTGTTGAAGACAAGTTTCATTCAAAGATCACTTGAGCCTTTCCTTCCGAAAATCTTGATTCTTTGAGGTAAGGGATATTATTTTTTCGTAATGATATTATTTCTTCAATATCATTATCTTTGAAATGTTGATCTGAAGTTTTATCAAATTTGGAACTTTTTCATGCTCGGGTTACTATTCATGAGTTACTATTCACGAGTTACTATTCATGAGTTACTATTCACGAGTTACTATTCATGAGTACTATTCATGTAAGCGTGAAAATGTTTTTTTTGTGGAATTTCTATCTTTTGGTGTCGAGTTACTATTCACGTATACGACCTTATTCACGATATCTGACCTTATTCACGTGATACTCGGCACTATTCATCGAAAAATAAAATTTCTTCTTTTCGTCTCAAAATATCTATTCTGGATACTAGCTTTGATTGTATCCATGTTTTGATCATTCTTGAATTTTACACCACTATGATTATTTTTGAGGTATTTTTGGACGTGGATAAGACCAAGTACGAATCCTTAATCCTTAATCCTTGTCATTTTGTTTCACTGGATTCGTTTCTTTAAAAATATTTTTCATCATCCTCAGTCTTAAATGATGATATTATTGAATATCTTTGGCCTGTAGTGCAAAGATGAATGATTTCTGAAGAATATCTTTGGCATGTAGTGCAAAGATGAGCAGGTGTTTAAATGAACATGACCGAATGATGAATATCTTTGGCCTTTAGTGCAAAGATGAACAGGTGTTGAGATGAACATGACCGATTGATGAATATCTTTGGCCTGTAGTGCAAAGATGAATATTTGATTTGAGATGAATATTGATTGATGTTACAAGGATAAAATATTGATGATGGATCATTTAAATTCATAGATTATAGTAGATTTCATTCTCTATATAACTCTTCTATGAATTATTATTTCCATTACGAATATTGATCCGAAACTTGTTGTACATTGTATTGTATCGATTTTTCCTGTTGGAGACTAACGATAATTTGTTGTATATTATCTTAGTCATAATATTCTTTTCTTGGGCTAGTTGAGCTCACCCTTTTCCTTGTTGTTCCATTCTTCTTCTCGGGAGGCGCGAATGTAAATGAGTACTTAGTCGGGTATGGAATGAAGGTTCTAGAGAGAGTTGTTTAGTAGTCCTCACCATTTTGTAAAATAATGTATCAATAATTATGATGGGGATTTATTTGCGTGTGGATATTGTCTAGAAGACAATATTATATTTAAACTCACAAATATATATTGTCGTATTTCACAAGACATTTGTATTATTGAAGTTGTAGTTTGTTTCTTGTACCATGTATTTGGCGACTCAGAATGGTGTTGTGTATACCTATTTTGGGGGCGTCACAGTTGGTATCGAGCTTAGGATATGATCTCTGGCGGAGATCGGGAATAAAACTAGGAGGGAGAGACGAGTAAATCCTTCGCTAAGGTGTGTCCTACCTAAGCTTATTTGTTGGTTGGTCATATTATAGGGGGTATTATGTGATTTGTTAATTTATTTAATTAACCCTTGTTTTATGATAGTTTTTTTTAGAATGGCCTGCTGAGAACGTTAACAATGGAGTGAATGAGATCGTGGAGACACCTCTAATCGCCAACCAGGATAATGTGATGTCGGCGAAGAAGGAATTAGAGATATCCATGTGGTGAGTGAAGAATTGATAGTTACTTTTTAGATAATCGCAGAGGTAACAAATGAGAGTGAGGAAGAAGAGGTACCAAGAGAGTTTATTAGAGGTATTTTATGATCGAAATATAGAATTGCAAAATCGTATTCATGAGTTAGAAGAGCGAGGCTAAAGAATTGCGGTGATGATCGTGGAGCAAAAGGATGCAACGATTCAAGCTTGTGTTACCCGATCGTGATGCTTGAATGAAGCACTCTTTGGCGAGTATAAGATGATAAAGTCGGAATCGAAATGAAAAGAAGAAATAATCGAACGAGTGAGAATGAGTGATGCATGGGTAAAAAGTCGCATCGACGCGTTGATATTATGGAAAGAGATGTCCAATCTAAAAGAAGATTTAACGATGACGGAAGGCGTCGGCGAGCAGAACATCGGCACCATCAACAAATTCTAGGGAAGAGAACGATCGCCGCTTAGATGCTATAGATGTGGAGAGAGAGGGACATATAAGGTCAAACTGCTCAAAGCCTTCCAAGGTATGCTATAATTGTGGAAAGAAGGACATATCGCTCGAGATTATACGATATCGAAACCCGATCCAGCGTGAATGGTGACTCAAAAGGATGTCCTGTAAAAGTCAAAGTCAACGGTTCTTGGAAGAGCGTTTGTCGTGATCGGTCGAAATCGAGGAACCCGAACGAAGTTAGCACGGGTTAGTTAATTATAAATTCTTGCGAAGTTTATACCTTACTAGATACTGGGTTCTACCCATTCTTTTATCTCTCTTTGCTTACGCCAACGTTTGAACTTGACTACGGAGAAATTAGACTTTGACCTATTTATGGAGAATCCGTTAGAGAAACTTTCATTACATCTCGTTGTTTAGAAATCTTGTTTGATTCAGTTGGCACTATCACATTACCTGTTAACCTTATTTCTATAGAGATATTTGCTTTTGATGTGATTTTAAGGTTAACTACTCATCATGCCAAATTGATTGCTTTTGTAAGGTTGTTAGTTTTCATATTCCTAAGCAACTTGTTATTCAATTCAAGCAATCAAACCATTGTAATCAAACATTTTTATATCGCCATGAAGTCATTCGTTTATTACGGATGTCAAGTTTTCTTAGTCCATGTTATGGATTTGAATAAAGACACGTCGATTTGAATAATATTCCTGTTGTTATTGATTTTTCCCGATGTATTTCTGAAGAATTTTTTCGCTTACTCCCAAAGCTTCGATATTAAATTTTGTATCGACTTTGAACCCTAAGACAAAACTCATTTCTAAAATCTCATATCGAATGGCTCTATTGAACTTCGTGAGTTAAAATTCAACTATAGAATTTGGTACTGAGCCTTTATCTTGTGACTTCCTTTGTGGAATTCACCTAAGCGCACTCTCTATAGGAGACGTCATATTCGATGCGATAGTAAATCGATAGGTGTCATTGTGACGTCTTATCCAAGATTGGGATATGAGTCACGATTGAGAGCAACCTAAGTCGATGTCGAAATACGTAGCTTTCTGAAGCTTAGTTGGTTATTATCGGAGATTCGTTGAAGGATATTCTCGAATCGCTATTTCATTATCGCAAATTTGACTCGTAGAGATACAAAATTCGAATGGAGCAAGGAATGTGGGAAGAGCTTGAAGAACTCAAGAGGAGACTCATTTCAAAGACATGTTACGACCATGCCATCCTGGAAAAGCGAACGTGGTAGGTGGCGTGTTGAGTAGAAGATCGTATACAAGTACGAAAGTGCGATATTGTCAAAGACTAATTTTGTATAATTTACAAATAATAGAGATGGAGATGAAAACTCTAGGTACCCACGTGATGATATACGAGTATAATCGACTTTAATCGATAAAGTTAAAAGTTCGCCAAGCCACCGGCTTGAGTGATGCGTATGAAGAGGAAGAAAGTACAAGAAGGAGCTATTCCTAAGCGATAATTGATGAAGAAGGAATACTTGAGTCCACTCTGAACTTTGTGTTCCTAACGACTCGATTTGAAGTACAAGATTATGATGGAGGCACACAATCGCCATTTGCAATCCATCCTGGAAGTACTAAAATGTATCGTGATCTTGACATACATTTTGGTGGAACAATATGAAGAGAGAGATTACAAAGTTTATCTCGATGTGTTTAACTTATGCCAACGTGTAAAGGCGAGCATCTAGTACCTAAGGGTCCGCTGCAACCCACTTGAGATTCCTGAATGGAAGTGGGAACACATTACTATGGATTTCGTTCACGGGTCTTCCTACGGTTTCTCAAGGCATCAATGCTATTTGGGTTATTGTTGATAGATTAACCAAGTCTCGCTCATTTCTTGCCGATACACGGAGACTTATTCCTTGAACGCTTTGCTAGTATGATGTGAATGAGATTATGAGATTGCATGGCATGCTGTATCCATAGTTTCGGATCGTGACCCAAGATTCACTTCAAGATTTTGGGTTAACTTGCAAAAAGCTATGGGCACGGATTTGCGATTTAGTTTGGCTTACCATCCTCAAACGGATGGGCAATCAGAAAGGACTACTCAAACTCTTGGGATAAGTACACGCCATTGGTGGAATTCTCATACAACAATAGTTATTAAACAAATATAGGCATGGTTCCATTCAAGCATTATATGGACAAAATGTCGTTCTCGAATATGTTGGGATGAGGTGGGTGAAGCAACATTTTTGGGACCCGAGTTAATACGTATGACTAATGATTCGACAACGATATACAAAGCGGCACAAGATCGACAAAAAGAGTTATGCGGATCTTCATCGAAAGGATGTGGAATTTAATGTAGGGGATCATGTATTGTTGCGAGGGAATTACAAGATTTGGGAAGAGAGGAAAGCTCAAATCCACGATTTATTGGTCCATTTCAAATTCTTGACCGAGTAGGAAATGTAGCCTATAGACTTGCGTTACCTCCAAGTATGTCTCGTGTTATAATGTGTTTCACATATCCGTATTTCAGAAATATGTGAAAGACCCGAACCACGTTATTGAGTTAGAACCGGGACGAGATAGCCAAGACTTAACGTATGAGGAGGTACTGTCCAAGATCTTGGATAGGAAGGAGCATGTCCTACGCCAAGAAAGGTCATACCACAAGTTAAAGTTTTGTGGAGGAATCATGCTATAGAGGAAATGACCGGGAATTGAAACGGAAATGAAAGCGAGGTATCCTCACCTTTTGAAACACTGTGTATCGTCACGTCAATTTCGAGGACGAAATTTCATAAGGAGGGAGGTTGTAAGACCCTAATTTTTTTTAATAAAAGGAATTTCCTTTATTTATTATTTTGAAATAGTAAGGGTTGATTTGATTAATGTGGATAGTTAAGGGTTAAATACGCAAATATTTCAAAATAAGCAAGTGGTTATAAAATATTCATTTTTGTCGGGGAATATTCGTTTGGTCGTGGAATATTCGTACTGTCAGGGAATATTCGTTTGGTCGTGGAATATTCGTACTGTCGGGGAATATTCGTACGACGGCGCAGCCATGTGTGGGCCCCATAACGGAAAGCGATTGGATGAGGAAAACGACAAAGTTTGGGTGGTTATAAATAACGGCGTAGTTGTTACTGTTAAGACTGTTGGAATACCCGGTGGTTAAAATACGATGTCTACACGTGGTTTTGCGAAGCATACGGTATTGCACGTATTTGTTGAATTATTGATCCTTACGTGAGAAGGCACTACTCAATAATTTTCACGATGAATTACTATTCAATATTTTATTTTATTGATTCAATAATTGTTGCGTTGATATTTTATATTATTATTGTTTCAATAATTCACCGCACCATGATATTTCCCATTATCAGATCAATAATTCATATTATTTGAATAATATTATTAGATAACATTATTGGCAATGTCTAGAAAGTTCTGTCTAAGGAGAGGTTTGGTCACCTAATTGCGCGCCAGTAAGGAGAGATCCTTATTGAAAGCCCCTCTTTCTGGGAAATGTTTGTCATTATAATTGTGATTCTGTAATATTATTTGTGAATAATTAATTATTGATTCATATGATAAAGAAATATTTATTTTATGTGGATATAAATGATGGATTTATTTATGTGGTTATAAATGAAGAAATTATTGTTGAGGTGTTTTATCAAGATTTTATCTGGATTGGAGGTGTTAAAAATCAAATCGGGGTTTTGAGATATATTATGGGGTTATAATTTTTAATCCGACCGTTGGATTGTGGTAATTTTTGGGTATGTTATACATACATAAGTTGAGTATATGTCCACAAATTTTGAACCGTTAAAATGCACGAATGATTTGTTGTGAATTTTAAGAGGTGTCGGATTCTAAAATAGGTTTATAATTGATTTTGGTGGAAAATTCTAGAATTGAGTGAGCCCCACTTGTGGTTGGTGAAGAAATGTGCTGAATTTTATTTCAAATGTGGTGGTGGCAATAGTAGCGAGTAAAAGCCATCGTGTAGCAGTCAAGTCTGCCTTGGTGGGCTAACATTTTCCTATAAATAGAGGGCTAAGTTAGAATTGAAAATCACACCGTAAACAAAGTTTTCTCTTTCTCTCTATATTATTGAGCGTATTTTGTGATTATTTAGATACTTTGAGAGTTCTTTGTTCAAGATAAGTTTCATTCAAGATCACTTGACCTTTTCCTTAGAAATCTTGATTCTTTGAGGTAAGGGATATTATTTTTTTTAAGAATGATATTATTTCTTCAATATCATTATCTTTGAAATGTTGATCTGAAGTTTTATCAAATTTGGAACTTTTTCATGTCGGGTTACTATTCATGAGTTACTATTCACGAGTTACTATTCATGAGTTACTATTCACGATTACTTATTCATGAGTACTATTCATGAAGCGTGAAAATGTTTTTTGTGGAATTTCTATCTTTTGGTGTCTGAGTTACTATTCACGTGATACGACACTATTCACGATATCTGACACTATTCATGTATACTGCACTATTCATCGAAAAATAAAATTTCTTCTTTTCGTCCAAAATATCTATTCGGATACTAGCTTTGATTGTATCCATGTTTTGATCATTCTTGAATTTTACACCACTATGATTATTTTTGAGGTATTTTGGACGTGGATAAAACCAAGTACGAATCCTTAATCCTTAATCCTTGTCATTTTGTTTCAATTGGATTCGTTCTTTAAAAATATTTTCATCATCCTCGGTCTTAAATGATGATATTATTGAATATCTTTGGCACTCAGTAGGTGCAAAAGATGAATGATTTCAAGAATATCTTTGGCTGTAGTGCAAAGATGAAAGCGGTGTTTAAATGAACATGACCGATCGATGAATATCTTTGGCCTTTAGTGCAAAGATGAACAGTGTTGAGATGAACATGACCGATTGATGAATATCTTTGGCTGTGGTGCAAAGATGAATGTTTGATTTGAGATGAATATTGATTGATGTTACTGGGGATAAAATATTGATGATGGATTTGTTAAATTCATAGATTATAGTAGATTTCATTCTCTATGTAACTCTTCTATGAATTATTATTTCCATTGCGAATATTGATCCGAAACTTGTTGTCTATTGTATTGTATCGATTTTTCCTGTTGGAGACTAACGATAATTTGTTGTATATTATCTTAGTCATAATATTCTTTTTGGGCTAGTTGAGCTCACCCTTTTCCTTGTTGTTCCATTCTTCTTCTCGGAGGCGAGAATGTAGCGAGTACTAGTCGGGGTATGGAATGAAGGTTCTAGAGAGAGTTGTTTAGTAGTCCTCACCATTTTTGTAAAATAATGTATCAATAATTATGATGGGGATTTATTTGCGTGTGGATATTGTCTAGAAGACAATATTTTATTTAAACTCACAGTATATATTGTCGTATTTCACAAGACATTTGTATTATTGAAGTTGTAGTTTGTTTCTTGTACCATGTATTTGGCGACTCAGAATGGTGTTGTGTATACCTATTTTGGGGGCGTCACATGGGTCCCACTTGTGGGCCCCCACCTTTTATTATATAAATAACTTTCTACCGATTATTTTCAAAAACGGGTAAATGGGGGTCCATAAAATAAGCAAAATTGAGTGACTTCTCACGTAAGCATCAATAATCAAAACCGTGTGCTACTATGCAACTACGCGTATTACTATATTTTTAACACCGGGTGTTTCAACAGTTAACGGTAAAACTTCTGTCGTTTATTTTCATAAAGAATTTTGTCATTTTCTCAATCCGAATAATTTCGTTTGTAGGGGTCCACCAATGATTGTCTTAGTTATACGAATATTCCTGCTCAAACGAATATTCCCCAACCAATTGAATATTATATAACAACTTACGTACTTTCCAAAATTTATAAATATTACCCATAACTATAACATTATATCAAATTTACTCCATAATATTCAAAATGATATTTATAGAAAATTCATCTTTATTTATAAAAGTTGGGGTCTTACAACCTCCTTCTTATGAAATTTTGCCTCAAAATTAGGGTACGTATGCACAGTATGTTGAAGAGGTAAGGATACCTTGATTTCATTTCAGATTCTAATTCCCAAGTCATTTCCTCAACATCGTGGTTTCTCCACAAAACTTTGACTTGAGGTATAACCTTGGAGCGTAGAATATGTTCCTTCTTATCCAAGATTTAAACAGGAACCTCTTCATACGACAAATCTTCCGCTATTTCGTCTGGTTCTAACTCAATAATGTGGTTCGGGTCTTCCACATATTTACGTAACATGGATATATGAAAAATGTTATGAACACGAGACATACTTGCGGTAAAGCGAGTCTATAGGTCTTAGTTCCTACTCGATCGAGGATTAAAAATGGGCCGATGAATCGAGAATTGAGCTTTCCTCTCTTTCCAAATCTCGTAACTCCTTTCCACGGAGCAACTCGTAATAACACATGATCTCCTATATCAAATTCCACGTCCTTTCGATGAAGATCAGCATAACTCTTTTGTCGATCTTGTGAGGTTTTTATACGTTGTCGGATCGTTTGAATCTTTTCTGTAGTCATACGTACCAACTCCGGTCCCAACAACGTTGCTTCACCCACCTCATCCCAAAGATCTTTGGAGAAGCGACACTTGCTTCCATACAACGCCGAATGGAGCCATGCGATGCTTGCTTGATAAGCTGTTGTTGTAGGAAAACTCCACCAATGGTAAGAACTTGTCCCAACTTCCCGTGAAGTCAATGACATAGAGTCTTAATAAATCTTCCGAGTTTGAATAGTCCTCTCGATTGTTCGTCTCATCTCGAGGATGATATGCCAACTAAATCGTAAATCCGTGCCCATAACTTTTTTACACTAACCCAAAATCATGAAGTGAATCTTGGGTCTCGATCGATCAAACTATGGATATCTTGACATACCATGCGATCTTACAATCTCATTTATGTACATACGAGCAAGATGTTCAAGTGTATAAGTTTCTCGTATCGGTAAGAAATGAAGCGAGACTGGTCAATCTATCAACAATGACCCAAATCGCATCTATGCCTTGAGAAACCTTAGGAAGGCCGTAATTAAATCCATGGTAATGTGCTCCCACTTCCATTCTGGAATTTCAAGTGGTTGCAATGGATCTTTTGGTACTTGATGCTCCGCTTTAACTCGTTGACAAGTTAGACACCTTGAGATAAACAACGCTTATCTCTCTCTTCATATTGCTCCCACCAAAATGTATGACGAAAGATCATGATATATTTTGGTACTCCCGAGATGGATTGCAAAGCGGTGTGTTGTGCGCCTCCATCATAATTTTATACTTTAAATCGTGGTCGTTAGGAGCGAAAAGTGCAGAGTTGACTCAAGTATTCCTTCTTCATCGATTCTTGCTTCCTAAGATAACACCTTCTTGCACTTTCTTCCTCATACACATCGGCTCCAGTGCGTAGCTTGAGTAGTTTTAACTTTATCAATTAAAGTCGGTTCTACTCGTATATTCGCCATCATCATATGGGTCCCTGGAGTCTTTAACTCTATCTCCATCCTTTGCAAGTCACACAAAATGGGCCTTTGTGTTGACAATATCACACTCGTGCTTGCATATGATCTTCTACTCGATAAATCGCCTACCACGTTAAACTTTTCTAGGGTGGTATTGGATGGTATGATCATAATCTTTCAATAGTTCAAGCCAACGTCGTTGTCGCATGTTGAGTTCCTTTTGAGTGAAGAAATATTTGAGGCTTTTATGATCCGTAAAGATCTCCACTTTCTCCCCACATAAATAATGCCTCCAAATCTTTAGTGCAAAAATGACTGCTACCAACTCTAGATCATGAGTAGGATAATTCCTCTCATATTCTTTGAGTTGTCGTGAGGCATATGCTATGACTTTCCATGTGTTGCATGAGAACACAACCTAACCCTTTGCCTCAAACATCATCAGAGATGACAAATCCCTCCGATCCGATGATGGTATTGTCGAGCAGTCTTTGAAATGAGTCTCCTCTTGAGTTCTTGAAAACTCTTCTCACATTCCTCACTCCAACCAAACTTTGTATCTTTCCGAGTCAGCTGAGTTAATGGAGTAGCAATTCAAGAAAATCCTTCCACGAATCTCCGATAATAACCAGCTAAGCCGAGAAAGCTACGTGCATGATCCATCGATTTGGGTTGCTCCCAGCTTTGAATTGCTTCAATCTTTGCTGGGTCAACAGATATTCCATGACTTGATACTACGTTCCCAATGAATGCTACTTCCTCAAGCCAGAACTCGCATTTCTTCAACTTGACATAAAGCTTATATTCACGAAGCTTTTGGAGTATCTGCCTCAAGTGTTGCTCATGATCTTCATGGATTTTGGAATAAATAAGGATGTCATCAATAAAGACGACCACAAAGTGATCCAAATATTCCTTGAATACTCGGTTTATCATATCCATGAAGGCAGCAGGAGCATTAGTCAATCCAAAGGACATGACTAGGAATTCATAATGCCGTCATTAGAGTTTTGAAAGTCATCTTCTAATATCATTGGTTCTAATCTTCAATTGGTGATATCCAAAATGAAGATCAATCTTTGAAAAGAATTTAGCGCCTTCTGCAATCGGGTCAAATAGGTCATAAATACGTGGCAATGGGTACCTATTTTTGATGGTGACATGATTGACTCCCGATAATCAATACAAAAGTCGCATAATCCCATCTTTCTTCTTCACGAATAGAATGAGAGCACCCCAAGGAGAAGTACTAGGACGAATAAAACCAATGTCTAACAATTCCTGCAGTTGGGTCTTTAACTCCTGAAGTTCAATAGGAGCCATTCGATATGGGGCTTTGGAAATGGGTTTTGTACCGGGTTCAAGGTCGATATAAAATTCAATTTCACGCTCTGGGTGTAGGCCAAGAAGTTCTTCAGGGAATACGTTAGGAAATTCATTAACAATAGAAATATCATTCAAAACTAACGTATTTTTGTTTAAATCTATGACATAAGCTATGAAAGCTTGACATCCGTTTTTCAATAAACGAATAGCTTTATGGCTTGAGATGACAGTGATTGATTTTAATGGTTTGGTTGCTTGAATTTGCATAATAGGTTGGTTAGGAATATGAAAGCTAACAACCTTATGAAAATAATCAATTTTTGCATGATGAGTAGTTAACCAATCAATCCCAAGAATCACATCAAATGCAAGTATTTTTAATGAAATAAGATCGAAAGGTAATGTGAGGGTACCGATTTGAACCAAACAAGACTTATAAACAGTGGATGTAATGAAGGTTTCTCCCAACGGAGTTTCCACAGATAAGTCAAAGTCTAATTTCTCCGGAGTCAAATTTAATCGTTGAGCGCAAGTAGGAGAAATAAAAAAATGGTAGAACTCAGTATCAAATAAGGTATAGACTTATTTAGAGTTTATGATAAGCTTACCAGTAATGACCTCGTTCGGGCTCCTTGCTTTACAGGGAGGTCACTACTAAACGCCTCCCTTGCACCACTGGCTTTGACTTTTCTAGGACGGCCTTTGGTGCCTCCATCCTAGCTGAACTTGTCTTCGGTGAACGACAAAATCGGGCTAGGTGACCTTCTCTTCCACAATTATAACATGCTTTGGGCTGGCATCGCTAGCTTTGGGTGATGTGCCCTCCCTCCACATTTGAAGCATATGATGATGGTGGTCGTTCCTTCCTTAACAACGGGTCTTTGGTCTTTGACGTCTTTCCATCATTGTTGAATCTCCTCTTCTTGAAATGTTCATTCTTATTGTTTTGGCCCTGATTACCACCAAAGTGGTTACCATTTCTAGCCTGTTGATTCCCTCCACGCTTGTTGTCACCGCTTTGATGACTGCTCTCATTGGTATTATCATTTTGTTGGCTGCTTTCTCTTGATTGCGTTGACTCGTTATCGCGCTCTACTAATTGAGCCCTATTTACAACATCTGAATACAAACACAGTTTATGAGAAATATGATATTGACGTATCTCCAGCTTCAAACCTCTTAAAAACATCCGCGTCATTCTCTCTTTATTATCAACTAAGTGGGACGCAAACCGGGATAACTCAGCAAACTTGGCTTCGTACTGCGACATGGTCATGTTATTCTGCTCCAGCTTGATGAACTCTACCTCTTTCATGTGACGAATACTTTCGGGAAAGTATTTGTCGTTGAATAGTTCTTGGAACTTCTCCCAAGACATCTTTAGTGCGGCAGGTTGAGTACGTTTTTTGATTTCCACCAAATGACTGCTTCTTCTTCGGTAACATAAAGGTGGCAAATGGCACCTTTTGCTCCTCGGAGCATCCCAAGACATCAAATATCTTGGTGATCTGCTTTATCCATGCTTCCGCCTTAAGTGGTTTTGGCTCTCCAATAAACTCCGGTGGTCCCAGCTCCTTGAACTGTTTAGCGGTGACCGTCCGAGAGTTTCCAGTGTTTCCACCTACATTTTGGACAGGAGCCGCTCTTGCCTGATGTTGCATGAATTGTATAAAACCTCTGAACATTCCATCGTTCGTCATCTGGTCAGTGTTGTTGTTTGCCTGAGGATTGTCGCCTTCCTGATGAACATTATCCTGATTATTGATCTGTGGAGACTCAAAGGTCTCCTGTGCTCCATTGCTATTCTCAACATTCTCAGATATTATTTTCAGATATTGCCACAAAACAAGGGTTAATTAACATATAACATATTATCCTTATACTCTGACCGACTAATTAAATACCAAATAAACTTAGGTAGGTCATACTAGCGAAGGAATTCCCCGTCTCTCCCCTCCTAGTTCTAGTCTCACATCTTAGTCAGGGATCATATCCTTAAGCTTTGATACCAACTGTGACGCCCCCAAAATAGGTATACATCACCTATTCTGAGTCGCCAAATACATGGTACGTAATACAAATACAATCTTTAAATATCTGACATAAATGTTACATGAGTTTCAATACAAACATTGTCTTCTAGATAGTATTAAAACTCAAAATAAGTCCTCAATACATTTATTAACACACTATTTCATTGAATAGTGAGGACTACTACTACTATCATCTGGTCCATCACTCCGTTCCCCAACTCGTCTCAGTTATATTCTCATTTCCTGAAGAGAACAGTGAAAGAAAGGGTGAGCTCAACTAGCCCAGTAAGAAATATTATGACTAAGATAATGCAGAATAAATTATCATTAGTCTTCAACAATGTTAAACTGATAAAATACAATAGACATCAAGTTTAACTGCAGCGGATCAAGCAATCCATTAAAAGAGTCAAGTAGAAAATAAAATCTACTATCTTTCATGATTTAAAAGGTTTTGCATCACTGTTATCCCTGGGACTCAGCTTAAAAAATAATTCACATCATCGAATCACCCCTGCACTACGGCCAAGGATATTCTTTAGTATCACGACCACAATTATCCATGCACTACGGGCCAGGAATATTTGTGTATTCATCAATGGTCATGATCATGCCAACAACTGTCCATCAATGCACTACAGGCCAATGAGGACTTTTTCTACATCATTTGTAACATTACGGTCCATGATTACAATTGAATAATCCACAGTCATAATCATACCAAGTCCATCTATGCACTACAGCCCACGATGACTTTCAACAAAATATAAACATGAGGATGATGACAATGATATAAGAATTCATAAAACAAGTTCAAGAATTAATTTATCCAAGAACTAATAACGTCCAAATTTGTCAACATGATACTTCTTTGTAGAGTAAAATTCAAGAATGCTCAGAAGAATATTTCCACGAAAAGATACTGGATGAAGCGCAAATATCAAGGATATTCCACTAATTTCATGGAGTATAGAATTCAAAATTTTAACCAACTAAGTATAATAAAGAATGGAATAACAAAAGAAATCACCGGGCATGCGATAGATCAAGACAAAAGTTATTCTAACGAATAATAAATAACGGAACCGAGTCCCAACAGAAAAGCGATAGACAAGATATTTCAATGTAATAATAAAGATAGAAAGCAGTCCGCACAAAACGCATTGCATGACGGGATATTCCAATGAATAATAAAGAATGGAACCAGTCCCAAAAGAAATGCATGCAGACGGATATTCCAAATGAATAATAAAGAATGGAATAACGGAAGAATTTCACCAAGTATAGGGTAGCAGGCATATCGTGAGTTATTCCAATGTAATAATAAATAATGGAATAACGAAGTTCTCTTCATGAATACAAAAGAAATAATACCCCTTACGAGTACAATAAATAATATCCCTTCTACGTAAAAAAAACTGGATATAAGAGTAGGGAAGTAGCGAATACTTTTCTATAGTTTCTCTATAATTTCTCTCTCTAGAGTTTCAAAGAATTAAAAGAAATAATGAAGGAATGAGCTTATTTATAGGAGAATGGAAGGATATCTTGTTTAATCACTATTGTGCGGATGATAATTGCATGGATAAACTTTAGCAGACACGGATGTTATACGCAACAATCGAATTTGCAAACATCAAGTACAAAACAAAATATACTATATATATATACATATAAGCACATGGTGCTTTGAAAATAATACTCCTCCATGATAACTTTTGTTTCCTCAAAAGTCAATATATCAAATATATATTACCAATAATATTACTCCTCCCGTGTCCATTAAATTCCCCCCCCCCCCATTATCAATTCATGTGACAATTTGTCTTCCACCCAAGACTTTGCCATACACATGGGTCCCACTTGTGGGCCCCCACCTTTTATTATATAAATAACTTTCTACCGATTATTTTCAAAAACGGGTAAATGAGGGTCCATAAAATAAGTAAAACTGAGTGACTTCTCACGAAAGCATCAATAATCAAAACCGTGTGCTACTATGCAACTATGCGTATTACTGTATTTTTAACACCGGGTGTTTCAACAGTTAACGGTAAAACTTCCGCCGTTTATTTTCATAAAGTATTTTTGTCGTTTTCTCAATCCGACAATAATTTCGTTGTGAGATCCACCAATGATTGTGCCGTTGTACGAATATTCTCTGTTAAAACGAATATTCCCCGACCAATCGAATATTATATAACAACTTGTGTACTTTGCAAAATTTATAAATATTACCCATAACTATAACATTATATCAAATTTACTCCATAATATTCAAAAATTATATTTATAGAAAATTCTTCTTTATTTATAAAAGTTGGGGTCTTACAATTATTCCCAAATAATATTACAGAATCACAATTATGATGACCGGTAGTTCGAAAGAAAGAGGGGTTTTCCAATAAGGATTTCTCCTTCTTGGTAACCTTGATTAGGTGACCAAACCTCTCCTCGATGAACTTTCTAGACATTGCCAATAATGTTATCTAATAATATTATTCAAATAATATGAATTATTGATCCGATAATAGAAATATCGTAGTGTAGTGACAATTATTGAAATAATAATAATATAAACTAACAATGCGGAATTATTGAATCAATAACATAAAATATTGAATAAGAATTAACTCATAATAACAATTATTGAGTAGTGCTTTCCTACGTGCGAATCAATAATTCAACAATCTTTATAATAATACCGGTAATTCTTTATGCAACCACGCCAGCATATTCAGTATTTTAACCACCGTAATAATCAAAGATGTTACTTCGAGTAACAATTACGCCGTTATTTATAAAACTCAAACTTTGTCATTTTCTTCATCTGACAGTTATCCGTTATGGGGCCCATAAATGACTGTGCCGTCGTATGAATATTCCCCGACAACAAGAATATTCCACGACCAAACGAATATTCCCCGACAACAATGATTATTTTATAACCACTTGCTTATTTTGTAAATTTTTCACATTTCACCCATATCCAAAGCATTATATCAAATTAATACCTTATTAATTTAGAATAATGAATAGAGGAAAATTCACTTTTATTTATAATAAGTTGGGGTCTTACATGCATGTAGTATTAGGGGAGGTGGTGCAAGATTGATAATACTTGCATGACTAAATTAAAAATAGAGGTATAGATGAAGGTACTATACTGTAATTATTTTTTTCACATGATTGTACTATTGATTCACATGATTATACTATTGATTCACAAGATGTACTATTAGGGGAGGTGGTGCAAGTTTGATAATACTTGCAGAACTAAATTAAAAATGAAGGAAAAGATGAATGTATTATACTGTAATATTTTGAGCTCCAAAACGTGCAATTATCGAAACTATATTTTCCTATAAATAGAAGTTCATTCTTCTTTCATTCTCACCAATTCACTAAGACTCACAAGAGGATTTATCGAGAGAGAAGCTATAGAGAGAAAGAAGAAGAGAAGTCTGCTACCTCACTATTCCAGTATCCAGTCTTCTTCTGAGGTAAGGGATATTATTTTGTTCAGTATTCATATGAATAATATTTTCTTCCATACTCTGTAGTATGTGAGTAATATTATTTTGTCTCGTATTCCTGATTATACCATCATTCGGTTAAAGTATTGCTTCTATATTCCGTGAAATTAGTAGAATATCCTTGAAATTTGTGTTTCATCTAGTATCACTTCACAATGATATTTTCTGCACATTCTTGTTAAATTTTAAGTTTTTCATGCCGGAGTACTGTCCATGAGTACTATCCATATATACGGTACTATTCACAAAGTACTATTCATAAAGTACTATTCACGAGTACTATTCATAAAGTACTATTCACAAAGTACTATTCCTGAAGTAGGGGTACTATTCACTCGAGTACTATTCACCCGGAGTACTATTCATAACAAAAATTGATTTCTTTTCGGTCCAAATAATTTTTGATACATTATCATTCTTGAATTTTACTCCACAAAGCAAGCGATTATCGTGTTAACAATTTGGACAATATTGAATTACGGATAAATTAAATTATAAATCTTTAAAATTTATCCTTGAACTTGTTTTATTGAATTCTTATATCATTGTCATCATCCTCATATTTATATTATGTTGAAAGTCATCCGTGGCACAGAAGTGCATAGATGGACTTGATATGATTATGATTAGGGATTATTCTGATAATCATGACCGTAATATTACAAATGATGTGGTAAAAGTCCTCATTGGCCCGTAGTGCATTGATGGACAGTTGTTGGCATGATCATGACCATTGATGAATACACGAATATCCTTGGCCCGTAGTGCATGGATAATTTGTGGTCGTGATACTAAAGAATATCATTGGCCGTAGTGCAGGGGTGATTTGATGATGTGGATTATTTATTAAGCTGAGTCTCAGCGATAAAAGTGATGAAAAATCTTTTAAATCATAAGAAGATAATAGATTTTATGCTCTACTTGACTCTTCTAATGGATTGCTTGTTCCGCTACAATTAAACTTGATGTTTGTTATATTTTATCAGTTTAACACTATTGAAGGCTAACGATAAATTATTCTGCATTATCTTAGTCATAATATTTCTTACTGGGCTAGTTGAGCTCACCCTTTTTCTTTCATTGTTCTCTTCAGGAAATGAAACCGTAGCTGGGACTAGTCGAGGAACGGAGTGACGGTCCAGATGATAACATTAGTAGTCCTCACTATTCTATGAAATAGTGTGATAATAAATGTATTGAGGACTCCATTTGAGTTGAATACTTTCTAGAAGATAATATTCGTATTAAAACTCTCAGTTTATGTTTTGTCGTATTTTACACGACAGTTGTATTATTAAGTTGTATTTGAATTTTGTACCACGAATTTGGCGACTCAAAATGGGTGATGTATACCTATTTTGGGGGCATCACAATCATGTTGACAATTTAGACATTATTGAATTCTAGATAAATTAAATTATAAATTTTTAAAATTTTATCATTTGCTTTCTTTTAATTGAATTCTTATATCATTCTCATCATTCTCATGCTTATATTGTTATGAAAGTCATCTTTGGCCGTAGTGCATAGATGGACTTGGTATGATTATGACCAGGGATTATTCGGTATAATCATGACCGTATTGTTACAAATGATGTGGTAAAAGTTCTTATTGGCCCGTAGTGCATTGATGGACAGTTCTTGGCATAATCATGACCATTGATGAAAACACGAATATCCTTCGCCCGTAGTGCATGGACAATTTGTGGTCGTGATACTAATGAATATCATTGGTCGTAGTGCAGGGGTGATTCGATGATGTGGGTTATTTATTAAGCTGAGTCTCAGCGATAAAATTGGTGATAAATTCTTTTAAATCATAGAAGATAGTAGATATCATGTTCTATATGACTCTTCTAATGGATTGCTTGTTCCGCTGCAGTTAAACTTGATGGTTATTATATTTTATCAGTTTAACACTGTTGAAGGCTAACGATAATTTATTCTACATTATCTTAGTCATAATATTTCTTACTGGGCTATTTGAGATTACCCTTTTCTTTTATTGTTCTCTTCAGAAAATGAGAATATAGCTGGAACTAGTCGAGGAAAGGAGTGACAGTTCAGATGTTTGCATTAGTAGTCATCACTATTCTGTGAAATAGTGTGATAATAAATGTAATGAGGACTTATTTTGAGTTTGAATACTGTCTAGACGACAATATTTGTATTGAAACTCACAGCTCATGTTGTATATTTAAGTTTGTATTTGTATTTTGTACCATGTATTTGGCGACTCAGAATGAGTGATGTATACCTATTTTGGGGGCGTCACATTTGACGTCTGGTAAATGCAAGTACTATTGGCGAAAGTAACTCTTATATGATGACATATGGATCCCATAGAATAAACCAAACTTACAACAAACGTCTCATAACAGACTTCTTATTTATATCAAAGATTGAATAAATATTTGCCACAAATCACTTTATCTCAAATCAACACATTTTTAATCTTTCAACAATTATTCATCATTAATATTATAACTCATAATATTAACAACCAGATCATTCCCAGGAAAGAGGGGCTTGCCGTGACAATAATTGTGCAGATGATACTGTGACAATAATTGAATCAGTAATATGAGATATTATGCAACAACTACTGTTGCAATAATTGAGTAAAACTGAGTGATTTCTCGCATAAACATCAATAATCAAATATATGCAATACCGCAGGTATCTTTCTTTGTGCGTGGCGTGTATTCTTTGTACTTTTATCACCGGGTATTTCATAGGTTTAACGGTAAAAAATCTTGCCGTTATTTTTATAAAAGGTTATTTATGTCCCTTTCTAAATTCGACAATGATTCAGATTTGCTAGGGGTCTAACGATTATGATGATTGTCTTGCAAATGCGGATATTCTTCTACAAAAAAGAATATTCCCGATTTAAATGAATATTTTATGACAACTTCTTACTACTTTTGCAAAATTTATAAATATTACCTACTATAACATTATATTAAATCCACACCTTATTACTCAAAATGATATTTAGAGAAAATTAAATCTTTATTCATAAAAGTTGGGGTTTTACAAAAGTACTCATCACTTTATATAATTTGGTGGGATTGAGAAATATAATTAAAAAAATTATTCTCTTTCTTCTACTTTTATTTCTCTAAATATATGTGTAAATTATACTTTGTTCATCTTTTTGAGGACGAAAATAGTATCTGAAATAAATATATTGATTAACTAAATTTATTACAATTACCAATATCATAAAATATTATTTATTTTATTTAATACCACGCCATTTAAAAAACCTTTGAGATTAAAAAAAAAACTCAAAACCCCTGTCAATATCTCAATATTATTATGTTTGTAAGAAGTATGAGACTGCTAATTCATTATAGGACCGAAGGAACAAGTGTATAACGAGTAAAGAACATCTATTAATTATTAAAATAATTAAAATCTTCATTTTTTTATAATACATATTAAAACTAAATATCTATTACTCCCTCTTCCTAAAAAAAGACTAAATATATAATATATATTTTTATTCCCGAAAAGATGAGATAAAGAGTGAAGGATAACTAAGGGGATGTTTGATAAAATTGAATGAAATAATTCTGAATGTTTAAGTAATTTGAATGAGTTGAATGAAGCAGAATTCTGAATATTGAATGAAAAAAATTGTTTGATAATTGATGTAAGACCCCAACTTTTGTGAATAAAAATGAATTTTCTATAAATATCATTTTGAATATTATGGAATGAATTTGATATAATGTTATAGTTGTGGGTAATATTTATAAATTTTGCAAAGTTCGCAAGTTGTTATATAATATTCGATTGGTCGGGGAATATTCGTTTTAACAGTAAATATTCGTATAACGATACAATCATTGGTGTGACCCTCTAATGGAATTATTGTTTGGATTGAGAAAACGACAAAAATACTTTATGAAAATAACGGGGAAGTTTTACTGAATTAATCTGTTGAAACACCGGTTAAAAGTAAAATGATATCTGGCGTAGTTAAGACAATAACACACGATATTGATTATTGATGCTTATGTGATAAGTCACTTAGGTTTGTTTTATTGGTATTATTAATGTAATAAAATGTAAAAGCTTTTTATATAAAAATGAATACTTTTATAAAGTTATTCGCTTTGTTTAGCTAATAATAGTAAAATCTTTTTATATAAAATAGAATACTTTTATAAAGTTATCATTTTATTAGATGATAATTAGAATATATTATATTTTATTATGCATAGTGTTTTGCATAGTGCTGCGTAGTGTTTTGCGTAGTAAAATCTTTTATAAAGTTATTCGTTTTATTAGATTATAAAAAATATATTATATTTTATTTAAAAGATTTTACTTTAAATATGTAATCACGATTAAAGTAAATCAATCTCGATTGCTCATGAGTTAGTTAGTTACTATGCAGATCCATTTTTCTAAATAAAAGTTCATTCCTTCATTATTTCTTACGAATTCACTGAAACTCTAGAAAGAGAAATTATAGAGAAGCTATATAAAAGTATTCTACTTCTTTCCTACTCTTATATTCAGTTTCTTTTACGGTAAGGGATATTATTTGTTGTACTCGTAAGGGTATTATTTCTTTTGTATTCATAAAGAGAACTTCATTATTTCATTATTTATTATTCTTCATTGGAATAACCAAAGATATCGCGGACTTCTAGTATACTTGGTGACATTCTTCTAATATTCTCATCTTTATTATTATTCCATTGGAATATCATGTTTTTTGAGCGTTCTGTGGGACTCGGTTCCGACTTTATTATTATTCATTGAATATCATATACGTGCGTTTACACGGACTGGTTCCATCTTTATTATTATTACGTTGGAATATCATGTACGTGCATTTACTACCGGACTGGTTCCGTCTTTATTATTATTCTGTTGGAACATCCTCATCGGTCGCGAATTTTGCCCGACTGGTTCCGTTACTTATTAATCATTGAATAACTCGCTCATCGCGAAATACTGCATGCGTGGTGATTTCTTTTGTTATTCCATTCGTTATTATACTCAAATGGTTAAATTTTGACTTCTATACTCCATAAAATTAGTGGAATATCCTTGATATTTGCGCTTCATCCAGTATCTTTTCATGGAAATATTCTTCTGAGCATTCTTGAATTTTACTCTACAAAGCAGTATCATGTTGACAATTTGGACGTTATTAGTTCCTGGATAAATTAATTCTTGAACTTGTTTTATTGAATTCTTATATCATTGTCATCATCCTCATGTTTATATTTTGTTGAAAGTCATCTGTGGCCTGTAGTGCATAGATGGACTTGGTATGATTATGACCAGGGATTATTCGGTGTAATCATGACCGTAATGTTACAAATGATGTGGTAAAAGTCCTCATTGGCCCGTAGTGCATTAATGAACAGTTGTTGGCATGATCATGACCATTAATGAATACACAAATATCCTTGGTCCGTAGTGCATGGATAATTTGTGGTCATGATACTAAAGAATATCCTTGGCCGTAGTGCAGGGGTCATTCGATGATGTGGATTATTTATTAAGGTTTGAGTCCCAAATGATAAAAGTCATGAAAAACCTTTTAAATCATAGAAGATAGTAGATTTTATTCTTTACTTGACTCTTCTAATGGATTGCTTGTTCCGTTGCAGTTAAACTTGATGTTTGTTATATTTTATCAGTTTAACACTGTTGAAGGCTAATGATAATTTATTCTGCATTATCTTAGTCATAATATTTCTTACTGGGCTAGTTGAGCTCACCCTTTCTTTCATTGTTCTCTTCAGGAAATAAGAATATAGCTAGGACGAGTCGGGGAATGGAGTGATGGACCAGATGATAGTATTAGTAGTCCTCACTATTATGTTAAATAGTGTGACAATAAATGTAATGAGGACTTATTCTGAGAGTGGATATTGTCTAGAAGACAATATTTGTATTAAAACTCACAGCTCTCTTGTTGTATATTAAAGATTATATTTGTATTTTGTACCATGTATTTGGCGACTTAGAATAGGTGATGTATACCTATTTTGGGGGCGTCACAGTTGGTATCAGAGCTTAGGGATATGATCCCTGGCTAAGATGTGAGAATAGAACTAGGAGGGGAGAGACGGGGAATTCCTTCGCTAGTATGACCTACCTAAGTTTTTTGGTATTTAATTTGTCGGTCAGAATATAGGGATAATATATTACATGTCAACTAACCTTTTATTTTGTGGCAGTATCTGAAAATGACATTCGAGAATGTTGAGAATAGCAATGGAGCACAGGCGACCGTTGATTCACCACATATCAATAATCAGGATAATGTGCATCAGGAAGGCGACAATCCTCATACAAACAACAACACTGGCCAAATGATGAATGATGGAATGTTCAGAGGCTTTATGCAATTCATGCAATAGTAAGCGAAGAGGCTCTCTCCTGCTCAAAATGTAGGTGGAACCACTAGAAACTCTCGAGACGGTCACCGCTAAATGTTCAAGGAGCCGGGACCATCGGAGTTTATTGGAGAGCCAAAACCACTTAAAGCGGAAGCATGGATAAAGCGATCACCAAGATATTTGATATCTTGGGATGCTCCGAGGAGCAAAAGGTTCCCTTTCACGCCTTTATGTTGAAGAAGCGAGGCTTGGTGGGGAATTGGTAAAGCGTACTCAACTCGCCGCCTTCGAAAATGTCTTGGGAGAAGTTCCAAGAACTATTCAACGACAAGTACTTTCCCGAAAGTATTCGTCACATGAAAGAGGTGGAGTTCATCAAGTTGGAACAGAATAATATGACCATGTTACAGTACGAAGCAAAGTTTGCCGAGTTGTCCTGGTTTGCATCCCACTTGGTGGATAATGAAAAGAGAATGACGCGGATGTTTTTAAGAGTTTTGAAGCCGGAGATACGTCAACATCTTATTTCTCATAAACTGTGTTTGTATTCAGATGTTGTAAATAGGGCTCAGTTAGTGGAGCGCGATAACGAGTCAACGCAACCAAAAGAGAGCGGTAATTTGAAATGATAATACTAAATGAGAAGCGATCATCGAAGCGGTGACAACAAGCGTGGAGGAATCAACAGCCGAAATGGTAACCACTTCTGTGGTAATCGTACGAGCAATAAGAATGGACATTTCAAGAAGAGGAGATTCAATAAAGATGGAAAGACGTCAGCACCATCACCCGTTGTTAAGGAAGGAGAACGACCACCTATCATATGCTTCAAATACGGAGGGGAGGGACACATCAGTCCAAACTACGCGATGCCGTCCAAAACATGTTATAATTGTGGAAGAGAAGGTGACTTAGCCCAATTTTATCGTTCACCGAAGACAAGTTCAGCTAGGATGGAGGCACCAAAGGCCATCCCAGAAAAGTTAAAGTCGGTAGTGTAAGGGAGAGCGTTTGTTGTGACCTCCCAGAAAGCAAGGAACCCGAATGAGGTCATCACGGGTAAGCTTATCATAAACTCTAGTGAAGTCTATACATTATTTGATACCGGTTCTACCCATTCTTTTATTTCTTCTACTTGCGCTCAACGATTAAATTTGACTCCGGAGAAATTAGACTTTGACTTATCTGTGGAAACTCCGTTGGGAGAAACCTTCATTATATCCACTGTTTATAGGTCTTGTTTGGTTCAAATCGATACCCTCACATTACCTGTAAATCTTATTTCATTGAAAATACTTGCATTTGACGTGATTCTGGGGATTGATTGGTTAACTACTCATCATGCAAAAATTGATTATTTTCGTAAGATTGTTAGCTTTCATATTCCTAATCAACCTATTATGCGAATTCAAGCGACCAAACCATTAAAATCAATCACGGTCATCTCAAGCCATAAAGCTATTCATTTATTGAAAAACGGATGTCAAGCTTTCTTAGCCCACGTCACAGATCTAAACAAAAATACGTCAGTTTTGAATGATATTTCTATTGTTAATAAATTTCCTGATGTATTCCCTGAAGAACTTCCAGGCCTACCCCCAGAGCGTGAAATTGAATTTTGTATCGACCTTGAACCCGATAAAAAACCCATTTCCAAAGCCCCATATCGAATGGCTCCTATTGAACTTCAGGAGTTAAAAACCTAACTGCAGGAATTGTTAGACATTGGCTCTATTCATCCTAGTACTTCTCCTTGGGGTGGTCCTGTTCTATTCATGAAAAAGAAAGATGGGAGTATGCAACTTTATATTAATTATCGGGAGTTTAATCATGTCACCATAAAAAATAAGTACCCATTGCCACGTATTGATGACCTATTTGACCAGTTGCAAGGAGCCAAATTCTTTTCAAAGATTGATCTTCGTTCCGGATATCACCAATTAAAGATTAGAACCAGATGACATTCCAAAGACGCGACTTTCGTAACTCCTAGACGGCATTATGAATTCTAGTCATGTCCTTTGGATTGACTAATGCTCCTCGCTACCTTCATGGATATGATGAACCGAGTATTCAAGGAATATTTGGATCACTTTGTGGTCGCCTTTATTGATGGCATCCTTATTTATTCCAAAAGCCGTGAAGATCATGAGCAACACTTGAGGCTGACACTCCAAAAGCTTCGTGAATACAAACTTTATGCCAAGTTGAAGAAATGTGAGTTCTGGCTTGAGGAAGTAGCATTCCTTGGGCACGTAGTATCAAGTCATGGAATATCAGTTGACCCGTGAAGATTGAAGCAATTCAAAGTCGAGCAACCTAAATCATCAATCAAGTACGTAGCTTTCTCGACTTAGTGGGTTATTATCGAGATTTGTGGAAGGATTTTCTCGAATAGCTACTCCATTAACTCACGGTGACTCGAAAGATACAAAGTTCGGTTGGAGCGAAGAATGTGAGAAGAGTTTTCAAGAACTCAAGAGGAGACTCATTTCAAAGACCTGCTCGACAATACCATCCGGCTCGGAGGGATTTATCGCCTCAAAGATGATGCTTCGGGTAAAGGGTTGGGATGTGTTCTCATGCAACATGGGAAAGTCATAGCCTATGCCTCAAGACAACTCAAAGAATATGAGAGGAATTATCATACTCATGATCTAGAGTTAGCAGTTGTTGTCTTCGCACTTAAAATTTGGAGGCATTACTTGTATGGGAAGAAGGTGGAGATCTTTACGGATCATAAAAGCACATTACCATGGATTTCGTTACCGGTCTTCCTAAGGTTTCTCAAGGTATAGATGTGATTTAGGTCATTGTTGATAGATTGAACAAGTCTGCTCATTTCTTACCGATACGAGAATCTTATACCCTTGAACGTCTTGCTCGTATATACATAAACGAGATTATAAGACTGCATGGTATGCCAGTATCCATAGTTTCTGATCGAGACCCAAGATTCACTTCACAATTTTGGGTTAGTTTGCAGAAAGTTATGGGCACAGATTTACGATTTAGCTTGGCATATCATCCTCATCGGCATATCATCCTAAGACGAACGGATAGTCGGAGAGGACTATTCAAACTCTTGAAGATCTATTAAGACTTTATGTCCGTGACTTCAAGAGAAGTTGGGATAAGTTCTTACCATTGGTGGAATTTTCCTACAACAACAGTTATCAAGCAAGTATTGGCATGGCTCCATTTGAGGCGTTGTATGGAAGAAAGTGTCGTTCTCCAGTATGCTGGGATGAGGTGGGAGAAGAAATGTTGTTGGGACCATAGTTGGTACGTATGACTACAGAAAAGATTCAAACAATCCGGCAACGTATAAAAATCTCACAAGATCGACAAAAGAGTTATGCTGATCTTCATCGAAAGGACGTGGAATTCGATATAGGAGATCATGTGTTGTTACGTGTTGCTCCATAGAAAGGAGTTACAAGATTTGGAAAGAGAGGAAAGCTCAATCCTCGATTCATCGGCCCATTTTTAATCCTCAATCGAGTAGGAATGTGGCCTATAGACTCGCTTTACTGCCAAGTATGTCTTGTGTTCATAACGTTTTTCACATATCCATGTTACGTAAATATGTGAAAGACCCGAACCACATTATTGAGTTAGAACTGGACGAAATAGCGGAATATTTGACGTATGAAGAGGTTCCTGTTCAAATCTTGGATAAAAAGGAACATATTCTACGCTCCAAGGTTATACCTCAAGTCAAAGTTTTGTGGAGAAACCACGATGTTGAGGAAATGATTTGGGAGTTAGAATCTGAAAAGAAATCAAGGTATCCTTACCTCTTCGACATACCAGGTACGTACCCTAATTTTGAGGGCGAAATTTCATAAGAAGGGGAGGTTGTAAGACCCCAACTTTTGTGAATAAAGATGAATTTTCTATAAATATCATTTTTGAATATTATGGAATGAATTTGATATAATGTTATAGTTGTGGGTAATATTTATAAATTTTGCAAAATACGCATGTTGTTATATAATATTCGATTGGTGGGGAATATTCGCTTAAACAGGAATATTAAATGCAACGACACAATCATTGGTGGACCTGGCAACGGAATTATTATCGATTGAGAAAATGACAAAAATACTTTATGAAAATAACTAGGCGGAAGTTTTACCGTTAATCATTTGAAACACCCTTGTTAAAAAAAGTACGATACTGGCGTGAATTACACAATAACAACACGGTATTGATTATTGATGCTTATGTGATAAGTCATTCGGGTTTGTTTTATTGGTATTATTAATGTAATAAAAGCGAAAAGCTTTTATATAAAAGCGTAATACTTTTATAAAGTTATTCGCTTTGTTGAGCTAATAGTAAAATCTTTTCTATAAAAATGTAAATACTTTTATAAAGTTATACATTTTATTAGACAATAATTAGAATATATTATATTTTATTATGTATAGTGTTTGCATAGTGCACGTGTGGCGCCCCCAAAATAGTATATACATCACCTATTCCGAGTTGTCAATACATGGTACGTAAACAACTACAACTTTATTATTACAACAAGAAAAGCTGTGAGTTTGAATACAAATATTATCTTACAGACAATATCTATACTCAAATAAATCCTCATCACATTTATTGATACATTAATTTACAAAATGGTGAGGACTACTAAACAATCCTTTCTAAAACCTTCATTCCATACCCAGGCTAAATCGCTATATTCTCGCCTCACGAGAAAAATGGAACAAAAAGGAAAAGGGTGAGCTCAACTAGCTCAAGAAAGAATATTATGACTAAGATAATATACAACAAATTATCGTTAGTCTTCAACGAGGAAAAATATAATAGAATACAATAGACAACAAATTTTAAATCAATATTCGCAATGAAATAATAATTCATTAGAAGAGTTAAGTAGAGAATGCAAACTACTATCTTCTATGTATGAATTTAAAAGTTCATCGCTCATCTTTTATCCTCGTAACATCAATCAATATACATCCGAATCAAATATTCATCTTTGCACTCAAAGCCAAAGATATTCATCATTAATTCATGTTCATTTAAACACTGCTCATCTTTACACTACGGGCCAAAGATATTCTTCGAATCATTCATCTTTGCACTACAGGGCCAAAGATATTCTTAAGAAATCATTCATCTTTACACTACGTGCCAAAGATATTCCATAATATCATCATTTAAGGCGAGGATGATGAAAGATATTTTTTTAAAAAAAACGAATCCAAAGAAACAAAATGACAAAGATTAAGGATTAAGGATTCGTACTTGGTTTTATCCACGTCCAAAAATACCTCAAAAATAATCATAGTGGTGTAAAATTCAAGAATGATCAAAACATGGATACAATCGAGTTAGTATCCGAATAGATGTTTTAGACGAAAAGAAGAAATTTTATTTTTCTATGAATAAGACCGTATATCGTGAATAGTCAGATATCGTGAATAGTCCGATATCGTGAATAGTAACTCAGACACCAAAAGATAGAAATTCCACAAAAACATCTTCACGCTTCATGAATAGTACTATGTGAATAGTAACTTTCGTGAATAAGAACTCATGAATAGTAACCCATGAATAGTAACTCATGAATAAGAACCCATGAATAGTAACCTCGACATGAAAAAAGTTCCAAATTTGATAAAAACTTCAGATCAACATTTCAAAGATAATGATATTGAAGAAATAATATCATTACGAAAAAAAATAATATCCTTTACCTCGAAAAAGATCTTGATTTCGAATGGAATAATACTGAATGAAACTTGCACCGTATATCAATACTCAAAGTATACTCAAAATACTCACAAGAATACGCTCAAAATATCGAGAGAGAAATAGAGAAAACTTCAGTTTACGGTGTGATTTTCAATTCTAACCCAAGCACCTATTTATAGGAAATTGCTTAGAACACTCAAAGCGTAAAATTTAATATAATATTAATATAATTATACAAATTTTCCTTAGCCCACCTTTTGGTTAAAACACCAGCCACACATGTTATTGATATCCAAAAAAAATACAAAAACGTTTTTCTTAACAAAATAATTTAAACTCCCAAAATCAATTATTTGAGCTTTGAACTTCAATAATTCATAATAAATAGCCATTTCATCAGAAAATTCGAATCTCATGAGTTTTTATAGGAATTTCAATTCTCTACAACTTTGCAGAAGAAAGTTTTTCAAATTCCAAATAGAAATTGACCAAAATCCACAAGCGGAAGCGATTTTAAAGGCTATAATCAAATTTCATCGATAAATGGGGTCCACCGACATGTTTAACATGTTTTAAACATTTATTGCAACAAAATACTTTCCTCCTCCTCGATACTCATATATCCCACATTCGTTGTAAAATATCACCGTTAATATATTATTAAAATAATATATTTAAATGAATTATTTTATCGTAAAAGATAAAATATTAATTTTCAACAATTGTCATTTTAAAAATTTTCTCATCTATATCCACATAAAATCAATATTTTCCTCATCATATAAATCAATAATTAATTATTCACAAATAATATTACAAATCACAATATTACAACCGTGCGCCTTCAGAAAGAGGGGCTTTCCAATAAGAATTTCTTCTTCTTGGCAATTAATTAGGTGACCAAACCTCTCCTTAAGACAGAACTTTCTAGACATTGTCAATAATGTTATCTAATAATATTATTCAGGATAATATGAATTATTGCTTCGATAATGAAAAATACTTGTGTAATGACAATTATTGAACAACAAAGAATATAAAATATCAACGCAAAGAATTATTAACTCAATAAAATACTTGAGCGAATTATCGTAATCATTATTGAGTAAAGCTTCTTCACGTAAGAATCAATAATTGGTGCAATACTGGTGTGCAGTAACTGCTTTCAACAACGCCAGATTAGTGTATTTTAACCAAGGGTATTCCAACAAGATATACTTGCAATAACTACGCCAATTATTTAAAAACAACTTATATTTGTCGTTTTCTTCATCCAATCGCTTTCAGTTATGGGGCCCACATGGTTATGGCTTGTGGTCATCAGAATATTCCCAAACAATCTTTAATATTTCACGACCCAAACGAATATTCCCTAAGCGATAATGAATATTTTATAACCATTTGCTTATTTTGAAATATTTGCGTATTTAACCCTTAACTATCCACATTAATCAAATCAACCCTTACTATTTCAAAATAATAAATAAAGGAAATTCCTTTTATTTAAAAAAAATCTTGGGGTCTTACAACCTCCCTCCTTATGAAATTTCGTCCTCGAAATTGGCGTACGTACACTGGTGTTTTCAAAGGTGAGGATACCTCGCTTTCATTTCCGCTTTCCAATTCCTGTGTCATTTCTCTATAAGCATGATTCCTCCACAAAACTTTAACTTGTGGTATGACCTTTCTTGGCGTGGGGACATGCTCCTTCCTATCCAAGATCTTGACAGTACCTCCTCATACGTTAAGTCTTCTATTATCTCGTCCCGGTTCTAACTCAATAACGTGGTTGGTCTTTCACATATTTACTGAAATACGGATATGTGAAACACATTATGAACACGAGACATACTTTGAGGTAACGCAAGTCTATAGGCTACATTTCCTACTCGGTCAAGAATTTGAAATGGACCAATAAATCGTGGATTGAGCTTTCCTCTCTTCCCAAACCTTGTAACTCCTTCCATGGAGCAACTCGCAACAACAATCATGATCCCCTACATTAAATTCCACGTCCTTTCGATGAAGATCCGCATAACTCTTTTTGTCGATCTTGTCGCTTGGTTTGTATCGTTGTCGAATCATTTGGATCTTTTCTAGTGTCATACGCATTAAACTTCGGGTCCCAACAATGTTGCTTCACCCACCTCATCCCAACATATTGGAGAATCGACATTTTCGTCCATATAATGCTTGAATGGAGCCACACCTATACTTGCACGATAATCTGTTGTTGTGGGAGAATTCCACCAATGGTAAATACTTATCCCAATCGCCCTTGAAGTCTAGGACACAGTCTTAATAAATCTTCAAGAGTTTGAATAGTCCTCTCTCGATTGTCCGTCTGTTTGGGGATGGTATGCCAACTAAATCGCAAATCCGTGCCCATAGCTTTTTGCAAGCTAACCCAAAATCTTGAAGTGAATCTTGGGTCACGATCCAAAACTATGGATACAGGCATGCCATGCAACCTCACAATCTCATTCACGTCATACTAGCAAGACGTTCAAGGAATAAGTCTCCGTGACGGCAAGAAATGAAAGCGAGACTTGGTTAATCTATCAACAATAACCCAAATAGCATTGATGCCTTGAGAAACCGTAGGAAGACCGTGAACGAAATCCATAGTAATGTGTTCCCACTTCCATTCCGGAATCTCAAGTGGTTGCAACGGACCCTTAGGTACAAGATGCTCACCCTTACACGTTAAGTAAGTTAAACACATCGAGATAAACTTTGCAATCTCTCTCTTCATATTGTTCCACCAAAATGTATGTCAAGATCACGATACATTTTAGTACTTCCGAGATGGATTGCAAATGGCGATTGTTGTGCCTCCATCATAATCTTGTACTTCAAATCGAGTCGTTAGGAACACAAAGTCTAGAGTGGACTCAAGTATTCCTTCTTCATCAATTCTCGCCCTAATAGCTCCTTCTTGTACTTTCTTCTTCATACGCATCGTTTCTGGCCGGGTGGCTCGAGCAACCTTAACTTTTCTATTAAAGTTGGCTCTACGCAGATACTTGACATCATCGCACTCGTTCCGATATGATCTTCTACTCAATGCGTCGTAACCACTACGCTCGCTTTTACGGATGGTATTGAATAGTGTGGTCGTAGTCTTTCAATAGCTCGAGCCAACGTCGTCCGCCAGCACGTGTTGAGTTCTTTTGAGTGAAGAAATATTTAAGGCTTTTATGGTCCGAATATATCACCACTTTCTCCCCATATAGATAGTGCCTCCATATCTTTAGCGCCAAACGATCACGCTTGACTCTAGATCATGAGTAGGATAATTCCTCTCATACTCTTTAAGTTGTCGCGAGGCATAGGCTATGACTTTCCCACGCCAGATGAGAACACATCCTAACCCTTTGCACAAGCATCATTTGTAGATAACAAATCCATCCGAACCCAGATGGTATTGTTAGAACAGTCAAAATAAGTCTCCTCTTAAGCTCTTGGAAACTTTTCTCGCGATTCTTCGCTCCAAACGAATTTTGTATCCTTCCGAGTTAAATGAGTTAATGGAGTAGCGATTCGAGAAAACCCTTCCACGAATCTCCGATAATAACCACTAAGCCCAAAAAGCTACATACTTGATCATCGACTTGGTTGCTCTAACTTTATATTGCTTCAATCTTCACGGATCAACAGATACTCCATGTTTTCGACACCACGCCCCAAGGAATGTTACTTCCTCGAGCGAACTCGTGCATTTCTTCAATTTGGCATATAGTTGGTTTTCACGAAGCCTTTGGAGTACCAAATTTCAAATGGTGCTCATGATCTTCACGACTTTTGGAATATATAAGGATGTCATCAATAAAGACAACAACAAACCGATCCAAATATTCCTTGAATACTCTTGGTTCATCATATCCATGAAAATTCAGCAGGAGCATTAGTTAGTCCGAAAGACATGACTAAGAATTCATAATGCCCATACCGAGTTCCGAAGGCGGTCTTTGAATATCCTCGATTCTAATCTTCACCGATGATATCCGAACGAAGATCGATTTTTGAAAAGAATTGTGCCCTTGCAATCGGTCAAACAAGTCATCAATACGAGGTAGAGGATACCTATTCTTGATGGTGACATGGTTCAATTCCCCGATAGTCAATACAAAGTCGCATACTCCCCCCGCTTTCTTCTTTACAAATAAAACAGAGCACCCCAAGGAGATGTACTAGATTTAATGAAACCGATGTCCAACAATTCCTCAGTAGTTGGACCTTTAACTCCTGAAGTTCAATAGGAGCCATTCGATATGGGGTTTTAGAAATGGGCTTTGTACCAGTTCAAGATCAATAAAGAATTCAACTTCACGCTCTGGGGTGACCGGGAAGTTCTTCTTGAAATACGTCGGAAAGTCAATAACAACAGAATATTATTCAAATTTGACGTGTCTTTATTCAAATCCATAACATGGGCTAGGAAAGCTTGACATCCGCTTTTTAATAAACGAATAGCTTTATGATTAGATATGATGTGATTGAATTTAATGGTTTAGTTGCTTGAATTGCATAAATGACGGTCAAGGTTAGGAATATGAAAACTAACAACCTTACGAAAACAATCAATTTTGGCATGATGAGTAGTTAACCAATCAATCCCTAAAATCACATCAAAAGCAAGTATCTTTAAAGAGATAAGGTCAACGGTAAGGTAATCGGTGCAACTTGAATCAAACAAGATTTATAAACAGTGGATGTGATGAAAGTTTCTCCTAACGGAGTTTCCACAGATAGGTCAAAGTCTAATTTCTCCGAGTCAAGTTTAAACGTTGAGCACATGCAGGAGAGATAAATGAATGGGTAAAGAGTTATCAAGTAAGGTATAAACTTCGCAAGAATTTATAAATAGCTTACCCGTGATCACCTCGTTTGGGTTCCTCGCATTATGACCAATCACAACAAACGCTCTTCCCTAATCGTTGACTTTGACTTTTACGGGACGATCTTTTGAGTCACCATCCCATTGAACTAGGTTTCATTCTCGTAATCTCGGCGATATGTCCTTCCTTTCCACAATTATAGCATACCTTGAACTGTTGTGGCAGGTTTGATCGATATGTCCCTCTTTTCGCATTTGTAGCATATAATGACCGGTGGTCGTTCTCCTCCCTAGAACCCGATTCTTTGCCAAGCGTGCTGTCTTCACATGGTCGTTGTTAAATCTCCTCTTTTAAAATCTCCTCCCGACTCGCTTCTTCTTCATTTCACGTGGCCATGATTACCACCAGAGTGGTTACCATTTCGTCCGTCTGCTTTTCTTCTCCGCAGTTATCATTATTCATTGATCGCTATCTCTCGATACGATCCCGGTTGTGGTCCCTCGAGTTGACCGTACTTTCGTTATCTCGCTTTCTAATAATTGAGCCTGCTTTACAACATCCGAATAAAGAGAAAATTTATGAGAAATGAGATATCGACGATGCCTAGGGTTTCAAACCTCTAAGAAACATCCACGTCATACGTTCCTCATTCTCCACCAAATGAGGTGTAAACTCGATAACTCGCAAACTTTGCCTCGTCTTTGAGACACGCCATTTTGTTTTGCTCTAATCGATGAACTCCACTTCCTTCATATAATGAACACTTTCGTGAAAGTATTTGTCATTAAATAGTTTCTGAAACGCTTTCCCGTGACATCTTTGAGAAAGCGGTGGATGGATGCACGCTTCATGACTCCCACTTGATCGCTTCGCCACTAACATAAAGGTGGCGAATGGAACCTTCTGTTCTCCGCATCCCAAGACATCGAATATCTTGGTAATTTGTTTGATCCATGTTTCCGCCATGATCGGATCCGCTTTCCTTAAATTCGTGGTCCCAACTCTTTGAATCGCTTGCATTGTGACAACCCGTGAATTGCTATCATTTCCTCCTCAGATTTTGAACACGAGTCTCCTCGTCGTCGATTTTGCATGAACTGCAAAAACTTCTAAACATCCCCTCGCTCATCATCTGCTTCAATGGTGTTGTTCACAGGAGGAACATTACCCGACTGTTGCACGTTTTCCTCGTTGGTGAGTACAGCATCTCCACGGTCTCATTTCCATTGTTAATATTCTCGATTGACATTCTCAAATACGATAAATAAAACAAGGGTTAATTAAGGAAATCAATATATCACATAATATCCCTATATATTGACCATTAACAAATAAGCTTAGGTAGGACACACTAGCGAAGGATTTACTCGCTCTCCCCTCCTAGTTCTATTCCCCGATCTCCGCCGAGATCATATCCCTAAGCTCGATACTAACCGTGGCGCCCCAAAATAGGTATACATCACCTATTCCCGAAAGTTGTCAATACATGGTATGTAAAACAACTACAACTTTATTATTACAACAAGAAACTGAGTTTGAATACAAATATTATCTTCTGACAATATCTATACTCAAATAAATCCTCATCACATTTATTGATACATTAATTTACAAAAATGGTGAGGACTACTAAACAATCCTTTCTAAAACCTTCATTCCATACCCCAACTCGTACTCGCTTATATTCTCGCCTCCCGAGAAAAATGGAACAAAAGGAAAAGGGTGAGCTCAACTAGCTCAAGAAAGAATATTATGACTAAGATAATATACAACAAATTATCGTTAGTCTTCAACAGGAAAAATATAATAGAATACAATAGGCAACAAATTTTAAATCAATATTCGCAATGAAATAATAATTCATTAGAAGAGTTAAGTAGAGAATGCAAACTACTATCTTCTATGTATGAATTTAAAAGTTCATCGCTCTATCTTTTATCCCCGTAACATCAATCAATATACATCTGGAATCAAATATTCATCTTTTGCACTACAAAGCCAAAGATATTCATCACCGTCATGTTCATTTAAACACTGTTCATCTTTCAGACTACGGCCAAAGATATTCTTCAGAAATCATTCATCTTTGCACTACAGCCAAAGATATTCTTAAGAAATCATTCATCTTTTTTACTACAGCCAAAGATAATCCATAATATCATCATTTAAGACCGAGGATGATGAAAGATATTTTTTTTAAAAACGAATCCAAAGAAACAAAATGACAAAGATTAAGGATTAAGGATTCGTACTTGGTTTTATCCACGTCCAAAAATACCTCAAAAATAATCATAGTGGTGTAAAATTCAAGAATGATCAAAACACGGATACAATCAAAGTTAGTATCCGAGAATAGATGTTTTAGACGAAAAGAAGAAATTTTATTTTTCTAATTGAATAATCACAGATATCGTGAATAGTCTTAGATCGTGAATAGTCCGATATCGTGAATAAGAACTCAGACACCAAAAGATAGAAATTCCACAAAAACATCTTCACGCTTTACATGAATAGTACTTTCGTGAATAAGAACTCGTGAATAAGAACTCGTGAATAAGAACCCATGAATAAGAACTCATGAATAAGTAACCCATGAATAAGAACCCCCGCATGAAAAAGTTCCAAATTTGATAAAAACTCAGATCAACATTTCAAAGATAATGATATTGAAGAAATAATATCATTACTGAAAAAAATAATATCCCTTACCTCAAAAGAGTAGTATTTACATTGGAATAACGCCCGAATGAACTTGCACCGTATATCAATACTCAAAGTATACTCAAAATACTCACAAGAATACGCTCAAAATATCGAGAGAGAAATAGAGAGAAAACTTGAGTTTAAGGTGTGATTTTCAATTCTAACCCAAGCACCTATTTATAGAAATTGCTTAGAACACCAAAGCGTAAAATTTAATATAATATTAATATAATTATACAAATTTTCCTTAGCCCACCTTTTGGTCAAAACACCAGCCACACATGTTAATGATATCCAAAAAAAAATACAAAAAACGTTTTTCTTAACAAAAATAATTTAAACTCCCAAAAATCAATTATTTCGGAGCTTCGGAACTTCAATAATTCATAATAAATAGCCCTTTCATCAGAAAATTCGAATCTCATGAGTTTTTATAGGAATTTCAATTCTCTACAACTTTGCAGAAGAAAGTTTTTCCAATTTCCAAATAGAAATTGACCGAAATCCACAAACGGGCGATTTTAAAGGCTATAATCAAATTTCAGTCAATAAATGGGGTCCACCGACATGTTTAACATGTTTTAAACATTTATTGCAACAAAAATACTCTTCCTCCTCGTATACTCATATATCCCACATTCGTTGTAAAAATATCACCGTTAATATATTATTAAAATAATATATTTAAATGAATTATTTTATCAGAAAAAGATAAAATATTAATTTTCAACAATTGTCATTTTAAAAATTTTCTCCATCTATATCCACATAAAATCAATATTTTCCTCATCATATAAATCAATAATTAATTATTCACAAATAATATTACAGAATCACAATATTGACAACCAGCAGCGGTTCCTCAGAGCAGGGGCTTTCCAATAAGAATTTCTTCTTCTTTGGTAGGCGCAATTAGGTGACCAAACCTCTCCTTAGATGTAACTTTCTAGACATTGTCAATAATGTTATCTAATAATATTATTCGAGATAATATGAATTATTGCTTCGATAATGAAAAATAATTGTGTAATGACAATTATCAAAACAACAAAGAATATAAAATATCAACGCAGCAATTATTAACTCAATAAAATAATCGAACGAAGAATTACTCGTAATCATTATTGAGTAGTGCCTTCTTCTACGTAAGAATCAATAATTGGTGCAATACCGCAGTAACCGCTTTTTTCAACAACGCGTATTAGTGTATTTTAACCACCGGGTATTCAACAAGATAATCTTGGCAATAACTACGCCGTTATTTAAAAACAACTTATATTTGTCGCTTTCTTCATCCAATCGCTTTTTCAGTTATGGGGCCCACACATGGTCATGCACCGTCAGCATTTAATATTCCCCGACAAGCGATCGCGAATATTCCACGACCAAACGAATATTCCCAAGCGATAATGAATATTTTATAACCACTTTGCTTATTTTGAAATATTTGCGTATTTAACCCTTAACTATCCACATTAATCAAATCAACCCTTACTATTTCAAAATAATAAATAAAGGAAATTCCTTTTATTTAAAAAAAATCTTGGGGTCTTACAGCCTGCATAGTATTTGCATAGTAAAATCTTTTATAAAGTTATTCGTTTTATTAGATTATAAATAAAATATATTATATTTTATTTAAAAGATTTTGCTTTAAATATGGATAAAATCGATTAAAGTAAATCAATCTCGTAATTGCTCATGAGTTAGTTACCATGCAATCCATTTTTCTATAAATAGAAGCTCATTCCTTCATTATTTCTTACGAATTCACTGAAACTCTAGAGAGAGAAATTATAGAGAAGCTATAGAAAAGTATTCTACTTCTTCCCTACTCTTATATTCAGTTTCTTTTTTGGTAAGGGATATTATTTGTTGTACTCGTAAGGGGTATTATTTCTTTTGTATTCATAAAGAGAACTTACATTATTCCATTCTTTATTATTCTCACGGAATAACCAAAGATATCTGTGACTACCCTATACTTGGTGACATTCTTCTAATATTCCGTCTTTATTATTATTACATTTGGAATATCATATTCGAGCGTTCTGGCCGGACTGGTTCCGCTCTTAATTATTATTCTGTTGGAATATCACGTGCGTGCATTTACTGTGGGACTGGTTCCATCTTTATTATTATTACATTGGAATATCATATGCCGTGCGTTCTGTGGGACCGGTTCTCATCTTTATTATTCTGTTGGAACATCCCAGCTTGTGCGAATTTTGCACGACTTCGGTTCTCATTACTTATTAATCTGTTGAATAACATGTCTATCGTAAGTATCGCATGCATGGTGATTTCTTTTGTTATTCCATTCGTTATTATACTAAGTTGTTTAAATTTTGACTTCTATACTCCATGAAATTAGTGGAATATCCTTGATATTTGCGCTTCATCCAAAGATATCTTTTCATGGAAATATTCTTCGAGCATTCTTGAATTTTACTCTACAAAGCAAAGATATCATGTTGACAATTTGGACGTTATTAGTTCTGGATAAATTAATTCTT
Source organism: Panax quinquefolius (assembly GCA_020205615.1). Taxonomy (NCBI): domain Eukaryota; kingdom Viridiplantae; phylum Streptophyta; class Magnoliopsida; order Apiales; family Araliaceae; genus Panax; species Panax quinquefolius. The sequence goes on from CM035160.1 coordinate 139,791,852, forward strand.
GAACTTGTTTTATTGAATTCTTATATCATTGTCATCATCCTCATGTTTATATTTTGTTGAAAGTCATCTCATGGCCCGTAGTGCATGATGGCCTTGGTATGATTATGACCGTGGATTATTTGGTGTAATCATGACCGTAATGTTACAAATGATGTGGTAAAAATCCTCATTGGCCTGTAGTGCATTAATGAACAGTTGTTGGCATGTAGGGGTGTAAGTCGAACCAAGTAGTTCGGTACTCGACTCGAGATCGGCTCAAAAATATGATCCAAAGCTCGAATTCGAAGTTGATCCGAGTCGAATCTGATCCATACTCGTTTTCTGTTTAATGATACACGAGTCGAATTCGAACATACCAGTGTTCGCTCATATTAGGGTTCGAGTATTTCATTTTTTCTCGAACCATACTCGATACCTTGTCGATGGATCATATTCGAATATTGGTTTTATCCATGCTAGTAAGCTAAATATGTGATATTTGTATCAATCTTTATAATTTATAAAGTGTAGTATGAAATTGTGTAAACTTGTACTTGAATAAATCAATGAATTGAATATCAATTTTTATTACATTATTTATAATTTCAATACATAAATAAAAGTGAAAAAGTTTTATATATAAATATTAGTTAAGTAGCCAATTTAGTATGTAGTGGTTCAGTTTTAAGTGAAATGGTTCATATTCGAAACTCGATTTGAAGGCTCATGAGTAACTCACTTTGTAAACGAGTTCGAGTACTTACGAGTAGAGTAGGTCCGAAAGTAATGATCCGAGTTTAATCAAGCGCAAAAATATAAATCCTTTATCGAATCCGAGTCGAAATCGAGCTCAATTTTTTCGAGTCGAGCCGAATCTGAGCATGAAGGTGTTCGCTGAGATTCGACTCGTTTACACCCCTATTGGCATGATCATGACCATTAATGAATACACAAATATCCTTGGTCCGTAGTGCATGGATAATTTGTGGTCGTGATACTAAAGAATATTCTTGGTCGTAGTGCGGGGTGATTTGATGATGTGAATTATTTATTAAAATTGAGTCCCAAATGATAAAAGTCATGAAAACCTTTTAAATCATAGAAGATAGTAGATTTTATTCTCTCTTGACTCTTCTAATGGATTGCTTGTTCCGCTTGCGCTTAAACTTAATATTTGTTATATTTTATCGGTTTAACACCATTGAGGCTAACAATAAATTATTACGCATTATCTTAGTCATAATATTTCTTCTTGGGCTAGTTGAGCTCACCCTTTTTCTTTCATTGTTCTCTTGAAATGAAACCGTAATGGGACTAGTCGAGGAACGGAGTGATGGTCCGATGATAACATTAGTAGTCCTCACTATTCTATGAAATAGTGTGATAATAAATGTATTGAGGACTCCATTTGAGTTGAATCATTGCCTGTAAGATAATATTCAGTATTAAAACTCTCGGTTTATGTTTTGTCGTATTTTACACGACAGTTGTATTATTAAGTTGTATTTGAATTTTGTACCATGTATTTGGCGACTCAAAATGGGTGATGTATACCTATTTTGGGGGCATCACAATCATGTTGACAATTTAGACATTATTGAATTCTAGATAAATTAAATTATAAATCTTTAAAATTTTATCATTTGCTTTCTTTTAATTGAATTCTTATATCATTCTCATCATTCTCATGCTTATATTGTTATGAAAGTCATCTTTGGCCGTAGTGCAGGGGTGATTTGATGATGTGAATTATTTATTAAGCTGAGTCCCAGCGATAAAAGTCATGAAAAACCTTTTTAATCATAGAAGATAGTAGATTTTATTCTCTACTTGACTCTTTTAATGGATTTCTTGTTCCGTTGCAGTTAAACTTAATATTTGTTATATTTTATCAGTTTAACACTGTTGAAGGCTAATGATAAGTTATTCTGCATTATCTTAGTCATAATATTTCTTACTGGGCTAGTTGAGCTCACCCTTTCTTTCACCGTTCTCTTGAGAAATGAGAATATAGGCTTGGGACAGTCGAGGAGCGGAGTGATGGACCGGATGATAGTATTAGTAGTCCTCACTATTCTCGTTAAATAGTGTGGCGCCCCAAAATTAGGTATACATCACCCATCTTGGGTAGTCGGATACATGGTACGTAATTTAAATACACTTACTAATATAACTGCAGTATATAAATACGACATAAATCTGTGAGTTTGAATACAAATATTGTCTACTAGATATTATACAAACTCAAAAGGAGTCCTCATTACAATTATTATCACACTATTTCACGTAATAGTGAGGACTACTAATGCTATCCTCCGGACCATTACTCCGCTCCCTCGACTCGTCCCAAATTTATATTCTCATTTCAAGAGAATAAATGAAAGAAAGGGTGAGCTCAACTAGCTCAAGAAGAAATATTATGACTAAGATAATGCGTAATAAATTATCATTAGTCTACAAATGTGTTTAACCGATAAAATATAATGAACATCAAGTTTAACTACACAATGAACCAAAGAATCCATTAAAAGAGTCAAGAAAAATAAAATCTACTATCTTTATGATTTAAAAGGTTTTTCATCATCATATAAATGAGACTCACTTTTAATAAATATTCCACATCATCGAATCACCCCGCACTACTACCAAGGATATTCTTTAAGATATCGCGACCACAATTATTCATGCACTACGGGCCAAGAATAGTTGTGTATTCATTAATGGTCATGATCATGCCAACAATCGTCCATCCATCAATGCACTACTACCCTTTGAGGATTTTTATCACATCATTTGTAACATTACTACTTAAGTGATTACATCAATAGTCTCTCAGTCATAATCATACCAAGTCCATCTATGCACTACTGGCCACATATGACTTTCATCACATCATTTGTAACATTACTACCATGATTACAATCAATAGTCTCAATCATAAGCATACCAAGTCCATCTATGCACTACGGAATACGTATGACTTTCAACATAATATAAACATGAGGATGATGACAATGATATAAGAATTGATAAAACAAGTTCAAGAATTAATTTATCCGGAATTATTAACGTCCAAATTGTCAACACGATATCTTTGTTTTGTAGAGTAAAATTCAAGAATGATCGGAAGAATATTTCCATGAAAAGATCTTTGGATGAAACGCAAATATCGAGGATATTCTACTAATTTCATGGAGTATAAAGTCAAAGTTTTAACTAACCGGGTATAATAAAATGGAATAACAAAAGAAATCACCATGCATGCGATAGATCACACGCATGTGTTATTCCAACAGAATAATAATAATAATAACCAGGTCGTGAAATTCACACCGAGCAGGTGATGTTCCAATGTAATAATAAATGCGAATAATAAATGATGGAACCGAGTCCCACAGATAAGATGCATGCGAGATATTCCGCGGAGTAATAATAAAGACGGAATAATAAAAATGGAACCAGTCCGTGTAAAACACACGTATACGATATTCCAACGAGAATAATAATAAAGATTTTACCCAGTCCTGTAAAACACATGCATGTGGATGTTCCAATGCAGAATAATAGAAGAATGTCACCAAGTATAGGGTAGATCACAGATACAAAGTTATTCCAATGAATAATAAGAAATGGAATAACAACAGTTCTCTTCATGAATAAGAAAGAATAACACCCCTTACGAAGTACAACAAATAATATTCCCTACCTTAGAAGAACTGAATATTGAAAAGTAAAGTAGCGAGAATATTTTCTTTTTCTCTATAGTTTCTCTGTAGTTTGATGAATTCGTAAGAAATAATGAAGAATGAAACTTTCTATTTATAGAAAAAAGCGAGGGTGGCTCTTGAGTCTTAACGAAGGGTCAAAACGACTCTTGGTAATATCAAAGAGACAACTACTATTTGCATGAGGGGTAATTAACCTTTGGAACAATCAAGAGAAGCGAGCTTAACTCTTGGTAATATTGAAGGACAACTACTATTTACGAAGGGGTAATTACTATCGATTGAAGGTAATTACTATTGACGAAGGTAAATACTATCAAGAAGGTAATTATTATTGACGAAGGTAAATACTATTGTGAAGGTAATTACTATTCACAAAGGTAATTACTATCGACGAAGAGACTCTTAGATGATGACATATATGGCCCCCATAAAATAATCAAACTTACCACAACCGCCTCTCATAATAGACTCTTTATATACATCAAGGTTTGAATAAATATTATCACAAATCATTTTATTTTTAATCAACACATTTTAATCTTTCAACAATTATTAATCATTTATAACTTGTCGTCTCAATTAATAATATAACATATTATACGGATGATACTATGACAATAATTGAATCAATAATATAAGAGATATGATGCGTGAATTCATCGTAGCGATAATTGATTATAGTTAAGTGACTTCACGTAAGCATCAATAATCAATACCGTGTCTACTTATCAACCACGCCAGATTCTTGTACTTTTACCAACGGGTAGTTCAATGCTTTTAACAGTAACACCTCCGTAGTTATTTTATAGAAAGATAATTTTGTCGCTTAACTACGACAATACTTCCGTTATGAGGTCCACTTAATGATTAATGAGTCGTATGCGAATATTCTCCCACAAAAGAATATTCCCCAATAAACGAATATTTTATAACAACTTGCTTACTTTTGCAAAATTTATAAATATTACCCACAACTATAACATTATATCAAATTTATTCCATAATATTCAAAATAATATTTATAGAAAATTCATCTTTATTTATAAAAGTTGGGGTCTTACAAATAGTGTGACAATAAATGTAATGAGGACTTATTCGAGAGTGAATATTGTCAGAAGCGATGATTTATATTAAAACTCACAAACTTCTCTTGTTATATATTAAAGATTGTATTTGATTCTGTATCTACGATATTTGGCGACTTTCGAATAGGTGATGTATACCTATTTTGGGGGCGTCACAATTGACATGTCTGAAACATCTGAATAACAGATTTTTATTATTTTGTCCTTCTAAAAAAAATTAAAATTGTCATAAATTTATTTAATATTACTTAATATAATAGTTAATATTATAAAAAAAATTAAATATAAAATACTTCATTCAGCCCATTCAATCAAAAAAATTACAATTGGTCATTCAACCCAAAAATCTGACCGATTCAACCATTCAAACGATTTTTATTCAAAACAAACGAACTAAATGGCTAACCGATTCAATCATTCAGCTCTAAACAAACACTCCCTAAGTCATTTATTGGGTTCTATTATTATTATATAAAAAAATACTCATCATTTTATATAATCATGTAAGATCATTAGAAATAAATTTAAAAAAAATTAACTTTTTTTTTTAATGTGTGTGAATTATATTTCGCTCATTTTTTTGGGGTGGAGAGAGTAATTATTAAAGGATATATATTTAATATACAAAAAAAAATGAAATTTTCTTTTTGGCTTAAAGAGTAAAATTCACTAAAACCTTTGCAAAATTCGGTGGTTGCAAAATGTCCAAATCCAGTCCAATCCAATTTAAAAAGAAAAAAGAAAAAAGAAAAAAGAAAAAAGAAAAAACAGAGTTAAATAATCATGATAATAATAATAGTAATGCATACAATATTCAACCATCATACCCCACCTCATCATCCCCTCCTCACATCTTTCTCATACTCTCTCAATCCACACAACCCACACTCCCCTCGCTCCTTCACTCTGTAAACCAAGAAAAAGAATGGCTACTACTTCTCTTTCCCATTTTACCCCTATCGCACTCCTCTATTTACTCCTCATTTCCTCCACACCCATCCCCATTCTCTCCATAACCAACATCACCAATCTCCTCTCCTCCTACCCAGATCTCTCCGACTTCACCAACCTCCTCAGCTCCACCACCGTTGCCGCCGATCTCTCCCGCCGGACTTCCCTCACCCTCCTCGCCGTCCCAAACTCCTTCCTCCGCTCCTCCACCGCCTCCTCCTCCTCCAACATCGCCGACATCATCCGCTACCACGTCCTGCTAGAGTACCTCTCTCCCACCGACCTCCGCCACTTCACCCCCGCTGGAAAACTCATCACCACCCTTTTCCAAACCACCGGCCGCGCCACCAACAACTTCGGCTCCGTCAACATCACCCGCAACGCGGCCACAAACTCTGTCACAATCTTCTCCCTCTCCTCCCCTGCATCCTCCAACACCACCATTCTCTCTCTCATCAAATCAATTCCCTACAATATCACAATCTACTCCGTTAATTCCCTCCTTGTCCCCATCGGAGTCGATCTCATGGCCTCCGAATCCGGCCCCCGATTAGACCTCAACATCACAAAAGCCCTAATAGACGGCCACAATTTCAACGTCGCAGCCTCAATCCTACAGGCTTCCGGCGTTGTCGACGACTTCGAAGCCGACGAAAGCGGCGCCGGAATTACTCTTTTCATCCCCACCGACGAATCATTCTCCGATCTCCCACCAAATGCCAGATTCCAATCCCTAACAGCTGACAATAAAGCTGTAGTTCTCAAATTCCATGTCCTCCATTCCTATTACCCGCTCGGTTCACTCGAATCGATTGTGAACCCGGTTCAACCGACTTTGGCAACGGAAGATATGGGAGCCGGAAGCTTCACATTGAATATCTCTAGAGTTAATGGGTCAGTAGCCATTAATTCGGGGATTGTTCAAGCTTCCGTAACTCAAACAGTATTTGATCAAAAACCAGTGGCAATTTTTGGGGTGTCCAAAGTTTTGTTACCTAGGGAGATTTTTGGAAATAATCCAATACCTTCCACTAGTAAGCCTAGTATGAGTGGTGCTCTGCCGCCGGGGTTTTCTGTATCACCGGAGACTTCGCCGTATGGTTCCTCGCCGCCAGTGTTTCAAAGAGAAATGAGGTCGGAGGCCTCCAGGCAGAAAGAGTTTGGGAGGTGCATTGTTGGTATTTGTTGTATAGTGTTGTTGTATGTGTTTGTTTGACACTGAATTGCTTCTTGATTATAATTGTTACATTCTTTTTTATTTTTTTGGGTATTCTTGTAACATGGGGAATTGAATTTGGCTACAAAAATTAGCCATTTTTCTTGGTGGGATTCATGAGTGAGCTGCTAATTTTTTTATTTTTTTGTTGTTTTTCTTTTTTTTCTTCTCTTTTTTATGTTATAGTTATACTATAGTTCAGGTTAAAAAAATGCAAATACAGAGAAATATATTATTCATTTCTCTTCTTTTCTTGTTTCCTTTTTGGATCTGCATTTATTGTTGTAAAGAATTTGGTTAGTATTATTGATTGTATGCCTTCAATTTCGTTGATAGTAGAAATTTGGGTTCCTTTCAGTTTTTCTTTCCTCAAATTTTATAGCATCACTACCTTCCTATTTGACATTTTTGGTAGTTGTGTTGAATGTTTACAACCAATCTCACAAACTCGATACTAGATCATCTGTCCTCATTTTTTGAAGTCCTCCTTGTTCTTCCACTTAAATTTTTACTCCTAGTCTTTTATTTAATTTTAGAGTTAATTAGTATTAAGTAAAAGGTTAGGTGTCAAAATTTAAATGAAAAGACACAAGGAAACAAGAAAAAATAGGGACAGAAGATCTGCTCTCAACAAACATCAAACTGTGCATTAACATTTTGGGACATAAGAGTTCAACCTTGTGTGAAAAACATAAAAATTCAGAAGCCCCACCACTTTCGCGTTTCAAAATGATGCAAGTATTTGTGATTTAAAAAAAATTACGACTTTTGTTACTAATAGATATATTCACAAATTATTATACACTATTCTCACAACAAAAATATCGTTATAGATGTATAATGACGGTAAAAATCGTCGTTATAGTATAAGATTTATAGCGACAGTTATAATTTAGAAACATAATTTTTTATTATGAATTTATCAGTTTCTTATACATATCGTGTGTAATATGAATTTTGTTCGTTTATGAAAATATAAGGAAATTGATATTTTTATGATTTTTTTTATTTTCACATGAAAAGTGTATTTATAGTATTATTAAAGAATTTATACAACTGAAAATATAAGTAAATTAATATTTTTACATAATAAGTGTATTTATTTTAAATGTGAAAATATTAAAAATCATGTGAAAATATTAGTTTTTAAAATATAATTGTTGTTCAAATGTTATAAAATGACTAAAAAAGACGAGAATTAATATGTAAGATCGTTTTTCATTATACTTGATGATGATAGCAATAATAATAAATATAATTAGTTTACATAGTAATAATAATAAATTGAATAATAATGCTAGTAATATATCGATTAGATGCATGCTCAAGTATTGCCTTTTATTATATACCCTTTGATAGACAAAAACGAATTTCATTTTTTTTTAAAAATAATGTGTGAAATTCTAAAATGTCGAAATTTATAGGAATTTAATTGATTTTTTTTAAAAAATACAATTTGTTATTTTTAGAACTTGATTGAATGTCAATACTGAATTTTAAGATTAACTAGTACTCCTATATTTTATAATAATAGTAATTTTATCTTCACACATATATTAAGAAAATTATTTAATATTATCTCTTGATAATTAGAATTTGTGTAAAATTTTATCATCAGAATTTTTTGAAAAATGAGATATTTTGGAGATAATATAGAATAAAAAATTATTATCCTTAAAAAGTATAAACGACAAGAAAATTAGAATAAATTATTTAAAAAAACAAATTTATTATTATGTAATGGATGGAATGATTGTTTTCAAAACTTTTCATTAATTTTCTCTCTGGTTTTCCCCCAAAATAATTCAAAACTCCAAGAAAGTGCTGTTACATTCACCTGAAGTATTACTGTTATTTTTATGGCAGAAACGGATAATTCGGTAATTCTTATTGTTGTTGGGGATACGATGGTCAAAGTGGAATTCTTTTTGCAATCCAGCAAATCCTATTTGGATCCTAATGGCACTTTATTACAAGTGTGCGGGCCGGGTACCCTACGTAATTAGGTGGTGCAAGTTGATGAGTGATGACAGAGATGGTTAAAACAAAAGTTGTATGGTGGGTCCGACCACATATTGCTTTTTTTTATTATTATTTAATTTTTATGAAAAAAATATATTTACCGGCACCTATTCCTCCTCGAAATGTATTTTATGCCTAAAAATTAATTAAATATATGTTTGATTCTAAGTATTATATTTAGGATAGAAATATTAATTACAAGTCTCTTGTTTATTTTAAATTTAAATTTAAAATTATTAGTCTAAAAATTATAAAATGACTTAATAGTGTTGAAATTATAATTATAATTGGGATTATAATCTTAAGATTAATAATCTTGCGATTATAATCTCATGGACTATAATTACGGTAGAATTATAGTATTTATAAACAAATATAGCCTTAAAGTATAAATATTTTTGAAATTGATATTTTTACATGAATTTTTGATATTTTCACATGAAAATTGTCACTATTGATTATATACCAAAGCGATTTTTATCGTCAATATACATCTATATAGGGACATTTTTCAATGTGAAAATATCAATTTTTATATTTTATTTCTAAAAGATGAGATAAAATACATAAAATGAAAAATAAGTAAGTCATTTAGTGAGGTCCAATAATATAAAAATAAAAATATTCATGATTTTATGTAATCTTAAGAGATCACTAAAAATAAATTAAATTTTTATATAGATTTAAATATAAATTATTATTCTAAATTATTGTCATTTTTTTAATATAGACTTAAATATAAATTATTACCCTAAATTATTGTAATTTTGTTTATTTGGAGGAACAACAGGACTAATTTACTGCTATTCCAAAAGAGTAGACCTCCATTTGCCCGTGTAAAATTATTTAAGATTTTCTTTTTGATAAAGCTGAGAAGAAGTCCCTTCGAACGCAGCTAGAACTAAAGGTGATGGATAGGTTCCATTTTGAGGAGTTATTGGAGGATGCCTGTGATAGGACTAACGACTTAAAAGACGAGGTACGGTGCAAGAGGAGGACAATGAACAAGATGGACTATGCATTTCGAATAGCTATGAAAAGATGGATCGATGGTGTGTACAATTATCCGGCAGAGCAAGGACAAACCTGTTACACCATGAGTAGGGATATGATGGCGCATATGGGACAACTGAAGTATAGGAGCGTAGTGGAGCGCGGGATGCTGGGATGAGATTGATTAGTTAGATGTCTAGTGTGACGCCTCCAAAATAGGTATACATCACCTATTCTCGAAAATACGAATTAAACGAATCGTGATGTAATACAAATACAACTTAATTATACAACCTGTAATCGTAGAAAGATGCGACAAAACATAAGTCATGAGTTTTAATACAAATATTGTCGCCTGCAGAATATATTCAAACTTAAATTCAATATTATTACATTTATTTTCCACTATTTCACCGAATAATGAGGACTATTAATGCTATCATCCGTCCATTACCCGCTCTCCTTCAAATTAGTCCCTCGCTACGTTCTCATTTCAAGAAGAGAACAATAAAAGTAAAAGGATGAGCTCAACTAACCCAGTAGGAAATATTATGACTAAGATAATGCAGAATATATTATCGTTAGCCTTCAACAGTGTTAAAATGATACAATATAACAACCATCAAGTTTAACTGCAGCGGAACAAACAATCTATTAAAAGAGTCAAGTAGAGAATAAAATCTACTATCTTTTATGATTTAAAAGGTTTTTTCATCACTTTTATCGCTGGGACTCAACTTAATAAATAATCCACATCATCGAATCACCCCTGCACTACGGCCAAGGATATTCTTTAGTATCACGACCATAATTATCCATGCACTACTACGGGCCAAGAATATCTGTGTGATTCAATAATGGTCATGATCATGCCAACAATCTCCATCAACGCACTACGGGCCAATGAGGACTTTTACCACATCATTTGTAACATTACGGTAATGATTACATCGAATAATCCACATTATAATCATACCAAGTCCATCTATGCACTATAGGCCATGAGATGACTTTGAACAAAATATAAACATGAGGATGATGATGATGATATAAGAATTCATAAAAACAAGTTCAAGAATTATTTTATCCGAGAACTAATAACGTCCAAATTGTCAACATGATCTTGCTTTTGTAGAGTAAAATTCAAGAATGCTCGGAAGAATATTTTCATGAAAAGATCTTTGGATGAAGGCAAATATCGAGGATATTCCACTAATTTCATGGAGTATAGAAATCAAAACTTTAACCAACCGAGTATAATAAGGAATGGAATAACAAAAGAAATCACCAGGCATGCGATGTAGGCCTTGCGAGCGAGTTATTCCAACATAATAATAAATAACGGAATCGAATCCGGTGTAAAACGACCGACGAGGATATTCCAATGTAATAATAAAGATGTAATCGAGTCCAGGCATAAAATGCACAAACAGGATATTTCAACGAGAATAATAAAGATTTTATCGAATCCGACGTAGAACGCATTGCATACGATATATTCCAATGTAATAATAAAAAGCGGAATCGGTCCAAATAAAAACGCATGCATGCGGGATATTCCAATGTAATAATAAAGACGAACCCAGGTCCCAAGTAGAACGCTTATGAATAGGATGTTCCAAAGAAATGATAAAGAATGGAACAATGAAGAATTTCACCAAGTATAGGATAGCCACGTGACAATGAGTTATTCCAACAGAATAATAAGGAATGGAATAACAGAAGTTATTTTCATAGATAAGAAAGAAATAATACTCCCTACCTTTAGAAAAACTAGATACTGGAATAGTGAGGTAGCAAACTTCTCTTCTTCTTTCTATAATTTATCTCTATAATAATCGCTCTAAAGCTTTTGTGAATTGGTGAGAAATGAAGGAAGAATGAGCTTCTATTTATAGAAAAATATAGTTTCGATAGTTGCACGTTTTGGGGATCGAAAAATTTCAGTACAATACCTCCAACTTTTCCTTTATTTTTAATTTAGTCATGGAAGTATGATCAAACTTGCACCACCTCCCCTAATAGTAAATAATGTGAATCAATAGTTCTAGACATGTGAAAATACGAATTACAGTATAGTACCTCCATCTATACCTCCATTTTTAACTTAGTCATGCAAGTATTATCAATCTTGCACCAACTCCCCTAATAGTAACACGAATGTGAAACAATAGTATACACATGTGAACAAATAGTTATAATCATGTGAAATAATAGCAATCAATTTGTGACGCCCCCAAAATAGGTATACATCACCTATTCTGAGTTGTCAATACATGGTACAGAAACAACTACAACTTTATTATTACAACCGTAAAACTGTGAGTTTGAATACAAATATTATCTTCTAGACAATATCTATACTCAAATAAATCCTCATCACATTTATTGATACATTATTTTACAAAAATGGTGAGGACTACTAAACAATTCTTTCTAAAACCTTCATTCCATACCCCAGGCTAAGTACTCGCTTATATTCTCGCCTCACGAGAAGAAAAATGGAACAAAAAGGAAAAGGGTGAGCTCAACTAGCCCAAGAAAGAATATTATGACTAAGATAATATACAACAAATTACCGTTAGTCTTCAACAGGAAAAATCTAATAGAATACAATAGACAACAAATTTTAAATCAATATTCGCGGAAATAATAATTCATTAGAAGAGTTAAGTAGAGAATGCAAACTACTATCTTCTATGTATGAATTTAAAAGTTCATCGCTCTATCTTTTATCCTTGTAACATCAATCATTATACATCCGGAATCAAATATTCATCTTTGCACTACGCATCAAAGATATTCATCGATTGGTCATGTTCATCTAAACACTGCTCATCTTTGCACTACTACCGAAGATATTCTTCGAAATCATTCACCTTTACACTTACAGGCCAAAGATATTCAATAATATCATCATTTAAAGGCGAGGATGATGAAAAATATTTTTAAAGAAACGAATCCAAAGAAACAAAATGACAAGGATTAAGGATTAAGGATTAAGGATTAAGTACTTTGTTTTATCCATGTTCAAAATACCTCAAAAATAATCATAGTGGTGTAAAATTCAAGAATGATCAAAACATGGATACAATCAAAGCTAGTATCTAGAATAGATATTTTGGACAAAAAGAAGAAATTTTATTTTTCTATTGAATAGTCAGAGTATCGTGAATAGTAACTCTCGACACCAAAAGATAGAAATTTCCCAAAAAATATCTTCACGCTTACATGAATAGTACTAAAGTGAATAGTAACTCGTGAATAAGAACTCATGAATAGTAACTCGTGAATAGTAACTCATGAATAAGAACCCCGACATGAAAAAGTTCCAAATTTGATAAAAAGTTTCAACCAATATTTCAAAGATAATGATATTGAACAAATAATATCATTTGAGAAAAAAATAACATCCCTTACCTCGAAAGATTAGTACTTCTAGTTGGAATCTGGGATATAGTCTTTGAAGGAACTTTACACCGCCTAACAATACTCAAAGTATACTCAAAATACTCACAAGAATACGCTCGATAATATAGAGAGAAAACTTCGAGTTTACGGTGTGATTTTCAATTCTAACCCAAGCACCTATTTATAGGAAATTGCTTAGAACACCAAAGCGAGAAAATTTAATAAATTAATAATATAATTATATAAATTTCCTCGCATGCCTAGAATCTGATTTCAGCCATCAAACACATGCCACATTCTAGAAAAAGTAAGAAAAACGTTTTTCTAATTTTAAATATTTTAAACTTCCAAAATCAATTATTTGAGTTTTGAACTTCAATAATTCATAATAAATAGCCCTTTCATCAGAAAATTCGAATCTCATGAGTTTGTATAGGAAATTCAATTCTCTACAACTTTGCAGAAGAAAGTTTTCCAAATTCCAAATAGAAATTGACCAAATCCACAAGCGGACGATTTTACAAGTATATAATCAAATTTCGATCGATAAATGGGGTCCACAAACATGTTTAACATGTTTTAAACATTTATTGCAACAAAAATACTCTTCCTCCTCGTATACTCATATATCCCACATTCGTTGTAAAAATATCACCATTATTATATTATTAACATATAATAATATATTTAAATGAATTATTTTATCGAGAAAAAGATAAAATTTCAATTTTCAACAATTGTCACATTAAAAATTTTCTCCATCTATATCCACATAAAATCAATATTTTCCTCATCATATGAATCAATAATTAATTATTCACAAATAATATTACGAGAATCACAATATTGACAACCGGCGGTTCAGGAAGAGGGGCTTTCCAATAAGAATTTTTCTTTCTTGGCGCGCAATTAGGTGACCAAACCTCTCCTTAGATGTAACTTTCTAGACATTGCCAATAATGTTATCTAATAATATTATTCGGATAATATGAATTATTGCTTCGATAATGAAAAATCTTGTGTAATGACAATTATTGAAACAACAATGATATAAAATATCAACGCAACAATTATTTAATCAATAAAATATCGAATAAAGAATTACGGTAACCATTATTGAGTAGTGCCTTCTTACGTAAGAATCAATAATTGGTGCAATCTTTAATGTATCTTGTTTTTAACCAATTTAGTATTTTAACAAGATTAATTCAGTAATAACTACGTTGTTATTTTTAAACAACTTATATTTGTCGTTTTTTTTCATCCAATCGCTTTTCGCTATGGGGCCCACACATGGTCAGCGTAGTCGTCATTTAATATTCCCCGACGATGACGAATATTCCACGACCAAACGAATATTCCCCGACAACAATGAATATTTTATAACCACTTGCTTATTTTGAAGTATTTGCGTATTTTACCCTTAACTATCCACATTAATCAAATCAACCCTTACTATTTCAAAATAATAAATAGAGAAAATTAAATTTCATTAATAGTAAGTTGGGGTCTTACATAATAATTCAATAAAACAAGTTCAAGAATAAATTTTAAAGATTTATAAATTAATTTATCCTGAACTCAATAACGTCCAAATTGTCAACATGATACTACTTTGTGGAGTAAAATTCAAGAATGCTTAGAAGAATATTTCCATGAAAAGGTACTGGATGAAGCGCAAATATCCAGGATATTCTACTAATTTCATGGAGTATAGAAGCCAAAACTTTAACCAACTGAGTATAATAGAATATATGAAACTACAAATGGATTTTCGTTCGCCATGCGGTAATCCACGTAGACAGATCATTTTCACAAGTTACTAAGGAATGAATACAAAGGATCATTCACCATGCATGCGGTAATCCACATGATGCATTATTCCAACAGAGTAATAAAGAATGGAACCGGTCAAATGCGTGTCCGCGATGTAGGCGAAATATTCCAAATGAATAATAAAGAATGGAACCAGGTCATGTGTAATCAGAAGACCCCATCTTTTATAAATAAAGATGAATTTTTTCTATAAATATTATTTTTGAATATTATGGAATAAATTTGATATAATGTTATAGTTGTGGTAATATTTATAAATTTTGCAAAGTATGCAAGTTGTTATAAAATATTCGTTTGGTCGGGGAATATTCTTTTTGTTAGGGAATATTCGTACAATGGCTCAATCATTGGTGGACCCCACAACAGAATTATTATCGGATTGAGAAAACGACAAAAATATTTTATAAAAAATAACTATGGAGGTGTTACTGTTAAAAGCTGTTGAACTACCCGTTGGTAAAGAAATGAATACTGCCGTAGTTGCGTAGTAGCCACTCGGTATTGATTATCGATGCTTACGTGAGAAGTCACTCGGTATGCTCAATTATTGCTACGATAATTCTTTGCATCATATCTCTTATATTATTGATTCAATTATTGTCACAAAGATCATCCGTATAATATGTTATAGTATTAAATCAATAATTGAGACGACAAGTTATAAATGATTAATAATTGTTGAAAGATTAAATATGTGTTGATGAAAAAAAAATTGTTTGTAAGTTTGATTATTTTATGGGGGCTCATATGTCATCATCTAAGAGTCTCTTCAATCGATAGTAATTACCTTCAATCGATAGTAATTACCCTTGTGAATAGTATTTACCTTCGTCGATAGTAATTACCTTCGTCGATAGTAATTACCTTCGTCAATAGTAATTACCCTTGTGAATAGTATTTACCTTCGTCGATAGTATTTACCTTCGTTAATAGTGTGACGCCCCAAAATAGGTATACATCACCTATTCCGAGTCGCCAATACATGGTATGTAAAACAACTACAACTTTATTATTACAACAAGAAAGCTGTGAGTTTGAATACAAATATTATCTTCTGATAATATCTATACTCAAATAAATCCTCATCACATTTATTGATACATTATTTTACAAAAATGGTGAGGACTACTAAACAATCCTTTCTAAAACCTCATTCCATACCCCGACTCTCATACTTCGCTTATATTCTCGCCCCCACGAGAAAAATGGAACAAAAAGGAAAAGGGTGAGCTCAACTAGCCCAAGAAAGAATATTATGACTAAGATAATATAGAACAAATTATCGTTAGTCTTCAACAGGAAAAATCGATAGAATACAATAGACAACAAGTTTCGGATCAATATTCGCAATGAAAATAATAATTCATAGAAGAGTTACGTAGAGAATGAAATCTACTATAATCTATGAATTTAACAAATCCATCATCAATATTTTATCCTCGTAACATCAATCAATATTCATCTCAAATCAAATATTCATCTTTGCACTACACAGCCAAAGATATTCATCAATCGGTCATGTTCATCTCAACACTGCTCATCTTTGCACTAAAGGCCAAAGATATTCATCACCGGTCGTGTTCATTTAAACACATGTTCATCTTTTACACTACTGTGCCAAAGATATTCTTCGAAATCATTCATCTTTGCACTACAGCCAAAGATATTCAATAATATCATTATTTAAGACCGAGGATGATGAAAATATTTTTAAAGAAACGAATCCAAAGAAACAAAATGACAAGGATTAAGGATTCAGTACTTGGTTTTATCCACGTCCAAAAATACCTCAAAAATAATCATAGTGGTGTAAAATTCAAGAATGATCAAAACATGGATACAATCAAAGCTAGTATCCAGATTAGATATTTTAGACGAAAAAAAAAAATTCATTTTCTATGAATAGTCTTGAGTGATTCGTGAATAGTGCCAGATATCGTGAATAAAGTGCCATATACGTGAATAAGTAATCTCACACCAAAAGATAGAAATTCCACAAAAAAAACATCTTCACGCTTCATGAATAGTACTTTCGTGAATAGAACTCGTGAATAAGTAACTCATGAATAGTAACTCGTGAATAGTAACTCGTGAATAAGAACCCCACATGAAAAAGTTCCAAATTTGATAAAACTTCAGATCAATATTTCAAAGATAATGATATTGAAGAAATAATATCATTACAAAAAATAATATCCCTTACCTCAAAGAATCAAGACTTCAAGGAAAGGTCAAGGTGATGTTTGAATGAAACTTGTCTTCAAACAAAGAACTCTCAAAGTATCTAAATACTCACAAAATACGCTCAATAATATAGAGAGAGAAAGAGAGAAAGCTTATGTTTCTGGTGTGATTTTCAATTCTAACTTAGTCCTCTATTTATAGGAAAATGTTAGCCCACCGAAGCAGACTTGACCTGCTACCTGGTGGCTTTACCTGCTACTATTGCCACCCACCACATTTGAAATAAAATTCAACATATTTCTTCACCAACCACAAGTGGGGCCCACTCAATTCTAGAATTTTCCACCAAAATCAATTATAAACCTAATTTCCGAATCCGACACCTCTTAAAATTCACAATAAATCATTCGTGCATTTTTAACGGTTCAAAATTTGTGGACATATACTCAACTTATGTATGTATAACATACCCAAAAATTACCACAATCCAACGGTCGGATTAAAAATTATAACTCACGCAATATATCGTAAAAATACGATTTGATTTTTAATACCTCCATTCCGGCAAAATTACCGATAAAACACCTCAACATTAAATCATTCAATTATAACCACATAAAACAAATAAATCCATCATTTATAATATTTTCTTATCATATCAATAATTAATTATTCACAAATAATATTACGTAATCACAATTATGACAACCAGTAGCCGCTCCTCAGAAAGAGGGGCTTTCAGATAAGGATTTCTCCTCATCGGGCGCCAAGCAATTAGGTGACCAAACCTCTCCTCGATGTAACTTTCTAAACATTGCCAAATAATGCTATCTAATAATATTATTTAAATAATATGAATTATTGATCCGATAATAGAGATAATGTGCAAAGTGACAATTATCGAACAACAATAATATAAAATATCAACGCAAAGAAATTATCAATCAATAAAATATCAAGCAGAATTCACCGTGAAAATTATCGAGTAGTGCCTTCACGTAAGGATCAATAATTCAACAATCATCGTGCAATAATACCGTAAAGCTTTATGCAACCACGCCAGACATCAGATTTTAACCACCGGTATTCCAACAGCCTTAATCTGTAAATAACTACGCCGTTATTTTTAACCAACTTATATTTGTCGCTTTTTTCATCCAATCGCTTTAGTTATGGGCCCACACACGGTCATACTGGCAATCGCATTTAATATTCCCCGACAAGATTTAATATTCCACGACCCAAACGAATATTCCCCGACAACAATGAATATTTTATAACCATTTGCTTATTTTAAAATATTTATGCATTTTACCCATAACTAACCACATTAATCAAATCCACCCTTACTATTTCAAAATAATAAATAAAGGAAATTCCTTTTATTTAAAAAATTTAGGGTCTTACAACCTCCCTCCTTATGAAATTTCGTCCTCGAAATTGACGTGCGCATTCTGTGTTTCAAAAAGATGAGGATACCTCGCTTTCATTTCCGCTTTCCAATTCCCGTGTCATTTCCTCTATATCATGATTCCTCCACAAAACTTTAACTTGTGGTATGACCTTTCATAGCGTAGGACATGCTCCTTCCTATCCAAAATCTTGACAGTACCTCCTCATATGTTAGGTCTTCTACTATCTCGTCCTGGGTTCTAACTCAATGACATGGTTCGGTCATCCACATATTTACGTAACATCGATACGTGAAAAACGTTATGAACACGCCATCATACTTGGCGGTGAAACGAGTCTATAGGCCACAATTCCTATTCGATCGAGAATTTCAACTGGATTAATAAATCGAAGGTTTGAGCTTTCCTCACCTCACTGATTCTCGCTTTTGAAATAACAACTTCTTGCACCTCCTTCTTCAAATTCATCATCTCGGTGTGTAGTTTGATGCGACTTAACTTTATCGATTAAAGTCGATTATACTCAGATATCATCACGTGCATCAGATATCATCACGTGGGTACCTAGAGTTTTCATCTCCATCTCTATTATTTGTATATTATACTTAAATGAGTCTTTGACAATATCGTACTCGTGATTGTATACGATCTTCTATTCAACACGCCACCTACCACGCTTTGCTTTTCCAGTGGCATGGTCGTAATATGTCTTTGAAATGAGTCTCCTCCCGAGTTCTTCAAGCTCTTACCACATTCCTTGCTCCATTTGAATTTTGTATCTCTATGAGTCATTTCGTTAATGGAATAGCGATTCGAGAATATCCTTCAACGAATCTCCGATAATAACCAACTAAGCTTCTGAAAGCTACGATTTCGATTACCGACTTAGGTTGTTCTCAATCGTGACTCATATCCCAACCTTGATAACACGTTATAATGACACCTATCAATTTACTATCGCATCTAATATGGTGTCCCCTACAGAGAGTCCGGCTTTGTATTCCACAAAAGGAAGTCACCAGATAAAGGCTCAGTACCAAATTTATAGTTGAATTTTTAACTCCTCAAGTTCAATAGAGCCATTCGATATAAGATTTTAGAAATGAGTTTTGTCTACGGGTTCAAAGTCGATACAAAATTTAATATCGCCTTTTGGGAGTAAGCCAAGAAATTCTTCAGAAATACGCCAGAAACATCAATAACAACAGAATATTATTTAAATCGACGTGTCTTTATTCAAATCCATAACATGGATCGAGAAAACTTGACATCCGTAATAAACGAATGACTTCATGGCTTGATATGAAAATGTTTGACTACAATGGTTTGATTGTTTGAATTCAATAACAAAGTTGCTTAAGAATATAAAAACTAACAACCTTACGAAAGTAATCAATTTCGGCATGATGAGTAGTTAACCTTAAAATCACATCAAAACAAATATCTCTATAGAAATAAGGTTAACGTGTAATGTGATAGTGCCAACTTGAATCAAGCAAGATTTCTACACAACGGATGTAATGAAAGTTTCTCCTAACGAGTCTCCATAAATAGGTCAAAGTCTAATTTCTCCGTAGTCAAGTTCAAACGCTGAGCGCAAGCAAGAGAGATAAAAGAATGGGTAGAACCTGTATCTAGTAAGGTATAAACTTCGCAAGAATTTATAATTAACTAACCTGCGCTAACTTCGTTCGGGTTCCTCGCATTTTGACCGGCCACGACAAACGCCTTCCGTAAATCGCTTGACTTTGACTTTTCTCGACATCCTTTTGAGTCACCATTTCATTGGATCGGGTTTCGATATCGCATAATCTCGAGCGATATGTCCTTCTTTTCCACAATTATAGCATACCTTAAACTGTTGTGGGCGCTTTGGGTGATATGTCCTCTTTCCCAAGATTTGTAAAATACGACCGGTGGTCTTTCTCCTCCCTTGGAACCAATTGTCACGATCGCTGCCTCTTCATGGTCGTTGTTAAATCTCCTCTTTTTAAAATCTCCTCCCGACTCGCTTCTTCTATTTTCATGGCCACGATTACCACCGTAGTGGTTACCGCTTTGTCTCGTATTCTTCTTTCTTCGCCGGTTATCGTTATTCGATGACCGCTATCTTCTTGAGATGATCCTCGGTTATGGTCCCCGGTTGAACGTATCGTATCTCGCCTAACAACCGAGCCCGCATTGACAACATCTCGAATAGAGAGAAAATTTATGAGAAATGAGATATCGACGTATGCTGCCAGTTTCAAACCTCTCGTAAACATCCGCGTACATATTCCTCATTCTCCACCAAATGAGGTGCAACTCGATAACTCCGCCGAACTTCGCCAGATCTTTGATACCGCCATGTTATTCTCGCTTCTAGTCTAATAAACTCCACTTCCTTCATATGACGAATACTTTCGTGGAAGTACTTGTCATTAAATAGTTTCAAACGCCTCCTAAGATCATGCCGAAAAGCGGTTGGGTGGAGTACGCTTCACGACTCCCACCGAAAGAGTCTCGCCTCGCCACGGAACATAAAGGTGGCAAATGGAACCTTCGTTCCTCCGCATCCCCCAAGACATCGAATATCTTGGTAATTTACTTGACCCATGTTTTTGCCATGATCGGATCTCGCTTTCCTGCACTCGTGGTCCCAACTTTTGAACCGCTCATCGTGACCACCCATGAATTACTATCATTTCTCCTATATTTTGAACACGAGTCTCCTCGTCCCGATTTTGCATGAATCGCAAAAAACTTCTAAACATCCCCTCGCTCATCATCTCGCTTTCAATGGTGTTGTTCACGGAGGTACATTGTCACTGTTGCACGCTCTCCTCGCTGGTAAAGACAGCATCTCCACGGTCTCATTTACTTCACTCATTAATATTCTCAATCGATATTCTCAAATACCGCCATAAAATAAGGGTTAATTAAGGAAATCAATATATCACATAATATCCCTATATATCGACCAACTAACAAATAAGCTTAGGTAGGACACACTAGCGAAGGATTTACTCGCCTCCCCTTCTAGTTCTATTCCCCGATCTCCGCCAGAGATCATATCCCTAAGCTCGATACATTAACCGTGACGCCCCAAAATAGGTATACATCACCTATTCTCGAGTCGCCAATACATGGTACGTAAACAACTACAACTTTATTATTACAACAAGAAAACTGTGAGTTTGAATACAAATATTATCTTCTGATAATATCTATACTCAAATAAATCCTCATCATATTTATTGATACATTATTTTACAAAATGGTGAGGACTACTAAACAATCCTTTCTAAAACCTCATTCCATACCCCGACTGCATTTCGCTATATTCTCGCCTCCCGAGAAAAATGGAACAAAAAGGAAAAGGGTGAGCTCAACTAGCCCAAGAAAAGAATATTATGACTAAGATAATATAGAACAAATTATCGTTAGTCTTCAACAGGAAAAATCGATAGAATACAATAGACAAACAAGTTTCAGATCAATATTCGCAATGGAAATAATAATTCATAGAAGAGTTACGTAGAGAATGAAATCTACTATAATCTATGAATTTAACAAATTCATCATCAATATTTTATCCTCAGTAACATCAATCAATATTCATCTCAAATCAAATATTCATCTTTGCACTACAGCCAAAGATATTCATCAATCGGTCATGTTCATCTCAACACTGCTCATCTTTGCACTAAAGGCCAAAGATATTCATCGATCCTATCATGTTCATTTAAACACATGTTCATCTTTGCACTACAGCCAAAGATATTCTTCTTAAATCATTCATCTTTGCACTACAAAAGCCAAAGATATTCAATAATATCATTATTTAAGACTGAGGATGATGAAAAATATTTTTAAAGAAACGAATCCAGTGAAACAAAATGACAAGGATTAAGGATTCGTACTTGGTTTTATCCACGTCCAAAAATACCTCAAAAATAATCATAGTGGTGTAAAATTCAAGAATGATCAAAACATGGATACAATCAAAGCTAGTATCCAGATTAGATATTTTAGACGAAAAAAAATTTCATTTTCTATTGAATAGTGTCGATTCGTGAATAGTGTCGATATCGTGAATAGTCATGAGTATACGTGAATAAGAATCTCAAACACCAAAAGATAAAAATTCCACAAAAACATCTTCACGCTTCATAAATAGTACTCGTGAATAGTAACTCGTGAATAAGTAACTCATGAATAGTAACTCGTGAATAAGAACTCATGAATAGTAACCCCCACATGAAAAAGTTCCAAATTTGATAAAAACTTCAGATCAACATTTCAAAGATAATGATATTGAAGAAATAATATCATTACAAAAAATAATATCCCTTACCTCAAAGAATCGATTTTAAAGGAAAGGTCAAGTGATGTTTGAATGAAACTTGTAATCGAATAAAGAACTCTCAAAGTATCTAAATACTCACAAAATACTCTCAATAATATAGAGAGAAAGAGAGAAAGCTTATGTTTCGTGTGATTTTCAATTCTAACTTAGTCCTCTATTTATAGAAAATGTTAGCCCGTAAAGGCAGATTTGACTTCTTTACACCGGTGGCTTTACTCGCTACTATTGCCACCCACCACATTTGAAATAAAATTCAGCATATTTCTTCACCAACCACAAGTGGGGCCCACTCAATTCTAGAATTTTCCACCAAAATCAATTATAAACCCAATTTCCTAATCCGACACCTCTTAAAATTCACAACAAATCATTCGTGCATTTTTAATTCGGTTCAAAATTTGTGGACATATACTCAACTTATGTATGTATAACATACCCAAAATTACCACAATCCAACTATTTGGATTAAAAATTATAACTCACGCAATATATCGTAAAAATAATTGATTTGATTTTTAATACCTCCATTCCGACAAAATTACCGATAAAACACCTCAACATTAAATCATTCAATTATAACCACATAAAACAAATAAATCCATCATTTATAAATATTTTCTTATCATATCAATAATTAATTATTCACAAATAATATTACGTAATCACAATTATGACAACCAGTGCCGCTCCAGAGAAAGAGGGCTTTCGATAAGGATTTCTCCTTATCGGCGCCGCAATTAGGTGACCAAACCTCTCCTCGACAGTAACTTTCTAGACATTGCCAATAATGCTATCTAATAATATTATTTAAATAATATGAATTATTGATCCGATAATGGAGATAATGTGCGGTGACAATTATCGAACAACAATAATATAAAATATCAACGCAAAGAATTATCAATTAATAAAATATTGAACAAGAATTCATGTGAAAATTATTGAGTAGTGCCTTTCACGTAAGGATCAATAATTCAACAATCTCAGCAATACCGCAGCTATCGCGGCAACCACGCCAGACATCAGATTTTAACCACCGGGTATTCCAACAATCTTTAATTCTGAATAACTACGCTAATTATTTTTAACCAACTTATATTTGTCGCTTTTTTCATCCAATCGCTTTCACATATGGGGCCCACATACATGGTCATGCCATTAAATTTAATATTCCCCGACAAAGATTTAATATTCCACGACCAAACGAATATTCCCCACAACAATGAATATTTTATAACCACTTGCTTATTTTGAAATATTTTATGCATTTTACCCATAACTAACCACATTAATCAAATCCACCCTTACTATTTCAAAATAATAAATAAAGGAAATTCCTTTTTATTTAAAAAATTTCGGGTCTTACAAATAGTAATTACCTTTACCAGACGTCGAACCACTTGTCGTTTCACATTACAAAAGGCCGAACCACTTGTCGTTTCACATTACAAAGCGCCAAACCAAATGTCAAGCCACTTGCCTTTTCACACTAAGAAAAGGTGCTAAGCTAGAAATCTTCTATAAATAGAGGCCTAGGGCTTCATTATTTTTCACGAATTCATTCAAGCTATAGAGAGAAAATATAGGAGAATAAGAGAGAAAGAAGAAGAGTATTTTGTTCTTACTACATCGCCTGCAGATATTCAATCTTCTACCAAATGTAAGGGGTGTTATTCTTTCTTATTCATGAAGAGAACTGTTGTTATTCCATTACTTATTATTCTCATTGGAATAACTCGTATACGCCGGTTTACTCTATACTTGGTGACATTCTTCTATGATTCTGTTGGAACATCCTGTGCATGTGTTTTACACCGACCGGTTCCGCCTTTTATTATTCTGTTGGAACATCATGTACATGTTTTTACACCGACCGGTTCCGCTCTTTATTATTCTCGTTGGAATATCCTATCACGTGTGTTTTACACCGGATCCGGTTCCATCTTTATTATTCATTGGAACATCCTGCTTGTGTGAATTTCACCCGACCGTTCCGTTATTTATTATTCTCGCTGAATAACTCGTCTGTGCGATTACTATCGCATGCATGGTGATTTCTTTTGTTATTCCATTCTTTATTATACCCAGTTGGTTAAAACTTTGACTTCTATACTCCATGAAATTAGTGGAATATCCTTGATATTTGCGTTTCATCCAGTATCTCTTCATGAAAATATTCTTATGATCATTCTTGAATTTTACTCTACAAAAAAGTATCATATTGATAATTTGGACGTTAATAATTCCTGGATAAAATAATTCTTGAACTTGTTTTATTGAATTCTTATATCGTTGTCATCATCCTCATGTTTATATTTTTTTTAAAGTCATCATGGCTCAGTAGTGCATAGATGGACTTGGTATAATTATGACCGAGACTATTCTTGTAATCATGGCCGTAATGTTACAAATGATGTGGTAAAAATCCTCGGTGGTAGTAGTGCATTGATGGACAGTTGTTGGCATGATCATGACCATTAATGAATACACAAATATTCTTGGCCCGTAGTGCATGAATAATTGTGGTCGTGATACTTAAAGAATATCCTCGGTAGTAGTGCGGGGGTGATTCGATGATGTGAAATATTTATTAAAGTTTCTAGTCTCAAATATAACAAAGATGATGAAAAACCTTTAAAACCTAAAAGATAGTAGACTTTATTTTCTACTTGACTCTTTTAATGGATTGATATTCATTCATAGCTTAAACCGGTTGTCTATTGTATTTTATCGGTTTAACATTGTTGAAGACTATTGATAATTTATTCGCATTATCTTAGTCATAATATTTCTTCTTGGGCTAGTTGAGCTCACCCTTTCTTTCACCGTTCTCTTGTGAAATGAGAATATAGGCTGGACGAAGTCGGGAAACGAGTGATGGTCCTCAAGATAGCATTAGTAGTCCTCACTATTCGTGAAATAGTGTGATAATAATTGTAATGAGGACTCCTTTTTGAGTTTGTATAATATCTAGTAGAGCGATATTTGTATTTAAACTCACGCTTTATGTCAGATTGTATACCATAGCAGTTATGTTAGTAAGTTGTATTTAAATTACATACCATGTAAGTGGCGACCCAAGATGGGTGATGTATACCTAATTTTGGGGGCGTCACGGTTGGTATCGAGCTTAGGATATGATCCTCAGGCTAAGATGTGAGAATAGTACTAGGAGGGGAGAGACGGGAATACCTTCGCTAGTATGACCTACCTAAGTTTATGTGCTATTTTATTGGTTGGTCAAGATAGGGATAATTTGTTACATGTCAATTAACCTTTTATTTTGTGGCGATGATCTCGAAAATGACATCCGAGAATGTTGAGAATAGCAATGGAGCGCAGCGATTGTTGATTCACCACATATCAATAATCGTGGATAATGTGCATCGTGAAGGCGACAATCCTCATGCAAACAACAACAATTGACCAAATGATGAATGATCAAATGTTCAGAGGCTTTATGCAATTTATGCAACAAAAAGAGAGCGACTCTATCCAAAACGTGAGGTGGAAACACGGAAAACTCTCGGCCACACCGCTAAACAATTTAAGGAGCCGGGACCACCGGAGTTTAAGGAGAGCCAAAACCACTTCGGCGGAAGCATGGATAAAGCAGATTACCAAGATATTTGATGTCTTGGGATGCTCCGAGAGCAAAAGGTTCCTTCTTCACGCCTTTATGTTGCATGCGAGAGGCGAATTACCGTGGGAATCGGTAAAAGCGTACTCAACCACCAGCATCAAGATATCTTGGGAGAAGTTCCAGAGTCGTTTCAACGACAAATACTTTCCTCGAAAGTATTCGCCACACGAAGGAGGTGGAGTTTATCAAGTTGAACAAAACAATATGACCGTGTCGCAATACGAGGCAAAATTTGCGCAGCTTATCACGGTTTATTCCCCACTTGTGGATAATGAAGAGAAATGGCGCTGAATGTTTTTAAGAGGTTTGAAGTTTAGATACGTCAACATCTTATTTCTCATAAAGCGTGTTTGTATTCGGATGTTGTAAATAGGGCTCCGATTAGTGGAACGCGATAACGAGTCAACGCAACTAAAAGAGAGCGCAAAGTGAAAAATTATAATTCCAAATGAGAATAGTCATCGAAAGTGACAACAAGCGTGGAGAGAATCAACAAAGCCGATATGGTAACCACTTCGGTGGTAATCAAGGCCAAAACAATAAGAATGGACATTTCAAGAAAAGGAAATTCAACAATGATGGAAAGACGTCAGCACCAGCACCCATTGTTAAGGAAGGAGAAAGACCACCTATCATATGCTTCAAATGCGGAGGAGAGGGACACATTAGTCCAAATCTGCGTCATGCCAGTCAAAAGCATGTTATAATTATGGAAGAGAAGGTCACTTAGCTCGATTTTGTGTCGTTTCATCAAGACAAATTCAAATTTAGGATGGAGGCACCAAAGACCATCCCGTAAAATTCAAAACCTAGAGTGCAAGGGAGAGCGTTTGTTGTGACCTCCCAAAGAGCAAGGAATCCAGAATGAGGTCATCACGGGTAAGCTTATCATAAACTCTAATGAAGTCTATACTTTATTTGATAATTTGTTCTACTATTCTTTATTTCTCTTACTTGCGCCATCGATTAAATTTGACTCGGAGAAATTAGACTTTGACTTATCTGTGGAAACTCCGTTGGGAGAAACCTTCATTACATCCATTGCTTATAAGTCTTGTTTGGTTCAAATCGGTACCCTCACATTACATCGATCTTATTTCATTAAAAATACTTGCATTTGACGTGATTCTGTGGATTGATTGGTTAACTACTTATCATGCAAAAATTGATTGTTTTCGTAAGGTTGTTAGCTTTCATATTCCTAATCAACCTATTATGCGAATTCAAACGACCAAACCATTAAAATCAATCACGGTCCATCTCAAGCCATAAAGCTATTCGTTTATTGAAAAACGGATGTCAAGCTTTCTTAGCTCATGTCACGATTTAAATAAAATACGCCGGGTTTTAAACGATATTCCTATTGTTAATAAATTTCCGCCCTATAGGCTACATTTCCTACTTCGGTCAAGAATTTGAAATGGACCAATAAATCGTTGATTGAGCTTTCCTCTCTTCCCAAATCTTGTAACTCCTTCCATGGAGCAACTCATGAACAATACATGATCCCTCACATTAAATTCCACGTCCTTTCGATGAAGATCCGCGATAACTCTTTTGTCGATCTTGTGCCGCTTTCTATACGTTGTCGAATCATTTGGATCTTTTCGGTAGTCATAATACGTATTTAACTTCGGTCCCAACAATGTTGCTTCACCCACCTCATCCCAACATATCGAGAAACGACATTTTCGTCCCATATAATGCTTCAATGGAGCCACACCTATACTTGCTCGATAACTGTTGTTGTAGGAGAATTCCACCAATGGTAAATACTTATCCCAACTACCCTTGAAGTCTAGGACACGAGTCTTAATAGATCTTCAAGAGTTTGAATAGTCCTCTCGATTGTCCGTCCGGTTTGGGGATGGTATGCTTAAACTAAATCGCAAATCCGCGCCCATAGCTTTTTGCAAGCTAACCCAAAATCTTGAAGTGAATCTTGGGTTTCGATCCGAAACTATGGATATAGGCATGCCATGCAACCTCACAATCTCATTCACGTCACATACTAGCAAGACGTTCAAGGAATAAGTCTCCGTGTCGGCAAGAAATGAGCGGACTTGGTTAATCTATCAACAATAACCCAAATAGCATTGATGCCTTGAAAGCAATGGGGAAGACCCGTAACGAAATCCATAGTAATGTGTTCCCACTTCCATTCCCTAATCTCAAGTGGTTGCAACGGACCCATAGGTACAAGATGCTCCGCCTTTTACACGTTAGCAAGTTAAACACATCGAGATAAACTTTGCAATCTCTCTCTTCATATTGTTCCACCAAAATGTATGTCAAGATCACGATACATTTTAGTACTTCTAGGATGGATTGCAAATGGCGATTGTGTGCCTCCATCATAATCTTGTACTTCAAATCGAGTCGTTAGAACACAAAGTCTAGAGTGGACTCAAGTATTCCTTCTTCATCAATTCTCGCCCTAATAGCTCCTTCTTGTACTTTCTTCTTCATACGCGTCGCCTCCGGGTCTGGTGGCTTGAGCAACCTTAACTTTTTCTATTAAAGTTGGCTCTATGCGTATACTTGACATCATCGCACTTTCTCCCCGATATATGATCTTCTACTCAATGCGTCGCCTACCACGTTCGCTTTTACCGTGATGGTATTGAATAGTGTGGTCGTAGTCTTTCAATAGCTCGAGCCAACGTCGCTGCCGCATGTTGAGTTCTTTTTGAGTGAAGAAATATTTAAGGCTTTTATGGTCTGAATATATCTCCACTTTCTCCCCATATAGATAGTGCCTCCATATTTTTAGCGCTGAACGACTAACGCTAACTCTAGATCATGAGTAGGATAATTCCTCTCATACTCTTTAAGTTGTCGCGAGGCATAGGCTATGACTTTCCCACGTTGTATGAGAACACATCCTAACCCTTTGCCTGAAGCATCACTGTAGATAACAAATCCATCCGAACCAGATGGTATTGTTAGAACAGTCTGAAATAAGTCTCCTCTTAAGCTCTTGGAAACTTTTCTCGCATTCTTCGCTCCAAACGAATTTTGTATCCTTCCGAAGTTAGGCGAGTTAATGGAGTAGCGATTCGAGAAAACCCTTCCACGAATCTCCGATAATAACCAAATAAGCCCAAAAGCTACGTATTTGATCCACCGACTTGGTTGCTTCCCAACTTTGATTGCTTCAATCTTGGCGGATCAACAGATACTCCATGTTTCACACCACGTGCCCAAGGAATGCTACTTCCTCAAGCCGAACTCGTATTTCTTCAATTTGGCATATAGTTTGTTTTCACGAAGCCTTTGGAGTACCAAATTTTCAAATGGTGCTCATGATCTTCAATCGCTTTTGGAATATATGAGGATGTCATCAATAAAGACAACAACGAATTGATCCAAATATTCCTTGAATACTCTCGGTTCATCATATCCATGAAAGCCAGCAGGAGCATTAGTTAGTCCGAAAGACATGACTAAGAATTCATAATGCCCATACCGAAGTTCTCAAGCGCGTCTTTGGAATATCCTCGCCTAATCTTCACCGATGATATCCGAATGAAGATCGATTTTTAAAAAGAATTGTGCCCTTTGCAATCGGTCAAACAAGTCATCAATACGAGGTAGAGGATACCTATTCTTGATGGTGACATGGTTCAATTCCCCGATAGTCAATACAAAGTCGCATACTCCGCTTTTCTTCTTTACAAATAAAACAGGAGCACCCCAAGGAGATGTACTAGACGAATGAAACCGATGTCCAACAATTCTCGTAGTTGGACCTTTAACTCCCCGAAGTTCAATAGAGCCATTCGATATGGGGTTTTAGAAATGGGCTTTGTACTGTGTTCAAGATCAATAAAGAATTCAACTTCACGCCGGGGTAGGCCGGAAGTTCTTCTGAAATACGTCAGAAAGTCAATAACAACAGAAATATTATTCAAATTTGACGTGTCTTTATTCAAATCCATAACATGGGCTAAGAAAGCTTGACATCCATTTTTAATAAACGAATAGCTTTATGATTAGATATGATGTTGATCGATTTTAATGGTTTAGTTGCTTGAATTGCATAACAGTTGGTTAGAATATGAAAACTAACAACCTTACGAAAACAATCAATTTTGGCATGATGAGTAGTTAACCAATCAATCCCTAAAATCACATCAAAAGCAAGTATCTTTAAAGAGATAAGGTCAACAGGTAAGGTAATGGTGCCAACTTGAATCAAACAAGATTTATAAACATTGGATGTGATGAAAGTTTCTCCTAACGGAGTTTCCACAGATAGGTCAAAGTCTAATTTCTCCGGAGTCAAGTTTAAACGTTGAGCACACGCAGGAGAGATAAATGAATGGGTAGCACCGGTATCAAGTAAGGTATAAACTTCGCAAGAATTTATAAATAGCTTACCCGTGATCACCTCGTTTGGGTTCCTCGCATTATGACCAATCCAACAAAATGTTCTTCTCGGAATCGCTGACTTTGACTTTTCCGGGATGATTTTTGAGTCACCGTCCCCTCACGAACTAGGTTTCACATTCTTTATAATCTCGAGCGATATGTCCTTCCTTTCCACAATTATAGCATACCTTGAACTGCTTGTGGGCGGTTTGGACCGATATGTCCCTCTTTTCCGCATTTGTAGCATATACGACCGGTGGTCGTTCTCCTCCCTTAGAACCGATTCTTTAAGACTTTGCTATCTTCACACGGTCGTTGTTAAATCTCCTTTTTAAAATCTCCTCCTAACTCGCTTCTTCTTTTTCATGGCCGTGATTACCACCACGTAGTGGTTACCATTTCGTCCGGCTTTCTTTCTCCGCAGTTATCATTATTCTGTTGATCGCTATCTCCGATACGATCCTCGGTTGTGGTCCTCGGTTGACCGTACTCGTTATCTCGCTTTCTAATAATTGAGCCCTGCTTACAACATCCGAATAAAGAGAAAATTTATGAGAAATGAGATATTGACGATACCGGTTTCAAACCTCTAAGAAACATCCGCGTCATACGCTCCTCATTCTCCACCAAATGAGGTGCAAACTCGGATAACTCGCAAACTTTGCCTCGTCATCGAGACACCGCCATGTTGTTTTTTTTCAATCGATGAACTCCACTTCCTTCATATAGCGAACACTTTCGGAAAGTATTTGTCATTAAATAGCTTCAAACGCCTCCCAAGACATCTTTGAGTGCGGGGCCGGATGGGTACGCTTCACGATCTCCCACGATGAGTCCGCCTCGCCACTTTAACATAAAGGTGGCGAATGGAACCTTCGTTTCCTCCGCATCCCAAGACATCGAATATCTTGGTAATTTGTTTGACCCATGTTTCCGCCATGATCGGATCTGGTTTTCCCTTAAATTCGTGGTCCCAACTCTTTGACTGCTTGTTGTGACAACCCGTGAATTGCTATCATTTCCTCCTCAGATTTTGAACACGAGTTTCCTCGTTGCGATTTTGCATGAATCGCAAAAACTTCTAAACATCCCTCGCTTCATCATCTCGCTTTCGGTGGTGTTGTTCACATGAGGAACATTGCCACTGCTGTTACAGACGTTCTCCTCGTTGGTGAGTCTACAGGCATCTCCACTGTCTCATTTCCATTGTTAATATTCTCACCGACATTCTCAAATCTTCACAAAAACAAGGGTTAATTAAGGAAATCAATATATCACATAATATCCCTATATATTGACCAACTAATAAATAAGCTTAGGTAGGACACACTAGCGAAGGATTTACTCGCTCATCCCTCCTAGTTCTATTCCCCGATCTCCGCCAGAGATCATATCCTAAGCTCGATACCAAATCGCGACGCCCCCAAAATAGGTATACATCACCTATTCGAGTTGTCAATACACGGTATGTAAACAACTACAACTTTATTATTACAATAGTAAAACTGTGAGTTTGAATACAAATATTATCTTCTGACAATATCTATACTCAAATAAATCCTCATCACATTTATTGATACATTATTTTACAAAATGGTGAGGACTACTAAACAATCCTTTCTAAAACCTTCATTCCATACCCAGGCTCGTACTCGCTATATTCTCGCCTCCCGAGAAAAATGGAACAAAAAGGAAAAGGGTGAGCTCAACTAGCTCAAGAAAGAATATTATGACTAAGATAATATACCACAAATTATCGTTAGTCTTCAACAGGAAAAATATAATAGAATACAATAGACAACAAATTTTAAATCAATATTCGCAATGGAAATAATAATTCATTAGAAGAGTTAAGTAGAGAATGCAAACTACTATCTTCTATGTATGAATTTAAAAGTTCATCGCTCATCTTTTATCCCTCAGTAACATCAATCAATATACATCCGAATCAAATATTCATCTTTGCACTACAGTGCCAAAGATATTCATCAATTAGTCATGTTCATTTAAACACATGTTCATCTTTGCACTACGGGCAAAGATATTCTTCAAAATCATTCATCTTTGCACTACAGCCAAAGATATTCTTAAGAAATCATTCATCTTTTGCCACTACTGTGCCAAAGATATTCCATAATATCATCATTTAAGACCGAGGATGATGAAAATATTTTTTTAAAGAAATGAATCCAAAGAAACAAAATGACAAGGATTAAGGATTAAGGATTCAGTACTTGGTTTTATCCACGTCCAAAAATACCTCAAAAATAATCATAGTGGTGTAAAATTCAAGAATGATCAAAACATGGATACAATCGAGTTAGTATCCGTAATAGATGTTTTGGACGAAAAGAAGAAATTTTATTTTTCTATGAATAAGACCAGATATCGTGAATAGTGGTCAGATATCGTGAATAAAGTCCGTGATATCGTGAATAGTAACTCAGACACCAAAAGATAGAAATTCCACAAAAATATCTTCACGCTTCATGAATAGTACTCGTGAATAAGAACTCGTGAATAAGAACTCATGAATAATGAATCGTGAATAGTAACTTATGAATAGAACCCATGAATAGTAACCCCGACATGAAAAAGTTTCAAATTTGATAAAACTTCAGATCAACATTTCAAAGATAATGATATTGAAGAAATAATATCATTACGAAAAAAATAATATCCCTTACCTCGAAAGATCAAGATTTAGCTAGAATCACCGGTATAAAGTTTCAAGGAACTTGCACGTGGCTCTAGCAATACTCAAAGTATACTCAAAATACTCATAAGAATACGCTCGATAATATAGAGAGAAAAACTTCAGTTTACGGTGTGATTTTCAATTCTAACCCAAGACCCTATTTATAGAAAATGATTAGAACACCAAAGCGTAAAATTTAATAAAATAATAATATTTCTTAAAATATTCAAGCCCACCTTAGAAATCTGATTTCAGATCATTTATAACACATGTGAGCCACTCAATTACAACAAAAAATGTTTTTCTTACAAAAAATATTTTAAACTCCCAAAAATCAATTATTTCGGAGCTTCGGAACTTCAATAATTCATAATAAATAGCCCTTTCATCAGAAAATTCGAATCTCGCGAGTTTTTATAGGAATTTCAATTCTCTACAACTTTGCAAAAGAAAGTTTTTCCAAATTCCAAATAAAAATTGACCGAAATCCACAAACGGACGATTTTACAGGCTATAATCAAATTTCAGTCAATAAATGGGGTCCAATTGACATGTTTAACATGTTTTAAATATTTATTGCAACAAAATACTCTTCCTCCTCAGATACTCATATATCCCACATTCGTTGTAAAAATATCACCGTTAATATATTATTAAAATAATATATTTAAATGAATTATTTTATCAGAAAAAGATAAAATATTAATTTTCAACAATTGTCATTTTAAAAATTTTCTCCATCTATATCCACATAAAATCAATATTTTCTTCATCATATAAATCAATAATTAATTATTCACAAATAATATTACGTAATCACAATATTAACAACCAGTGCGCCTCCTAGGAAAAGAGGGGCTTTCCAATAAGAATTTCTTCATCTTGGCGTGCAATTAGGTGACCAAACCTCTCCTTAGATGTAACTTTCTAGACATTGCCAATAATGTTATCTAATAATATTATTCAGATAATATGAATTATTGCTTCGATAATGAAAAATACCGTGTAATGACAATTATCAAAACAACAAAGAATATAAAATATCAACGCAAAGCAATTATTAACTCAATAAAATCTCGAATAAGAATTATCGTAACCATTATTGAGTAGTGCCTTCTTCACGTAAGAATCAATAATTGGTGCAATACACGGTGTCTTCTTGCTCAACAACGCCAGACAAGGTGTGTTTTAACCAACGGTATTCCAACAATATTAATTGGTAATAACTACTGTGAAGTTATTTAAAAACAACTTATATTTGTCGTTTTCTTCATCCAATCGCTTTCAGTTATGGGGCCCACACATGGTCATTTTACTGTTGTCAGATTTAATATTCCCAAACAAAGATTTAAATATTCACGACACCAAACGAATATTCCCGACGATAATGAATATTTTATAACCACTTGCTTATTTTGAAATATTTGCGTATTTAACCCTTAACTATCCACATTAATCAAATCAACCCTTACTATTTCAAAATAATAAATAAAGGAAATTCCTTTTTATTTAAAAATTTCGGGGTCTTACAAATATCATCATTTAGGACTGATGATGATGAAAAATATCTTAAAGAAAACGAATCCAGTGAGACTAAAGGACAAATATTAGGGATTCGTATTACAGTTTATTTAAGTTCAATAATACTCCATAATAACCAATTGTGAAGCAGAATTCAAAAATAAGATCAAAACATGGATACAATCAAAGATAATAACCATAATAGACATCTTGGACAAAAAGGAGAAAATTTTATTTTTCGGTGAATAGTGTCGTATACATGAATAGTGTCGTATACGTGAATAGTAACCCCGACACAAAAAGGTAGAATTTCCACAATAAAATTCATATCAATAATTCGGCATAATGATATTGAAGAAAATAATATCATTTACGAAGAAAATAACATCCCTTACCTCAAAAGAACAGTACTTCCGGCTGAAATATCTGGTATAAGACTGAAGGAAACTTGCAATGATGAATAGTAACTCACAAAGTATCTAAATACTCACAAAATACGCTCGATAATATAGAGAGAGAAAGAGAGAAAACTTGTTTCTGGTGTGATTTTCAATTCTAACTAAGTACTCTATTTATAGGAAAATGCTTAGAACGTCATAGCAGACTAACCTGCTACCTGATGGCTTTACCTACTACTATTTACGCCCACCACTTTTGAAAATAAATTTCAGCACATTTTATTTCTCACCGACCAAAATTGGGCCCCACCCATATTTTAAATAAAAACATTTATTTCCGAAACTTCAATAATTCATAATAAATAGCCCTTTTATCAAAAAAAATAAGAATTTTAGGTCCATTCCATAGGAAATTGAATTCTCTACAACTTTGTAGAAGAAAGTTTTTCCAAATTTCAAACATAAAATGCCCGAAATCCATATACGGACGATTTTTAATACTTTCATTTCGATAAAATACTGATAAAATACCTCAACATTAATTCCATCATTTATAACCACAATAAATATATTCATCATTTATATCCACATAAAATAAATATTTCCTTATCATATAAATCAATAATTAATTATTCACAAATAATATTACAGAATCATAATTATGACAACCAGATCGTTCCCAGGAAAGAGGGGGCTTTCCGATAAGGATTTCTCCTTATTGGCGTACAATTAGGTGACCAAACCCCTTTCCTAGACAGAACTTCCTTAGACATTGCCAATAATCCTATCTAATAATATTATTCAAATAATATGAATTATTGATCCGATAATGGAGAATCTTGTGCGTTGACAATTATCAAACAACAATAATATAAAATATCAATGTAGCAATTATTGAATCAATAAAATATTGAATAAAGAATTACCGTAATAATTATTAAATAGTGCCTTCACGTAAGAATCAATAATTCAACAATACTCAGTGTAATACCGCGCTTCTTTACGCAATCACGCCAGACATCGTATTTTAACCAATTAATTATTCCAACAAAGGTGTTATTATGGTAATAATTATGCCAAGAGTTTATAAAAACTCAAACTTGTCATTTTCTTCATCCGACCGTTTTTTTTAGTTATGGGGCCCTGAAATATTACTGTGAGTAATCGAATATTCCCCGACAACAAGAATATTCCACGACCAAATAAATATTCCTCGACAATAATGAATATTTTATAACCACTTGCTTATTTTACAAAATTTGCACATTTCACCCATATCCAAAGCATTATATCAAATTAACACCTTATTATTCACAATAATAAATAGAGAAAATTTGATTTTATTTATAAAAAGTTGGGGTCTTACATGTAGTGCAAAGATGAATGATTAACTGATGAATATCTTTGGCCCGTAGTGCAAAGATGAGCAGGTGTTGAGATGAACATGACCAACTAGTGATACAAATGAATATCTTTGGCCTGTAGTGCAAATATGAATATTTGATTCAAGATGTATATTGATTGATGTTACAGGGATAAAATATTGATGATGGACTTTTAAATCTTAGAAGATAGTAGAATTCATTCTCTACTTGACTCTTCTAATGGATTGTTGTTTTCGCTGCAGTTGTTGATCTAAAACTTGTTGTCTATTATATTCTATTAGATTTTTCCCTGTTGAAGACTAATGATAATTTGTTATATATTATCTTAGTCATAATCTTCTTTACTGGGCTAGTTGAGCTCACCCTTTTCCTTTTTGTTCTATTTTTCTTCTCAGGATGTGAGAATATTGTAGGAACTAGCCGGGGTATGGAGTGATGTTTCTAGTCAGTTGTGTTAGCAGTCATCACTATTTTATAAAATATTGTGATAATAATTATAATGAGGACTACTTTTGAGTTTGAATACTGTCTATTAAACAATATTTGTATTTAAACTCACAGTTTATATGTTGTCATATTTTACACGACAATTGTATTAATGAAGTTGTATTTATTTCTGTACAATGTATTTGGCGACTCAGAATGTGTGATGTATACCTATTTTGGGGGCGTCACAAATAATCCTCAGGAAAACAACAACACTAACCAAATGATGAATGATGGGATGTTCAGAGGTTTTATGCAATTCATGCAACATCAGGCGAGAACGACTCCTGTTCAAAATGCAGGTGGAAACACTGACAACTCTCGGACGGTCACCGCTAAACAGTTCAAGGAGTTGGGACCATCGGAGTTTTTGGGAGAGCCAAAACCACTTAAGGCGGAGACGTGGATAAAGCAGATCACCAAGATATTTGATGTCTTGGGATGCTCCGAAGAGCAAAAGGTTCCCTTTGCCACCTTCATCTAACACTTGTAATTGTTCTGAATTTTTTTTATGACTATTTGGTTACTCACAAAAACTAAAATGATTACCTTTGTATGAAGGTTTGGCTACCAACTGCACCTTTTTGTTGATGTAAGGTAACCGAGATTGTGTTACACAATATTGAATAATATTTTGATTTTTTTTCTTCTTTCATTAAGTAAGAGGAAAATCACGCGACTACTCTCTGATTTCATCATGGTTTAACAAGATAAAGAAAATAAATACATGTAACACTTGGTAACTATTCTGAATTTTTTTTTATGACTATTTGGTTACCCACATAAACTGAAATGGTTACCTTTGTATGAAGGTTTGGTTACCAAGTGTACCATATACAGAATGCACGACTAC
The DNA here is from genome assembly GCA_020205615.1 of Panax quinquefolius. Classification (NCBI taxonomy): domain Eukaryota; kingdom Viridiplantae; phylum Streptophyta; class Magnoliopsida; order Apiales; family Araliaceae; genus Panax; species Panax quinquefolius. The sequence goes on from CM035160.1 coordinate 139,830,375, forward strand.
TTGGGTTTGATATGCAATTCAAATTGTCACAGCGGAGAGAAACAACCGGGAACAGTTACATAATTGCAAAACTGATTTGCCACATCAGCAACTCATTAAAACACCCAACTAAATTAAAGGGATGCCAAAATACACTAATTTTTTAAATAAAATATTTAAAATGTATTAATTCTGTAAATATTTTCTGAATGCACTTTTGTTGTAATTTTTTCTAAAAATATACTAGAAAATGTAAATGTTGCTAACCAAATTGTCACATGGCACGGGCTCAAATTTGGACATTGGTTATCAGCCCAAATAATTATATCCCAACAAAGGGATATTAGCAATGAATTAAGGAATATAAAATAAACACCAATTGAACTGAGACGTATTGGTTCTAGGGTCTCAATCTTAACAAACAATCTAGACATTATTGAGAAGCATTTAATTTAAGTTAATACAAATTGCACACTTTATTTATTTAAAAACTTACTTGAATCGAATCAATTAATGAAAATAACTAAGAAAAAAAGAGAGTCAAAATAAGTCCTTTTTTGTGAGATCAAGACTATTTTAATGGAATTTGGAAACAAACAACAAAAACTTTCCTATCTGTCCCTGGGAAGTGGTAAAAGTCGCCTATAGAAAAAAAGAAAAAGAAAAATTCAAATTCAAATAGGAAAGCCGCACATCATAAGTTGACCTCACAATTGAATTAGTACTACATTAGATTCAAACAAGATCAAGATCTGAATCTGTCTCTCTCACAAAAGACATCATTTTCATAACCTTGTGTATACTTTGAATTCGTCAGCCTTTACAACATTGAATCTTGTGATTAAATATGAAAACCCCACTTTATTAGATATAGAGTCAGGGTTGAATTAGTTGGTTTTGGTGGATTAGTTAAGCTCTGTTTCTTAACCCAATTCTACCTTCTTCCAAGAAACTAAGCTTAGATTTCTTGATTTTTCTCTTCAGGGTGTCAATTTTTTCTTATAGCAAACATGTCAATCTTAGGCATGAGCAGCAGTGGTGATTCAGGTGGTCCATTTTTTCAAGAATTCAAGAAACAAGCTTCTTTTTTCTTTAAAGAAAAGATCAAGACTGCCAGATTAGCCCTGACAGATGTCACCCCTGCTCAACTGTAAGTCTTTTGTTGATGATATAAAACATGGGTTTAATTTGTATGGGTTGATTTTGATTTGTATCAAGTATAAGTCTTTTGTTGATGATATGAAACATGGGTTTAGTTTGTAATTGGCTTAATAGTTTTGCAAGTTTAAGTTTTTGTTGTTGATATAAAACATGGGTTTAATTTGTAATCTGATTAATTTTTATGCTTGTGCAAGTCTTTTGTAGATTATATAAAACATGGGTTTAATTTGTTTGCAAGTTAAAGTCTTTGGTTGATGATATAATAATAGGTTTAATTTGTTTGCAAGTTTAAGTTTTTTGTTGATGATATAAAAGATGGGTTTAATTTGTTTGTAAGTTTAAGTCTTTTGTTTGATCAAAAAAAGTTTCAAGTCTTTTGTTGATGATATAATACATGGATTTAATTTCTAATGGGCTTAAATTTGAATTTATATGCAAGTTTAAGTCTTTTGTTGATGATATCAAACATGGGTTTAATTTGTAGTGGGCTAAATTTTACAGATTGACAGAAGAGGCCACAAATGGAAATCCGTGGGCGCCTGATACGCGTACCCTGAAGATGATATCCAAGGCTGCTTTTGAAGTTGATGATTATAGCAGAATTCTGCAGATTCTGCACAACAGGTTTCTTAGTTTTATCTTTTTGATTTCTTTTAATGTGTGTTTAGTTTAATGTGTGATATTGTAATAAAGACATGTTTTCCTATGTTAAACCGACTCAGATGGAGTGTACGGTATTTAAAAAAGTCTAACACGGTATTTTGAAGAGTGTGACAGGGGTACTCCTCAATTTGACCAAAATTGTATACTAAAATGAAGTGTCCAATACCCATATCATTGTCCGAGTGTCAAAGTGTCGGACATTGATACTTTAGGGCAAAGTGAAGAGTCCATGTAACAGAGTTGTTTTCCTTGTAACATGTTTGAACTATAATCATGTGTTTGAAAACATGTTTCTTATTGTGTGATTTATTATATATTGGGAATTGTCAGATTGGTGAAATTTGATAGAAAGAACTGGAGAACATCATATCAGGCACTTTCTGTACTAGATCATTTGATGACCCATGGACCAGAAAGTGTTGCAGAGGAGTTTCAAAGTGATAAAGATGTTATTAGGGAAATGGGAAGCTTTCAACATATTGATGAAAAAGGGTATATTTCTAAGATGTTTAAAGTGTATATTATAAAATTATCCTTGTTTTAATGACGGTGTTATGATCCTAACAACGCTCGTGTATGCACTATCGGTGTATCAAATTTAAACTCATCTTTTTATCATGTTATGATAGCTAGATTGACACAAAATGGGGATATCTAAATATTATGCAGATTCAATTGGGGCCTTAATGTAAGGAAAAAATCAGAGAAGATATTGTTACTACTAGATAAAGGACCTCTTCTCAAAGAAGAACGAAATCGAGCTCGAAAGCTAAGTAGAGGTATACAAGGGTTTGGGAGCTTCTCCCAGAGGACTTCATCTGCTCAAGGGATTCTACGCGAATCGCTTTTCACAACATACACAAGGTCTAATTCTCAATTTATCGAAAATGGAGATTCGGATGAATTGTTTTCATCCTCCATCAGCGAAGAAGGATCATCCAAATCAAGGCTTGACAGATCAGAGTATACATTTGATGAGAATGTTAGCCTGGTGCCAAACAACAAAAAGGAGAATTTCAAGTCTTTGGATACAAACATTGGTGCTCAAACTAGTTTTAAAGAAAATGTAGCTCCAAAGAAGGAAGATATAACAGGAGAATTTGATGAATGGAACTCCACAGGGGACTCAAAGCCTCTTCTTGGTGATGAGAAAGATGATTCCAGGCATAATATTTCAATAGAAGAAGATCATCCATTCGATGATGCTAGTGTCTCTCTTCTTTCCGCCAATGATTGAATTGTTCAGGCGTGTTGAGATTGTGCGGTTAGTCAAACTAACTTATAAGTCATTTGTTACTATTCACCTGTTCGGGAATGACTTATTTTGCCTTTCTTTTTATTAATGTCCTTTTTAGTAATCTTTACATTTATTTTAACTTATAAGTCATTATGAGCCGAACACATTCATAACTTGTTTTAACTTAATTTTTGACTTATAAGTCAAATTGATACCGAACGCTTTTACTTATAAGTAATAACTTATATTTTAACTTATAAGTCATTTAAAATAAGTCATTCCCGAACATGCCTGTAGTATTGAATGAAGTAGACATCTTGCCTGCAAATTCTCCCTTACCTCATGTTATAGTTTTCACTTGTTACCCACATTTGTTTGGGGGACTCCTAATTTATGTTGTGGAATCTAGCAGCAAGCTTGGTAAAAGTAAGCATGAAATGTTGCCACTTTTTCAAGCTATGGAATAAGCACTATTTTGATTGAGGCTGTAAGAGAACTGTAACAATATGTTTGATTTATCACAGAAAATGAAACATGTACGGTGTCATTTGCTTATAAGACCTGTAAATGAACCGAGCGGTTTGTGACAAAACTAGCTTAGCTCAAGCTCAAATTGACTCGACTCGAGTTTGTTATATTGAGTCTAGTAGCTTCAACAACGAATCGTGTTTGTTTAATTAAACAAACTGAGCTTAAACTATACTATGTTTGACTTGAGCTTGACTTGTTTAAATTCAACTCGTCTAATCTCGGCTCCTCGCTTAAACTTGATTTGTTTAATATTTAATTAATTAAAATAGTTATTTATACATATTATATATATATATATCAAATTATAAATATAATTAATAATAATTATTTAAATTTGGTTTAGCTCGACTTGAGCTCGGCTCATTTATAAACGAGTCTATGAGCTAGTTCAAGGATAAAAAAAAGTTTGTATTTAACCGGTATAAATTACTTGTTCAATCTCATGAAACATAATTGTAAACAAACATAGCCTTAAATACGTGATACAGAGGCCAAAACTTATGACAAAAAGCTCTAGTGATAATAGTCTTAAACCTGAAGTGCTAATATTAATTCAGTTAACATCCCTTTCTTCTTGCTTGCTATACTATTTTTAAAAATTCCGTTCCAAAATTAAAAATACATTGACAATTTTTAAGAATAATTTTATGTATGAAAAAAGTAATGACAAATTAGAAATATCACGTCATTTTATAGTCTAAAAAATATAAATTTATCTTTAATTTTGAAACGGATTTAGGGAGTAGGAGTATGATATTTCCAAAATAAAAGTTCTTATTAACAAATAAATGCTCAAATTTTTGCAAATAATTAACAAATCACACCCAAGTATAATACCAATTATTTTTATGGTAGAAAATCCAAAAGTAGACCTGAAAATAAAATCTTTAATTTAAAGGAGCCTGTACAAAATAATCAAACATTAAATTTCATCAAATGCAGAAACTAGGATTAAATTTCAATGCCAACTTTGAACTAGCTATTTCACACATTACAGGCATAGATCTAGGAAAAAACCTAATACTGGCTGGCTGCAATGCGCAGAACTATTCATGAAAAATAAGGTAACTAAAGAACTAATATCCCTCATCCTCTGATCCGTCTCTTAGGTCATTATTCACAATATAATGACAAGGAAGCTAAGCAAAACAAAAAAAAATGTAAAGCTAAAAATTCCAAGAAGCAAGTTCATTTAAACAAAACATAACGTTACGGTTCTTCCTCTTCCATCATCCTAAACAATTAGAAGCATTTCCTGTGCACAATTGATGGACCAGATTCGTCGTACTCCGCCTTTGCAATCCACATCTGTATTCAGAATATAAACAGATTCTCATTAGGAGTACTAAACAAACTTTCAGTCTATAACAGAGCTGCTAATACATGGTTTAGCCATATGATAGTAATGTTGGTCACTTTATGCTAAAATGTCGTTTTCTTTAAATGGAGAGATAATGACAAGTACCGTATCTATTTCCACAAAAAGCGCAATCACATAAACAATGGAACAATTTTCCACGAGAATAATATTATGTGCACAAACAATACACAAAAAATTGTGCACCAATAATAGGACCCATGTATTACTTACCAATAAAAATGTGTAAACATTCAATGGTAGGTCCCGCTTCCTTTTTTTTCTCTTTTTTTATACCGTTCGTGCACAACTTTTTGTGTATAGTCTGTGTCCATAGCATTACTTTTACACAATTCTAAGGATAGACGGAAAGTAAAACAAGTACCAGTCCTGGCTCTGCCCAGCAATATGAAATGCATGTTCAAGAATTAACTCCGGGACCTCTTTCTCATAAACCAAAAGCATCCTATCTATGTGCAGTTGTTGTAATCCTATGGACACAGACTATACACTATGAAGTTCCAATAATAATTCTCAGTCTAGCATTGATCTTAAAAGGACAAACCTGCTGAAAGGTGCTGAGAGATGCCAAGATGGAGCCTCCGATCCAAACACTGTACTTTCTCTCAGGTGGAGCTACCACCTTGATTTTCATGCTGCTTGGGGCCAAAGCAGTGATTTCCTTGCTCATTCGGTCAGCAATGCCTGGGAACATGGTGGTCCCACCACTGAGCACAATGTTTCCATAGAGATCCTTCCTAATGTCGACATCACACTTCATGATCGAGTTATATGTGGTTTCATGAATTCCTGCAGCCTCCATTCCAATCATTGATGGCTGGAAAAGGATTTCAGGGCATCGGAAGCACTCAGCCCCGACTGTGATGACTTGCCCATCAGGTAACTCATAGCTCTTCTCGACGGAGGAACTAGTCTTGGAACTCTCTAGTTCCTGCTCATAGTCAAGTACGATATAAGCTAGCTTCTCCTTCATGTCCCTCACAATTTCACGCTCTGCTGTGGTGGTAAAGGAGTAACCACGCTCAGTCAAGATTTTCATGAGGGCATCAGTGAGGTCACGACCAGCTAAGTCAAGACGTAAGATAGCATGTGGGAGGGCGTACCCTTCATAGATGGGGACAGTGTGGCTCACACCATCTCCCGAGTCCAAAACAATACCTGCAGCAAAAACAAGCAGCACCCTTAATTCTTGTTCTAAATTTCATATAGAGAGCCAAAGATTATATGATTCTTGCAAAGTAAAAACCTACATGTAAAAAGACAATCACTTGGCAAAAAAAAAACACAATCTGTTGTAACCAAATAAACAAAAAGATCATTGCTCTGTTTTAGGCATGTCTTCAACCAAAAAGCAAAAAACTGAAGGGTTCTTCTTTAATTTTTTAAAAATAGTTCTAATTCCGAATGGAAATGAGACACCTACTATTTTGTTAATTTCTAATTAAAAAAAAGTTTGCACAGGACAAACTTAAACATAGAAAATTTCAATATTTACTAGTATTGAAAGTTTAATATTGCAAAAATTCATTCGAAAAATATGTCCAAGTGTGTGTGATACAAGCTATAATCTTTGAACACTTCTTTTTCAACTGCTACCAGAAAGTAGGCACACATGTGCTCATCTAAAGATACACCTAAGATAAAGCTTGAGAAAAGAGAAGTAATAGATTCTGAATTTCAGACATGGAAAAAAAGGACATTTCATTATTAAAAGAAAATCATCATTTCTTCAAAGAACACACCCAATTTCATCCTCTACACTATGATACAATGAAATCATCAAAATGCTTACCAGTTGTACGACCACTCGCATAAAGTGATAGAACAGCCTGGATGGCGACATACATGGCAGGAGCATTAAAGGTCTCAAACATAATCTGGGTCATTTTCTCACGGTTGGCCTTCGGGTTAAGTGGTGCTTCAGTGAGTAGAACTGGATGCTCCTCTGGGGCTACACGGAGTTCATTATAAAATGTGTGATGCCAGATCTTCTCCATGTCATCCCAATTACTCACAATACCATGCTCAATTGGGTACTTAAGAGTTAAAATACCACGCTTGGACTGAGCTTCATCGCCAACATATGCATCTTTCTGGCCCATACCAACCATCACACCAGTATGACGTGGACGGCCAACAATGCTAGGAAACACAGCCCTTGGAGCATCATCTCCAGCAAATCCGGCCTGTAATTAACATTGTGCCACAAAGGCAAAAGTCAAGTACAGATGAGTACACCACATTATTAATCTAAACTCCCAGCAGCCACAAATAGCTCAATATTAGTTATACACTTCAAAAATAATAAGTTTGGTTTGCTACCTTAACCATTCCTGTTCCATTATCACAGACAAGTGGTTGAATATCCTCAGCGTCTGCCATCTTCTGTTAGCAACTGTGCAAAAATGTCAGATTCAAATTAATTAATTAATCATTTTTTAAAAACACTATAAGATCACAAAGTAACTAAGCAAACATATGATAAAGGAAAGTACAACATTAACCCTTCAAGATTCCAATTGCTGCAATAACAATATTCATCACCAACTAATGCATATGCAGATAGCTAATTTATTTATTTTTTTGCTACATTGACACACACACCCACCCTCCTTGCTGCCACCAAGATCGAACCCTCGACCTCATGGAAACCATAAGGCGAGTCATACCGCTGGGCCAAATACCATGCGGTACAGACAACTAAATTTATATACACCAGCACAATAATGATGATGAAGGTCCTCAAATAACTCATGCCCTTCATTGTTAGGTCAGAAGATAATTTCAAAGTACTAGCAGGAGCATCACTTTAGCTTACAATGTCAATAAGATATTTAGACGAGTGCTATGACCAGTGTACAACACTAGTAACTGTGAGTTAGTAATTACAAATAAGTCTTAAATAGCAGTATTCTAAAAATTCCCGCCTAGGTCCGCCTAGGCCCCCCTTGGCGCTCCGCCTAGGTGCTAGGCCCCCTCTTGGCGTCTCGCCTAGGCGCTAGGCCCCCTGGCGCCTCAGCTAGGCCCAAGGCGGCAAAAAAATCCCTCCAGAAAATTAGACGTGGGCCTAGGTAGGGTCTAGGCGAAGAGGTTTTTTTTTATTTTAATAACTACACAAATCAGATCTTGATATATTTATTTTTCTAATGATTTACCATATTCATAATACATATTGTAGCATATCAAATCACAACAAGAAGTGAACAATATTAAGTCAAAATGAATAATTTTATTATAGTTGTAATTTTTGAATTTGTACCAACTTCAAATTATATAAATGATGATACATTTGTAATATTTAGTTTAATTCAATGTAGTTCTTAAATTAATGTTTAGTTTCTTAAGTTTTAATATTGAATTAAATTCTTGAAATTTTAAATTTTATTATTTAATATCAATCTTGTTTATGAATAAAACTAATACGTTAAAAAATATGTTTGAACTTTGAATAATTGCATGTTTGTGTTTGAATTTTAACATTAGCAATATGGATATGTGTTTGAATTTTAAGCAAATGTCTTTATTATCTTTATTATAGATTGTTTTGCTTTATGTTATTATTTTGTTTGGATAAATGTAAGATCAAATATTAAAATTGACTTAAAATAAAAAATTCCGCCTAGGCCCCCCTCAGCCGCCCGCCTAGCGCCTTTTAGAACATTGTTAAATAGTGAGTGTTGTCTTAGATTTCTAGTTTATAGTTGGAATGCAAGTGAAAACAAATAATTCAAACTATGCACCAAATAGACCAAATCAAGCCATATAACTCAGAACTGAACAGTCTAAATACTAGTAGTTACACACAATATTGATATTGTAAATATAATACATTTATCTTTATATAGTTGTAATCTATATATATCTGTTGCATCTTAACAATCCACAGGATTTAATTAAATTTATTTTAGCCATTGATTATAAAATCAGACTACTTTCTTCTCTCAAAAGGATCATAGAGGGAGTCAGGGATTTTATTTTATTTTATTTTAATGTGGAATCAGGGAAATAGGAAACACTGAAAAGAAAAAAAGTGAACCACACTTTAATTTAGCAAAGACGAACACAAACTGACAAACAGTTTGGTTACTGGTTGGTATTCGGTAAAAGGAGCCTTTTTTGGTATTAGTTTTGGCAGAAAACAGAATCAATCAAAACAACTTACTATAATGTAACCTGTCCCACATCAGTGTTTTTTGCGTTTTGGGTAGTTTATGACTTATTATATAGAACTTCACATACTTATTATTCCATCTTTCTAATGCTATTCTTCTCCAGCATAGTAAACATTTCATGTAAAATAAAATTTATCTAGACTAAAGATTGCCGGAGATGGCTGCTGATAAGGAGAACCAATATAATCCATTGAAGCATGACACTTGGTCAAACAAATTCAAAATAGCGTCCTAAGAAAAGAGTATTCTTTTTTAGATGATATTTTTCAATATTATGCTTTACATACTCAAACTTATTATTGAAATAAACTATGTCAAAGTATGTGGTACGCAAACCTTAATAATCACAAAAAGAAAAGTAAGAATAATTTTTTAGGACGGAGGGAGTATAACTTGTACCTCAGCATGAAGTTAAAAACCAAAGAAAACTAAATGCATTAAACTGATCTAAAATACAAAATTTTCAAAGAGACAAGTAGCATTGATAAAATGAGAAGGAAAAAAAAGGCACCATATTATCGAATCTATGGAACTAAATATTAGCAAATTGTAGTAATTTAGCATAATCAGTCCAGCACTTTTATTTGATCATATTCAATAGCTTAAGATCAAAGAACGCCAATAGGAAATAGAACAGAAATATATGACATTCTATCATCACGTCACCATCCAGCCATCAAATCAAAACCAATCATCATTGCATTGGCCAATTAAATCCACATGCATTTACATTTCAAAATCAAAAACATTATAGAACATGAAAATCAACATTACAACAATGTTCAACTTTATAGAATCAAATCCTATATGTAATCAATAACACTATGTGCAACAGTATTTCCATAATGTGCATGTGTAATTTCTCTTAAATAACAACAAAATCATTCTCCTCTAATTAAGATTACGATCAGGTTTATAACAAAACAAATACACAAAAATAAAAACAAAAATAAAAAATTGTAGATTTACATTTACAAATACATATTCATCCATATATATAAGAAATTTATAGATCAGTGAAAGAACAAATTACAGTGGTGATGGAACTGGATCGTCGAAAAAGCTGACCCGCTTAGTTTGAGTTTTAATTCAAAAGAGAAAAAAATCCAATTCTGAAATTGAGGGTATGAAATGAATGAAAGAAATGGTGAGATGAAGATGAAATTGGGTTTAAATGAAGAATGAACTGAATCCATTTCTCACTCTTTGACCCCTACTTTCTTGCCTTGTCTACAAAACCTTGCCGTCCAATATGCTTTTGCCTCTTCGATCAATGCTCTTCCCGACGCGTGTTCCTCCTCATCTGGGTTTCTATATTTGGGCCTGCGCCGCCCGCCTAGCAATTTTATTTATTTTTATTTTCATTTTACAAACAAATTTTACGATGGAAATGTGTAGAGTAGAATCGCCCTTTGATCTACCGACTACTTTACTAAGTTTTAAAGTTTGACGATGGAAAAAAAAAAAAAAAATGACGAAAAATTTAAATTTTTTTTTAATTTTATATTTCTGAGCTTTTTAATAAACCGAAAAAAGTTAAAATGGATAGAAAACTTGGTTACTTTTTTCAAAAAAAGTTTTCCATCCAAAATTGGCATGATTTTGGACGGAAAAGAAATTAGAATAAGTAATATTTTATAATTTCCATATTATCCTCAATTTTTAATATAATAAATTTTAAATTACAACTCATGTTCTCAATTTTAAATTTTCTATTATTTTCCGATTAAAAACTAAGAAAACACAAAGCGAAAAACTTTAAGTTTTATTCTTTTCTTTTTTTTCATTACTCTAATTTAAGTTTTCTATTCTTTTCTTTTCTGTTCAAAACTCAGAAACAGAGTGTAAAAGTTAAACGAGTGTTTTAAACTTTTTAAAAAATATTAAGATTAAAAGTAAGAATTATCAAAAAATTAAAATTAAACACGACTAATTTAGAAAATGATTTGACTTCTAGCTCGAGTTGAACTTAAGTAAGTTGAGCTAATCAAGTATAATTCAGACTCGTTTTTCTTTTATTATAAAATTAATATATATATATATATATATATATATATATATATATATATATATATATATATATTAAATGCTAAACGAGTCGGGTTTATTCGAGTCAGTACATAGTTCAAGTTTGATTTTGATTTATTTGAGTCTGATTCATTTAATTAAACAAGTATTTTATTCGAATTCAATTCATGTAGCAAATTCGAAACATTCAGCCGGACAAGGTTCAAAGACTCGTTTACAACTCTATTTTTAATGAATGAATTTCATAATAACATTTTGATGTCATTTATACTTATTGGATAGTAAAAATAATTTTTAAATATTGAATGAAATTAGAAACACTTATAAATGTTATTATGATTAGAAGATGAAGGATTCGTAAATTTATAATAGGAAAAAGATTGCAACCATATAAAATTATTGTAATATTTGCTTCATTGATTAAATTGCTTGATATAATCATAAAAATGTGAAAGTATAAAAGAATTATGATTTTTAACTGATACTTTTGACAAATACTCAAAACAAACTTTTTAACTGTTTTAGGGGTTGTTCGTTTAGGACCGAATACATCTAAATGGTTGAATCGGTCAGCCATTAAGTGCGTTTGTTTTGGGAAAAAATCGTCTAATGGCTGAATTAGTCAGATGATTGAGTTGAATGGCTAAGAGGGTGTTTGATAAAAACTGAATGAATCTGAATCTGAATGAGCTGAATCTAAATGAGTTTAATCTAAATCTGAATGAAAAAAGCTGTTTGATAATTGACATGTCCTGAAACATTTGAATGACAAAACTTTATTATTTTACCCCTCTGAAAAAATTCAAAATTGTTGTAAATTTATTTAATATTACTTAATATAATAGTTAATATTTTTTTAAATTTTTTTAATTTTTTTTACTTCATTCACCGCTTCATTCACTCATTCAATTTAAAAAAATCTGCTTAGTCATTCAAATTTCGTTCATTTTACTTTCGATTTGACCATTTAGCTCTAAACAAACACTCCCTAAGTTAGATTTTTCTGGCGGAATGAACAGCTGAATAAATTATAAAAAATTAAAAAAAAAAATATTAACTATTATATTAAGTAATATATTAAATAAATTTACAAAAAATTTGAATTTTTTCAGAAGGGTAAAATAATAAAATTATGTCATTCAGATGTTTTAGACATGTTAATTATCAAACAATTTTTTTCATTCAAATTCAAATTCATTCAGTTTTTATCAAACACCACCTTAGTATACATGCGACTTTATGTGCCTCTTTGAGAGCTTTCCCTAATTCTTTAATTTTATGTAGGTGTCGAAAACACACTAATGAATATAAAAATTTAAATGCTTACAATAAAATCATGTACAAATATTTATTTTATTTTCTTTATATCACATTAATTGTTTATATTTTTGTTACTCGAGTATCCTTAATCGATAGCATACGAGCATTAACATAAGCTTTTTTTAATAGAGGTTAACGCTTAACTTGTTTTAGCTCCCTTACTTGACTAATGACTAGTCTTTTGGAGAAGTCATAGAGTTACAAAGATATAAAAACAAAATTGATATTTTTCACATGAAAAGTGTAAGACCTCAAATTATTAATAAATAAAATTTAATTTTCTCTATTTATTATTTTAAAATAGTAAAGTTAGTTATGGATAAAATGCGCGAATATTTTAAAAATAAGCAGATGGTTATAAAATATTCATTGTTGTCGGGGAATATTCGTTTGGTCGTAGAATATTCTTGCTGCCAGGAAATATTCGTACGACGGCGCAGTCTTTTGTGAGCCCATAACGGAAAGCGATTGGATGAAGAAAACGATAAGTATAAGTTGTTTATAAATAACGGCGTAGTTATTCACCAATTAATCTTGTTGGAATACTTTGGTGGTTAAAACACGATGTCTGGCGTTGTTGCACAAGAAGCACACTCAGTATTGCACCAATTATTGATTCTTACGTAAAGAAGACACTACTCAATAATTGTTACGGTAATTCTTATTCGATATTTTATTTTATTGATTTAATAATTGTTGCGTTGATATTTTATATTATCGTTGTTTTTGATAATTGTCACTACACAATATTTTCCATTATCAAAGCAATAATTCATATTATCTGAATAATATTATTAGAAAACATTATTGGCAATGTCTAGAAAGTTCCGCATCAAGGAGAGGTTTGGTCACTTAATTGCGAGCCAAGAAGAGGAGAAATTCTTATTGAAAGCCCTCTTTCTGAAACTACGGTTGCCAAGATCTTTGTGATTCAGTAATATTATTTGTGAATAATTAATTATTGATTTATATGATGAGAAAAATATTGATTTTATGTGGATATAGATGGAGAAAATTTTTAAAGTGACAATTGTTAAAAATTGATATTTTATCTTTTCTCGATAAAATAATATTTTATTATATTATATAATAATGATGATATTTTTTACAATGAATGTGGGATATATGAGTATATGAGGAGAAAGAGTATTTTTGTTGCAAAAGTTGTTTAAAACATGTTAAACATGTACATGGGCCCATTTCTTGATGAAATTTGATTATAAACGTAAAATCGCCTGCTTTATGGATTTCGGTCAATTTCTGCTTGGAATTTGGAAAAACTTTCTTCTCGCAGTTGTAGAGAATTGAATTTCCTATAAAAAGTCATAAGATTCGAATTTTCTGATAAAAGGGCTATTTATTATGAATTATTGAAGTTTCGAAGTTCCGAAATAATTGATTTTTGGAAGTTTTAATTAATTTAATTAAGAAAAATGTTTTTTTTTTATTTTTTGTGAGTTGGTGGCTGATGCTTGGGTCTGGTGTAGTGTGCGTAGGAAAATTTAATATATATATTAATATTTTATTAAATTTTTTATTTTGGTGTTCTAAGCATTTTTCTACAAATAGGATGCTTAGGTTAGAATTGAAAATCACACCAGAAACTAAAGATTTCTCTCTCTTTCTCTCTCTCTCTATATATCGAGCGTATTTTTGTGAGTATTTTAGTACTTCGAGTATTACTATACGGTGCAAGTTCTTTTAGCACTATATCCAGTATTCCAGTCAGAAGTACTATTCTTTCTGAGGTAAGGGATGTTATTTTATTCAAAAATGATATTATTTCTTCAATATCATTATGCCAAAATATTGGTTGAAAATTTTTATCAAATTTGAAACATTTCATGTCGGGGTTACTATTCATGAGTTACTATTCACGAGTACTATTCACGAAGCATGATGATATTTTTTTTGTGAAATTTCTATCTTTTGGTGTCGGAGTTACTATTCACGTATACGGCACTATTCACATATACGGCATTATTCACGAATACGACACTATTCACAAAAAAATTAAAATTTCTTTTCTATGTCCAAGATTGTCTGTTATAGTTCCTATCTTTGATTGGATCTATGTTTTGGTCTTCATTCTTGAATTTTACTCTACTCTGGTTATTTATGAAGTATTTTCAAACTTGGGTTATTTAATGTATGAATCCTTAATACTTGTTCTTTTGTTTCACTGGATTCGTTTTCTTTAAAATATTTTTCATCATTCTCACCCTAAATGATGATATTCTTGAATATCTTTGGCCTCAGAGTGCAAAGATGAACAGTGTTTAGATGAACATGACCAATCGATGAATATCTTTGGCTTCAGGTGCAAAGATAAATATTTAATTCGAGATATATATTGATTGATGTTACGAGGATAAAATATCGACGATGAACTTTTAAATTCATATATAGAAGATAGTAGTTTTGCATTCTCTACTTAACTCTTCTAATGAATTATTATTTTCATTGCTAAGATTGATTTAAAACTAGTTGTCTATTGTATTCTATTAGATTTTTTCCGTTGAAGACTAACGATAATTTGTTCTATGTTATCTTAGTCATAATATTCTTTATTTGGGCTAGTTGAGCTCACCCTTTTCCTTGTTGTTCCATTTTTCTTCTCGTGAGGCGAGAATGTAGCGAAGTACTAGTCGGGGTGTGGAATGATGGTTTTAGAAGTGGTTCTAGTAGTCCTCACTATTACGTAAAATAGTGTATTAATAATTGTAATGAGGACTTATTTAAGTGTGGATATTGTCTAGATGACAATATTTGTATTTAAACTCACAGTTTTTATGTTGTATTAATAAAGTTGTAGTTGTTTCTGTACCATGTATTTTGACGACTCAGAATGGGTGTTGTATACCTGTTTTGGGGGCGTCACAAAAAGTGTCGCTATAGATGTATAGCAATGGTAAAAATTGTCGCTATAAGATTTATAGCGATGATTTTTATATGAAAATATCAAAAAAATCATGTGTAAATATCAATTTCCTATAAATAAAAAAACCAAATCATAGGAAAAATCAGACTAACTAGAAGATCTTCTTTTTTAGTTGGTCTCTAGTTTCATGTTATCTTAAAAGATTACAATATTCAAGAAATATATTATGGAAATTCATATGAAGAGAGAAAATTGACACAAGATTAATTAGACATAATTCGGCAAAAAGCACTTTTTGGCCACTGTGGTTATAGTGTTTTAACTAATTAGCCACTGTGCTTTTAATTTATTCAATTAGCCCACTATACTATTTAAAAATGTGCAATTAACACATTCTGTCTAATTTTGCAGACGGACGTTAAAAAATATCATACGTGGCAGTTCAAAAGTAAAATAAAAATAAAAGAAATGACATGTAAATGCCGATGTGGCTCATCTTCTTCCTCGGTCAACCCGGCCCAGGCAGTACACATTCTAAAAAAATTGTCAATCTTTGGTGTTCATTTGCATCCCCAATTTCTATCTCTAGTTTCTCTCTCTAAAAAAATTGAGCTCAAATGGCTTCACCAACCCCTGGAATCCTCCTCAAACTCCTCCAAACAATGAAACCCTAAATCAATCTTTCCGATTCGATCGTCATTGCTTTGCTCTACTGCCACTCGCCTTCCTGTTGGAGGTGAAATTTTGTTGGAGGCGTTGATTTAACAAAATTCGACCAATCCGCTTAGTTAATTAAACTCGGCATTAGCTTTATTCCCACACAACAATGAAAAATGTGAAGCTCCATAATTCATAAATCAAAAAAGCACGAGAACAAAATGAGGTAGCAGACATGACCATTACACACCTTTCTCTCTCTTCCGCAATGCCTTCAAATCTCAATTCCTTATCGCCACTATTATTAGCCATTTCTAGCTTTGGTTTGTCTGAAATTTGGAGCTATAGGTGTGAATCGGGAACCGCCAGCCTCCACCACCACTTGAGTCGGAAAAGTGGTGGTGGACCTCTTGAAGTCTAGAATTTGGAGCTATGGATGAATATGAAGATAAATATTATAATATTAATTTTATTAATATTATAAATATTTAGATAAAGAAAAGAAATAAAATAAAATATAAAAATATTTTTATTTTAAAAATTTTATAAGTATTTTAAAACATAAAAGTATTTTTATTTTATTTTTCAAAAAAAAACATACATATTAA
This sequence comes from Panax quinquefolius, assembly GCA_020205615.1. Classification (NCBI taxonomy): domain Eukaryota; kingdom Viridiplantae; phylum Streptophyta; class Magnoliopsida; order Apiales; family Araliaceae; genus Panax; species Panax quinquefolius. The sequence continues at coordinate 139,846,990 of CM035160.1, forward strand.
TTATAAATATTATAATATTAATTTTTATTAATATTAGAAATATTTAGGTAAAGAAAAAGAAATAAAATAAAATATAAAATATTTTTATTTTTAAAAATTTTATAAATATTTTAAAACATAAAAGTATTTTATTTTTATTTTTCAAAAAAAACATACATATTAATTATAAATATTATAATATTAATTTTTATTAATATTATACATATTATAAATATTTAAGTAAAGAAAAAGAAAGAAATTAAAATATAAAAATATTTTTATTTTAAAAAAATTTATAAGTATTTTAAAATATAAAAGTATTTTTATTTTTATTTTAAAATAAAATATATATATATATATATATATATATATATATATAAAATTTTGATATATTATTTGGAAAAGAGATAAAAGGAAAAAAAAGCCACGCATGATATTTGTTTTTTTCCAAAAAAGCCACGTAATATTTATTTTTTTTCAAAAAAGCCACGTAAGAAAAGCCGCTCAGTCAGCAAATACACGTAATATTTATTTTTTTCAAAAAAGTCACGTAGGATATTTTTTAACGTCTGTCTGCAAAATTGGACGGAATGAGTTAATTGTACATTTTTAAAAATTACGATTAAATTAATTGAATATTTTAAAAGCAATTAATTTAATTCTTTAAAAATATTATAACCACAGCGTTAGCAAAAAGTGCTTTTTATGACATAATTCCATCATTTACCTCTATATTCACGATTGCTATTTCATTAATATAACTTTTTGAATTACAATTTCGTTAAGGAAATTGATATATTCACATGCGTTTTTAATATTTTTATATTTTTCTCTCTCACGTGAGAAGAAAGTGAATCCCACCTTCACGTGATTAAAGAGAAAGTACTATATGAAAATATCAAAAATATAGTGTTCCCCTTCCTTCAATCAAAATGTAAAAGCTCTCTCATATTAACCAAAATCCAGTTCTCTGAGTGTTTTAAACAAGAGTAGTTCTGGGGCAACCGGTCCAATTTTTTTTTTTTTTTTTTTTTTAAAATGTCTCCCAAATAATTTATAAGATTTCTTGGGCTGGAATTTTTAGAGAAAAAGTGTTTTGGATGTCGTTTGGATACATGTAAAAATATATACAGTATAGTCTGGTGATATATTTTTATACGTATCCAAACGACATCCAAAACACTTTTTTCTCAGAAAAATTCCAGCCCAAAGAATCTTATAAATTATTTTAAATTTAAAAAAAAAAAAAAAATGAACCGATCGCCAAGTCCGGTCGCTATACACGGTCCCCCTAGACTTTTTCTTCAAACAAAGTTTGGATTATATCAAGTCAGTTCACAACTGGTGGTGGTCACTATCTAGACCAACTTTGACGATATGATGCGAGTTTGGGTAATTGCGATTTGATTTTGGGACTATTAATTACTCCCTCCGTTTTTAATTATTTGTAATTGGGGGAGGTGTTGTACCGTACGTTAGTGCGGTACAGTGTTAATTTTTTTAAATTTTTTTTAACCACAATTATCAGAATAATAAATAAAAAATAATAGAGCAAGTTTACATTGTTTACAGTGTTTTTTCAATAAAAAAATATTTTTTTTATAATTTTTTGTTCAATTATTTGACGTTTTAGAGTTTTTCATTTGTCCTTAATTATTTGACGTTTGTTCAAATCTTGGAGAATTATTGACAATTTTTCCAAAATTACCCTTCATTACTCTACCTATTTTTTTGATACTTTAAACTCTTTCTCCCTCCAAAATTATATTTTTTTGAATTCATAATACAATTATAGTTTTATCCCAATAAAACTATCCTTATCCCAACAAAAGATTTAAAGGTATTATAGACAATTGAATACTATATTTAATATTTTCTATTCATTATTTTAATTCTTATGTCCATCTCTAAAACGTCAAATAATTAATGAGTGAGGGAGTGTATTGGCATGGGACAAGAGATGAATATTGGAAATGAGAAACAAAATCATTAAGCATGAGAATGAGATGCAATTATGTGCCATGAGAGTCTGTGTTTTTGTGTGCACTTTTTACTTATAAAATATACTCCCTCTGTTTTTAAAATATTGTCGTTTTAGAAGAAAAAATTTGATTCAAAATATTTGTTGTTTATAACTTTCGAGAAGAATAAATTATTACATCCGTTCATAAAAGATTGTCGTTTAAGGTTTTTTCACATGGATTAAGAAAGTACTATCATTTACCAAATAAAATTTGTTTGAAATTCCATCACTACTCCTTTATGTAAAGTTGAAAACTATTAATACAAGGAAGAGAATTTCTTGGAACAATGAGAAAAAATAGGGGTAATATAAAAAAATAAATAAAAATAAATGCTCTAATTTGAGTCAAATATTTGTTAAAATAAGTTAACACGCTAGTACTACTATTATAATACTGCATCCGTCCCATAATAAGTGATTTTTAAGCTTAAATCACACATACCAATACACAAGTTAAAATGACAAAAATACCCTTAATATATTTTCTTTGAAGTTGAAGAGTTAATGAGTGTCATTTAATTGTAGTGATTGCAAGACGCAATAAATACCATTGGATGCATAAAGGCATATATGAGAAAATATTATAAAAATTGTATTGGAGTTCTAACATATCACTTATTTTAGGAAAAATATTAAACCTAAAAAAATCACTTATTGTGTGACGGAGGTAGTAGTAACAAGTCAGCACTTAAAAGACACTTTGTACTTGGTAACTTTTAGCACACTCTCATGAGCCAGTCCCAATCCAAGCAATCGTAGGGTATGGTAGGCCACCTCTATCCATTCTGGAACGAACATAATTCAGGGGGGGGCAAAATACATCAATAAAAAAAAATTATTTATCGACGCTTGAGAGCTTCTTTCGGTTATCTGAGTGAGAAGCGGTAATCAGTATCCTGCGAGTTCTGCATAGTTTGAAAACGTCTCAAAAATTTGTTCGTTTCAATTGTTAAAAAATATCCTTCTCAATATAAACTACTAGACTGTCATTCATCCACTCGTCTCCCATTTTGTTACGCAAATCAATCTTGACAATTTTCATCACAGAGAATACTCTTTCAACAGTAGCAGTTGCAACTGGTAAAACCAAAGCCAACTCGATCAATCGATATACCAATGTAAAAGTCATATGTCTTCTTGTTTCAATCAGCTTCTTAGCAAGACTTCCCAAACCCAAATTTTTGATCCCAAAAAATTGACTATTGCATCGCATATCATAAATGTAATTTTCAAATTGATCCCCAAGTATAATGCGATCAGTCAATGAGAAGTCTTCTGGATAAAGCTCAGCAAGACGGAGTAATTTATTTTTGTCAAATTGAGAGAACGAATCCCTTGGATCAAGGCATGATATGCATAAAAGTAACTCTGTGCTTGCGTCTGAAAAACGATTGTTCATCTCTTGAACAATTGAATCAACAACCTACATTGTAATAATGAAAAATTAAAAAAAAAAGATACATTTTTAGATAGAAATAATGAAAAAAGATTTATAGAGATTATACCTGACAAAAAATCTCAACATGATAATGATGAAAATTAGTAATAATTTGTCCATCATACTTTCTTCTTAATCATGGGATCTCATGTTTTCTTCCATATTAATTATTGGGATCGCGTTCTTCTCACAAAATATATTGACTTCCTTCAAAAATTCTCCCATTCCGCCTCCCTAAAATCTTGTAGTCGAAGCTTTCATTACCCCGAATCAATCTCACAAGCATACACAATGTTTTGATCTTTTTGTTGCGGCAAGCAAGTGACAAATCATTTGTGATTCCCAATATATATTTTATCAAATGCATCACAAATACAAATTCATAATTCTCCATCTTATCAATCAAACTACTGGCTATACCACTATTATCATCAGAAGCACCATCATCATGCACATTTTCAAGCACTTGTAATACGGAAGTCCACATAGACATAAGACGGATTATTGTTATGTAATGTGACCCCCAACGAGTATCTCCTGGTCGTCTTAAACTGATTTCTTGATTTTTTCCCTTACCACTAACTATCTCTCCCTTCTCCAAACACTCCATGATCCTATCATGTTCAAGCTGTCTAAGTTTATCTTTCCTTTTACATGATGCTCCAGCCACATTCACAAACATAGTAACATATTGACAAAAATCACTCACAATACGACTGTTCTTGGCAACAGCAACAACAACTAATTGGAGTTGGTGAGAAAAACAATGGACATACCTTGCATATGGATTTTCTTTTAAAATAAGAGCCTTCAATCCATTGAACTCGCCTCGCATATTTGAAGCCCCATCATATCCTTGACCTCTCAACCTCGATAATGACAATTTATGCTTTGCAAATAATTCATCAATAGCATTCTTCAAAGAAATAGATGACGTGTCAGGCACATGTACCACACCAAGAAACCTTTCAATCACATCTCCATGGTTGTTTACATATCTCAAAACAACTCCCATTTGCTCCTTTATTGAAACATCACGAGATTCATCAACCATAATAGAAAATATTTTGTCCCCAATATCATTGATGATGGCAAGTGTAGTTTCCACAGCCAAGCACTTGTTAGTTCTTTTTTTTGAATTTTTGGAGAAGTCATTTTGATTGTTTCTAGGAGCATTCTCATTAACTACCTTGCCTACCTCTTCATTTCCTAAAATTGTACCACTCAAAAACTCAAGAAAATTTCCCTTATTTGATGAAGCCAATGACTCATCATGTCCATGAAAAGACAAACCTTGCTTCAAAAGAAGGCGTGTGACATCCAAAGCCGCCGTTAAACGTGTGCGATAAGCAACCTCCATCTCTTGCCCTTGTGCTAGTAGTATATGTGACACACTCTGCCTTTGATTTTTAAAACCTTGAAGTTGCATTCTAGCATCATTATGAGCACTATTCGAAGCACCCACATGTTCTTGAAATCTTTCAATTGCCTTTTTCCAGTTGCTGAAACCTTTTTTTGTAAAAGCATCTACTCTGTTTGAATTGCCAAATAGATAGCAGCAAAAACAAAAAGCCGCATCCTTGGAAATGCTATACTTCAACCATTCAAAATTTTTAAACCAAGCAGGCCGAAAGCTTCTCTTCACATTAGAATAGTTTTTTTGGGGATAATTATAGGCAATTGGTTGACATGGACCTCTAGTCAAATACTCTCTTCGAGCTTGATCTCTAATCACAATAGCAAAGTCTTCAATTGATTTACGTAACCCCGGATCACTAACAATATCATTCGGATTGAACTCCACACGTGAATTATTAAAAGCACCACTTGCTTCGGAACTTGGTATTTGATTACTAGAAGAATCAACAGTTCTTTGTCGCTTAATCAAGTATTTATCCATAATCTAGTATAAATAAAAACATCAATTGCTACTCAATAATTTCATTAATTTAAACATTTCATAATAATTTAATCATTCATCAATTATTTAAGAAAACATAAATTAAACAAATTATAGCTAATCTAGATAATTAAAAATAAAATCAATTATTCCTAAATTAACGTAAAATCAATTAAATTAATGAAAATCAATTAAAATCAATTATTCCTAAATCCTAAATTAATGTAAAATCAATTAAATTAACAAAAAATCAATTAAAATAAAGTATTCCTAAATTAACATAAAATCAATTTTATTCTTTTACTTACCAAAGTCCAAACAGATCATTTCAGTGAGAACCACGGCGTGGAGGCGGCGGGCGAGGCGAGAGAAAAGAGGCGTCACTGCTGACAGCGACATGACACATGATGAGGCGTGGCGAGGTTAAGACTTAAGAAGAGATGAAGAGAGGCGTCCGTGTAAGGCACTAGCTAAGGCAGTAAGGGACTAAGGGTTAAGAACTTAAGAAGCGGCATACCTAATAAAAACAAAAAAAATTAATTTTTTTTTAGTGAAAAGACGTCGTTTCAAGCTAGTTTAAAAAAAAAAAATCACAAAACTGAAGAAGAGTATTCTCGCCACCGCTTTCTGTTACGCTTTCTGTCGTTTGCTCACGCCGGCATTTCCTTCCCACTTCTTAGCCACCTACCGGGGTAGCGACCCCAGCCACTTTGGTTCATGCCATGCCTCCCGCCTTAGCTTTGCTCTTTCCTGCCAGCCACCTACAAGGCGGCAACCCCCCCACTTTGTTCCGCCTATCGCCTCTATCCCCGAGATCCATTAGCATGTGAATTAATTGTGTTATTCATGTTCATGCGAAATAGAGACTAGGGCTTTGTTTGAATTACAAGAAATGTAAACGTTTTAGGTTTAGGGTTTATGAAAAATGATGTATTTTTGGTGTTTAATTGATAAATAAAAATTAAGTTTGCAGAGATGTTGAGGTTTACACTTTAATATTTAAAACATACTACGTACTCCAAAATTATTTTTTACTAAACAAAATACACCCTAAATTTCGCCTTTCTTTAGTTTTGACTTGTTAAAATTTCGAAAAAAAACTTTGGATTGAATTTATATACTCCCTCCGTCCAAGAAAAAAAGTCTTGGTTGATATTTTGCGTATATCAAGAAAGATGATAAAATGACAAAATTGTTCATATTTAAATTCTTATTTAATTGCATAATTTTCTGCACATTATTAGTGATGCTCCATAAATATGCATAGAGAATGAAAATATAATAATAATGGTATTATAGACAAATTACAGTAAAACCTCTATTTAAGAATAGACTTGGGAACAAACTATTTGTATTCTAATTGAGAGGTTATTACTAAATAGAGGTATTGGTACAAAATATATTTCGAACACCTAAAAATATTCACTTTAACAAAAATATAGATTTTATAATAAAAATTAAAGAAAACATAAATTATTTAGATTTTCAAATTAGGAAAATGTAGTCTTTCATAGGAAGTGTAGTCTTTTATAGGAAAATGTGGTCTTTTATAGGAACTGTAGTCTTTTATAGAAAAATATAGTCTTTTATAGGAAATATAGTCTTTCATAAGAAATATAGTCTTTTATAGGAAAATGTGGTCTTTTTTAGGAAAATGTGGTCTTTTATAGGAAATATAGTATTTTGTAGGAAAATGTAATCTTTTATAGAAAAATATAGTTCTTTATAGAAAATGTAGTTTTTATAGAAAATGTAGTCTTTTAAAATTAATATTGTCTCTCTCTCTCATATATGTGTATATATATATATATATATATATATATATATATATATATATATATAAATTATTACTATATAGATGTATAGTTTTAATATCTTGATTTAAAAAGTATATAACATATTACAATTTAGAGTTATTCCTATTTAGAATTAAATTTCAAATTAGAATGAAATTTTTTTTTATAATATTACAGAAATTATTCTTATATAGAGTATTTTTAAATAGGAGTTTTACTGTATTATAAAAAATAGATCAATCACTACACAACACGGGAATCCTAAGTAGCAGATGCCAGGAAGGAATGATAGCGTGTAGCGCACATGTTTTCTTTCAGCTTTCACTGGCCCGGGCTCCTTGTGAAGTTAGATTATAATTATTCCAATATTGTCACCACTCACTATATAACTCAAATTTACTACATCTATACAGAATGTTGCATTGTAATGTACGTAACTTTTTAATTTTTATGTTTTTTGTCCGAGACGTAGGGCCTACATATTAACTAATGTGTCCAATTTTTATTGATTTATATGTGAGTCTTATGTGTAAAAATATTTTTAAAAAAATAATGTGAAAATATCACATTATTAACTTAATGGCTGACCGATTCATCCATTCAGATGTTTTCAGTCCTAAACAAACAGCCCATATATCTGATAATTAATGTGCATACAGTGATACATAATATTGCATTGTACGTAACTTTTTAATTTTTTTTTTTGTCCAAGATGTAAGGTCCACATATTCGAATTTTTATTAATTTATATGTGGATCTTACATGTAAAAATATAAAATAATGTAAAAATATAAGTTCCCTTCTCAAATATGTAAATGGATTGGATAACAACAAACACTATTACAAAATAGATGGTGTTAATTAAGTAATCAATTTATTTAAAAATTTAAAATTTTAATATATTGAAAATAATATGTTTGGACATGCTCAAATACTGAATTAATTTGAGTGTTCCGAAATACCTGAAAATCAACCAATACATAAAAAGTTGGCATCTGAATTTGCCTTAAATCAGTAACTGCAGTAGATGTTGCAAATATGAGAATAAAGGTGTTTTAGGTTTTCATTTATCATGCTAATAGATGGAATAATTAAACTAGCTTTTGAGGCTCTCTTTTTTTAATACCTTTGTTTTTTTTATCACAATTATGAGAATAATAAATAAAAAATAATAGAACAAGTTTGAACATAAAACTGTAAATAAAAGTATATTTTTTTATTATTTTTCTACTACCCATTGTCAAGTCTGGAGTGTAATACCCGGAAAATAATAATAATAAAATATTTAAGTATGCTTTAAAATATTTAATTGGGCTTTCTTTATGTTTGGGTCAGATTCTATTTAATTAATGTGGACCATAATAAGTAAATGATTGTATTAATTGGGTCTTTTAATTAATTGAGTCTAAATTATATTTTTCTAATTTTAAATCCTATTTAAATTAGGAGTATTAATAAAATATATTAATTAATAATAAATAAGTAAAACCTAGTTTTACCTCTTTACGCCTGATGAGTTATGGAAATAACGTGAGAACAAAAGAAAGAGGCGGAAGAAGAACAAGAGAACGTGACTTGAATTACAAAAGGTTTTGAGAGCAAAATCTTAGAATTTTATTCACCATCTTCTTCTTTTCAAAGGTAATTGTTGGACTATTTTTGAATACAAAACAATTATTTTGTTATTGTAAGTAAAATCTATTTTCTTGTTGTGTTTGCAATTTATTTTTAAATTTTATTATGTCGTTTGATTAGTTGAATTTGTTAATAAAATTTTAATTTACAATTTGGATATATGATATGATATGATATATATATATATATATATATATATATATATTATTCATGAATCCTATTTGCTAAATTAGTTATATATATATATATATATATATATATTAATACATAGAAGTTTATTCATAAATCCTGCATGTTTATTAGGAATTATGCTACTGCTCTTGATTTGCTACTCATTCGTTATATATATATATATATATATATATATATATATAAAAATTATCTGAGACATCTTTAAAAAAAAAAGGAAAAGAAAAATAATAAATAATATTATAATATTTTTGTTATAATTAAAATATATCTTTTGATTACAAATTGAATATAATATATTAAAATTATAGAATTTATGAAAATATAAATTGTATGAGTTCATAATTTAATTATGTGTATTATATTTTATTTTGATAATTAAATCGGATTGAGGGAGTTTAGCGGGTGATAGTTGGACTCGACGAATTATTTTAGTACTATATTAAGGTACGGATTCCGTACTTTTTCAGCGAGACTCTTTTGAATATAATTCGTTCGTTTTGTTATTTGTTTAAAAATTTGGTATTGCTCTTAGGATTATTCCTTGTTGTCCAATTTATTGAGACAATTTCGTTTTGGCGTTGACATTAAAATTTGTATTTGTACTCCTTAAACTAGTTAATCTTGCCAGTATGTTTTGGAGACTTTATTCGTTTGCACCATTGTTCGTATATTTTCGTTCACATTCAGGAGTCATTTTGATTATTGATATATTGTGATAATCAATAATGTTTGTATTTGATAATTCGATTTCATTTGAATATGGTCATGTAAGCCTTGTGATTTGAACCCCTGTTGGCTTACATTTTGTAGTTTGATCCTTAGGGTATACTTGAGCTAACCACCTGTGGGGGTACCCGTGACGCCCCCAAAATAGGTATACATCATCTATTCTGAGTCACCAAATACATGGTACAGAATTCAAATACAACTTAATAATACAACTGTCGTGTACAATACGACAAAACATAAACTGTGAGTTTGAATAAAAATATTGTCTACTAGAGAGTATACAAACTCAAAAAGAGTCCTCATTATAATTATTATCACACTATTTCACAGAATAGTGAGGACTACTAATGCTATCCTCTGGACCATTACTCCGCTTCCCAGACTAGTCGTCCCAATTTATATTCTCATTTCAAAAGAAACGGTGAAAGAAAGGGTGAGCTCAACTAGACCAATGAGAAATATTATGACTAAGATAATGCGAATAAATTATCATTAGCCTTCAACAGTGTTAAACTGATAAAATATAACAAACATCAAGTTTAAGCTGCGGTGAACAAGCAATCCATTAGAAGAGTCAAGTAGAGAATAAAATCTACTATCTTCTATGCTTTAAAAGGTTTTTCATGACTTTTATCATTTGAGACTCATCTTAATAAATAATCCACATCATCGAATCACCCCCATTGACTACTACTACCAGGATATTCTTTAGTATCACGACCACAATTATCCATGCACTTCAAAAGTAGAGAATATTTGTGTATTCATTAATGGTCATGATCATGCCAACAACTATCCATCAATGCACTACGGGCCAATGAGGACTTTTTCCACATCATCTGTAACATTATGGTCATGATTACACAGAATAATTCCTGGTCATAATCATACCAAGTCAATCTATGCACTACAGGGCACAAATGACTTTCAACATAATATAAGCATGAAGATGATGACAATGATATAAGAATTCAATAAAACAAGTTCAAAAATTAATTTATCCATGAACCAATAATGTCCAAATTATCAACACGATACTGCTTTATAGAGTAAAATTCAAGACTGTCCAGAAGAATATTTTCATGAAAAGAAAGTGGATGAAGCGCAAATATCAAGGATATTCCACTAATTTCATGGAGTATAGAAGTCAAAACTTTAACCAACTGAGTATAATAACGAATGGAATAACAAAAGAAATCACCATGCATGCGGTACTTCACATAGACAGGTTATTCCAACAGATTAATAAGTAACGGAACGGAACCAAATCGGTGAAATTATAATAAAGACGGAAGCGGGATGTTCCAATGTAATAATAATAAAGACGGAACCGGTCCCAAAAAACGTCCGTAATGATAAACGTAATAATAATAAAGCGTCTGAAACGCATGATATTCCAATGTAATAATAATAAAGACGGAATAATAGAAGAATGTCACCAAGTATAGGGTAGTCCGCGTATACTGGTTATTCCAGCAGAATAATAAAGAATGGAATAACAGAAGTTTTCTTCATGAATACAAAAGAAATAATACCCCTTACCGTAAAAGAAACTGAATATAAGAGTAGGGAAGTAGCAGAATACTTTTCTATAGTTTCTTTATAATTTCTCTCTCTAAAGTTTCAGTGAATTAGTAAGAAATAATGAAGGAATGAACTTCTATTTATAGGAGAATGGAAAGGCACTGTGTAATTCACTGGCTGAAATCATACGCTAAATTTTAAAAATCAAAATTTTATAATATATAATATAATATAACACATGTTATATTAGAAAATTCTACCACCCATGCATCATTTGTCAAGGTGCTGGCCAATTAGAAGAAAGAGAAAAAAAACTTGTACACGCCAAGTTTGAGAAAATGGCTTTATGCATATGTTTGATAGCATTATTGGTTTGCTCAACCAATAAGGTGCAAGCTTGAAAATTAGATCACATATCATGCCAAACTTCATCTTCCACCACAACCCACTCATCCACATTTAATATATATAAATATTTACTATTCTCACACACCCACACTTCACCACTCCCCCCATTTACGGTAAAAAATTTCTCCACCCAAAATCCTCCACCCAAAATCCTCCAGTAGTGGCTAAATATATATATATATATATATATATATATATATATAAATATATACCAAAAAATTTCTACCGATTACTTTGAAAAAAATGGGTAAATGGGGGTCCATAAAATAAGCAAAACTTACAACAACAACTTAATAAAAAAATCCTCTCAATATTTTCACAACATTTATCATCATTATTATAATTCACGGTATTAATCGACACGAGTGTCGTTCCTCAGGAAGAGGGGCTTTCCAATAAGGATTTCTCCCAATTGGCGCCATGATTAGGTGACCAAACCTCTCCTTGACGTAACTTCTAGACATCGTTAATATTGCAAATAATAATATTAATAACTTTGTCATCTCAATTATTGATTTAATAATATATAAAATATTGACAATAATTGAATCAAATAACGTGAGATATTATGCAAAGAATTCTTGTAGAGAATAATTGAACAAAACCGAGTGACTTCTCACATAAGCATCAATAATCAATACCGTGTGCTCTCTTTGTGCAACTACGCCATTCTTCGTATTTTTTTAACACCGGTGTTTCAACAGATTAACGGTAAAACTTCCGCCGTTATTTTCATAAAAAGTATTTTTGTCGTTTTCTCAATCCGACAATAATTCCGTTAATGGGGTCCACCAATGATTGTGCTTGGTTATGCGAATATTCCTGTTAAAATGAATATTCCCCACCAATCGAATATTATATAACAACTTGCGTACTTTGCAAAAATTATAAATATTACCCACAACTATAACATTATATCAAATTTATTCCATAATATAAAAAAAATGATATTTATATAAAATTCATTTTTATTCCAAAAAGTTGAGGGTCTTACAACCTCCCTTCTTATGAAATTTAAGCCCTCGAAATTAGAATGCGATACTGGTATATCGAAGAGGTAAGGACCTTGACTTCATTTCAGATTCTAACTCCTAGGTCATTTCCTCAACATCGTGGTTTCTCCACAAAACTTTGACTTGAGGTATAACCTTGGAATGTAGAATATGTTCCTTCTTATCCAAGATTTGAACAGGAACCTCTTCATACGTCAAATATTCCGCTATTTCGTCCGGTTCTAACACAATAATGTGGTTCGGGTCTTTCACATATTTACGTAACATGGATATGTGAAAAATGTTATGAACACGAGACATACTTGGCGGTAAAGCGAGTCTATAGGCCACAGTTCCTACTCGATCGAGGATTAAAAATGGGCCGATGAATCGAGGATTGAGTTTTCCTCTCTTTCTAAATCTCGTAACTTCTTTCCATGGAGCAACACGTAACAACACATGATCTCCTAAATCGAATTCCACGTCCTTTCGATGAAGATCAGCATAACTCTTTTGTCGATCTTGTGAGGTTTTTATACGTTGTCGGATCGTTTGAATCTTTTTTGTAGTCATACGTACCAACTCCGGTCCCAACAACATTGCTTCTCCCGCCTCATCCCAGCATACTGGAGAACGACACTTTCTTCCATACAACGCCTCAAATGGAGCCATGCCAATACTTGCTTGATAACTGTTGTTGTAGGAAAACTCCACCAATGGTAAGAACTTATCCCAACTTCCTTTGAAGTTAAGGACACAGAGTCTTAATAAATCTTCAAGAGTTTGAATAGTCCTCTCCGACTGTCTGTCCGTCTAAGGATGATATGCCGAGCTAAAATGTAAGTCTGTGCCCATAGCTTTTTGCAAACTAACCCAAAATCGAGAAGTGAATCTTGGGTCTCGATCAGAAACTATGGATACCGGCATACCATGCAGTCTTACAATATCGTTTATGTACATCTGACGAGCAAGACGTTCAAGTGTATAAGTTTCTCGTATCGGTAAGAAATGAGCAGACTTGGTCAATCTATCAACAATGACCCAAATCGCATCTATACCTTGAGAAACCTTAGGAAGACCGGTAACGAAATTCATGGTAATGTGCTCCCACTTCCATTATGCAATTTCAAGTGGTTGCAATGGACTTTTGGTACTTGATGCTCCGCTTTAACTCGTTGACAAGTTAGACACCTTGAGATAAACAACGCTATCTCTCTCTTCATATTGCTCCACCAAAATGTATGACGAATATCATGATACATTTTGGTACTCCCAGGATGGATTGCAAACGATGTGTTGTGCGCCTCCATCATGATTTTATACTTTAAATCAGGGTCGTTAGGAACACAAAGTCTGGAGTTGACTCGAAGTATTCCTTCTTCATCGATTCTTGCTTCCGGCATAGCACCTTCTTGCACTTTCTTCCTCATACGCATTAGCTCCAGGTCTGTAGCTTGAGCAGTTTTAACTTTATCAATTAAATTCGGTTCTACTCGTATATTCTCCATCATCACATGGGTCCCTGGAGTTTTTAACTCTATCTTCATCCTTTGCAAGTCACACTAAATGGGCCTTTGCGTTGACAATATCGCATTCGCACTTGCATATGATCTTCTACTCAATGCGTCAGCTACCACGTTCGCTTTTTTAGGATGGTATTGGATGGTATGATCATAATCTTTCAACAGTTCAAGCCAACGTCGTTGTCGCATGTTGAGTTCCTTTTGAGTGAAGAAATATTTGAGGCTTTTATGATCCGTAAAGATCTCCACTTTCTCCCTATACAAGTAATGCCTCCAAATCTTTAGTGCGAAGACAACAGCTCCCAACTCTAGATCACGAGTAGGATAATTCCTCTCATATTCTTTGAGTTGTCTTGAGGCATAGGCTATGACTTTCCCATGTTGCATGAGAACACATCCCAACCCTTTGCCGAAGCATCACTTTGTAGATGACAAATCCTCCGAGCCGGATGGTATTGTCGAATAGGTCTTTGAAATGAGTCTCCTCTTGAGATCTTGAAAACTCTTCTCACATTCTTCGCTCCAAATAGAACTTTGTATCTTTTCGAGTCAAATTTGAGTTAATGGAGTAGCGATTCGAGAAAATCCTTCCACGAATCTCCGATAATAACCAAATTTAAACCGAGAAAGCTACGTGCTTTCGGTCATCGATTTAGGTTGCTCCCGACTTTGAATTGCTTCAATTTTTTCCGGTCAATAGATATTCCATGACTTGATACTACGTGCCCAAGGAATGCTACTTCCTCAAGCCAAAATTCGTATTTCTTAAACTTGGCATAAAGCTTGTATTCACGAAGCTTTTGGAGTGTCAGCCTCAAGTGTTGCTCATGATCTTCACGGCTTTTGGAATAAATAAGGATTTCATCAATAAAGACGACCACAAAGTGATCCAAATATTCCTTGAATACTCGGTTCATCATATCCATGAAGGCGGCGGGGCATTAGTCAATCCAAAGGACATGACTAGAATTCATAATGCTCGTCATCAGGTTCGAAAGCCGTCTTTGGAATGTCATCTGTTCTAATCTTCAATTGGTGATATCCGGAATGAAGATCAATCTTTGAAAAGAATTTGGCTCCTTGCAACTGGTGAAACAAGTCATCAATACGTGGCAATGGGTACCTATTTTTGATGGTGACATGATTCAACTCCCGATAATCAATACAAAGTCGCATACTCCCATCTTTCTTCTTCACGAATATAACAGGAGCACCCCAAGGAGAAGTACTAAGATGAATAAAGCCAATGTCTAACAATTCCTGTAGTTGGGTCTTTAACTCCTGAAGTTCAATAGGAGACATTCGATATGGGGCTTTGAAAATGGGTTTTATCTGCGGGTTCAAGGTCGATACAAAATTCAATTTCACGCTTTCGGGGGTAGGCGGAAGTTCTTCAGGGAATACGTCAGGGAATTTATTAACAATAGAAATATCATTCAAAACTGACGTATTTTTGTTTAGATCCGTGACATGAGCTAAGAAAGCTTGACATCCGTTTTTCAATAAATGAATAGCTTTATGGCTTGAGATGACCATGATTGATTTTAATGGTTTGGTCGCTTGAATTTGCATAATAGGTTGATTAGGAATATGAAAGCTAACAACCTTACGAAAATAATCAAATTTTGCATGATGAGTAGTTAACCAATCAATCCCTAGAATCACATCAAATGCAAGTATTTTCAATGAAATAAGATCGACAGGTAATGTGAGGGTACCGATTTGAACCAAACAAGACTTATAAACCGTGGATGTAATGAAGGTTTCTCCCAATGGAGTTTCAACAGATAAGTCAAAGTCCAATTTCTCCGGAGTCAAATTTAAACGTTGAGCGCAAGTAGGAGAAATAAAAGAATGGGTAGAACTGGTATCAAATAAAGTATAGACTTCATTTAGAGTTTATGATAAGCTTACCCGTGATGATCTCATTCGGGTTCCTTGCTTTCCGGGAGGTCACAAAAAATGCTCTCCTTGCTACTCTGGGCTTTGACTTTTCTCGGGACTGACCATTGGTGCCTCCATCCTAGCTGAACTTGTCTTGATGAGCGACAAAATCGGGCTAGGTGACCTTCTCTTCCATAATTATAACATGCTTTGATGGCATCATGCGTAGTTTGGATGATGTGTCCTCCCTCCGCATTTGAAGCATATGATAGGTGGTCGTTCTCTCTTCCTTAACAACGGTCTTTGGTCTTTGACGTCTTTCCATCATTGTTGAATCTCCGCTTCTTGAAATGTCCATTCTTATTGTTTTGTCCTCGATTACCACCAAAGTGGTTACCACTTCGGCTGTTGATTCCTCCACGCTTGTTGTCACCGCTCGATGATCGCTTCTCATTGGTATTATCATTTTGCGGCCGCTCTCTTTTTTGGTTGCGTTGACTCGTTATCGCGCTCTCTACTAATCGAGCCCTATTTACAACATCCGAATACAAACACGGTTTATGAGAAATAATATGTTGGCGTATCTCCGGCTTTAAACCTCTTAAAAACATTCGCGTAATTTTTCTTCATTATCCACCAAGTGGGACGCAAAAGGGACAACTCGGCAAACTTTGCTTCCGTCTTTACTTTGCGACACGGTCATATTATTACATTCCAACTTGATGAACTCCACCTCCTTCATATAGACGAATACTTTCGGAAAGTACTTGTCGTTGAATAGTTCTTGGAACTTCTCCCAAGATATTTTTAGTCTTGGCGAGTTGAGTACGCTTTTACCGATTCCCACCAAGATGTCTGCCTCTCTCCTCAACAACATAAAAGCGGCAAAGGGAACCTTTTGCTCCTCGGAGCATCCCAAGACATCAAATATCTTGGTGATCTGCTTTATCCACGCTTCCGCCTTAAGTGGTTTTGGCTCCCCAATAAACTCCGGTGGTCCCAGCTCCTTGAACTGTTTAGCGGTGACCGTCCGAGAGTTTCCAGTGGTTCCACCGACATTTTGGACAGGAGCCGCTCTCGCCTGCTGTTACATGAATTGCATAAAGCCTCTGAACATTCCATCATTCATCATTTGGTTAGTGTTGTTGTTTGCATGAAGATTGTCGCCTTCCTGATGCACATTATCCTGATTATTGATATGTGGTGAATCAATGGTCGCCTGTTCTCCATTGCTATTCTCAACATTCTCGGATGTCATTTTCAGATACTGCCACAAAACAAAAGGTTAATTGACATGTAACATATTATCCCTATATTCTGACCGACCAATTAAATACCAAAAAAAAAATTGGGTGGTAGGTCATACTAGCGAAGGAATTCCCGTCTCTCCCTCCTAGTTCTATTCTCACATCTTAGCTAGGGATCATATCCCTAAGCTTTGATACCAACTGTGATGCCCCAAAATAGGTATACATCACCTATTCTCGAGTCACCAAATTCATGGTACGAATTCAAATACAACTTAATAATACAACCGTTATGTAATAATACAATAAAACAAAACATATAAGCTGTGAGTTTGAATACAAATATTATCTACTAGAGAGTATACAAACTCAAAAGGAGTCCTCATTACATTTATTGTCACACTATTTTTCACGAAAATAGTGAGGACTACTAATACTATCATCTCGTCCATCACTCCGCTCCCCAACTCGTCCCAAATATATTCTCATTTCACAAAGAGAAACGGTGAAAGAAAGGGTGAGCTCAACTAGCCCGATGAAATATTATGACTAAGATAATGCAGAATAAATTATCATTAGCCTTCAACATTGTTAAGCCGATAAAATATAACAAACATCAAGTTTAAGCTGCGGTTGAACAAGTAATCCATTAGAAGAGTCAAGTAGAGAATAAAATCTACTATCTTCTATGCTTTAAAAGGTTTTTCATGACTTTTATCGGCGAGACTCGACAATAAATAATCCACATCATCGAATCACCCCCGCACTACTGGCCAAGGATATTCTTTAGTATCACGACCACAATTATCCATGCACTACAGGCCGAGAATATTTGTGTATTCATTAATGGTCATGATCATGCCAACAACTATCCATCAATGCACTACGGGCCAATGAGGACTTTTTCCATATCATCTATAACATTACGGTCATGATTACACGAATAATCCACAGTCATAATCATACCAAGTCCATCTATGCACTATAGGCCACAAGATACTTTTCAACATAATATAAACATGAGGATGATGACAATGATATAAGAATTCAATAAAAACAAGTTCAAGAATTAATTTATCCATGAACCAATAACGTCCAAATTGTCAACATGATACTGCTTTGTAGAGTAAAATTCAAGAATGCCCAGAAGAATATTTGCATGAAAAGATAGTGGATGAAGCGCAAATATCAAGGATATTCCACTAATTTCATGGAGTATAGAAGTCAAAACTTTAACCAACTGAGTATAATAACGAATGGAATAACAAAAGAAATCAACATGCATGCGGTACTTCACACAGGCAGGTTATTCCAACAGAATAATAAATAATCGAATCGGTCAAAGTAAATTAAGCATGCCGGGATGTTCCAACAGAATAATAATAAAGATTTTAACCAGTCCGGTAAAAAAGCATTAACGCATGAGATATATTCCAATGTAATAATAATAAAAATGTAACCAGTCCGAGTCAGAAAAAGCATGTAATGTGATATTCCAATGAATAATAAAAAGACGGAATAATAAAAGAATGTCACCAAGTATAGGGTAGTCCGCATATACTGGTTATTCCAGCAGAATAATAAAGAATGGAATAACAGAAGTTTTCTTCATGAATACAAAAGAAATAATACCCCTTACCATAAAAGAAACTGAATATAAGAGTTGGGAAGTAACAGAATACTTTTCTATAGTTTCTTTATTATTTCTCTCTCTAGAGTTTCAGTGAATTCGTAAGAAATAATGAAGGAATGAGCTTCTATTTATTGGAGAATGGAAAGGCACTGTGTAATTCACTGGCTGAAATCATACGCTAGATTTTTAAAATTCAATTTTTTTATAATATATAATATAATATAACACATGCTATATTAGAAAATTCTACCACCCATGCATCATTTGTCAAGGTGCTGGCCAATTAGAAGAAAGAGAAAAAAAACTAGTACACGCCAAGTTTAAGAAAATGGCTTTATGCATATGTTTGATAGCATTATTGGTTTGCTCAACCAATAAGGTGCAAGCTTGAAAATTATATCACATATCATGCTAAACTTCATCTTCCACCACAACCCACTCATCCACATTTAATATATATAAATATTCACTATTCTCACACACCCACACTTCACCACTCCCCCCATTTACGGTTAAAAATTTCTCCACCCAAAATCCTCCACTAGTGGCCCCAACCAAATATATATATATATATATATATACCAAAAACTTTCTACCGATTACTTTGAAAAAATGGGTAAATGGGGTCCATAAAATAAGCAAAACTTACAACAACAACTTAATAAAAAAATCCTCTCAATATTTTAACAACATTTATCATCATTATTATAATTCACAGTATTAATCGACCAGGTCGTTCCCAGGAAAGAGGAGGCTTTCCAATAAGGATTTCTCCCTATTGGCGCGCAATTAGGTGACCAAACCTCTCCTTGACAGAACTTCTAGACATCGTTAATATTGCAAATAATAATATTAATAACTTTGTCGTCTCAATTATTGATTTAATAATATATAAAATATTGACAATAATTGAATCAAATAACGTGAGATATTATGCAGAAATTACTGTAGCAATAATTGAACAAAATTGAGTGACTTCTTACGTAAGCATCAATAATCAATACTGGTAATGCTCTTTGTGCGAACTCGCCAGACATCTTATTTCTTTTAACACCGGGTGTTTCAACAGTTAACGGTAAAACTTCCGCTGTTATTTTCATAAAGTATTTTTGTCGTTTTCTCAACCCAACAATAATTTCGTTATGGGGTCCACCAATGATTGTGTCGTTGTACGAATATTCCCTGTTAAAACGAATATTCCCCGACCAATCGAATATTATATAACAACTTGCGTACTTTGCAAAATTTATAAATATTACCCACAACTATAACATTATATCAAATTTATTCCATAATATAAAAAAATGATATTTATATAAAATTCATTTTTATTCCAAAAAGTTGGGGTCTTATAGTACCACAGGCATGTCCTCTTGACACAAGGGCATGACACCTTCCGTGACGGTGTGATTAGTCCACGGCGTATCATTTTGTATGCTCTGGGTATGAGTTTTGGCCATTTGATATATTTGTTCAGGATATGTATGGGTCGACCCAGGATTTGATTTGATTTGATTTATTTGGCGGATTAGTGACGTATGTGTCGTGCGTACTATCCGATTTGATTTGTATACGCCATGGTACCGATGTATTTTGTTAGCCTTTGGCTATTTGTATTTGAGCTCAGTATGAAATTGTTACCGCATAACCATTTGATTCAGCCTTATTTGTTTGGGATTATGTTGGCTATAATTATTCGATTGACAGTGTTAGTTATTTTTAAATTGACTCACAAATTCTGATCTATTCGTAATTCGTTTGTAATTCACATGTGTTCATTCATTCAACTCTTTTAGATTCATTACTTATTGTGATATATTTATTCATCTTCATATCTGTACTGGGCAATTGGCTCACGCTGTGTTCTTTTTCCGGCAGGTAATCAGGGGTGATCAGGATATGTGGGATGAGAGCTACCTTTGATCCAAATGAGTAGATTAGTTTTTGAGACTTATTATTAGATTTGGTTTTCTTAATATTTTATAGATGGATGTTTGGGCCATTTTGGCATTTATTTATTATAAGTAGAGATTATGTAAATGTGGAGCTCCTTCTAGTTAAATTGGAGTATGTGGTAATTTGGTGTTCAATTTAATTGGAGATGTTTTGAGATTTATTCGAGGTTTATATTTATTATGCTTGTGCGTGACATTCCTTTTCCTTTTTGGGAAAGGGGGTGTTACAGAGTTGGTATCAGAGCTTAGGTTATGATCTTGTAGATCGCCTTTTAGGCTTGACCTGTGAGTTATGGATAGACCACTGGGTAGTTATAAGATTTGTATTGCGTTTGATTTTTGTTCTACATAAATTTGTCCTTGATTATTTGTTTTGATCTGTTTGTTCTCGTTTGTTTGATTTTGTATCATAGATGGCTCGTAAGTCTTCGAGAATTGCTGGGAGGCAGGGTAATAATGGTAAGAGGGGTTTAGAGGCGGCCCGTGTGTTGAAGGGTCATTAACGAGGTGAAAACGATGGAAATCAGGGTAATGCAATAATAACCCCGACTATGGTTGCAGCGATGGTGAATGAGGCGATTCTGTGTAGTGTAGGCACAAAGTATCTGCGCAGGTATTCCGCAGATGCAAGAAATCAACATGCAAATGGCATGGGGGATGATGCAGAGATACCACAACATGAGCAGAATGTTCCTCCCGAGGATCAAGTGGGTCAACAAGTGCAGCCGTTGTATGTGTTATTAGAGAGGTTCATTAAGTAGAAGCCCAATTCTTTTCGTTTTGCTCCGACTCCAATTGATGCGGAGAACTGGATCGCCCACTTGGAGAAGATTTTTGATGTGATTGGGTGTTCAGAAAATCAGAAGGTGAGATTAGCAGTTTATAAGCTAGAGGATGATGCTCAGCGATGGTGGAAATCGTTGAAGGCTACACAGGGAGATGGATTTATGGATGGACTCATATGGGCGCGCTTTTGTGACCTTTTCTATCGCCAGATTTCCCAAACGCCGATAGGGATGCATATCGTGAAATTTGTGTCCATTCAACAGAAGGATGATGAGACTATTACTGATTTCATAACGAGGTTTACGAGATTGGCTGGTTTTGCGGGTTCAATAGCTAGGACAACTGCACAACAGACAGAAAAGTTCAAATGGGCCTTGAAATATGAGTATAGACGATCGATCATCCACACCATATTTACAGATGTATCACAAGTGGCTAATGCAGCTAAGAGTGTAGAAATGGAACACAAGGACTTTCGAGTTTCCAAATTAGAAGGGAGTCGAAAGAGAGATAGAGATGACAAACAAGGACAAGGAATGGGGCAGTTTGGAGGAAATCAAAACAGAAGGCAAAATAATTGGAATGAGCCTCCATCGGGTCAACGATTTAATCCTCGAAGGGATTTTGCCTACCCAATGCAGTAGGGTGGTCGTGGAGGTTAGCAGCAGGGTCAGTGGCAAGCTGGAGGGCAATATCAAAATAGGGGATTTCAACAGAGCAGAGGTTTCTAGCAAAATCAGAGTCAGGGGCAGCATCGCCAACAGGGTCAAATTCAAGGGCGGTATCCTGGACCAGCAGGTGGGGGAAATCCGAACCTTTTGCTACTTCCACCTACTCCATGTGCTATTTGTGGTGGCTATCATGCTAGTAGGGCGTGTTATAGAAATACAGGGGCTTGTTTCTTATATGGACAGATGGGACATATGTGACGCCCCCCAAACAGGTATACATCACCTATTCTTGAGTCGCCAGATACATGGTACATAATTCAAATACAACTTAATAATACAACTGTCGTGTACAATACGACAAAACATAAACTGTGAGTGTGAATACAAATATTGTCTACAAGAGAGTATACAAACTCAAAAAGAGTCCTCATTATAATTATTATCACACTATTTCACAGAATAGTGAGGACTACTAATGCACCATCTAGGACCATCACTCCATTCCCCGACTCGTCCCAGCTATATTCTATTTCATTTCAAGAGAAATAAAGAAAGAAAGAAAGGGTGAGCTCAACTAGCCCAAAGAAGAAATATTATGACTAAGATAATGCGAGAATAAATTATCATTAGCCTTCAACATTGTTAAACGATAAAATATAACAAACATCAAGTTTAATCTGCGGTGAACAAGCAATCCATTAAAAGAGTCAAGTAGAGAATAAAATCTACTATCTTTTATGATTTAAAAGGTTTTTCATCACTTTTATCGGCGTGACTCGACAATAAATAATCCACATCATCGAATCACCCCGCACTACTACTGACCAAGGATATTCTTTAGTATCACGACCACAATTATCCATGCACTACGGGCTAAGAATATTTGTGTATTCATTAATGGTCATTTCATGCCAACAACTGTCCATCAATGCACTACGGGCCAATGAGGACTTTTACCACATCATTTGTAATATTACGGTCATGATTACACCGAATAATCCCTGGTCATAATCATACCAAGTCCATCTATGCACTATAGGCCACAGATGACTTTCAAAAAATATAAACATGAGGATGATGACAATGATATAAGAATTCAATAAAACAAGTTCAAGAATTAATTTATACAGGAACTAATAATGTCCAAATTGTCAATATGATACTGCTTTGTAGAGTAAAATTCAAGAATGCACAGAAGAATATTTTCATGAAAAGATACTGGATGAAGCGCAAATATCAAGGATATTCCACTAATTTCATGGAGTATAGAAGTCAAAATTTTAACCAACTGAGTATAACAAGGAATGGAATAACAAAAGAAATCACCAGGTATGCGATAGATCAAGACAGAGCGAGTTATTCTAATGAATAATAAATAATGAGAATCGGTCCGGCGTAAAAACGCGTAGGCGGGATATTCCAATAATAATAAAGACTTTTCGGTCAGGCGTAAAATGCATGAGCATGGATATTCAACGGAATAATAAAGACGGATCCAGTGTCCGGCGTAGAAACGCCTGAGCGAGTGGTGTTACAGAGTTGACTCGAAGTATTCCTTCTTCATCAATTCTTGCTTCCGGCATAACACCTTCTTGCACTTTCTTCCTCATATGCATCAGCTCCAGGTCTGTAGCTTGAGCAGTTTTAACTTTATCAATTAAAGTTGGTTCTACTCGTATATTCACCATCATCACAAGGGTCCCTGGAGTCTTTAACTCTATCTCCATCCTTTGCAAGTCACATAAAATAGGCCTTTGCGTTGACAATATCGCACTCGTACTTGCATATGATCTTCTACTCAATGCGTCAGCTACCACGTTCACTTTTTTGGGATGGTATGATCATAATCTTTCAACAGTTCAAGCCAACGTCGTTGTTGCATGTTGAGTTCCTTTTGAGTAAAGAAATATTTGAGGCTTTTATGATCCGTAAAGATCTCCACCTTCTCCTATACAAGTAATGCCTCCAAATTTTTAGTGCGAAGATAACAATTGCTTAACTCTAGATCATGAGTAGGATAATTCCTCTCATATTCTTTGAGTTGTCTTGAGGCATAGGCTATGACTTTTTAATGTTGCATGAGAACACATCCCAACCCTTTTGCCTCAAGCATCATCAGAGATGACAAATCCCTCCAAGCCGGATGGTATTGTCGAGCAGTGCCGAAATGAGTCTCCTCTTGAGTTCTTGAAAACTCTTCTCACATTCTTCGCTCCAACCGAACTTTGTATCTTTCCGAGTCAATGGAGTAGCGATTCGAGAAAATCCTTCCACGAATCTCCGATAATAACCAGCTAAACCGAGAAAGCTACGTACTTCGGTCGCTGATTTAGGTTGCTCCCAGCTTTGAATTGCTTCAATCTTTGCTAGGTCAACAGATATTCCATGACTTGATACTACGTGCCCAAGGAATGCTACTTCCTCAAGCCAGAATTCGCATTTCTTCAACTTGGCATAAAGCTTATATTCACGAAGCTTTTGGAGCTTTTGGAATAAATAAGGATGTCATCAATAAAGACGACCACAAAGTGATCCAAATATTCCTTGAATACTCGGTTCATCATATCCATGAAGGCAGCAGGAGCATTAGTCAATCCAAAGGACATGATTAGAATTCATAATGCCCGTCTCGAGTTTCGGCGCCGTCTTTGGAATGTCATCTGTTCTAATCTTCAATTGGTGATATCCTAACGAAGATCAATCTTTGAAAAGAATTTGGCTCCTTAAAATCGGGTCAAATAGGTCATCAATACGTGGCAATGGATACCTATTTTAATGGTGACATGATTCAACTCCAGATAATCAATACAAAGTCGCATACTCCCATCTTTCTTCTTCACGAATATAACAGAGAGCACCCCAGGAGAAGTACTAGGGATAATAAAGCCAATGTCTAACAATTCCGTAGTTGGGTCTTTAACTCTTGAAGTTCAATAGGAGTCATTCGATATGGGGCTTTGGAAATGGGTTTTGTCTGGGTTCAAGGTCGATACAAAATTCAATTTCACGCTTTCGGGGGTAGGCCGTAGAAGTTCTTGGGGAATACGTCAGAAATTTATTAACAATAGAAATATCGTTCAAAACCGGCGTATTTTTGTTTAAATCGTGACATGAGCTAAGAAAGCTTGACATCCATTTTTTCAATAAACGAATAGCTTTATGGCTTGAGATGACCGTGATTGATTTTAATGGTTTGGTCGCTTGAATTAGCATAATAGGTTGATTAGGAATATGAAAGCTAACAACTTTACTAAACAATCAATTTTTGCATGATGAGTAGTTAACCAATCAATCCCTAGAATCACGTCAAATGCAAGTATTTTCAATGAAATAAGATCGACAGGTAATGTGAGGGTACCGATTTGAACCAAACAAGACTTATAAACAGTAGATGTAATGAAGGTTTCTCCCAACGGAGTTTCCACAGATAAGCCAAAGTCTAATTTCTCCGTAGTCAAATTTAATCGATGAGCACAAGTAGGAGAAATAAAAGAATGGGTAGAACCGGTATCAAATAAAGTATAGATTTCGTTAGAGTTTATGATAAGCTTACCCGTGATGACCTTATTCGGGTTCCTTGCTTTACGGGAGGTCACAACAAACGCTCTCTCCTTGCACTACTGGGGTTTGACTTTTCTCGGAACTACCTTTCGTGCCTCCATCCTAGTTGAATTTGTCTTCTTGGTGAATGATAAAATCGGGCTAAGTGACCTTCTCTTCCACAATTATAACATGCTTTGACTGAGATCGCGTAGTTTGGACCGATGTGCCCTCCCTCCGCATTTGAAACATATGATAGGTGGTCGTTCTCCTTCCTTAACGACAGTCTTTGGTCTTGACGCCTTTCCATCATTGTTGAATCTCCTCTTCTTGAAATGTCCATTATTATTGTTTTGGCCGATTACCACCAAAGTGGTTACCATTTTTGGCCTGTTGATTCCTCCACGCTTGTTGTCACCGCTTCGATGATCGCTTCTCGCCGGTATTATCATTTTGCTTACCGCTCTCTTTTAGTTCGCGCTGACTCGTTATCGCACTCCACTAATCGAGCCCTATTTACAACATCCTGAATATAAACACGGTTTATGAGAAATAAGATGTTGACGTATCTCGACTTCAAACCTCTTAAAAACATCCGTGTCATTCTGTCTTCATTATCCACCAAGTGGGACGCAAACCGGGATAACTCAGCAAATTTAGCCTCGTATTGCGACACGGTCATATTATTTTGTTCAAACTTGATAAACTCCACCTCCTTCATGTGACAAATACTTTCGAGAAAGTATTTGTCATTGAACAGCTCTTAGAACTTCTACCAAGACATCTTCAGTACGGTAGGTTGAGTACATTTTACCGATTCCTACCAAGAATCGCCTCTCAGCAATATATTAAAGGCGTGAGGGAACCTTTTGCTCCTCGGAGCATCCCAAGACATCAAATATCTTGGTGATCTGCTTTATCCATGCTTCCGCCATAAGTGGTTTTGGCTCTCCCTTAAACTCCGGTGGTCCCAGCTCCTTGAACTGTTTAGCGGTGACCGCCCGAGAGTTTCCAGTGTTTCCACCTGCATTTTGGACAGGAGCCGCTCTCGCCTGCTGTTGCATGAATTGCATAAAGCCCCTGAACATTTGATCATTCATCATTTGGTTAGTGTTGTTGTTTGCATGAGGATTGTCGCCTTCCTAATGCACATTATCCTGATTATTGATATGTGGTGAATCAACGGTCGCCTGTGCTCCATTGCTATTCTCAACATTCTCGGATGTCATTTTCAGATATCCCTAAATTCTGACCGACCAATTAAATACCACATAAACTTAGGTAGGTCATACTAGCGAAGGAATTCCCTGTCTTTCCCCTCCTAGTACTATTCTCACATCTTAGCCAGGGATCATATCTCTAAGCTTTGATACCAATCATGGCGCCCCAAAATTAGGTATACATCACCCATCTTGGGTTGTCGATACATGGTACAAAAATTCAAATACAACTTACAAATCTACAATCAGAGTGTACAATACGACAAAACATAACCGTGAGTTTGAATACAATTATTGTCTACTAGAGATTATACAAACTCAAAAGGAGTCCTCATACAAATTATTAACACACTATTTCACAGAATAGTGAGGACTACTAATGCTATCCTATGGACCGTCACTCCGTTCCCCGACTAGTCCCTGCTATGTTCTCATTTCCTGAAGAGAACAGTGAAAGAAAGAGTGAGTTCAACTAGCCCAGTAAGAAATATTTTGACTAAGATAATGCAGAATAAATTATCGTTAGCCTTCAACAGTGTTAAACTAATAAAATATAACAACATCAAGTTTAACTGCAGCGGAATAAGCAATCCATTAAAAGAGTCAAATAGAGAATAAAATCTACTATCTTTTATGATTTAAAAGGTTTTTCATGACTTTTATCGCTTGGACTCAGCTTAATAAATAATCCACATCATCGAATCACCCATGCACTACGACCAAGGATATTCTTTAGTATCACGTCCACAAATTATCCATGCACTACAACCAAGGACATTCGTGTATTCATTAATGGTCATGATCATGCCAACAACTGTCCATAAATGCACTACGGGCCAATGATAACTTTTACCACATCATTTGTAACATTACGGTCATGATTACAATCGAATAATCCTCGGTCATAATCATACCAAGTCCATCTATGCACTACAGAATACGTATGACTTTCAACATAATATAAACATAAGGATGATGACAATGATATAAGAATTCAATAAAACAAGTTCAAGAATTAATTTATCCAGAACTAATAATGTCCAAATTGTCAACATAATCTTTGCTTTGTAGAGTAAAATTCAAGAATGATCGAAGAAGAATATTTCCATGAAAGATCTTCGGATGAAGCCTTGAATATCAAGGATATTCTACTAATTTCATGGAGTATAGAAGTCAAAACTTTAACCAACCGGCATAATAAAGAATGGAATAACAAAAGAAATCACCATGCATGCGGTACTTGATAGACAAAGTTATTCCTACGAGAATAATAATAACGGAACCGGTCGTGGCAAAATTTGCACAAGCGGGATGTTCCAACAGAATAATAAAGATTTTAACCAGGTCCTGTAAAAACACACGAATATGATGTTCCAACGTAATAATAATAAAGGAACGAACCAGTCCTGTAAAACACATGAGACGTGGATGTTCCAATAGAATAATAGAAGAATGTCACCAAGTATAGGGTAAACCGCGTATACGAGTTATTCCAATGAAATAATAAGCAATGGAATAACAACAGCTTCTTCACGAATAAGAAAGAATAACACCCTTACATTAGTAGTAGATTGAATCTGCAGTAGTGTAATAATCAATACTCTTCTTCTTTCTCTCTTATTCTCTCTATACTTTCTCTCTATAGCTTGAATGAATTAAGTGAAAAATAATGAAGCACTAGGCCTCTATTTATAGAAGATTTCTAGCTTAGCACTTGAAATTTGAAAAGGCAAGTGGCTCGACGACTAGTGATGTGAAAAGAAAAGTGGTTTTGGCCTTTGTAATGTGAAACGACAATTGGTTCGGCCTTTAATAATATGAAAAGCGGCAAGTGGTTTGATGTCCGGTAAAGGTAGTTACTATTGATTGAAGGTAATTACTATTGATGAAGGTAATTACTATTGATTTAAGGTAATTACTATTGACGAAGGTAATTACTATTGATGAAGAGACTCTTAGATGATGACATATGGGCCCCCCCATAAAATAACCAAACTTACCACAAACGTCTCATAATAGACTCTTTATATACACCAAGGATTGAATAAATATTACCACAAATCATTTTATTTTTAATCAACACATATTTAATCTTTCAACAATTATTAATCATTTATAACTTGTCGTCTCAATTATTGATTTAATAATATAACATATTATACTGATGATATCTTGTGACAATAATTGAATCAATAATATAAGAGATATGATGCGGCCAATTCTTGTAGCAATAATTGAGTATAAATTTGAATGACTTCTCACGTAAGCATCAATAATCAATACAGTGTGCTCTTATCACGACCACGCGTATTATTGTACTTTTACTACCGGGTAGTTCAACAGCTTTTAACGGTAACACCTCCGCCAAGTTATTTTCATAAAAAGATTTTTTGTCGTTTTCTTAATCCGACAATAATTACATTAATGGGGTCCACCAATGATTGTGCCTTCGCATCTAAATATTCCCCAACAAAAAGAATATTCCCAGACCAAACGAATATTTTATAACAACTTGCTTACTTTGCAAAATTTATAAATATTACCCACAACTATAACATTATATCAAATTTACTCCATAATATTCAAAAATAATATTTATAGAAAATTCATCTTTATTTATAAAAGTTGGGGTCTTACAATAGAAGTAGTGAAGTAGCAGAACACTTTTCTTCTTTCTCTCTATAGTTTCTCTCTATAGAGTTTCAATGAATTCGTAAGAAATAATGAAGGAATGAGCTTATTTATGAAGAATGGATCGATAAGAATAACTAACTCATGAATTCAGTCCAGATTGATTTACTTTAATCGACGGTCCATATTTAAAGCAAAATCTTTTAAATAAAATATAATATATTCTATTTATAATATAATAAAATGAATAGTTTTATAAAAGATTTTACTATGCAAACACTATCGCAGTACTATGCAAATACTATGCATAATAAAATATAATATATTCTAATTATTGTCTAATAAAACAGATAACTTTATAAAATTATTCTGTTTTATATAAAAAGATTTTACTATTAGCCTAATAAAACGAATAACTTTATAAAAGTATTCTGTTTCATATAAAAAGATTTTACTATGCAAAACACTATTCAACAATTACTGTAGCAATAATTGAACAATATTGAGTGACTTCTCATGTAAGCATCAATAATCAATACAGTGTGCTATTATGCAACCACGCGTATTACTGTACTTTTAACACCGGGTGTTTCAATAGTTAATGGTAAAACTTCCGTCGTTATTTTTATAAAGTATTTTTGTCGTTTTCACAATTCGATAATAATTCCGTTGTGGGGTCCACCAATGATTGTGCCGTTGTACGAATATTCCCTGTTAAAACGAATATTCCCCGACCAATCGAATATTATATAATAACTTGCGTACTTTGCAAAATTTATAAATATTACCCACAATTATAACATTATATCAAATTTACTCCATAATATTCAAAAATGATATTTATAGAAAATTCATCTTTATTTATAAAAGTTGGGGTCTTACAACCTCCCCTTCTTATGAAATTTTGCCCTCGAAATTAGGGTACGTACCTGGTATGTCGAAGAGGTAAGGATTCCTTGATTTCATTTCAGATTCTAACTCCCAAGTCATTTCCTCAACATCGTGGTTTCTCCACAAAACTTTGACTTGAGGTATAACCTTGGAGCGTAGAATATGTTCCTTCTTATCCAAGATTTGAACAGGAACCTTTTCATACGTCAAATCTTTCGCTATTTCAACGGTTCTAACTCAATAATGTTGTTCGGGTCTTCCACATATTTACGTAACATGGATATATGAAAAACGTTATGAACACGAGACATACTTGGCGGTAAAGCGAGCTATAGGCCACAGTTCCTACTCGATCGAGGATTAAAAATGGGCCGATGAATCGAGGATTGAGCTTTCCTCTCTTTTCAAATCTCGTAACTCCTTTCCATGGAGCAACACGTAACAACACATGGTCTCCAATATCGAATTCTACTTCCTTTCGATGAAGATAAGCATAACTCTTTTGTCGATCTTGTGAGGTTTTTATACGTTGTCGGATCATTTGAATCTTTTCCCTTAGTCATACGTACCAACTCCGGTCCCAAAAACGTTACTTCAGCCACCTCATCCCAGCATACTGGAGAACGACACTTTCTTCCATACAACGCTTCGAATAGAGCTACGCCAATACTTGCTTGATAGCTGTTGTTGTAGGAAAACTCCACCAATGGTAAGAACTTGTCCCAACTTCCTTTGAATTCAAGGACACAGAGTCTTAGTAGATCTTCAAGAGTCTGAATCGTCCTCACTGACTGCCCGTCCGTCTGAGGATGATATGCCGAGCTAAATCGTAAATCTGTGCCCATAGCTTTTTGCAAACTAACCCAAAATCTTGAAGAGAATCTTGGGTCTCGATCAGAAACTATGGATACTGGCATACCATGCAATCTTACAATCTCATTTATGTATATACGAGCAAGACGTTCAAGTGTATAAGTTTCTCGTATCGGTAAGAAATGAGCAAACTTGGTCAATCTATCAACAATGACCCAAATCGCATCTATGCCTTGAGAAACCTTGGGAAGACCAGTAACGAAATCCATGGTAATGTGCTCTCACTTCCATTCTGGAATTTCAAGTGGTTGCAATGGACCTTTTGGTACTTGATGCTCCGCCTTGACTCGTTGACAAGTTAGACACCTTGAGATAAACAAATATTATCTCTCTCTTCATATTGCTCCACCAAAATGTATGACAAAGATCACGATACATTTTGGTACTCCCAGGATGGATTGCAAATGGTGTGTTGTGCGCCTCCATCATGATTTTATACTTTAAATCAGGGTCGTTAGGAACACAAAGTCTGGAGTTGACACGAAGTATTCCTTCTTCATCAATTCTTGCTTCCAGCATAACACCTTCTTGCACTTTCTTCCTCATACGCATCAGCTCCAGGTCTATAGCTTGAGCAGTTTTAACTTTATCAATTAAAGTCGGTTCTACTCGTATATTCGCCATCATCACATGGGTCCCCGGAGTCTTTAACTCTATCTCCATCCTTTGCAAGTCACACAAAATGGGCCTTTGCGTTCACAATATCGCATTCGCACGTGGATATGATATTCTACTCAATGCGTCAGCTACTACGTTCGCATTTCCAGGATGGTATTAGATGGTATGATCATAATCTTTCAACAGTTCAAGCCAACGTCGTTGTCGCATGTTGAGTTCTTTTTGAGTGAAGAAATATGTGAGGCTTTTTTGATCCGTAAAGATCTCCACTTTCTCTCCATACAAGTAATGCCTCCAAATTTTAAGTACGAAGACAACAGCTGCCAACTCTAGATCATGAGTAGGATAATTTCTCTTATATTCTTTGATTTGTCTTGAGGTATAGGCTATGAATTTTCCATGTTGCATGAGAACACATCCCAACCCTTTGCCCGAAGCATCACTGTAGATGACAAATCCCTCTAAGCCAGATTGTATTGTCAGAACAGGTGCTGAAATGAGTCTCCTCTTGAGTTCTTGAAAACTCTTCTCACATTCCTCGTTCCAACCGAATTTTGTATCTTTCTGAGTCAGCTGAGTTAGTGGAGTAGCAATTTGAGAAAATCCTTCCACGAATCTCCGATAATAACCAGCTAAACCGAGAAAGCTACGTACTTCGGTCACTGATTTAGGTTGCTCCCAGCTTTGAATAGCTTCAATCTTTGTTGAGTCAACAGATATTCCATGACTTGATACCACGTGCCCAAGAAATGCTACTTCCTCAAGACAGAACTCGCATTTCTTAAACTTGGCATAAAGCTTATATTCACGAAGCTTTTGGAGTATTAGCCTCAAGTGTTGCTCATGATCTTCACGGCTTTTAGAATAAATAAGGATGTCATCAATAAAGACGACCACAAAGTGATCCAAATATTCCTTGAATACTCGGTTCATCATATCCATGAAAGCAGCAGGAGCATTAGTTAATCCAAAAGACATGACTAGGAATTCATAATGCCCGCATCTGGGGTTCTCGAAAGCCGCCTCTTTGGAATGTCATCGATTCTAATCTTCAATTGGTGATATCCGGAACGAAGATCAATCTTTGGAAAGAATTTGGCACCTTGCAACTGCTCAAACAGGTCATCAATACGTGGCAATGGGTACCTATTTTTGATGGTGACATGATTCAACTCCCGATAATCAATACAAAGTCGCATACTCCCATCTTTCTTCTTCACGAATAGAACAGGAGCACCCCAAGGAGAAGTACTAGGATGAATAAAGTCAATGTCTAACAATTCCTATAGTTGAGTCTTTAACTCCTGAAGTTCAATAGGAGCCATTCGATATGGGGCTTTGGAAATGGGTTTTGTACCAAGTTCAAGGTCGATACAAAATTCAATTTCACGCTCTGGGGGTAGGCCAGGAAGTTCTTCATGGAATACGTCAGGAAATTTATTAACAATAGAAATATTATTCAAAACTGACGTATTTTTGTTTAGATCTGTGACGTGGGCTAAGAAAGCTTGACATGTATTTTTCAATAAACGAATAGCTTTATGGCTTGAGATGACCGTGATTGATTTTAATGGTTTGGTCGCTTGAATTCGCATAATAGGTTTATTAGGAATATGAAAGCTAACAACCTTATGAAAACAATCAATTTTAGCATGATGAGTAGTTAACCAATCAATCCCTAGAATCACATCAAATGCAAGTATTTTCAATGA
Source organism: Panax quinquefolius (assembly GCA_020205615.1). Lineage (NCBI taxonomy): Eukaryota > Viridiplantae > Streptophyta > Magnoliopsida > Apiales > Araliaceae > Panax > Panax quinquefolius. The sequence goes on from CM035160.1 coordinate 139,880,790, forward strand.
AATAAGATCAACATGTAATGTGAAGGTACCGATTTGAACAAAAAAAGACTTATAAACAGTGGATGTAATGAAGGTTTCTCCCAACGGAATTTCTACAGATAAGTCAAAGTCTAATTTCTCCGGAGTCAAATTTAATCATTGAGCGCAAGTAGGAGAAATAAAAGAATGGGTAGAACCAGTATCAAATAAGGTATAAACTTCGCTAGAGTTTATGATAAGCTTCCCCGTGATGACCTCGTTCGGGTTCCTTACTTTTTGGGAGGTAACTACAAACGCTTCCCTCAGACTACTGGGCTTTGACTTTTCGGACGGCCTTTGGTGCCTCCATCCTAAATTGAACTTGTCTTTGGTGAACGACAAAATTGGGCTAGGTGACCTTCTCTTCCACAATTATAACATGCTTTGGATGGCATCGCGCAGTTTGACCGATGTGTTCCTCCCTCCTCGCATTTGAAGCATATGATAGGTGGTCGCTTCTCCTTCCTTAACAACGGGTCTTTGGTCTTGACGTTTTTCCATCATTGTTGAATCTCCTCTTCTTGAAATGTCCATTCTTATTATTTTGGCCCGATTACCACCAAAGTGGTTACCATTTCGGCTGTTGATTCCCTCTACGCTTGTTGTCACCACTTCATGATCGCTCTCCTTTGGTATTATCATTTTGTCGGTTTGCTTTCTCTTGGTTAAGGCGTTGACTTTATCGCTACTCCACTAACTGAACCCTATTTACAACATCTGAATATAAACATAATTTATGAGAAAAAAGATATTGACGTATCTCCGGCTTCAAACCTCTTAAAAATATCCGCGTCATTCCCTCTTCATTATCAACTAAGTGGGATGCAAACCGAGACAACTCGGCAAACTTGGCTTCGTACTGCGACACGGTCATGTTATTCTGCTCCATCTTGATGAACTCTACCTCTTTCATGTGATGAATACTTTCGGGAAAGTATTTGTCGTTGAATAGTTCTTGAAACTTCTCCCAAGACATCTTTAGTGCAGCAGGTTGAGTACGTTTTACTGATTCCCACCAGTAATCTGCCTCTCCTCGCAACATAAAGGTGGTAAAGGGAACCTTTTGCTCCTCGGAGCATCCCAAGACATCAAATATCTTGGTGATCTGCTTTATCCATGCTTCCACCTTAAGTGTTTTTGGCTCTCCAATAAACTCCAGTGGTCCCAGCTCCTTGAACTGTTTAGCGGTGACCGTCCGAGAGTTTCCAGTGTTTCCACCTGCATTTTGGACATCAGCCGCTCTTGCCTGATGTTGCATGAATTTTATAAAACCTCTGAACATTCCATCATTCATCATCTGGTCAGTGTTGTTGTTTGCCTGAGGATTGTCGCCTTCCTGATGCACATTATCCTGATTATTGATCTGTGGAGACTCAACGGTCTCTTGTGCTCCTTTGCTATTCTCAATATTCTCGGATGTCATTTTCAGATACTGCCACAAAATAAAGGTTAATTAACATATAACATATTATCCCTATACTCTGACCGACCAATTAAATACCAAAAAAACTTAGGTAGGTCATACTAGCGAAGGAATTCCCCGTCTCTCCCCTCCTAGTTCTAGTCTCACATCTTAGCCAGGGATCATATCCCTAAGCTTTGATACCAAATGTGACGCCCCCAAAATTAGGTATACATCACCCATCTTGAGTCATCAAATACATGGTACAAAATTCAAATATAATCTTAAATATACAACATGAGCTATGAGTTTTAATACAAATATTGTCTTCTAGACAGCATTAAAACTCAAAATAAGTCCTCAATACATTTATTAACACACTATTTCACAGAATAGTGAGGACTACTAATGCTATCCTCTAGACCATCACTCCGTTCCCCGAATAGTCCCTGCTACATTCTCATTTCCTGAAGAGAACAGTGAAAGAAAGGGTGAGCTTAACTAGCCCAGTAAGAAATATTATGACTAAGATAATGCGAGAATAAATTATCATTAGCCTTAAAATGATGTTAAACCGATACAATATAACAAACATCAAGTTTAACTGCAATGAACAAGCAATCCATTAAATGAGTCAAGTAGAGAATAAAATCTACTATCTTTTATGATTTAAAAGGTTTTCATCACTTTTATCATTGGGACTCAAACAATAAATAATCCACATCATCGAATCACCCCTGCACTACTACTGCCGAGGATGTTCTTTAGTATCACGACCACAATTATCCATGCACTACGGGCCAAGAATATTTGTGTATTCATTAATGGTCATGATCATGCCAACAACTCGTCCATCAATGCACTACGGGCCAATGAGGACTTTTTCCACATCATTTGTAACATTACTACTGATTACACCGAATAATCCTCGGTCATAATCATACCAAGTCCATCTATGCACTACAGGCCACAAAATGACTTTCAACATAATATAAACATGAGGATGATGACAATGATATAAGAATTTAATAAAACAAGTTCAAGAATTAATTTATCCAGAACCAATAACGTCCAAATTGTCAACATGATACTTCTTTGTGGAGTAAAATTTAAGAATGCTCAGAAGAATATTTCCATGAAAAGATATCTTTGGATGAAGCACAAATATCAAGGATATTCCACTAATTTCATGGAGTATAAAGTCAAAACTTTATCCAACCGAGTATAATAAAGAATGGAATAACAAAAGAAATCACCGAGGCATGCGATAGGCCATGAAACGTACATATTTATTCCAACATAATAATAAATAACGGAACCCGGTCATGCGTAAATGGATGTATATGATGTTCCAACGAATGATAAATAATGGAACCAAAATCAAATGCGTAAAACACAGACAGGATGTTCCAACGAATAGTAAAGAATCGGAACCCGGTCATGCGTAAAACATGCATGGAGGATGTTCCAAATGAAATAATAAATAATGGAATAATGTAAGAATTTCACCAAGTATAGGGTATCCCGCGTATACAGGTTATTCCAACAGAATAATAAAGAATGGAATAACAAAAGAATTTCACCAATAAGAAAGAAGGAATACCCCTAACGAGTACAACAAATAATATCCCTTACCTTAGAAAGAAGAGTACTGGATATAGAAGTAGTGAAGTAGCAGAACACTTTTCTTCTTTCTCTCTATAGTTTCTCTCTCTAGAGTTTCAATGAATTCGTAAGAAATAATGAAGGAATGAGCTTCTATTTATAGAGGAATGGACTGCATAGTAACTAACTCATGAACGGTCCAGATTGATTTACTTTAATCTGACGGTCCATATTTAAAGCAAAATCTTTTAATATAAAATATAATATATTCTATTTATAATCTAATAAAACGAATAACTTTATAAAAGATTTTACTATACAAACACTATGCAGGCACTATGCAAACACTATGCATAATAAAATATAATATATTCTAATTATTGTCTAATAAAACAGATAACTTTATAAAAGTATTTTGTTTTAAATAAAAAGATTTTACTATTAGCCTAATAAAACGAATAACTTTATAAAAGTATTATGTTTTATATAAAAAGATTTTACTATGCAAAACATTATTCAGTAATTACTGTAGTAATAATTGAACAATACTGAGTGACTTCTCACGTAAGCATCAATAATCAATACCGTGTGCTACTATGCAACCACGCCAGACATTCTTGTATTTTTTAACACCTAAAATTTGTTTCAATAGTTAACGGTAAAACTTTCGCCGTTATTTTCATAAAGTATTTTTGTCATTTTCTCAATCTGACAATAATTCCGTTGTGGGGTCCACCAATGATTGTGCGTTGTACGAATATTCCCTGTTAAAATGAATATTCTCCGACCAATCGAATATTATATAAAAACTTGTGTACTTTGAAAAATTTATAAATATTACCCACAACTATAACATTATATCAAATTTACTCCATAATATTCAAAAATGTTATTTATAGAAAATTCATCTTTATTTATAAAAGTTAGGGTCTTACATGATGACTATCCAGTTGTGCGAGAATTTCCTGAGGTATTTCCTAAGGATCTGCCAGGATTGCCACCGCCAAGGGAAGTTGAGTTTACTATTGAGCTCATTCCTGGAGAAGAACCTATTTCTAAGGCACCCTATAGAATGGCTCCATTAGAGTTACAAGAGTTGAAGGAACAATTGCAGGAGTTGTTAGATCGTGGATTTATTAGACCGAGTGTATCGCCATGGGGTGCTCCAGTATTATTTGTGAAGAAGAAGGACGGATCTATGAGATTATGTATAGATTATAGGGAGCTAAATCGGATCACTATCAGGAACAGGTATCCATTGCCACGGATAGATGACCTTTTCGATCAGTTCCAAGGGGCGAAGTTCTTCTCAAAGATAGATTTGAGGTCGGGGTACCATCAGTTGAGGGTGAGGGAAGAGGACATTCCAAAAACAGCTTTTCGTACTCGGTATGGGCACTATGAGTTTTTGGTGATGTCATTTGGGTTGACAAATGCTCCGGCAGTGTTTATGGGTATGATGAATCGGGTTTTTAGCGAGTATTTGGACCAATTTGTCATTGTCTTCATTGATGACATTTTGGTGTACTCCAAGTCTAAGGAGGAGCATGAAGAACATCTTCGTACTGTTTTGGGGGTTCTGTAAAAGAATAAGTTATATGTTAAGTTCTCCAAATGCGAGTTTTGGTTAGAACAGGTAGCATTTTTAGGATATATCGTGTCTGCTGAAGGTATTAAGGTGGATCTTGCGAAGGTTGAGGTTATCACTAATTGGCCAAGACCTACCACGGTAACTGAAATAAGGAGTTTCTTGGGTTTGGCAGGGTACTACAGGTGATTCATGGAAGGTTTCTCTTTGTTAGCTTTTCCATTAACTCAGTTGATGAAGAAGAGCATAAAGTTTGTGTGGAATGAGGAACGTGAGAAAAGTTTTGAGGAGCTTAAGAAGAGTCTTGTGTCGGCTCTAGTGCTTACATTACCGTCGGGGATAGGAGGTTATCAGATTTACAGTGATGCTTCCAAGAAGGGATTAGGGTGCGTTTTAATGCAACATGGTAAGGTAATTGCTTATGCTTCCAGACAACTTAAACCTTATGAGGTGAATTATTCTACCCACGACTTGGAGTTAGCAGCAGTTATTTTTGCCCTAAAGATTTGGAGGCACTACCTATATGGAGAGACTTGTGACATCTTCACCGACCACAAGAGCCTTAAATATATTTTTACTCAGAAGGAGCTTAACATGAGACAAAGGTGTTGGTTGGAGCTTCTCAAGGATTATGATGTCAGGATTCAGTATCACCCTAGTAAGGCTAATGTGGTTGCAGATGCTCTTAGTCGGAAGAGTTCGGGGAGTGTAGCTACCTTGGTTACACAACCTCAACTTATCTCGGATATGGAGCGTGTGGGTTTGGAGCTATATGCTAGTGGTTCTGATGGATTGGTAGCAGGTATGGGGGTTGAATGTGACGCCCCCAAAATTAGGTATACGTCACCCATCTTGGGTCGCCACTTACATGGTACATAAATTCAAATACAACTTACTAATATAACTGCAGTATACAATACGACATAAATCGTGAGTTTGAATACAAATTTTGTCTACTAGATATTATACAAACTCAAAAGGAGTCCTCATTACAACTATTATCACACTATTTCACGTAATAGTGAGGACTACTAATGCTATCCTCCTCGGACCATTACTCCGCTCCCGACTTCGTCCCATTTATGTTCTCATTTCACTCAAGAGAATAAAGTTGAAAGAAAGGGTGAGCTCAACTAGCCCAAAGAAGAAATATTATGACTAAGATAATGCGAAATAAATTATCATTAGCCTTCAACAAAGTTAAACCGATAAAATACAATAGACAACCAGTTTAAGCTATAATGAATAAGCAATCCATTAAAAGAGTCAAGTAGAATAAAGTCTAAAGTCTACTATCTTTTAGGTTTTAAAAGGTTTTCATCAATTTTTATCACCGAGACTCGACAATAAATAAACCACCACATCTAATCATCCTGTATACCCTACGGTCAAGGATTTTCATCAAATTATCAATGGTCATGACTATCTACCGAATCACCCCGGTCATAATCATACCAAAAAACTATCCATCAACATTCATTACAGCCATAACGAGGACTTTTTGTCACATCATTTATATCAAGTCATGATTATACCGAATGATCCTTGGTCATAATCATACTAAGTTCATCTATGCACGTAAGCCAAAGATAACATAATATAACATGAGGATGATGACAATGACATAATAATTCAATAAAACAAGTTCAAGAATTATTTAATCCATGAATTATTAACGTCCAAATTATCAACATGATCAAGCCAGAGAGTTAAATTCAAGAATGATCAGAAGAGTATTTCCATGAAAAGATACTGGATGAAACGCAAATATCAAGGATATTCTACTAATTTCATGGAGTATAGAAGTCAAAGTTTTAACCAACTAGGTATAATAAAGAATGGAATAACAAAAGAAATCACCATGCATACGGTGCCCATAGGCAAGTTTATTCCAATGAATAATAATAACGGAACCAGTCGTGTGAAATTCACCCAAGCGGATGTTCCAACAGTAATAATAAAGATGGAACCAGATCCTGTAAAACACACGATAGGATATTCCAATGAATGATAAAGAGACGGAACCAGTCCTGTAAAACACATGCATGGATGTTCCAACAGAATAATAAAAAGCGGAACCGTGTCCTGTTGTAAAACACATGAGCATGGATGTTCCAATGTAATAATAGAAGAATGTCACCAAGTATAGGGTAAATCACATATACAAAGTTATTCCAATGTAATAATAAGCAATGGAATAACATAAGGATTTCACCAAGTATAGGGTATGCCATATATACAAAGTTATGTATAGGGTATGCCACTTTTACAAAAGTTATTCAATGTAATAATAGTGAATGGAATAATGTAAGTTCTCTTCAAGAAGAAAGAATAACACCCTTTACCGTAAAAAGAACCTAATATAGAAGTAGTGAAGTAGCGAATACTCTTCTTCTTTCTATTTTTCTCTCTATAGCTTCTCTCTATAATTTCTCTCTCTAGAGTTTCAATGAATTCATAAGAAAATAATGAAGGAATGAGCTTCTATTTATAGGAAAATGAAATGCATAAGAATTAATCCACGAATCCGGTCCAGATTGATTTACTTTAATCGACGGTTACATATTTAAAGAAAAATCTTTTAAATAAAATATAATATATTCTATTTATATAAAAACATTTTACTATGCAAACACTATGCAATACTATACAAAACACTATGCAAAATACTATGTAACACTATGCATAATAAAATATAATATATTCTATTTATAGAATAACTTTAATAAAGTATTCTATTTTATATAAAAGATGTTTCGCTTTTTTATTACGAATAAAACAAAACGTCATTATCGCTATAATAATTCATATTATTAATCGACAATAATGGAATCAAACCGAGTGACTTCTCACATAAGCATCAATAATCAATACCGGTAATATACTTAACCACACGACATTCTTTTACTTTTACTACCGAGTAGTTCAACAAGAACTACCACTAGTAAAACTTCCGCCGTTATTTCAATAAAATATTTTTTGTCGCTTTTCTCAATCCGATAATAATTTATTGTGGTCCACCAATGATTGAGTAGTTATGCGAATATTCCCTCGCTAAACCGGAATATTCCCCACCAATCGAATATAATATAACCACTTGCATACTTTGCAAAATTTATAAATACTACCCACAACTATAATATTATTTCAAATTCACACCATAATATTAAAAATTATTTCGACAAAATTTAAATCTTTATTGATAAAATCTGGGTCTCACAATCTCCTTCCTTATGGAATTTCCCTTCGAAATTAGGGTTCGTTACACGATATGATAAAGAGGTGAGGATACCTTGAATACCTTTATCGTTGAAAACATTAAATTCATCTTTGCAATCCTACCAAAGATATTCATTAACAATTCATCTTTGCTTCTACAGGCCAAAGATATTTATTAACAATTCATCTTTTGCACTACAGGCCAAAGATGTAAAACCAATAATCTTTGAGAGACTCGACAATAGTATCACGACCACGAATTATCCATGCACTCACCGGCTAAGGATATTCGTGTTTTCAATCTGATTATGATTATACCTAGAACAATCCCTCGTCATAATCATACCAAGTCCATCTATGCACGTAAGCCACGTAGATGACTTTGAACGCATCCATGAATTAATATTTCATTCTTTGAGACTCACTCAATAATTAATCCACATCATCGAATCATCCCCGCACACTACGTGCCAAGGATATTCATTAGTATCACGACCACAAATTATCCATGCACTACTACCAAAGATAATTGTGTTTTCAATTACTAAGCTATGATTATACCGAACAATCCTCGGTCATAATCATACCAAGTCCATCTATGCACGTAAGCCAGATGACTTTGAACGCATCCATGAATTAATATTTCATTCACGAGACTCACCTCGATAATTAATCCACATCATCGAATCATCCACGCACTACGGCCAAGGATATTCATTAGTATCACGACCACAAATTATCCATGCACTACTACCAAAGATAATTGTGTTTTTCAATTCTGATTTATGATTATGCCGAATAAATCCTCGTCATAATCATACCAAGTCCATCTATGCACGTAAGCCACGTATGACTTTTCAACATAATATAAAACATGAGGATAATGATATAAAGAATCAATCAAATGAGATAAAGGATAAATATTAAACATTTATAATATAATTTATCCAGATTCAAGAATATCCCCATGTTATCAATCACTTAATAATCTCATAATCTAATATCATTAATATTATAACAATATTTTAATCACTTTTTAAATTTATAAACAATTTATCTCAATTGTTTACGCTTTTACCATATAATGCATTTAATCATTCAAAAATGCCATACTCATAAGATATCATCACCAATTATCAAATCCTCATCAAAAAATGCATATACTCTATATAGGATTCTCTAGCCATAAAATCCTATTTTCAACTTTGTTACTTCACATAACATATTTAACTCATATGTTCAGTAATTAAACTATTTTCATGAAAATATCAAATCAGCCCCAAAAATATTTCTTTTCTGGGATTTAGCATAATATAGTCCCATAATAAAATATATTTTCTCGGAATTTTAAAATTCATTTACTATTTTTTAAAAATCAATTTCCACTTAATTCCTTAAGAAATTAGCTACCTCAAGTTTAACTCCAAAATTCCCAAATCTTGGCAGGACCTTACACATGTTAACGTGAGCTTCCAGTTTAAATTTCATGGTCATCGAGTTATAGAACTCCTAAGTATAGCGTTTTCGTTTTAAAACCTAAATATTGAAATAGTCATAACTTGCTCATTTTAAGTCGAATGAGCTCATTTTTGGACAGGATGTACTTTATACCATATACTTTCATGTCCCAAAAGGCCAGAATTTTTCTCATAATTTAAGTGGCCGAAACAGCCTCTCTAAAATCATGGCAGAAGCTTTTTCTCGGTTTTGCAGCTTTGCACTCCTTTGCTAAAATCAGTCCACACAAAAATCTACAACACCTTTTCCAGTAATTCCACTTGGATTAGTTAGGTAACTCATAGATCTAACTCTAGGACTTGACCACATTCAAAAATTCAAAATATAACAGGAGATATGGTCAATTGAATTTCATGTTACGCTTTTCACTAAAATCTGATTTTCAACTCTTTGTGATTTCTAAGAAACTTTCATGTTTTCACATACTAACCAACATAACTCATTATAAAACTTACTAATACTTCATATACCCATGATTTTTATTAGTTCTATACTTTTATTATGACTTTCATCATAATCCACGTAAATGCATCCTTTTAGTTGAAGAAATATTTGAGGGTTTAAGAAATGGGTTTTGTACGGGGTCAATACAAAATTCGATTTCACGCCTAGGGTAGGCTAGGAAGTCTTCAAGAATACGCCAAGAAATTTATTAATGATAGAAATATCATTCAAAATCGTGACTCTCATCCAAGACTTGGATAGTACGTCACATTGATACCAACCGTGACTTCTATCCCTTAACCTAGATAGCACCTCACAATGATACCTATAAGCTTGCCATCTTCATTCACGATGTCGCCTATAGAAAGTCCGGCTTCGGTGCATTCCACACAAGGAAATCAACAACGAAAGGTTCGGGGCTCTTTACTTATGGCTTGATATAACAGTGATTAACTTTAGGGTTTGGTTACTTTGAATTCAGTATAACAGTTGGTTAGGAATATGAAAGCTAACAACCTTACAAATGAATAATGAGTAGTTAATCAATCGTTTTCAAAAATTACCTCAAAGACAAGTATTTTCAAAGAGATAAGATTGACGGAGTAACGTGAAAGTGTTTATTTGAAACAACAAGATTAAAAAAAAAAAGAGTAAGCGGTAACGAAGGCTCCTACTAACGAAGTTTCAACCAATAAGTCAAAGTTTAACTTCTCCTGAGTCAAATTTAAACGTTGAACGCAAGCAAGAGAGATAAAAGAATGGGTAGAACCAGATATCTAATAAGGTATAGACTTCAAAGAGCTTACGATTAACTTACCCGTGATAATTTTATTCGTGTTCCTCGTCACGAGAAAAAAAAACGCTCTCTCTTAAACTACTGGCTCTGGTTTGTCTGCGGGACAAACCTTTGGTGCCTCCATCCTAGTTGAATTCGCTCTTGATGGCGACAAAAATCGAGCTAAGTGGCCTTCTCTTCCACAATTATAACATGCTTTGGATGGCATGGCGCAGCGATCGATGTGTCCCTCTCCTCCGCATTTGAAGTATATGATAGGTGGTCCTTCTCCTTCCTTAACAACAAAAAGCCATCTTTGACGCCTTTCCATCATTGTTGAATCTCCTTTTCTTGAAATGTCCATTCTTATTATTTTGGCCCGATTACCACCAAGTGGTTACCATATCCGCCTGTTGATTCCTCCACGCTTGTTGTCACCGCTTCGATGACTACTTTCATTTGTATTATAATTTTGCTTACCGCTTCTCTTTTAGTTCGTTGACTCGTTATCGCGCTCCACTAATCGAGCCCTATTTACAACATCCTAATAAAAACACGCTTTATGAGAAATAAGATGTTGACGTATCTCTGCTTCAAACCTCTTAAAAACATTCGCGCCATTCTCTCTTCATTATCCACCAAGTGGGACGAAATCGTGATAACTCCGCAAATTTTGCCTCGTATTGCGACACGGTCCATATTATTTTGTTCCAACTTGATAAACTCCACCTCCTTCATGTGGCGAATACTTTCGTGAAAGTATTTGTCGTTGAATGACTCTTGGAACTTCTCCCAAGATATCTTCAAGACAAAGAAGTTGAGTACGTTTCTGGAATTCCCACCAATGTCCGCCTCTCGCGCAAACATAAAGGCGTAAAAGGAACTTTTTGCTCTCGGAGCATCCCAAGACATCAAATATCTTGGTAATCTGCTTAATCCATGCTTCCGCCAAGTGGTTTTGGCTCTCCTTAAACTCCGGTGGTCCCAACTCCTTGAATTGTTTAGCGGTGACCGCCGAGAGTTTTCGTGTTTCCACCCCACGTTTTGAAATGAGAGTCGCTTTCGCCGATGTTGCATGAATTCTAAAACCTTTTAAACGTATCCGTCGTTAGTCAATTGATCAGTGTTGTTATTTACAGGAGGATTATCGCCATCCTGTTGTACAATGTCCTGATTATTGATCTGTGGAGAATCAACAGTCTCCTGTGCTCCATTGCTATTCTCAACATTCTCGGATGCCATTTTCAAATACTGCCATAAAATAAGGGTTAATTAACATATCACATATTATCCCTATACTCTGACCGACCAATTAAATACCAAATAAACTTAGGTAGGTCATACTAGCGAAGGAATTTCATGTCTCTCCCCTCCTAGTTCTTATCTCACATCTTAGCCAGGGATCATATCCCTAAGCTTTGATACCAACTGTGACGCCCCCAAAATTAGGTATACGTCACCCATCTTGGGTCGCCACTTACATGGTACATAAATTCAAATACAACTTACTAATATAACTCGTTGTATATAATACGACATAAAATCGTGAGTTTGAATACAAATTTTGTCTACTAGATATTATACAAACTCAAAAGGAGTCCTCATTACAACTATTATCACACTATTTCACGTAATAGTGAGGACTACTAATGCTATCCTCTCGACCATTACTCCGCTCCCCGACTGGTCCCAAATTTATGTTCTCATTTCACGAAAGAGAACGGTGAAAGAAAAGGTGAGCTCAACTAGCCCAAAGAAGAAATATTATGACTAAGATAATGCGTAATAAATTATCATTAGCCTTCAACAAAGTTATGTTAAACCGATAAAATACAATAGACAACCAGGTTTAATGCAGTGAATAAGCAATCCATTAAAAGAGTCAAGTAGAGAATAAAGTCTACTATCTTTTAGGTTTTAAAAGGTTTTCATCAATTTTATCGGCGAGACTCAAATTTTATAAATAAACCATCACATCTAATCATCCCCGTACCACTTGGGCCAAGGATTTTCATCAAATTATCAATGGTCATGACTATACCGAATCACCCCTGGTCATAATCATACCAAAAAACTATCCATCATCGCATTACAAAGCCATCGAGGACTTTTGTCACATCATTTATATCAAGTCATGATTATACCGAATGATCCTCGTCATAATCATACTAAGTTCATCTATGCACGTAAGCCAAAGATAACATAATATAACATGAGGATGATGACAATGACATAATAATTCAATAAAACAAGTTCAAGAATTATTTAATCCATGAATTATTAACGTCCAAATTATCAACATGATACTTGTTTTCAGAGAGTTAAATTCAAGAATGATCGTAAGAATATTTCCATGAAAGATATCGGATGAAACGCAAATATCAAGGATATTCTACTAATTTCATGGAGTATAGAAGTCAAAGTTTTAACCAACTAGGTATAATAAAGAATGGAATAACAAAAGAAATCACCATGCATACGGTATTTCAGATAGACAAAAAGTTATTCCAATGTAATAATAATAACGGAACCCGTGTCGGTGAAATTCACAATCGGCTGTGGATGTTCCAATGTAATAATAAAGATGGAACCGGATCCTGTAAAAACACATGATAGGATATTCCAACAGAATGATAAAGATTTTAACCAGTCCGGTGTAAAACACATGCATGTGATGTTCCAATGTAATAATAAAAAGCGGAACCGGTCCTGTGTAAAACACACCGCATGTGATGTTCCAATGTAATAATAGAAGAATGTCACCAAGTATAGGGTAAATCACAGATACAAAGTTATTCCAATGTAATAATAAGCAATGGAATAACATAAGGATTTCACCAAGTATAGGGTATGCCAGCGTATCTGAGTTATGTATAGGTATGCCACTTTTACAAAAGTTATTCCAATGTAATAATAATGAATGGAATAATGTAAGTTCTCTTCAAGAAGAAAGAATAACACCCTTACCGTAAAAAGAACCTAATATAGAAGTAGTGAAGTAGCGAATACTCTTCTTCTTTCTATTTTTCTCTATAGCTTCTCTCTATAATTTCTCTCTCTAGAGTTTCAATGAATTCATAAGAAAATAATGAAGGAATGAGCTTCATTTATAGGAAAATGAAATGCATAAGAATTAATCCACGAACGGTCCGTATTGATTTACTTTAATCGACGGTCTATATTTAAAGAAAAATCTTTTAAATAAAATATAATATATTCTATTTATATAAAACATTTTTACTATGCAAACACTATGCAATACTATACAAAACACTATGCAAAATACTATGCAACACTATATAATAATAAAATATAATATATTCTATTTATAGAATAACTTTAATAAAGTATTCTATTTTATATAAAAAGATGTTTCGCTTTTATTACTTAATAAAACAAAACGTCATTATCGCTATAATAATTCATATTATTAATCGACAATAATGGAATCAAACCGAGTGACTTCTCACATAAGCATCAATAATCAATACCGCAGGTGCTACTATGCAACCACACGTATTCATCGTACTTTTACTACCGAGTAGTTCAACAAGAACCACTTGTAAAACTTCCGCCAATTATTTCAATAAAATATTTTTGTCGCTTTCTCAATCCGACAATAATTACGCTAGGGGGTCCACCAATGATTGAGCCATTGTATGAATATTCCTCGCTAAACCTAATATTCCCCACCAATCGAATATAATATAACCACTTGCATACTTTGCAAAATTTATAAATACTACCCACAACTATAATATTATCTCAAATTCACACCATAATATTAAAAATTATTTCGACAAAATTTAAATCTTTATTGATAAAATCTGGGGTCTCACATTGAATCTTCTCTTATTTTGCGTATCAAAGAAGCCCAAAAGGAGGATGGCGAGTTGTGGGCTGTAGCGCAAAATATGGATGAGGGTAGGCAACCAGAGTTCCGCATTGATGAGCAAGGTGTGATATGGTTTGGTAAACGGTTATGTGTTCCGATGGATCCAATGATTCGTGAGGCAGTGTTGACTGAAGCTCATAGTTCGCCATTTTCTATTCATCCGGGGTCTACAAAGATGTATAAGGATCTGAAGGAGAATTTTTGGTGGAGTGGAATGAAAAGGGATGTAGCTGAATTTGTGAGTAAATGTCTTACTTGTTAGCAAGTGAAAATAGAGCATCAGTGGCCTGGTGGTTTGTTGCAATGATTAGAGATTCCCAATATGGAAATGGGATGATATTTCGATGGGCTTTGTGGATCGGGTTGCCGAGGACTCTTAAAAAGAATGATACTATTTGGGTGGTAGTGGATCGTTTGACTAAATCGGGTCATTTTCTGTCTATTCGTGAAGATTTTTTGGTAAATAAGTTAGCAGATATTTTTCAACGTTAGATTGTTAGGCTTCATGGAACTCCAGTTTCTATTGTTTCGGATCGGGATCCGCAGTTTACTTCTCGATTTTGGAAAGGATTTCAACGAGCTTGGGGAACGCGACTCAACTATAGTACAGCTTTTCACCCGCAGACAGATGGACAATCAGAAAGAACTATTCAGACATTAGAAGACATGTTGCGATCTTGTGCTTTAGAGTGGACAGGGAATTGGGATGATTATTTGAGTTTGGTGGAGTTCGCATATAATAATAGTTCTCAAGCTAGTATTGGTATAGCTCCTTTTGAAGCATTATATAGTAAGAAGTGTCGAGCTTTGACTTGTTGGGATGAGGTTGGAGAAAGGGTAATAGAAGGACCCGATTTGGTTAGGATTACTACGGAGAAGGTAGCAGTGGCTAAACAAAAATTGAAAGAAGCTCGATCGGGGCAGAAGAGTTATGATGATATTCATAGAAGGGCTCTTGAATTCACACCTGGTGAACACATGTTTTTGAAAGTTTCTCCATGGAAAGGTGTTCGAAGGTTTGGTTTGAAATGGAAGCTTAGTCCGCGTTTCATTGGCCCTTTTGAAGTCCTTGAGAGAGTTGGGGAAGTGGCATATCGGGTGGCTTTGCCTCCAAAGTTATCTCATGTTCATAATGTCTTTCATGTTTCAGTGTTAAGGAAATATAACTATCATCCGCTTCATGTTGTGCAATACCCGTTGCATAAGATTCAAGAAGATCTTACTTGTGAGGAAGAAGCTGAGGCGATTCTAGATCGTCAAGAATGGATTATGAGAAGGAAGACAATTCCTTTTGTTAAAGTCTTGTGGAAAAACCATTCGGAGCGAGAAGCTACTTGGGAGATGGAGGAGTCTATTCTAGCGGAATATCCGCATCTTTTTAAAAATTAGGTACGTTCTGTTCTTTTGATTCCGGGGACGGAATCCTTTTTAAGGGGAAGGTGATGTAATACCCAGAAAATAATAATAATAAAATATTTAAGTAAGCTTTAAAATATTTAATTGGGCTTTCCTTATGTTTGGGTCAGATTCTATTTAATTAATGTGGACCATAATAAGTAAAGGATTGTATTAATTGGGTCTTTTAATTAATTGAGTCTAAATTATATTTGTCTAATTTTAAATCCTATTTAAATTAGGAGTATTAATAAAACATATTAATTAATAATAAATAAGTAAAACCTAGTTTTACCTCTTTACGCCTGATGAGTTGTGGGAATAACATGAGAACAAAAGAAAGAGGCGGAAGAAGAACAAGAGAACGTGACTTGAATTATAAAAGGGTTTGAGAGCAAAATCTTAGAATTTTATTCACCATCTTCTTCTTCTCAAAGGTAATTATTGGACTATTTTTGAATACAAAACAATTATTTTGTTATTGTAAGTAAAATCTATTTTCTTGTTGTGTTTGCAATCTTTTTTAAAATTTTATTATGTCGTTTGATTAGTTGAATTTTTTAATAAAATTTTAATTTACAATTTGGATATATGATATGACGCCCCCAAAATAGGTATACATCACCTATTCTGAGTCGTCAAATATATGGTACAGAATACAAATACAACTTAATTATACAACTGTCGTGTAAAGTACGACAAAACATAAGATGTGAGTTTTAATACAAATATTGTCATCTAGACAATATTCAAACTCAAATTCAATATTATTACATTTATTTTCCACTATTTCACTGAATAGTGAGGACTACTAATGCTATCATCTGGTCCGTCACTCCGTTCTCCGACTAGTCCCTGCTACATTCTCATTTCCTGAAGAGAACAATGAAAGTAAAAGGGTGAGCTCAACTAGCCCAGTAGGAAATATTCTGACTAAGATAATGCAGAATATATTATCGTTAGCCTTCAACAGTGTTAAACTGATACAATATAACAACCATCAAGTTTAACTACAGCGGAACAAGCAATCCATTAAAAGAGTCAAGTAGAGAATAAAATCTACTATCTTTTATGATTTAAAAGGTTTTTCATCACTTTTATTGTTGGGACTCAGCTTAATAAATAATCCACATCATCGAATCACCCCTGCACTACGGCCAAGGATATTCTTTAGTATCACGACCACAATTATCCATGCACTACGGGCCAATAATATTTGTGTATTCAATAATGGTCATGATCATGCCAACAACTGTCCATCAATGCACTACGGGCCAATGAGGACTTTTACCACATCATTTGTAACATTACGGTCATGATTACACCGAATAATCCCTGGTCATAATCATACCAAGTCCATCTATGCACTATAGGCCACAGATGACTTTCAACAAAATATAAACATGAGGATGATGACAATGATATAAGAATTCCATAAAACAAGTTCAATAATTATTTTATCCAGAACTAATAACGTCCAAATTGTCAACATGATCTTTGCTTTGTAGAGTAAAATTCAAGAATGCTCGGAAGAATATTTCCATGAAAAGATCTTCGGATGAAGCGCAAATATCAAGGATATTCCACTAATTTCATGGAGTATAGAAGTCAAAACTTTAACCAACCGAGTATAATAAGTAATGGAATAACAAAAGAAATCACCGGGCGCGATATAGAGCCAAGACAGCAAAGTTATTCCAACGTAATAATAAATAACGAAATCAGTTTCGACGTAAAACGCATGCATGTGGGATATTCCAATGTAATAAAAAGACGGAATCGGTCCCATAGAGAACGCACAAAAAGGATATTCCAATGTAATAATAAAGATTTAAATCGGTCCGGCGAAAAGCGCATGCATGTGATATTCCAATGAATAATAAAGATGGAACCAGTCCGACGTAGAACGCATTGCATGTGATGTTCCAAATGAATGATAAAGAATGGAACAACGTAAGAATTTCACCAAGTATAGGGTAGCTCACAGATATGAGTTATTCCAATGTAATAATAAAGAATGGAATAACAGAAGTTCTCTTCATAGATAAGAAAGAAATAATACTCCCTACCTTAGAAAAACTGGATACTGGAATAGTGAGGTAGTAGACTTCTCTTCTTCTTTCTATAATTTCTCTTTATAATAATTGCTCTAAAGCTTTTGTGAATTGGTGAGAAATGAAGGAAAAATGAGCTTCTATTTATAGAAAAATATAGTTTCGATAATTGCACGTTTTGGGGCTCAAAAAATTACAGTACAATACCTCCAACTTTTATTTCATTTTTAATTTAGTCATGGAAGTATTATCAAACTTTCACCACCTCCCCTAATAGTAAATAATGTGATTCAATAGTAAATTATGTGAATCAATAGTTCTGACATACATGTGAAAATCTGAATTACAAAGATAGTACCTCCATCTATACCTCCATTTTTAACTTAATCATGCAAGTATTATCAATCTTGCACCAACTCCCCTAATAGTAACAAGAATGTGAAACATGTGACGCCCCCAAAATAGGTATACATCACCCATT
This sequence comes from Panax quinquefolius, assembly GCA_020205615.1. Taxonomy (NCBI): domain Eukaryota; kingdom Viridiplantae; phylum Streptophyta; class Magnoliopsida; order Apiales; family Araliaceae; genus Panax; species Panax quinquefolius. The sequence continues at coordinate 139,899,184 of CM035160.1, forward strand.
CTGAGTTGTCAAAACATGGTACAAAAACAACTATAACTTTATTATTACAACAGTAAAACTGTGAGTTTGAATACAAATATTATCTTCTAGACAATATCTATACTCAAATAAATCCTCATCACATTTATTGATACATTATTTTACAAAAATGGTGAGGACTACTAAACAATTCTTTCTAAAACCTTCATTCCATACCCCACCTTAGACTCGCTATATTCTCGCCTCACCGAGAAGAAAAATGGAACAAAAAGGAAAAGGGTGAGCTCAACTAGCCCAAGAAAGAATATTATGACTAAGATAATATACAACAAATTACCGTTAGTCTTCAACAGGAAAAATCTAATAGAATACAATAGACAACAAATTTTAAATCAATATTCGCAATGAAAATAATAATTCATTAGAAGAGTTAAGTAGAGAATGCAAACTACTATCTTCTATGTATGAATTTAAAAGTTCATCGCTCTATCTTTTATCCCCAGTAACATCAATCAATATACATCCGGAATCAAATATTCATCTTTGCACTACAGTGCCAAAGATATTCATCACCGGTCATGTTCATCTAAACACTGCTCATCTTTGCACTACTACCAAAGATATTCTTCAAAATCATTCATCTTTGCACTACAGGCCAAAGATATTCAATAATATCATCATTTAAGACCGAGGATGATGAAAATATTTTTAAATAAACGAATCCAAAGAAACAAAATGACAAGGATTAAGGATTAAGAATTGTACTTTGTTTTATCCATGTTCAAAATACCTCAAAAATGATCATAGTGGTGTAAAATTCAAGAATGATCAAAACATGGATACAATCAAAGCTAGTATCCGTAATAGATATTTTGGACAAAAGAAGAAATTTTATTTTTCTATTGAATAAGTCAGATATCGTGAATAAAGTGCCAGATACGTGAATAGTAACTCAGACACCAAAAGATAGAAATTTCCCAAAACATCTTCACGCTTCATGAATAGTACTTCGTGAATAGTAACTCGTGAATAAGAACTCATGAATAGTAACTCGTGAATAGTAACTCATGAATAGTAACTCATGAATAGTAACCCCATATGAAAAAGTTCCAAATTTGATAAAAAGTTTCAACCAATATTTCAAAGATAATGATATTGAAGAAATAATATCATTTGAGAAGAAAATAACATCCCTTACCTCGAAAGATTAGTACTTCTAAATTTGGAATAAGGGTATAGTCTTTGAAGGAACTTGCACCGCCTAACAATACTCAAAGTATACTCACAAGAATACGCTCAATATATCGAGAGAGATAGAGAGTAACATCGCTTTACGTGTGTTTTCAATTCTAACCTAAGCACCCTATTTATAGGAAAATGCTTAGAACACCAAAGTAGAAAATTGAATATAATATTAATATATTTTTCATATTTTCTTTAGCCCACCTTAGACAACTGATATCAGCCCATTTGAATCACATGAGAGGCCAACTTAGTTTCAAAAACGTTTTTCTCAAAATAATTAACTAAAACTCCCAAAATTAATTATTTGAACTTGAACTTTAATAATTCATAATAAATAGCCCTTTTATCGTAAAATTCAAATCTACTTGAAGTTTTTATAAGAAATTCAATTCTCTACAACTTTGCGAAGAAAGTTTTTTCAATTCCAAACAAAAATTGACCGAAATCCACAAACCAGGCGATTTTACAATGCTATAATCAAATTTCTATCGATAATTGTGTCCACCAACACACAAAACATGTGTTAAACATTTAATGCCACAAAAATACTCTTCCTTCTCATATACTCATATATCCTACATTCATTGTAAAAATATCATCGTTAATATATTATTAAAATAATATATTTAAATGAATTATTTTATCGAAAAAAGATAAAATATTAATTTTCAACAATTGTCACATTAAAATTTTCTCCATCTATATCCTCATAAAATCAATATTTTCCTCATCATATAAATCAATAATTAATTATTCATAAATAATATTACGAGAATCACATTATTGACAACCAGGCGGCTCCTGGATAGAGGGGCTTTCGAATAAGGATCTCTCTCTATGGCGCCACAATTAGATGACCAAACCTCTCCTTAGGCGTAACTTTCTAGACATTGTCAATAATGTTATCTAATATTATTCGAGATAATATGAATTATTGCTCAGATAATGGAAAATACGATTGTAATGACAATTATCAAACAACAAAGAATATAAAATATCAACGTAGCAATTATTGAATCAATAAAATAAAATATCGAATAAGAATTATCGTAACCATTATTGAGTAGTGCCTTCAATAATTGGTGCAATACCGTGTATCTTCTCTTCTGCAACAACGCGTATTCATCGTGTTTTAACCAATTAGGGTATTCCAACAAGTGTTAATTGGTAACAACTACGCCAGTTATTTTTAAACAACTTATATTTGCTGCGTTTTCTTCATCCAATCGCTTTCCGTTATGGGGCCCACATGGTCGCTACCGTCGCATTTAATATTCCCCGACAAAGACAAATATTCCACGACCAAACGAATATTCCCCGATAATAATGAATATTTTATAACCACTTGCTTATTTTGAAATATTTGCGTATTTTACCCCTAACTATCCACATTAATCAAATCAACCCTTACTATTTCAAAATAATAAATAGAAAAATTAAATTTCATTAATAATAAGTTGGGGTCTTACAACCTCCCTCCTTATGAAATTTCGTCCTCGAAATTGACGTGCGTACACTGGTGTTTTGAAAAGGTGAGGATACCTCGCTTTCATTTCCGCTTCCAATTCCTGGTCATTTCCTCTATAAAGCATGATTCCTCCACAAAACTTTAACCTGGTATGACCTTTCATAGCGTAGGACATGCTCCTTCCTATCCAAGATCTTGACAGTACCTCCTCATACGTTAAGTCTTCTATATCTCGTTCTGTTCTAACTCTATAACGTGGTTCGGGTCTTTCACATATTTACTGAAGTACGAGATGTGAAACACATTATGAACACGAGACATACTCGAGAGGTAACGCGAGTCTATAGGCTACATTTCCTACTTCCCACAAGAATTTGAAATGGACCAATAAATCGTGGATTGAGCTTTCCTCTCTTCCCAAATCTTGTAACTCCCTTCCATGGAGCAACTCGCAACAATACATGATCCCCACACTAAATTCCACGTCCTTTCGATGAAGATTCGCATAACTCTTTTGTCGATCTTGTGCCGTTTGTATCGTTGTCGAATCATTTGGATCTTTTCCGTAGTCATACGCATTAACTCTCGTCCCAACAAAGTGTTACTTCACCCACCTCGTACCAACATATCTTGGAGAGCGACACTTTCGTCCATATAATGCTTCAAATGGAGCTACACCTATACTTGCACGATAATCTGTTGTTGTAGGAGAATTCCACCAATGGTAAATACTTATCCCAACCGCCTTGAAGTCTAGGACACGAGTCTTAATAAATCTTCAAGAGTTTGAATAGTCCTTTCTCGATTGTCCGTCCGGCTTGAGGATGGTATGCGAAATGAATCGTAAATCCGTGCCCATAGCTTTTTGCAAGCTAACCCAAAATCTTGAAGTGAATCTTGGGTCACGATCCGAAACTATGGATACAAGCATGCCATGCAACCTCACAATCTCATTCACGTACATACTAGCAAGACGTTCAAGTGAATAAGTCTCTCCGTGTCGGCAAGAAATGAGCAGACTTGGTTAATCTATCAACAATAACCCAAATAGCATTGATGCCCTGAAAAACCGTAGGAAGACCCGTAACGAAATCCATGGTAATGTGCTCCCACTTCCATTTTGGAATCTCAAGTGGTTGCAACGGACCCTTAGGTACCAGATGCTCCGCCTTTACACGTTGACAAGTTAAACACATTGAGATAAACTTTGCAATCTCTCTCTTCATATTGTTCCACCAAAATGTATGTCGAAGATCACGATACATTTTAGTACTTCCGAGGATGGATTGCAAATGTGTGTATTGTGTGCCTCCATCATAATCTTGTACTTCAAATCGTAGTCGTTAGGAACACAAAGTCTAGAGTGGACTTGAAGTATTCCTTCTTCATCAATTCTCGCTTAAATAGCTCCTTCTTGTACTTTCTTCTTCATACGCATCATTTCCGGCCTGGGGGCTTGAGCAACCTTAACTTTTTCTATTAAAGTTGGCTCTGTCGTATACTTGACATCATCGCTTTTCGTTCCTCGCATATGATCTTCTACTCAACGCACCTACGTCGGCTACCACGTTCGCTTTTCTAGGATGGTATTGAATAGTGTGGTCGTAGTCTTTCAATAGCTCGAGCCAACGTCATTGCCGCGATGTTGAGTTCTTTTGAGTGAAGAAATATTTAAGGCTTTTATGGTCCGAATATATCTCCACGTTCTCCCCATATAGATAGTGCCTCCATATCTTTAGCGCGAAAACGATCACGCTAACTCTAGATCATGAGTAGGATAATTCCTCTCATATTCTTTAAGTTATCGAAAGGCATAGGCTATGACTTTCCCACGTTGCATGAGAACACATCCTAACCCTTTGCACAAGCATCATTTAGATAACAAATCCATCAGAACCAGATGGTATTGTTAGAACAGGTGCCAAAATAAGTCTCTTCTTAAGCTCTTGAAAGCTCTTCTCTCATTCTTCGCTCCAAACGAATTTTGTATCCTTCCGAGTTAGCTGGGTTAATGGAGTAGCGATTCGAGAAAACCCTTCCACGAATCTCCGATAATAACCAAATAAGCCCAAAAAACTACGTGCTTGATCCACCGACTTGGTTGCTCCCAACTTTGTATTGCTTCAATCTTCGCCGGATCAACAGATACTCCATGTTTCGACACCACGTGCCCAAAGAATGCTACTTCCTCAAGCCAGAACTCTCATTTCTTCAATTTGGCATATAGTTTGTTTTCACGAAGCCTTTGGAGTACCAGCTTCAAATGGTGCTCATGATCTTCACGACTTTTGGAATATATGAGGATGTCATCAATAAAAACAACAATGAACTGATCCAAATATTCCTTGAATACTCGGTTCATCATATCCATGAAAGCCGCAGGAGCATTAGTCAATCCGAAAGACATGACTAAGAATTCATAATGCCCATACTGAAGTTCTAAAGGCGCCTTTGGAATATCCTCGCCTAATCTTCAAATTGATGATATCCGAATCGAAGATCGATTTTTGAAAAGAATTGTGCCCTTTGCAATCGTCAAACAAGTCATCAATACGAGGTAGAGGATACATATTCTTGATGGTGACATGGTTCAATTCCCGATAGTCAATACAAAGTCGCATACTCCCGTCTTTTCTTCTTTACGAATAAAACAGGAGCACCCCAAGGAGATGTACTAGGACGAATGAAACCGATGTCCAACAATTCCTGTAGTTGGACCTTTAACTCCTGAAGTTCAATAGGAGCCATTCGATATGGGGTTTTAGAAATGGGCTTTGTACCAGGTTCAAGATCAATAAAGAATTCAACTTCACGTTCCGGGGGTAGACCGGGAAGTTCTTCAGGAAATACGTCAGGAAAGTCAATAACAACAGGAATATTATTCAAATCTGACGTGTCTTTATTCAAATCCATAACATGGGCTAAGAAAGCTTGACATCCGTTTTTCAATAAACGAATAGCTTTATGATTAGATATGACAATTGATTGATTTTAATGGTTTAGTTGCTTGAATTGCATAAACAGGTTGGTTAGGAATATGAAAACTAACAAGCTTACGAAAACAATCAATTTTGGCATAATGAGTAGTTAACCAATCAATCCCTAAATCACATCAAAAGCAAGTATCTTTAAAGAGATAAGGTCAACGGGTAAGGTAATGGTGCCAACTTGAATCAAACAAGATTTATAAACAATTGGATGTGATGAAAGTTTCTCCTAACGGAGTTTCCACAGATAGGTCAAAGTCTAATTTCTCCGAGTCAAGTTTAAACGTTGAGCACAAGTAGGAGAGATAAATGAATGGGTAGCACCAGTATCAAGTAAGGTATAAACTCTTGAGAATTTATAAATAGCTTACCCGTGATCACCTCGTTTGGGTTCCTCGCATTTTGACCGATCACAACAAACGCTCTTCCTAATCGTTGACTTTGACTTTTACGGGACAGTCTTTTGAGTCACCGTCCCACCCATTGAACTAGGTTTCGCTTCACCGTCTAATCTCGAAGCGATATGTCCTTCCTTTCCATAATTATAGCATACCTTGAACTGTTGTGGATGATTGACGATATGTCCCTCTTTCCGTGATTTATAGCATATGACCGGTGGTCGTTTCTCCTCCCTTAGAACCGATTCTTCTTAAGACGCATCATTGTCGTCTTCACATAGTCGTTGTTAAATCTCCTCTTTTAAAATCTCCTCCCGACTCGCTTCTTATTTTTCATGGCAATGATTACCACCGTAGTGGTTACCATTTTTGTCCGTCTGTTTCTTTCTCCGCCGGTTATCATTATTCTATTGACCGCTATCTCTGGTACGATCCTCGTTGTGGTCCCTCAACGACCGTACTCGTTATCTCGCTTTCTAATAATTGAGCCTCATTTACAACATCTCGAATAGAGAAAATTTATGAGAAATGAGATCTTGGACGTATCTTGGGTTTCAAACCTCTAAGAAACATCCGCGTCAAATGCGTCCTCATTCTCCACCAAATGAGGTGCAAACATGGATAACTCTCGCAAACTTTGCCTCGTCTTCGAGACACCGCCATGTTGTTACTGCTCTATCTAATAAACTCCACTTCCTTCATATATATTTAACACTTTCGGAAAGTATTTGTCATTAAACGCTTTTGAAACGTCTCCCAAGACATCTTGAGAGTGCCGGATGGAGTGCGCTTCACGACTCCCACCGATGAGTCTGCCTCGCCACGGAACATAAAGGTGGCGAATGGAACCTTCTTTCCTCCGTGCATCCCAAGACATCGAATATCTTGGTAATTTGCTTGACCCATGTTTCCGCCATGATCGGATCCGGCTTTCCCTTAAATTCGTGGTCCCAACTCTTTGAATCGCTTGTTTGTGACAACCCGTGAATTGCTATCATTTCCTCCTCATATTTTGAACACGAGTCTCCTCGCCCGATTTTGCATGAACTGCAAAAAACTTCTAAACATCCCTCGTTCATCATCTCGCTCAAAGGTGTTGTTCACAGGAGGAACATTGCCACTGTTGCACGCTTCTCCTCGTTGGTGAGTACAAAGGTCTCCACTGGTCTTATTTCCATTGTTAATATTCTCGATTGACATTCTCAAATACTGTCATAAAACAAGGGTTAATTAAGGAAATCAATATATCACATAATATCCTTATATACTGACCAACTAAAAAATAAGCTTAGGTAGGACACACTAGCGAAGGATTTACTCGTCTCTCCCCTCCTAGTTCTATTCCCCGATCTCCGCCAGAGATCATATCCCTAAGCTCTGATACCAACTGTGACGCCCCCAAAATAGGTATACATCACCCATTCTCGAGTTGTCAAAACATGATGCGAAACAACTACAACTTTATTATTACAACAAGAAAAGCGTGAGTTTGAATACAAATATTATCTTCTGACAATATCTATACTCAAATAAATCCTCATCACATTTATTGATACATTATTTTATAAAAAATGGTGAGGACTACTAAACAATTCTTTCTAAAACCTTCATTCCATACCCCGAGGCTAAATCTTTCATTATATTCTCGCCTCCGAGAAGAAAAATGGAACAAAAAGGAAAAGGGTGAGCTCAACTAGCCCAAGTAAAGAATATTATGACTAAGATAATATACAACAAATTACCGTTAGTCTTCAACGGGAAAAATCTAATAGAATACAATAGAAAACAAATTTTAAATCAATATTCGCAATGAAAATAATAATTCATTAGAAGAGTTAAGTAGAGAATGCAAACTACTATCTTCTATGTATGAATTTAAAAGTTCATCGCTCATCTTTTATCCTGTAACATCAATCAATATACATCTCGGAATCAAATATTCATCTTTTGCACTCACAGCCAAAGATATTCATCGATTAATCATGTTCATCTAAACACTGCTCATCTTTGCACTACTGACCAAAAGATATTCTTCGAAAATCATTCATCTTTGACTACTGAGCCAAAGATATTCAATAATATCATCATTTAAGGCGAGGATGATGAAAATATTTTTAAATAAACGAATCCAAAGAAACAAAATGACAAGGATTAAGGATTAAGAATTAGTACTTTGTTTTATCCATGTTCAAAAATACCTCAAAAATGATCATAGTGGTGTAAAATTCAAGAATGATCAAAACATGGATACAATCAAAGCTAGTATCCGAATAGATATTTTGGACAAAAAGAAAAAATTTTATTTTTCTATGAATAGTCTCAGATATCGTGAATAGTCTTGATATCGTGAATAGTAACTCACACCAAAAGATAGAAATTTCCCAAAAAAACATCTTCACGCTTATGATATAGCTTTTCGTGAATAGTAACTCGTGAATAAGTAACTTCATGAATAGTAACTCGTGAATAGTAACTCATGAATAGTAACTCATGAATAAGTAACCCCAAGCATGGAAAAGTTCCAAATTTGATAAAAAGTTTCAACCAATATTTCAAAGATAATGATATTGAAGAAATAATATCATTTGAGAAGAAAATAACATCCCTTACCTCGAAAGATTAGTACTTACATTTGGAATACCGGGTATAGTCTTTGAAGGAACTTGCACCATCTAACAATACTCAAAGTATACTCACAAGAATACGCTCAATATATCGAGAGAAATAGAGAAAACATCAGTTTACGGTGTGTTTTCAATTCTAACCTAAGCACCCTATTTATAGGAAAATGCTTAGAACACCAAAAGTAGAAAATTGAATATAATATTAATATATTTTTCATATTTTCTTTAGCCCACCTTAGACAACGGATATCAGCCCATTTGAATCACATGTGAGGCCAACTTAGTTGCAAAAAACGTTTTTCTCAAAATAATTAACTAAAACTCCCAAAATTAATTATTTGAACTTGAACTTTAATAATTCATAATAAATAGCCCTTTTATCAGAAAATTCAAATCTCTTGAGAGTTTTTATAGGAAATTCAATTCTCTACAACTTTACAGAAGAAAGTTTTTCCGAATTCCAAACAAAATTGACCAAAATCCACAAACGAAGGCGATTTTACAGCTATAATCAAATTTCTATTAATAATTGTGTCCACCAACACACAAAACATGTGTTAAACATTTAATGCCACAAAAATACTCTTCCTTCTCATATACTCATATATCCCACATTCATTGTAAAAATATCATCGTTAATATATTATTAAAATAATATATTTAAATGAATTATTTTATCGTAAAAAGATAAAATATTAATTTTCAACAATTGTCACATTAAAAATTTTCTCCATCTATATCCTCATAAAATCAATATTTTCCTCATCATATAAATCAATAATTAATTATTCATAAATAATATTACGAATCACATTATTGACAACCAGCGCTCCCTGTGATAGAGGGGGCTTTCAATAAGGATCTCTCCTTCTTGCGCCAATGATTAGATGACGCACCAAACCTCTCCTTAGGCAGAACTTTCTAGACATTGTCAATAATGTTATCTAATATTTGTAAGACCCCAAAATTTTTAAATAAAAAGGAATTTCCTTTATTTATTATTTTGAAATAGTAAGGGTTGATTTGATTAATGTGGATAGTTAAGGGTTAAATACGCAAATATTTCAAAATAAGCAAGTGGTTATAAAATATTCATTATCGTCAGGAATATTCGTTTGGTCGTGGAATATTCAATCTTTGTCGGGAATATTCGTATTTACGGCAAGCAGCGACCATGTGTGGGCCCCATAACGAAAAGCGATTGGATGAAGAAAACGACAAATATAAGTTGTTTTTAAATAACTACAGTAGTTATTACTGAGTATCTTTTGGAATACCCTTGTGGTTAAAACACACTAATACGCGTCGTTGTTGAACAAGAAGACACCAGTATTGCACCAATTATTGATTCTTACGTGAAGAAGCACTACTCAATAATGGTTACAGAATTACTTATTCAAAGATTTTATTGAGTTAATAATTGCTTGCGTTGATATTTTATATTGTTGTTGTTTTCAATAATTGTCATTACACGATATTTTTCATTATCGGCAATAATTCATATTATCTCAATAATATTATTAGATAACATTATTGACAATGTCTAGAAAGTTCATCTAAGGAGAGGTTTGGTCACCTAATCATGCAACCAAGAAGAAGAAATTCTTATTGGAAAGCCCCTTTCCTGAACCGCCTCGTTTGTCAATATTGTGATTCTGTAATATTATTTGTGAATTATTAATTATTGATTTATATGATGAGGAAAATATTGATTTTATGTGGATATAGATGGAGAAAATTTTTAAAATGACAATTGTTGAAAATTAATATTTTATCTTTTTCTCGATAAAATAATTCATTTAAATATATTATTTTAATAATATATTAACTGATGATATTTTTACAACGAATGTGGGATATATGAGTATACGAGGAGGAAGAGTATTTTTGTTGAAATAAATGTTTAAAACATGTTAAACATGTCCGTGGACCCCATTTATTGACTAAAATTTGATTATAGCCTGTAAAATCGCCCGTTTGTGGATTTCGGTCAATTTCTATTTGGAATTTGGAAAAACTTTCTTCTGCAAAGTTGTAGAGAATTGAATTTCCTATAAAAACTCGCGAGATTCGAATTTTCTGATGAAAGGGCTATTTATTATGAATTATTGAAGTTCTAAAGTTCAAATAATTGATTTTTGTAAGTTTTAATTATTTATTTTATGAAAAACGTTTTTATCATTTCTTTCTAGAAGGTTGGCATGTGGGAAATGTTGGGATCTGATTTCCAAAGAGGCGAGGGAAATTTATTAATAATAATATATTTTATTAAATTTTCGCTTTGGTGTTCTAAGCATTTTCCTATAAATAGGTGCTTTAGGTTAGAATTGAAAATCACACCGTAAACTCAAGTTTTCTCTATATTATCGAGCGTATTCTTGTGAGTATTTTGAGTATACTTTGAGTATTGCTATACGGTGCAAGTCCAAGTCATAGCCTTTATATCCTGTTTTCAATTTAAAGTCTTGATCTTTCGAGGTAAGGGATATTATTTTTTTCGTAATGATATTATTTCTTCAATATCATTATAATTTGAAATGTTGATCCAAGTTTTATCAAATTTAGAACTTTTTCATGCTCAAGGGTTACTATTCATGGGTTACTATTCATGAGTTACTATTCACGAAGTTACTTATTCATGAGTTACTATTCACGAAGTTACTATTCACGGTACTATTCATGAAGCGTGAAGATGTTTTTGTAAATTTCTATCTTTTGGTGTTGGAGTTACTATTCACGATATATTAAGACTATTCACGATACTAAGACTATTCACGATACTGATTATTCAATTTAAAAATAAAATTTCTTCTTTTCGTCTAAAACATCTATTCTGATACTAACTCGATTGTATCCATGTTTTGATCATTCTTGAATTTTACACCACTATGATTATTTTTGAGGTATTTTTGGACGGGATAAAACCAAGTACTAATCCTTAATCCTTAATCCTCGTCATTTTGTTTCACCGGATTCGCTTTTAAAAATATTTTTCATCATCCTCGCCTTAAATGATGATATTATGGAATATCTTTGGCTGTAGCAAAGATGAATGATTTCTTAAGAATATCTTTGGCAGAAAGTGCAAAGATGAATGATTTCAAGAATATCTTTGGCCAGTAGTGCAAAAGATGAACAGTGTTTAAATGAATACGACTAATCGATGAATATCTTTGGCCCAGTAGTGCAAAGATGAATATTTGATTCGTATGTATATTGATTGATGTTACAGTGATAAAAGATAGATTTATGAACTTTTAAATTCATACATAGAAGATAGTAGTTTGCATTCTCTACTTAACTCTTCTAATGAATTATTATTTCACTGCGAATATTGATTTAAAATTTGTTGTCTATCAGATTCTATTAGATTTTTCCCTCGTTGAAGACTAACGATAATTTGTTGTATTTTTATCTTAGTCATAATATTCTTTATCGAGCTAGTTGAGCTCACCCTTTTCCTTTTTGTTCCATTTTTCTCGTGGAGGCTAGAATATAAATGAGTACGAGCTCGGGTAATGGAATGAAGGTTTTAAAAGGATTGTTTAGTAGTCCTCACCATTTTTGTAAAATAATGTATCAATAAATGTGATGAGGATTTATTTGAGTATAGATATTGTCTAGAAGATAATATTTGTATTCAAACTCACGCTTTTCTCGTTGTAATAATAAAGTTGTAGTTGTTTTCGTACATGTATTGACAACTCGTAATGGTGATGTATACCTATTTTGGGGGCGCCACAATATTATTCGTAGCTATAAGTAAAGAGCCCCAGCCTCTCGGCCGGTGACTTCGTTGATGGGGGATGCACCGCTTTAATTCTTCGTAGGGGACGCTCATTACCAAGGTGGCAAACCGATAGGTATCAATGTGAGTCTTGACACAAGTTGGTGTCCAGAGTCACAGTTGGTATCGAGCTTAGGGATATGATCTCCATGAGATCGGGGAATAGAACTAGGAGGGAGAGACGAAAATCCTTCGCTAGTGTGTCCTACCTAAGCTTATTTGTTAGTTGGTCAAGATATAGGGATATTATGTGATATATTGATTTCCTTAATTAACCCTTGTTTTATGGACAAGATTTGAGAATGTCGATGAGAATATTAACAATGGAAATGAGACCGTGGAGATGCCTCAGACTCACCAACGAGGAGAACGTGCAACAGTCGGCAATGTTCCTCCCGTGAACAACACCATTGAAAGCGATGATGAACGAGGGATGTTTAGAAGTTTTTGCAGCTTCATGCAAAATCGATTTAGGGAAACTCGTGTTCAAAATACAGGAGAGAAATGATAGCAATTCACGGGTTGTCACAACGCAAGCGCTTCAAAGAGTCAGGACCACCGAATTTAAGGGAAAGCCAGATCCGATCATGGCGAAACATGGGTCAAACAAATTACCAAGATATTCGATGTCTTGGGATGCACGGAGGAACAGAAGGTTCCATTCGCCACCTTTATGTTCCGTGGCGAGGCGGACTCATGGTGGGAGTCGTGAAGCGTACCCATCCAAATTTTCAAAGATGTCTTGGGAGACATTTCAGAAAGCTATTTAATGACAAATACTTTCCGAAAGTGTTCATCATATGAAGGAAGTGGAGTTCATCGATTGGAACAAAACAACATGACGGTGTCTCAAAGACGAGGCAAAGTTTGCAGAGTTATCCGTGTTTGCACCTCATTTGGTGGAGAATGAGGAACGTATGACGCGGATGTTTCTTAGAGGTTTGAAACCCTAAGATACGCCAAGATCTCATCTCTCATAAATTTTCTCTTTATTCGATGTTGTAAATGTGGCTCAATTATTAGAGCGAGATAACGAAGTACTACCAACCGAGGGACCACAACCGTGATCGTACTCGTAGATAGCGAACAACAATGTAATAATGATAACCAAATGGAGAAAGAAATGACGGACAAAATGGTAACCACTCTGGTGGTAATCATGGCCATGAAAATAGAAGAAACGAGTCGAGGAGATTTTAAAAGAGGAGATTTAACAACGACCATGTGAAGACGACAGTCTTGCGAAATCGGTTCTAAGGGGAGGAGAACGACCACCCATTATATGCTACAAATGCGGAAAAGAGGGACATATCGGTCCAAATTGCCCACAACAGCTCAAGGTATGCTATAGTTGTGGAAAGGAAGGACATATCGCTTCGAGATTGTACGATAGAAGCGAAACCTAGTTCAATGGGGGATTTGACTCAAAAGATCGTCCCGAAAAAGTCAAAGTCAATGATTCCGGAAGAGCGCTTTGTTGTGACCGGTCATAATGCGAGGAACCCAAACGAGGTGATCACGGGTAAGCTATTTATAAATTCTTGCGAAGTTTATACCTTACTTGATACCGGTGCTACCCATTCATTTATCTCTCTCGCATGTGCTCAACGCTTTAAACTTGACTCGAGAAATTAGACTTTGACCTATCTCGTGGAAACTCCGTTAGAGAAAAACTTCATCACATCCAATCGCTTATAAATCTTGTTTGATTCAAGTTGGCACCATTACCTTACCGCTGATCTTATCTCTTTAAAGATACTTGCTTTTGATGTGATTTTAGGGATTGATTGGTTAACTACTCATCATGCCAAAATTGATTGTTTTCGTAAGGTTGTTAGTTTTCATATTCCTAACCAACCCGTTGTATTTAATTCAAGCAACTAAACCATTAAAATCGATCACTATCATATCTAATCATAAAGCTATTCGCTTATTGAAAAACGGATGTCGAGCTTTCTTAGCCCATGTTATGGATTTGAATAAAGACACGCCAAATTTGAATAATATTCTGTTGTTATTGACTTTCCCGACGATTTCCCAAAGAACTTCCCGCCTACCCCCGTAACGTGAAGTTGAATTCTTTATTGATCTTGAACTGCGTACAAAGCCCATTTCTAAAACCCCATATCGAATGGCTCCTATTGAACTTCAGAGTTAAAGGTCCAACTACGAGAATTGTTGGACATCGGTTTCATTCGGCCTCGTACATCTCCTTGGGGTGCTCTGTTTTATTTGTAAAGAAGAAAGACGGAGAGTATGCGACTTTTGTATTGACTATCGAATCAACCATGTCACCATCAAGAATAGGTATCCTCTACCTCGTATTGATGACTTGTTTGACCAATTAAGAAGGCACAATTCTTTTCAAAATCGATCTTCGCTTACGGATATCATCAAATTTGAAGATTAGAATCGAGGATATTCCAAAGACCGCCTTCGTAACTCGATATGGGCATTATGAATTCTTAGTCATGTCTTTCGGACTAACTAATGCTCCTGCGGCTTTCATGGATATGATGAACCGAGTATTCAAGGATTATTTGGATCAATTCGTTGTTGTTTTATTGATGACATCCTCATATATTCCAAAAGCCGTGAAGATCATGAGCACCATTTGAAGTTTGGTACTCCAAAGGCTTCGTGAAAACCAACTATATGCCAAATTGAAGAAATACGAGTTCTGGCTTGAGGAAGTAGCATTCCTTGGGCACGTGGTGTCGAAACATGGAGTATCTGTTGATCCGTGAAGATTGAAGCAATACAAAGTTGGGAGCGACCAAAGTCGGTGATCAAGCACGTAGCTTTTTGGGCTTAAATTGGTTATTATCGAGATTCGTGGAAGGGTTTTCTCAAATCGCTACTCCATTAACTCAAATTAACTCGGAAGGATACAAAATTCGTTTGGAGCGAAGAATGCGAGAAAAGTTTCCAAGAGCTTAAGAGGAGACTTATTTCGGCACTGTTCTAACAATACCATCCGGTTCGGATGGATTTGTTATCTCACAATGATGCTTTAGGCAAAGGGTTAGGATGTGTTCTCATGCAACGTGGGAAAGTCATAGCCTATGCCTCATGACAACTTAAAGAGTATGAGAGGAATTATCCTACTCATGATCTAGAGTTAGCGTGATCGTTTTCGCGCTTAAAATATGGAGGCACTATCTATATGGGGAGAAAGTGGAGATATATTCAGACCATAAAAGCCTTAAATATTTCTTCACTCAAAAAGAACTCAACATGCGGCAGCGACGTTGGCTCGAGCTATTGAAAGACTACGACCACACTATTCAATACCATCCCGGTAAAGCGAACGTGGTAGGCGACGCATTGAGTAGAAGATCATATGCGGAACGAGTGCGATGATGTCAAGTATACGCGACAGAGCCAACTTTAATAGAAAAAGTCAAGGTTGCTCAAGCCACCGGGCCGGGAGCTGATGCGTATGAAGAAGAAAGTACAAGAAGGAGCTATTCCTAAGCGAGAATTGATGAAGAAGGAATACTTGAGTCCACTCTGACTTTGTGTTCCTAACGACTCGATTTGAAGTACAAGATTATGATGGAGGCACACAATACGCCATTTGCAATCCATCCTCGAAAGTACTAAAATGTATCGTGATCTTCGACATACATTTTGGTGGAACAATATGAGAGAGATTGCAAAGTTTATCTCGATGTGTTTAACTTGCCAACGTGTAAAGGCGGAGCATCTTGTACCTAAGGGTCCGTTACTAACCACTTTGAGATTCCTAATGGAAGTGGGAACACATTACTATGGATTTTGTTACGGGTCTTCCTACGGTTTCTCAAGGCATCAATGCTATTTGGGTTATTGTTGATAGATTAACCAAGTCTCGCTCATTTCTTGCCGATACGGAGACTTATTCCTTGAACGCCTTGCTAGTATGTACGTGAATGAGATTGTGAGGTTGCATGGCATGCCCATATCCATAGTTTCGGATCGTGACCCAAGATTCACTTCAAGATTTTGGGTTAGCTTGCAAAAAGCTATGGGCACGGAGTTTGCGATTTAGTTCTACATACCATCCCCAAACCACGGACAATCGTAGAGACTATTCAAACTCTTGAAGATCTATTAAGACTCTGTGTCCTGAACTTCAAGGGTAGTTGGGATAAGTATTTACCATTGGTGGAATTCTCCTACAACAACAAGCTTATCGTGCAAGTATAGGTGTGACTCCATTCAAGCATTATATGGACGAAAATGTCGTTCTCCAATATGTTGGGATGAGGTGGGTGAAGCAACATTGTTGGGACCCGAGTTAATACGTATGACTACCCAAAAGATCCAAATGATTCGACAACGTATACAAACGGCACAAGATCGACAAAAGAGTTATGCGGATCTTCATCGAAAGGACGTGGAATTTAATGTAGGGGATCATGTATTGTTGCGAGTTGCTCCATGGAAGGGAGTTACAAGATTTGGGAAGAGAGGAAAGCTCAATCCACGATTTATTGGTCCATTTCAAATTCTTGACCGAGTAGGAAATGTAGCCTATAGACTTGCGTTACCTCCGAGTATGTCTCGTGTTCATAATGTGTTTCACATATCAAGATTTAAATAAATATGTGAAAGACCCGAACCACATTATTGAGTTAGAACCGACGACGAGATAGCCAAGACTTAACGTATGAGGAGGTACTTGTCAAGATCTTGGATAGGAAGGAGCATGTCCTACGCCAAGAAAGGTCATACCACAAGTTAAAGTTTTGTGGAGGAATCATGCTATAGAGGAAATGACACGGGAATTGGAAACGGAAATGAAAGCGAGGTATCCTCACCTTTTCAAACACTGTGTATCGTACGTCAATTTCGAGGACGAAATTTCATAAGGAGGGAGGTTGTAAGACCTCAAATTTTTAAATAAAAGGAATTTCCTTTATTTATTATTTTGAAATAGTAAGGGTTGATTTGATTAATGTGGATAGTTAAGGGTTAAATACGCAAATATTTCAAAATAAGCAAGTGGTTGTGGCGCCCCCAAAATTAGGTATACATCACCCATCTTGGGTACGCCACTTACATGTGCGAAATTTAAATACAACTTATTAACATAAGCGTAGTGTATGCAATCGACATAAGCGTGAGTTTAAATACAAATATAAATCTACTAGATATTATACAAACTCAAAAAAAGTCCTCATTACAATTATTATCACACTATTTCACGAGAATAGTGAGGACTACTAATCTATCTTGAGGACCATCACTTTCGTTTCCCAGGCTAAATCCCGGCTATATTCTCATTTCACGAAGAAAAGCGGTGAAAAAGAAAGGGTGAGCTCAACTAGCCCGAAGAAATATTATGACTAAGATAATGCGAGAATAAATTATCAATAGTCTTGACAATGTTAAGCGATAAAATACAATAAACAACCGGTTTAAGCTGCGGTGAATATCTGATCCATTAAAAGAGTCAGTAGAAAATAAAATCTACTATCTTTTAGGTTTTAAAGGTTTTTCATCAACTTTGTTATAAATTTGAGACTCGACTTTAATAAATATTCCACATCATCGAATCACCCCCACTTTTCTGACGAGGATATTCTTTAGTATCACGACCACAATTATTCATGCACTACGGGCGAGAATATTTGTGTATTCATTAATAGTCATGATCATGCCAACAAGCATCCATCGATGCACTTCTGACCCTTTGAGGATTTTTATCCACATCATTTGTAACATTACGGTCATGATTACACACAAGAATAGTCTCTGGTCATAATCATACCAAGTCCATCTATGCACTCTGAATACGAGATGACTTTAAAAAATATAAACATGAGGATGATGACAATGATATAAGAATTGATAAAACAAGTTCAAAATTATTTTATCCGGGAATTATTAACGTCCAAATTATCAACATGATCTTTGTTTTGTAGAGTAAAATTCAAGAATGATCGGAAGAATATTTCCATGAAAGATCTTTGGATGAAACATGAATATCGAGGATATTCCACTAATTTCATGGAGTATAGAAGTCAAAGTTTTAACCAATTGGGTATAATAAAGAATGGAATAACAAAAGAAATCACCATGCATGCGATAGACCCTTACAGACGAGTTATTCAAACGAGAATAATAAATAACGGAACCGGTCGGTGAAATTCACACCGCAAGCGGGATGTTCAACGAGAATAATAAAGATGGAACGGATCGGTCCGGTGTAAAACACCACGATATAGGATATTCAACGAGAATAATAATAAAAGAGGAACCAGGTCCGTGTAAAAAACACGAGACAGGATGTTCAGCCAGAATAATAAAAATTTTAACCGGTCCGGTGTAAAAAACCTGACGACGGGATGTTCCAGCGAATAATAATAAAGGCGGAACCGGTCCGGTGTAAAACACCTGACGGGATGTTCCAATGAGAATAATAGAAGAATGTCACCAAGTATAGGGTAAACCACTTATCTGAGTTATTCCAACGAGAATAATAAGCGATGGAATAACAACAGTTCTCTTCATGAATAAGAAAGAATAACACCCTTACATTTGGTAGGAGATTGAATCTTTATGACGGTGTAGTAACAAAATACTCTTCTTCTTTCTCTCTTATTCTCTCTATATACTTCTCTCTCTATAAGCTGAATGAATTAAGTGAAAAATAATGAAGCCCTAGGCCTCTATTTATAGAAGATTTCTAGCTTAGCACTTTTTGTTAGTGTGAAAAGCGAGTGGCTTGACGGTTGGTTTGGCCTTTGTAATGTGAAACGACAAGTGGTTCGGCCTTTGTAATGTGAAACGACAAGTGGTTCGGCGTCTGGTAAAGGTAATTACTATTAGCGAAGGTAAATACTATTGACGAAGGTAAATACTATTCACAAGGGTAATTACTATTGGCGAAGGTAAATACTATTCACGAAGGTAAATTACTATTGACGAAGGTAAATACTATTCACAAGGGTAATTACTATTGATGAAGGTAAATACTATTCAAAAGGGTAATTACTATTGTGAGTAAATACTATTCACAAGGGTAATTACTATTGAAAGGTAAATACTACTATTGATGAAGAGACTCTTAGATGATGACATATGGCCCCCCATAAAATAATCAAACTTACCACAAATCATTTTTTTTCATATTTAATCTTTCAATAATTATTAATCATTTATAACTTGTCGTCTCAATTATTGATTTAATACTATAACATATTATCTGATGATGATCTTGTGACAATAATTGAATCAATAATATAAGAGATATGATCACGATTCTTTGTAGCAATAATTGAGCGTAGGTGAGTGACTTCTCACGTAAGCATCGATAATCAATCTGAGTGTCTACTTTATGCAACTCACGCGTATTCTTGTTACTTTTACCACTAGGGTAGTTCAACAGTTTTAACGGTAACACCTCCGTATTTATTTTTATAAAATATTTTTTGTCGTTTTCTCGATCAAATGAATAATTACATTGTGGGGTCCACCAATGATTGAGCCGTTATGCGAATATTCCTAACAAAAAGAATATTCCCAGACAAAACGAATATTTTATAACAACTTGCATACTTTGCAAAATTTATAAATATTACCCACAACTATAACATTATATCAAATTTATTCCATAATATTCAAAAATAATATTTATAGAAAAATTCATCTTTATTTATAAAAGTTGGGGTCTTACAACCTCCCTTCTTATGAAATTTAAGCCCTCGAAATTAGAATGCGATACTGGTATGTCGAAGAGGTAAGGATACCTTGATTTCATTTGATTCTAACTCCCAGTCATTTTCCTCAACATCGTGGTTCCTCCATAAAACTTTGACTTGAGGTATAACCTTGGAGCGTAGAATATGTTCCTTCTTATCAAAATTTGAGCAGAACCTCTTCATCGTCAAATCTTCCGCTATTTAAATCCGGTTCTAACTTCAATAATATGGTTGGGGTCTTTCACATATTTACGTAACATAGATATGTGAAAAGCGTTATGAACACGAGACATATTTGGCGGTAAAAGCGAGTCTATAGGCCACGATTCCTACTCGATCGAGGATTAAAAATGGGCCAGATGAATCGAGGATTAAGTTTTCTCTCTTTCCAAATCTTGTAACTCCTTTCCATGGAGCAACTCTTAACAACACATGATCTCTATATCGAATTCCACGTCCTTTCGATGAAGATCGGCATAACTCTTTATCGATTTTGTGAGGTTTTTATCGTTGTCGGATCGTTTGAATCTTTTTCGTAGTCATACGTACCAACTCGGTCCCAACAACGTTGCTTCACCCACCTCATCCCGACATCTTTGAGAAGCGACACTTTCTTCCATCTGGCGCTTGAATGGAGCCATGCGATACTTGCTTGATAAGCTGTTGTTGTAGAAAACTCCACCAATGGTAAGAACTTGTCCCAACTCCCTTGAAATCAAGGACCACGAGTCTTAATAGATCTTGAAGAGTTTGAATAGTCCTCTCCATTGTCCGTCCGTGCGAGGATGATATCTTAGAAAGCTAAATCGTGAAATCTGTGCCCATAGCTTTTTGCAAACTAACCCAAAATCGTGAAGTGAATCTTGGGTCTCGATCGAAAACTATGGATCTGCCGGCATACCATGCGATCTTACAATCTCGTTTATGTACATCTGAGCAAGAGCGTTCAAGTGTATAAGTTTCTCGTGTCGGTGAAATGAAGCGGACTTGGTCGATCTATCAACAATGACCCAAATCGCATCAATGCCTTGAGAAACCTTAGGAAGGCCGTGCTTGAAATCCATGGTAATGTGCTCCCACTTCCATTACGGAATTTCAAGTGGTTCTGATGGACCTTTTGGTACTTGATGCTCGCTTTAACTTCGTTGACAAGTTAGACACCTTGAGATAAGCAGTATATATCTCTCTCTTCATATTGCTCCACCAAAATGTATGGCGAATATCATGATACATTTGGTACTCCCGAGATGGATTGCAAATGGTGTGTTGTGCGCCTCCATCGTGATATTATACTTTAAATCGAGGTCGTTAGGAACACAAAGTGCAGGAGTTGACTCAAAGTATTCCTTCTTCATCGATTCTTGCTTGGCGTAGCACCTTCTTGCACTTTCTTCCTCATCACGCATCGGCTCAGTGCATAGCTTGGCGACTTTAACTTTATCGATTAAAATCGGTTCTACTTTCGTATACTCGCTATCATCACATGCGTCCACAGGTCTTTAACTCTATCTCCATCCTTTGCAAGTCACACAAAATGGGCCTTTGCGTTGACAATATCGCTTTTCGTACTTGCATATGATTTTCTACTCAATCGTCGGCTACCACGTTAAACTTTTCGAGGATGGTATTGGATGGTATGATCATAATCTTTCAGCAGTTCAAGCCAGCGTCGTTGTCGCGTGTTGAGTTCCTTTTGAGTGAAGAAATATTTGAGGCTTTTATGATCAAGTAAAGATCTCCACTTTCTCCCCATACAAGTAATGCCTCCAATTTTTAAGTGCAAAAGACAACATTTGCCAACTTACTAGATCATGAGTAGGATAATTCCTCTCATATTCTTTGAGTTGTCATGAGGCATAAACTATAACTTTTCCATGTTGCATAAGAACACATCCCAACCCTTTGCTAGAAGCATCATTTGTAGATGACAAATCCTCCAAGGCAGATGGATGGTATTGTCGAGCAGTCTTTGAAATAAGTCTCCTCTTGAGTTCTTGAAAACTCTTCTCACATTCTTCGCTCAATAGAACTTTGTATCTTTCAAGTCAAATTTGAGTCGATGGAATAGCGATTAGAAAATCCTTCCACGAATCTCCAGATAATAACCATTAAGCAAGAAAAGCTACGTGCTTGATCAGCGATTTAGGTTGTTCCCGACTTTGAATAGCTTGATCTTTCTTTGGGTCAGCGGATATTCCATGACTTGATACCACGTGCCCAAGGAATGCTACTTCTTCACGAACTCGCATTTCTTGAACTTGGCATAAAGCTTATATTCACGAAGCTTTTGGAGTGTCGACCTCAAGTGTTGCTCATGATCTTCACGGCTTTTGGAATAAATAAGGATGTCATCAATAAAGGCGACCACAAAGTGATCTAAATATTCCTTGAATACTCGGTTCATCATATCCATGAAAGCGGCGGGGCATTAGTCGATCGAAGGACATGACTAGGAATTCATAATGCCGTCTGGGAGTTACGGCCGTCTTTGGAATGTCGGTGATTCTAATCTTCAATTGGTGATATCCGGAGCGAAGATCGATCTTTGAAAAGAATTTGGCTCCTTGCAAGCTGGTCAAACGGGTCATCAATACGTGGCAATGGATACCTATTTTTGATGGTGACGTGATTGACTCCAGATAATCAATACAAAATCGCATACTCCCATCTTTCTTCTTCACGAATAGAGCAGGGAGCACCCCAGGAGAAGTACTAGGACGAATAAAGCCATGTCTAACAATTCCTGCGGTTGGGTCTTTAACTCCACGAAGTTCAATAGAGAGCCATTTCGATATGGGGCTTTGGAAATAGGTTTTGTCTGGGGTTCAAGTCGATACAAAATTCAATTTCACGCTCTGGGGTAGGCGGGGAAGTTCTTGAGGGAATCGTCGGAAATTTATTAACAATAGGAATATCGTTTAAAAGCGGCGTATTTTTATTTAAATCGTGACATGAGCTAAGAAAGCTTGACATCCGTTTTTCAATAAGCGAATAGCTTTATGGCTTGAGATGACCAGTGATTGATTTTAATGGTTTGGTCGTTTGAATTAGCATAATAGGTTGATTAGGAATATGAAAGCTAACAACCTTACACTTACGAAAAAATCAATTTTTGCATGATAAGTAGTTAACGATCAATCCACAGAATCACGTCAAATGCAAGTATTTTAATGAAATAAGATCGACGGGTAATGTGAGGGTGCAGATTTGAACCAAACAAGACTTATAAGCGATTGGATGTAATGAAGGTTTCTCCCAGCGGAGTTTCCACGAGATAAGTCAAAGTCTAATTTCTCGGTCAAATTTAATCGATGGCGCAAGTAGGAGAAATAAAAGAATGGGTAGAACCAGGTATCAAATAAAGTATAGACTTCATTAGAGTTTATGATAAGCTTACCAGTGATGACCTCATTCGGTTCCTTGCTCTTTGGGAGGTCACAACAAATGCTCTCCCTTGCACTCTGGGTTTGAATTTTACGGGATGGCCTTTGGTGCCTCCATCCTAGCTTGAATTTGTCTTGATGGCAACGACAAAATCGAGCTAAGTGACCTTCTCTTCCACAATTATAACATGCTTTGGGCGGCATGGCCTTGAGTTTGGTGATGTGTCCCTCTCCTCGCATTTGAAGCATATGATGGGTGGTCTTTCTCCTTCCTTAACAATGGGTCTTTGGTCTTTGGCGTCTTTCCACCATTGTTGAATCTCCTTTTTCTTGAAATGTCCATTCTTATTGTTTTGTACGATTACCACCAAAGTGGTTACCATATCGGCTTTTGATTCCCTCCACGCTTGTTGTCATAACCCGATGACTACTCTCCATTTGGTATTATAATTTTTGCCATTTTGCTCTCTTTTTTAGTTGTGTTGACTCATTATCGCGTTCCACTAAGCGAGCCTATTTACAACATCTGAATACAAACACGGTTTATGAGAAATAAGATGTTGGCGTATCTCGACTTCAAACCTCTTAAAAACATTAGCGCCATTCTCTCTTCATTATCCACCAGTGGGGCCTTGGCCGTGATAACTCATAAATTTTGCCTCGTATTGCGACACGGTCGTATTGTTTTGTTCGACTTGATAAATTCCACCTCCTTCATATGGCGAATACTTTCGGGAAAGTATTTGTCGTTGAAACGACTCTGGAACTTCTCCCAAGATATCTTGATCAATGAGGTTGAGTCGTTTCTGGAATTCCCACGATGTCCGCCTCTCAAAGCGCAACATAAAAGGCGGCAAAGGAACCTTTTGCTCCTCGGAGCATCCCAGACATCAAATATCTTGGTAATCTGCTTTATCCATGCTTCCTTGAAGTGGTTTTGGCTCTCCCTTAAACTCCGGTGGTCCCGGCTCCTTGAATTGTTTAGCGGTGGCCGCTTGAGAGTTTCCGTGTTTCCACCTACGTTTTGGGCGAAGTCGCTCTACTTTCTTTGTTGCATAAATTGCATAAAGCCTCTGAACATTTGATCATTCATCATTTGGTCGGTGTTGTTGTTTTGCATGAGGATTATCGCCTTCTGATGCACATTATCTTGATTATTGATATGTGGTGAATCAACGATCGCTGCGCTCCATTGCTATTCTCAACATTCTCGGATGTCATTTTGAATCTTGCCACAAAACAAAAGGTTAATTGACGTGTAACAAATTATCCTTATCTTGACCAACCAATAAAATAGCACATAAACTTAGGTAGGTCATACTAGCGAAGGTATTCCCGTCTCTCCCCTCTAGTACTATTCTCACATCTTAGCGCAGGATCATATCCTAAGCTCGATACCAACTGTTGTGGCCCCCAAAATTAGGTATACATCACCCATCTTGGGTGCGCCACTTACATGGTGCAATTTAAATACAACTTATTAACATAAGCGTAGGTATGCAATCGACATAAAGCGTGAGTTTAAATACAAATATAAATCTACTAGATATTATACAAACTCAAACAAAAAGTCCTCATTACAATTATTATCACACTATTTCACGAGAATAGTGAGGACTACTAATCTTATCTTGAGGACCATCACTCGTTTCCCAGACTCGTCCCGGCTATATTCTCATTTCACGAAGAGAACGGTGAAAGAAAGGGTGAGCTCAACTAGCCCGATAAAAAATATTATGACTAAGATAATGCGAATAAATTATCAATAGTCTTGAATAATGTTAAGCGATAAAATACAATAGACAACCGGTTTAGCTGCGGTGAATATCTGATCCATTAAAAGAGTCAGTAGAAAATAAAATCTCTACTATCTTTTAGGTTTTAAAGGTTTTTCATCAACATTATAAATGAGACTCGACTTTAATAAATATTCCACATCATCGAATCACCCCCACTTTTCTGACGAGGATATTCTTTAGTATCACGACCACAATTATTCATACACTACGGGCGAGAATATTTGTGTATTCATTAATAGTCATGATCATACCAACAAGCATCCCATCGATGCTTTTCTGACCCTTGAGAGGATTTTTATCACATCATTTGTAACATTACGGTCGTGATTACAAGAATAGTCTCTGGTCATAATCATACCAAGTCCATCATGCACTTTCTGAGCCACGGATGACTTTAAAAAAATATAAACATGAGGATGATGACAATGATATAAGAATTGATAAAACAAGTTCAAAATTATTTTATCCGAGAATTATTAACGTCCAAATTATCGACATAATCTTTGTTTTGTAGAGTAAAATTCAAGAATGATCGGAAGAATATTTCCATGAAAAGATCTTTGGATGAAACGCAAAATATCGAGGATATTCCACTAATTTCATGGAGTATAGAAGTCAAAGTTTTAACCAATTGGGTATAATAAAGAATGGAATAACAAAAGAAATCACCGTAAATGCGATAGGCCTTATGCAGACGGGTTATTCAACGAATAATAATAAATAACGGAACGGTCGGTGAAATTCACACAAAGCGGATGTTCAACGAGAATAATAAAGATGGAACCGGATCCGGTGTAAAACACACGATAGGATATTCAACGAGAATAATAAAAAAGCGGAACCGGTCCGGTGTAAAACACACGAGACAAGATGTTCAGCGAGAATAATAAAAAAAGCGGAACCCGGTCAAATGTAAAACACACAGAGCAGGATGTTCAGCGAGAATAATAAAAGAGCGGAACCGGTCCGGTGTAAAACACACAGAAGGATGTTCAACGAGAATAATAGAAGAATGTCACCAAGTATAGGGTAAACCACGTATACGAGTTATTCAGCAGAATAATAAGCGATGGAATAACAACAGTTCTCTTCATGAATAAGAAAGAATAACACCCCTTACATTTGGTAGGAGATTGAATCTTTGCTGACGATGTAGTAACAAAAATACTCTTCTTCTTTCTCTCTTATTCTCTCTATACTTTCTCTCTCTATAAGCTTGAATGAATTAAGTGAAAAATAATGAAGCCCTAGGCCTCTATTTATAGAAGATTTCTAGCTTAGCACTTTCTTAGTGTGAAAAGCGAGTGGCTTGACGATTTGGTTTGGCCTTTTGTAATGTGAAACGACAAGTGGTTCGGCTTTTGTAATGTGAAGCGACAAGTGGTTCGACGTCTGGTAAAGGTAATTACTATTAACGAAGGTAAATACTATTGTGAAAGGTAAATACTATTCACAAGGGTAATTACTATTGGCGAAGGTAAATACTATTCACAAGGATAATTACTATTGACGAAGGTAAATACTATTCACAAGGGTAATTACTATTGGAAGGTAAATACTATTCACAAGGGTAATTACTATTGTGAAGGTAATACTATTCACAAGGGTAATTACTATTGACGAAGGTAAATACTATTGATGAAGAGACTCTTAGATGATGACATATAGAGCCCCATAAAAATAATCAAACTTACCACAAATCATTTTTTTTCATAACACATATTTAATCTTTCAACAATTATTAATCATTTATAACTTGTCGTCTCAATTATTGATTTAATACTATAACATATTATCTGAGATGATCTTTGTGACAATAATTGAATCAATAATATAAGAGATATGATCACGACAATTCTTTATGCAATAATTGAATTGCATAGGTGAGTGACTTCTCACGTAAGCATCGATAATCAATCTGGTGTTACTTCTTATGCAACTACGGCGTATTCTTGTACTTTTACCATAGGGTAGTTCAGCGGTTTTAACGGTAACACCTCCGTAGTTATTTTTATAAAATATTTTTGTCGTTTTCTCGATCAAATAATAATTACATTATGGGTCCACCATGATTGAGCCATTATGCGAATATTCCTAACAAAAGAATATTCCCAGGCCAAACGAATATTTTATAACAACTTGCATACTTTGCAAAATTTATAAATATTACCCACAACTATAACATTATATCAAATTTATTCCATAATATTCAAAAATAATATTTATAGAAAAATTCATCTTTATTTATAAAAGTTGGGGTCTTCGTTGATATTTTATATTCTTTGTTGTTTCATAATTGTCATTACACAAAGTATTTTCATTATCGAAGCAATAATTCATATTATCTGAATAATATTATTAGATAACATTATTGACAATGTCTAGAAAGTTACATCTAAGGAGAGGTTTGGTCACCTAATTGCTTGGCGCCAGGAAGAAGAAATTCTTATTAAAAGCCCCTCTTTCTGAAGCTGCACAGGTTGTCAATATTGTGATTACAGTAATATTATTTGTGAATAATTAATTATTGATTTATATGATGAGGAAAATATTGATTTTATGTGGATATAGATGGAGAAATTTTTAAAATGACAATTGTTGAAAATTAATATTTTATCTTTTTACGATAAAATAATTCATTTAAATATATTATTTTAATAATATATTAATCGGTGATATTTTACAACGAATGTGGGATATATGAGTATCTGAGGAGGAAGAGTATTTTTGTTGCAATAAATGTTTAAAACATGTTAAACATGTCGGTGGACCCCATTTATTGATCGAAATTTGATTATAACACAATAAAATCGCCTGTTTGTGGATTTCGGTCAATTTCTATTTGGAATTTGGAAAAACTTTCTTCTGCAAAGTTGTAGAGAATTGAATTTTCTATAAAAAATCGTGAGATTCGAATTTTCTGATGAAAGGGCTATTTATTATGAATTATTGAAGTTCTGAAGCTCCGAAATAATTGATTTTTGTAAGTTTTAATTATTTATTTTATGAAAAACATTTTTTATCATTTCTTTCTAGAAGGTTGGCATGTGGGAAATGTTGGGATCTGATTTCCAAAGAGGCGTAGAAATTTATTAATAATAATATATTTTATTAAATTTTTCGCTTTGGTGTTCTAAGCATTTTCCTATAAATAGGGTGCTTAGGTTAGAATTGAAAATCACACCAGAAACTGAAGTTTTCTCTCTCTATATTATCGAGCGTATTCTTGTGAGTATTTTGAGTATACTTTGAGTATTGCTATACGGTGCAAGTCCAAGTCATAGCTTATATCCTGTTTTAAAATTTGAAATCTTGATCTTTCGAGGTAAGGGATATTATTTTTTTCGTAATGATATTATTTCTTCAATATCATTATCTTTGAAATGTTGATCTGAAGTTTTTATCAAATTTAGAACTTTTTCATGTCGGGTTACTATTCATGGGTTACTATTCATGAGTTACTATTCACGATTCTTATTCAGCGAAGTTCTTATTCACGAGTACTATTCAGTAAGGCGTGAAGATGTTTTTTGTGGAATTTCTATCTTTTGGTGTCGAGTTATTATTCACGATACTGAAAACTATTCACGATATCTGGTACTATTCATAGAAAAATAAAATTTCTTCTTTTCGTCTAAAACATCTATTACGGATACTAACTCGATTGTATCCATGTTTTTGATCATTCTTGAATTTTACACCACTATGATTATTTTTGAGGTATTTTGGACGTGGATAAAACCAAGTACGAATCCTTAATCCTTAATCCTTGTCATTTTGTTTCACCGGATTCGTTTCTTTAAAAATATTTTCATCATCCTCGGTCTTAAATGATGATATTATGGAATATCTTTGGCACATAGTGCAAAGATGAATGATTTCTTAAGAATGTCTTTGGCACGTAGTGCAAAGATGAATGATTTCTGAAGAATATCTTTGGCCCGTAGTGCAAAGATGAGCAGTGTTTAAATGAACATGACCAATCGATGAATATCTTTGGCACATAGTGCAAAGATGAATATTTGATTCGGATGTATATTGATTGATGTTACGAGGATAAAAGATGAGCGATGAACTTTTAAATTCATACATAGAAGATAGTAGTTTGCATTCTCTACTTAACTCTTCTAATGAATTATTATTTCATTGCGAATATTGATTTAAAATTTGTTGTCTATTGTATTATATTAGATTTTTCCCTGTTGAAGACTAACGATAATTTGTTGTATTTTATCTTAGTCATAATATTCTTTACTGAGCTAGTTGAGCTCACCCTTTTCCTTTTTGTTCCATTTTTCTCAGGAGGCGAGAATATAAGCGAGTACGAGTCGGGGTATGGAATGAAGGTTTTAGAAAGGATTGTTTAGTAGTCCTCACCATTTTTGTAAAATAATGTATCAATAAATGTGATGAGGATTTATTTGAGTATAGATATTGTCTAGAAGATAATATTTGTATTCAAACTCACAGTTTTACCGTTGTAATAATAAAGTTGTAGTTGTTTCTGTACCATGTATTGACAACTCAGAATAGGTGATGTATACCTATTTTGGGGGCGTCACAATATTATTCAGATAATATGAATTATTGCTCCGATAATGGAAAATACGGTGTAATGACAATTATTGAAACAACATCAATATAAAATATCAACGTAGCAATTATTGAATCAATAAAATAAAATCTTTGAATAAGAATTACCGTAACCATTATTGAGTAGTGCCTTCAATAATAATTGGTGCAATCTGGTGTCTTCTTGTGCAACAACGCGTAGACATTCGTGTTTTTAATCACCGGGTATTCCAACAATGTTACTTGGTAACAACTACACGTAGTTATTTTTAAACAACTTATATTTGTCATTTTCTTCATCCAATCGCTTTCCGTTATGGGGCCCACACATGGGTCACGCGCCGTCGCATTTAATATTCCCAAGAAGTCTAAAATATTCCACGACCAAACGAATATTCCCGAATAATAATGAATATTTTATAACCACTTGCTTATTTTGAAATATTTGCGTATTTTACCCCTAACTATCCATATTAATCAAATCAACCCTTACTATTTCAAAATAATAAATAGAAAATTAAATTTCATTAATAATAAGTTGGGGTCTTACAACCTCCCTCCTTATGAAATTTAGCCCTCGAAATTGACGTGCGTACTGGTGTTTTCAAAAGGTGAGGATACCTCGCTTTCATTTCCGTTTCCAATTCCCAGTCATTTCCTCTATAGCATGATTCCTCCACAAAACTTTAACTTTGTGGTATGACCTTTCTTGCCGTAGGACATGCTCCTTCCTATCCAAGATCTTGACAGTACCTCCTCATACGTTAAGTCTTGGCTATCTCGTTCGGTTCTAACTCTATAACGTGGTTCGGGTCTTTCACATATTTACGAAAAGTAGGATATGTGAAACACATTATGAACACGAGACATACTCGAGGTAACGCGAGTCTATAGGCTACATTTCCTACTCGGTCAAGAATTTGAAATGGACCAATAAATCGTGGATTGAGCTTTCCTCTCTTCCCAAATCTTGTAACTCCTTCCATGGAGCAACTCGCAACAATACATGATCCCCTACACTAAATTCCACGTCCTTTCGATGAAGATTCGCATAACTCTTTTGTCGATCTTGTGCCGCTTTGTATCGTTGTCGAATCATTTGGATCTTTTCCGTAGTCATCATACGTACGTACTCAACTCGGGTCCCAACAAAGTTGTTACTTCACCCACCTCGTCCCAACATCTTTGAGAGCGACACTTTCGTCCCATATAATGCTTCAAATGGAGCTACACCTATACTTGCACGATAACCGTTGTTGTAGGAGAATTCCACCAATGGTAAATACTTATCCCAACTGCCCTTGAAGTCTAGGACACAGAGTCTTAATAAATCTTCAAGAGTTTGAATAGTCCTTTCCGATTGTCCGTCCGTTTGAGGATGGTATGCCGAACTGAATCGTAAATCCGTGCCCATAGCTTTTTGCAAGCTAACCCAAAATCTTGAAGTGAATCTTGGGTCACGATCCAAAACTATGGATACGGGCATGCCATGCAACCTCACAATCTCATTCACGTACATACTAGCAAGACGTTCAAGTGAATAAGTCTCCCGTATCGGCAAGAAATGAGCAGACTTGGTTAATCTATCAACAATAACCCAAATAGCATTGATGCCCTGAAAAACCGTAGGAAGACCCGTAACGAAATCCATGGTAATGTGCTCCCACTTCCATTTCGGAATCTCAAGTGGTTGCAACGGACCCTTAGGTACCAGATGCTCCGCCTTTACACGTTGACAAGTTAAACACATTGAGATAAACTTTGCAATCTCTCTCTTCATATTGTTCCACCAAAATGTATGTCGAAGATCACGATACATTTTAGTACTTCCAGGATGGATTGCAAATGGTGTATTGTGTGCCTCCATCATAATCTTGTACTTCAAATCAGAGTCGTTAGGAACACAAAGTCTAGAGTGGACTTAAAGTATTCCTTCTTCATCAATTCTCGCCCTAGGAATAGCTCCTTCTTGTTTTTCTTCTTCATACGCATCGACTCCCGATTGGGTGGCTTGAAACAACCTTAACTTTTTCTCGTTAAAGTTGGCTCTATGCGTATACTTGACATCATCGCACTCGTTCCTGCATATGATCTTCTACTCAACACGTCAGCTACCATGTTCGTTTTTCCAGGATGGTATTGAATAGTGTGGTCGTAGTCTTTCAATAGCTTGAGCCAACGTCGCTGCCGCATGTTGAGTTCTTTTTGAGTGAAGAAATATTTAAGGCTTTCAACAATTGTCACATTAAAAATTTTCTCCATCTATATCCTCATTAAATCAATATTTTCCTCATCATATAAAACAATAATTAATTATTCATAAATAATATTACAGAATCACATTATTGACAACCGAGGCGGTTCCTGGATATAGGTGGCTTTCCAATAAGGATCTCTCCTTCTTGGCCTTGCAATTAGATGACCAAACCTCTCCTTAGGCGTGAACTTTCTTGACATTGTCAATAATGTTATCTAATATTATTCGAGATAATATGAATTATTGTCTCCGATAATGGAAAATACGATTGTAATGACAATTATTGAAACAACAAAAGAATATAAAATATCAACGTAGCAATTATTGAATCAATAAAATAAAATCTTTGAATAAGAATTATCGTAACCATTATTGAGTAGTGCCTTCAATAATTGGTGCAATACTGCGTGCTCTTCTTGTGCAACAACGCGTATTCATCGTGTTTTTTAACCACGTTATTCCAACAAAGGTTAATGATAACAACTACGCCGTTATTTTTAAACAACTTATATTTGTCATTTTCTTCATCCAATCGCTTTTCAAGTTTATGGGGCCCACACACGGTCATACTTCTGCTTGCATTTAATATTCGAATATTCCCAGCGTATTTAATATTCCACGACCAAACGAATATTCCCAAACAACAATGAATATTTTATAACCACTTGCTTATTTTGAAATATTTGCGTATTTTACCCCTAACTATCCACATTAATCAAATCAACCCTTACTATTTCAAAATAATAAATAGAGAAAATTAAATTTCATTAATAATAAGTTGGGGTCTTACAAAACAATAGTATACACATGTGAATAAATAGTTATAATCATGTGAAATAATAGCAATCAATTGTTCATTTATCCGGTTAAATACCCGATTAGTCAATATAACCTCCAGACATCAATTATTATCAAAATAATTGTCGATTTTCACTAACACAAATAATTCTAACACAATGAAACCATTTTTATCAAAAATATAAATTTTGAAATTTCGAAGTTAGACTTTTCCCGAAAAAGTCAACTATTGACTTTTTGACCAAATAGTGAATTCCGAAAATTTTTGTATTTATAGACTATTTTTACTAATTTCATCATTTCGGACTCAAATATCACGTCCGCGTCTCCAAATTCAACTCCGAACACAACTTCAATTTTAATAACATTCATCATTAATATTATAACTCACAATATTTATCAACCAGGTCGTTCCCAGGAAAGAGGGGGCTTTCCAATAAGGATTTCTCCTTATTGGCGCGCAATTAGGTGACCAAACCTCTCCTTGACAGAACTTCTAGACATTGTAAATATTGCAATTTAATAATATGAATAACTTTTTCGTCTCAATTATTGATTTAATAAAATAACATATTATGCGAGATGATCTTTGTGACAATAATCGAATCAATAATATGAGAGATATGATCGCAAAGAATTATCAGTAGCAATAATTGAGTATAACTGAGTGACTTCTCACGTAAGCATCAATAATCAATACCGTGTGCTACTATGCAACCACGCGTATTACTATAATTTTACTACCGAGTAGTTCAACAGTTAACGGTAAAACTTCCGCCGTTATTTTCATAAAGTATTTTTGTCGTTTTCTCAATCCGACAATAATTCCGTTGTGGGGGTCCACCAATGATTGTGTCGTTGTACGAATATTCCCTGTTAAAATGAATATTCCCCGACCAATCGAATATTATATAACAACTTGCATACTTTGTAAAACTTGTAAATATAACCCACAACTATAACATTATATCAAATCCACACCATAATATTAAAAAATATATTTCGAGAAAATTTAATCTTTATTCAAAAAGTTGGGGTCTTACAACCTCCCCTTCTTATGAAATTTCATTCTCGAAATTAGGGTGCGTACCTGGTATGTCGAAGAGGTAAGGATATCTTGATTTCATCTCAGATTCTA
The DNA here is from genome assembly GCA_020205615.1 of Panax quinquefolius. Lineage (NCBI taxonomy): Eukaryota > Viridiplantae > Streptophyta > Magnoliopsida > Apiales > Araliaceae > Panax > Panax quinquefolius. Next base: position 139,933,310 of record CM035160.1, read on the forward strand.
ACTCCCAGGTCATTTCTTCCACATCGTGGTTTCTCCACAAAACTTTGACTTGAGGTATAACCTTGGAGTGTAGATTATGATCCTTTTTATCCAAGATTTTAACAGGTAACTCTTCATACGTTAAATATTCCTCTATCTCATCTGGTTCTAATTCAATAATGTGGTTCGGGTCTTTCACATATTTACGTAACATAGATATGTGAAAAACGTTATGAACACGAGACATACTTAGCGGTAAAGCGAGTCTATACGCCACAGTTCCTACTCGATCGAGGATTAAAAATGGGCCAATGAATCGAGGGTTGAGCTTTCCTCTCTTTCCAAATCTTGTAACTCCTTTCCATGGAGCAACACGTAACAACACACGATCTCTCTATATCAATTCCACGTCCTTTCGATGAAGATCACCATAACTCTTTTCGATCTTGTGAGGTTTTTATACGTTGTCGGATAGTTTGAATCTTTTTCGTAGTCATATGCGTACCAACTCCTATCCCAACAACGTTGCTTCACCCACCTCATCCCAAAGATATTGGAGAACGACATTTTCTTCCATACAACGCTTGAATGGAGCCATGCCAATACTTGCTTGATAACTATTGTTGTAGGAAAACTCCACCAATGGTAAGAACTTGTCCCAACTTCCTTGAAGTCAATGACACGTAGTCTTAATAGATCTTCAAGAGTTTGAATTGTCCTCTCCGATTTGCCTCGTCAAATCGAGGATGATATCTTAGAAACTAAATCGTAAATCCGTGCCCATAGCTTTTTGCAAACTAACCCAAAATCTTGAAGTGAGTCTTGGGTCTCGATCAGAAACTATGGATACTGGCATACCATGTAATCTTACAACCTCTTTTATGTACATATGAGCAAGACGTTCAAGTGTATAAGTTTCTCGTATCGGTAAGAAATGAGCAGACTTGGTCAATCTATCAACAATGACCCATATCGCATCTATGCCTTGAGAAACTTTGGGAAGACCGGTAACGAAATCCATGGTAATGTGCTCCCACTTCCATTCCGAAATTTCAAGTGGTTGCAATGGACCTTTTGGTACTTGATGCTCCGCCTTGACTCGTTGACACGTTAGACACCTTGAGATAAATAGCGCTATCTCTCTCTTCATATTGCTCCACCAAAATGTATGACGAAGATCACGATACATTTTGGTACTCCCAGGATGGATTGCAAACGGTATGTTGTGCACCTCCATCATGATTTTATACTTTAAATCAGGGTCTTTAGGAACACAAAGTCTGGAGTTGACTCAAAGTATTCCTTCTTCATCGATTCTTGTTTCTGGCATAGAACCTTCTTGCACTTTCTTCCTCATTCGCATCAGCTCCGGATCTGTAACTTGAGCAACTTTAACTTTATCAATTAAAGTCGGTTCTACTCGTATATTCGCCATCATCACATGGGTCCCTGGAGTCTTTAACTCTATCTCCATCCTTTGCAAGTCACACAAAATGGGCTTTTGTGTTGTGAATATTGCACTTTCGTACCGCATATGATCTTCTACTCAATGCGTCGGCTACCACGCTTAAACTTTTCCGTGGATGGTATTGGATGGTATGATCATAATCTTTCAATAGTTCCCAAAGCAACGTCGTTGTCGCATGTGAGTTCCTTTTGAGTGAAGAAATATTTGAGGCTTTTATGATCCGTAAAGATCTCCACTTTCTCTCCATACAAGTAATGCCTCCAATATTTAAGTGGGAAGACAACAACTGCCAACTCTAGATCATGAGTAGGATAATTCCTCTCATATTCTTTGAGTTGTCTTGAGGTATAGGCTATGACTTTCCCATGTTGCATGAGAACACATCCTAACCCTTTGCCCGAAGCATCACTGTAGATGACAAATCCTTCCAAACCAGATGGTATTGTCAGAACAAGTGCTAAAATGAGTCTCCTTTTGAGTTCTTGAAAACTCTTTTCACAATCCTCGCTCCAACAAAACTTTGTATCTTTCCGAGTCAGTTGAGTTAATGGAGTAGCAATTCGAGAAAATCCTTCCACGAATCTCCGATAATAACCAGCTAAACCGAGAAAGCTACGTACTTCGGTCACTGATTTAGGTTGCTCCCAGCTTTGAATTGCTTCAATCTTTGCCGGGTCAACGGATATTCCATGACTTGATACTACGTGCCCAAGGAATACTACTTCCTCAAGCCAGAACTAGCATTTCTTTAACTTGGCATAAAGCTTATATTCACGAAGCTTTTGGAGTATCAGCCTCAAGTGTTGCTCATGATCTTCACGGGTTTTGGAATATATGAGGATGTCGTCAATAAAGACGACCACAAAATGATCCAAATATTTCTTGAATACTCGGTTCATCATATCCATAAAGGCAGCAGGAGCATTAGTCAATCCAAAAAACATGACTAAGAATTCATAATGCCCATACCGAGTTCTAAAGGCAGTCTTTGGAATATCCTCAGTTTTAACCTTCAAATTGATGATATCCGAATCGAAGATCGATCTTTGAAAAAAATTGTGCTCCTTGTAATCGATCAAACACAGTCATCAATACGTGGCAATGGGTACCTATTTTTGATGGTGACATGATTCAACTCCCAATAATCAATACAATGTCGCATACTCCCATCTTTCTTTTTCATGAATAGAAACAGAGAGCACCCCAAGGAGACGTCTTTGGGACGAATGAAACCAATGTCTAACAATTCCTGCAATTGGGTCTTTAACTCCTCGAAGTTCAATAGGAGCCATTCGATATGGGGCTTTGAAATGGGTTTTGTCTCGGGTTCAAGGTCGATACAAAATTCAACTTCACGCCTGGGGGTAGGCCGTAAGTTCTTCGTGAATACGTCCACGAAATTTATTAATAATAGAAATATCCTTCAAATCGGCGTATTTTTGTTTAAATCAAGTGACATGAGCTAAGAAAGCTTGACATCCATTTTTCAATAAACGAATAGCTTTATGGCTTGAGATGACCGTGATTGATTTTAATGGTTTGGTCGCTTGAATTCGCATAATAGGTTTATTAGGAATATGAAAGCTAACAACCTTACGAAAATAATCAATTTTAGCATGATGAGTAGTTAACCAATCAATCCCTAGAATCACGTCAAATGCAAGTATTTTTAATGAAATAAGATCGACAGGTAATGTGAGGGTACCGATTTGAACCAAACAAGACTTATAAACAGTGGATGTAATGAAGGTTTCTCCCAACGGAGTTTCAACAGATAAGTCAAAGTCTAATTTCTCGAGAGTTAAATTTAAACGTTGATCGCAAGTAGGAGAAATAAAAGAATGGGTAGAACCGGTATCAAATAAGGTATAGACTTCACTAGAGTTTATGATAAGCTTACCCGTGATAACCTCGTTCGGGTTCTTTGCTTTCTGGGAGGTCACAACAAACGTTCTCCCTTTCACTACCGGCTTTGACTTTTTTGGGACGGCCTTTGGTGCCTCCATCCTAGCTGAATTTGTCTTCGGTGAACGACAAAATCGAGCTAAGTGACCTTCTCTTCCACAATTATAACATATTTTGGATGGCATCACGCAGTTTGGACTGATGTGTCCCTCCCCTCCGCATTTGAAGCATATGATAGGTGGTCGTTCTCCTTCCTTAACAACGTGGTCTTTGGTCGACGCGTCTTTCCATCATTGTTGAATCTCCTTTTCTTGAAATGTCCATTTTTATTGTCTTGGCTATGATTACCACCGAAGTGGTTACCATTTCTGGCATGTTGATTCCCTCCACGTTTGTTGTCACCGCTTCGATGACTGTTACCACTGGTATTTTCATTTTGCCGGCTGCTTTCTCTTGGTTGCGTTGACTCATTATCGCGCTCCAACAACTGAGCCCTATTTACAACATCTGAATACAAACACAGTTTATGAGAAATAAGATATTGTCGTATCTCTAGTTTCAAACCTCTTAAAAACATTCGGGTCATTCGCTCCTCATTATCAACCAAATGGGATGCAAATCGGGATAACTCCGCAAATTTAGCCTCGTATTGTGACACGGTCATATTGTTTTGTTCCAACTTGATAAACTCCACCTCCTTCATGTGACGAATACTTTCGGAAAAGTACTTGTCATTGAACAGCTCTTGGAACTTCTCCCAAGACATCTTGAGTGCGTCAGGCTGGGTACATTTTACAGATTCCCACCAATGAATCCGCTCTTCACGCAACATAAAGGTGGCGAAGGAACCTTTTGTTCCTCGGAGCATCCCAAGACATCAAATATCTTGGTTATCTGCTTTATCCATGCTTCCGCCTTAAGTGGTTTTGGCTCTCCAATAAACTCCGGTGGTCCCAACTCCTTGAACTATTTGGCGGTGACCGTCCGAGAGTTGCCAGTGTTTCCACCTGCATTTTGGACAGGAGCCGCTCTCGTCTGATGTTGCATGAATTGCATGAAGCCTCGGAACATTCCATCGTTCATCATTTGGTCAGTGTTGTTGTTTTACATGAGGATTGTCATCTTCCCGATGCACATTGTCACGGTTATTGATCCGTGGAGACTCAACGGGTCTCTGTGCTCCATTGATGTTCTCAACATTCTGGATGCCATTTTTAAATCTCGCCACAAAACAAGGGTTAATTGACATGAAACATATTATCCCTACACTGACGACCGACCAATTAAATACCAAATAAACTTAGGTAGGTCATAAGAAGCGAAGGAATTCCCCGTATCTCCCCTCCTAGTTCTAGTCTCACATCTTAGCCAGGGATCATATCCCTAAGCTTTGATACCAACTGTGACACCCCCAAAATAGGTTTACATCACCTATTCTGAGTCATCAAATACATGGTATGTAATAAAATACAACTTAATTATCTGACAAGTGTCGTGTAAAGTAATACGACAAAACATAAGTCGTGAGTTTTAATACAAATATTGTCATCTGACAATATTCAAACTCAAATTTAATATTATTACATTTATTTTCCACTATTTCACTGAATAGTGAGGACTACTAATGCTATCATCTGGTCCATCACTCCGTTCTCCGACTAGTCCCTCCTACGTTCTCATTTCCTGAAGAGAACAATGAAAGTAAAAGGGTGAGCTCAACTAGCCCAAAGAGGAAAATATTATGACTAATATAATGCGAAATATATTATCGTTAGCCTTGATAATGTTAAACTAATACAATATAACAACCATCAAGTTTAATCTGCAGTGAACAAGCAATCCATTAAAAGATTCAAGTAGAGAATAAAATCTACTATCTTTTATGATTTAAAGGTTTTTCATCACTTTTATCATTTGGGACTCGACAATAAATAATCCACATCATCGAATCACCCATGCACTACTGGCCAAGGATATTCTTTAGTATCACGACCACAATTATCCATGCACTACGGTAGAGAATATTTGTGTATTCAATAATGGTCATGATCATGCCAACAATCGTCCCATCAAAGCACTACGGGCCAATGAGGACTTTTACCACATCATTTGTAACATTACTACTATGATTACAATCGAATAATCCACAGTCATAATCATACCAAGTCCATCTATGCACTATAGGCCACGTATGACTTTCAACAAAATATAAACATGAGGATGATGACAATGATATAAGAATTCAATAAAACAAGTTCAAGAATTATTTTATCCAGAACTAATAACGTCCAAATTGTCAACATGATCTTTGCTTTGTAGAGTAAAATTCAAGAATGCTCGTAAGAATATTTCCATGAAAAGATATTTGGATGAAGCGCAAATATCAAGGATATTCCACTAATTTCATGGAGTATAGAAGTCAAAAACTTTAACCAACCGAGTATAATAAGGAATGGAATAACAAAAGAAATCACCAGCATGCGATAGGCCGCATGCAAAGTTTATTCCAATGTAATAATAAATAACGGAATCAGTCCCACCAGAAAAACGCATGATGTGATATTCTAACGAGAATAATAAAGAAGCGGAATCGTCCCGCCAGAAAACGCATGTGAACATGTGATATTCCATCGTAATAATAAAGATTTTAATCAGTCCGTAGAACGCATGCATGTGATATTCCAACGTAATAATAAAGACGGAATCGTCCCAAGCGTAAAATGCATGTAGCGGGATATTCCAATAGAATAATAAAGATTTAAACCAGTCCGGCGTAGAACGCATGCATGTGATGTTCAACAGAAATAATAAAGAATAGAACAATGTAAGAATTTCACCAAGTATAGGGTAGCTCACAGATACATGAGTTATTCCAATGTAATAATAAAGAATAGAATAACAGAAGTTATTTTCATAGATAAGAAAGAAATAATACTCCCTACCTTAAAAAAATTGGATACTGGAATAGTGACGTAGCAGACTTCTCTTCTTCTTTCTATAATTTCTCTCTATAATAATTGCTCTAAAGCTTTTGTGAATTGGTGAGAAATGAAGGAAGAATGAGCTTCTATTTATAGAAAAATATAGTTTCGATAATTGCATGTTTTGGGGCTCAAAAAATTACAGTACAATACCTCCAACTTTTATTTCATTTTTAATTTAGTCATGGAAGTATTATCAAACTTGCACCACCTCCCCTAATAGTAAATAATGTGATTCAATAGTAAATTATATGAATCAATAGTTCTAGACATATGAAAATACGAATTACAGTATAGTACCTCCATCTATACCTCCATTTTTAACTTAGTCATGCAAGTATTATCAATCTTGCACCAACTCCCCTAATTGTAACAAGAATGTGAAACAATAGTATACACATGTGAACAAATAGTTATAATCATGTGAAACAATAGCAATCAATTGCTCATTTATCCGGTTAAATACCCGATTGGTCAATATAACCTCCAGACATCAATTATTATCGAAATAATTGTCGATTTTCACTAACACAAATAATTCCAACACAATGAAACCATTTTTATCAAAAATATAAATTTTGAAATTTCGAAGTTTAACTTTTTCCGAAAAAGTCAACTGTTGACTTTTTGACCAAATAGTGAATTCCGGAAAATTTTGTATTTATATACTATTTTTACTAATTTCACCGTTCCGGACTCAAATATCACGTCCGCGTCTCCAAATTCAACTCCAAACACAACTTTAATTTTAATAACATTCATCATAAATATTATAACTCACAATATTTAATAACCAGGTCGTTCCTAGGAAAGCGGGGCTATCCAATAAGGATTTCTCCTATCGCACGCAATTAGGTGACCAAACCTCTCCTCGATGTAACTTCTGACATCAGTAAATATTGTAATTTAATAATATGAATAACTTTGTCATCTCAATTATTGATTTAATAAAATAACATATTATGCAGATGATACTTACGACAATAATCGAATCAATAATACGAGAGATATGATGCAACAATTATCGCAGTAATAATTGAGTATAATGAGTGACTTCTCGTAAAGATTAATAATCAATACCGTAGCTACTACGCAACCACGCCAGACATCGTACTTTTACTACCGGGTAGTTCAACAGCTTAATCAGAAAACTTCCGCCGTTATTTTCATAAAGTATTTTTGTTGTTTTCTCGATCCAACAATAATTCCGTTGTGGGGGTCCACCAATGATTGTGCCGTTATACGAATATTCTCTCGTTAAAACGAATATTCCCCACCAATCGAATATTATATAACAACTTATGTACTTTGCAAAAAATTTGTAAATATTACCCACAACTATAACATTATATCAAATCCACACCATAATATTCAAAAATATATTTCGAGAAAATTTAATCTTTATTAAAAAGTTGGGGTCTTATATATGATATATATATATATATATATATATATATATATATATATATAATATATAGAAGTTTATTCATGAATCCTGCGTATGTTTATTAGGAATTATGCTATCTCTAATGATTTGCTTTACTCATTAGTTTATATATATATATATATATATATATATATATATATATATATATTATATATAATTATACATCTCTTAAAAAAAGAAAAGGAAAAGAGAACATAATAAATAATATTATAATATTTTTGTTATAATTAAAATATATCTTTTGATTACAAATTGAATATAATATATTAAAATTATAGAATTTTGAAAATATAAATTGTATGAGTTCATAATTTAATTATGTGTATTATATTTTATTTTGATAATTAGATCGGATTGAGGGAGTTTAGCGGGTGATAGTTGGACTCGACGAATTATTTTGGTACTATATTAAGGTACGGATTCCGTACTTTTTTAGCGAGACTCTTTTGAATATAATTCGTTCGTTTTGTTATTCGTTTAAAAATTTGGTATTGCTCTTAGGATTATTCCTTGTTGTCCAATTTATTGAGAAAATTTCGTTTTAGCGTTGACATTAAAATTAAATGATTTGTACTCCTCGAACTAGTTAATCTTGCCAGTATGTTTTGGAGACTTTATTCGTTTGTACCATTGTTCGTATATCTTCGTTCACATTCAGGAGTCATTTTGATCATTGATATATTGTGATAATCAATAATGTTTGTATTTGATAATTCGATTTCATTTGAATATGGTCATGTAAGCCTTATGATTTGAACCCTTGTTGGCTTACATTTTGTAGTTTGATCCTTAGGGTATACTTGAGCTAACCACATGTGGGGGTACCACAGGCATGTCCTCTTGACACAAGGGCATGACACCTTCCGTGGCGGTGTGATTAGTCCACGGCGTATCCTTTTGTATGCTCTGGGTATGAGCTTTGGCCATTTGATATATTTGTTCAGGATACGTATGGGTCGACCCAGGATTTGATTTATTTGGCGGATTAGTGACGTATGTGTCGTGCGTACTATTCGATTTGATTTGTATACGTCATGGTACCGATGTATTTTGTTAGCCTTTGGCTATTTGTATTTGAGCTCGGTATGAAATTATTACCGCATAACCATTTGATTCAGCCTTATTTGTTTGGGATTCTGTTGGCTATAATTATTTGATTGACAGTGTTAGTCATTTGTAAATTGACTCACAAATTCTGATCTATTCGTAATTCATTTGTAATTCACATGTGTTCATTCATTCAACTCTTTTAGATTCATTACTTATTGTGATATATTTATTCATCTTCATATCCGTACTGGGCAATTGGCTCACGCTGTGTTCTTTTTCCGGCAGGTAATCAGGGGTGATCAGGATATGTGAGATGAGAGCTACCTTTGATCCAAATGAGTAGATTAGTTTTTGAGACTTATTATTAGATTTGGTTTTCTTAATATTTTGTAGATGGATGTTTGGGCCATTTTGGCATTTATTTATTATAAGTATAGATTATGTAAATGTGGAGCTCCTTCTAGTTAAATTGGAGTATGTGGCAATTTGGTGTTCAATTTAATTGGAGATGTTTTGAGATTTATTCGAGGTTTGTATTTATTATGCTTGTGCGTGACATTCCTTTATCTTTTTGGGAAAAAGGCTGTTACAAGGAGTAGTTATGGATATGTTATTATTAAGTTAATTTTATGATAAGTTAGTCATATGATCAATACATTGCTGAGACGCAGAAAGAGATCACCTCCCGTAACCGTATGCGTGATGACACTGTATTCATTAATTGATTAAAATTAACTTCATTTTAACCGCTCCCAATAATTATAAAACGCCTAGAAACTTTGAAAATATTACATACGGTAAATATGTTGCATAAATATCCTAGATAAGCATAACGAATATAGATTTATTTGTTTTTTTGCAGTTTTTTTTTCCTTCTAATTTTACAGGTGTACACTTCCCAATATGTCCTTATTGGAAATTTTGTCTGCCACGTGAGAAAATAAATAATTGAACATATACAAACGAGAAGAAGTGCAAAATATCGTGAGATGTGGATAGGTAAAGTAAGCTTGCCTGCCTGCATGCATGCATTAAAAGAGATGGATGTGTTCCCTCCTTGTAGGGTAAACACGTGGTTTGATGCATAAAAGTCCGTAGAAATCAGAAAAGCGATTATAGCAAACACAAGATTTTAGTAGTAGTACCAAAAAAGGAAAAATCCGTGAGAGAGAGAGAGAGAGAGCTAGAGATGAGTGTTTTATTCGGATTCGATTAGCATAAAATTTATTTTTGAATCTTTTTAGGAGGATATTTTTTTAGTGACATTTTTAGTGATATTTTTGTTAATTTTTTTTTTGTAGTACTTTCAAAAATATATACTCCTCAAAATCTCATGATAAAAAGTTTCTTGGTGAACTTTTCACGTATATAAGAAGAGAATAAAATGACAAAATTACCCATAATAATGTCATTAAATATGGAGAGAAATTAGAATAAGAAAAGTATGAGATATTTAATCTTACTTTTACATAATAGGAAAAAATATATAAAAGTTTGGTTATTAAAGGAAAGTAGACATTTAACATGGGACTACCCAAAATAGTAATAAGGACTTTTATCCTGGGACGGAAGGAGTAATATTTATTCCAACTGAAATTTTTATAAAAAAACAGTGTTTCAGATGTAATTTGGATACATACAAGAAACAGGGTTGTATAGACTGTACATGCCCTATTTCTTGTATTTATCCAAATTACACCTAAAACACTGTTTTTTATAAAAATTTCAATTAGAATAAATACTATATATTTTTTGGGAGGTATTACAAAAAAAAAAACCAAAAAAAATAAATTAAAAAAAATGTCACTAGAAATGTCACTAAAAAATTGTCCCCCCTAGACTTATTGTTTATTTTTTGATAAGTTGTTAATTGACCAATAGAATATTGACACAACCTCGTATACGTGTCAACACTCTATTGGCCAATTGACCAACTTATCCAAAAATAAACTTCATACTAACCACTTCTGTTTTATTCGCATTGGATCCTTCGCCGAATTCTCTTTCCGCATCTCTCATCTAAAACTTTTTTTTTGGGCTAAATATAATTTAAAACTTTTCGGAAAAATTAATACTCCCTCCGTCCCGGGATAAAAATCATAGTGGACTTTTCACGCATATTAAGAAGAGGAATGAAATGACAAAATTATACATAATAATGTCATTAATTATTTTTAATGTAGGTGAGAGAGTGACTTTGTAACACCCTCTTTCTGAAATAGAAAGAGGGGTTACTCAAAACACAACAAAACTAATGAATTTAATAGCAAGGCTCAAAGCCACAAAAGAATAGTCTTAATAACTGAAAAATACCACAAGTCAACCATAATAAATCTCCAACTGTCTCAAACCACAATCTAAGTAATTATTACAATTCCAAGTAAACTGACACATCAAGTCTAAACATAATATTTCTAAATCATTGGAATGAATGGAGCTCTCATCACACTTGCCCTTGATCCCCCTGATTATCTGCCAGAAGAAAAGCACAGCATGAGCCAAATGCCCAATACGGATATAGAATAAAAGACTGATGAAACGAAATAACTAACATAATTTAATGAACTGAACTGAAACGAACAAAACTAACACAACGAAATAATAGGGTGAATCAAATGGCTGGGTGTTATTTCATACCGAGCTCAAAACAAAACAGAAATATACCTTGCCACTCAAGCAAGTCAAATAATGCCACACAGACAAATCACACACGTTGGACCGCGAATCCAATGCATGTAAAATTGGAAGGTGTGTTTGGCACAAACATCACCAATCCGCAGAACAGAACAAAACAGAAAACTAGGGTCGACCTATACGCCTCCCACAACAAAACACCAAATGACCAACTCCCACCGGAGCACAAAACGGAGACACCGTGGACTGATCACACCTCCATGGAAGGTGTCATGCCTCGGTGCCAAGAGGACATGCCTGTGGTACCACAGGTGGTTATAGCTCAGCTATACCCTACGGTATTCTAACAAAAATATAATGTCACAACACATGCGACAAAATATCAACACAAAATGGTTCTAACGTGTACATGTTAAATCGAACGAATCGTCAACACAAGTCTCCAAAAATATATTAACATGTACATCACTACGAGAATCGAAATAATTATTAAACATGATAAACGAGTTCAAAGAGTACAAGTTATGATATTGTAAAGGTCAAAATAAACTGTCATATGAACTTCACTAAAATCAAGGTATCGAGACAATATTCGAAATAAAAACGAGAAACAAAACGAACAATTAAAATTAAAGTGTATCGCTGAATGAGTACGAAATCCGTACCTGGATTAAGAAATGTAATACCCCAAAGTATATTCCAAATATACTTCTTAATTTTCCTCCGTCCGATCTAATAAAAATAATAATACAATTATAAGTTACTTACTAATTATAATTTATATTAATATGAAATTAATTCTCCCATTTATATCAATTTTACAAAACAGCCTTAATTAAATTATAATTTATCTTCTAACTATTTTTTTATTCTTATTTATACTATTATTATTTTAACAATTCCGTAACCTTAATATTTTAATATATGACAAATCAATATTACTTGCTTTAATATATATACCATGAATCATTGTTTGCCTTACGCCTTAAAAATCACGTTTTGAATTCTCTATATATATATTAACAGGTTCAGTGTATATATATATATATATATATATATATATATATATATATAAATAACCACTCAAATCAATCATGTGTACTAAAGTTGGCAACATAATAACAATTGATATACATAAAGTATCAAATGAATAACAAACAACAAACCTGATCCTCCTTTTCTGATTAATTCGTACGTAACTTCTCTCACTATACAATAAGTGGCGGCTTGTTCTTTTTTTTTTCCCCTCTTCCTTCAGATGAAGCACTTAGGTTTTGTTTATCTATTAACATATTTTTATTAACTTTTCCTAATTATAATAGATTTTAATATTACCCATATATAACTAAATTCAATAAATTTTAAGGTCCAAATTATTCTAAATTAAATTACCCATCTCTTATTAATATTTATAAGCCCACACAAATCAATTAACTAATTTGACCCAAAATAAATGACAAGGTCCAATTAATATGTTTTAAAACAAAATAATCTTTTATTATTTAATATTTATTTATTAATTAATTTTTACCGGGTATTACAGACTTTCTAGCTTTTCAATTCAAAATATTTTGAGCACATAACTAATTATACTTATTAAATATGGAGAGAGAATTAGAATAAGAAAAGTATAAGATATTTAATGCTACGAGTATAATAGGAAAAAATGTGTAAAAGTTTGGTTATTAAAGGAAAGTGGACATTTAACATGAGACTATCCAAAATAGTAATAAGGACTTTTATCATGGAACGGAGGGAGTAACAAAAGCCAAATAAATTAATTGAAAAAAAAATAGATGGTCTCATGATTATTGTCACGTTAGTACATTGTGAGATGTGTGCATGACATCTCTGGAAATTATAATTTTGTATATTATAAATTATAATTTGATTATTAATAACATTTTCAATGAAACTATATTATTGGGACACTAAAAATATTACAATAGTATTATTGGGACGGTCAATTTGAGAATAATTTAATTTGTGTATTATATCTCGTTAAAATTTAATAACAAATAATATTATAAATTTATAATCACATAGATATTATATAAAAGATTAAAAAGTAAGAACACACGATATATCTTGGTTCACCAATTTGGCTAATTCTGTTTGTCTGATGTATTCATTAGATGACTGCTCTACAATGATCCACATACAAAAATAATATTTTTATAGTAACTAAAAAAATCTTAATTGCTATAACATGAGCCCAAACATATGAAACTCAATACATTAATAGGGTCCTTTACAATAATATACAACATTTAGTAAGTAATTATGTGAGACCCCAAATTTTATGAAATAAAAGTATTCAATTTTTTTCTATTTTGGTAAATAGTTAAATTGATAAAAGTTTAAAGTTAAGGGTAATATGTGAAATTTTTTGCAAAGTAAGCAAGTTGATATAAAATATTCTTTTTATCGGGGAATGTTCGTACGAAGGTACAATCATTGGTGGACCCTACAACGGAATTATTGTCGGATGAAGAAAACGACAAAAATATTTTTATGAGAATAATGGCGGCGGAAGTCTTCCTCCTCATAATGCTTTCTTGACGATCTAAAATCGCCTCAGCTTTCTCCTCACAAGTAAGATCCTCCCGAATCTTATCGAATGGATATTGCACCACATGCAATGGATGATAATGATAACTCCTCAACACCGAAACATGAAATACATTGTGCACATGAGCTAGCTGTGGAGGCAAAGCTAACCGATATGCAACCTCACCAACCCTCTCCAAAATCTTAATTGGGCCGATATAACGTGGACTAAGTTTTCCTTTCAACCTGAATCAACGAATGCCCTTCCAAGGAGAAACTTTTAGAAACACATGCTCACCAGGTTCAAACTCTAAAGTCATCCTATGCTTATCAACATAACACTTCTGCCGTGATCAAGCCGACTTCAATTTCTCCTTAGCCACCGCTACCTTCTCCGTAGTGATTTGAACTAACTCAGGCCCTTCTATGGCCCTTTCGCCAACCTCATCCCAACAAGTTGGTGCCCGACACTTTCTGTAAGACCCCGAAATTTTTAAATAAAAAGGAATTTCGTTTATTTATTATTTTGAAATAGTAAGGGTTGATTTGATTAATGTGGATAGTTAAGGGTTAAATACGCAAATATTTCAAAATAAGCAAGTGGTTATAAAATATTCATTATCGTCGGGGAATATTCGTTTGGTCGTGGAATATTCATACTTGTCGGGAATATTAAATGCGACGGCAGCGACCATGTGGGCCCCATAACTGAAAGCGATTGGATGAAGAAAAACGACAAATATAAGTTGTTTTTAAATAAGGGCGTAGTTATTACCAAGTATCTTGTTGGAATACCGGTGGTTAAAACACACTAATACTGCGTTGTTGAGCGATAGCACCAGTATTGCACCAATTATTGATTCTTACGTGAAGAAGGCACTACTTTCGATAATGGTTACCGTAATTCTTTATTCGATATTTTATTGAGTTAATAATTGCTGCGTTGATATTTTATATTCTTTGTTGTTTCAATAATTGTCATTACACGTATTTTTCATTATCGAAGCAATAATTCATATTATCTCGAATAATATTATTAGATAACATTATTGGCAATGTCTAGAAAGTTACTGCACTAAGGAGAGGTTTGGTCACCTAATTGCGGCTAGGATGAAGAAGAAATTCTTATTGGAAAGCCCCTCTTTCTGAGGAGCGCTGGTTGTCACATTATCAGGATTCTCAGTAATATTATTTGTGAATAATTAATTATTGATTTATATGATGAGGAAAATATTGATTTTATGTGGATATAGATGGAGAAAATTTTTAAAATGACAATTGTTGAAAATTAATATTTTATCTTTTTCTGATAAAATAATTCATTTAAATATATTATTTTAATAATATATTAACGGTGATATTTTTACAACGAATGTGGGATATATGAGTATGCGAGGAGGAAGAGTATTTTTGTTGCAATAAATGTTTAAAACATGTTAAACATGTCGGTGGACCCCATTTATTGACTAAAATTTGATTATAGCCTGTAAAATCGACCGTTTGTGGATTTCGGTCAAATTCTATTTGGAATTTGGAAAAACTTTCTTCTGCAAAGTTGTAGAGAATTGAATTTCCTATAAAAACTCGCGAGATTCGAATTTTCTGATGAAATGGCTATTTATTATGAATTATTGAAGTTCTAAAGCTCCGAAATAATTGATTTTTGTAAGTTTTAATTATTTATTTTATGAAAAACGTTTTTTATCATTTCTTTCTAGAAGGTTGGCATGTGGGAAATGTTGGGATCTGATTTCCAAAGAGGCGTAGGAAATTTATTAATAATAATATATTTTATTAAATTTTACTAACTTTTGGTGTTTCTAAGCGTTTTCCTATAAATAGGGTCTTAGGTTAGAATTGAAAATCACACCGAAAACTGAAGTTTTCTCTCTATATTATCGAGCGTATTCTTGTGAGTATTTTGAGTATACTTTGAGTATTGCTATACTGATTGCAAGTCCAAGTCATAGCCTTTATCCTCCTGTTTAAATTTAGAAGTCTTGATCTTTCGAGGTAAGGGATATTATTTTTTTCGTAATGATATTATTTCTTCAATATCATTATAATTGAAATGTTGATCTAAAGTTTTATCAAATTTGGAACTTTTTCATGTCGGGGTTACTTATTCATGAGTTCTTATTCACGAGTTACTATTCATGAATTTACTATTCACGAGTTCTTATTCACGAATACTATTAAGCTAAGCGTGAAGATGTTTTTGTGGAATTTCTATCTTTTGGTGTCTGAGTTACTATTCACGATATCGGACTATTCACGATATCTGATACTATTCACCAAAAAATAAAATTTCTTCTTTTCGTCCAAAACATCTATTCGGATACTAACTCGATTGTATCCATGTTTTGATCATTCTTGAATTTTACACCACTATGATTATTTTTGAGGTATTTTTATGCGTGGATAAAACCAAGTACTGAATCCTTAATCCTTGTCATTTTGTTTCAATTGGATTCGTTTCTTTAAAAAAAATATTTTTCATCATCCTCGGTCTTAAATGATGATATTATGGAATATCTTTGGCTCAGAAGTGTAAAGATAAATGATTTCTTAAGAATATCTTTGGCTGTAGTGCAAGATGAATGATTTCTGAAGAATATCTTTGGCCGTAGTGCAAAGATGAGCAGTGTTTAAATGAACATGACCCTAATCGATGAATATCTTTGGCCCGTAGTGCAAAGATGAATATTTGATTCGGATGTATATTGATTGATGTTACGGGGATAAAAGATAGATTTATGAACTTTTAAATTCATACATAGAAGATAGTAGTTTGCATTCTCTACTTAACTCTTCTAATGAATTATTATTTCATTGCGAATATTGATTTAAAATTTGTTGTCTATTGTATTCTATTATATTTTTCCTGTTGAAGACTAACGATAATTTGTTGTATATTATCTTAGTCATAATATTCTTTACTGAGCTAGTTGAGCTCACCCTTTTCCTTTTTGTTCCATTTTTCTCAGGAGGCGAGAATATAGCTTTAGAAAGGGTTGTTTAGTAGTCCTCACCATTTTTGTAAAATAATGTATCAATAAATGTGATGAGGATTTATTTGAGTATAGATATTGTCAGAAGATAATATTTGTATTTAAACTCACGAGTTTCTTGTTGTAATAATAAAGTTGTAGTTGTTTACGTACCATGTATTGACAACTCGGAATGGGTGATGTATACCTATTTTGGGGGCGTCACAGTTGGTATCGAGTTTAGGGATATGATCTCTGGCGGAGATCGGGGAATAGAACTAGGAGGGAGAGCAGGTAAATCCTTCGCTAGTGTGTCCTACCTAAGCTTATTTGTTAGTTGGTCAAGATATAGGGATATTATGTGATATATTGATTTCCTTAATTAACCCTTGTTTTATGACGGATTTGAGAATGTCGAATTGAGAATATTAACAATGGAAATGAGACCGTGGAGATGCTCAGTACTCACCAACGAGGAGAACATGCAACAGTGGCAATGTTCCTCCCATGAATAACACCATTGAAGCGAGATGATGAGCGAGGGGATGTTTAGAAGTTTTTGCGATTCATGCAAAATCGATTTGAGGAAACTTCGTGTTCAAAATACTGAGGAGGAAATGATAGCAATTCACGGGTTGTCACAACCAACGCGATTCAAAGAGTTGGGACCACCAGAATTTAAGGGAAAGCCGAGATCCGATCATGGCGGAAACATGGGTCAAAAAATTACCAAGATATTCGATGTCTTGAAATGCACGGAGAGAACAGAAGGTTCTATTCGCCACCTTTATGTTCCGTGGCGAGGTAGACTCTTGGTGGGAGTCGTGAAGCGTACCCATCCAAATTTTTTCGGCATGTCTTGGGAGACGTTTGAAGCTATTTAATGACAAATACTTTCCCGAAAGTGTTAAATCGTATACGAAGAAGTGGAGTTCATCGATTGGAACAAAACAACGTGACGGTGTCTCGATGCGAGGCAAAGTTTGCAGAGTTATCCGGTTTGCACCTCATTTGGTGGAGAATGAGGAGCGATGACGGATGTTTCTTAGAGGTTTGAAACCCTAAGCGTACGTCGATATCTCATTTCTCATAAATTTTCTCTTTATTCGGATGTTGTAAATGTGGCTCAATTATTAGAGCGAGATAACGAGTACGGTCAACCGAGGACCACAACCGGGATCGTACCGGAGATAGCGATCAATGAATAATGATAACCAAGGAGAAAGAAACAAACGGACAAAATGGTTACCACTCTGGTGGTAATCATGGCCATGAAAATAGAAGAAGCGAGTCGGGAGGAGATTTTAAAAAGAGAGATTTAACAACGACCATGTGAAGATGACGGTCTTGGCTGACAAAGAATCGGTTCTAAGGGAGGAGAACGACCACCGGTCGTATATGCTAAAAATGCGGAAAAGAGGACATATCGGTCAAACCGCCCACAACAGTTCAAGGTATGTTATAATTGTGGAAAGGAAGGACATATCGCTCGAGATTGTCGATGAATGAAACCTAGTTCAATGAGGGACGGTGACTCAAAAGATCGTCCCGAAAAAGTCAAAGTCAACGATTCCGGGAAGAGCGTTTGTTGTGATCGGTCATAATCGAGGAACCCAAACGAGGTGATCACAGGTGGTATTTATAAATTCTTGCGAAGTTTATACCTTACTTGATAATCGGTCTTACCCATTCATTTATCTCTCCCATGTGTGCTCAACGTTTAAACTTGACTCAGGAGAAATTAGACTTTGACCTATCTATGGAAACTCCGTTAGGAGAAACTTTCATCACATCCATTTTATAAATCTTGTTTGATTCAAGTTGGCACCATTACCTTACTGTTGACCTTATCTCTTTAAAGATACTTGCTTTTGATGTGATTTTAGGGATTGATTGGTTAACTACTCATCATGCCAAAATTGATTGTTTTAAATAAGGTTGTTAGTTTTCATATTCCTAACCAACCTGTTATGCAATTCAAGCAACTAAACCATTAAAATCAATCACCATCATATCTAATCATAAAGCTATTCGTTTATTAAAAAACGGATGTCAAGCTTTCTTAGCCCATGTTATGGATTTGAATAAAGACACGTCAAATTTGAATAATATTCCTATTGTTATTGACTTTCCTGACGTATTTCCCGAAGAACTTCCCGGTCTACCCCCAGAACGTGAAGTTGAATTCTTTATTGATCTTGAACTGGTACAAAGCCCATTTCTAAAACCCCATATCGAATGGCTCTATTGAACTTCGAGGAGTTAAAGGTCCAACTACGAGAATTGTTGGACATCGGTTTCATTAAATCCTAAGACGTCTCCTTGGGGTGCTCGTGTTTTATTTGTAAAGAAGAAAGACGGAAGTATGCGACTTTGTATTGACTATCGGGAATTGAACCATGTCACCATCAAGAATAGGTATCCTCTACCTCGTATTGATGACTTGTTTGACCGATTGCAAGGGGCACAATTCTTTTCAAAAATCGATCCTCGCTTACGGATATCATCACCAAGATTAGAATCGAGGATATTCCAAAGACGCCTTGAACTTCGGTATGGGCATTATGAATTCTTAGTCATGTCTTTAGGACTAACTAATGCTCTCTATGCGGCTTTCATGGATATGATGAACCGAGTATTCAAGGAATATTTGGATCGGTTTGTTGTTGTCTTTATTGATGACATCCTTATATATTCCAAAAGTCGTGAAGATCATGAGCACCATTTGAAGTTGGTACTCCAAAGGCTTCGTGAAAACAAACTATATGCCAAATTGAAGAAATGCGAGTTACGGCTTGAGGAAGTAGCATAACTTGGGCGCGATGGTGTCGAAACATGGAGTATCCGTGTGGACCGTGCGAAGATTGAATCAATACAAAGTTAGAGCAAAAAAAGTCGGTGGATCAAGTACGTAGCTTTTGGGCTTAGCCGGTTATTATCGGAGATTCGTGGAAGGTTTTCTCGAATCGCTACTCCATTAACTCAAATTAACTTTCGGAAGGATACAAAATTAGTTTGGAAGCGAAAATGCGAGAAAAGTTTCCAAGAGCTTAAGAGGAGACTTATTTGGACTGTTTCTAACAATACCATCCGGTTCGGATGGATTTGTTATCTCAATGATGCTTGAGGCAAAGGGTTAAGATGTGTTCTCATGCAACGTGGGAAAGTCATAGCCTATGCCTCGCGACAACTTAAAGATTATGAGAGGAATTATCCTACTCATGATCTAGAGTTAGCGGCCCGATCGTTTTCGCGCTAAAAATATGGAGGCACTATCTATATATGGGAGAAAGTGGAGATATATTCGCACCATAAAAGCCTTAAATATTTCTTCACTCAAAAGAACTCAACATGCGGCGCGGCGATGACGTTGGCTCGAGCTATTGAAAGACTACGACCACACTATTCAATACCATCCCGGTAAAGCGAGCGTGGTACTGACGCGTTGAGTAGAAGATCATATCGCGAGGAACGAGTGCGATGATGTCAAGTATCTGCGTAGAGCCAACTTTAATAGAAAAAGTTAAGGTTGCTCGAGCCACCCACCCGGGTGATCGTATGAAGAAGAAAGTACAAGAAGGAGCTATTAGGGCGAGAATTGATGAAGAAGGAATACTTGAGTCCACTCTAGACTTTGTGTTCCTAACGACTCGATTTGAAGTACAAGATTATGATGGAGGCACACACACGCCATTTGCAATCCATCCTCGAAGTACTAAAATGTATCGTGATCTTCGACATACATTTTGGTGGAACAATATGAAGAGAGAGATTGCAAAGTTTATCTCGATGTGTTTAACTTGCCAACGTGTAAAGGCGAGCATCTAGTACCTAAGGGTCCGTTGCAACCACTTGAGATTCCGAATGGAAGTGGAACACATTACCATGGATTTAAGTTACGGGTCTTCCTACTACGGTTTCTCAAGGCATCAATGCTATTTGGGTTATTGTTGATAGATTAACCAAGTCTCGCTCATTTCTTGCCGATCGGGAGACTTATTCCTTGAACGTCTTGCTAGTATATGCGTGAATGAGATTGTGAGGTTGCATGGCATGCCCAGTATCCATAGTTTGGATCGTGACCCAAGATTCACTTCAAGATTTTGGGTTAGCTTGCAAAAAGCTATGGGCACGGATTTTGCGATTTAGTTCGACATACCATCCCCAAATGGACGGACAATCGAGAGGACTATTCAAACTCTTGAAGATTTATTAAGACTCGTGTCCTGAACTTCAAGGCGGTTGGGATAAGTATTTACCATTGGTGGAATTCTCCTACAACAACAGCTTATCGTAAGTATAAGTGTGGCTCCATTCAAGCATTATATGGGCGAAAATGTCGTTCTCCAATATGTTGGGATGAGGTGGGTGAAGCAACATTGTTGGGACCCGAAAGTTAAATACGTATGACTCACCGAAAAGATCCAAATGATTCGACAACGTATATAAGCGGCACAAGATCGACAAAAGAGTTATGCGGATCTTCATCGAAAGGGCGTGGAATTTAATGTAGGGATCATGTATTGTTGCGAAGTTGCTCCATGGAAGGGAGTTACAAGATTTGGGAAGAGAGGAAAGCTCAATCCACGATTTATTGGTCCATTTCAAATTCTTGACCGAGTAGGAAATGTAGCCTATATAGACTTGCGTTACCTCCGAGTATGTCTCGTGTTCATAATGTGTTTCATATATCTCATTGCAGAAATATGTGAAAGACCCGAACCACGTTATTGAGTTAGAACCGGACGAGATAGCCAAGACTTAACGTATGAGGAGGTACTGTCAAGATCTTGGATAGGAAGGAGCATGTCCCTACTGCATGAAAGGTCATACCACAAGTTAAAGTTTTGTGGAGGAATCATGCTATAGAGGAAATGACACAGGGAATTGGAAACGGAAATGAAAGCGAGGTATCCTCACCTTTTGAAACACCAGTGTACGTCACGTCAATTTCGGAGGAAATTTCATAAGGAGGGAGGTTGTAAGACCTCAAAATTTTTAAATAAAAAGGAATTTCCTTTATTTATTATTTTGAAATAGTAAGGGTTGATTTGATTAATGTGGATAGTTAAGGGTTAAATACGCAAATATTTCAAAATAAGCAAGTGGTTATAAAATATTCATTATCGTCGGGGAATATTCGTTTGGTCGTGGAATATTCGTACTGTCGGGGAATATTCGTACGACGGCGCAGCCATGTGTGGGCCCATAACGGAAAGCGATTGGATGAAGAAAACGACAAATATAAGTTGTTTTTAAATAACGGCGTAGTTATTCTGAATTATCTTGTTGGAATACCCGTGGTTAAAAAACACACTAATACGCGTTGTTGAGCAAGAAGCACCACCAGTATTGCACCAATTATTGATTCTTACGTAAGAAGACACTACTCAATAATGGTTACACGATAATTCTTGCTCAATATTTTATTGAGTTAATAATTCTTTGCGTTGATATTTTATATTCTTTGTTGTTTGATAATTGTCATTACACGGTATTTTTCATTATCGAAGCAATAATTCATATTATCTGAATAATATTATTAGATATCATTATTGGCAATGTCTAGAAAGTTACATCTAAGGAGAGGTTTGGTCACCTAATTGCGCGCCAGTAAGAAGAAATTCTTATTGGAAAGCCCCCTCTTTCTTGGGAACTGCCTGGTTGTCAATATTGTGATTCTGTAATATTATTTGTGAATAATTAAATTATTGATTTATATGATGAGGAAAATATTGATTTTATGTGGATATAGATGGAGAAAATTTTTTAAAATGACAATTGTTGAAAATTAATATTTTATCTTTTTCTGATAAAATAATTCGTTTAAATATATTATTTTAATAATATATTAACTGGTGATATTTTACAACGAATGTGGGATATATGAGTATGCGAGGAGGAAGAGTATTTTTGTTGCAATAAATGTTTAAAACATGTTAAACATGTCGGTGGACCCCATTTATTGACTAAAATTTGATTATAGCCTGTAAAATCAACCGTTTGTGGATTTCGGTCAATTTCTATTTGGAATTTGAAAAAACTTTCTTCTGCAAAGTTGTAGAGAATTGAATTTCCTATAAAAAAACGCGAGATTCAAATTTTCTGATGAAAGGGCTATTTATTATGAATTATTGAAGTTCTAAAGCTTCGAAATAATTGATTTTTGTAAGTTTTAATTATTTATTTTATGAAATACGTTTTTTATCATTTCTTTCTAGAAGGTTGGCATGTGGGAAATATTGGGATCTGATTTCCAAAGAGGCGTAGGAAATTTATTAATAATAATATATTTTATTAAATTTTCTGCTTTGGTGTTCTAAGCATTTTCCTATAAATAGGGTGCTTAGGTTAGAATTGAAAATCACACCGTAAATCAAGTTTTCTCTCTATATTATCGAAGTATTCTTGTGAGTATTTTGAGTATACTTTGAGTATTGCTATACGGTTGCAAGTCCAAGTCATAGCCTATATCCAGGTGTTTCAAATAAAGTCTTGATCTTTCGAGGTGAGGGATATTATTTTTTTAAATAATGATATTATTTCTTCAATATCATTATCTTTGAAATATTGATCTGAAGTTTTTATCAAATTTGGAACTTTTTCATGTCGGGTTACTATTCATGAGTTACTATTCACGAGTTACTATTCAAGCGAGTTACTATTCACGAGTTACTATTCACGAGTACTATTCATGAAGCGTGAAGATGTTTTGTGGAATTTCTATCTTTTGGTGTCTGAGTTACTTATTCACGATATCACGGACTATTCACGATATCTGATTACTATTCACCAAAAAATAAAATTTCTTCTTTTCGTCTAAACATCTATTCGGATACTAACTCCGATTGTATCCATGTTTTGATCATTCTTGAATTTTACACCACTATGATTATTTTTGAGGTATTTTTGGACGTGGATAAAACCAAGTACGAATCCTTAATCCTTAATCCTTGTCATTTTGTTTCAACGGATTCGTTTCTTTAAAAAAAATATTTTTCATCATCCTCGGTCTTAAATGATGATATTATGGAATATCTTTGGCACAGTAGTGTAAAGATGAATGATTTCTTAAGAATATCTTTGGCTGTAGTAAAGATGAATGAATGATTCTGAAGAATATCTTTGGCCGTAGTGCAAAGATGAACAGTGTTTAAATGAACATGACCAATCGATGAATATCTTTGGCCCGTGGTAGTGCAAAGATGAATATTTGATTCAGATGTATATTGATTGATGTTACGGGGATAAAAGATGAGCGATGAACTTTTAAATTCATACATAGAAGATAGTAGTTTGCATTCTCTACTTAACTCTTCTAATGAATTATTATTTCATTGCGAATATTGATTTAAAATTTGTTGTCTATTGTATTCTATTATATTTTTCCTGTTGAAGACTAACGATAATTTGTTGTATATTATCTTAGTCATAATATTCTTTCTTGAGCTAGTTAAGCTCACCCTTTTCCTTTTTGTTCCATTTTTCTCAGGAGGCAAGAATATAGCGAGTACGAGTCGGGGTATGGAATGAAGGTTTTAGAAAGGGTTGTTTAGTAGTCCTCACCATTTTTGTAAAATAATGTATCAATAAATGTGATGAGGATTTATTTGAGTATAGATATTGTCTAGAAGATAATATTTGTATTTAAACTCACAGTTTTACTGTTGTAATAATAAAGTTGTAGTTGTTTTTGTACCATGTATTGACAACTCAGAATGGGTGATGTATACCTATTTTGGGGGCGTCACACTTTCTACCATACAGTGCCTCAAACGGAGCCATTCCGATACTTGCATGCCAGCTGTTATTGTAAGCAAACTCAACTAGGCTCAAATAATCATCCCAATTACCGGACCACTCAAGTGAACAAGACCTCAACGTATCCTCTAATGTCCGAACGTACCTAATTATCAAAATGATGCGGATATTCCGCTCGAGTAGACTTCTCAAGCTCCCAAGTGGCTTCTCGCTCCAAATGGTTCCTCCACATAACCTTAACAAACGGAATAGTCTTCCTCCTCATAATCCTTTCTTGACGATCCAAAATCGCCTCAGCTTTCTCCTCACAAGTAAGATCCTCCCGAATCTTATCGAATGGATATTGCACCACATACAACGGATGATAATGATAACTCCTCAACACCGACACATGAAATACAGTGTGCACATGAGCTAGCTGTGGAGGCAAAGCTAACCGATATGCAACCTCACCAACCCTCTCCAAAATCTCAAATGGGTCGATATAACGTGGACTAAGCTTTCCTTTCAACCCGATTCGCCGAATGCCCTTCCAATGAGAATCTTTTAGAAACACATGCTCATCAGGTTCAAACTCTAAAGTCATCCTATGCTTATCAGCATAACACTTCTGCCGTGATCGAGCCGACTTCAATTTCTCCATAGCCACCGCTACCTTCTCCGTAGTGATTTGAACTAACTCAGGCCCTTCTATGACCCTTTCGCCAACCTCATCCCAACAAGTTGGTGCCCGACACTTTCTACCATACAGTGCCTCAAACGGAGCCATTCCAATACTTGCATGCCAGCTGTTATTGTAAACAAACTCAACTAGGCTCAAATAATCATCCCAATTACCGGACCACTCAAGTGAACAAGACCTCAACGTATCCTCTAATGTCTGAATAGTCCTCTCGGATTGCCCATAAGTTTGCGGATGGAAAGAAGTACTGAAGTTGAGCCGAGTACCCCAAGCTCGTTGAAACCCTTTTCGAAACCGTGAAGTAAACCGTGGGTCCCGATCTGAAACAATAGACACCGGAGTACCATGAAGTCTAACAATCTCCTGCTGAAAGATTTGTGCTAACTTATCCACTGAGTAACCCTCATGGATAGCCAAAAAGTGTGCCGATTTAGTCAACCGATCCACCACTACCCAAATGGCATCATTCTTCCTGAAAATCTTCGGCAGACCAGTTACAAAATCCATCGTGATATCCTCCCACTTCCACACTGGAATGTCTAACTGTTACAGCAAACCACTAGCTCGTTGATGTTCTATCTTCACTTGCTGACAAATGAGGTACTTCCCAACATGTTCATGCACTTCCCAACATGTTCAGCCACGTCTCGTTTCATCCCATTCCACCAAAAATTCTTCTTCAAATCCCTATACATCTTTGTTGAACCTGGATGAATGGAAAATGGCGAACTATGAGCCTCAGCCAACACCGCCTCCCGAATAATTGGATCCGACGGTACACACAACCGCTCACCCAACCAAATCACACGATGGTCATCAATACGAAACTCGGGCTGCTTGCCCTCCTCTAGATTTTGCGTCATACTCCACAATTCCCCATCTTCCTTTTGAGATTCTTTAACTCTCGAGATAAGAGAGGGCTCCACTCTCATACCCGCCAAATGCCCATCTGAACCTCGTACATACAACTCCAACTTGAGTCGTTCTATATCCGAAATAAGCTGAGGTTGTGTAATAAGGGCTGCTACACTCCCAAAACTCTTTCTGCTAAGAGCATCTGCAACCACATTTGCCTTTCCCGGGTGATACTGAATCCTCGCATCATAATCTTTTAGAAGCTCCAACCAATGCCTTTGCCTCATATTGAGCTCATTCTGAGTGAAAATGTATTTAAGACTTTTGTGATCGGTGAAGATATCACAAGTCTCTCCATATAAATAATGCCTCCAAATCTTTAAGGCAAATATCACCGCTACCAACTCCAAATCATGTGTGGGGTAGTTCACCTCATAAGGTTTAAGCTACCTAGAAGCATAAGCAATCACCTTACCGTGTTGCATTAAGACACACCCCAAACCTTTCTTAGAAGCATCGCTATAAATCTGATAACCTCCTGTCCCCGACGACAATGCAAGTATAAGAGCTGTCACAAGTCGTTTCTTCAATTCTTCGAAACTCTTCTCACGCTCCTCATTCCACACAAACTTGACGCCCTTTCTCATCAACTGAGTCAATGGCAAGGCAAGTAAGGAAAACCCTTCCACAAACTGCCTATAATACCCTGCCAAACCCAAGAAACTCCTAATCTCTGTCACCGTAGTAGGTCTCGGCCATTTAGTGATAGCCTCAACCTTCGCAGGATCCACCTTAATGCCTTCAGCAGAAACAACATGTCCCAAAAATGCAACCTGCTCCAACCAAAACTTCGCATTTAGAGAATTTAGCATACAACTTCTCTTTACTCGCAAAATCTCTAACAACGTGCTGCGAAGATGCTCCTCATGCTCTTCCTTAGACTTGGAGTAAACCAAAATGTCATCAATAAAGACAATGAAAAATTGGTCCAAGTACTCCTGAACACTCGGTTCATCAAATCCATAAACACCGCAGGAGGCGTTAGTCGACCCGAAGGCATCACCAAGAACTCAGTAATGCCCATAAATGAAGTCACGAAAGGCCGCCTTAGCAATATCCTCATCCCTTACCCTCAACTGATGATAACCCGACCTCAAGTCTATTTTCAAAAAATATTTTGCCCCCTAAAGTTGGTCAAACAAGTCATCAATCCTCGGCAATGGATACCGATTCCTGATGGTAATCTTGTTCAACTACCGGTAGTCTATACATAGCCTCATGGAATTCGGCCCTTTTCTTCACAAACAAGACCGGAGCACCCACGGTGAAACACTCGGCCCGAATCACACCACGATCTAACTGCTCTCGCAATCGCTCTTTCAACTCCTGCAACTCCAATGGTGCCATCCGATATGGCGCCTTAGAGATAGGCTCCGCACCAGGAATAAGCTCAACAGCAAACTGCACTTCTTGTTGCGGTGGCAACCCTGACAACTCCTCAGGAAACACATCAGAAAAGTCACAAACAATTGGAACATCCTCAATACGAGACTCACCCTTAGATGTATCTTTCACAAACGCCAAATACCCTCACAACCCTTTGCCACCAACTTTCTAGCCTTCAAAGCTGAAATCAACTTCACCACCCTACTTGGTTGTGAACCTTGAAACACGAATTCTGGAGACTTCACATCTCCAAATATAACCTTCTTTGCCTGACAATCGATAGTGGCCTGGTGCTTATCCAACCAGTCCATCCCAAGAATGACATCAAAATCGTGCATACTCATCGGAAGAAGATTAGCCCTACGAATCTTATCCCCAAAACTTATCGGACACTGTAACGACCCCAAAATAGGTCCATTCCATCCAACCCATTCTGAGTCGCCAAATATATGGTACGAAAAACAACTACAACTTTATTACAACAATTGTCGTGCAAAATACAACAACACATATCTTTGTGAGTTTGGATACAAATATATACCAACCGTAAGTACGTCACAATGACACCTTACATAAAGGTATAGTTAAAAACTGCTTTTAGAAATTAGAATCTTTGGGAAGTGCTCAAGAAAACCTTCGCATACGGGAGGCCATGCTTTTAGGTTATGGTAGATATCATATGGCCACGTAATTATCCTTGGTTGACCCATGATAGACCCCAAAGAAAAACGAGAAGATTACTATCGTATTCTTCCCAATGGTGAGTCTTCTCTTGACATATCATTATCTCCACTTGTCTCTAATTGGGTATTATACTCCAAACAAACACCAAGATTATATAGGTAGTGCTTGTAAATATACTCGAAAAGTGGATGAGCACAACCATGTCTTATGATAACACGAGTTTGTATGTCATTAGACATCTTGTATGATAGTGACAAAACACCCTTCCAAAGTTGGGTTACGCCTCACCTCTTTAGGGAGAACCTCAACAACTATGTACCACCGCTCTATTCCTTGTTATCCCCGGGCCAACCCAAATTTACACTTTTATTACACAAAGAAAGGAATTGTGAAACAAAAGGGTGAGCACAACTAGCTCGATAGAAGAATATTATGACTAAAGATAAATAAATTATCAATAGTCTTCATCGGTAATGAATCGAGATTTAGAACATATACGGTAGATGATAAAATTTTTCAACCATAGTTGCGGTGAACGAGCAATCCATTAAAAGAGTCAAATAGACTATAAAGTCTATTGTCTTCTCCACGTTAAAAGTCCACCAACAATATTTTATCCACAGTAACATCAATCAACAGTTCCTTTCCACAATCATATGAATAACTCATAATCATAATTGTGATTCTAAATTCCTCTTCTCATCCGGACGAAGATAATTTTCATCACTTGCCTTTACGAAACATCAAATATCATGGTTATACCAAATCACGCCTCTGCTCATAATCATACTAATAAATTCATCTTTGCACCACTTGTCAAAGATATTCATCAACAGCTTCATCTTTACACTACAAAGCTAAAGATATTCAACAACAGTCATCTTCAGCATTCGAGCCAAAGATATTCATCAATAATTCATCTTTTGCACTACAAAGCTAAAGATATTCAACAACAGTCATCTTTGCATTACGAGCCAAAGATATTCATCAATAATTCATCTTTGCACTACAAAGCAAAGATATTCATCAACAAGTCATCTTTGCATTCTGAGCAAAGATATTCATCAATAATTCATATCCATATTTATAACACCTTAATCCAAATGTTATAAATCACTTAGAAATCTCATAATCTAATATTATTAATATTATAATAATATTTTAATCATTTCTTAAACTTATAAACAATTTAATTAAATTGTTTACACTTTACTAATTAATGCATTTAATCATCATAAAATGCCAAACTCATAAAATTTCATCACCAATAACCAAAACCCTCATCAAAAATCAGCATATACCTCATATATGATTCTCAAACCATAAAATCATATTTTCTAATTTTCTTACTTCACATAACATATTTAATTCATTTACTCATAACTAGAACATTTTCATGAAAAATACCAAATCGGTTCCAAAAATATTTCTTTTACGGGATTTAGCATAAAATAGTCCCATATTGAACATATATTTTTCTCGAAATTTTAAAATTCATTTACTATTTTTCATATGGCCAAAACCATAGAATATTTAAACATTTATCATAAATTTTACTTTTATCCAAAAATTCAAATTCACAGAAAGTACACTTCGATATTATATAGATGTACTCTCAATAAAAATTTCATCAATTTTGGAGTTAACCGCAAGGAGTTATAAATAGTTACTTTTAAAATAGTCTTTTTTCATAAAATCCATAACTCCTAATCTATACATCCAAAAATACCTCAAAATAGTCATAGTGGTGTAAAATTCAAGAATGATCAAAACATGGATACAATCAAAGCTAGTATCCAGAATAGATATTTTAGACGAAAAAGAAAAATTTTTATTTTTCTATTGAATAGTCTTGCCGATTCGTAAATAAATAGTCAGAGTATCGTGAATAGTCTTAGTATCGTGAATAAGTAACTCAACACCAAAAGATAGAAATTCCACAAAAAAACATCTTCACGCTTCATGAATAGTACTCGTGAATAGTAACTCGTGAATAGTAACTCATGAATAGTAACTCGTGAATAGTAACCCCGACATGAAAAAGTTCCAAATTTGATAAAAAGTTTCAACCAATATTTCAGCATAATGATATTGAAGAAATAATATCATTACGAAAAAAAATAATATCCCTTACTATCCCTTACCTCAAAAGAGCAGCACTTCTGACAGGATATCGGATATGACGCTGAAGGAAACTTGCACTGATGAATATCAACTCACCAAGTATCTAAATACTCACAAATTACACTCAATAATCTAGAGAGAGAAAGAGAGAAAGCTTATGTTTCTGGTGTGATTTTCAATTCTAACTTAGCCCTCTATTTATAGGAAAATGTTAAGACGTCAAGAAGACTTGACACTGCCAACACACGATGGCTTTACCTGCTACTATTCCACCCACCAAAAATCAGCCATCTTCCCCAACAACCAAGAGTGGGGCCCACTCAATTCTAGAATTTTCCACCAAAACCTAATTTCCGAATCAGTTACCTCTTAAAATTCATAACAAATCATACGTTCATTTTTAACGGTTCAAAATTTGTGGACATATACTCAACTTATATATGTATAACATATCCAAAAATTACAACGATCCAACGGTTTGGATCAAAATTTATAACTCACGCAATATAGCTGAAGAACACTGATTTTTCAGACTATTAGTCCTTCGGACCAGTTTCATTCAAAATTTCACCACGAAATATCTACAAAGAATTTTTAGGTGATTCAAATTTCTACAGTTAGCTTACTTCTAGGGCTTTCTTTTGATTTATGGCTCATCTCTTAACTCATTATACACAAAGAGTTATGGATTTTACAAAATCAAGTAATAAACTAATTTTTCTGAAAATCCCATATTTTGTTCTCCATTTCGACAAATACTAATAAAACACCTCATCATTAATTCTTTCACTTATAAATACATAAATAAATCCATCATTTATATCCACATCAAATAAATATTTTCTTATCATATAAATCAATAACTAATTATTCACAAATAATATTACAGAATCACAATAATGACAACCAGGCAGTTCCCAGGAAAGAGGGGGCTTTCCAATAAGAATTTCTCCTTACTGGCGCGCAATTAGGTGACCAAACCTCTCCTTAGACAGAACTTTCTAGACATTGCCAATAGTGCTATCTAATAATATTATTCAAATAATATGAATTATTGATCTGATAACGAGAAATATTGTGCAGTGATAATTATTGAAACAACAATAATATAAAATATCAACGCAGCAATTATTGAATCAATAAAATAAAATATTGAACAGTAATTACTTTAACAATTATTGAGTAGTGCCTTCTTATGTAAGGATCAATAATTCAAAAATACTGTGTAAAATCGTGTGCTACTGTGCGAACACGCGTATTACTGTATTTTAACCACCGGGTATTCCAACAGTGTTAACGGTAACGATTACGCCGTTATTTATAAAAACTTAATTTTGTCGTTTTCTTCATCCGGCGCTTATTACATTATAGGGCCCAAAAATGGTCACTACTGTAGCATTTAATATTTCCGAGCGAAAGAATATTCCACGACCAAACGAATATTCCCAAACAACAATGAATATTTTATAACCACTTGTGTATTTTGAAAAAAAAATCATATATCACCCTTAACTTTAACTTTTATCAATTTAACCATTTACTAAATAGGAAAATTGAATACTTTTATTTCATAAAATTCGGGGTCTTACAGACACCCTCGATATAAATCAGAAATAACAACAGAAGTCCCCATCGGGGTAGCAATAGACATAACAGAATCTAAAGACTGAGATGGCACACCCAGGTGCCGAATAAAAGACCGAGCAACAACGGAATGAGTAGAACCCATATCAAACAAAATAGAAGCCTCGCGATTACCAACTAAAAGAGTGCCAGAAACAATACTAGGTGCATCTGCCGCCTGCTTATATGTCAAGGAAAACACTCGACCACCCTGACGCTGACCTCCATTGCCACCATTATCACCACCTCCACCATTACCACGTGGACCGGTACAATCTCTAGCAATATGACCCATCTTTCCACACAAAAAGCATGCACCTGTGAGTCTATGGCACTGCCTACCCAGATGAATGTCCCCACAAGTAGCACAAGGAGCTATCGGGATAAGATTTGGGTTACCCCCACCAGCTGGTCTTGGATAACGACCACGATTACGCCCTCACGACGATTCTCCCATCTTGCGCCGATTATTCGACCATTCCAAGGTAGTCAGAATGGTGACGATTTTTCCTCTTCTTTGAGGCATCTGCTGATAACCTCTATTTTGATTCTGACCACGCCACTGCCCCTGTTGGCCACCACGATTCCTATTCAACTGACCACCCTGATTTCTCCCATGCTGAACTGAAGTTTGACCCTGTTGGTCATCTCTGTCCCTCTTTCGACTCCCATCCAGTTTAGAAGACCGAAAGTCCTATCGCTCCATCTCAATATTTTTGGCTGCATTCGCCACAGCCAACACATCTGCAAACTTGTTGTTAATGAGATGTTGTCGATACCTATAATGAATCCTCCACTTAAACTTCTCTCGCTTCATTACAGTGCGAGGTCCTCGCCGAGGTTCCCGCAAAGCCCACCAACCTAGTAAACCTCGTCATGAAGTCCGTGATGGACTCATCATCTTTCTACCGAATCGATGATACTTCTAAAGCATAGGCCTCTTTATCAACAAATGGGAAGTATCACGATAAAAGACCTCATAAAACTCTGCCCAGCTAAGTGCCTCAACATAACTGTAAGACCCCAAATTATTAATAAATGAAATTTATTTTCCTCTATTTATTACTTTGAAATAGTAAGGGTTGATTTGATTAATGTGGATAGTTATGGGTAAAATACGCAAATATTTCGAATAAGCAAGTGGTTATAAAATATTCATTATTGTCGGGGAATATTCGTTTGGTCGTGGAATATTCAATCTTCGCTTGGGAATATTCGTACGACGACGCAGCCTTTTGTGGGCCCCATAACGGAAAGCGATTGGATGAAGAAAACGATAAGTATAAGTTGTTTATAAATAACGGCGTAGTTGTTACCGTTAATACTGTTGGAATACCCGGTGGTTAAAACACAGTAATACGCGTTGTTGCACAGTAGCACACGGTATTGCACCAATTATTGATTCTTACGTAAGAAGGCACTACTCAATAATGGTTACAGTAATTACTGTTCAGTATTTTATTGATTTAATAATTGCTGCGTTGATATTTTATATTGCTGTTGTTTCAATAATTGTCATTACACAGTATTTTTCATTATCGAAGCAATAATTCATATTATCCTAATAATATTATTAGATAACATTATTGGCAATGTCTAGAAAGTTCGTCTAAGGAGAGGTTTGGTCACCTAATCACTTGGCGCCGCCAAGAAGGAGAAATTCTTATTGAAAGCCCCTTTTTCGGGAACCGCTTAGTTATCGATATCAGTGATTCTCATAATATTATTTGTGAATAATTAATTATTGATTCATATGATGAGGAAAATATTGATTTTATGTGGATATAGATGGAGAAAATTTTTAATGTGACAATTGTTGAAATTGAAATTTTATCTTTTTCCGATAAAATAATTCATTTAAATATATTATTATATTTTAATAATATAATAATGATGATATTTTTACGATAAATGTGAGATATATGAGCATATGTGGAGGAGGAGTATTTTTTTTACCAAAAATATTTAAAGCATGTTTTATGTGTCGGTGGACCCCATTTCTTGACTGAAATTTGATTATAAACAGTAAAATCGCCTGGTTTGTGGATTTCGGTCCAATTTCGCTTTGGAATTTGGAAAACTTTCTTCTCGCAAAGTTGTAGAGAATTGAATTTCCTATAAAAAAAATGCAAGATTCGAATTTTCTGATAAAAGAGCTATTTATTATGAATTATTGAAGTTCCAAAGCTCCGAAATAATTGATTTTTGGAAGTTTAAAATATTTAAAATAGGAAAAACGTTTTTTTGTTTTGTGGGCAGCCCAAGCATGTGCAAGATAAGCTGAAATCAGTTGTAAAAATGTGCGTAGAGAATTTGTAATATATATAATATTATTATATTAAAGTTTCTACTTTGGTGTTCTAAGCATTTTCCTATAAATAGGGTGCTTAGGTTAGAATTGAAAATCACACAAGAAACTGAAGTTTTCTCTCTCTATATTATCGAGCGTATTCTTATGAGTATTTTGAGTATACTTTGAGTATTGCTATACGGTGCAAGTTCAAGTCATAGCCTATATCCGGTGTTTTAACTAGAAGTAATCGCTCTTTTCGAGGTAAGGGATGTTATTTTATTCAAAAAATGATATTATTTCTTCAATATCATTATGCTTGAAATATTGGTTGAAAATTTTATCAAATTTGGAACTTTTTCATGTCGGGTTACTATTCACGAGTTACTATTCATGAGTTACTATTCATGAGTTACTATTCATTTAAAGTACTATTCACGAAGCGTGAAGATGTTTTTTTTGAAATTTCTATCTTTTGGTGTCTGAGTTACTATTCACGATACTCTGGACTATTCACGAATACTGGCACTATTCAATTAAAAATGAAATTTCTTCTTTTTGTCCAAAATATCAATTATGGATACTAGCTTTGATTGTATCCATGTTTTGGTCATTCTTGAATTTTACTCCACTCGATTACTTATGAAGTATTTTTGAACTTGGATTGTTTAAAATACTGAATCCTTAATATTTGTTCTTTTGTTTCACCGGATTCGCTTTTCTTTGAAATATTTTTCATCATCCTCACCCCTAAATGATGATATTACTAAATATCTTTGGCATGTAATGCAAAGATGAATGATTTCTTGATGAATATCTTTGGCCGTAGTCTGAAGATGAACAGTGTTGAGATGAATATGACTCTTCGATTAATATCTTTGGCCGTAGTGCAAAGATGAACAGTGTTTAGACGAACATGACCAATCGATGAATATCTTTGGCTCAGTAGTGCAAAGATGAATATTTGATTCGGATATATATATCGATTGATGTTACGAGGATAAAATATCGACGATGAACTTTTAAATTCATATATAGAAGATAGTAGTTTGCATTCTCTACTTAACTCTTCTAATGAATTATTATTTCATTGCGAAGATTGATTTAAAACCGGTTGTCTATTGTATTCTATTAGATTTTTCCTGTTTGAAGACTAACGATAATTTGTTGTATATTATCTTAGTCATAATATTCTTCTTTGGGCTAGTTGAGCTCACCCTTTTCCTTTTTTGTTCCATTTTTCTTCTCGGGAGGCGAGAATGTAGTGAGTACTAGTGGGGTATAGAATGAAGGTTCTGGAGAGAGTTGTTTAGTAGTCCTCACCATTTTTGTAAAATAATGTATCAATAATTGTGATGGGGATTTATTTATACGTGTGGATATTGTCAGAAGACAATAATTGTATTTAAACTCACGATATATGTTGTCGATTTTGCACGACAAATGTATTAATAAAGTTGTAGTTATTTACGTACCATGTATTTGGTGACTCAGAATGGGTTGGATGGAATGAACCTATTTTGGGGGCGTCACAGTTGGTATCAGAGCTTAGGAATATGATCTCTGGCGGAGTAAATCATTCGCTAGTGTGTCCTACCTAAGCTTATTTGTTAGTTGGTAGTATATAGGGATATTATGTGATAAATTGATTTCCTTAATTAACCCTTGTTTTTATGATGATTTGAGAATGTCGATCGAGAATATTAACAATTGGAGTAAATGAGACCGTGGAGATGCTCAGTACTTACCAACGAGGAGAACGTGCAACAGTCGGCAATGTACCTCCCGTAAACAACACCACCGAGCGCGATGATGGACGAGGGATGTTTAGAAGCTTTTGCGCTTCATGCAAAATCGATTTAGAGACTCGTGTTCAAAATACAGGAGGAAATGATAGCAATTCACGGTGGTCACATCCAAGCGAGCTCAAAGAGTTGGGACCACCGAGTGCGGGGAAAGCGGATCCGATTAAAGCGTAGACGTGGGTCAAACAAATTACCAAGATATTCGATGTCTTGGGATGCACGGAGGAACAAAAAGTTCCATTCGCTACTTTTATGTTTCGTAGCGAGGCATATTACTGGTGGGAATCTGTGAAGCGTACCCATCCAACAAGACTCAAAGATGTCTTGGGAAACGTTTTCGAAACTTTTTCAACGAAAAATACTTTCCTCGAAAGTATTCGCCATATACGAAAGAGGTAGAGTTTATTAGGCCGAGCGAGAATAACATGACGGTGTCCCAATCACGAGGCGAAGTTCGCGGAGTTATCCGTGTTTGGACCTCATTTGGTGGAGAATGAGGAACGATGACGCGATGTTTCGAGAGGTTTAAAACCCAGATACGCCGAAGATCTCATTTCTCATAAATTTTCTCTCTATTCAGATGTTGTCAACAAGGCTCAGTTGTTAGAAGCGAGATAACGAAATACGTTCAACCGAGGGACCATATCCAGATCATATCAAGATAGCGATCATCGAATAACGATAACCACGGAGAGAAGAAGAATACGGACAAAGGCGTGTAACCACTCCGGTGGTAATCATGGCCATGAAAATAGAAGAAGCGAGTCGAGAGGAGATTTTAAAAGAGGAGATTCAACAACGACCATGTGAAGACGCCGGCCAAAAGATGTAATCGGTTCCAAGGAGGAGAAAGACCACCGGTCGTATGTTACAAATGCGGAAAGAGGGATATATCGCCCCAAACCGCCCACAACAGCAGTTTAAGGTATGCTATAATTGTGGAAAAGAAGGACATATCGCCGAGATCAGACGGCAGATCGAAACCCGATCCAATGGAATGGTGACTCAAAGGATGTCCCGTAAAAGTCAAAGTCAACGGTTCTGGAAGAGCGTTTGTCGTGACCGTCATAAAATGCGAAGAACCCGAATGAAGTTAAGACGGGTTAGTTAATTATAAATTCTTGCGAAGTTTATACCTTACTAGATACCCTGGTTCTACCCATTCTTTTATCTCTCTTGCTTACACTCAACGTTTGAACTTGACTATGGAGAAATTAGACTTTGACCTATTTATAGAGACTCAGCTTAGAGAAACTTTCATTACATCCGTTGTTTAGAAATCTTGCTTGATTCAGGTTGGCACTATCACATTACCTATTAACCTTATTTCTATAGAGATATTTGCTTTTGATGTGATTTTAAGGTTAACTACTCATCATGCCGAAATTGATTACTTTCGTAAGGTTGTTAGTTTTCATATTCTTAAGCAACCTGGTTATTCAATTTAAGCAATCAAACCATTGTAGTCAAACATTTTCATATCAAGCCATGAAGTCATTCGTTTATTACGGATGTCAAGTTTTCTTAGTCCATGTTATGGATTTGAATAAAGACACGCCGATTTGAATAATATTCCGTTGTTATTAATTTTTCCCCGACGATTTCAAGAATTTCTTGGCTTACTCCCAAAGCCCGATATTAAATTTTGTATCAACTTTGAACCCGTTACAAAACTCATTTCTAAAATCTCATATCGAATGGCTCTATTGAACTTCGAGTTAAAAATTCAACTATAGAATTTGGTACCGAGCCTTTATCTGGTGACTTCCTTTGTGGAATGCACCAAAGCCGACTCTCCGTAGGGCACACCATATTCGCATGCGATAGTAAACCGATAGGTGTCATTGTAACGTCTTATCAAAGGTTGGGATATGAGTCACGATTGAGAACAACCTAAGCTCAGTAATCGAAATACGTAGCTTTCTAGGCTTAGTTGGTTATTATCAGAGATTCGTTAAAGGATATTCTCGAATCGCTATTCCATTAACGCAACTGACTCATAGAGATATAAAATTCGAATGGAGCAAGGAATGTGGGAAGAGCTTCGAAGAACTCAAGAGGAGACTCATTTCAGCACATGTTCTGACCATGCCATCCTGGAAAAGCGAACGTGGTAGCTGACGTGTTAAATAGAAGATCGTATACAAGTACGAGTACGATATTGTCAAAGACTAATTTCGTATAATTAACAAATAATAGAGATGGAGATGAAAACTCTAGGTACCCACGTGATGATATACGAGTATAATCGACTTTAATCGATAAAGTTAAAGCTATTCAAGCTACACACCGGAGCTGATGAATTTGAAGAAGGAGGTGTAAGAAGTTGTTATTTCAAAAGCGAGAATCGGTGAGGTGAGGAAAGCTCAAACCTTCAATTTATTAATCCATTTGAAATTCTCGATCGAATAAGAACTGTGGCCTATAGACTCGTTTTACCGCCAAGTATGACGCGTGTTCATAACGTTTTTCATGTATCGATGTTACATAAATATGTGGACGACCCGAACCACGTCTATTGAAGTTAGAACCCAGACGAGATAGCAAAGACTTAACGTACAAGGAGGTACCTGTCAAGATCTTGGATAGGAAAGAATATGTCCTATGTACCGAGGTTATACCACAAGTTAAAGTTTTGTGGAGAAACCATGCTATTGAGGAAATGACCTGGGAGTTGGAAACGGAAATGAAAGCGAGGTATTCTCATCTTTTCGAAACACCAGGTACGTACGTCAATTTCGAGGACGAAATTTCATAAGGAGGGGAGGTTGTAAGACCCCAAATTATTAATAAATAAAATTTATTTTCCTCTATTTATTATTTTGAAATAGTAAGGGTTGATTTGATTAATGTGGATAGTTATGGGTAAAATACGCAAATATTTCAAATAAGCAAGTGGTTATAAAATATTCATTATTGTCGGGGAATATTCGTTTGGTCGTGGAATATTCCTACCGTCATGGAATATTCGCATTTATGCACGCAGCTTTTTGTGGGCCCCATAACTAAAAACGATTGGATGAAGAAAACGACAAGTATAAGTTGTTTATAAATAACGCAGCGTAGTTGTTACCATTAATACCGTTGGAATACCGTGGTTAAAACACACTAATACGCCGTTGTTGAACAAGAAGATACCTGCAGATCGCACCAATTATTGATTCTTACATAAGAAGGCACTACTCAATAATGGTTACAGTAATTACTGTTCAGTATTTTATTAATTTAATAATTGCTGCGTTGATATTTTATATTGCTGTTGTTTCAATAATTGTCATTACACAGTATTTTTCATTATCGAAGCAATAATTCATATTATCTGAATAATATTATTAGATAACATTATTGGCAATGTCTAGAAAGTTCTCATCTAAGAAGAGGTTTGGTCACCTAATTGCTTGCCAAAGAAGGAGAAATTCTTATTGAAAGCCCCATCTTTCCCTGAACCACCTGGTTGTCGATATTGTGATTCTCGTAATATTATTTGTGAATAATTAATTATTGATTCATATGATGAGGAAAATATTGATTTTATGTGGATATAGATGGAGAAAATTTTTAATGTGACAATTGTTGAAAATTGAAATTTTATCTTTTTCTGATAAAATAATTCATTTAAATATATTATTATATTTTAATAATATAATAATGATGATATTTTTACGATGAATGTGAGATATATGAGTATATGTGGAGGAGGAGTATTTTTGTTACCAAAAATATTTAAAGCATGTTTTATGTGTCAGTGGACCCCATTTCTTGACTGAAATTTGATTATAAATTTGTAAAATCGCCTGCTTTGTGGATTTCTTTGCCAATTTCGTTTGGAATTTGGAAAAACTTTCTTCTGCAAAGTTGTAGAGAATTGAATTTCCTATAAAAAAAAATGCAAGATTCGAATTTTCTGATAAAAGAGCTATTTATTATGAATTATTGAAGTTTCAAAGCTCCAAAATAATTGATTTTTGGAAATTTAAAATAGGAAAAACGTTTTTTTTTGTTTTGTGGGCAGCCCAAGCATGTGCAAGATAAGCTGAAATCAGTTGTCAAAATGTGCGTAGAGAATTTGTAATATATATAATATTATTATATTAAAGTTTCTACTTTGGTGTTCTAAGCATTTTCCTATAAATAGGGTGCTTAGGTTAGAATTAAAAATCACACCAGAAACTGAAGTTTTCTCTCTCTATATTATCGAGCGTATTCTTGTGAGTATTTTGAGTATACTTTGAGTATTGCTATACGGTGCAAGTTCAAGCCATAGCCTATATCCGGTGTTTTAACTAGAAGTACTGTCTTTCGAGGTAAGGGATGTTATTTTATTCGAAAATGATATTATTTCTTCAATATCATTATGCCGAAATATTGGTTGGAAATTTTTATCAAATTTGGAACTTTTTCATGTCTGGGTTACTATTCACGAGTTACTATTCATGAGTTACTATTCACGAGTTACTATTCATGAGTTACTATTCATGAGTTACTATTCACGAGTACTATTCACGAAGCGTGAAGATGTTTTTTTTGTGAAATTTCTATCTTTTGGTGTCGGAGTTACTATTCACGATACGACACTTATTCACGATATCTGACTATTCACGAATACTTTTACTATTCAATTTAAAAATGAAATTTCTTCTTTTGTCCAAAATATCTATTATGGATACTAGCTTTGATTGTATCCATGTTTTGATCATTCTTGATTTTACTCCACTCGATTACTTATGAAGTATTTTTGAACTTGGATTGTTTAAAATACTGAATCCTTAATATTTGTTCTTTTGTTTCACTAGATTCGCTTTCTTTGAAATATTTTTCATCATCCTCGACCCCTAAATGATGATATTATTGAATATCTTTGGCATGTAATGCAAAAGATGAATGATTTCTTGATGAATATCTTTGACCGTGAAAGTGCAAAGATGAGCAGTGTTGAGATGAACATGACTTCTCTTGATTAATATCTTTGGCCCGTAGTGCAAAGATGAACAGTGTTTAGGCGAACATGACCAATCGATGAATATCTTTGGCTCAGTAGTGTAAAGATGAATATTTGATTCCGTATATATATTGATTGATGTTACAGGATAAAATATCGACGATGAACTTTTAAATTCATATATAGAAGATAATAGTAGTTTGCATTCTCTACTTAACTCTTCTAATGAATTATTATTTCATTGCGAAGATTGATTTAAAAGCCGGTTGTCTATTGTATTCTATTAGATTTTTCCTGTTGAAGACTAACGATAATTTGTTGTATATTATCTTAGTCATAATATTCTTCTCGGGCTAGTTGAGCTCACCCTTTTCTTTTTGTTCCATTTTTCTTCTCGGGAGGCGAGAATGTAGCGAGTACTAGTCGGGGTATAGAATGAAGGTTCTAGAGAGAGTTGTTTAGTAGTCCTCACCATTTTTGTAAAATAATGTATCAATAATTGTGATGGGGATTTATTTGCGTGTGGATATTGTCTAGAAGACAATAATTGTATTTAAACTCACAGTATATATGTTGTCGTATTTTGCACGACAAATGTATTAATAAAGTTGTTGTTATTTATGTACCATATATTTGGCGACTCAGAATGGGTTGGATGGAATGGACCTATTTTGGGGGCGTCACAATAACCATTACCCTTTGTTACTTTCATCGTTTTTCACCACCTCTGTGCATCCCCTTCTAGCTTGTAAGCTGCAAGCAACACTTTCTGATTATCTGAGCACCCCAACACATCAAAGATCTTTTCTAGGTGGGCAATCCAATTCTCTGCATTAATTGGAGTTGGAGCTTAACTGAATGCCTGTGGTTTCTGCTTTTGAAACCTTTCCATCTACACATACATTGGAACTACCTGTTGATCAATACCATCTGCATTCCCTTCCTCTTCGTTTGCCTGTGGAGCATTATTTTCCGGGTTCTCCTGCTTTCAGAATTTACGGTGGCGGATCTTTGTCAGACGCTCTGATAACCTGTGCCACCAACTGAGGTAACGCCTGATTCACTGTCTGATTCACCATGGTAGCCAACTGAGCATTTATCTGATTATTAGGTTGCTCATTGGGCTGACCCTCACCTCTTCCCCTATTGTTGCCTCGCCTCCCAGCAACTCTGGCGGATCTACGAGCCATCTAACAAAGAGATCAACGAATAGATAACAAAGCAGATTAGAGACAGATTCGAATATAGCTAATATGATAGCTGAACAGAAAATTAAACAGAACAAAACCTAACCCAGAAGTCTACCCATAACTCACAGGTCAAACCTAAATAGGTTTTCTACAAGAAAGAACCTAAGCTCTGATACCAACTTTGTAACACCCCCTTTCCGAAATAGAAAGAGGGGTTACTCAAAACACAACAAAATTAATGAATTTAATAGCAAGGCTCAAAGCCACAAAAGAATAGTCTTAATAATTGATAAATACCACAAGTCAACCATAATAAATCTCCAACTGTCTCAAACCACAATCTAAATAATTATTAAACATGATAAACGAGTTCAAAGAGTACAAATTATGATATTCTAAAGGTCAAAATAAACTGTCATATGAACTTCACTAAAATCAAGGTATCGAGACAATATTCGAAATAAAAACGAGAAGCAAAACGAACAATTAAAATTAAAGAGTATCGCTGAATGAGTACGGAATCCGTACCTAGATTAAGCAATGTAATACCCCAAAGTATATTCCAAATATA
Source organism: Panax quinquefolius (assembly GCA_020205615.1). Lineage (NCBI taxonomy): Eukaryota > Viridiplantae > Streptophyta > Magnoliopsida > Apiales > Araliaceae > Panax > Panax quinquefolius. The sequence goes on from CM035160.1 coordinate 139,976,284, forward strand.
CTTCTTAATTTCCCTCCGTCCGATCTAATAAAAACAATAATACAATTATAAGTTACTTACTAATTATAATTTATATTAATATGAAATTAATTCTCCCATTTATATCAATTTTACAAAACAGCCTTAATTAAATTATAATTTATCTTCTAACTATTTTTTTTTCTTATTTATACTATTATTATTTTAACAATTCCGTAACCTTAATATTTTAATATATGACAAATCAATATTACCGCTTTAATATATATACACCATGAATCATTGTTTGCCTTATGCCTTAAAATCACGTTTTGAATTCTATATATATATATATTAAGAGTTTCAAGATATATATATATATATATATATATATATAGTCTAATGTCTTTCTCTGATAAACTTTATATATATATATATATATAAATAATCACTCAAATCAATCATGTGTACTGAAGTTGGCAACATAATAACAATTGATATACATAAAGTACCAAACGAAAAACAAACAGCAAACCTGATCCTCTTTTTCTGATTAATTCGTACGCAACTTCTCTAGCTATACAATAAGTGGCGGCTTGTTCTTTTTTTTTTCCTCTTCCTTCAGATGAAGCACTTAGGTTTTGTTTATCTATTAACATATTTTTATACAATAAGTATTAGATATTTAATGCTACGAGTATAATAGGAAAAAATGTGTAAAAGTTTGATAATTTAAGGAAAGTGGACATTTAAAATGAGACTATCCAAAATAATAATAAGGACTTTTATCATGGAACGGGGGGAGTAACAAAAGCCAAATAAATAAATTGAAAAAAAAATAGATGGTCTCATGATTATTGTCACGTTAGTACATTGTGAGATGTGTGCATGACATCTCTGGAAATTATAATTTTGTATATTATAAATTATAATTTGATTATTAATAACATTTTCAATGAAACTATATTATTGGGACACTAAAAATATTACAATAGTATTATTGGGACGGTCAATTTGAGAATAATTTAATTTGTGTATTATATCTCGTTAAAATTTAATAACAAATAATATTATAAATTTATAATCACATAGATATTATATAAAAGATGAAAAAGTAAGAACACACGATATATCCTGGTTCACCAATTTGACTAATTCTGTTTGTCTGATGTATTCATTAGATGACTCACACTCTACAATGATCCACATACAAAAATAATATTTTTATAGTAACTAAAAAAATCTTAATTGCTAAAACATGAGCCCAAACACATGAAACTCAATACATTAATAGGGTCCTTTATAATAATATACAACATTTAGTAAGTACTTATGTGAGACTCCGAATTTTATGAAATAAAAGTATTCAATTTTTTTTCTATTTTGGGTAAATAGTTAAATTGATAAAAGTTTAAAGTTAAGGGTAATATGTGAAATTTTTTGCAAAGTAAGCAAGTTGATATAAAATATTCTTTTTATCGGGGAATGTCCGTACGAAGGTACAATCATTGATGGACCCCGCAACGGAATTATTGTCGGATGAAGAAAACGACAAAAATATTTTTATGAGAATAACGGCGGAAGTTTTACCGTTAAAATTGTTGAACTACTTGGTAGTAAAATACAAAGATGTCTGGCGTGGTTGCGTAAGAAGTAGCACAGGTATTGATTATTGATGTTTATGTGATAAGTCACTCGGTTTTGTTTTATTAGTATTATTAATGTAATAAAAACGTAAAAGATTTTTATATAAAAAATGAATACTTTTATAAAGTTATTCTATATATTCTATTATGCATAGTATTTTGCATAGTAAATTTTTTATATAAAAAAGAATACTTTTATAAAGTTATTCTATAAAAAGAATATATTATATTTTATTATGCATATTATTTTTGTAAGACCCCAACTTATTATAAATAAAATTGAATTTTCTTTATTTATTATTTTGAAATAGTAAGGGTTGATTTGATTAATGTGGTTAGTTATGGGTAAATTGCGCAAATATTTTAAATAAGCAAGTGGTTATAAAATATTCATTTTTATCGGAGAATATTCGTTTGGTCGTGGAATATTCTTACTGTCGGGGAATATTCATACGACGGCGCAGTCTTGTGTGGGCCTCATAACGGAAAGCGATTGGATGAAGAAAACAACAAGTATAATTTGTTTATAAATAACGGCGTAGTTGTTACCGATTATCTTGTTGGAATACCCGTGGGTTAAAATATAATGTACGTTGTTGTTGCAAGAATGTACCGGTATTGCACCAATTATTGATTCTTACGTAAGAAGACACTACTCAATAATTGTTACAGCAATTAATGTTCAGTATTTTATTTTATTGATTCAATAATTGTTGCGTTGATATTTTATATTACTGTTGTTTCAATAATTGTCACTACACAGTATTTTCCATTATCGAAGCAATAATTCATATTATTTGAATAATATTATTAGATAACATTATTGGTAATGTCTAGAAAATTTTGTCTAAGGAGAGGTTTGGTCACCTAATTGCTTACCAAGAAGGAGAAATCCTTATTGAAAGCCCCTCTTTCTGAGAACTGCACTTGTCACGATTGTGATTCTCGTAATATTATTTGTGAATAATTAATTATTGATTTATATGATGAGGAAAATATTCATTTTATGTGGATATAGATGGAGAAAATTTTAAAGTGACAATTGTTGAAAATCGATATTTTATCTTTTCTGATAAAATAATATTTTATTATATTATTATAATATAATAATGATGATATTTTTACAATGAATGTGGGATATATGAATATATGAGGAGGAAGAGTATTTTTGTTGCATTAAATGATTAAAACATGTTTTTCATGTTTGTGGACCTCATTTCTTGACTGAAATTTGATTATAGCCTGTAAAATCGCCCGTTGGTGGATTTTGGTCAATTTCTGTTTGGAATTTGGAAATAATTTCTTCTGCAAAGTTGTAGAGAATGGAATTTCCTATGGAAAGGATATAAGGTTCGAATTTTTCTGATAAAAGGGCTATTTATTATGAATTATTGAAGTTCTGAAGTTCCAAAATAATTGATTTTTGGAAGTTTTAAATACTTATTTTAACAAAAAAGTTTTTTGTGATTTTGGTGGGTTGGTGGCTGATGTCTAGACCAAAAAAGTGGGCTAAGGAAAATTTATATAAATATATTAATATTTTATTAAATTTTACGCTTTAATGTTCTAAGCATTTTCCTATAAATAGGTGCTTAGGTTAGAATTAAAATCACACCGTAAACCAAGTTTTCTCTCTCTTTCTCTCTCGATATATTGAGCGTATTCTTGTGAGTATTTTAATACTTTGAGTGTTGCTATACGATTCAAGTTCAAGTCATAGCCTATATCCGGTGTTTCAACTAGAAGTACTGTCTTTACGAGGTAAGGGATGTTATTTTCTTCTTAAATGATATTATTTTCTTCAATATCATTATGCCAAAATATTGGTTTGAACTTTTATCAAATTTGGAACTTTTGTGTCTGGGAGTTACTATTCACGATATCTTGTCTTATTCACGATATCTGACTATTCACAGAAAAATAAATTTTTAATTTTCGTCCAAAATATCTATTATGGATATTAGCTTTGATTGTATCCATGTTTTGATCATTCTTTAATTTTACTTCACTATGATTATTATTGAGATATTTTTGGACATGAATAAATCGAAATACGAATCCTTAATATTTATTCTTTTGTTTCATCGGATTCGCTTTCTTTAAAATATTTTCATCATCCTCAAATTCTAAATGATGATATTACCGAATATCTTTGGCATGTAGTGAAAAGATGAATGATTTCGATGAATATCTTTGGCCCAGTAGTGTAAAGATGAACAGTGTTTAGATGAAACACGACTTAATTGATGAATATCTTTGGCCCGTAGTGCAAAGATGAATATTTGATTCCGTATGTATATTGATTGATGTTACGTGGATAAAAGATAGATTTATGAACTTTTAAATTCATACATAGAAGATAGTAGTTTGCATTCTCTACTTAACTCTTCTAATGAATTATTATTTCCGCTGCAAATATTGATCTGAAACTTGTTGTCTATTGTATTCTATTAGATTTTTCCTTGTTAAAGACTAACGATAATTTGTTCTACATTATCTTAGTCATAATGTTCTTTATTGGGCTAGTTGAGCTCACCCTTTTCCTTTTTGTTCCATTTTTTTCTCAGAAGGCGAGAATGTAGCGAGTACTAGTCGGAGTGTGGAATGATGGTTCTAGAAGTTGTTTTAATAATCCTCACTATTTTGGAAAATAGTGTATCAATAATTGTAATGAGGACTTATTTGAGTGTGGATATTTTCTAGATGACAATATTTGTATTTTAAACTCACAGTTTTTATGTTATATTAATAAAGTTGTAGTTGTTTCTGTACTATGTATTTTGACAACTCAGAATGGGTGTTGTATACCTATTTTGGGTGTGTCACAGTTTTGCATAGTAAAATCATTTTATATAAAACAGAATGCTTTTATAAAGTTATTCATTTTATTAGATTATAAATAGAATATATTATATTTTATTTAAAAGATTTTGCTTTAAATATGAACCGTCTGATTAAAAGTAAATCAATCTGGACCGTTCATGAATTAGTTACCATGCAGTCCATTCTTCTATAAATAGAAGCTCATTCCTTCATTATTTCTTACTAATTCACTGAAACTTTAGAGAGAGAAACTATAGAGAGAGTTCTTCTTCTATAATCTTGAGCGTATTTCTTTAGAGTTTAAGGAAGCTTTGAGCGTAGTGCAATTTTTCTTCGAGTATATCCTCGCCCTACCAGTCGGAATACTCTTCTTTCAAATGTAAGGGATATTATTTTTTGTACTCGTAAGGGGTATTCTTTCTTTCTTATTTGTGAAGAGAACTTCTGTTATTCCATTCTTTATTATTCTGTTGGAATAACCTGTATACGCGGGCTACCCTATACTTGGTAAAATTCTTCTGTTATTCCATTCTTTATCATTATGTTGAATAACTCGCTCATCAATACCGCATACATAGTGAAATTCTTCTGTTATTCAATTCTTTATTATTCTATTGGAATATCCTGTCTGTGCGTTTACGCATGACCTAGTTCCGTCCTTTATTATTTTGCTGGAACATCCTGTTTGTGCGGTTTACGCATGACCTGGTTCCGTTCTTTATTATTCTGTTGGAACATCCTCGCATGCAAGCGCTTTCTGCATGACCTGGTTCCATTCTTTATTATTCTGTTGGAATAACCTGTCTATGCGGTCTATCGCATGCCTGGTGAATTCTTCTGTTATTCCATTCTTTATTATTCTGTTGGAATAATCTGTCTATGTGGATTACCACATGCATGATGAATGATCCTTCATATTCATTCTTTATTAAAATTATAGAAATGATTTGTCTACGTGGATTACCGCATGCCGGGTGAAAATCCATTTGCAGTTTTATATATTCTCTTATACTCAGTTGGTTAAAGTTTTAACTTCTATACTCTATGAAATTAGTGAAATATCCTTGACATTTGCGCTTCATCCAGTATCTTTTCATGGAAATATTTTTCTGAGCATTCTTGAATTTTACTCTACAAAGAAGTATCCTGTTGACAATTAGGACATTATTAAGTTCAGGATAAATTAACTTATAAATCTTTAAAATTTATTCTTGAACTTGTTTATTGAATTATTATGTCATTTTCATGATGAGTTATGTTGGTTATTATGTGAAAACATGAAAGTTTCTTAGAAATCACAAAGGGTTAAAAATCAGATTTTGGTGAAAATGAAACATGAAATTCAATTGACCATATCTCCTATTATATTTTGAATTTTTGAGTGTGGTCAAGTTCTAGAGTTAGATCTATGAGTTTTCTAACTTATCCAAGTGGAATCACTGTAAAAGGTGTTGTAGATTTTCGTGTAGACTGATTTAAGGAAAGGAGTCAAAAGCTGTAAATTACAAAAAGGCTACTGCCCAGAGGTTTAAAAGGGCCTTTTCGGTCACTTAAATTGTGAGAAAAATTTCGGCCTTTTGGGACATAGAAATATATGGTATAAAGTACCTCCTGTCCAAAAATGAGCTCATTCCGACTTAAAATGAGCAAGTTATGACCATTTCAATATTTAGATTTTTCCGACGAAAAACGCTATAACCGGAGTTCTATAACTCCGATGACCATGAAATTTAAACTAGAAGCTCACGTTAACATGTGTAAGATCCTGCCAAGATTTAGGAATTTCTAGAGTCAACCTTGAGGTAGCTAATTTCTTAAGGAATTAATTAGAAATTAATTATTGAAAAATAGTAAATGAATTTTAAAAATTTCGAGAAAAATATATGTTCAATATGGGACTATATTCTACTTAATCCCAGAAAAGAATAATTTTTGGGACTGATTTGGTATTTTTCATGAAAATGGTTTAGTTACGAACATATGAATTAAATATGTAATGTGAAGTTGAAAAATTGGTAAATAGGATTTTATGGTTTGAAAATCCTATATAAGGTATATGCAGATTTTTGATGAGTAATTTGATTATTGGTGATAAAATCTTTTGAGTATGACATTTTTGAATGATTAAATGCATTATTTGAAAAAGTGTAAACAATTAAATTAAATTGTTTATAAGTTTAAGGAGTGCTTAAAATATTGTTATAATATTAAAAATATTAGATTATGATTTTATTAAGTGATTGATAATGTTTGGATAAATTTAAAGTCTTTAATATTTATCCTTGATTTAGTTTGACTAATGCTTATAATATTGTCATCATCCTCATGTTTATAATATGTTGAAAGTCATCTGTGGCCTGTAGTGCATAGATGGACTTGGTATGATTATGACCAGGGATTATTCGATATAATCATGACCGTAATGTTACAAATGATGTGGAAAAAGTCCTCATTGGCCCGTAGTGCATTGATGGACAGTTTTTGGTATGATTATGGCTATGGATTCTCTTCGGACAAGGGTGCAAAAATGAATTATTTTATGGCATGATCAGGACCGTTGATAAAAACACAATTATCTTTGGCCCGTAGTGCATGGATAATTCGTGGTCGTGATACTAAAGAATATCCTTGGCCTGTAGTGCAGGGATGATTCGATGATGTGGATTAATTATTGAGCTGAGTCTCATCAATGAAATATTAATTCATGGATGTGATAATAATGAATATCTTTGGTAGTAGTGCAAAGATGATTTAATGATTCTGAAAGGTGAATTATGATTTCGTATAACCATGATTTTTGATGTTTCAGGTGAAGACAGGTGATGAAAATTATCTTCGTCTTGGGTGCGAAAAGGAATTTAGAATCACAATTATGATTATGAGTTATTCATATGATCATGGATGGGAATTGTTGATTGATGTTATATGGATAAAACATTATTGGTGGACTTTTAACATAGAGAAGATAATAGACCTTATGGTCTATTTGACTCTTCTAATGGATTGCTCGTTCCATTGCAACTATGGTTAAAAAGTTTTATTATCTACCATGTGTTCTAAATCTCTGATTTATTATTGATGAAAGCTATTGATAATTTAATTATCTTTAATCATAATATTCTTTACTGGGCTAGTTGTGCTCACCCTTTTGCTTCACAATTCCTTTCAGGTAATAAAAGTGTAGTGGTTTGAAGTGGGTATTAAGAGGAATAGAATTAATGAATCTATAGTCATTTTGAGGTACTCCCTAAATAGTATTAAAATAATTTTATTGAGAACTTTAGATAAGTGTGTCGTATTGTATACATCATTTAATATTTAATTTTGGTGAACTGAATAGGGTGAGGTGAACCCAACTTTGGAAGGGTGTTTTGGCACTATCGTACAAGATGTCTAATGACATACAACCTCTGTGACGCCCCCAAAATTAGGTATACGTCACCCATCTTGGGTCGCCACTTACATGGTACATAAATCCAAATACAACTAATTATACAGCTGTCGTGTAAAATACGACAAAACATATTCTGTGAGTTTTAATACAAATATTGTCATCTAGACAATATCCATACCCAATGGAGTCCTCATTACATTTATTGTCACACTATCTAACGTAATAGTGAGGACTACTAATGCTATCATCCGGATCTCACACCCTGCTCCCCGACTCGTTCCTGCTACATTCTCATTTCCTGAAGAGAATAGTGAAAGAAAGGGTGAGCTCAACTAGCCCAGTAAGAAATATTATGACTAAGATAATGAAGAATAAATTATCTTTAGCCTTCAACAGTGTTAAACTGATAAAATATAACAAAAATCAAGTTTAACTGCAGCGGAACAAGCAATTCATTAGAAGAGTCAAGTAGAGAATAAAACCTACTATCTTCTATGATTTAAAAAATGTTTTCATCAACTTAATCGCTGAAACTCAGCTTAATAAATAAACCACATCTTCTAATCATCCTCAGACATTACGGGCCAAGGATATTCATTAAATCATCAATGGTCATGATTATACCGAAAAATCCTCGGTCATAATCATACCAAAAAAAGCATCCATCAATGCACTACAAAGCCATCAAGACTTTTACCACACCACTTATAACATCACAGCTTCATGATTATACTTAGAATGATCCTCGGTCATAATCATACTAAGTCTATCTATGCACGTAAGCCAAAAGATGACTTTCAACATAATATAAACATGAGGATGATGACAATGTTATAGGAATTCAATTAAACAAGTTTAAGAATTAATTTATCCAGGAACTAATAATATCCAAATTGTAAACATGATATTTCTTTGTAAAATAAAAGCCAAGAATGCTCAGAAGAATATTTCCATAAAAAGATACTGGATGAAGCGCAAATATAAAGGATATTCCATTAGTTTCATGGAGTATAGAAGTCAAAACTTTAACCAACTGAGTATAACAAAGAATATATAAAACTGCAAATGAATTTTCACCCGTCTATGCGGTAATCCACGATATGATCATTTCCACAATTTAATAAGGAATGAATACAAAGGATCATTCACCATGCATGTGGCAATCCACATGCATGTGTTATTCCAACGTAATAATAAAGAATAGAATAATGTAAGGATTCACCATGCATGCGATAGAGACCGTATGCATAAAGTTATTCCCAATGAATAATAAATGCGAATAATAAATATGGAACCAGTTAGTGAAAATTCACCCCAACGGATATTCCGGCGAAATCGTAAATACGTAATAATAAATGCGAATAATAAATGATGGAACCAGTCCTATGATAACATGCATGCGATATTCCGACGAAATATAAATGACGGAATAATAACAGAGTTTTACCAAGTATGCGGTATTGATAAACCTAAGTATTCCAACATAATCATAAAGAATGGAATAACGAAGAAGATCACCAAGTATTGGGTGAACCGCATATACTTTGGTCATTCCACCAAGTATAGGGTAAATCAAGACATACAAAGTTATTCCATCGTAATAATAAAGAATGGAATAACATAAGAATATCACCAAGTTATATATATCACAGATATCAAAGTTATTCCAATGTAATAATAAAGAATGGAATAACAGAATGGATTTCACCAAGTATAGGGTATGCCGCGTATACAGGTTATTCCAACAAAATAATAATGAATGGAATAACAGAAGAATGGAATAACAGAATGTTCTCTTCAAGAAGAAAGAATAACACTTTTACGATGTACAACAAATAATATCCCTTACCGTAAAAGACACTCGGATATCAAAGTAGTGAAGTACCGTATACTCTTCTTCTTTCTCTCTATAGATTTTCTCTCTATAGCTTCTCTCTATAATTTCTCTCTCTGTAGTTTCAAAGTGAATTCGTAAGAAAATAATGAAGGAATGAGCTTCTATTTATAGGAAAATAGAATGCATAGTAATTAATCCATGAACGGTCCAGATTGATTTACTTTAAATCGACGGTCCATATTTAAAGCAAATTTTTTAAATAAAATATCATATATTCTATTTATATAAAAAACATTTTACTATGCAAACACTATTCAACACTAAAAATACTATACAACACTATGCATAATAAAATATAATATATTCTATTTATAGAATAACTTTAATAAAGTATTCTGCTTTTATATAAAAGATGTTTCGCTTTTATTACGTTAATAATACTGAATAAAACAAAACGTCATTATCGCTATAATAATTCATATTATTCATCGACAATAATGGAATCAAACCGAGTGACTTCTCACATAAGCATCAATAATCAATACCGCATGTGCTACTATGCAACCACACGTACATCGTATTTTTTACTACTGGTAGTTCAACAAGATCAACCAGAAAAACTTCCGCCGTTATTTCAATAAAATATTTTTGTCGCTTTCTCAATCCGACAATAATTACATTATGGGGTCCACCAATGATTGAGCCGCCAGATTTAATATTCCCTGCTAAACCGAATATTTCCCCACCAATCGAATATAATATAATCACTTGCATACTTTGCAAAATTTATAAATACTACCCACAACTATAATATTATCTTAAATTCACACCATAATATTAAAAATTATTTCGACAAAATTTAAATCTTTATTGATAAAATCGGGGGTCTCACAATCTCCCCTCCTTATGGGATTTCGCCCTCGAAATTAGGGTGCGTACAGGTATGATAAGAGAGGTGAGGATACCTTGAATACCTTTATCGTTGAAAACATTAAATTCATCTTTACAATCCTACCAAAGATATTCATTAACAATTCATCTTCAGACTACACAAAGATAAAAGATAGATATACACTACTATAAAACCAATAATCTTTGAGATCGCGCCAGACGCAATATATCACGACCACGAATTATCCATGCACCATCGCCAAGGATATTCGTGTTTTCAATCTGATCATGATTATACCGAATAATCCTTGGTCATAATCAAACCAAGTCTATCAATGCACTACTACCAAAGATGACTTTTACCACATCCATGAATTAATATTTCATTCTTGAGACTCAAATTTCAATAATTAATCCATATCATCGAATCATCCACACTACGTGCCAAGGATATTCATTAGTATCACGACCACGAATTATCCATGCACTACTACCACGAGATAATCGTGTATTCATTAGTATCACGACCACAAATTATACATACACTACTACCAAAGATAATCGTGTATTCATTAGTATCACGACCACAAATTATCCATGCACTACTACCAAAGATAATCGTGTATTCATTAGTATCACGACCACAAATTATCCATGCACTACTACCAAAGATAATCGTGTATTCATTAAGTATCACGACCACAAATTATTCATGCACTACTACCAAAGATAATTGTGTATTCATTAGTATCACGACCACAAATTATCCATGCACTACTGCCAAAGATAATCGTGTATTCATTAAGATCACGACCACAATTTATCCATGCACTACTACCAAAGATAATCGTGTATTCATTAAGTATCACGACCACAAATTATCCATGCACTACTTCGACCAAAGATAATCGTGTATTCATTAGTATCACGACCACAAATTATCTATGCACTACTACCAAAGATAATCGTGTATTCATTAGTATCACGACCACAAATTATCCATGCACTACTACCAAAGATAATCGTGTATTCATTAGTATCACGACCACAAATTATCCATGCACTACTACCCAAAGATAATCGTGTTTTCAATTACGGTTATGATTATACCGAACAATCCTGGTTATAATCATACTAAGTCCATCTATGCACTACAGCCACGTATGACTTTCAACATAATATAAACATGAGGATACCGATATAAAAGAATCAATCAAATGAGATAAAGGATAAATATTAAACATTTATAATATAATTTATCCAGATTCAAGAATATCCCCATGTTATCAATCACTTAATAATCTCATAATCTAATATCATTAATATTATAACAATATTTTAATCACTTCTTAAATTTATAAACAATTTATCTCAATTGTTTACGCTTTACCATATAATTTAATCATTCAAAAATGCCATACTCATAAGGTTTCATCACCAATAATCAAATTACTCATCAAAAATCTGCATATACCTTATATAGGATTTTCAAGCCATAAAATCCTATTTACCAATTTTTCAACTTCACATAACATATTTAATTCATATGTTCGTAACTAAATTATTTTCATGAAAAATACTAAATTAGTCCCAAAAATTATTCTTTTCTGGGATTAAGCAGAATATAGTCCCATAATGAAAATATATTTTTCTCGGAATTTTTAAAATTCATTTACTATTTTTCAAAAATCAATTTCTAATTAATTCCTTAAGAAATTAGCTACCTCAAGTTTAACTCCAAAAATTCCCAAATCTTGGCAGGACCTTACACATGTTAATGTGAGCCTCCAGTTTAAATTTCATGGTCATCGGAGTTGTAGAACTCCGATTATAGCATTTTTCATCAGAAAAACCTAAATATTGAAATAGTCATATCTTGCTCATTTTAAGTCAGAATGAGCTTATTTTTGGACAGGAGGTACTTTATACCATATACTTTCATGTCCCAAAAGGCCAGAATTTTTCTCATAATTTAAGTGGCCGAAACAGCTCCTCTAAAATCATGGCAGCAGCCTTTTCGGTTTTTTTTGCAGTTTTGCACTCCTTTGCTAAAATCAGTCCACACAAAAATCTACAACACCTTTTCTAGTTATTCCACTTGGATTAGTTAGGTAACTCATAGATCTAACTCTAGGACTTGACCATACTCAAAAATTCAAAATATAATAGGAGATATGGTCAATTGAATTTCATGTTACGTTTTTCACCAAAATCTGATTTTCAACTCTTTGTGATTTCTAAGAAACTTTCATGTTTTCACATACTAACCAACATAACTCATCATAACACTTACTAATACTTCATATACACATGATTTTCATCAGTTCAATACTTTCGTTATGACTTCCATCATAATCCACGTAAACAGATCCTTTTAGTTGAAGAAATATTTGAGGGTTTAAGAAATGAGTTTTTGTACTGGGGTCAATACAAAATTCTATTTCATGCTCTAGGGTGGGCTAAGAAGTCTTCAAGAATACGCCAGGAAATTTATTAATAATAGAAATATCATTCAAAACTGTGACTCTCTTCCAAGACTTGGATAGTACGTCACATTGATACCAACTGTGACTTCTATCCCTTAACCTAGATAGCACCTCACAATGATACCTATAAACTTGTCATCTTCATTCACGATGTCGCCACTGAGAAAGTCCGGCTTCGGTGCATTCCACACAAGAAAGTCAACAACGAAAGGTTCGGGCTCTTTTACTTATGGCTTGATATGACAATAATTGACTTTAGTAGTTTGGTTACTTGAATTCGCACAACAGGGTTGGTTATGAATATAAAAGCTAACAACCTTACGAAAAGCATGATGAGTAGTTAACCAATTGATTCTTAAAATCACATCAAAGGCAAGTATTTTCAAAAGATAAGATCGACAGTAACGCGAAAGTGTTTATTTGAATCAAACAAGATTTAAAAATAGTAAGCGATAACGAAGGTTCCTCTTAACAAAGTTTCAACCAATAAGTCAAAGTCTAACTTCTCCGAGTCAAATTTAAATGTTGAACGCAAGCAAGAGAGAGATAAAATAATGGGTAGAACCCCAGATCTTATAAGGTATAGACTTACAATTTATAATTAACTAACCTGCTAACTTCGTTCGGTTTACTCGCTTTTTGAGAAGTCATGAAAAATGCACTTCCTAAAACCAACGACTTTGTTTTGTCCATATCCACCTTTGGTGCCACCATCCCAGACTTGACTTTGGTTTGCACAACAAAATTGAGCTAAATGACATTCTTTTTTTGCAATTTCCACTTCTATTATCTTTGCCTTGATTACCACCAAGTGGTTACCATTCTTAGCATGATAATTTCCCCACGATGGTTATCATTGTTACGATAGCCGTACCACCAAAGATTATTATCGTGTTGTTGGTCGTTACCTTTTGTTTGAAATGAATCAACACTCTCATGTGCTTCATTGCTTATCTCAAAGATTTTCGGATGTCATTCTCAAACACCACACAAAACAAGGGTTAATTAACATATCACCTATTATCCCTATACTCGACCCACCAATTAAATACCAAATAAATTTAGGTAGGTCATACTAAGCGAAGGAATTCCCCGCCTCTCCCTCCTAGTTCTTATCTCACATCTCGGCCAGGGATCATATCCTAAGCTCGATACCAACCGTAACGCCCCCAAAATTAGGTATACGTCACCCATCTTGGGTCGCCACTTACATGGTACATAAATTCAAATACAACTTATTAATATAAATCATCGTGTAAATACTACGAACATAAACTCGTGAGTTTGAATACAAATATTGTCTACTAGATATTATACAAACTCAAAAGGAGTCCTCATTACAACTATTATCACACTATCTAAATGTAATAGTGAGGACTACTAATGTTATCATCTGGACTGTCACACCCCTGCTCCCCGACTCGTTCTCGCTACGTTCTCATTTCACAAGAGAATAGTGAAAAAGAAAGGGTGAGCTCAACTAGCCCAAAGAAGAAATATTATGACTAAGATAATGAAGAATAAATTATCTTTAGCCTTCAATAGTGTTAAACCGATAAAATATAACAAAAATCAAGTTTAATCATAGCGCTGAACAAGCAATTCATTAGAAGAGTCAAGTAGAGAATAAAACCTACTATCTTCTATGATTTAAAAATGTTTTCATCAACTTAATCATTTGAAACTCAAATTTTAATAAATAAACCACATCTTCTAATCATCCCGTATTACATGCCAAGGATATTCATTAAATCATCAATGGTCATGATTATACCGAAAAATCCTCAGTCATAATCATACCAAAAATCGTCCCATCAATGCACTACAAAGCCATCAAGACTTTTACCACACCACTTATAACATCACGGTTCATGATTATACCGAATGATCCTCGTCATAATCATACTAAGTCTATCTATGCGTAAGCCAAAGATGACTTTCAACATAATATAAACATGAGGATGATGACAATGTTATAGAATTCAATTAAACAAGTTCAAGAATTAATTTATCCAGAACTAATAATATCCAAATTGTCAACATGATATTTCTTTGTAAAATAAAAGCCAAGAATGCTCGTAAGAATATTTCCATAAAAGATCTTTGGATGAAGCGCAAATATCAAGGATATTCCACTAGTTTCATGGAGTATAAAGTCAAAACTTTAACCAACCGAGTATAACAAAGAATATATAAAATCGCAAATGGATTTTCACCCGCCATGCAGTAATCCACGTATCTGAGATCATTTCCACAATTTAATAAGGAATGAATACAAAGGATCATTCACCATGCATGTGGCAATCCACATGTATACGAGTTATTCCAATGTAATAATAAAGAATAGAATAATGTAAGGATTCACCATGCATGCGATAGAGACCGCATGCATGTGTTATTCCCAATGTAATAATAAATGCGAATAATAAATATGGAACCGTGTCGTGAAATTCACCCCGACGAGATATTCCGGCGTAATCGTAAATACGTAGAATAATAAATGCGAATAATAAATGATGGAACCAGTCCGACGATATAGATGCATGATGGATATTCCGACGTAAATATAAATGACGGAATAATAACAGAAGTTTCACCAAGTATGCGGTATTTAGATAAACCTAAGTTATTCCAACATAATCATAAAGAATGGAATAATGAAGAAGATCACCAAGTATTGGGTGAACCGCATATACTGGTCATTCCACCAAGTATAGGGTAAACCGCACATACAGGTTATTCCATCAGAATAATAAAGAATGGAATAACATAAGAATATCACCAAGTATAGGGTATATCTCAGCAGATACAAAGTTATTCCAATGTAATAATAAAGAATGGAATAACAAATGGATTTCACCAAGTATAGGGTATGCCGCGTATACAGGGTTATTCCAACAAAATAATAAAGAATGGAATAACAGAATGTTCTCTTCAAGAAGAAAGAATAACACCCCTTACGGGTACAACAAATAATATCCCTTACCGTAAAAGACACTGGATATCAAAGTAGTGAAGTACCAGAATACTCTTCTTCTTTCTCTCTATAGATTTTCTCTCTAGCTTCTCTCTATAATTTCTCTCTAGAGTTTCAAAGTGAATTCGTAAGAAAATAATGAAGGAATGAGCTTCATTTATAGGAAAATAGAATGCATAGTAATTAATCCATGAACTATCCAGATTGATTTACTTTAATCTGACGGTCCATATTTAAAACAAAATTTTTAAATAAAATATCATATATTCTATTTATATAAAAACATTTTACTATGCAAACACTATGCAAAACACTATACAACACTATGCATAATAAAAAATATAATATATTTTATTTATAGAATAACTTTAATAAAGTATTCTCTTTTATATAAAAAGATGTTTCGCTTTATTACGTTAATAATACTGAATAAAACAAAATGTCATTATCGCTATAATAATTCATATTATTAATCGACAATAATGGAATTAAACCGAGTGATTTCTCACATAAGCATCAATAATCAATACCGTGTCTACTACTATGCAACCACACGTATATCGTACTTTTTACTACTGAGTAGTTCAACAAAGATCAACGGTAAAACTTCCGCCAAGTTATTTCAATAAAATATTTTTGTCGTTTTCTCAATCCGACAATAATTTACGCATTAGGGGTCCACCAATGATTGAGCCGTTGTACGAATATTCCCTGCTAAACCGAATATTTCCCGACCAATCGAATATAATATAATCACTTGCATACTTTGCAAAATTTATAAATACTACCCACAACTATAATATTATCTTAAATTCACACCATAATATTAAAATATTATTTCGACAAAATTTAAATCTTTATTGATAAAATCTGGGGTCTCACAACCTCGTGTTATCATAAGACAGGGTTGTGCGCATTCACTTGCTGAGTATATTTACGGGCACTACCTATATGATCTTGAAATTTATTTGAAATATAATTTTCACTTAGAGACAATGGAGATAGTTATATGCCAAGAGAAGACTCACCATTGGAAAGAAGATGATAGTAATCTTCTCGTTTTTTTTTTGGGGTCTATTGGGTCAACCAAGGATAATTCTGTGGATATATGATATCTATTATAACCTAGACGCATGACCTCCCATGTACGAAGGTTTCATTGAGCACTTCCCAAAGATTTTAAATCCTAAAATAGTGTTTGACTATAATTTTATGTAAAGTATCATTGTAAGGTTGTGGTCGAGGTACCATGAGAGTTACATACATTTGTATTAAAAATCATAGTTAACTGTGATCGTATTCTATACGATAGTTCAACAGTTGTATAAATGAAGTTGTATTTGAATTTTGTACCATGTATCTAGCGACTCAGAATGGGTGATGTATACCTAATTTTGGGGGCGTCACATTTGGTATCGTAGCTTAGGGATATAATCGCCAATGCGGAGATAAGAGTCTAGAACTAGGAGGGGAGAGACGAGTTATATACTTCGCTAGTGTGTGACTTACCTAAGCTGAAATTGTTTACTTGATAAGTTGACAAATTGTGATATGTCAATTATCCTTTATTTTGAAGATATATTCTAGAATGATATCTGAAATACAGGAGATGAGCAATGGAAAAATCATGATACAGAGGATATAACCGGGAAGGTACAATCTGAAAAGAAAGCATGGTATTCTCATCTCTTCGAATATCAGGTACGTACATAAATTTCAAGGGCGAAATTTTATAAGGAGGGGAGATTGTGAGACCCCGAATTTTATGAAATCAAAGTATTCAATTTTTATCTATTTTCGTAAATAGTTAAAATGATAAAAGTTTAAAGTTAAGGGTAATATGTGAAAATTTTTGTAAAGTAAGCAAGTTGATATAAAATATTCTTTTTATCGGGGAATGTCCGTACGACGGTACAATAATTGGTGAACCCCGCGACGGAATTATTGTCTAAATGGAGAAAACGACAAAAATATTTTTATGAGAATAACGGCGGAAGTTTTACCGTTAAAACTGTTGAACTACTCGGTAGTAAAATAAAGAATGTCTGGCGTGGTTGCATAGTAGCACTACAGTATTGATTATTGATGTTTACGTGATAATTCACTCGGTTTTGTTTTATTAGTATTATTAATGTAATAAAATAAAAAAGCTTTTTATATAAAATGCAGAATACTTTTATAAAGTTATTCTATAAATAGAATATATTATATTCTATTATGCATAGTGTTTTGCATAGTAAAACATTTTATATAAAATGTAATACTTTTATAAAGTTATTCTATAAAAAGAATATATTATATTTTATTATGCATAAGTGTTGCGTAAGGCTGAATAGTATTTTGCATACTAAAATCTTTTTTATATAAAATGGAATACTTTTATAAAGTTATTCGTTTTATTAGATTATAAATAGAATATATAATATTTTATTTAAAAGATTTTGCTTTAAATATGGACCGTCCGATTAAAAATAAATCAATCTGGACCGTTCATAAATTAGTTACTATGTAATTCATTCTTCTATAAATAAGCTCTCATTCCTTCATTATTTTTACGAATTCAATTGAAACTCTGTAGAGAAAACTATAGAGAGTTCTTCTTCTATAATCTTGAGCGTATTTCTTTATAGTTTAAGGAAGCTTTGAGCGTAGTGCAAGTTTTCTTCGAGTATATCCTCGCCCTACCAGTCGGAATACTCTTCTTTCAAAGGTAAGGGATATTATTTGTTGTACTCATAAGCGGGTATTCTTTCTTTCTTATTCGTGAAGAGAACTTATGTTATTCCATTCTTTATTATTCTGTTGGAATAACCTGTATACGCGGGCTACCCTATACTTGGTGAAATTCTTCTGTTATTCCATTCTTTATCATTATGTTGGAATAACTTGTCTATGCGAAGTACCGCATACATGGAGAAATTCTTCTGTTATTCAATTCTTTATTATTCTATTAGAACATCCTGTCTGTGCGTTTACGCATGACCTGGTTCCATCATTTATTATTCGGTTGGAACATCCTACCTGTCACGGTTTACTGCATGACCGGTTTCCGCTTCTTTATTATTACGTTGGAACATCCTCGTGCGTGTGGATTACGCATGACTGATTCCATTATTTATTATTCTCATTAGAATAACACATGCATGCGCAATACTATCGCACGTACTGGTGAATTCTTCTGTTATTCCATTCTTTATTATTCTGTTGGAATAACCTGTCTATGTGGATTACCATATGCATAGTGAATGATCCTTCGTATTCATTCTTTATTAAAATTATGGAAATGATCTGTCTACGTGGATTACTGCATGGCGGGTGAAAATCCATTTGCAGTTTCATATATTCTCTTATACTCAGTTGGTTAAAGCTTTGACTTCTATACTCTATTAAATTAGAGGAATATCCTTGACATTTGCGCTTCATCCAATATTTTTTCATGAAAATATTCTTCTGAGCATTCTTGAAATTTACTCTACAAAGAAGTATCCTGTTGACAATTTGGACATTATTGAGTTCAGGATAAATTAACTTATAAATCTTTAAAATTTATTCTTGAACTTGTTTATTGAATTATTATGTCATTGTCATGATGAGTTATGTTGGTTATTATGTGAAAACATGAAAGTTTCTTAGAAATCACAAAGGGTTAAAAATCAGATTTTGGTGAAAATGGAACATAAAATTCAATTGACCATATCTCCTACTACCTCCATCCGACAATAAGTGCTTTTTTAGGCTTAATATTTTTTTCCAAAATAAGTGATGTGTTAGAACTCCAATACAATTTTTATAATATTTTATCATATATGCCCTTATGCATTCAATGGTATTTATTGCATCTTACCATCACTACAATTAAATGACACTCATTAACTCTTCAACTTCAAAGAAAATATATTAAGGGTATTTTTTCATTTTAGCTTGTGTATTGGTATGTGTGATTTAAGCTAAAAACACTTATTATGGGACGGAGGTAGTATTATATTTCGAATTTTTGAGTGTGGTCAAGTTCTAGAGTTAGATCTATGAGTTTTCTAACTTATCCAAGTGGAATCACTGTAAAAGGTATTGTAAATTTTCGTGTGGACTAATTTTAGCAAAGGAGTCAAAAGCTGTAAATTACAAAAAGGCTACTGCCCAGAAGTTTAAAAGGGCATTTTCGGCCAGTTAAATTGTGAGAAAAATTCCGGCCTTTTGGGACATAGAAATATATGGTATAAAGTACCTCCTGTCCAAAAATGAGCTCATTTCGACTTAAAATGAGCAAGTTATGACCATTTCAATATTTAGGTTTTTCCGACGGAAAACGCTATAACCAGAGTTCTATAGCTCCGATGACCATGAAATTTAAACTGGAAGCTCACGTTAACATGTGTAAGATCCTGCCAAGATTTGGGAATTTCTGGAGTTAACCTTGAGGTAGCTAATTTCTTAAGGAATTAATTAGAAATTGATTTTTCAAAAATAGTAAATGAATTTTAAAAATTTCGAGAAAAATATATGTTCAATATGGGACTATATTCTGCTTAATCCCAGAAAAGAATAATTTTTGGGACAAATTTAGTATTTTTCATGAAAATAATTTAGTTACGAACATATGAATTAAATATGTTATGTGAAGTTGAAAAATTGGTAAATAGGATTTTGTGGCTTGAAAATCCTATATAAGGTATATGCAGATTTTTGATGAGTAATTTGATTATTGGTGATGAAACCTTATGAGTATGGCATTTTTGAATGATTAAATGCATTATTTGAAAAAGTGTAAACAATTAAATTAAATTGTTTATAAGTTTAAGGTGTGATTAAAATATTGTTATAATATTAACAATATTAGATTATGATTTTATTAAGTGATTGATAATGTTTGAATAAATTTAAAGTCTTTAATATTTATCCTTGATTTAGTTTGACTAATGCTTATAATATTGTCATCATCCTCATGTTTATAATATGTTGAAAGTCATCTGTGGCCTGTAGTGCATAGATGGACTTGGTATGATTATGACCAGGGATTATTCGGTATAATCATGACCGTAATGTTACAAATGATGTGGAAAAAGTCCTCATTGGCCCGTAGTGCATTGATGGACAGTTTTTGGTATGATTATGGCTATGGATTCTCTTCGGCCAAGGGTGCAAAGATGAATTGTTTTATGGCATGATCAAGACCGTTGATGAAAACACGATTATCTTTGGCCCGTAGTGCATGGATAATTCGTGGTCGTGATACTAAAGAATATCCTTGGCCTGTAGTGCAGGGATGATTCGATGATGTGGATTAATTATTGAGCTGAGTCTCAGCAATGAAATATTAATTCATGGATGTGATAATAATGAATATCTTTGGCCGTAGTGCAAAGATGATTTAATGATTACGAGCAAGAATTGTGATTTCGTATAACCATGATTTTTGATGTTTCAGGTGAAGACAGGTGATGAAAATTATCTTCGTCCTAGGTGCGAAGAGGAATTTAGAATCACAATTGTGATTATGAGTTATTCACATGATCGTGGATGGGAATTATTGATTGATGTTACAGGGATAAAATATTATTGGTGGACTTTTAACATAGAGAAGATAATAGACCTTATGGTCTATTTGACTGTTCTAATGGATTGCTCGTTCCGCCGCAACTATGGTTAAAAAGTTTTATTATCTACCATATGTTCTAAATCTTTGATTTATTATTGATGAAAGCTATTGATAATTTAATTATCTTTAGTCATGATATTCTTTACTGGGCTAGTTGTGCTCACCCTTTTGCTTCACAATTCCTTTCAGGTAATAAAAGTGTAGCTGGGTCGAGCGGGGTATTAAGAGGATTAGAATGGTGGTCTATAGTTTGCTGAGGTTCTCCTAAAATAGTATGGAAATAATTTTATTGAGAACTTTAGATAAGTGTGTCGTATTGTATACGTCATTTGATATTTAATTTTGGTGAACTGAATAGGGTGAGGTGAACCCAACTTTGGAAGGGTATTTTGCCACTATCATACAAGATGTCTAATGACATACAACCTCGTGTTATCATAAGACAGGGTTGTGCGCATCCACTTGCTGAGTATATCTACGGGCACTACCTATATGATCTTGAAATTTATTTGAAATATAATTTTCACTTGGAGACAGTGGAAATAGTTATATGCCAAGAGAAGACTCACTATTGGAAAGAAGATGATAGTAATCTTCTCGTTTTTCTTTGGGGTCTATTGGGTCAACCAAGGATAATTCTGTGGACATATGATATCTATCATAACCTAGACGCATGGCCTCCCATGTACGAAGGTTTCATTGAGCACTTTCCAAAGATTTTAATTCCTAAAATAGTGTTTGACTATACTTTTATGTAAAGTATCATTGTAAGGTTATGGTCGTGGTACCATGAGAGTTTCATACATTTGTATTAAAACTCATAGTTAATCGTAATCGTATTCTATACTGACAGCTTCAACAAATTAGATAAATGAAGTTGTATTTGAATTTTGTACCATGTATCTGGCGACTCAGAATGGGTGATGTATACCTAATTTTGGGGGCGTCACAAATTACACTATTAGTGCATGCATAAAATAAGTATAAAAATAATACACTTTTCATATTTATTTATAATATTAATGCAATTAGGATTCCTTAATTTAGGGAATTAGTATAAGATTCAATTGACAATAATAAAGAAACCTAAAATCAATGAGTTTCATAATTAATAATTCAAATTCAAATATCTTGGATCTAACACAAAAATAAATTCAAATTCAAAATAATAATTCAAATTCAAATATTCAAAGTTTGGCAACGTCATCTTCTTCCTCCCCTTCGCCGGTGAAACAGAGCGTTCGAAAATTCTAATTCCAATTTCATGTCCAAAAGAAATAAGAACACTGCATAGGAAATAGAGAGATAAGAGAGTGATGTATAATGTAATGTTGATAACCAAACATTCGTACTAAGGTAACCAAACTTTTATACCAAGGTAACGAAAACTTTATACCAAAGGTAACCAATATACCTCCACAACTGTAGTATGAATTGGTTACTTAGGTCGGAAAGTTTGGTTACCTTGGTATGAATGTTTGGCTACCAACTGCACTATGAAAAAACTGCAGGTGTGGATGTGAATTGGTTACCTTGGTATGAAGGTTTAGTTACCTTGATGTGAAGGTTTTGTTACCAACTGCACTATATATTAATAAATTGGTAATAATATATTCTGCATATAAAAATAGAAAACAATTTCAACAGCAAAGCAAATACTATAGAGAGAGAGGAGTAGTAGTAATAAAGGGTCAGACTTTTCCATCGCTCTTGATTCATCCCAAGACACCATCACCAGAAGACAAGGTGGGTGCCAAGAGATACATGAGGGTAAAATTAAAGATGGAACCAACGACAAGGGTTGAGAAGACAAAATTGAGCTCGTTGAGGCCAAAATTGGGACGAAAAGCCATGTCACCCAAAGACACAAAGGCCGACACCCACAATCTCCTCCATGAGAACCTTGAAAGGGAATTGAGGATCTGCGGCCACCCTTGATCTCCAACCATTTAGAAAAGCCCTAATAGGTCCAAGGCCATCTGAAGAAGAAGAATCGTCATCAGAAGAGGAGGAATCAAAGCGACTACCACCACCGCCTCCGCTCCAACCACCAGAGCCACCATCACCGCCGGCAACAGTAGCACAAGGAATATGGGAATTGGGTTTGTTGAATTTATTAATTGGAAGATGAGAGATGGAATCCTAATTGCATACTAATTCCCTAAATTAAGAAATTCTTATTGCACTAATTATGTAAATAAAACTTTAAATGCATTAATTGTGTAAATATTTTATGAGTGCACTATTGTTGTAATTATTTTTAAAAATGTAATAGAATATATATGTAATTGTACCTTAATAAAACCCACAATCGGATTACTAATAAATCCCCGAGCTACCCTATCGTAGTGATCATTTTTATCGAACCCCAAAAAATATGAGTAAGAAGAAATATGAGTAAATCTCATCATACCTTAACACTATATAAATGTAACTGTTTCAGATTCTGCATGAATGGTTGAATGAACCATCTAATGTGCACAATCTGATATATATATATATATATATATATATATATATATATATATATATATATATATATATATATATATATATACTCTATTCTCTAGCTATATATAGTTGTATATCTAGCTGCCATATATCTTTTTCTCAACCTGAAACATCTGTCTCACTCTCTGGCTTTCGAACTTCTTGTTCTTGTTCATTATCCCTCCTATATAGTAGTTACTACATCTCTCTCTTTATTTTAATGTGCTCCAAATTTAGCTCATTTCCATTAATGGGCATTTCCGATTCCGAGTTGTTTCTCTCAGAAAATAATCTCAACCCCAAGGAATGCAACTTCATGTCAAGACCCTTGTTAAAATTCCAAAAGGCTTCCCAACCTTTTAAGCAAGAAAAACAAGAAGAAAAAGACAAGTATAAAGATTTTGTATCTGCTTTAGAGATCAAATTGATGCCGACTTTAGGAGAGTTTAAGGTTGAGGTTGGAAACAATCATGGGTGTAGAACTCCAAGATCCTTGGAACAGAAAATCCAAGCAGTGTTCTGTCCGCCGGCTCCAAGAAAGTACAAGTCACTTCCGTCCAAGCGAAAAGCGGAACAAAGAATTCTTCTAGATCTTTCTAGCGAGATTGAGTCATTGTTTCCTCCAACTCTTCTTGGAGATCTTGGCAATAAGATCAAGAAAGTAAGGACAACAAATTAACCGTATATATAGTAGCATATAAAACTATATATCTACATGTTGATCTTTTGTGAAGCGGATTTGATGCTTTTCTTTTCTTTCTTTTTTGGGTCATCAAACAATTTTTCATGCGAATTGATCGATTAATATGCAATTTTAACGCACAATATTATTCAATTTATGGCAGCCAACTTTGTTGTCATTAATATTATTTCAATTTTTTTATATATTATGGTGAGATTCATCCCTTAAAATATTTTCTTTTTGTCTATATGATGTTTATGTTTGGAGTGATGCATGTTTTTAGTCAAGCACTCTATAGGATTTAGATTCAAGACATTTGGTTTTGAGCAGTCTTATAGATATGAGTTCTATTTTTATAACAAGAAAGTTATATATATTGTGACAACTCTCTAACTATACAAATGCAATTTATTCGTGTGGAAGAGCTCCTTATATGCGGACATGATAATTGGACATGAGTGTTATATAATTTCACCTATTTGTATTTCAACCTCCAATGGGGTGAAAATATAAATAGATGAAATTATTTTACACTCATGTCTAATAATCATGTCCGCATAAAGTTTTTCCGGTGTAGAATTATGTAATCATGAACTATCCAAAACCAACTATTTGAAATTGAGATTTGAACAAAACTAAACTAAGTACATATCGATAATGGGGACTAGGATCTTGTTCATTTGAAATGAAATGAAAAATCTCCATTCTTTGTATATTCATCATCATCATCTCTTTCTTCCATCATCATGATATCACATTCCATGAAATGGAGAGTCTCAAATTCATTTGAAATGAAAAGGATCCTAATTTTGATAATGGTGACACCCCCAAATTCGGACCACTCGCGTCTCAAATTCGGTTCGCCACGTGCTACATATCTAATGACTAAATAACATCTCACGTAACGGAAATAACAGCATAGATTACATTTATTTAATATAATCATTCACGTCCCAAGGTTTCGTAACTTAAACATCTCTTACATACCTTAAACACACTTAAACATAGCTTAGACATAACTAATACATAACACAATTTATGTCTTTACATTATCATAATATTCCCAAATAAATATGAAGCTACTCCGTAGCTTTGCCCTTGTTCTTATCAGTGCCCGAGGGTCCGCCATGCTCTGCCTTAACTGAAATATTTTTAAGGAAAGCAAGAATGAGCAACAAGTTTGCTCAGCAAGTAACATAGCAATAAGGGTGTTTAATATAGTTTTAAATTCTCAAGAGTACAACAATAAATGATAGTTCAAGGATAACAACAAGCTAGTATCGATGGTTCTCAACAATAGTCACTAAGGATATAAAGATATCAATAAGATTTAATGTTTAATCATTTCGAGATTTCAAAATAATGAATACTGAGCAGTCACTAAGGACTATAAACTTGTACTAGAATTAATAGTAATATGCTGATAATCTAACAAAAACAAGTACAACAGGTGATCAGCCTAAAGTACCCTACGTTATGCATAACATTTAATCATATTCATGTGCGCACGTCGGTCTCCCGACAATTATATAGTTTCCCCTTCAAGGAGGGTTGTTCATCTCAGTCAATTATAAGAGTCCGCACCAATTCAATTGGTTTGGATAACTTTCAAATTCATGATTTAGGTCTAGCCGAATCAAATGGCATGGACCGCTTTTTCAAATTATATGAGAACAATTATAAGTTCAACGCCCGAAATCAAAGTTTGAAGAATGTAAACAACTTTATCTTAAGCTACGAAGCATTAAGTCATAAGACACGAATCATACTTTCAATGGTTTACTTGCACGACCAATAATAGCACAAGCTTAAGTAATTCTCCATAAAGAATAGGGTTAGGAACTTGCATCAAAGAGATAAGTTTTAGATACTTGCACAATATTCAAAGTCGTGTAAGTTAGAAAACTTGCCTTATGCGTAGTTTACCAAAGTATAGCTTATCAACACTTTTCGAATCCTATTATAACATAGTTACACGTATAGGATATTCATTAGTTACGTATATTCAATACTCATACTTGATATGTAAGTTTAAACGTATACATAAGAGTCAAACTTAGGCTTATAATCCCATACGTACGTCATCACGTACCTTACATACATATAACACAAAAATTAGTTTGTAAGACACTATGAAATCAAATAACATAGTTCGTAATCATCTTTTGACTTAACGTTTGAAAGCTTATAAACACTTATCAAATATATGACTCTATCGTTAGCATGCTTATTGAAACTTTGAATACTATGTTGGACATGTATTACATATTAGGATAACAATACAAGCCTGCATCAAATCTCATATCACAAACAGGATATAGGCGGACTTCATTTGGAGGGTGGCGGCAATGCATACCTAGTTAGGCTCGAGGGGCCATTTAAATCGGCCAGTAAGACCCCAACTTTTATGAATATAGATTAATTTTTCTCGAAATATATATTTTTGAATATTATTGTGTGGATTTGATATAATGTTATAGTTGGGGGTAATATTTATAAATTTTGCCAAGTAAGCAAGTTGTCATAAAATATTCGTTTGGTCGGGGAATATTCGTTTTAATAGGGAATATTCATACGACGGCACAATCATTGGTGGACCCCACAACAGAATTACTGTCGGAGTTAGAAAACGACATAAATATCTTTTTATAAAAATAACGACAAAAGTTTTATCGTTAACTATTGAAATACATGGTGATAAAAGTACAGTAATACACGTGGTTGCATAGTAGCACACGGTATTAATTATTGATGTTCACGTGAGAAGTTACTTAGTTATACTCAATTATTGCTACAGTAATTATTACATAGTATCTCACGTTATTTGATTCAATTATTATCACAATATTTTATATTATTAAATCAATAATTGAGATGACAAATTTATTCATATTATTATTTGCATTATTGACAATGTCCTGAAAGTTCTGTCGAGGAAAGGGGTTTGGTCACCTAATTGCGGCATGATAAGGAGAAATCATTATCGAAAAGCCCTCTTTCACGGAATGATCCGATTATTAATATTGTGAGTTATAATATTAATGATGAATGTTATTAAAAATGTGGTTTGTGAAGCCAAGTGAGTTGAGATAAACAGAGGGGATTTTTATGAAGTATTTGTTGTAAATTTTGTTCATTACATGGACCCCCACTTTCTCATTTTTCAAAATCGTCGGAAAAAAGTTATCTCAATTTTTCTTATATATATATACCGCAGGCATGTGATTATATATAAATATATATATATATATATATATATATATATATATAGTAGGCGTGTGGTGGAGGGATTATAAAGTGTGTCTTTGGTGTGTGTAATATATATATATATATATATATATATATATATATATATATATATTATTAGTTTTGTTTTTTTATAAAAAATAGAATATATTATATTTTATTATGCATAGTGATTGCATAGTAAAATCAGAAAAATTCAACGAATTCGCCGAATTCGTTCGTGAAACTTTTCTTTTGTTCACCCGTGAGAAAATTCAAATAGTATCCAGCCATTCTCCTATAAATAGGATGCTTAGTTTAGAATTGAAAATCACACCAGAATTAGAGAATTCTTCTTTTATAATATTGAGCGTATTTATTTAGAGTTTAAGGAAACTTTGAGCATAGAAAATAATATAAGTTTTCTTCAAGAATATCGCCGCCCTACCAGTCAGAAATACTCTCCTGTTAAGGTAAGGTATATTATTTATTTCATATTCGCTTACGATATTATTTTTCAACATGCACTTGCAAAAAGTTTGAGAGTTCGGGAATTATATGTCGACATGTGATAGCTTACTTGCATAAGTATCATGATCTTGATAAATTTCCTACAAAATATATTTTGAAGAGGTGGATAAAGGAAGCAAAATCAAATGGTGTAATTGATGATAATGGTGTGGTCTTGCGGAGTCAATTGATTCAACAATCTTTAGATTTCATTGATAGGGCTCTCACAAATGAAGAAGCCACAAATGTTTTAAAAGAATGTTTTGGTGATGTGGATGAAAAGATCAATCAAATTGTTAGAAAGAATGGTTCTGAAAGAAACAATATAATGGAGCCTGGTGGAACGAGTGTATCCAAGTCGGTTAACAGGACTTGTACTTATGATCATAGTTACATTGAGCCAAACCAAGTGCGAGCAAAAGGGTGTGGCAAAAGGCTGAAGGGTGGCAAAGAGGGTACATCAAAAAATCTCAAGGGTAGACATTATAATGGATATGGCAAAGTTGGTGTGACACACGATAAAAGAAACTGCCTAGTGCTTAATAATCAATAAGCAAGTTTACGTATTTTGACTGTAAGACCCCAACTTTTATAAATAAAGATGAAATTTCTATAAATATTATTTTTGAATATTATGGAATAAATTTGATATAATGTTATAGTTATGGGTAATATTTATAAATTTTGCAAAAAGTGCAAGTTGTTATAAAATATTAGTTTGGTGGGAAATATTCTTTTTGTCGGGAATATTCGTATGATGACTCAATCAGAGTGGACCCCATTAACTAAGTATTGTCGTAGTTAAAAACGACAAAATTATCTTTCTATAAAAATAACTTGGCAGAGAGGTATTACTGATTAAAACTGTTGAACTACCCGGTAGTAAAAAATACAAGATGTCTGGCGTGGTTTGCGTAGTAGCACTGCAGTATTGATTATTGATGCTTTACGTGAGAAGTCACTTAGCTATACTCAATTATTACTACGATAATTCTTTGCATCATATCTCTTATATTATTGATTCAATTATTGTCACAAGATTATCATCACGTATAATATGTTATATTATTAATTGAGACGACAAGTTATAAATGATTAATAATTGTTGAAAGATTAAATATGTGTTGATTAAAAATAAAATGATTTGTGGTAATATTTATTCAATCCTTGATGTATATAAAGAGTCTCATTATGAGGCGTTTGTGGTAAGTTTGATTATTTTATGGGGGCCCATATGTCATCATCTAAGAGTCTCTTCACAATATTATTTACCTTCGTCGATAGTATTTACCTTTGTGAATAGTAATTACCTTTGTGAATAGTAATTACCTTACCTTCGATAGTATTTACCTTTGTGAATTGTAATTACCTTTGTGAATAGTAATTACCTTCGTCAATAGTATTTACCTTAAATCGATTGTATTTACCTTTGTGAATAGTAATTACCTTTGTGAATAGTAATTACCTTCGCAATCGATAGTATTTACCTTCGTCAATAGTATTTACCTTCGTCGATAGTAATTACCTTCTTCATAGTAATTACATTCGTCGATAGTAATTACCTTCGTCGATAGTAATTACCTCTTCGCAAATAGTAGTTGTCCCTTCAATATTACCAAGAGTTAACTCGCTTTTCGATTGTTCCAAGGGTTAATTACCCTTCATGAAATAGTAGTTGTCTCTTGATATTACCAAGAGTCATTTTGACCCTTCATTAAGACCAAGAGCCACCCTCGCTTTTCTATAAATAGAAAGCTCATTCCTTCATTATTTCTTACTTAATTCATTAAAACTCTAGAGAGAAACTATAGAGAGAAAGAAGAAAAGTATTCGCTACTTCACTTTTCCAATATTCAGTTCTTCTAAGGTAAGGGATATTATTTGTTGTACCCGTAAGGTGTTATTCTTTCTTATTCATGAAGAGAACTTACATTATTCCATTCTTTATTATTACATTGGAATAACTCAGATACGCCTGCGACATACCTATACTTGGTGAAATCCTCTCATTATTCCATTCTTTATTATTCATTTGGAATAACTTTGTATCGCCACATACCCTATACATAATCAGTATCGTGGTTTACCCTATACTTGGTGACATTCTTCTATTATTACATTGGAACATCCTCATGCATGTGTTTTTTACAGGACACAGTTCCGCCTTTTATTATTATTCTATTGGAACATCACATGCATGTGTTTTACACCGGACCGGTTCCGTCTTTATCATTCTACATTGGAATATCCTATCGTGTGTTTACACCGGATCCAGTTCCATCTTTATTATTACTGTTGGAACATCCGCAGCCGGTGTGAATTTCACGACACGGTTCTCATTATTATTATTACATTGGAATAACTTTGTCTATGCGAAGTACCGCATGCATGGTGATTTCCTTTGTTATTCCATTCTTTATTATACCCGGATGGTTAAAACTTTGACTTATACTCCATGAAATTAGTAGAATATTCTTGATATTTGCGTTTCATCCAAAGATCTTTTCATAGAAATATTCTTCCGATCATTCTTGAATTTTACTCTACAAAGCGATGTCATGTTGACAATTTGGGCGTTATTAGTTAGGAATAAATTAATTAAGTGAACTTGTTTTATTGAATTATTATGTCATTGTCATCATCCTCATGTTATATTATGTTATCTTTGGCTTACATGCATAGATGAATTTAGTATGATTATGACCGAGGATCATTCGGTATAATCATGGCTTGTTATAAATGATGTGATAAAAGTCCTCGGTGGCTGTAATGCGATGATGGATAGTTTTTGGTATGATTATGACCGGGGTGATTCGGTATAGTCGCTGACCATTGATAATTTGATGAAAATCTTTGACCGTGGTATACAGGGGATGATTAGATATTGTGGTTTATTCATTAAACTTCGGTCTTAGTGATAAAAATTTATGAAAACCTTTTAAAACCTAAAAGATAGTAGACTTTATTTTTTACTTGACTCTTTTAATGGATTGCGTATTTATTTGCAGATTAAACCGGTTGTCTATTGTATTTTATCGCTTTAACATTGTTGAAGACTATTGATAATTTATTCGCATTATCTTAGTTATAATATTTCTTACTAGGCTAGTTGAGCTCACCCTTTCTTTCACCGTTCTCTTGAAAATGAGAATATAGGCCGGGACGACGAGTCGGGGAGCGGAGTAATGGTCCGAGAGGATAGCATTAGTAGTTCTCACTATTACGTGAAATAGTGTGATAATAATTGTAATGAGGACTCCTTTTGAGTTTGTATAATATCTAGTAGACAATATTTGTATTCAAACTCACAGTTTATGTCGTATTGTACACGACAGTTATATTTAAATTCTGTACCATGTAAGTGGCGACCCAAGATGGGTGACGTATACCTAATTTTAGGGGCGTCACATTGACTTTGCTATTTGTTTAAAATTGACTTTGCTATTTGTTTAAATTTGACTTTGAATTTGCTATTTGTTTAAATGTAGAACTTTAGCATCAAATGATGATGCTACGTACTCAGGATCCAAGTGTAGATGACTATGGGAGTGGAAGCTAGCTGATAGATGGAAAATACATATAAGTATTTTATTCCATGTTTTGTATCGTCTTTTCCTATTAAATTTTTTGTATGTTTCTAGACTTATATATATATAGAATTCGTAAATGTGATACAGGAGCAAGATGGAATAATGTTAATGGAGGACGACTTTGGACTTGATGCCTACTCGTTTTGATCATGTACAACTGAAGAAGATTGTGACTGATAATACATACTGTTTGGGGAATATAACTTAAGAAGAATGTGTGACTGTTAATGAGTGGTAAACTGATTATGTAGTTGTTTAGTGAATCAGACACTTTTATGTAGTTTGGTAGTTCATATTAAGGTCATTTAAGGCAGTTTATGTACTTATATTTCGAATGACTGATTTTTAGAGGTTTTTAGATGCAATGATAATAAAGTTATTTTTGGAATGGTTGTGTTTGTTTTGGAATGGTTGTGTTTGTTTTTTTATTTATAAGATATTATTATGCAATAATAATGAAGATATTATTGGATGACTGGTGTGCTTTGTGACCAACAAGTAAATGGTTTTTTCCTCAATTTCTTTGGATTCAATGGAACACCTGGTGCCTGGAATGGTTGTGTTTGTTTTGGAATGGTTGTGTTTGTTTTTTTATTTATAAGATATTATTATGCAATAATAATGAAGATATTATTGGATGACTGGTGTGCTTTGTGACCAACAAGTAAATGGTTTTTTCCTCAATTTCTTTGGATTCAATGGAACACCTGGTGCCTGGAGGATTAAGGCTTTAGAGGAATCGGGAGGTTGGCTTGAAAGGACTACTATAGAGGATATGGATATTTCTTTCTTGTTGGTGGTTTCTATGATAATTTTATGTTATATAGGGTACAGCCTTATACTGTTTATGATGGTTTCAGTTATGTAATGGTGTTGGCATTGCTCGTTTGCTAAATACGACTCTTGTACTGCCAAGGTTTGAAGTGGCTGCCTATTGGAATGAATCAAGGTAATCAATGTTGTTTACTGAGGAATGGTTTGCTGTTGTTTCACTCTTAATCATGTCACCTAGAAAAATGACCATTTGTAATTAAAAAAAAGAAAGGATTAGTTGTCAAAT
Organism: Panax quinquefolius; assembly: GCA_020205615.1. Classification (NCBI taxonomy): domain Eukaryota; kingdom Viridiplantae; phylum Streptophyta; class Magnoliopsida; order Apiales; family Araliaceae; genus Panax; species Panax quinquefolius. The sequence goes on from CM035160.1 coordinate 140,009,449, forward strand.
TCACTTTCTTACTTTAGATCAAATTTTAATGTGTATGAACAATTCCCATTACTGCAAATATTTCTTTCCACTTTATCTCCTTGGAAGTAATGCAATGACATAGCATTTTAACGCCATATAGTTGTGTAATATGTAGCAATTTACTCAGAGTTGCATGCATCTCCCATTATTCTCATTCTTGCATTTATTGTCAACAACTTGTTCTGCTATCAAAGATGGATAGCTCATACATGTTACCTTCTAGAATCTCTCTAATTATTTGTAATAAAGAAGAGACATGAATTTATATTTTCAAATTTTGCATACATGAGCATAAGAGTACAAGGAAAGGAGTCTCTAACTTTCCGGCATCAAGTTATCCGCGGTTCACGTACATACTAATAAGCGCATTAGCTAAAGTAACATCAGAGTCAAGTCCCATTTTGATAGCATAGCCATGAATAACCATGCCTGATGCTAAATCTTGACCTCAATTGAAGCGAGGAGAACACTTATCGGTAGTAATCAAGTCCAGTCCATCCTTCTTGATCTGCGTCTGTGTAAAAAGAAAGAACTCAAACAAGATACATAAACCTATAGCAAGTGCTAGTGTGATACCAACCACATCAAAACTACAAAGATAAATTGTAAGACCCCAACTTTTTATAAATAAAATTGAATTTCCTCTAATTATTATTTTAGAATAATAAAGTGTTAATTTGATATAATGCTTTAGTTATGGGTGAAATGTGCAAATTTTGCAAAATAAACAAGTGGTTATAAAATATTCATTGTTGTGCTTGAAAATATTCGTTTGGTCGTGGAATATTCTTGTTGTGGGGAATATTAAATGCGATGGTAGCAACCATTTGTGGGCCCCATAACGGAAAACGGTCGGATGAAAAAAATGACAAGTTTGAATTTTTATAAATAACGGCGTAGTTGTTTCCATTAACACTGTTGGAATTCCTGGTGGTTAAAATACAGTAATACGCGTGGTTGCACAGTAGAACACAGTATTGCACAGTATTTTTGTATTATTGATTCTTACATAAGAAGACACTACTCAATAATTGTTACAGTAATTACTATTCAATATTTTATTTTATTGATTCAATAATTGCTACGTTGATATTTTATATTATTGTTGTTTCAATAATTGTCACTGCACAGTATTTCCATTATCAAATCAATAATTCATATTGTTAGTTCCCAATAAGCACAATAGATCTAAAAGGGGGGGTTGAATAGATCCTTTTTATTTCAAATAGTGTTCTCTTTTATTTTGTATTGCTATTACATTAGCAGATGACAAACATAAGAATCTTTTCAAGCACAGCGGAATAAGTAAAAGATCCCCATTCATTGATATATTCATAATCAAACATACATTGTTCGTGGAGTTAGTTTGGTTGTAAGCAGTTAAAACATACATAGCAGTTATTGCAGTTATAGTACATAATGTAAATGACATAATGTAAAAGACACAAGGGGTTTTAAGTGGTTCAGAGACTCAAGCTCCTAATCCACTCTTCTGCTTTCAACTAGCGTGAGATTTCCACTAAGGAAGGGCAGCACCCTGAATCACTAAGATTCCTTCAAGGCCAGCAGCCTTGGGACTTCAGTTCACTAAGAACTCTTCAAGGTTAGCAGCCATGGGACTCCTCTAGTTCCCTAGGAACTCTTCAAGCCCAGCAGGCTTGGAACTTTGTTTAGTCCCTCCGCATAAGGACCCTCGGTCCTCGGCTTCATTTAGTCCTTCAACAAAGACCCTCGTGACCTCGTCTTCTATTGAGTTGTTTGTTCGTTGGAGTTGGAGCTGAGCTGCTAAGATGTCTTCATGCTCTGAACATCTGTTATACTTAGCAGCTTGGCGTGATCATCCTTGAAGTGTAGTTGAGTGTTGCATGATGCTCAGCTTCTTCAGTTACTCAACCACTTCGGATGACTGCCTTGAAGATCGTTCCTCTTGATATACGATGGCTGCACATGATGGGTTTCTAAGATGACTGTAAGCTCTTCTGCTAGGTACTTAGAAACTTTCTCATGCTTGCCACCATGATGACGTTTGTGATCTCCCTTCTTGATACTTGATGTCTTCTCATGATGGACTTGCTAAGATGACTGTTAGCTTTTCTCTATGGTACTTAGAGTCTTCCCATGATGGACACCAAGATGACATGATTCTCTTCTTTCTCTCGGCAGTTCATAACACTCTTCTTGTAGTAGAACTCTCACTTCTACATAGTAGAACTCTCACTTCTACTTCTTCCTTTGCATGTATCTGAGTGTTCTTTGTGGATCGTAGAGTGAGCCTTCGGACTCACTATTTCACATGGTTTAGAACTTGATACTTGATGTCTTCTCATGATGGACTTGCTAAGATAACAGTTAGCTCTTCTCTATGGTACTTAGTGTAAGACCCCGAATTTTATGAAATAAAAGTATTCAATTTTTCTATTCAGTAAATGGTTAAATTGATAAAAGTTAAAGTTAAGGGTGATATATGAAAAACAAAAATTCAAAATACGCAAGGGGGTATAAAGTATTCATTATTGTCGGGGAATATTCGTTTGGTCGTGGAATATTCTTTCACGTCGAGAATATTAAATTTACGGCATAGCTTGATCATTTGTGGGCCCCATAATGTAATAACCGTCGGATGGAGAAAAACGATAAATTTGAGTTTTTATAAATAACGGCGTAATCGTTACCGTTAACACTGTTGGAATACCCGGTTGGTAAAGTAAAGTAATACGCGTGGTTGCACAGTAGCACACGGTATTGCACAATATTGTTGAATTATTGATCCTTACGTAAGAAGGCACTACTCAATAATTTTCACAATGAGTTCTTGCTCAATATTTTATTTTATTGATTCAATAATTGCTGCGTTGATATTTTATATTATTGTTGTTCAATAATTGTCACTGCACATTATCTCCATTATCAGATCAATAATTCATATTATTTGAATAATATTATTAGATAGCATTATTGGCAATGTCTAGAAAGTTCTGTCAAGGAGAGGTTTGGTCACCTAATTGCGCGCCAGTAAGGAGAATTCCTTATCGGAAAGCACCCTCTTTCCTGGGAACGGCCTGGTTGTCATAAATGTGATTCTGTAATATTATTTGTGAATAATTAATTATTGATTCATGTGATAAGAAAATATTTATTTGATGTGGATATAAATGATGGATTTATTTATGTGGTTATAAGTGAAGGAATTAATGATGAGGTGTTTTATCAAGATTTTGTTTAAATGGAGAACAAAATATGGGATTTTCAGAAAAATTAGTTTATTACTTGATTTTGTAAAATCCATAACTCTTTGTGTATAATGAGTTAAGAGATGAGCCATATATCAAAAGAAAGCCCTAGAAGTAAGCTAACTGTAGAAATTTGAATCACCCAAAAATTCTTTGTAGATATTTCGTGGTGAAATTTTGAATGAAATGGTCAGAAGGACTAATAGTCCAAAAATCGATGTTCTTCACTATATTGCATGAGTTATAAATTTTGATCCGACCGTTGGATCGTTGTAATTTTTGGATATGTTATACATATATAAGTTGAGTATATGTCCACAAATTTTGAACCGTTAAAAATGAACGTATGATTTGTTATGAATTTTAAGAGGTAACTGATTCGGAAATTAGGTTTTGGTGGAAAATTCTAGAATTGAGTGGGCCCCACTCTTGGTTGTTGGGGAAGATGGCTGATTTTTGGTGGGTGGAATAGTAGCAGGTAAAGCCATCAGGTTACAGGTCAAGTCTGCTTCGGCGTGCTAACATTTTCCTATAAATAGAGGGCTAAGTTAGAATTGAAAATCACACCAGAAACAAGTTTTCTCTCTTTCTCTCTCTATATTATCGAGCGTATTCTTGTGAGTATTTTGAGTATACTTTGAGTATTGTTAGACGGTGCAAGTTCCCTTCAGCACTATATCCGGTGTTTCAACTAGAAGTACTGTCTTTCGAGGTAAGGGATGTTATTTTCTTCTCAGATGATATTATTTCTTCAATATCATTATGCTGAAATATTGGTTGGAACTTTTTATCAAATTTGGAACTTTTTCATGTCGGGGTTACTATTCATGAGTTACTATTCACGAGTTACTATTCATGAGTTACTATTCATGAGTTACTATTCACGAGTACTATTCATGAAGCGTGAAGATGTTTTTTGTGGAATTTCTATCTTTTGGTGTCGGAGTTACTATTCACGTATACGGCACTATTCACGAATACGGCACTATTCACCGAAAAATGAAAATTTTTCTTTTCGTCTAAAATATCTATTCTGGATACTAGCTTTGATTGTATCCATGTTTTGATCATTCTTGAATTTTACACCACTATGATTATTTTTGAGGTATTTTTGGACGTGGATAAAACCAATGCAAAGATGAATGATTTCTGAAGAATATCTTTGGCCTGTAGTGCAAAGATGAACAGGTGTTTAAATGAACATGATCATCTGATGAATATCTTTAGCCAGTGAGTGCAAAGATGAATTATTGATGAATATCTTTTGCTCGTAATGCAAAAGGCAAAGATGAATTATTGATGAATATCTTTTGCTCGTAATGCAAAGATGACTGTTGTTGAATATCTTTGCTTTGTAGTGCAAAGATGAATTATTGATGAATATCTTTGGCTTGTAATGCAAAGATGACCCGTTGTTGAATATCTTTGCTTTGTAGTGCAAAGATGAATTATTGATGAATATCTTTGGCTTGTAATGCAAAGATGACCCGTTGTTGAATATCTTTGCTTTGTAGTGTAAAGATGAAATGTTGATGAATATCTTTAGCTTTCGTGGTGCAAAGATGAATTTATTAGTATGATTATGAGCAGAACCGTGATTTGGTATAACCATGATCTTTGATGTTTTCGGTAAAGACAAGTGATGAAAATTATCTTTGTCTTGGATGAGGAAAGGAATTTAGAACTACAATTACGATTATGAGGTTATACACGTGATTGTGGGCGAATTGTTGATTGATGTTACGAGGATAAAACATTGTTGGTGGATTTTTAACATGGAGAAGACTATAGACTTTATAGTCTATTTGACTCTCCTAATGGATTGCTTCATTCCATTGCGCAACTATGGTTGAAAATTTTATCATCTACCATATGTTCTAAATCTACGATTTATTCTTGATGAAGACTATTGATAATTTATTTATCTTTAGTCATAATATTCTTTATTGAGCTAGTTGTGCTCACCCTTTTGTTTCACAATTCCTTTCGGTATAATAAAAGTGTATTTGGGTCGAGCGGGGGATAGCGAGGGAATAGAGTGAGTGGTGGTCTATAGATGTTGAGGGTGAGGTGAATTTAACTTGGAAGGGTGTTTTGTCACTATCATACAAGATGTCTAATGACATACAACCTCGTGTTATCATAAGACATGGTTGTGCTCATCCACTTGCTTGAGTATATTTACAAGCACTACTTATATAATCTTGGTGTTTGTTTGGAGTATAATACCCAATTAGAGGCAGAGTGGAGATAATGATATGTCAAGAGAAGACTCACCATTGGGAAGAATACGATAGTAATCTTCTTGTTTTTCTTTAGGGGTCTATTAGGTCAACCAAGGATAATTACGTGGCCATATGATATCTACCATAACCTAAAAGCATGGCCTCCCATGTACGAAGGTTTCCTTGAGCACTTCCCAAAGATTCTAATTTCTAAAATGGTTTTTTTGATCGTACCTTTATGTAAGGTGTCATGGTGACGTGTTATCCAAGTTGGTGTCCGGAGTTACATTTGGTATATATTGGTATCCAAACTCACAGCATATGTGTTGTTGTATTTTGCACGACAATTGTTGTAATAAAGTTGTAGTTATTTATGTACCATGTATTTAACGACTCAGAATAGGTTGGATGGAATGGACCTATTTTGGGGTTGTTACACTTAGAGTCTTCCCGTGATGGACACCAAGATGACATGATTCTTTTCTTTCTCTCGGCAGTTCAGAACACTCTTCTTGTAGTAGAACTCTCACTTCTATATAGTAGAACTCTCACTTCTACTTCTTCCTTTGCATGTATCTGAGTGTTCTTTGTGGATCGTAGAGTGAGCCTTCGGACTCACTATTTCACATGGTTTAGAACTTGATACTTAATGTCTTCTCATGATGGACTTGCTAAGATGACTGTTAGCTCTTCTCTATGGTACTTAGAGTCTTCCCATGATGGACACCAAGATGACATGATTCTCTTCTTTCTCTCGGCAGTTCAGAACACTCTTCTTGTAGTAGAACTCTCACTTCTACATAGTAGAACTCTCACTTCTACTTCTTCCTTTGCATGTATCTGAGTGTTCTTTGTGGATCGTAGAGTGAGCCTTCGGACTCACTATTTCACATGGTTTAGAACAGTCCACCGTTACTCCAAACTCGGCAACTCCAGCTCTCTTTGATCTTTGAAGCTCTTCCTGATTTATACTCCTTCCCAATCCTTCCGTTGGAATGTAGCCGTTGAAGGCTATTCAAATATCTTCACAGATCTCGAATTGACAGAGGTAGACTGCTGATGTGACATGTCATACTTTATCTGACATTGCAGTCTACTATTTCACCTACCCCATCAGAGTTGTCACCTTAATGTCTTGGGCAGGTCGAAGACTTTATTTCCTCCTTCTGATTTCTCGATCAGAGGTTGTCCTTTTGCATCGATGCTCTCAATAAGCTCTTGTCCGAATATTACCCTTCAGATTGAACCGTTGCAAATGCTTCAGTCTTCAGCTATTCGAACTCTACGATTCTGATGCATGTCTTCAAAGACCTGATCGTAGTGTCTTTGTGACGCCCCCAAAATAGGTATACATCACCCATTCTGAGTTGTCAATACATGGTACAGAAACAACTACAACTTTATTATTACAACATATAAACTGTGAGTTTAAATACAGATATTGCCATCTAGACAATATCCACACGCAAATAAATCCCCATCATAATTATTGATACATTATTTTACAAAAATGGTGAGGACTACTAAATAACTCTCTCTAGAACCTTCATTCCATACCCAGACTAGTACTAAACTACATTCTCGCCTCCCGAGAAGAAAAATGGAACAACAAGGAAAAGGGTGAGCTCAACTAGCCCAAGAAAGAATATTATGACTAAGATAATATACAACAAATTATCGTTAGTCTTCAACAGGGAAAAATCTAATAGAATACAATAGACATCAAGTTATAAATCAATATTCGCAGCGGAAATAATAATTCATTAAAAGAGTTAAGTAGAGAATGCAAACTACTATCTTCTATGTATGAATTTAAAAGTTCATCGTCTATCTTTTATCCCTCGTAATATCAATCAATATATATCTAGAATCAAATATTCATCTTTGCACTACAGCCAAAGATATTCATCGATTAATCATGTTCATCTAAACACTGCTTCATCTTTGCACTACTGGACCAAAGATATTTATCGAAATCATTCATCTTTACTACTACTGCCAAAGAGATATTCAATAATATCATCATTTAAGACCGAGGATGATGAAAAATTTTTTAAAGAAACGAATTCAAAGGAAACAAAATGAGAAGGATTAAGGATTAAGGATTCGTACTTTGTTTTATCCATGTCCAAAAATACCTCAAAAATAATCATAGTGGTGTAAAATTCAAGAATGATCAAAACATGGATACAATCAAAGCTAGTATCCACAATAGATATTTTGGGATGAAAAGGAAAATTTTCATTTTTCGATGAATAGTCTTAGTATTCGTGAATAAGATCAGATATCGTGAATAGTGCCGTATACGTAAATAGTAACTCCGACACCAAAAGTTCCAAATTTGATAAAAAAAAACTTTAGATCAATATTTCAGCATAATGATATTGAAGAAATAATATCATTACGAAAAAAAAAATATTCCTTACCTCACAAAGATAGTACTTCTAGTTTAAACACCGGATATAGGCTATGACTTGAACTTGCACCGTCTAGCAATACTCAAAATATACTCAAAATACTCACAAGAATACGCTCGATAATATAGAGAGAAAAACTTCGCTTACGGTGTGATTTTCAATTCTAACCTAAGCACCCTATTTATAGGAAAATGCTTAGAACACAAAAGTAGAAAATTTAATATAATATTAATATATATAAAAATTTCCCGCGCACACTCTTATAAACTGAAATCAGCTCATTTCAACAACCAACCAAGCCCACCAAACATATCAAAAACGTTTTCTAATTTAAATTATTTTAAACTTCCAAAATCAATTATTTGAGCTTGAACTTCAATAATTCATAATAAATAGCCCTTTTATCGAGAAAAATTGAATCTCAAGAATTTTTATAGAAATCCAATTCTCTACAACTTTGCGGAAAGAAAGTTTTCCAAATTCCAAATGTAAATTGACCAAAATCCACAAACGGGCAATTTTACATTATAATCAAATTTCGATCAATAAATGGGGTCCAATTTACATGTTTAACATGTTTTAAACATTTATTGCAACAAAAATACTCTTCCTCCTCGTATACTCATATATCCCACATTCGTTGTAAAAATATCACCATTATTATATTATTAAAATAATATATTTAAATGAATTATTTTATCATAAAAAGATAAAATATTAATTTTCAACAATTGTCACATTAAAATTTTCTCCATCTATATCCACATAAAATCAATATTTTCCTCATTATACAAATCAATAATTAATTATTCACAAATAATATTACAGAATCACAAGATCGGCAACCAGCCGCTCCTCAGAGAGAGGGCTTTCCAATAAGAATTTCTCCTTCTTGGCCGCAAATTAGGTGACCAAACCTCTCCTTGAGATGTAACTTTCTAGACATTGCAAATAATGTTATCTAATAATATTATTCAAATAATATGAATTATTGCCGATAATGAAAATACTTGTGTAATGACAATTATTGAAACAATGAAGAATATAAAATATCAACGCAATAATTATTAAATCAATAAAATCTTTGAGCGAAGAATTCTCGTAACCATTATTGAGTAGTGCCTTCTTACGTAAGAATCAATAATTGGTGCAATACTGGTAATCTTCGTGTTTTTTACCACCGAGTATTTTAACAAGATATTAATTGATAATAACTACGCTGGCAGTTATTTTTAAACAACTTATATTTGTCATTTTCTTCATCCAATCGCTTTTTAGTTATGGGGCCCACAAAAGATCAAGGCAGTAAATCATTTAATATTCCCAAGCAATGAAGAATATTCCACCGACCAAAACGAATATTCCCCGAACAACAATGAATATTTTATAACCACTTGCTTATTTTGAAATATTTGCGTATTTTACCCATAACTATCCACATTAATCAAATCAATCCTTACTATTTCAAAATAATAAATAGAGAAAATTAAATTTCATTAATAATAAGTTGGGGTCTTACAACCTCCCTCCTTATGAAATTTCGTCCTCAAAATTGACGTCGTACACAGTGTTTCAAAAGGTGAGGATACCTCGCTTTTCATTTCCGTTTCCAATTCCCGGTCATTTCCTCTATAGCATGATTCCTCCACAAAACTTTAACTTGTGGTATGACCTTTGCGCGTAGGACATGCTCCTTCCTATCCAAGATCTTGACAGTACCTCCTCATATACGTTAAGTCTTCTGCTATCTCGTCCGGTTCTAACTTCTATAACGTGGTTCGGGTCTTTCACATATTTACGAAGTACGATATGTGAAACACATTATGAACACGAGACATACTCGGAGGTAACACGAGTCTATAGGCTACATTTCCTACTTCCGGTCAAGAATTTGAAATGGACCAATAAATCGTGGATTGAGCTTTCCTCTCTTCCCAAATCTTGTAACTCCCTTCCATGGAGCAACTCGCAACAATACATGATCCCCATACTAAATTCCACGTCCTTTCGATGAAGATCCGCATAACTCTTTTGTCGATCTTGTGCCGCTTTGTATACGTTGTCGAATCATTTGGATCTTTTCGGTGAGTCATCATACGTATTAAACTCGGGTCCCAACAATGTTGCTTCACCCACCTCATCCCAATATATTGGAGAGCGACACTTTCGTCCATATAATGCTTCAAATGGAGCCACACCTATACTTGCTTGATAACCATTGTTGTAGGAGAATTCCACTAATGGTAAATACTTATCCCAACCGCCTTGAAGTCTAGGACACTGAGTCTTAATAGATCTTCAAGAGTTTGAATAGTCCTCTCTGATTGTCCGTCTGCTTGAGGATGGTATGCGAACTAAATCGCAAATCCGTACCCCGTAGCTTTTTGCAAGCTAACCCAAAATCTTGAAGTGAATCTTGGGTCACGATCCAAAACTATGGATACAGGCATGCCATGCAACCTCACAATCTCATTCACGTACATACTAGCAAGATGTTCAAGGAATAAGTCTCCGTGTCGGCAAGAAATGAGCGGAACTTGGTTAAAGTATCAACAATAACCCAAATAGCATTGATGCCTTGAGAAACCGTAGGAAGACCCGTAACGAAATCCATGGTAATGTGTTCCCACTTCCATTTCGAATCTCAAGTGGTTGCAACGGACCCTTAGGTACTAGATGCTCGCCTTTACACGTTGACAAGTTAAACACATTGAGATAAACTTTGCAATCTCTCTCTTCATATTGTTCCACCAAAATGTATGTCAAATCACGATACATTTTGGTACTTCTAGATGGATTGCAAATGGTGTATTGTGTGCCTCCATCATAATCTTGTACTTCAAATCGAGTCGTTAGGGACACAAAGTCCGAGTGGACTCAAGTATTCCTTCTTCATCAATTCTCGCTTACGGAATAGCACCTTCTTGTACTTTCTTCTTCATACGCATCATTTCCGGTTTGCGGTGGCTTGAGCAACCTTAACTTTTTCTATTAAAGTTGGCTCTGTCATTATACTTGACATCATCGCACTCATTCCTGCATATGATCTTCTACTCAACGCGTACGGCTACCACGTTCGCTTTTTCCGGGATGGTATTGAATAGTGTGGTCGTAATCTTTCAACAACTCTCAAGCCAACGTCGTTCTTGCGTGTTGAGTTCCTTTTTAACGTGAAGAAATATTTGAGGCTTTTATGGTGCGAATATATCTCCACTTTCTCCCCATATAGATAGTGCCTCCATATCTTTAAGCGAAAATGATCACTTGCCAACTCTAGATCATGAGTAGGATAATTCCTCTCATACTCTTTAAGTTTTCATGCGAGGCATAGGCTATGACTTTCCCACGTTGCATGAGAACACATCCTAACCCTTTGCCTGAAGCATCGCTTGTAGATAACAAATCCATCCTTACCAGATGGTATTGTTAGAACAGGTGTCGAAATGAGTCTCCTCTTGAGCTCTTGGAAACTCTTCTCGCATTCCTCGCTCCATACAAATTTTGTATCCTTCCGAGTTAGCTGGGTTAATGGAGTAGCGATTCGAGAAAACCTTCCACGAATCTCCGATAATAACCAAATTAAGCCCAAAAAGCTACGTGCTTGATCCACCGACTTGGTTGCTCCCAACTTTGTATTGCTTCAATCTTCACGGGATCAACAGATACTCCATGTTTCGACGCCCATGTGCCCAAGGAATGCTACTTCCTCGCCGAACTCGCATTTCTTCAATTTGGCATATAGTTTGTTTTCACGAAGCCTTTGGAGTACTAGCTTCAAATGGTGCTCATGATCTTCACGACTTTTGGAATATATGAGGATGTCATCAATAAAAACAACAACGAACTGATCCAAATATTCCTTGAATACTCGGTTCATCATATCCATGAAAGCCGTAGGAGCATTAGTTAATCCGAAAGACATGACTAAGAATTCATAATGCTCGTCTCGAGGAGTTCAAGGCGATCTTTGGAATATCCTCGCCTAATCTTGGTGATGATATCCGAATCGAAAATCGATCTTTGAAAAAATTGTGCCCCTCAGAATCGGTCAAACAAGTCATCAATACGAGGTAGAGGATACCTATTCTTGATGGTGACATGGTTCAATTCCGATAGTCAATACAAAAGTCGCATACTCCCGTCTTTTCTTCTTTACGAATAAAACAGAGCACCCAAGGAGATGTACTTGTGGCGATTTAATGAAACCGATGTCCAACAATTCACCGTAGTTGGACCTTTAACTCCTGAAGTTCAATAGAGCCATTCGATATGGGGTTTTAGAAATGGGCTTTGTACCGAGTTCAAGATCAATAAAGAATTCAACTTCACGTTACGGGGTAGGCCGGAAGTTCTTCAGAAATACGTCGGAAAGTCAATAACAACAGAATATTATTCAAATTTGGCGTGTCTTTATTCAAATCCATAACATGGGCTAAGAAAGCTTGACATCCGTTTTTCAATAAACGAATAGCTTTATGATTAGATATGATGGTGATTGATTTTAATGGTTTAGTTGCTTGAATTAAATAACAAAGTTGGTTAGGAATATGAAAACTAACAACCTTACGAAAACAATCAATTTTGGCATGATGAGTAGTTAACCAATCAATCCCTACAATCACATCAAAAGCAAGTATCTTTAAAGAGATAAGGTCAACGGTAAGGTGATGGTGCCAACTTGAATCAAACAAGATTTATAAACGATGGATGATGATGAAAGTTTCTCTAACGGAGTTTCCACAGATAGGTCAAAGTCTAATTTCTCCTGAGTCAAGTTTAAGCGTTGAGCACAAGCGGGAGAGATAAATGAATGGGTAGCACCCCAGATCGAGTAAGGTATGAACTTCTCAAGAATTTATAAATAGCTTACCCGTGATCACCTCGTTTGGGTTCCTCGCATTTTGACCAACCACAACAAACGCTCTTCCAAGAACCGTTGACTTTGACTTTTCTCGGGATGATCTTTTGAGTCACCGTCCCTCATTGAACTAGGTTTCGCTCTGCGTACAATCTTGAGCAATATGTCCTTCCCACAATTATAGCATACCTTGAATCGTTGTGGGCGGTTTGGACCGATATGTCCCTCTTTCCGCATTTATAGCATATATTGACCGGTGGTCATTCTCCTCCCTTAGAACCCGATTCTCACGCAAGACTGCTGTCTTCACATGGTCGTTGTTAAATCTCCTCTTTTAAAATCTCCTCCTCGACTCGCTTCTTCTATTTTCATGGCCATGATTACCACCGAGAGTGGTTACCATTTTTGTCCGCTCTTTTCTTTCTCCGCCGGTTATCGTTGTTTTGTTGATCGTTATCTTCTTGTATGATCCTGATTGTGGTCCCTCGGTTGGCCGTACTCGTTAACTCGCTCTAATAATTGAGCCCATTTTACAACATCTCGAATAAAGAGAAAATTTATGAGAAATGAGATCTTGACGTATCGCCGGTTTCAAACCTCTAAGAAACATCCGCGTCATCGTTCCTCATTCTCCACCAAATGAGGTGCAAACCTAGATAACTCTCATAAACTTTGCCTTGTCTTTGAGACACCGTCATGTTGTTTTGTTCTAATCGATGAACTCCACTTCCTTCATATAGACGAACACTTTCGTGAAAGTATTTGTCATTAAATAGTTTCAAACGCCTCCCAAGACATCTTTGAGTGCGGCTTGATGGTAGTGCGCTTCACGCACTCCCCAATGGAGTACTCGCCCTCGGAACAACATAAAGGTGGTGAATGGAACCTTCGTTCTCCGCATCCCAAGACATCGAATATCTTGGTAATTTGATTGACCCATGTTTCCGCTATGATGATCGGATCCGCTTTCCTTAAATTCCGTGGTCCCAACTCTTTGAATCGCTTGGCGTGATGTACCGTGAATTGCTATCATTTCCTCCTCAGATTTTGAACACGAGTCTCCTCGTCGATTTTACATGAATCGCAAAAAGCTTCTAAACATCCCTCGTTCATCATCTCGCTCGGTGGTGTTGTTCACGGAGGAACATTGCCACTGCTGTTGCGCTCTCTCCTCGTTGGTGAGTACAAGCGTCTCCACGGTCTCATTTCCATTGTTAATATTCTCAATCGACATTCTCAAATATCTGTCATAAAACAAGGGTTAATTAAGGAAATCAATATATCACATAATATCCCTATATCTTTGACCAACTAACAAATAAGCTTAGGTAGGACACACTAGCGAAGGATTTACTCGCCTCTCCCCTCCTAGTTCTATTCCCCATCTCCGCCAGAGATCATATCCTAAGCTCGATACCAACCGTGACAACCCCAAAATAGGTATACATCACCCATTCCGAGTTGTCAATACATGGTACGTAAACAACTACAACTTTATTATTACAACATATAAACTGTGAGTTTAAATACAGATATTGCCATCTAGACAATATCCACAAGCAAATAAATCCCTATCATAATTATTGATACATTATTTTACAAAAATGGTGACGACTACTAAATAACTCTCTCTAGAACCTTCATTCCATACCCCGACTAGTACTCGCTACATTTTCGCCTCTTGAGAAGAAAAATGGAACAACAAGGAAAAGGGTGAGCTCAACTAGCCCAGTAAAGAATATTATGACTAAGATAATATACAACAAATTATCGTTAGTCTTCAACAGGGAAAAATCTAATAGAATACAATAGACAACAAGTTTCAAATCAATATTCACAGCGGAAATAATAATTCATTAGAAGAGTTAAGTAGAGAATGCAAACTACTATCTTCTATGTATGAATTTAAAAGTTCATCGCTCATCTTTTATCCCCGTAATATCAATCAATATATATCTGGAATCAAATATTCATCTTTGCACTACGGGCAAAGATATTCATCATTAATTAGTATTCATCTAAACACTGCTTCATTTTTGCACTACGGGCCAAAGATATTTATCGAAAATCATTCATCTTTGTACTACGGTGCCAAAGATATTCAATAATATCATCATTTAAGATCGAGGATGATGAAAATATTTTTAAAAACGAATCCAATGAAACAAAAATGACAAGGATTAAGGATTAAGGATTCAGTACTTTGTTTTATCCATGTCCAAAAATACCTCAAAAATAATCATAGTGGTGTAAAATTCAAGAATGATCAAAACATGGATACAATCAAAGCTAGTATCCACAATAGATATTTTGGGACGAAAAAGGAAAATTTTCATTTTTCGATGAATAGTCTTGAGTATTCGTGAATAAGACCAGATATCGTGAATAGTGCCAGATACATGAATAGTAACTCCGACGCCAAAAGTTCCAAATTTGATAAAAACTTCAGATCAATATTTCAAAGATAATGATATTGAAGAAATAATATCATTACGAAAAAAAATATATCCCTTACCTCACAAAGACAAGATTTTAGTTGAAACACCGGATATATAGGCTATGACTTGAACTTGCACCAGATAGCAATACTCAAAATATACTCAAAATACTCACAAGAATACGTTCGATAATATAGAGAGAAAAACTTGAGTTTACGGTGTGATTTTCAATTCTAACCCAAGCACCCTATTTATAGAAAATGCTTAGAATACTAAAAGTAGAAAATTTAATATAATATTAATATATATAAAATTTTTCCTACGCACACTCTTATAAACTGAAATCAGCTCATTTCAACAACCAACCAAGCCCACCAAACATATCAAAAACGTTTTTCTAATTTAAATTATTTTAAACTTCCAAAAATCAATTATTTCGGAGCTTCAGAACTTCAATAATTCATAATAAATAGCCCTTTTATCAGAAAAATTCAAATCTTGCAAGTTTTTATAGGAAATCCAGTTCTCTACAACTTTGCAGAAGAAAGTTTTTCCAAATTCCAAACAGAAATTGACCGAAATCCACAAACGGGCGATTTTACAGGCTATAATCAAATTTCAGTCAATAAATGGGGTCCACCGACATGTTTAACATGTTTTAAACATTTATTGCAACAAAAATACTCTTCCTCCTCGTATACTCATATATTCCACATTCGTTGTAAAAATATGACCATTATTATATTATTAAAATAATATATTTAAATGAATTATTTTATCAGAAAAAGATAAAATATTAATTTTCAACAATTGTCACATTAAAAATTTTCTCCATCTATATCCACATAAAATTAATATTTTCCTCATTATATAAATCAATAATTAATTATTCACAAATAATATTACAGAATCACAATCTTGCAACTGACGACTGCTCCTGGAAAGAGGGGGCTTTCGAATAAGAATTTCTCCTTACTAAATACAGCAATTAGGTGACCAAACCTCTCCTTAGATGAACTTTCTAGACATTGCCAATAATGTTATCTAATAATATTATTCGGATAATATGAATTATTGCTTCGATAATGAAAAATACGTGTAATGACAATTATCAAACAACAACAATATAAAATATCAACGCAATAATTATTAAATCAATAAAATATTGAATAAAGAATTATCGTAACCATTATTGAGTAGTGCCTTCTTACGTAAGAAACAATAATTGGTGCAATACCGTACCACTCGTGTGTTTTAACCAATTTAGTATTTTAACAATATTAATGGTAACAACTACGCATGTTATTTTTAAACAACTTATATTTGTCGTTTTCTTCATCCAATCGCTTTTCCGTTATGGGGCCCACAAAAAGATCAAGTATTGTCAGCATTTAATATTCCCCGACAAAGAAGAATATTCCACGACCAAACGAATATTCCCTTGACAAAGAATGAATATTTTATAACCACTTACTTATTTTGAAATATTTGCGTATTTTACCCATAACTATCCACATTAATCAAATCAACCCTTACTATTTCAAAATAATAAATAGAGAAAATTAAATTTTATTAATAATAAGTTGGGGTCTTACAGTCTTGTTGAGTGTTGCTCATTGACTGGTAGAGTTAACACTACGATCTTGAAGAGTGTTGATTGGATCTCCAATGTAGAACACCTCTTCCTTTTATTGTGCAAAGGCTTCAACACTTCGCTTGCTTTCGATTGCTCTCGTAGATCATGGCCTAACTCCTTGCTCTGGTCCCCTCTGAATAGCAAGACACTTCAGATTTATAGCGTGTCCAGCTCGCTTTCTCCTTGTGATCTCCCGTTCACTTATCATCAATGGACTGAACCTACGCTTAATCACTTTAGCTTTGTTCTTCAGAGACTAACAAGTATCTTGGGTCACTTTTCATCAGTTCTTTCTTTGTTTGGCAAACACTACGATCTCGGTTGCTTCCAATATCGTTGTCTTCTGTTCACTTGACAGCTACTGCACTTTTTGACTTTCCTTAGTCGATTCATCAAGTCTTCTTCGATCTCCTCAGGAAGACTTCATCTCGAATGGCTTCACAACTCAATCTTGATGCTGATTGGGTTGGTGCTTAGATCTTCTGTTTAGCTTGTATGCCACTCGTCGAGTTCTCTCTGGTTCTCTTCAGGTGGGATGTATCTTTGCAGTGCCAACCAGAGGCTTTGTTCCTTTGGATATTTTGGGAGTACTCATTAGTTGAGAATCGTATTTGCTTTCTACGATTACGCCTTGGCATTAAGGAGCATTTTTGTTGAGGTCGTAGTTACGCACTTCTACGATTCACCTGGTTGTCAGCGAGACACTACGACTTCGGGATCATATCTTGACACTCTACAATTTCTGTCTTTGTGCTCGATGTCTTCATCTGATATTGCTCGACTACGATCTCTGCAAGTTATCAGTAGACTCTACGACTCAGAGTGTAGTCTACGATCCTTGACTTTGCTTTTGGTAGATCGATGAGACTCTCGACTCCGAGTGTGTAGTCTATGTTTCTCGACTTGGCTTAGGCGAGATGTTCTATTTACCAGAAAGCGGAGTTGTCTCACGATTACGAACATGACTTCCTCAGCAGACTTCGGTCCTGAGGAAGTTCTACTCAACACACTACGATCCTTCATGGTCTCTCCTAGCAGTCTACAAACTCCGAGATCTATTATCTTGCAAACTACGATTCTGCCTCTACAGCTCTCGAGTTCTCCTTGACTCTCCTGGCAAACTACGATTTCTGGTGCAGTGCTCGACGATCAGACAAGCCTATCTATTACATCATAAGATCAACCTAACATGTTTTATCTTTCTATATTTATAGTCCTTGTACATCATTTCTTTATAAGGACTTTACAAAGCTGTTTTGCTTATGTAGGATCAACCTAGCATACTTGATCAATTCATTCTAAGTCCTTGTACACATGTTTCTATTATCTATCAAAGGACTTTACAGCTTTTCTTAATGCAAGCATACTTGCATATTCATTCATTTATATATATATATATATATATATATATATATATATATATATCATAATCAAATCATATGTAAATAGGAATATCATTCATATGTTTATTCCTGACACATATTATTTGAATAATATTATTAGATATTATTATTGGCAATGTCTAAGGAAGTTCTGTCTAGGAAAGGGGTTTGGTCACCTAATTGTGCGCCAGTAAGGAGAAATCCTTATCGAAAAGCCCTCTCTTTCCTGTGAACAACCTGGTTGTCAGTATTGTGATTCTGTAATATTATTTGTGAATAATTAATTATTAATTTATATGATAATGAAATATTTATTTTATGTGGATATAAATGAAGGAATTAATGCTGGGGTATTTTATTAGTATTTTGTCGAAATGGAGGTATTAAAAATCATCCGTATGTGGATTTTGGTCATTTTCTGTTTGAAATTTGGAAAAACTTTCTTCTACAAAGTTGTAGATAATTACATTTCCTATAGAATAGTCATGAGATTCAAAATTTTCTGATAAAGGAGCTATTTATTATGAATTAATGAAATTTTGGAAATAAATATTTTTATTTAAAACATGGGTGGGCCCCACTTTTGGTTGGTGTGGAAATTGCTAATTTTGGGTGGGCCCCACTTGTGGTGGCTGATAATTTTGTTCAAAGTGGCGTGCGTAGAAAATTTATATTAATATTTTATTAATTTAGTCTGCTTTGGTGTTCTAGCATTTTCCTATAAATAGGGTGCTTAGTTAGAATTGAAAATCACACCAGAAACATAAGTTTTCTCTCTCTATATTATCGAGCGTATTTTGTGAGTATTTAGATACTTTGAGAGTTGCTATTCAGTGCAAGTTTCCTTCAACGTCATATCCGATATTCTAGTCAGAAGTACTATTCTTTTAAGGTAAGAGATGTTATTTTCTTCGTAAATGATGTTATTTTTTTCAATATCACTACACCGGAATATTGGTATAAATTTTATTATGAAAATTTTAAATTTTCATGTCGAGGTTACTATTCACGTATACGACATTATTCACGTATACGGCACTATTCATGAATACGGTACTATCCACGAGTACTATCCACGAAGTATGTTTTTCTTGTGGAATTTCTACCTTTTTGTGTCAGAGTTACTATTCACGTATACGATACTATTCACGTATACGGCACTATTCACAAATACGACACTATTCACAGAAAAATTAAAAATTTCTTTTCTTTGTCCAAGTTGGCTATTATGGTTACTATCTTTGATTGTATCCATGTTTTGATCTTCATTCTTGAATTTTGATCCAAAATTGATTATTATGGAGTATTTTTGAACTTGGATAAACTAAAGTAAGAATCCCTAATCTTTGATCTTTTATCTCATTGGATTCGTTTTCTTTAAGATATTTTTCATCATCTTCAGTCCTAAATGATGATATTACTGAATATCTTTGGCCTGTAGTGCAAAGATGAATGATTACCTGATGAATATCGTTGGCCCATGGTGCAAAGATGGACATGTGTTGAGATGAACATGACCAACTGGTGATACAAATGAATATCTTTGGCCTGTAGTGTAAAGATGAATATTTGATTCAAGATGTATATTGATTGATGTTACAGGGGATAAAATATTGATGATGCACTTTTAAATCATAAAAGATAGTAGATTTCATCCTCTACTTAACTCTTCTAATGAATTGTTACTTCCGCTGCGAATATTGATCTAAAACTGGCTGTCCATTATATTTTATCTGATTTATTGAAGGCTAACGATAATTTGTTCTACATTATCTTAGTCATAATATTCTTTACTGGGCTAGTTGAGCTCACCATTTTCCTTTTTGTTCCATTTTTCTTCTCAGGAGGCGAGAATATAGCGGGAACTAGTCGGGGTATGGAATGATGGTTCTAGAAAGTTGTTTTAGCAGTCCTCACTATTTTTGTAAAATAGTGTATCAATAATTGTAATGAGGACTTATTTGAGTGTGGATATTGTCTTGAAGACAATATTTGTTTTTAAACTCGCAGTATGTGTTGTCGTATTTTACACGACAATTGTAATAATAAAGTTGTAGTTATTTTCTGTACCATGTATTTGGCGACTCGGGATAGGTGATGTATACCTATTTTGGGAGCGTCACATAAATTCCAACAAAAGACTAATAGTAGTCAGAATCTTTTTACCCAATAAATTTTACCCAATAACAATGATATATATTTACATCAAAACTACAAAGATATATTTATTATATAAAAAGAGATTTTGAAAATATCCAACAAATAAGAAGGTAATTTTTATTTATTTATTAATACCTCATTCTAAAAATAGTCCCCTTTTTATTATTGTTTTTTGTTGAATGAAGATTAAGATATGCAAAAATTCTCTTGATATTATTTTTCCAATAATAAATTTTAGTCATTAGAGTAATAATGAAAAAAAGTAATAAAAAAACAAAAATAATATCTGACCAAGTCATGTGCAGAGCTTATCATTCATAAGGAAAAAATAGCATAACTTACCTCATTGTTCTCTCTTAAGTGACAATTTCTTGTCAAACTATATTGAATGTGAAATAAAATAATTTATAATTTTTGTTCATGTAAGTTTATATAATGGTTATGTTGTTCAAGTTCCAGGAAACATAAAAAAGAATACCAAAGGATTTGAATGGTATTGCAGTAGCATTATGAAGCATTTCCTAAAATAAATTTCTTTTGTTCAACTCACATCAAGTTGCATTTGTAAGCGTTATGTTGTTCAAGTTCCAGGAAACTTAAAAAAGAATACCAAAGGATTTCATGATTATTTTTTATGAATTCTCATTATTTCAATGATAGTGATTTTTTGACAGTGAGATATCTTTCCAAAAGATTTGTTAAAGTTCAACCTGTGATTTATGCAAGACCCCAACTTTTTATAAATAAAAGATTTAATTTCTTTAATTATTATTTTGAAATAGTAAGGAGTTGATTTGATTAATGTGGTTAGTTATGGGTAAAATGAGAAAATATTTTAAATAAGCAAGTGGTTATAAAATATTCATTGTTGTCGGGGAATATTCGTTTGGTCGTGGAATATTCTTACCGCCGTCGGGGAATATTCGAATGCACTTGCACGCAACCTTGTGTGGGCCCATAACAAAAAAGCGATTGGATGAAGAAACGATAAGTATAAGTTGTTTACAAATAACAAACAGAGTTGTTATCGTTAATCTTGTTGGAATACCTTGGTTAAAACACGAATATCGCTGGCGTTGTTGCACAAGAAGACACGGTATTGCACCAATTATTGATTCTTACGTAAGACGACATTACTCAATAATTGTTACAGTAATTACTGTTCAATATTTTATTTTTGATTCAATAATTGCTGCGTTGATATTTAATATTATTGTTGTTTTAATAATTGTCACTGCACAGTATTTTCCATTATCAAATCAATAATTCATATTATTTGAATAATATTATTAGATATCATTATTGGCAATGTCTAGAAAGTTACATCTAAGAAAGGTTTGGTCACCTAATTAAGCGCGCCTTGATGAGGAGAAATTCTTATTAAAAGCCCTTCTTTCACGAAGAACCGCACGGTTGTCAATATTGTGATTCTCGTAATATTATTTGTGAATAATTAATTATTGATTTATATGATGAGAAAATTATTGATTTTATGTGGATATAGATGGAGAAATTTTTTTAAAGTGACAATTGTTGAAAATTGATATTTTATCTTTTCTGATAAAATAATATTTTATTATATTATTATAATATAATAATGGTGATATTTTTACAATGAATGTGGGATATATGAGTATATGAGGAGGAAGAGTATTTTTGTTGCATTAATTAACACATGTTTTGTGTGTTTGGACCCCATTTCTTGACCGAAATTTGATTATAGCTTTGTAAAATCGCCTGCTTGTGGATTTCTTTGAATTTCTATTTGGAATTTGGAAAACTTTCTTTCTTACAGAAAGTTGTAGCCTATAAAAAGTCGCGAGATTTGAATTTTCTGATAAAAGGGCTATTTATTATGAATTATTGAAGTTCCGAAGTTCCGAAATAATTGATTTTTGGAAGTTTTAATTATTTATATCAACAAAAACGTTTTTGGTGGGCTCATTTTGTTGTTAAACATGTGGGATTCCAGCATTCAAACGTTGGCGTAGGAATATATATATATATAATATATTATTATTATATTAAATTTTCTGCTTTGGTGTTCTAAGCAATTTCCTATAAATAGGGTGCTTAGGTTAGAATTGAAAATCACACCAGAAACTAAAGTTTTCTCTCTCTTTCTCTCTCTATATTATCTAGCGTATTTTTGTGAGTATTTTAGTACTTTGAGTATTGCTATACGGTGCAAGTTCTTTCAAAGACTATATCCAAAGATTCCAAATGTAATCTTGCTTTTGCAAGGTAAGGATATTATTTTTTTTTAAATGATATTATTTCTTCAATATCATTATGCCGAAATATTGGTTGGAACTTTTATCAAATTTGGAACTTTTTCATTTCGGGGTTACTATTCATGAGTTACTATTCACGAGTTACTATTCATGAGTTACTATTCACGAGTACTATTCACGAAGCATGATAATTTTTTTTGTGAAATTTCTATCTTTTAGTGTCGGAGTCACTATTCACGTATACGGCACTATTCACAGAAAAATTAAATTTTCGTTTTTCGTCCAAAATATCTATTATGGATACTAGCTTTGATTGTATCCATGTTTTGATCATTCTAGAATTTTACTTCATTATGATTATTTATGAAGTATTTTTGAACTCGGTTTGGTTAAAGTACGAATCCTTAATATTTGTTCTTTTGTTTCACTGGATTCGTTTTTTTTAAAATATTTTTCATCATCCTCAGTCCTAAATGATGATATAACTGAATATCTTTGGCCCGTAGTGCAAAGATGAATGATTTTATGATGAATATCTTTGGCCCGTAGTGCAAAGATGAACAGGTGTTTAGATGAACATGACCAACTGGTGAATATCTTTGGCATGTAGTGGAAAGATGAATATTTGATTTATGATGTTTATTGATTGATGTTACAAGGATAAAATATCGATGATGGACTTTTAAATTCATAGATGATAGTAGATTTCATTCTCTACTTAACTCTTCTAATGAATTGTTGTTTCCGCTGCAGTTATTGATCTAAAAATTGTTGTCTATTGTATTCTATCAGATTTTTCCCTTTTGATGACTAAGGATAATTTGTTGTACATTATCTTAGTTATAATATTCTTTACTGGGCTAGTTGAGCTCACCATTTTCCTTTTTGTTCCATTTTTCTTCTCAAGAGACGAGAATATAGCGAAACTAGTCGGGTGTGTGAGTAATGGTTCAAGACAGTTGTTTTAGTAGTCCTCACTATTTTGTAAAATAGTGTATCAATAATTGTAATGAGGACTTATTTGAGTGTGGATATTGTCTAGAAGACAATATTTGTATTTAAACTTCATGATTTATGTGTTGTCGTATTTTGCACGACAATTGTATTAATGAAGTTGTAGTTGTTTCTGTACCATGTATTTGGCGACTCAGAATGGGTTGGATGGAATGGACCTATTTTGGGGTCGTCACACTTTACCCTCCTTTTGCAATTTTCTTTTATATCTTTCACAATCGAGGAAAAATCCTGAACATTTCATTGTTTTGATGTAAAATCTCTTGTTATATACCAAATATATCTTTGTTATATAAAAAAGTATGAAATTCATTTTACCCAATAAATTCCCCAAAAGACTAATAGTAGTCAAAATCATCTAAATAAATATACTACTAAATTATACAGAGCATATAAAACCTAAATTACTCGAGCCACTTTTGCAGAGCATTTATTTCTCCTTATATTAGTTTGCCTTGCTCAGTTCTGTTTACACTTTATAGTAGTCTGTTGATTCAGCAACTAGAAAGACCATACTTTGCAATAACAATACTTAGAGTTTTAAAAACAAATTTTAGGAACAAACCCATGGGCAACACACACAGAGATCTATACTTCTATACTTCGCAATAACAATATTTTGGGTTTTTCGTTCTAGGGCTTACCGATTCGAAGTGGAGAGACGGAGATTTAAAGTGGAGATTCTTCGTTCAAAATGGAGATTTGAAGTGGAGAGATGAAGATTCGAAGTGGAGATTCTTCCTATTCTAGGGACTTTTGTGAGACCCCAGATTTTATCAATAAAGATTTAAATTTTGTTGAAATAATTTTTTAATATTATGGTGTGAATTTGAGATAATATTATAGTTGTGGGTAGTATTTATAAATTTTGCAAAGTATGCAAGTGGTTATATTATATTCGATTGGTCTGGGAATATTCTTGGTTTAGCAGGAATATTCGTACAACTACTCAATCATTGGTGGACCTCATAATGTAATTATTATCATTGGATCGAGAAAACGACAAAAATATTTTATTGAAATAACTACCGGAAGTTTTACCGGTTGATATCGTTGAACTACTTGGTAGTAAAAAAGTACGATACGTGTGGTTGCATAAGTAGCACACTTGGTATTGATTATCGATGCTTATGTGAGAAGTCACCATTTTGATTCCATTATCATCGATTAATAATATGAATTATTATAATGATAATGACGCTTTTGTTTTATTCAGATTATTAACGTAATAAAATGAAACATCTTTTTATATAAAATAGAATACTTTATTAAAGTTATTCTATAAATAGAATATATTATATTTTATTATGCATAGTGTTGCATAGTGTTTTTTGCATAGTGTTTTGCATAGTGTTTGCATAGTAAAATGTTTTATATAAATAGAATATATTATATTTTATTTAAAAGATTTTTCTTTAAATATGGACCGTCAGATTAAAGTAAATCAATCTGGACCATTCATGGATTAGTTACTATGCATTCCATTTTCCTATAAATAAAGCTCATTCCTTCATTATTTTCTTACTTAATTCATTGAAACTCTAGAGAGAGAAATTATAGAGAGAAGCTATAGAGAAAAATTATAGAAAGAAGAAGAGTATTCTCGCTACTTCACTACTTCTATATATTCAGTTCTTTTTACGGTAAGGGTGTTATTCTTTCTTCTTGAAGAGAACTTCCATTATTCCATTCATTATTATTCGTTGGAATAACTCCGTAAAAAAGTGGCATACCCTATACATAACCTCAGATATCACGCCATACCCTATATACTTGGTGAAATCCTTATGTTATTCCATTGCTTATTATTCATTGGAATAACTCAGATAATGCTGATTATACCCTATACTTGGTGACATTCTTCTATTATTATTCATTTGGAACATCCTCGCATGTGTGTTTTACACCGGACCGGTTCCGCTTTTTATTATTCTGTTGAACATCCTCGTCTCAGTGTTTTACATGGGACCTGGTTCCGCTCTTTATCATTCTGTTGGAATATCCTATCCGTGTGTTTTACACCGGATCCGTTCCATCTTTATTATTCTGTTGAACATCCCGTTGTGTGAATTTCACCCCGACTTCGTTCCGTTATTATTATTCTGCTGAATAACCTTGCCTATCTGCAAGTACCGAATGCATGGTGATTTCTTTTGTTATTCCATTCTTTATTATACCCAAATTGGTTAAAACTTTGACTTCTATACTCCATGAAATTAGTAGAATATCCTTGATATTTGCGTTTCATCCAAAGATCTTTTCATGGAAATATTCTTCCGATCATTCTTGAATTTTACTCTCTAAAACAAGATTCATGTTGACAATTTGGACGTTAATAATTCATGGATTAAATAATTCTTGAACTTGTTTTATTGAATTATTATGTCATTGTCATCATCCTCATGTTATATTATGTTATCTTTGGCTTACGTGCATAGATGAACTTAGTATGATTATGACCGAGGATCATTCTTGTATAATCACGACTTGATATAAATGATGTGACAAAAGTACTCAAAGGCATTGTAATGCAAATGATGGATAGTTTTGGTATGATTATGACCGGGGGTGATTCGGATAGTCATGACCATTGATAATTTGATGAAAATCCTTGACCATGGTATGCGAGGATGATTAGATGTGGTGGTTTATTTATTGTTCGAGTCTCAAATGATAAAAATTGATGAAAACCTTTTAAAACCTAAAAGATAGTAGACTTTATTCTCTACTTGACTCTTTTAATGGATTGCTTATTCACCGCAGCTTAAACCGGTTGTCTATTGTATTTTATCGCTTTAACACTGTTGAAGGCTAATGATAATTTATTCTGCATTATCTTAGTCATAATATTTCATCGGGCTAGTTGAGCTCACCCTTTTCTTTCACCGTTCTCTTCAGAAATGAGAACATAAATTTGACGAGTCGGGAACGTAAGTAATGGTCCGAGAGGATAGCATTAGTAGTCCTCACTATTCATGAAATAGTGTGATAATAGTTGTAATGAGGACTCCTTTTGAGTTTGTATAATATCTAGTAGACAATATTTGTATTCAAACTCACGCTTTATGTCGTATTGTACACGACAGCTTATATTAGTAAGTTGTATTTGAATTTATGTACCATGTAAGTGGCGACCCAAGATGGGTGACGATACCTAATTTTGGGGGCGTTACGGTTGGTATCGAGCTTAGGATATGATCCTCGCTAAGATGCGAGATAAGAACTAGGAGGGAGAGAGGGAATTCTTCGCTAGTATGACCTACCTAAGTTTATTTGGTATTTGATTGGTCATCGAATATAGGGATAATTTGTTAAATGTCAATTAACCCTTGTTTTGTGACAAGGTTTGAGAATGGCATCCTGAAAATGCCGAGATAAGCAATGAAGCACATGAGAGTGTTGATTCAATTTCAAACAAAAGGAAACGCACCAACAACACGATAATAATCATATCGGTTAGAATTCGCCATCGTAACAATGATAACCATCGTGGGGAAATTATCATGCTAAGAATGGTAACCACTTGGGTGGTAATCATGGCCAAGATAATAGAAGTGGAAATTTCAAGAAGAGAAGGTCATTTAGCTCGATTTTGTCGTTTCACCAAAGTCAAGTCCAAATTGGGACGGTAGCACCAAAGGCGGATACTGATAAAACAAAGTCGTTGGTTTTAGGAAGTGCATTTTCATGACTTCTCAAAAAGCGAGTAAACCGAACGGTTAGCACTTCGGGTTAGTTAATTATAAATTCATGTAAGTCTATACCTTATTAGATACCGGCCTCTACCCATTCTTTTATCTCTCTTGCTTTATGCTCAACGCTTAAATTTGACTCTGAGAAATTAGACTTTGATTTATCTATTGAAACTTCGTTGGGAGAAACCTTCGTTACCTCCACTGCTTTATTAATCTTGTTGTTTCAAATAAACACTTTCACGCTACTTCGTCGATCTTATCTCTTTGAAAATACTTGCCTTTGAGGTAATTTTTTGAAAACGATTGATTAACTACTCATTATTCTTTTTGTAAGGTTGTTAGCTTTCATATTCCTAACCAACCTTTATACTTAATTCAAAGTAACCAAACCCTAAAGTTAATCATCAAGTTATATCAAGCCATAAGTAAAGAGCCCCGATCCTTTCGTTGTTAACTTCCTTGTGTGGAATGCACCGGCTTTTACTTTCAGAGAAGGCGACGTCGTGACTAAAGATGGCAAGTTGATAGGTATCATTGTGAGGTGCCATCCAGTTAAGGGATAGAAGTCACAGTTGGTATTAATGTGACGTGACTATCCAAGTCTTGAACGAGAGTAATGCTTGTTGAATGATATTTCTATCATTAATAAATTTCTTGGCGATTCTTGAAGACTTCCTAGCCTACCCTAGAGCGTGAAATCGAATTTTGTATTGACCCCCAAAGATAAAACCCATTTCTTAAACCCTCAAATATTTCTTCAACTAAAATAAATAGCTTTACGTGGTTTATGATGAAAGTCATAATAAAAGCATTGGACTAATGAAAATCATGGGTATATGAAGTATTAGTAAGTTTTATGATGAGTTATGTTGGTTAGTATGTGAAAACATGAAAGTTTCTTAGAAATCACAAAGAGTTGAAAATCGATTTTAGTGAAAAAAAGCGTAACATGAAATTCAATTGACCATATCTCCTATTATATTTTGAATTTTTGAATGTGGTCAAGTCCTAGAGTTAGATCTATGAGTTACCTAACTAATCCAAGTGGAATTACTGGAAAAGGTGTTGTAGATTTTTGTGTGGACTGATTTTAGCAAAGGAGTGCAAAGCTGCAAAACCTAAAAAGCTTCTGCCATGATTTTAGAGAGGCTGTTTCGGCCACTTAAATTATGAGAAAAATTCTGGCCTTTTGGGACATGAAAGTATATGGTATAAAGTACCTCCTGTCCAAAAATGAGCTCATTCTCGACTTCAAATGAGCAAGTTATGACTATTTCAATATTTAGGTTTTTCCGATTTAAAAACGCTATAACAGAGTTCTATAACTCCGATGACCATGAAATTTAAACTGGAAGCTCACGTTAACATGTGTAAGGTCCTGCCAAGATTTGGGAATTTTGGAGTTAAACTTGAGGTAGCTAATTTCTTAAGGAATTAAGTGGAAATTGATTTTTAAAAATAGTAAATGAATTTTAAAAATTCCGAGAAAAAATATATTTTCATTATGGGACTATATTATGCTAAATCCCAGAAAAGAAATATTTTTGGGGCTGATTTGGTATTTTTCATGAAAATAGTTTAGTTACTTAACATATGAGTTAAATATGTTATGTGAAGTAACAAAAGTTGAAAATAGGATTTTATGGCTAAAAATCCTATATATAGAGTATATGCATATTTTTTTTGATGAGATTTGATAATTAGTGATGATGATATTTTATGAGTATGACATTTTGAATGATTAAATGCATTATATGGTAAAGCGTAAACAATTAAGATAAATTGTTTATAAATTTAAGAAGTGATTAAAATATTGTTATAATATTAATGATATTAGATTATGAGATTATTAAGTGATTGAAAACATGGGGATATTCTTGAATCTCGGATAAATTATATTATAAATGTTTAATATTTATCATTTATCTCATTTGATTGATTCTTTATATCATTATCCTCATGCTTATATTATGTTGAAAGTCATCTCATCTCAGTACAGATAGATGGACTTGGTATGATTATGACTGTGGATTATTCGGTATAATCATAACCAGAAATGAATACACAATTATCTTTGGCAGTAGTGCATGGATAATTTGTGGTCGTGATATTAATGAATACACAATTATCTTTGGTAGTAGTGCATGGATAATTTGTGGTCGTGATACTTAATGAATATCATTATTTTGGCCGTAGTGCATGGATGATTCGATGATGTGATTATTAATTATTCACAAATTGAGTCTCAAAGAATGAAATATTAATTCATGGATGTGTTCAAAGTCATCTGTGGCTTACGTGCATAGATGGACTTGGTATGATTATGACTAATGAATACACATTGTTCGGTATAATCATAACAGTAATTGAAAACACAATTATCTTTGGTCAGTAGTGCATGGATAATTTGTGGTCGTGATACTAATGAATATCCTTGGCTCGTAGTGCGTGGGATGATTCGATGATGTGGATTAATTATTGAGCCGAGTCTCAAAGAATGAAATATTAATTCATGGATGTGTTCAAAGTCATCCGTGGGCTACGTGCATTGATGGACTTGGTATGATTATGACCAGAGGATTGTTCGGTATAATCATAACTGTAGAATTGAAAACACAATTATCTTTAGCCGTAGTGCATGGATAATTTGTGGTCGTGATACTAATGAATATCCTCGCCCAGTAGTGCGTGGATGATTCGATGATGTGGATTAATTATTGAAATGAGTCTCAAAGAATGAAATATTAATTCATGGATGTGTTCAAAGTCATCCGCGGCTTTACGTTATGAGATGGACTTGGTATGATTATGACCGAGGATTGTTCGGGTATAATCATAACAGTAATTGAAAACACAATTATCTTTGGTCAGTAGTGCATGGATAATTTGTGGTCGTGATACTTGTGAGACCCAGATTTTATCAATAAAGATTTAAATTTTGTCGAAATAATTTTTAATATTATGGTGTGAATTTGAGATAATATTATAGTTGTGGGTAGTATTTATAAATTTTGCAAAGTATGCAAGTGGTTATATTATATTCGATTGGTGGGGAATATTATATTCTTAGCAGGGAATATTCGCATAACGGCTCAATCATTGGTGGACCCAACAATGTAATTATTGTCGGATTGAGAAAACGAGAAAATATTTTATTGAAATAACTACGAAGTTTTACCGTGGTTACCGTTGAACTACTCTTGAGTAGTAAAAGTACAAGAAATAAGTGTGGTTGCATAGTAGCACACCAGTATTGATTATCGATGCTTATGTGAGAAGTCACTCATTTGATTCCATTATCATTTATTAATAATATGAATTATTATAAATGATAATGACGCTTTTGTTTTATTCAGATTATTAACGTAATAAAATAAAACATCTTTTATATAAAATAGAATACTTTATTAAAGTTATTCTATAAATAGAATATATTATATTTTATTATGCATAGTATTGCATAATAGTGTTTTGCATAGTATTGCATAAAGTGTTTGCATAGTAAAAATGTTTTTATATAAATAGAATATATTATATTTTATTTAAAAGATTTTGCTTTAAATATGGACCGTCGATTAAAGTAAATCAATCTGGACCGCTCATGGATTGATTACTATGCATTCCATTTTCCTATAAATAAAGCTCATTCCTTCATTATTTTCTTATGAATTCATTGAAACTCTAGAGAGAGAAATTATAGAGAGAAGCTATAGAGAGAAAGTTATAGAAAGAAGAAGAGTATTCTGCTACTTCACTACTTCTATATTCAGCTTCTTTTACTAGTAGTGGTGTTATTCTTTCTTCTTGAAGAGAACTTCATTATTCCATTCATTATTATTCTCGCTGAATAACTCTTGTAAAAAGTGGCATACCCTATACATAACCTCAGATACGCCAGATACCCTATACTTGGTGAAATCCTTATGTTATTCCATTGCTTATTATTCTCATTGAATAACTCAGATATGCGGCTTACCCTATACTTGGTGACATTCTTCTATTATTCTCGTTGAACATCCTCGTCTCGCGTGTGTTTTACACCGACCCGGTTCCATTTTTTATTATTCTGTTGGAACATCCTGCCTCATGTGTTTTACACCGGACTCGGTTCCGCCTTTTTATCATTCTGTTGGAATATCCTATCTGTGTGTTTTACACCGGATCCGGTTCCATCTTTATTATTTTGTTGGAACATCCCGCTTGCGCGAATTTCACCCGACCGGGTTCCGTTATTATTATTCTCGCTGAATAACTCGCTCTGGCGCGGCACCGCATGCATGGTGATTTCTTTTGTTATTCCATTCTTTATTATACCCAAATTGGTTAAAACTTTGACTTCTATACTCCATGAAATTAGTAGAATATCCTTGATATTTATGCTTTCATCCAAAGATCTTTTCATGGAAATATTCTTCCGATCATTCTTGAATTTTACTCTCACGTAAACAAAGATTGCATGTTGACAATTTGGACGTTAATAATTCATGGATTAAATAATTCTTGAACTTGTTTTATTGAATTACTATGTCATTGTCATCATCCTCATGTTATATTATGTTATCTTTGGCTTACGTGCATAGATGAACTTAGTATGATTATGACCGTGGATCATTCTTGGATAATCACGACTTGATATAAATGATGTGACAAAAGTCCTCGATGGCTTCAGAATGCAGTGATGGATAGTTTTTGGTATGATTATGACCAGGGGTGATTCGGATAGTCATGACCATTGATAATTTGATGAAAATCCTTGACCGTGGTACGTGGATGATTAGATGTAGTGGTTTATTATTGTCGAGTCTCAAATGATAAAATTGATGAAAACCTTTTAAAACCTAAAAGATAGTAGACTTTATTCTCTACTTGACTCTTTTAATGGATTGCTTATTCCGCCGCAATTAAACTTGTTGTCTATTGTATTTTATCGCTTAACATCATTTGAAGGCTAATGATAATTTATTCTCGCATTATCTTAGTCATAATATTTCTTCATCGGGCTAGTTGAGCTCACCCTTTTCTTTCACCGTTTCTTCGTGAAATGAGAACATAGTTGGGACGAGTCGGGAACGGCAGTAATGGTCCGAGGATAGCATTAGTAGTCCTCACTATTCTCGTGAAATAGTGTGATAATAGTTGTAATGAGGACTCCTTTTGAGTTTGTATAATATCTAGTAGACAATATTTGTATTCAAACTCACGCTTTATGTCGATTGTATACCCATGCTTAGGTTAGTAAGTTGTATTTGAATTTATGTACCACCATGTAAGTGGCGACCCAAGATGGGTGACGATACCTAATTTTTTTGGCGTTACGGTTGGTATCGAGCTTAGGATATGATCCCCAAGCTAAGATGTGAGAATAGTACTAGGAGGGGAGAGACGGGAATTCTTCGCTAGTATGACCTACCTAAATTTATTTGGTATTTAATTGGTCACGTAATATAGGATAATTTGTTACATGTCAATTAACCCTTGTTTTGTGACAAGGTTTGAGAATGGCATCCAAAAATGCTTTGAAATAAGCAATGAAGCACATGAGAGTGTTGATTCACCTCGAAACAAAAGGTAACGACCAACAACACGATAATAATCATATCGGTGGCAACGGCCATCGTAACAATGATAACCATCGGGGGAAATTATCATGCTAAGAATGGTAACCACTTCGGTGGTAATCACGGCAAAGATAATAGAAGTGAAAATTTCAAGAAGAGAAGGTCATTTAGCCCGATTTTGTCGTATAGTGAAGTCAAGTCCAGCCGGGATAGTGGCACCAAAGGCGATACATGATAAAAACAAAGTCGGTGGTTTCGGGAAGAGCGTTTTTCGTGACTTCTCAAAAAGTGGGTAACCCGAACGGTTAGCACTCAAGTTAGTTAATTATAAATTCTTGCAAAGTCTATACCTTATTAGATACCGGTTCTACCCATTATTTTATCTCTCTCTCTTATGCTCAACGCTTAAATTTAACTCAAGAAGAAGTTAAACTTTGACTTATTGGTTGAAACTTCGTTAAGTAGGAGCCTTCGTTATCGCTTACTATTTTTAAATCTTGTTTGATTCAAATAAACACTTTCACGTTACTTCGTCGATCTTATCTTTTTGAAAATACTTGCCTTTGATGTGATTTTAGGAATCAATTGGTTAACTACTCATCATGCTTTTCGAAGGTTGTTAGCTTTTATATTCATAACCAACCCGTTATACTAATTCAAAGTAACCAAACCCTAAAGTTAATCAACGTTATATCAAGCCATAAGTAAAGAGCCCCGATCCTTTCATTGTTAACTTCCTTGTGTGGAATGCACCAAGCCGACTTTCTTCAGAGGCGACATCGTGAATGAAGATGGCAAGTTTATAGGTATCATTGTGAGGTGCTATCTAGGTTAAGGGATAGAAGTCACAGTTGGTATCAATGTGACGTACTATCCAAGTC
Source organism: Panax quinquefolius (assembly GCA_020205615.1). NCBI lineage: Eukaryota > Viridiplantae > Streptophyta > Magnoliopsida > Apiales > Araliaceae > Panax > Panax quinquefolius. The sequence goes on from CM035160.1 coordinate 140,043,198, forward strand.
TTGGACGAGAGTAACAGTTTTGAATGATATTTCTATCATTAATAAATTTCTTGGCGTATTCTTGAAGACTTCCTAGCCTACCCTAGAACGTGAAATCGAATTTTGTATTGACCCCAGTACAAAAAAAAACTCATTTCTTAAACCCTCAAATATTTCTTCAACTAAAAGGATCTGTTTACGTGGATTATGATGAAAGTCATAATAAAAGTATAGAACTAATAAAAATCATGGGTATATGAAGTATTAGTAAGTTTTATGATGAGTTATGTTGGTTAGTATGTGAAAACATGAAAGTTTCTTAGAAATCACAAAGAGTTGAAAATCAGATTTTAGTGAAAAACGTAACATGAAATTCAATTGACTATATCTCCTATTATATTTTGAATTTTTGAATGTGGTCAAGTCCTAGAGTTAGATCTATGAGTTACCTAACTAATCCAAGTGGAATTACTGGAAAAGGTGTTGTAGATTTTTGTGTGGACTGATTTTAGCAAAGGAGTGCAAAGCTGCAAAACCGAAAAAAGCTTCTGCCATAATTTTAGAGAGGCTGTTTCGGCCACTTAAATTATGAGAAAAATTCTGGCCTTTTGGGACATGAAATTATATGGTATAAAGTACCTCCTGTCCAAAAATGAGCTCATTCTCGACTTCAAATGAGCAAGTTATGACTATTTCAATATTTAGGTTTTTCCGATTTAAAAACGCTATAACCGGAGTTCTATAACTCACGATGACCATGAAATTTAAACTGGAAGCTCACGTTAACATGTGTAAGGTCCTGTCAAGATTTGGAAATTTTGGAGTTAAACTTGAGGTAGCTAATTTCTTAAGGAATTAATTAGAAATTGATTTTGAAAAATAGTAAATGAATTTTAAAAATTCGAGAAAAATATATTTTCATTATGGGACTATATTATGCTAAATCCCAGAAAAGAAATATTTTGGGACTGATTTGGTATTTTTCATGAAAATAGTTTAGTTACTTTACATATGAGTTAAATATGTTATGTGAAGTAACAAAGTTGAAAATAAGATTTTATGGCTAGAGAATCCTATATAGTAGTATATGCATATTTTTGATGAGGGATTTGATAATTGGTGATGATATTTTATGAGTATGGCATTTTGAATGATTAAATGCATTATATGGTAAAAGCGTAAACAATTGAGAAAAATTGTTTATAAATTTAAGAAGTGATTAAAATATTGTTATAATATTAATGTTATTAGATTATGAGATTATTAAGTGATTGATAACATGGGGATATTCTTGAATCCTAGATAAATTATATTATAAATGTTTAATATTTATCCTTTATCTCATTTGATTGATTCTTTATATCATTATCCTCATGTTTATATTATGTTGAAAGTCATCTCGTGGCTCAGTGTAGTGCATAGATGGACTTGGTATGATTATGACTGTGGATTGTTTCTATATAATCATAACCGTAATTGAAAACACAATTATCTTTGGTAGTAGTGCATGGATAATTTGTGGTCGTGATACTAATGAATACACAATTATCTTTGGTCAGAGTGCATGGATAATTTGTGGTCGTGATACTAATGAATACACAATTATCTTTGGTAATTTGTGGTCGTAGTAGTGAATATGGATAATTCGTGGTCGTGATACTAATGAATATCCTTGGCCTCAGATAGTGCGGGATGATTCGATGATAAGGATTAAATATTGAGTTGAGTCTCAAAGAATGAAATATTAATTCATGGATGTGGTAAAAGTCATCTTTAGTCGTAGTGCATTGATAGACTTGGTATGATTATGACCACGGATTATTCGTAGATAATCACGATTCGTAATTAAAAACACGAATATCCTTAGTCGAGAGGTGCATGGATAATTCATGGTTGTGATACTTAAGTCGAGTCTCAAAGATTATTGGTTTTACGCTTATATATCTTTGGCAGTAGTGCAAAGATGAATTGTTAATAAATATCTTTGCTTCAGAATGCAAAGATGAATTGTTAATGAATATCTTTGGTAGGATTGCAAAAATGAACTTAATATTTTCAACGATAAAGGTATTCAAGGTATCCTCACCTCTTTATCATACCAGTATCGCACTTCTAATTTCGAGGGCTAAATTCCATAAGGAGGGAGATTGTGAGACCCAGATTTTATCAATAAAGATTTAAATTTTGTCAAATAATTTTTAATATTATGGTGTGAATTTGAGATAATATTATAGTTGTGGGTAGTATTTATAAATTTTGCAAAGTATGCAAGTGGTTATATTATATTCGATTGGTGGGGAATATTCGGTTTAGCAGGAATATTCGTATAACTACTCAATCATTGGTGGACCCTACAATGTAATTATTGTCGAATTGAGAAAACGAGAAAAATATTTTATTGAAATAACGGCGGAAGTTTTACCGTAGTTCTTCGTTGAACTACTCGGTAGTAAAAGTACAAGAATAAGTGTGGTTGCATAGTAGCACACCAGTATTGATTATCGATGCTTATGTGAGAAGTCACTCGATTTGATTCCATTATTGTCGATTAATAATATGAATTATTATAATGATAATGACGCTTTTGTTTTATTCGTATTATTAACGTAATAAAATGTAAACATCTTTTATATAAAATAGAATACTTTATTAAAGTTATTCTATAAATAGAATATATTATATTTTATTATGCATAGTATTGCATAGTGTTTTGCATAGTGTTTTGCATAGTATTGCATAGTGTTTGCATAGTAAAATGTTTTTATATAAATAGAATATATTATATTTTATTTAAAAGATTTTGCTTTAAATATGGACCGTCAGATTAAAGTAAATCAATCTGGACCGCTCATGGATTGATTACTATGCATTCCATTTTCCTATAAATAAAGCTCATTCCTTCATTATTTTCTTTACGAATTCATTGAAACTCTGTAGAGAGAAATTATAGAGAGAAGCTATAGAGAAAAGTTATAGAAAGAAGAAGAAGAGTATTCTGCTACTTCACTACTTCTATATTCAGGTTCTTTTACTAGGTAAGGGTGTTATTCTTTCTTCTTGAAGAGAACTTCATTATTCCATTCACTATTATTCCATTGAATAACTCGTAAAAGTGGCATACCCTATACATAACTCAGATACGCTGCAGATACCCTATACTTGGTGAAATCCTTATGTTATTCCATTGCTTATTATTCTCATTGAATAACTCAGATACGCTGGTTTAACCCTATACTTGGTGACATTCTTCTATTATTCTCGCTGAACATCCCATCATGTGTTTTTTACACCTGACCGGTTCCATTTTTTATTATTCTCGTTGGAACATCCTCGCTCGTGTGTTTTACACCCGGACCGGTTCCGCCTTTATCATTCTCGTTGAATATCCTATCGTGTGTTTTACACCGGATCCGGTTCCATCTTTATTATTTTGTTGGAACATCCCGCTTGCGTGTGAATTTCACCGACCGTTCCGTTATTATTATTCTCATTTGGAATAACTTGCCTATGCTAAGTACCGCATGCATGGTGATTTCTTTTGTTATTCCATTCTTTATTATACCCAAATTGGTTAAAAAATTTGACTTCTATACTCCATGAAATTAGTAGAATATCCTCGATATTTGCGTTTCATCCAAAGATCTTTTCATGGAAATATTCTTCCGATCATTCTTGAATTTTACTCTACGTAAACAAAGATTCATGTTGACAATTTGGACGTTAATAATTCATGGATTAAATAATTCTTGAACTTGTTTTATTGAATTACTATGTCATTGTCATCATCCTCATGTTATATTATGTTATCTTTGGCTTACGTGCATAGATGAACTTAGTATGATTATGACCAGGGATCATTCTAAGATAATCACGACTTGATATAAATGATGTGACAAAAGTACTCAAAGGGTGGCTGTAATGCGTTGATGGATAGTTTTGGTATGATTATGACCAGGGTGATTCGGATAGTCATGACCATTGATAATTTGATGAAAATCCTCGACCGTGGTATGTGGATGATTAGATGTGGTGGTTTATTATTGTCGAGTCTCAACGATAAAAAAAATTGATGGAAACCTTTTAAAACCTAAAAGATAGTAGACTTTATTCTCTACTTGACTCTTTTAATGGATTGCTTATTCACCGCAATTAAACTTGTTGTCTATTGTATTTTATCGCTTTAACACTCATTGAAGGCTAATGATAATTTATTCTCGCATTATCTTAGTCATAATATTTCTTCTTTGGCTAGTTGAGCTCACCCTTTCTTTCACCGTTCTCTTCGTGAAATGAGAACATAAATTTGGACGAGCCTGGAAACGTAAGTAATGGTCCGTGAGGATAGCATTAGTAGTCCTCACTATTCGTGAAATAGTGTGATAATAGTTGTAATGAGGACTCCTTTTGAGTTTGTATAATATCTAGTAGACAATATTTGTATTCAAACTCACAGCTTTATGTCGTATTGTACACCGGCGCTTAGGTTAGTAAGTTGTATTTGAATTTATGTACCATGTAAGTGGCGACCCAAGATGGGTGACGATACCCAATTTTGGGGCGTTATAATACTAATGAATATCCTCGGCACAGTAGTGCGAGGGGATGATTCGATGATGTGGATTAATTATTGAAATGAGTCTCAAAGAATGAAATATTAATTCATGGATGCGTTCAAAGTCATCTGCGGGCTTTACGTGCATAGATGGAATTGGTATGATTATGACCGTGGATTGTTCGGTATAATCATGATCAGAATTGAAAACACGAATATCCTTAGCCAAGAAGGCATGGATAATTCATGGTTGTGATACTATTAAGTCGAGTCTCGGATTATTGGTTTTATAGCTTATATATCTTTGGCCCAGTAAGTGCAAAGATGAATTGTTAATAAATATCTTTGGCATGTAGTGCAAAGATGAATTGTTAATGAATATCTTTGGTAATGGATTGCAAAGATAAATTTAATGTTTTCAACGATAAAGGTATTCAAGGTATCCTCATCTCTTTATCATATCGTATATATACCCTAATTTCGAGGGCTTAAATTCCATAAGGAGGGGAGATCATGAGACCCCAGTTTTTATCAATAAAGATTTAAATTTTGTTGAAATAATTTTTAATATTATGGTGTGAATTTGAGATAATATTATAGTTGTGGGTAGTATTTATAAATTTTTCAAAGTATGCAAGTGGTTATATTATATTCGATTGGTTTGGGAATATTCTTGCTTAGCGGGGAATATTCGTATAACTACTCAATCATTGGTGGACCCTGTAATGTAATTATTATTTTGATTGAAAAAACGACAAAATATTTTATTGAAATAACGTTGGAAGTTTTACCGCTGATCTTGTTGAACTACTTGGTAGTAAAAGTACAAAGAATACGCGATGTCGTGTGGTTGCATAGTACTCAGTATTGATTATCGATGCTTATGTGAGAAGTCACTCACTTGATTCCATTATTGTCGATTAATAATATGAATTATTATAATGATAATGACGCTTTTGTTTTATTCGTATTATTAACGTAATAAAATGTAAACATCTTTTATATAAAATAGAATACTTTATTAAAGTTATTCTATAAATAGAATATATTATATTTTATTATGCATAGTGTTGCATAGTGTTTTTTGCATAGTGTTTTGCATAGTGTTTTGCATAGTAAAATGTTTTTATATAAATAGAATATATTATATTTTATTTAAAAGATTTTTCTTTAAATATGGACCGTCGATTAAAGTAAATCAATCTGGACCGCTCATGGATTAGTTACTATGCATTCCATTTTCCTATAAATAGAAGCTCATTCCTTCATTATTTTCTTACTTAATTCATTGAAACTCTAGAGAGAAATTATAGAGAGAAGCTATAGAGAAAAATTATAGAAAGAAGAAGAGTATTCTGCTACTTCACTACTTCTATATTCAGCTCTTTTTACTAGTAGGGGTGTTATTCTTTCTTCTTGAAGAGAACTTCATTATTCCATTCATTATTATTCATTGAATAACTCGTAAAAGTGGCATACCCTATACATAACCTCGTGATACGCCAGATACCCTATACTTGGTGAAATCCTTATGTTATTCCATTGCTTATTATTCTGCTTGAATAACTCAGTATACGCCGGCTTACCCTATACTTGGTGACATTCTTCTATTATTCTCATTGGAACATCCTCGCCTGTGTGTTTTACACCGGACCGGTTCCGCTTTTATTATTCTCCTTGGAACATCCTCATGCTCATGTTTTACACCGACCGGTTCCGCTCTTTATCATTCTCGCTGGAATATCCTATCTCATGTGTTTTACACCGGATCCGGTTCCATCTTTATTATTCTGTTGGAACATCCCGCTTGTGTGAATTTCACCGACCGGTTCCGTTATTATTATTCTCGTTGAATAACTCGCCTATGCGGCAACCGCATGCACGGTGATTTCTTTTGTTATTCCATTCTTTATTATACCCATTGGTTAAAACTTTGACTTCTATACTCCATGAAATTAGTAGAATATCCTCGATATTTGCGTTTCATCCAAAGATCTTTTCATGGAAATATTCTTCCGATCATTCTTGAATTTTACTCTCACGTAAACAAAGATCATGTTGACAATTTGGACGTTAATAATTCATGGATTAAATAATTCTTGAACTTGTTTTATTGAATTATTATGTCATTGTCATCATCCTCATGTTATATTATGTTATCTTTGGCTACGTATAGATGAACTTAGTATGATTATGACCGAGGATCATTCTTAGATAATCACGACTTGATATAAATGATGTGACAAAAGTACTCAAATGGCACTGTAATGCAAATGATGGATAGTTTTTGGTATGATTATGACCAGGGGGTGATTCAAAGATAGTCATGACCATTGATAATTTGATGAAAATCCTCGACCATGGTACGTGGATGATTAGATGTGGTGGTTTATTTATTAAAGTCGAGTCTCAAATGATAAAAATTGATGAAAACCTTTTAAAACCTAAAAGATAGTAGACTTTATTCTCTACTTGACTCTTTTAATGGATTGCTTATTCACCGCAGCTTAAACCGGTTGTCTATTGTATTTTATCGGTTTAACATCATTGAAGGCTAATGATAATTTATTCTCGCATTATCTTAGTCATAATATTTCTTCTTGGGCTAGTTGAGCTCACCTTTTCTTTCACCGTTTCTCTTGAAATGAGAACATAGTTGGGACGAGCCTGGGAACGGCAGTAATGATCCGCAGGATAAGATTAGTAGTCCCTCACTATTCGTGAAATAGTGTGATAATAGTTGTAATGAGGACTCCTTTTGAGTTTGTATAATATCTAGTAGACAATATTTGTATTCAAACTCAGAGCTTTATGTCGATTGTACCTACGCTTATATTAGTAAGTTGTATTTGAATTTATGTACCATGTAAGTGGCGACCCAAGATGGGTGACGTATACCTAATTTTGGGGGCGTTACAGCTTTGGTTTATGAAGATCTGGAGAAGAAGTCTAAAGAGCCTTACAAATTCGATTGAATACAGTGAGGAGAGAGAATGTTAAAATAAAAAACACAGAAGGTTATAGGCAAAAAATACTTTTACACCACTCTGGTTGTAATGTTTTTAAGCAATTAGTCACTGTGCTTTTAAAATATTCAATTAGCCCACTGTACTTTTTAAAAATGTTCAATCAACCCATTCCGTCCAATTTTACAGACGGACGTTAAAAAAATGGGCTGACTTTTCTACGTGTCTTTTGAAAAAAATAAATAAAACAAGTTATTTCCTACGTGGCAAGCTAGTAAGCCAAATTCTTAATACTATTGAGCCACTGCACTTTAAAAAAATGCAATTAGCCCACTCTGATTTTAAAAATATTTTTATGTTTTATTTTCTTTCTTTTTCCTTACCTAAATATTTATAATATGTATAATATTAATAAATTTTAATATTATAATATTTATAATATGTATGTTTTCTTTTAAAAATAAAATAAAATACTTTTATGTTTTAAAATACTTATAATATTTTTAAAATAAAAATATTTTTATGTTTTATTTTCTTTCTTTTCTTTACCTAAATATTTATAATATGTATAATGTTAATAAAAATTAATAATATAATATATATAATATGTATGTTTTATTTTAAAAATAAAAATAAAAATACTTTTATGTTTTAAAATACTTATAATATTTTTAAAATATAAAAATATTTTTATGTTTTATTTTCTTTCTTTTCTTTACCTAAATATTTATAATATGTATAATGTTAATAAAATTAATAATATAATATATATATAATATGTATGTCTTATTTTAAAATAAAATAAAAATACTTTTATATTTTAAAATACTTATAAAAATTTTAAAATAAAAATATTTTTATGTTTTATTATCTTGCTTTTTCTTTACCTAAATATTTATAATATTAATAAAATTTAATAATATAATATATATAATATGTATGTATAATATTAATAAAATTTAATATTATAATATGTCTTCATCTCCGTCTTGTTCGGTAACCACCATCTTGTTCGGAGCCATCATCTCCATCAATAATGACCCCACTCTTCCATCCAAGCAAAAACAAACAAAAAACTCATAAAATGCGTTTCCAGAACTTACTTGTACTCGCATAACATAAGCAATCCGCCATTTTTGCAAACAAAAGACCAGTCTTCTGCAATTTCTTTCCTTTTGGGGGTATTTTTCCCTTTCTTCTTCATCCCTCTTCAAAATTAACTCTGATATTTGAAAAAAAAACAGTCTTAAATCAAATACCCAACAATAACTTTTTTCTGAAACAAAGTTAGAGCCCAGGGAAAAAAAATGTACAGAGCCAATAATGGTGAATAATCAAAGACCCGTTTCAATAAAGTCACGAAAAGAGATTTTTTATAGGAAATCACGGCTTACAATGTAGAAATTCCAGGTTGGGTTTGGGTAGGCGACTGATGGTGCTGGGTCCAAGGATTCCAGGTTTCAATTTTGGTGAGGAAGAAGATGAACAGTAGGGTTTGAATTTGAATTAATTATGAAAAAAATGAGGATAAATAATATTTTATTTATTTATGTTTGTAATTTGCATTATTTCTTTTTCGTCTAAAAATTTCAAATTTTTTTTTTGTCAAATACATTTAAATATAAAGTCAACATGTATTGTACATGCCACAAAATCAATGATTTTATTTTTTTATTTTTTTTGTGTTGCCATATCAAAAAATAATAATTTTTTGATTTTTTTTCTAATGTCACGTGTGTAATTATTTGACGTCCGGCCTCAGAAAATCGACGGAAATGAGTTGATTGAACATTTTAAAAAAATACAATTAAATTAATTGAATATTTTAAAAGACAAATGACTAATCGCTAAAACACTACAACCGCATATATAGTTTTGTTATTTAAGGAGTTGTGTTATTTAGTAGTTCTGTTCTAGATCTTTTCTATATATATATATATATATATATATATATATATATATATGGGTTGCATCCATAACAAACTTCATTAGAACAACCCCTTTTTTATCCCATGTTGTAGAGCGATCGAGCAAAAAAAAAAAAATTAATTTGTAATGTTATTACACGTTGTATCTGCCAGCTAAAAAAAGTTACTCTCAAAGAACCTATTGTTTGTGGATGCAACCCATATATGTGACGCCCCCAAAATAGGTATACATCACCCATTCTGAGTCGTCAAATACATGGTACAAAAATCAAATACAAACTTCTTTACTACAACTGTCGTGTAAAAATACGACAAAACATAGTTGAGAATTTTAAAACGAATATTGTCTTCTAGAAAATATCCACACTCAAATGGAGTCCTCAATACATTATTTCTCACACTATTTCATAGAATAGTGAGAACTACTAATGCTATCATCTAGACCGTCACTCCGTTCCCCGACTAGTCCCAGGTACGTTCTCATTTCTTGAAAAGAACAATGAAAGCAAAAGGGTGAGCTCAACTAGCCCAGTAAGAAATATTATGACTAAGATAATGCAGAATAATTTATCGTTAGCCTTCAACAAAATGTTAAACGATAAAATATAACAAACATCAATTTTAATCTGCAATGAATAAAGCGATCCATTGTAAGAGTCAAGTAGAACATAAAATCTACTATCTTCTATGATTTAAAAGGTTTTTCATCACTTTTATCACGAGACTCGGATTAATAAATAATCCACATCATCGAATCACCCCCGCATTTTACTACCAAGGATATTCTTTAGTATTACGACCACAAATTATCCATGCACTACGGAATCAATGAGAACTTTTACCACATCATTTGTAACATTACTACCATGATTATACCGAATAATCCCCATCATAATCATACCAAGTCCATCTACGACCACGTGCCACTGGATAACTTTCAACATAATATAAACATGAGGATGATGACAATGATATAAGAATTCAATAAAACAAGTTCAAGGATAAATTTTTAAAGATTTATAATTTAATTTATCCAGAATTCAATATTGTCCAAATTGTCAACATGATATTGCTTTGTGGAGTAAAATTCAAGAATGATAATGTATCAAAAATAATTTAGACCGAAAAGAAATCAATTTTTGTTATGAATAGTACTTCGAATTGAATAAGATCTCGTGAATAAGATTTCAAGAATAAGATTTGTGAATAAGACTTTCGTGAATAGTACTTTGTGAATAGTATTTTATGAATAATACTTTGTGAATAATATCCGTGAATAGTACTTTTGTGAATAATATCGTATAAATGAATAGTACTCATGGACAGTATTCCACCATGAAAAACTTAAAATTTAACAAGAATGTGCAGAAAATATTCTTGTGAAACGATACTAGATGAAGCGCAAATTTCAAAGATATTCTACTAATTTCACGAAATATAGAAGCAATACTTTAACCGAATGATGGTATACTACGAGACGAAATAATATTACTCACATACTACAAAGTATGGAAGAAAATATTATTCCTATGAATACTGAGCAAAATAATATCCCTTACAACTGTTGAACGAAAATAATATTTCAACAAATATTTAACGAAGATAATATTCCTACGAATATTGAACGAAGATGATATTCCTTACAAATATTGAACGAAAATAATATTCATACGAATACGAAAATAATTTTTCTTCAGAATATGAACTAAATAATAACCCTTACCACAGAAGAAGACTGGATACTGGAGTACTGAAGTAGCAGACTACTCTTCTTCTATCTCTCTATAGCTTCTCTCTCTATAATTGCTCTTGTGAGTCTTAGTGAATTGGTGAGAATGAAGGAAGAATGAGATTCTATTTATAGAAAAATATAGTTTCGATAATTGCACATTTTGGGGCTCAAAATATTACAGTATAATACCTTCATCTTTTCCTTCATTTTTAATTTAGTCATGCAAGTATTATCAATCTTGCACCATCTCCCCTAATAGTACATGCATGCGAATCAATAGTACACACATGTGAACAAATAGTTATAAGCATGTGAATTAATAGCAATTAATTACTCATTTATCCGATTAATTACCCGATTGGTCAATATAACCTCCAGACATCCATTATTATCGAAATAGATGTCGATTTCTACTAACACAAATTGTAACGCCCCCAAAATAGGTATACATCACCCATATTGAGTCGCCAAATACATGGTACAAAATTTAAATACAACTTAATAATACAACTGTTGTGTAAAATACGACAAAACATAAACTGAGAGTTTTAATACGAATATTGTCTTCTACACAGTATTCAACTCAAATGGAGTCCTCAATACATTTATTACCACAAAGATTTCATAGAATAGTGAGGACTACTAATGCTATCATCTCGACCGCTACTCCGGCTCCCCGACTAGTCCCACCACGCTCTCATTTTTGAAGAGAACAATGAAAGCAAAAGTGTGAGCTCAACTAGCCCAAAAAAAAATATTATGACTAAGATAATGCGTAATAATTTATTGTTAGCCTTCAACAAAGTTAAACCGATAAAATATAACAAACATCAAGTTAATCTGCAATGAACAAGCAATCCATTAGAAGAGTCAAGTAGAGCATAAAATCTACTATCTTCTATGATTTAAAAGGTTTTTCATCACTTTTATCATTTGAGACTCAAATTAATAAATAATCCACATCATCGAATCACCCCTCGCTACTTTACTGCCAAGGATATTCTTTAGTATCACGACCACAAATTATCCATGCACTACTAGCCAATGAGGACTTTTACCACATCATTTGTAACATTACTAATTAAGCGATTATACCGAATAATCCCTGGTCATAATCATACCAAGTCCATCTATGCACTACAGGCCACGGATGACTTTCAACATAATATAAACATGAGGATGATGACAATGATATAAGAATTCAATAAAACAAGTTCAAGCATAAATTTTTAAAGATTTATAATTTAATTTATCCAGAATTCAATATTGTCCAAATTGTCAACATGATACTGCTTTGTGAAGTAAAATTCAATAATGATAATGTATCAATAATGATTTGGACCAAAAAGAAATCAATTTTTGTTATGAATAGTACTCCGGGTGAATAGTATCCGAGTGAATAGTATCCCGTGAATAGTACTTCGAGAATAGTACTCCGTGAATAGTACTTTAGGAATAGTACTCGTGAATAGTACTTTGTGAATAGTACTTTATGAATAATACTTTGTGAATAGTACCCGTGAATATTACTTTTGTGAATAGTACCGTATAAATGAATAGTACTCATGGACAATACTCCGACATGAAAACTTAAAATTTAACAAGAATGTACAGAAAATATCCTTGTGAAGCGATACTATATGAAGCGCAAATTTCAAGGATGTTCTATTTATTTCACGGAATATAAAAGCAATACTTTAACCGAATGATGGTATAATACGAGACGAAATATTATTACTCACATACTACAGAATATGGAAGAAAATATTATTCCTATGAATACTGAACAAAATAATATCCCTTACAACTGTTGAATGAAAATAATATTCCAACGAATATTTAATGAAGATAATATTCCTACGAATATTGAACGAAGATGATATTCCTTACGAATATTGAACGAAAATAATATTCATACGAATACGAAAAATAATTTCTCTTCAGAATATGAACTAAATAATAACCCTTACCTCAAAAGAAGACTGTATACTGGAGTAGTGAAGTAGCAGACTACTCTTCTTCTATCTCTCTATAGATTCTCTCTATATAGCTTCTCTCTCTATAATTGCTCTTGTGAGTCTTACTGAATTGGTGAGAATGAAGGAAGAATGAACTTCTAATTATAGAAAAATATAGTTTCGATAATTGCACGTTTTGGGACTCGAAATATTACAGTATAATACCTTCATCTTTTCCTTCATTTTTAATTTAGTCATGCAAGTATTATCAATCTTGCACCATCTCCCCTAATAGTACATGCATGTGAATCAATAGTACACACATGTGAACAAATAGTTATAAGCATGTGAATTAATAGTAATTAATTGCTCATTTATCCGATTAATTACCCGATTGATCAATATAACCTCCAGACATCCATTATTATCGAAATAGATGTCGATTTTTACTAACACTAATAATCCCAACACAATGGAGCTATCAATTTCATCTTTAATCAACACGAACTTATTCATTATTAATATTATAACTCACAATATTTAACAACCAGATCATTCCCAAGAAAGAGGGGGCTTTTCGATAAAGATTTCTCCCTATCATTAGCATGATTAGGTGACCAAACCTCTCCTCGACAAAACTTTCTGACATTGTCGATATTGCAAATAATAATAATATGAATAACTTTGTCGTCTCAATTATTGATTTAATAATATAAGATATTATGCGATGATAATCGTAAATAATAATTGAATCAATAATATGAGAGAGATTATGCAGCAACTAATGAAGCAATAATTGAGTATAACTGAGTGACTTCTCATAAGCATCAATAATCAATATTGTGTGCTACTACGCAACCAGTGACGATTCATCGTACTTTTACCACCGGGTAGTTCAACAATTTAACTATTAAAAACTTTCACCGTTATTTTTATAAAAAGATAATTACATCGCTTTTCTAAATACCACAATACTTACATTGTGGAGTCCACCAATGATTATGCCATCATATTTAATATTCCATGTTAAAACGAATATTCCCCAATCAATCGAATATTATATAACCACTTGCTTACTTTGCAAAATTTATAAATAATACCCACAACTATAACATTATATCAAATCCACACCATAATATTCAAAAATATATTTCGAGAAAAATTAATCTTTATTCATAAAATTTGGGGTCTTACAATATATATATATATATATATATATATATATATATATATATATATATATAGAGAGAGAGAGAGAGAGAGAGTCCGGATCCTGTTTGGGATCCCGGATGGTACTAAAATGCGGGATGTTATTTTTTTATATGTATCCAAATCACACAAAAAATACTGTATTATAAAAAAAATTCAGTTCCATAAAATATTAAACCTTTTTGTTTAGTTGTTTTAAAAAGAAAAAAGCAAAAAAAAAATCCACATTTTAACAAAATTCGGTAGTCCGGATAGGATTCATTCATATATATATAGCTATTCTCTCCATAACCTGAGGGAGCGAACTAAAAGCTATATCGACTTTCTATGATATAATGACGAAAAAATTAAATCATTATATAAATTGGCTTAGATTCATGGATTATTTCCTTCCAATTTCTTGAGAACCCACTATATATATATATATATATATATATATATATATATATATATATATATGAGCCTGTTTTTAACGAACCCAATGGTTGGACTTGGCCCCTTGGGCCTTGACCGCTCTAACAGATATTTACATTCTTCTATTATATTCTCTTCGTTTTAAAATTAGAGATATAATTTAATTTTTTGAAATCAAACGACAATATATTAAATTTTAAATTTATGTGAATTTATTTAATTTTAATTAATATAATTATTATAATTATATAATATATAACAATATTATTAATCACAAAATTTATTTCATTCTAAACCCATTTTTAAAATTTAATGTTATCGTTTAATTTCAAAACTCAAATTGTATTTCTAACTTTGGAACGGAAAGAGTACTGTTTATTAATATCACTATGTATTTGTAATCAAAAAATAAATAAATATTTAAATAAGTATTGTGAAATATAGGTGAGAAAATATAGAAAAGATTTTAAAGGTAAAAGACCCCTGTTTTTGTTTCCCTCTTCTTGTCCTATTCAAAAAGGAATTTTTGAAGTATATTCAAAAAAGTGACACGAATTCAAAAAGCAGTTAATTTTTTGTCTGCTCTCCCTTAATAATATATAGACACATAAT
This sequence comes from Panax quinquefolius, assembly GCA_020205615.1. Classification (NCBI taxonomy): domain Eukaryota; kingdom Viridiplantae; phylum Streptophyta; class Magnoliopsida; order Apiales; family Araliaceae; genus Panax; species Panax quinquefolius. Next base: position 140,058,548 of record CM035160.1, read on the forward strand.
ATCTTTATTACTTTAATAAAACTAATTACCATATAATTGCTAGTGTAGCATTTTCTAACAATTTCGTTACAAAATTTAGTGATTATACCTAACAATGTATGGATAAAATATGTATCATTTTGATTTTATAGTCAAATTAATCAAAATAAACGTCATAATTTAACTTTAATGATCAAATTGACTTTCATGGTCAAATTAATCATTTTAAATTATTAATTAAAAAATTTATATAGAATTTTCAAATTCCGAAACTTGACACTTGTAGTAAATTCTCCATAGCTTATTATTATTATAATCACTTGGTGTATATTTTGATATATTTTTTTAAGATTTATTAATTGAAAAAACAGTCAATTTGATCATAAAAGTCAAATTATGACGTTTATTATGAGACGGAGATAATACTATGAAATTAAAAAACTATATTTAAAAAATCCAACGTCTGTCAACTAATATCCGACATGATACTCTTTTCGATTCAAAATTAGAGATATAATTTAACTTTTGAGATCAAACAAAGACGTATTAAACAATTTATTTGTATTAAGCTTGTGAATGCTGAATGTTTGATAATCGATCCTAAGAAAAAAGTTTATGGATTTCAACAATACAAAATCCCAGTGAGAGCTCCATGTTTATACATCAAGGTCTAATTACTGCAGCAGGGTTGCTCCAATTTATATATAAAATAAATATATTTCTCATTGGTCTAGATTGGTTAAGATATAATAAATTAAATCATCTGAATGAAATAACATTGACTCTAAAAAACTGTTTGATAATTAAAAAGTGTAAAAGACACTATTTTACCATTTTGAACCTCTGAGTTATTTAAAAAATTTATTTGAATGATCTTAAATTTGAAATTGAAAGAGTACAATATTTATTGATTGTCCATAAATTTTAAATAAACTATTAAGAGAACTCTTAATGGTTAAGATTTAAGTTTCTGTCTTAACGATTAAGAGAAATTAAGAAGCTAAAAAAAATTTATCAAACAAGATTTGTATCTGACTGAATCAGAGGCATGTGAATTAAGATGTATTCAGACACACCACCTAAGTAAATCCAATCTAGAATCCAAAAAATACATAATACTGTTGGCTTTCACCTAAAAGTTGAAGCTTCTGCCATCATCTATAAGGCTCCATAGCCCAACAACCAACATTGTGACAAAGAAAAACCCCATGCAGGTGTTTACAGAACTTCCTGAAAACCAATGCATGTTCCTATACCTGTAAAATATAATGCTAATAGCCGCACGGCATGGCCTTCTAGTGAATACTCCCCTCGTGTTTTGAATCAACGTCGAGGGGGAAAAAATAAATTCAACCAAGCATCAAACAAAAGGCATATCGCTGCTACGGAAAAAGAAAGATGTATAATACAAATGGATGGATAGATGAATGAATGGACTCTATACTAAACTGTTTATGCACAAGCTATCTGGGTTGGGGAAAGGATTTTAAAGTATCAACCATTGCGATCATCATTCCGAATATTTAAGAATACCCCTGAGTTTTCACGGATTAATGGCGGAGGTTCTATATCTGCTATATCTACTTGTTGCATCGACTTGGAAATGTCGTCCACAGAGAAAGGGATGCTGCATTATTATTGAACATCGCCGAAAAGTAGAAGGAAAAAAAGAAAAGTTAAAGAATAAATATCCTTTGGGATGAGCTTCAAGTGGCACACTAGACAGTATCAAACTGTTGAGTAACATTTATAAAAGTACCGAGAACAATACCTTGAGTCGTCGTCTAACAAAAATGAACTGCTGACCGAATTGTTCGAGTCTTCTGTCATCATAACTCTCATGCTTGAAATAACCTATATAAATCAAGAAATAAATTCAAAATGAATTTGGGACAAGAATTACTTCACAACAGAATACATCTGTATTTGGGAACAGGGGTAAACAAGTTGGTCAGTTTCAAAGGAAGCTCTATGTGCCCATAAATCAGCACAAGTCATGGCTATACTAAAACTTACGTCTGAAGACACACTACGGGTGCCATATTTGTCGTCCCAGTACATTGTGCTGATTCTGTATAATTGCTGTATGCTAAGTACCTGAAGCAGCAGCAAGCAAAAAAAGTGAAACATGGTAAAGACGAAGCAAATAGAAAAAGAGGTAGCTACAATAAAAAGAGAACAAACAATTGAAAAGCAAAAGCTACTCACGGGACAAAGTTCATTCATTATCTCATTTAAGGTCTTCTTTGGCTTTTGATGTATGACCTGCATGATATAGAATATAAGAGAAGGACATCGATACAAATATTTGATTAATAAGAGTAACAACAAGAATATCTATCTTACCAGGAAACCAACTGCTTGTCTAATATGCTTCAATTCATCCCAAGCTGAGCCTGCATACTGAACATCAAGAGATATTAGATAAGGATGTACAAGTTACTGCAAAGAATACATTACTTTGAGATAGTGCTTACTTCCTCATTTGCATGGCAACACCATTGTTCTAATTCAGCCAATCCTGATTTAACATATTCGCATTTACTGAACGAGCAACATTCACGCCGCAAAAGAAGACTGCCAATAAAAGTTATAAAATAGTTAATTTTTAGCTATAACAAGTAACAGTGAAATAATTAATAAGTTACAAAATCAGAAAGACTGCGTGCAGAATGAAATATATGGAACATATATGAAGATTTCAGTGCATAGACCTGTTGAATAGCTGAACGTTGATAAAAGAAAATATCTGAGTGAACACTTTACAGACTAAGAATGGGGGGACCTGTAAAGCCACCAAGGCATAACAAAACATTAACATTGATCCCATGAAGTAAATAAAAGACAATAAGAAGAATTAAATTAGTGCTGCCTTCTTAAATGAGCTTCAGAACTCACATAGTTTCCTTTCATTGTCTTCAAGTAATTGTTTAGGCTTTTCACAATGCTCTGCCAATGAGCAATCAGAGCTTGTTGAGCACCCGCATTAGCTGTGGAACGGGCTTTCACCAAGCTTCCACGAGATGTCCTAGGTGCCTGCATTGCGTTAAAAAATGGATCAGATTACTTTAGAAACAAAAGAAATGGTTCCCTGATAACCTAGTGAATGCTTTTAGCTAAATAGGAATGGGTTACCCTAACCTCGTTTAGGTTGTACATTAAAAAAGAAAAGGCTTAAAAAGAAAGATTATTAAAGGAAAGTAACTAAAATTAGGCCTATGGGAAAAAAGTTGTGAAGGCAGGGTCTAATTCTACCTGATCAAGTATTTTCAGGCCTGTGAGGTCATGAGTAGAGATTGAGCTAAATTTCCTTGTCCTCAATCTTATGCAAATGTTGGTGTTCCATGAACATAATTCAACATTGTTTCTATCAAACAGGATCGAAAATTGGAGTATGGAAAAATATGTCTCCCACTTTTAATGTCAAAGAAATTTAGTTGCTAAATCATCTCAAACAAGTGGAATGTGGAGATGTTCTTAGACCAATGAGCTCTAGTAGTGGTACCCCTCTGATCCCCTGACAAGGAGGTGCAGGGTTCAAAGCCCTAGGGCCTTCTTTCATAACTTTGTAAAGGGTCTAGTTTTTGTAGGGTCGAGGCAAGGTTCTGTGTCTCCCTCACCCACCTTGATAATAAATAATTTTAAAAAAATGGAGATGTGTTCAGAAATTACACTCCATCTGCTACATGTTTTTCCCTGACAACATATTATTTCAACATGTATGATAAAGAATTGTCAATTTACCTGAATACATAATCCAAGCAATGGAGATATCTCTTTCTTTAGATTGTCCCTTATCATTCCATATATCTTCTCAAGGAAGGCAGTGAGTTGTTGTTTAAATAACAAAGCTGGATATTTAGCTTCCACTTGACGTAAATCATCCAGTCTACCAAGCACTCGGCCATTAAGAAATGATAGTCCAGAAGTCTGAGGCAATGCTCTCAGCCCCTAGATTAAAAAATTTCATTACATGCAAACGGAAAGGTGAATAACAAATATAAACTGTTAAGTTCAAAGAAAACATCCACAATGTGATTGCCTCGTACTTGGGACATTCTTCCAAAAAGAGAAGCTGAAGATGATCTCCGCCGTTGTGGAGTCAAGCTGGCTGCTCCACTTGCTTTGAGCGTGTGTTGAAGCAGCGTCAGCAATGTCGACGTATTACATAACCAGTATGCCAATACATTGTTGTTATCTGGAACCTTCAATGTGTAGAAGTTCTAAAGTAGGTTAAATGTAGACCATGAATTCAAACATTAGTTAAACAGTACATCACAAATTTCTTATACCGTACTCAGAAAGTGCATGATAATGGAATCTATATAACAAAATACAAATGATTTTGAATTTCCCGCTCATCCTAATAAATCATCTGGACCGTCCAAAGTTTGGGATAAATCCCACCGTTCATAGTGCCGGAGGCACGGGACTGTTGCTAGTTGATAAATATTACTGCATTTTACTAAGAAACAGATTAGAGGAAATATAAGATTTATCTCTATGGATGAAGCTATTGTTTGAATGATGCGGTCAAATACACCAGTTCTTTCAACCTCAAATGACCTCCACTGAAGAAGGCATTTGTAAATGATACAAGCAGCAATAGGTTTGCCTCCAGAAAATCCTAAATCTTGTGAAATACATTTGATCAGCAGATCCTGGTTCTCCTGTACAAGAAAGGAAAATTGCCGAAAACAGTTTAAAATAGTAGACAGAGCTCATAATTTCAACTGAGAATTAAATATCAAAGTTATGGCAAGTAAACAAATAGGTTACGACTTTGCTTCATGCATGCCAAATGATAATGAACACTCACTTGCTGCTTTTCATTGAGAGATTTTTGTGGTTTCTCCTCGGATTCAGGCTCCCGTGAAACCAATCCAGGGGGAGTCATTTCCTGTAACATTTTTAACAGATATAAGAAAATAAAATTCTTAAAACTTTGACAAAAACTTTATGTTACAGCATTAATTCTTATCATAGAGAATGTAATGACGACTTCTTACCGGTGCAAGCTTTGTTTCTCCATTTGGAACATTCCCATTTTGTGGTGTTCTCTGTAATTTTATAAAGAAACAGTTACAAAATATCTCAAGGAGCAAGAATAATGATAGCTAACTTAATATAGTTTTTTTTTGTACCTGAATGATTGTTGTTCTTGGCCGTGCAGATAAAGATTTCCCAGTAGGTGACATGGTCAGTGCTTGCTGACGAAGTACTTGATTCTCCGACTCTGAGTTTGAAAGTTTCTCTTCAAGCCTGAGACAGAATAAGGAACTTTACCAAGTTCCAACTGTAGAAAAATAGTATCCCAGAAAGGGTGGGTAGGTACTGTGTGTTTTGTGTGCGAGTGTGAGTGAGAGTGAGTGACAGAGAGAGAGAGGAGATTCGTGTATATAAAATATATGAGCGTGAACCATCTGGAGAAGAGAGAGATGTTCATGCATACGCATGTAAACTTGGATAAAAAAATTCAAGTGCGTTGACCATATGAAAATGAGAAGAGCACTGATTTGTGATTTTTTTGTCGGATTGATAACTTGCTGCTGGTGTAGCACATGTATATTAGGTTAACATATTGCTATCCACCCATATAACCAGATTGGAAATGGTATGTTATGATCTTAGAAGAGCCTATCGCTACTAGCCTAGTTGTTAGGGAGGGAGAGCCCAAGACCATATCAACCCACACCAAGTTGACCGTACAACCAATGTGGGACTAGTCCCCGTAAGCTAATAATGGAATCATTAAAAGCCACCATGCTTCCATACCAACATCCACGATGGCACCACTCTAGAAACATTAGCCCACCGGATACCTACCAGTACATTACTCCGGCCTCTAGGTAGCCATATCAACCCACACCAAGTTGACCGGACCAATGTGGGACTAGTCCCCGTAAGCTAATAATGGAATCATTAAAAGCCACCATGCTTCCATACCAACATCCACTATGGCACCACTCTAGAAACATTAGCCCACCGAATACCTACCAGTACATTACTCCGGCCTCTAGGTAGCATTTTCCTTCATGCTAGAGTGGTACTAGTCCCTGTAAGCTAGTAATGTTATCACTAAAAATGCTTCGATACCAACATCCATGATGGCACCACTCTAGCGACATACATCAACTAGCATTTTAGTTCAGCATCTAGGTACCCCTTTTCATTTAGAAGGCAGTCCACAGATATCACCACTCTGATACCACTTGTAGTCTTAGAAGAGCTCATCTCCCAAAGCTAGCTGTTAGGGAGGAAGAGCCCAAGACCATACCAACCCACACCAAGTTGTCCATACAACCAATGTGGGACTAGCCCCCATAAACTAGTAACGAAATCATAACCTGGTACTGCCATGTCACTTATAAGTACTGCATGACTAAAAGTAGTAGTATTTGATAATGTATTGTTCTGTTCACACAAACCTCTGCACGGAGTCTTGAAGCTGTTCTACTTTTTTACCAGCATCTTCAAGTTTCTTAACTAGCTCTGCATTGCGAGTTTCTGCATCTGTACAAGCCTTCCTAACCTCTTCTGCAAACTGCTTTTCTGATAGTAGCAAAACCAGTTTGAGAATTTAGCCAATGGACCCCACAAGTCTATCCTCGTCTTTTCAAATATCACAGTTTAGCGGGTAAGTCATATACCAAAACTACTGAAACAAATTATAATGTGCATATAGATGGTAAGAGCAAGAGATCACAAAAGAAAAGTTTTCAAAAGTTAAATAACTTAAATTAAGCCAACTAATAGTAGAAGCCAGGTGCACAAACAAAGCTCAAGCGATAATTACTGCAACATTAGAAGTGCAAGGATATGAACAAACTCTAGTAGTGTGTAAAAATACTAATTTAGCTGAGTTGTATTCAAACGAATTCATGATTATAATCGATTAGAAAAAACAAGACCTAAAAGTCTATCATGGTAGCCAAAAATCTTAATACTCTTGCTCCTGAAATTTTCATTTACAGAACCAAAAGCATCACTAGCTTATGCTCTAAGCCTGAGTAGCATGGGGAATGTTTATCCCAAGTTGATTAATAAGGATCAACTTCAAGGCAAAAGACTCATGGGTGACCAAATGCAAAGTAGTACCATGAGGTAAAGGTGAAACTAAAAACATTTACCGAGTAAATTCTAATGACCCATCTATGAAATGAATACTGTAGTCAGACTGCTTTATAGAGTCTATCTCTTGGTAAAATTTATAGTCTGCAGAATATGTTCTGTACCACATATAAGTAACTATTACATAATCCAAGTTGAAGTCCCTACCTTCAAACTCTCTACCTCAGCTGTTAATGCATCAATCTTTTCTGTGTCTTGAACAACTACTGGTGTCTCCTTAATGACTGGAGGGGCTTCTTCGATAGCTTTCCGTGCTGCCTCTTGCTCTTTAATATATCCAGAGTTTTCTTCTTCCATTTGTATTTGCATTGCATGCAAAGCATCCTGTAACTTTGCAATTTCTTGGGCTTTATTCTCTTCCAGCTCAGTCTGTATCACCAATTAATATATGGTGCAAATCAAGTAAAGCATACCTTCACCAAACCATACACAAAACATAGACTGTAGTGTGAATTACCCTTAAGCGTTTTTCCAACTGTAATCGCCATGTAAATTCCTCTACACGCTTTTCTAGCTTGTCTTTTGCTTCTTTAAGTGCCCCTGTTTCTCTAGCAGCCTGAATAATTATATATGAATTACTAACTGGAAATTTATTCCTTGACAGAATTATTTGATGAACAAGTTTTGAAAAAGGAAAAAAAGAAAAAACACATTAGGAATGAGAGAAAACCATTTTGAGGGCTCGAAGCTCTCTTCTAGCAACCCTTTGCCTCCAGCCACACTGAGCAATAATGGCAGCCTTCTGAAGACTCTTATAGTAAGAGTATGCTCTGTGATAACGGAAAAAGGCCTGCATACCACAAGAAAGTTGTATATTTAAGATTTATTTCTTTGAAACCAATTCAACGCAGAAGCTCATGGGTACTAGATGGCATTAGGACCTGGATAACAACTGCAGCCTTAGTTTGCTTTCCATATTGCTTTCCTATCCAAGATTTATTTCTTAAGCCTGTCTGCAATATGATTGCGGACAACTGTACTGTTAGATAGGATTTCCTGAATACATAACATAGAAAATTCTTCTGGATTTTTAGAGCTGATGCTTCTTGTCGCAATTGCTCATATAGTTTGCAAGCCGATATACCTGATGAGAGATAGAGAGAGATTCTATTATCAGAATCAATATGGAATTAATATTGTCTTAAGCTAGCAACACCATTTTATTTTTCTTTTGCCTATGTGCCATCCGAACTAGTCTGAAACGTTATAGATGTTTCTCTATCTCCTCTTTCTCGTTATGACCATGGTATCAGATTGCAGTTTGGAACTTAAGGAAATCACCAAGAAGCACAATCTTAAGGCTCACGTGGATACGGATTGCAACTCCGATTAGGCATTGCTGTGAGAAATCTTTTGATCTCTGATATACATACCTCATATGTAAACCCCATATAATCCATGATATATAATTGGGTGCTCAATATTATTCTTTACAATTTACATGCGATTGGATATGAATAAAACTATAAATGATACCTCGCCAACATGACTGTAACTGAATAGCAGCTTTATGTAATGAGATGAACTCCTTGTGGGCAATGTATGTGCGAATTTGCCTTTGGATGATTTTAGCAGCATTACCAAGAACCTCTGCTCTCCTTGCATCTAGTTCAGCCATCTGACCAGCTCGAAGGAAAACCTTTGTTTTGCCTATCTGCCAAGCCAAGTACATGGAAAATTGTATCATAAAAGAATTTCTCAGACCTCCTTCAGTATTTCATCATACAAACTCAATGGTATTTTGAGAGAAATTTGATAGAACACAAGGTTATTAATACACTTGCAAAAGGAAAAGGTCCAAAAAACAGTTAAAGAAAATCATGCTGCAATTTCCAAAAAATTATGAGAATCAATTAGTAAATATCATGTGACACACCCATGCTAGTAGCATGATCAGAACAATCAATTGTGAAAAATGTCAAACATACCTGATAACCTTGTAATCCCTTTTGTCCAAAATCATTTGGCATGCAACCTTGTCATCATAGCTACGAAAAATTTTCAGTAGATAATTGGTTGAAGTATAAGAAAGTTGTATAGATACAAGATGAAACCACGACAAAAGATACAAGTAAACTTAAGCAGAGCACTATTATACATACATAAAATCTGTATATTGCATTGGCAACTACTTTTTGAAAGAATCCATCTTTTGTGAAAAAAGAAATTAAGGACTTACTTTCCTTCCAGAACTTCTGGAGCAAGAAGACCAAAGCGGAGAAGAAATTCATAAAATGTTAAGCCTAGTAGGATAACCAGCACAACTGATCCTGATGGCCTCCAGAACTCCCTACACCACAAAAAAGAAAACGATGAAAATGAAATTTACTTAGAATAATTCTATGTGCACAAATTATACACAAAAATTATGCACAAATGGTAGGACCCTTGTAATGCATTCCAATAAGATGTGTAAAATAATTAAATGGTAGGTCCCACTTCCTATTTTCTCTCATTTTTATATTGTTTATGCACAAATTTTTGTGCATAGTTTGTACACATAGAATTACTCATTTACTTAATACTACCTCCGTCCTCAAAGGATTGATTACACAAATTAAGGAAGTAAATTAAAGATATGTCTGACATAAATACAATACTTTTTCTCTAATAGTGGACCCTAGAAAAAAGTCAACAGCAAATTTCAACTATTCCTAGTTGTTTCATGTGATGAAATACATTTATGTGGGGTCCAAAAATTTTAAATCTTTGACTTGTGAAAGTCGGACATCCAATTTTGGACTAAATATAATGGGCTCAAGACAAGCACTCTTGGGAGGATGGATTGAGCAATTGTTTTCAGGTCCGTAAGTTTTCCAGGACATACCAAACAAAGCACAATCAAAATGTGATGTTTTTGCTCATTATACTTACACCACATCGTAATTGTTGGATTATGTTGAGGTTCTCAAAGATAGCAGGTTTGAGTACATTGTTCGGCTTCACACATCTGATGTAGTGAGGTTCTGTTGAGCTCAAAGTTTCCATTAATGACTGCAGTTGAAGCTGATTCAGGTAAACATACATCTTGTTCATCATAATTTTCTCAGAATCCAGAAATATGAGTTAAATGTCCACATGCTGAATATTTAACAAAATTACTATGCACACACTACTATATATCAACTATTAATAATAGAAAAATAACTTTCACAAAGAAACCGCTAGTAATTTAATTTGATACAGAAACTATGATTGATATAATACAAAAGAAAATCAGAAAGCCAGAATACTGTGAATAGAAAAGACAGGACAGTATAATGCGCTTCGCTAACATACATCCAGTTCCAAATCGACCTTAGAGATGGTACAAGGTGCATTGAGTCAAATTATTCAAATATAGATGCTGACTCGAACTTCAGGATTCAGGACCTCAACCTTAAAATCCCATTACTGTGCAACTTAAGTTCAGTAGTACCATATCAGCCAAGTAACCTCTCCTTAATACCTTAGAAATGGTAAATAAGTACCGGTGAGTGGGAAAGGGGGCAGAGGGGGGTGGGGAACGTTGAAAGGTTCAACATACAAAAAATATCCACCTTCGCTTAAAAGTTTCGAAGAGGTTATAATAATATAATTAACTTCATCTATAGAGGAATTCTTTGGCTTTCTGTTTCTGTGTTTCATAATAAATTTACGCTTATATGGCTATTCAGAGTTCCTCAGCATGCTTCCTTCCAAAGTCCCAGATCAAACACACTCTATGTACTGCAAACTGAAGATTATGCACCTTCACAGTTGAAAATGATAGTTTCTTAGGCAGAAACTTCATCTTAGGTGGATTTATCATTTAGAAACTGAACCAGATACGCTATTAGAGTTTCTCAGGTATCCTATGATCTCTAAGTTGTGAGGGCAGACCTCTGACAGAGTATTTGAATAACATAAACGTCCAAGGCAGAACTGCTCAGCTATTAGTCACCCTCAACCATGACTCTAATGTAATAGGGCCTATATTTTAAAACTTTCTCCCTTCCTAATGTGCTGTGAACTTGAGGCATCATCGTTAAGCATCACACGAGTGAAAGACAGCACATATTTCAGTGGTTGTTTACTACAAATGGAGTAAAGTCAAAATAATTTAATCCAGCCAATGAATCAATTAATTTGACCAGAATATCATTTGAAGAGTCAATGAGTAGGTTATACTAATGAGCTATGTTTTTACTAATATAAAGTTGGGGGGGAAGGAAAAAATGAAGAAGAAAAAAACCTAATTTGAACAGAACAAAAGTTTTCATGACCCCTTGTGTCTTCATACTCGGTTAAATAAGTTTAAACTATAAATAAGTCAGTTTCCAGCAAAGTAATATATGTATTTCAACCACATGAAGGAAGTTTTTAGAAAGGAGACTATAATACCTTGAAGCGTGACCCAATAGAAGAAAATTTGGATGACTTTGACGATTCAACTGGAAGTGGAGGAAACAAACCAGCAACGAATGGGCATTTTGAGGCCGTTAACAGATCCTGATGTTCTGCAACCACATAATCTTTATTTTTTCTAGAAACAGATCAGCCAGATAATTCACCTGCATAGTAGGGAGATTTGATCAAACCACTGGCAAAACAAGATAAGAAACACTCGCGATTAGACTGTCAGGAATGTTTACCTCTCCTGCATAGTGACAAATTGTGAAACTAGTTCGAGAAAGCTTTGGTTTGACAAAGCGTTTGTTTTTAACGAATGTCTGGTAGAGCTTTTGAGAAAATGTTTCATGAGTGGACTTGGGAAACATGCTACATCAAGTAACAAACATAAATCCAACCTGATTAAAGTATAAAGAAAACTGAAAATCCACAAGAGCACTCCACCATAACATTAGATATGGAAATTCACTATGTTTTTGAAGCCATGACAGATCAAGCAAAACTTAATGGCTCATACCAGGCCTCATCTAGAAGTGCAATGATTCCTCCAGGTTTCTGCAGGAGATTCAAATTTGTCAGTTCAAACTAATAAATTTTTAGGTAGGCTGATAGAAACAAGTAAACATAATCATGTGCACAATACATTGCATACTAATTGAGCATGTCAAAAGTATAATACTAAACAATTACACAAAAGGTTTGATGATCATATTAAGAACTTTTATAAAGCTTCATCAGATCAACGAAATAATAACCCAAGAAAATTTCTTCAGATAAATGGAAATAGTGACCCAACAATAATACATGATGCAACAGTCACCTTCTCAATCAGATCTAGCACGTCTTGGTTATCAACAAATTCTATGTAGCTCCAGTTTATCTCTTCCTTTGTGTACTCTTCTTGTTCCATCTTAAACACATGCTGCAACAAAAAAATCCAACAAAATTAGGCAAGTCTGATGTATTGAAAGCAGTGACAAAGAACTCAAGCAATTGAAAGTTAACCTGATTGAAATGTTGTTGCAGCTTTTCATTTGTAAAATTGATACAGAACTGTTCAAAACTATTTGATACAAGGATTGTCATGTGCAAATAAGGTTAAAGAGTATATTATAAGTGAATTTCTCACATAATGAATTACCTGTTGTGCTTAAAACTTTCAAAGCCATATATATCAAGAACTCCAATTAGTGATTTTGAGTTCAGATCTTGCCCAATTGAATTGTTTATTTTTTCCACAATCCTGGGGACAATAGAGGAGTATTTACTGTTAGATATTTTCAACCCGGAAATTATATAATAAATATATTATATGCTGCAATTAAAACCAATAGATGTGTTGGTTCAATTGGTTTGGTTTGGAAGATTATAACTCTTTGAACAAGAGGGATCTATTCGAACAAGGGATGTATTGATTCGGGCTAAGAAGCAATTGAACCAATGCAATGGTTCGGAATGAAACAATTGAATCGATGCAATGGTTCAAATTGATAAGACCATTGGATGAATCATTACTGTTCAACATATCCTTTCAGAGAAATATATCTCTACTCTTTAAAATACCTTTTCAAAGGGGTGTGTCTCTTCAAAAGAATATGCATCTCTTCAAAAGATGTATCTCTTCAAAAGGGTACTTGGAAATCTAAAAATAGATTGTAAATCCACCCAACTTTGGTACTTAAAATCATTCCAAATTATTCTCAAGTTCTTAGAAAAAATATCATTCTAATATTTTTTCTTGCTATACTTTTTTTTCCTTCTCTCTCATTTATAGTTTTGCACAAGATTTGTTTCTACACAACAAATTCTAGTACAGAGTAAAATTTGGGCCTGTCTTATCTTGAGAGACTAATTCGTAGTAACCCTATATAGCAAAAGTAAGAGGCCAATGTAGCCTTTATGAAAGAATGGTCAACCATTTGATTCAGGCGGTAATATTGTTGTTCTACATCAAAATACGAAGCGGATTTCAATAATCTTAACACTATATTAACAATGGAGGACAAAAATACTAAAAGTAACTTAAATGAAATTAACAAACTCGAGAAGTTTGATGGATTATTCTTTAGAAGTTGGAAGAGCAAAATGTATTTTTTCTTAACCGCACTAAAACTCTCTCATGTGCTGAATGAAGAGAAAATGGAAGAAAAAGAAAATGGGACATCGGTAAAAATGAAAACTCGAATAAAATGGGAATAAGATGATTTCATGTGTAAAGGGTCAATTCTAAATGCGTTGTTCAATTCATTGTACGACGTGTATAAACCCAAGTTCATGGAAAAGACCATAAGGAAATTAATATGGGAGGATCTCGACAACAAGTACAAAATCGAGGACGCCGAAAATAAAAAATATCTAGCAAATTCATTATTTGATTATCAAATGATAGATAATAAATATGTTATGTTGCAAGTACATGAACTTCAAATTATTATGAATCAAATTGTGTCGGAAGGCCATAGCCTTGATGAAGGGTTTCGAGTTTCGACAATCATTTCAAAGTTACCATTTTCGTGAAAAGATTGTCGAAAGGAATTGAAACAAAAGAAAGATGCAATGACTATGCAAGAGCTTATTAAATTTCTCCAAGTTGAAGAAAATTCTCATAACTTTGAAATAGAAAACAAAAGTGTTAAAACTCTTGTCATAGAAAATGCATCTAAACCAAAGGGCAACAACAAAAGAAAGCGTGGTGGTCAAGATAACACTTTCGAAAATAAAAAACCGAAAGGTACTTGTTAAAAGTGTGGTAAGTCAGGACACTACAAGAAACAATGTATTTTGTACTTGAAGCAAAGGCAACAAAAGAATGACCAAGCAAATATGGTAGGCAATGAAGATATTGTTGCTATGATTATGAAGACTAACATGGTTGGAAATGACATGGAATGGTGGATCAATTCTGGAGCAACCAAGCATATTGTCAAGAATAAAACAATGTTTAAAGTCTATGAACTTATGAAGGATAGTCAAGAACTATTCATAATAAATTCATCAACTGCAAAAGGCAATGTGGTTCTCAAGTTATCATCCGAGAAGACGATCTCTCTTAATGATGTTCTTCATGTTCCAAAAATTAAGAAAAACCTTGTATTTGTTAGTCTTTTAAACAAACATGACATAAAAGTCTTGTTTGACACTAATTGTATTATATTGTCCAAGAGGGTGGCATGTATGTCGAAAAAGGATATGAATCTGATGGCAAGTACAAACTAAATGTTATTAATGAAAATTCATTTTTTGCTTATATGGTTTCTACTTTTGATGATTGGCATGGTAGATTAGGACATGTAAATTATAAAAGTATATGTAGCATGAGTAATCTTAGTTTAATTCCTAAGATTAATTTTTCTTATTTAGAAAAATGTGTTATGTGTTAAGTCTAAAATTGCCAAGAAGTCTTTTAAAAAAGTAGAAAGAAATTCACAATTATTAGAATTAATTCATTCCGATATTTGTAAATTTGAGGGCATATTAACTGGGGAGATAAAAGATATTTTATAACATTTATAGACGATTGCTCTAGATATACTCAAGTTTATTTGTTAAGAACAAAAGATGAGACTTTAGAAAAAATTAAAATCTACAAGGCTGAATTATGATATAATTCATAAAACTACAACCCCTTATAAGTTCTCAACAAAATGGCACGGCAGAACGAAAAAATAGGACACTTGAAGAAATTATTAATACATTACTTATTACTTCTGTTCTGCCTAAAAATTTATGAGGAAGCATTAATGACTGTTTGTTATATACTTAATCGTATACCCCATTAGAAAACTTGTCGAAAAAGAGAAAACCTTCTCTTGTGCATTTAACGGTGTGGGGATGTAGGTAGGGATGCACAAAAGGCCCGAGGCAATCGGCCTTGAAGAATTGGCCTGGCCTCGGGTCAAGCCGGTCTGTCGAGGCTTGGCCTGGAAGGCTTGAAAAGGCCGCTTTTTTTAGACAAAATCGCCTCGGCTGGCACGGCACGGCCTGCAAAAAAAACCCGGCCACGGCATGAGGCACAGGGTCCTGCAGCGTGGCGTGAACGTGGCTGGCTGAAGACCTTACATGATTATTTATCTAATTATTTGTAATTTTTGAACTTTAAATTTATAATTATTCATCAATAAAGTATAAATTTTTACTTATTCATTATTGTAATTTATAAATTATAATACATTAGTTTTAATTAATACATCAATAAAATTTAAAATTATAATTATTCGGTCTTGATTTCTTGTTGATACATTTAATTAATATACATCTTGATGAATATAACTAGTTAGTATATTTAATATTAATAATAAGTTAGTTACTTAGTTGATTAAATATTAATAATAAGTTAATTTATTGCAAATACTAAATTACTAATATTTTACAATAAAATTTTATTAATATTATTTGTTACTTTAATGTTAAATATTAACATTAATTATTACATCAATAAACTAATTTTTAATATTAAATATTAATAATAAGGTAGTTTCTTGTAAATACTCAAGTTCTTCATTAATTTGGATATGCTAAATTCTTGGGGATTTATGATTTTGGTTATTTTTTAGGTATTGTGTTGTACCAATTTAAATAAAAATTCAATAAAGTAATTAGAAAACTAATTGAAATTAATACTTGAGATATAACTATGTAAGAGTTTAATAATCATAAATGAAAAGATGTGTGTTTAAACTTTACAAAATATATATCGAACAGATCCTAGTAAATACGTCTTATAAGAAAATAAAATCGAAACTAACTTTATATTCAAAAATAAAAGTGTAATCTACATGATTAGAGTAATCTATAATATTTTCTACGAAGTTCATAGTAGACAATTAGACATATATTTAAGAAATCAATTTATTTTATATTCGATTACATCTAAATTACATTTTTTTGTAATTTAAGATGAATATATTTATTTTTGTTCTAAACATTCAACTTATATTGGTGTGTAGTAGAATGTTAAAATAAAATAAATCTAAAAAATCTTGCATCATTTTTACAAAATTTATTAATTTATATTTTATTATTTATATTTTTAATATTTAGTATGTAACATTAAAAAAAAAGAACCAGACCAGCCAAGGCCTTGGGCCTAACCTGGCATTGGTCCTAGGCCTGGCCTGACCTTGGGTTTGGCATGGCACTGGCACGATGAAGCTATCCAGCCTGACCCAAACGAGGCTAAGCACGGCACGGCACGAGGCTAAGATTAGAGATAAAGCAATCAAGGCATTACTAAGCTTAACTGATCCTAAAAGGCTTAAGATTAGAGCTAAAGCAATCAAGTGTGCTTTTATAGGCTATGCACAAAATAGCAAACCCTCCTATAAATTCTTGACCATGGAATCCACAAATTTTGTTAGCCAAAATATAATTTTGGAATCTAAAGATGTTGAGTTCTTTGAGATTTCATCCTTTAGGAAATGGTCAAGAGAAGACACTGATAAAGAAGATTAAGGAACAATTCATCATGAAACAAATGATGAAATAGAATTTACTATATCTACTGAAGAAATAGAACTAAGAAGAAGTAAAAGAGGAAAGATAGAAAAATCCTATGGCCCTGATTTCTACATGTACCTAGTAAAAGGAAACATGGATGATATTGTTTCCTCTAGTGTTTTTGTGACTGAGCATGATTCTAGTGATTGAGATCCATTGACTTTTAGAGAAGTTATGTCCTCTCAAGATTCAGGTTTTTGGCAAAACGTCATTAATGATGAAATAGATTCTATCATGGGTAACAAGACTTAGGTCTTAGTGGATTTACCTCCTGATTGTAAACTCATTGGCTGTAAATGGATCTTTAAAAGGAAAAGAAAACCGGACAATCCATAGATAAGTATAAAGCTAAACTAGTAGCCAAAGGATTTAAGTAAAAGAAAAGAATTGATTACTTTGATACATATGCTCCAGTAACAAGAATTAGTATCATTAGGTTATTAATTGCATTAGCATCAATTCATAAACTTATTATACACCAAATGGATGTTAAAACTGTTTTTCTAAATGGTGATTTAGAAAACAAGCACCAAAGCAGTGGCATGAAAAAAATTGACCAAATGATTGTTTCCAATGGATTTAAAATAAACGAATCGAATAAATGTGTTTATTCTAAGTTTAGTAAAGGTTTTGGTGTTATAATTTGTTTATATGTTGATGATATGCTTATTTTTGGTACTAGTGAAAACTTAGTATTAGAAACTAAAGCATTCGTGTCTGCTACCTTTGATATGAGAGATATGGGAGAGACTAATGTAATTTTAGGTATTAAAATTGTGCAGACTCAGGACACCATTTCTTTAACTCAGTCTCATTATATTGAGAAATCGTTAAAGAAGTTTAATCATGAGAATTGTAAGATAGCTTCTACCCCATATGATAATATTGTTAGGTTATTTTCAAATAAAGGGAATAGCATTTATCAGTTAGAGTATGCAAGTATAATTGATAGTCTAATGTATGTAATGCAGTGTACTAGACCTAATATAGTATTTGCGGTTGAAGAATTGAGTAGGTTTACTCGTAATCTAGGTCAAGTTCATTGGGATGCAGTATCAAGAATACTTAAATATCTTAAAGGCACAATGAACTATGCATTATACTATACAGGATAACTAGCTGTGGTAGAAGGGTACACGGATGCAAACTAGATAACGGATTCGGATGAAATAAAGTCTACAAGTGGATGGATAATCACTTTAGGAGGAGGGGCAACTTGGGTTCCAAGAAATAAACCTTGATAACACATTTGAATATGGAATCCGAATTTGTTGCATTATGAATTACTGTAAAAGAAGTCGAATGGCTTAAGGATTTAATATTTGATATACCACTTTGGCCCAAGCCAATGACAACTACTATCTCAATATATTGTGATAATGAAGCATCATTATCACAGTCTTGTAATAAGATTTATAACAAGAAGTCTAAACATATAAGTTTAATACATAGTTATGTAAGGGAACAAATCAATAAAGGGGTTGTTACCTTTAACTATGTCAAGTCAAAGGAAAATTTGGCAGATCCTTTTACAAAAGGCCTAGGCAAGGATGTAATATGTAAGACTTCTAGCGAGATGGGTTTAAAGCCTTTGAATGAGAGGTAACATATAAATAGAACCCAAATAAATACTAGAGTAACATCTATACACTAAACAAGTATGAAGTAGAAATTCTTCGAAACCATATCAAAGTTAGTGTATGCTTGTATGAAGAGCAAAGAGGGTAGGGTAAACTTTTAATGAATCTATGTCCGGTTTGGAGAATGCAGGTCATACAAATGCATCTAATTAAATTCACCTATGTAAGTGAGGAAAGTGGGGCCGCTTCTGCGAGACTAAGGCTTGTCTCTAAATCACTAACAAAACCCAAGAGGTAAGCACAAGACCATAAATGTTTTGAGTTTCCTTAAACTAATAAAGGATATGGTATGTCTATTGAGCAATATATCACTTTAAGCTTTATTAGTTCAAATCTAACGCTACTAAGAATTCAGATATTTTGTGATATATGTAAGGTTCAAGTCGAAAGACACCTCTTACTTATGTATGCTATATCTAATAAGAGAAAGAAGAAGGTCAAAGGAAAAAGATTGCAAGATTGTGAAAATAGGGGAGGATTGTTAGATATTTTCAAATCTGGAAAGTATATAATAAATATATGTTGCAATTAAAATCAATAAATGTGTTCGTGCACTTAATTTGGTTTGAAAGATTATAACTCTTTGAAGATGGAAGAGGATATATTTCTGGACAAAACAATTGATGTATTGATTCATTGGCTAACAAGCAATCCTTTTAAAAGAATATATCTCTAATATTTAAATACATTTTCAAATGGATATATCTATGTATCTCTTCATGGTTCTATAAATAGGATGAAACAATTGAATTGATCATTCTAATGATTTTTTTCTTGCAATAGATTTTTTTTAATATTGTTTTTACACTTCTTGTTTCTACATCAAAATTCTAGTACGAATAAAATCTAGCGAACCTGTGTGTAGCAAAAATTTCAACATTTACAACCAAAAACAATAATAAACATGTTCTTTTGCACATGTACTGAATTTCTTACCAATCGAACAATAGAGAATATATGGTTTTGGCCAAAGCATCCCTGCTACTCAATGCAGATTCGGGATCAAGAGTCCTTGTAATAACTTCCTCAGGTGTTACCATTACACGCTGGATCAATGCATCTTCCAAGCTCTTGGCATCACACCTATTGGATGACATGAACTTTCAGATATGAGTATACACAACATACCACAGGATCCAAGATATATAAAAGGCACTCAAAATTGGAACCTAAATGGACCTTACATAAGTAGTTCAGCTGTCACATTAAGATGGAACCTAGACTTTTCATCCTTAAGGACTGAAGAGTCGATCTCCTCTCCCTTAGCGAATTCAACATTACCAAGATGAAGAATTGCAGCGACAACCCTGAAAATTGCCTCCTGAAAAGATCTAGCTGATGTTAAAGATCTGATGGGAAAATACAAAAGATTTATAGGAACACTTGGTGAAAGGCAAACCTGTTCGTCCTCACTAATTCCAACTATATCCATAGCCCTTCTGGTTTCAAGATATTCATTAGCATCATTTACTCCATCAAGCTCATAACAATTTGACTGATTTAAGTAATGGAATGACTGAGGGTTTTCCAACTTATACTTCTCCCTATCCTGAAAATTAAATGGGGACATATCACATAGTTGTCTAATCTTTGAGCATTTGGAACTAAATGCATGACGCAAAGGCTTTACAACACTTATGCACAAAACTGAACAAAAGAAACCATAATACCTCAAGTGGGGCCGCACAAAGATGATAAAAGCAGTGATAGTTTCTTTCAGGAAATGAAATCTGGCAAACACGTGACCTCTCAAGCAGGTAAGTCCGTATAGCTGCCCCAGATATCCTCCCACTCTTGTCAAATTGTATCTCGACAAATTTACCAAAACGACTAATTGTAGTTCCGTCATTCAAATGACAAAAATGAATAGTCAGATTAAAGATAATAAGTAAACGCAATAAACATTATTTTGAACAAACTGCAAGATAATCTGGCGAGTATAATTAAAGCAATTAATGAATTGCAGTTTCAACAACAAATTTCCATTAGGTTACTTACCTTGAGTTGTTGTTCCTGACAGTTTTTGCATTGCCAAATGTTTCAAGTACAGGATTGGACTGTAGTTTTTATCAAAAGCACCAAATCAGACTGCCAGGTCCACCCATTTAGATTTATTGAGGAAACAACAATTCCAATTCCCAAATCTAAAATTCTAGAGTTGTAAACAACAAAAAGAAAGTTCAGGCTTACTTCCAAAACTTGTTGTTCAACAGTCCGTCCTTCCACCCTAGACGGCCACCCAGATGTGCAAGATATCTCATGAGCATCTTTGTTGTTTCAGTCTTACCAGCACCACTTTCTCCACTGACCAAAATCGAGTTGCTCTTTCCCTCATTGATCATCGCTCTATGACAAAAGTAAGCATATCACTGAAAGAGTCATTGAATAACTCCGTAACACCTAATAGACTAGATTTATATTACCTGTATGCAACATCTGCAATGGCAAAAACATTTGGACTAAGCTCTCCAAATGCTGCTCCTTTATATTGTTCCATCATGTGAGTATCATATAGATGAGGCAACCTTTGAAATGGGTTTATTATGATCAAGATATTTCCAGTATATGTCTGGAAGGATATAGTATAAAGGAAACTCATGAGTTTTTGGATCAAGATCAACTTCATAAGATTAGGGAAAAAGAAACAAGAATATCTCACATAAATTTCATTAAGTTCATATCTGGCGGCCAAGTTTTGCAGAACTCCTGGTTCATGCAAATATGAAAGCTTTGTCATGTCATCTACACCTCCAGGAGGAGCTTCAGTATCCTTTGGAAAGACTTTCGAGAAGTTTGTGACAACCTGCAACCAATTTCTAGTCCTTAAATTCCTAACACAACCACTTTAAACCCGGAATATACAATTCAAAATATTTTGTAAATGAGGCAAATCATCACAATATGATGTTATGAACCATGATATTCCCCTTCAACTTTTGCTTTCTCAACCATTCTTAATTCACTTTTTAGAAAGTGAATTAAAAATATCCCTGTCACTGAGAATGTACAGCAGAGGTGTTTCCATCTGTTTTAAACTTAAAACAATAAATGATGGTTCTAAATTGAAAAGACAAATAGAATAAAGTTATAGTCTTCCGTATTAATTATTGTTATTTTCTGAATTGTTTCTGAAAATGGTAATGTAACCAATAAGTTGATTTGGGGAATTCCATATATAATTTTGACACTGGATCATCGAAGTGCTTTAAAAACTTAAAAGACGTTTTATACTTTTAACTTTCAAGGATACCTCAAGCTCAAAAGATTAATTTCACTTAACAACACGACAAAAGTTTATATAAAATCAGATTCTAACGTTACTTAGAATGTTTTACTTTTATATCGTATAGGAATCTCAAACTTTGACGTTGCATCAAGTTCTAGAAACACATATTAAAAGAATTAACTTCAGCATGAGAGGAGATATTATTGATCTAATAAATGGATCAGCTCCCAGTAAATTTCCTTAACATTTGGGAAATTCATATTCATTCTTCTTTTATTATAACCAAAATGAAGTTGGGTGGGAAACTTCTTATATAACACACCAATATGATGAATTTAATGTGAAGTTATAGGTTTTGGAATTTGGATTAGCCTTAATCAGATAAAGCCATAAAAGGATCAAGTATAATAAACACGTGAAGTTATGGACTGACTGATTAACCCACCCTAATGGCACAAAATAAGTGCCATCTAAATGTCTTATATAAAAGGTGGCTAAAGTAACCATTAGTTGTCATGCTATTTTGAAGTGAAAATTAAGGAAATCCCATGTAACCTGAATTTTAAGTTGGACTTAATATGATTCTATAAATAAACAATAATGCCTTGTGTGATTCACCTCATGCAATGGGATTGGCAACAAGCATTGATCAATGATCTGCATCACATCTCTCTAGCTTCATTAATAGATATAAGGGTGTGGATACAACACTGTCTTTATACATTGCAAGTTTTAAATTGTCAACAGTAAACTCTTTTTTTCTTTTTTCCTTTTTTTTTTATTTTTTTTGGTGGGGGTGGGGGGGGGGACGGTTTACTCTATAGTAGCATTTTCCTTCATTTTTTGTACTCGGTTCAATATTTAAAAACAATATTTTAAAATAGTTACTGGAAAAAATTTCCTCCTTCTAAAGTAAACCAAAATAACCATCTCAAATATATCTACTACTCCCTCCGTTCCTTAATATAAGTCGTTTTAGAGAATTATTTTTATTCCTTAATACAAGTCGTTCGAGAGTTTCAAGTAAGCATTAATTGCTTAGTTTCCAATATTACCTCAAGTAATAAATATAACTTTGGTTTTTTCTCACTATTTTTTATCCAATAAATAACACTCTTTTTTTCCAATACAAGGGCAATATAAACAATTGATATTATATCTAATGCTATACAATCATTTTCTTAATACTTGTGCACAACTCTAAAACGACTTATATTAAGGGACAAAGGAAGTACATTAAAAGCCCTTTTTTGTAAGTCTGCATTAAAAGAGATATTTATTAGTATAAGAAACACAAAGAGCATAAGGTGCTGAATAAAATCATAGGAAGTGAAAAAAACAAGTCAATAAAATTTTCTTACGTGCATATTAAGTTAATGGGATTAAGTCAACCCTTAATGATCCAAAATAACCTGTTTAGTAAACAAGTTACATAGGTTGTTCCATATTATGCTTGAATAAACAAATCTTCTTAGGGTGAAAGAATTGACAAGATTTGATACATATGCAAGGTGTCATTATGTCAACAAATATAATGGTTTATACGCTACTCTGAGACACTGTTATAAAGTTGAACAACAGAAATAAGCTAGTAGCATCATAGTACTCACTGTTTTCCCATTTGTAGTATGAACATGAACCTCTTGACCATTAATTCGGATTACTTCTCCATCTATCCATGCTAACTTTGGATCTTCAACCCATACATGAGAGCCAACAATAATGTTAACTGGTGCTGCCTGCAAACATTTAACAGCATTATATACGGAAGGAAAATACTCCCTCTATTCCATTACCATGTAATCTGTGCAACCATTTGGAATCAAGAAAAATATAACAGACCTCAGCAGCAGGGAAACAAATGGATGATATGGACAGTATACGACTTGCAGATACCACCGTGGCTCTTCTATACATTGAATATCGTATGAAGTTTTTTAAAGGCAATAATATTATTAACTTATGATGATATTTATGATAGACTATTCTACCCCTCTCAAGTGTATTCCTTTAATAAAGACTGTTTCTGTTTAATTTGACATAGCAGTCATTTTATTTCTTTTAATTCTTTTTATACTTCATTTGCATAAAAGAAAGTACTCCAATATATTAATATCTAAAGTTTGTTGGCCACGCTTCAAATATTAGTGTTCAAGAACCATCAATACGTATCAAAAATGTTAACTTTTATATTCAAAGTACGGAACTTGGGACAGATATCCTAGAATATCCATATAGTATCAGTATTCAATATGAATATGTTGCCGTTCTTACAAGTACTCATACTTCCTAGAAGATAATGATCAATGTGTTGCATAAACTGCCCTAAAGAAAAGACTCATATTGGCTTTCTGCTGTAGTTTAGATTTATACAATTCCTCGTGCAACGCGAGTTATAAGCTACAAAAGCAATAACCATTTAAACCCCCAAATGCTAGCGTAGGGAACAACATCAAGCAATTAACTGAAGCACCACAATTTGAACAATTCGAATTGAACAACATTTCGACCACATAACATTTCGAAGCTCCCCCAATTACTTGAATTCATGAATGTTCTTTTTCATGCTAATAGACGGAACAAAATTAAAAGCATAGAAACAAAACTGAAATGTAATTAAACATTAAAATCACAATTACAAATACAGCCAAGGGAAATGGACTCTTTGTTGAACAGATTTGACTTCAACAAAATAACCAGAAAAAAAAAATCAAGCAAAACATACAAGACAAGTAATGGAGTCATTTGCTAAGACTTACCATTGATGAGCTCAAATAGCGATCTCCTCCTCTTCAACTCATCAAACAAAGAAAAAGAGTTGGAGATACAACCAACCGGACTCAGTGAGTCAGATCGGAGATAAAAACAGCTAGTGCTTCTGTGTATCAGCAAAAATGGTGAGAACAAAAAGAAGAAAACAAATGAATTTTTTTTTTCCCGGCTTGTAATTTTGCTTCTAGTGAGAGGCCTTTTTGTTTTTGTTTCTCCCTCTAAAAGAAATGAGGTGTAATTTGTAATATATATATATATATATATATATATATATATATGAACTGAACTGTGTGTTTCTCTCTCTAGACACTGTCTGTGTCTGATCAGCTAGCTGTGAGCGGCGCTGTACTCTAAACCCGACATTAGAGACGGGTTTTTAAGACAAAAATTATGCTCAAGTAGAATTTTTATTTGTACTTGCATTTAATTACGGAATTGTCCTTTTTTTAATGGGGGTAAAAGTAGACGTTAAAGAAATTTTGAAACTCACTATCATTTAGAATATTGGTATTTGTAGAGCAAAAATAGATTTTCTAACTCAAAATATGTAAGTTTTGATGCACCCACTCCAATTTCAGACTGCATGTATTATCCTGAAAATTTACTTTTTATGCTAAAACATCACTGCCCTTCTTTAACTCAGGCTACCTTTTTTACTAACTCGACCAAATCCGGTTACATGAATTAATGACGATTCATATTATTGCCTCCATAGTTTAAAAAACTAAATCGTTATAGTTGGTCAAAAACTAATTCAAATCAGATGGAGATCTCTTTATATATATATATATATATATATATATATATATATATATATATATATTCATCTTAAATAATATTTTTTATTAAATAATATTCTTTTATTAAAATTACGCCATTTTGAAGTGACTAGTCCCACTTATTTTTCTTTTATTAAAACTACGTCGTTTTATGTATGTAAAATAAAGAACTAGTATCGTGGACACTTTACAAAATATGAATTCGAATGTTCGTTTAAACAAGCTAAACAATCACCTATAAGAAAACGTTATCGAGCAAAAGCATTTTTTTTTATATTTCATGTCCCGTGATTCCTTATCACAAAGTTAGTGTTAATATTGTAATTGTAATATTGAGATATTTTCATTGGGGCCATTGGAAAACAGGGCTTGGTGTTGAGCTTTAAAGGCATCTTTAGTATAACACGGTAGATTCTGACATTATGCAAACTAAAAGGAAAAATGAGGGGAAGACCAAACATTTTTTACATAAAATTTCTCAAGAACGCATTGCAAATAAACATTTAACATTCTCCCGCCCAACAAGCCTCCTACATTCAAGAGTATTCATAAAGTGATATGCTCTTGTCATCGGATACACTTGCGAGCTGAACAGTTCGAACACCAGTTCCTCCTGGTGGTCGGAACATCACCCGCCAAACCTGGTCTGTATGGTTGGTCATTGACTGCACGGCTGCTCGCATCTTGGGATCCCACAGCCTGACAGTCTTGTCACTTGAGCCTGTTGCAATTGCTGCTCCATCTGGACTCACATCCACACTCAAAACCCAGCTTGCATGACCTGACATGGATGCAAACAAGGTCTTTCCCTCTGCATCGTACATGTGCACGTGGCCATCATCTGAGGCTGATACGAGCACCCTCGAATCAATGGGTGAGTACACAAGAGAGCGCACAGGCATACAATGGCCTTCCAGATGGTGTAGGAATTTGGCACGAGCAACATCAAAGACAGAGATGCTTCCATCCATTGATCCACAAGCCAGCTGTCTTCCATCAGGGCTCCATGCAACAGAGAGGACAAACTTCTTGCTGCCACTTTTATCAGAAGACTTCACGCCTTCAGGACGAGGGACTAATAGGGTGGCGACCAACTTCCATTCGGCTGTATTCCATAACTTGACTGATGCACTACCTCCTCCAGCAACTGCTAAAGTGGTACCCTGAAATAGAAAAACCGATTGTAGTTGGTTGAGTGAGGTAGAAGCTTATAAGAAACAATGTCCCTTTCAATTCACTTTCTATACCAAGAATGATAGGAAAATGTCCTTTAAAACAACTGGAGGACGCAGATATGCATGTCAAGTTCTCGTACATATATATAGCAATATGCATCACACATAACAACTAACAAGTAAACATATTACCAGGAACAAGATCTTGAATTCACAATTACCCTCAAAAGTTAATGATTGATATACAAAAACAGTTGTGTGTGTTGATAGTCCCAAAGAGTTGCTTAGTACTACATTCTTATCATCCCTAAGATTAAATGATTTTTGTGCATCTAAAACCGAAGTAATGTTTATAATATGGTACAGTAAAGACGTAAAACACTAAAGCACCAAAACTAGGACAAAGAAACCATGCTAAATAACTAGAAAGCAGCAGGGACTCACAAACACAAACATCGAGCAGTCTGAAGATAAAAAACTGCTCACGTTCATTCTTAAATTCTTCCTATGTATATTCTGCAGAGAGAAGAGGTATTGTATGCAAGGAACTTCGAAAGCATATTTCGAATGCCTACATTGAAGACACTGAGTTCGAAATGAAATTTCTTCCTTTAGAGTAGATTGATTCAATGTTAGGGGTCAAATCTATGGAACTGAATGATTGAAGTTTATAGTTCTATATCTGTTTCAAAATGGCTAAATTTGGTAGGAATTGGATATCAGTTAAAAGAGGATTTATTTTATCATTTCAAGTTTTCAACCTTCTATTTAGTAAAATTTACAAGTGCTAAGGGGAAAAAGCATCAACGAACACATCCCCTTCACTTAATACTTTATATAATATCAAATAAAGTAACTAATTTGTTTTGAGATCCATTCCACTTCAAATTTCCTATTTCAATTCCTTCCCAAAATCATTTTATTCTAAATTAATTCTATAAATGACCCAAAGAAACAGAACTAAATCTACAGAAACATCACATATCAAACCTAATAAAGGATTTGCATCTCATTCAATCGCAACAAGAGCAAACTGATAATCTCAGAATGTAGCATAGTTTTAATAACTACTAACTAGCAAGCAAGCAGGAGCTAATTTATAGTATTAGGCATTGAAAAGTGACAGTAGTGGAGAAGTTGTCCATGCTTATTAGCTCAATGCCTAAAACTAATCAACCAGCATTGTTCTCATAAGCTCGCAAATTTTTGAAATTGAAACCATGACAGATTTTGAAATCAAGATAAGGCCTAAAAACCTAGTTTGGCATGCTGATACTAATAAAGAGGTAAAATTGCTATCTTACTGACCAAAAGATTGAATTCAGGAAATGAAATAGATCAACAGGGAAACTGACAAAGATGTATTTACCAGTGATGTGAAGAGAAATATAGGACAACCGGTTCCAATACATGTTCAAAGAATGCAATATCAGATAGATAACAAAAGAATCACATGAAGAAATAGCAAAGTACAATTGGCAATTACATCCATAAAAGGTACAATGCAAGAATATAGGTAAAAACACACCTTTCAAAGCTTCTCTCATTTTATTTAAACTAGTATCCTGGCACACACTACGTGTGTAGAATAAATGAGAGAATGTTAGAAAAAACATAGGAGTTAATAAAGGGGTTAGGAGAGAGTAGATAAAAGTTTTTTAGTTTTAAGAAGTAACTGTTCCTATGTTTTAAAGGGTAAAAAGGAAAAGAAAAAGCTTCACTTTTTTGGTTTACAAAGAAAACTGCCTCAAATCCCTTCCGCTTTATAAATAGAGATAAACTACCCATTAAACACAAATACGACAATGCTAAAGTCAAAGCTATAAATTAGTTACAGAACTCACATACAGCGTAGCAAGCTCTATTTAGTTGTACTGAGGGATCCGTGCACAAGTACCTTGCTTTTAGGTATAGTCTAATTGCATTCAATTCAACAAGTACGACGCACAAATGCGCAAACTTTTCTATTTTTGACAGCAATTTCCTTTTTTACAAACCCTGCATCCTTAGATCACATAAATACAAACAAACATACATGCCTAAATACTAGTATTATTGACACTTCAAATAGGGCATTAGATTAAAATTCACTCCATATCAAATGTAAAAACAATAGGAAAGAAAAGTATAAGCAATAAAATTTGAAAAGAGCCCAATACAAACAAATTCAAATAATTATTTCCACATTTGAATAATCATCTCATTTTCAGAGTCTAATGCGTACTACGAATCAAAAGCCACAAATTCATAAATTAAAACAGAAAAGATTTAATTTTTAGTCGTTTACCTGGGGATTGAATTGCAATTGCCAGACTTCAGAGGGAGGAGCTTCGAGAGTGGCGATGGTATTATTGGATTCAACATCGAAGACGCGA
Source organism: Panax quinquefolius (assembly GCA_020205615.1). NCBI lineage: Eukaryota > Viridiplantae > Streptophyta > Magnoliopsida > Apiales > Araliaceae > Panax > Panax quinquefolius. Next base: position 140,087,492 of record CM035160.1, read on the forward strand.
ACGAAGCTGTCGATTGAAGCAGAGGCGGCGATCTTGCCGGAGGGATGAGCAGCGACGGAAACTACGCCGAGGCAGTGGCCGGAGTTGGTGCGAATGAGTGAGAGGTCCTGTGGATTCCAGAGCCTGACGGTCTCGTCTAGGGAGCCGGTGAGGAGGAGGGCCGGACTCTCGTCGGTGGCCGGGACCCACGTGGCTGCCCACACTGAATCGTCATGCGCGCCTTCTTGGGACCTCAACCAGGCGAGTTTCATCTTCTTCCTGGCGGGTTTAGCTGTTGTTGATTTTTTTTGTAAAACCCTAGGAGAGAGAGAGGGATAGTATGCACAACAGGCCTTCAGCTTTAATCAAATCAGGCCAGGCCAGGCCAGGCCAGGCCAAGTCGTTCACTTTCGGCCTCTAAGGGGACGTAGTCAATTAAGATTTTTTTTAAGCGACAAACTTTATAGAATTTATGGAATTTTAATAACTCTTAAAAAAAAAATTAAAATGACTTTTATAGGCTATGAAAAATAAGAATGACTTTTATAAATTTTATATCAAGATTGTGATGAGACTTATATACTTACAATATATCTTTGCAACTTATATTAATTGTTAATTAAGCTTATGTATACAAAACTTCTCCTCTTTTTTTAACTAGAGTAAATCTCTTTATATTATTGTGACATACGAGATTTTATATATGTTGAAAGTGTTCATATTATTCTACTCATTTCGATACGTTTGGATCTTGGATACCAATAAAACTTTAGAAACTACAGAATAATAATACAAAAAATTAAGCTTCACTTTTCATTTAGACTATATATACTTTATACATATGCGTCAGACTTTTTTAGTAGGAATACCAAACTATGTTTTTCACAAAATAATATGACAATGAAAATCTATATAATCAAAAGTTGCAAAACTTCATACATCTGAGTAAATTGCCACCAAGTTATAGAAAATGTATCACAATTGGGTACCAAAAATCACCCATATTTGCAATCACCAAAATAAACTCAATATAATTCAAAAATTTTAAGAATTTCAAAACTATTACCCTTGTTACCGGCCATTGTTATTATTATGATCGACATCTTTTCACATGTCAGAAGCTATACTAGTCCTCCATTCATTAGCATTCTCTCGTTGTTGCTCTTGCGTTTCAAAAACTTGTTCCAAATTATCTCCTTGATTGAGTGGTAACGATGAAGATAGTGAAGACTCGTTATCTAGTTCAATAGGATATTCATCTGAACGACACTCCTTACGAAAAAAATTGTGGAGTCCTACATAAGCTAGCTAGTACAAGCTCTGCTTGAGTTTTATAAGGAAATTGAGGTGTAGACTTGAAAATTGTGAATCGCAATTTAAATATACCAAATATTCTCTCAATTACGTTCCTTAAGGAAGCATGACGAAGATTGAACAACTCGATTGCATTTTCGGGGTCACGACCCTGGCCAGCAAAATCTTGAAGATGATATCGAACACCTCGAAAAGGAGCTAAAAATTGGCGCCGATTTGAAAATCCACAATCCACCAAGAAAAATTTGCCTAATTATATGCCATTTAAAAAATTACTATGAAATGTATGATCATAATATATGATATGCAGTATATACTGTTTGGATCATATTATTATTGTTAAATAGTATATATATATACATCATATATACATACACATCATATATTATTTATTATTTTTGCAAACACATCATATATATATATAGTACATTTTAAACGAAGGAAATTAACAATTAGTTATTAATTTGGTAAAAGAAAATTAACAATGATCATAATATATCTTTGTTTAAAGTGAAAATTGTGAGACCCAGATTTTATCAATAAAGATTTAAATTTAGTCAAATAATTTTTAATATTATAGTGTGAATTTGAGATAATATTATAGTTGTGGGTAGTATTTATAAATTTTGCAAAGTATGCAAGTGGTTATATTATATTCGATTGGTCGGGAATATTCGATTTAGCGAGGGAATATTAAATGCAACAACTCAATCATTGGTGGACCCATGCGAAATTATTGTCGGATTGAAAAAACGACAAAAATATTTTATTAAAATAACGGCGGAAGTTTTACCGTTGATCTTTGTTGAACTACTTCGGTAGTAAAAGAAATACGATGTCGTGTGGTTGCATAGTAGCGCGGTACGGTATTGATTATTGATCTTTATGTGAAGTCAAACCGGTTTGATTCCATTATTGTCGATTAATAATATGAATTATTATAGCGATAATGACGTTTTGTTTTATTCAGTATTATTAACGTAATAAAAAAGCGAAACATCTTTTATATAAAATAGAATACTTTATTAAAGTTATTACATAAATAGAATATATTATATTTTATTATGCATAGTGTTGTATAGTGTTTTGCGTAGTGTTTTTGCATAGTATTGCATAGTGTTTTTTGCATAGTAAAATATTTTTATATAAATAGAATATATTATATTTTATTTAAAAGATTTTTCTTTAAATATGGACCGTCAGATTAAAGTAAATCAATCTGGATAGTTAATGGATTAATTCTTATGCATTCCATTTTCCTATAAATAGAAGCTCGTTCCTTCATTATTTTCTTTACGAATTCATTGAAACTACAGAGAAATTATAGAGAGAAGCTATAGAGAAAAATTATAGAAAGAAGAAGAGTATTCTGCTTCTTACTACTTATATTCATTCTTTTTACGGTGAGGGGTGTTATTCTTTCTTCTTGAAGAGAACTTACATTATTCCATTCACTATTATTACATTGGAATAACTTTTGTAAAAGTGGCATACCCTATACATAACTTTGTATCTGTGGCATACCTATACATGGTGAAATCCAGTATGTTATTCCATTGCTTATTATTACATTGGAATAACTTTGTATCTGTGATTTTACCCTATACTTGGTGACATTCTTCTATTATTACATTGGAACATCACATGCATGTGTTTTACACCGACTGGTTCCGCTTTTATTATTCTGTTGGAACATCATATACGTGTGTTTTACACCTGACTGGTTAAAATCTTTATCATTCTGTTGGAATATCCTATCTGTGTGTTTTACGGATCAGGTTCCATCTTTATTATTACATTGGAACATCCCATCCGTTGTGAATTTCACGACACTGGTTCCGTTATTATTATTATGTTGGAATAACTTTTCATCATGCAAAGTAATCTGCATGCATGGTGATTTCTTTTGTTATTCCATTCTTTATTATACCCAGTTGGTTAAAACTTTGACTTCTATACTCCATGAAATTAGTAGAATATCCTTGATATTTGCGTTTCATCCAAAGATCTTTCATGGAAATATTCTTCCGATCATTCTTGAATTTTACTCTACTAAAAAAGATGTCATATTGACAATTTGGGCGTTAATAATTCATGGATTAAATAATTCTTGAACTTGTTTTATTGAATTATTATGTCATTGTCATCATCCTCATGTATTATATTATGTTATCTTTGGCTTACGCGCATAGATGAACTTAGTATGATTATGACCGAGGATCATTCGGTATAATCATGACTTGATATAAATGATGTGACTAAAGTCCTCGATGGCACATAATGCGATGATGGATAGTTTTTGGTATGATTATGACCGGGGGTGATTCGGTATAATCATGACCATTGATAATTTGATGAAAATCCTTGGCCAGTAGTGCAGAATGATTAGATGTGGTGGTTTATTTATTAAAATTTGAGTCTCGTGATAAAATTGATGAAAACCTTTTAAAACCTAAAAGATAGTAGACTTTATTTTCTACTTGACTCTTTTAATGGATTGCATATTCAATGCGAGTTAAACCGGTTGTCTATTGTATTTTATCGGTTTAACAACTTTGTTGAAGGCTAATGATAATTTATTACGCATTATCTTAGTCATAATATTTCTTCTTGGGCTAGTTGAGCTCACCCTTTCTTTTCACTTATTCTCTTGAAATGAGAACATAGGCGAGACGAGTCGGGGAGCGGAGTAATGGTCCGAGGATAGCATTAGTAGTCCTCACTATTACGTGAAATAGTGTGATAATAGTTGTAATGAGGACTCCTTTTGAGTTTGTATAATATCTAGTAGATAATATTTGTATTCAAACTCACGATTTATGTCGTATTATACCTGCAGTTATATTAGTAAGTTGTATTTGAATTTATGTACCATGTAAGTGGCGACCCAAGATGGGTGGCGTATACCTAATTTTGGGGCGTCACGGTTGGTATCGAGCCATAAGTGTGAAGAGCCCAGAGCCTCTCATTTGGTGACTTCACATTGATGGGGAATGCAAAGCCGGACTCTCCGTAGGGGCCGCCGATCTTTTCGGTGGCAAGGTGATAGAGTACTAATGTGAGGTCTTGACACAAGTTGGTGTCCGAGTCACGATTAATGGTATCGAGCTTAGGGATATGATCCACTGGCTAAGATGCGAGATAAGAACTAGGAGGAGAGGCGGGGAATTCTTCGCTAGTATGACTACCTAAGTTTATTTGGTATTTGATTGGTCGATTCGAATATAGGGATAATTTGTTAAATGTCAATTAACCCTTTTTTGTGACAATGTTTGAGAATGGCATCTGAAAATCTTTGAGATAAGCAATGAAGCACATGAGAGTGTTGATTCGGTTCAAACAAAAGGTAACGACCAACAACACGATAATAATCATCTTTGGTGGCAACGGCTATCGAACAATGATAACCATCGTGGGGAAATTATCATGCTAAGAATGGTAACCACTTGGTGGTAATCATGGCAAAGATAATAAGTGGAAATTTCAAGAAAAGAAGGTCATTTAGCTCGATTTTGTGTGTTATAGTGAAGTCAAGTCCATTTGGGATAGTGGCACCAAAGGCGGATCTGGACAAAACAAAATCGGTGGTTTCGGGAAGCGTTTTTAACTTCTCAAAAAGTGGGTAACTTGAACGAAGTTAGCACGGGTTAGTTAATTATAAATTCTTGCGAAGTCTATACCTTATTAGATACATTTCTACCCATTCTTTTATCTCTCTTGCTTTGCGTTCAACGTTTAAATTTGACTCGGAGAAATTAGACTTTGATTTATCTATTGAAACTTCGTTGGGAGAAACCTTCGTTACCTCCACTTTTTTATTAATCTTGTTGTTTCAAATAAACACTTTCACGTTACTGTCTATCTTATCTCTTTGAAAATACTTGCCTTTGAGGTAATTTTTGAAAACGATTGATTAACTACTCATTATTCTTTTTGTAAGGTTGTTAGCTTTCATATTCTAACCAACTGTTATCTGAATTCAAAGTAACCAAATCCTAAAGTTAATCATTTGTTATATCAAGCCATAAGTAAAGAGCCCGATCCTTTCGTTGTTGACTTCCTTGTGTGGAATGCAAAAGCCGGACTTTACGTAAGCGACGTCGTGATGAAGATGGCAAGTTGATAGGTATCATTGTGAGGTCTTATCCAGGTTAAGGGATAGAAGTCACAGATTGGTATTAATGTGACGTCTTATCCAAGTCTTGGGCGAGAATAATGAGTTTTGAATGATATTTCTATCATTAATAAATTTCTTGGCGTATTCTTGAAGACTTCCTAGCCTACCCTAGAGCGTGAAATCGAATTTTGTATTGACCCCGATCAAAACCCATTTCTTAAACCCTCAAATATTTCTTCAACTAAAAGGATCATTTACGTGGATTATGATGAAAGTCATAATAAAAGTATAGAACTAATAAAAATCATGGGTATATGAAGTATTAGTAAGTTTTATGATGAGTTATGTTGGTTAGTATGTGAAAACATGAAAGTTTCTTAGAAATCACAAAGAGTTGAAAATCGATTTTAGTGAAAAACGTAACATGAAATTCAATTGACCATATCTCCTATTATATTTTGAATTTTTGAATGTGGTTAAGTCCTAGAGTTAGATCTATGAGTTACCTAACTAATCCAAGTGGAATTACTGGAAAAGGTGTTGTAGATTTTTGTGTGGACTGATTTTAGCAAAGGAGTGCAAAGCTGCAAAAAATTTAGAAAAGCTTACTGCCATGATTTTAGAGAGGCTGTTTCGGCCACTTAAATTATGAGAAAAATTCTGGCCTTTTGGGACATGAAAGTATATGGTATAAAGTATCTCCTGTCCAAAAATGAGCTCATTCGACATAAAATGAGCAAGTTATGACTATTTCAATATTTAGGTTTTTAAAATGACTATAACCTAGGAGTTCTATAACTCCGATGACCATGAAATTTAAACTGGAAGCTCACGTTAACATGTGTAAGGTCCTGTCAAGATTTGGGAATTTTGGAGTTAACCTTGAGGTAGCTAATTTCTTAAGGAATTAATTAGAAATTGATTTTTGAAAGATAGTAAATGAATTTTAAAATTCCGAGAAAATATATTTTCATTATGGGACTATATTATGCTAAATCCCAGAAAAAGAAATATTTTTGGGACTGATTTGGTATTTTTCATGAAAATAGTTTAATTCTGAACATATGAGTTAAATATGTTATGTGAAGTAACAAAGTTGAAAATAGGATTTTATGGCTAAAGAATCCTATATAGAGTATATGCATATTTTTGAGAGATTTGATAATTGGTGATGATATCTTATGAGTATGGCATTTTGAATGATTAAATGCATTATATGGTAAAAGCGTAAACAATTAAGATAAATTGTTTATAAATTTAAGAAGTGATTAAAATATTGTTATAATATTAATGATATTAGATTATGAGATTATTAAGTGATTGATAACATGGGGATATTCTTGAATCTGGATAAATTATATTATAAATGTTTAATATTTATCCTTTATCTCATTTGATTGATTCTTTATATCATTATCCTCATGCTTATATTATGTTGAAAGTCATACATGGCAGAATGGTGCGTAGATGGACTTGGTATGATTATGACCGAGGATTTGTTCGATATAATCATAACCATAATTGAAAACACAATTATCTTTGGTAGTAGTGCATGGATAATTTGTGGTCGTGATACTAATGAATACACAATTATCTTTGGTAGTAGTGCATGGATAATTTGTGGTCGTGATACTTAATGAATACACAATTATCTTTGGTAGTAGTGCATGGATAATTTGTGGTCGTGATACTTAATGAATACACAATTATCTTTGGCCGTAGTAGTAGTGCATGGATAATTTGTGGTGGTATGATACTAATGAATACACGATTATCTTTGGTAGTAGTGCATGGATAATTCGTGGTCGTGATCTTAATGAATATCCTTGGCACGTAGTGCGGGGATGATGATTCGATGATATGGATTAATTATTGAAATTTGAGTCTCGTGAATGAAATATTAATTCATGGATGTGGTAAAAGTCATCTTTGGTAGTAGTGCATTGATAGACTTGGTATGATTATGACCACGGATTATTCGGTATAATCGTAGTAGTAATTGAAAACACGAATATCCTTAGCGATGGTGCGTGGATAATTCATGGTTGTGATACTATTAAGCTAAGTCTCGATATTATTGGTTTCTACGCTTATATATCTTTGGCACATGTGGTGCAAAGATGAATTGTTAATAAATATCTTTGGCATGTAGTGCAAAGATGAATTGTTAATGAATATCTTTGGCGGATTACGAAGATGAATTTAATATTTTTAACAATAAAGGTATTCAAGGTATCCTCACCTCTTTATCATACCAGTCGTACCACTAATTTCAAGGCTTAAAATTCCATAAGGAGGGAGATTGTGAGACCCCAGATTTTATCAATAAAGATTTAAATTTAGTCGAAATAATTTTTAATATTATAGTGTGAATTTGAGATAATATTATAGTTGTGGGTAGTATTTATAAATTTTGCAAAAGTATGCAAGTGGTTATATTATATTAGATTGGTGGGGAATATTCGGTTTAGCGAGGAATATTAAATACATAACTACTCAATCATTGGTGGACCCTAATAATTATTATTCGGATTGAAAAAACGACAAAAATATTTTATTAAAATAACGGCGGAAGTTTTACCGTTGATCTTGTTGAACTACTCGGTAGTAAAAGTAAAAGTATATGTCGTGTGGTTGCATAGTAGCACACCTGCAGTATTGATTATTGATGCTTATGTGAGAAGTCACTCGGTTTGATTCCATTATTGTCGATTAATAATATGAATTATTATAAGCGATAATGACGTTTTGTTTTATTATTATTATTAACGTAATAAAAGCGAAACATCTTTTATATAAAATAGAATACTTTATTAAAGTTATTCATAAATAGAATATATTATATTTTATTATGCATAGTGTTGCATAGTGTTTTGCATAGTGTTTTTGCATAATATTGCATAGTGTTTTGCATAGTAAAATGTTTTTATATAAATAGAATATATTATATTTTATTTAAAAGATTTTTCTTTAAATATGGACCGTCGATTAAAGTAAATCAATCTGGACCGTTCATGGATTAATTACTATGCATTCCATTTTCTATAAATAGAAGCTCATTCCTTCATTATTTTCTTACGAATTCATTGAAACTCATCAGAAATTATAGAGAAGCTATAGAGAAAATTATAGAAAGAAGAAGAGTATTACTATTTACTTCACTACTTCTATATTCAGGTTCTTTTTCACGGTAAGGGGTGTTATTCTTTCTTCTTGAAGAGAACTTACATTATTCCATTCACTATTATTACATTGGAATAACTTTTGTAAAAAGTGGCATACCCTATACATAACTTTTGTATCACATGGCATACCTATACATGGTGAAATCCATATGTTATTCCATTGCTTATTATTACATTGGAATAACTTTTGTATCTGCGATTTACCCTATACTTGGTGACATTCTTCTATTATTACATTGGAACATCCTGTGCATGTGTGTTTTACACCCCACAGTTTCCGCTTTTTATTATTCTGTTGGAACATCATGTACATGTGTTTTTACACCGACTGGTTAAAATCTTTATCATTACATTTGGAATATCCTATCTCGTGTGTTTTACACCGATGCGGTTCCATCTTTATTATTCTGTTGGAACATCACATCCGGTTGTGAATTCCACACGACTGTTCCGTTATTATTATTATGTTGGAATAACTTTGCCTATCAAATCTGCGCGTCATGTGGTGATTTCTTTTGTTATTCCATTCTTTATTATACCCAGTTGGTTAAAACTTTGACTTCTATACTCCATGAAATTAGTAGAATATCCTTGATATTTGCGTTTCATCCAAGATCTTTTCATGGAAATATTCTTGATCATTCTTGAATTTTACTCTCTGAAACGATATCATATTGACAATTTGGGCGTTAATAATTCATGGATTAAATAATTCTTGAACTTGTTTTATTGAATTATTATGTCATTGTCATCATCCTCATGTTATATTATGTTATCTTTGGCTTACGTGCATAGATGAACTTAGTATGATTATGACCGAGGATCATTCGGTATAATCATGACTTGATATAAATGATGTGACTAAAGTCCTCGATGGCTTTTAGTAATGCGATGATGGATAGTTTTTGGTATGATTATGACCGGGGTGATTCGGTATAGTCATGACCATTGATAATTTGATGAAAATCCTTGGCCAGTGAATGCAGAATGATTAGATGTGGTGGTTTATTTATTAAATTTGAGTCTCGTGATAAAAATTGATGAAAACCCTTTAAAACCTAAAAGATAGTAGACTTTATTTTCTACTTGACTCTTTTAATGGATTGCATATTCATTGCAGATTAAACTGGTTGTCTATTGTATTTTATCGGTTTAACATCGTTGAAGGCTAATGATAATTTATTACGCATTATCTTAGTCATAATATTTCTTCTTTGGGCTAGTTGAGCTCACCCTTTCTTTCACTTTATTCTCTTGAAAAATGAGAACATAGTTTGGGACGAGTCGGGGAGCGAGTAATGGTCGAGAGGATAGCATTAGTAGTCCTCACTATTCTGTGAAATAGTGTGATAATAGTTGTAATGAGGACTCCTTTTGAGTTTGTATAATATCTAGTAGATAATATTTGTATTCAAACTCACAGTTTATGTCGTATTGTACCCATGCAGTTATATTAGTAAGTTGTATTTGAATTTATGTACCATGTAAGTGGCGACCCAAGATGGGTGACGTATACCTAATTTTGGGGGCGTCACAAAAATAATATATAGTATATACTGTTTAATGATCATAATATATGATATATATTATATACTGTTTGGATTATATTATTATTGTTAAACAATATATATATACATCATATATACATACACATCATATATTGTTTATTATTTTTGCCAATTAATGTTAAAGTGTCTCAAAAATTAACAGTAATTTCGATCGTTTAAAATGTCAGAAAACTAAAAAAAAAATACACATACACATCATATATTTTCTATTTTCATATATTATACTTACATAATCTTTACAACTGAACAACTGATATGAGAGTTTCATGATCTCGCCTTTGTTGAACAAATCTCTATTCCTCTTTTTATTGGAAGCTTTCGAACAACTGCTTTTTCTCTCACCAATTCAGATTAGGTCTACTTATTTGTTTACTTATTAATATATCTTGTTAATTCTCTTATTATAATAAATTCAATTATTTTTATATTTGAATTTTACCAAATTATTTATCCATCACATATTAATATTTATTAGCCCATATAAAATAAATAACTAGTTTGACCCAATAAAAGACAAAGTCCAATTAATAACTAGTTTTATCCACCTTTGTGTTTATTTGGAAGTCTTTAGAAATCTTTAGAGATGAGGTAAGATTTTGGATATGGGTTGATAGTTATAATTCTTCTTCTAAAGTCTGTCAAAGTCTATCATTTGATAGAAATCTTTAAAATATACGACTTTTTGAATACCAAAATACTTTTATAGACTTTGTAAAAATCTTAATTCAATACCACCTAACTTTTAAAGACATTAAAAAATTGTAATTGAATACCACTAAACTTTTATAAACTCTTTAAATGTCTTGATTGAATACAACTAAACTTTTAAAATCTTTAAAAGTCCTTAAAAATCTTAATTGAATACACCCCCCTAAGCCAGGCTGGGATGGTGTTAGGCGGAAGTGGTTAGTATGGAGTTTATTTTTGGTTAAATTGGTCAATTGCCCAATAGAGTGATAACACGCAGGCGAGACTCTATGTGTGTCAGCATTCTATTGGCCTATTGGCCAATTGACCAACTTACCAAAAAAATAAACTTCATAGTAACTGGATCCTTGTTAGGCTAGGCCTTGCAGCCCAGGTCAGATTAGGTCCAAGTTCAGGTCAGACCTCATGTTAGGCCAGGTCTAGGATCAAGGTCAGGTTAGGTCAGGCCTAGATATAAGACCCCAATTTTTTATGAATAATGATTTAATTTCTCTAATTATTATTTTAAATAATAAGCCGTTGATTTGATCTAATGTTATAGTTATGGGTGATATGTGCAAATTTTGGAAAGTAAGAAAGTGGCCATAAAATATTCGTTTCGGCGGGGAATATTCTTTTTGTCGGAGAATATCCGTACGACAGCGCAATCATTGGTAGACCACATAAAGGAATAACTGTCGGATATAGAAAGCGATAGAAATAACTTTTTTATAAAAAATAACGGCAAAACTTTTACCATTTACTGTTGAAATACCCGGTGATAAAAGTACAGTAATACATGTGGTTGCACAGTAGCACACGGTATTGCACAGTATCTCTATTTGTTAGTTCCCAGAGGGCATAATAGATCTAGAAGGGGGGTTGAATAGATCCTTTTTATTTCAAATACTTTTCTGGTTAATGTTGTATTGTTCATATTTAAGTATATGACAAACATAAGAATCTTTTCAAGCACAGCGAAATAAGTAAAAGATTCCCCTTCATTGATATATTCATAATCATACATACATTGTTCGTTGGGTTAGTTTAGTTGTAAGCAGTTAGAACATACATAGCAGTTATAGACATAATGTAAATGACATAATGTAAAAGACACAAGGGGTTTTAAGTGGTTCAGAGACTCAAGCTCCTAATCCACTCTTCTGCTTTCAACTAGCAGGATTTCCACTAAGGAAGGGCAACACCCTGAATCTCTACGATTCCTTCAAGGCCAGCAGCCGTGGGACTTCAGTTCACTAAGAACTCTTCAAGGCCAGCAGCCTTAGGACTTCTCTAGTTCCCTAGGAACTCTTCAAGCCAAGCAGGCTTGGAACTTCATTTAGTCTGTGACGCCCCCAAAATAGGTCAATTCCATCCAACTCATTCTGAGTCGCCAAATACATGGTACAGAAAATAACTACAACTTTATTACAACAATTGTCGTACAAAATACAACAACACATATGCTGTGAGTTTGGATACAAATATATTCCAAATGTGATACATGTCCCAACCGTGGTGACAAGACTCCTCACAATGACACCTTACATAAAGGTATAGTCAAAAAGCTGCTTAGAAACTAAAATCTTTGGGAAGTGCTCAAGAAACCTTCGTACACTGGGAGGCCATGCGTCTAGGTTATGATAGATATCATATGGCCACAGAATTATCCTTGGTTGACCCAATAGACCCCAAAAAAAATAAGAAGATTACTATCATATTCTTCCCAATGGTAAGTCTTCTCTTGACATATCATTATCTCCACTGTCTCTAATTGAGAATTATACTTCAAACAAACACCAAGATTATATAGGTAGTGCTCGTATATATACTCAGCAAAGTGAATGAGCACATCCACATCTTTGATGATACGAGGTTGTATGTTATTAGACATCTTGTATGATAGTGACAAAACACCTTTCAACGTTGGGTTCGCTTCACCTCAACAGCGGATGACCACCGCTTACTATTCCCTCGTTATCCCCATTCGACCCAAATACACTTTTATTACACGAAAGGAATTGTGAAGCAAAGGGTGAGCACAACTAGCTTCGATAAAAGAATATCATGACTAAAGATAATTAAATTATCAATAGCCTTCATCGATAATAAATCGAGATTTAGAACATATGGTAGATGATAAAAATTTCAACCATAGTTCATAAATGAACGAGCAATCCATTAGAAGAGTCAAATAGACTATGAAGTCTATTATCTCTCCATGTTAAAAATCCACCAACAATGTTTTATCCCCTCGTAACATCAATCAACAATTACGGTCCACAATCATATGAATAACTCATAATCATAATTGTAGTTCTAAATTCCTCTTCTCATCCGGAACGAAGATAATTTTCATCACCTATCTTTACCGAAACATCAAAGATAATGGTTACACCAAATCACATTTCCTGCTCATAATCATACTAATAACTTCATCTTTTGCACTACTACCAAAGATATTCATTTATATCACCAAATTGGTCATATTCATCTCAACACTGCTCATCTTTTGCACTTCTTCGCCAAAGATATTCAACATGTCATCTTTGCACTACGGGCCAAAGATATTCATCAACAATTCATCTTTGCACTACAGGCCAAAGACCACAGGCCAAATATATTCATCAACAGTTCATATTTGCACTCTGAAAATAAATATATTATTATCTCAAAGAAATATATAATCATTTCGAAATTTATATAAACAATAATTATAACCATGTTGATCATTTCACCTTTGCACTTAAGCTAAAGATATTCAATTATAAATTCAATGGTCACGGTCATACCAGTCAACAATTCAATTTTGCACTACTGGCCAAAGAGAACCCATAGTAATGATCATACCAAAAATCTACCCATCTTTACACTCAAGTCAAAGAGAAATATCATCATTAGGGTTATAAAAATGTTATATATGATAATAAAAATAATATGATCAACATACAGTTTTAATCTCAAGAGTAATATTCATAAATCAACTATAATTTGGTTAGAAAAAGAAACCAATTTTGTCATGAATAGTAATCCATGAATAGTAACTTCGTGAATAGTAACTCATGAATAGTAAACCCGACACAAAAAGGTATAAATTCCACAATAAAACCCATACCAATATTTCGGTATAATGATATTGAAATAACATTTCTTAAACTTATAAACAATTTATTTTAATTGTTTACACTTTACTAAATAATGCATTTAATCATTCTAAAATGCCAAACTCATAAGATTTCATCACCAATAACCAAAACCCTCATCAAAAATCTGCATATAACTCATGTATGATTCTCAAGCCATAAAATCATATTTTCCAATTTTCTTACTTCACATAACATATTTAATTCATTTACTCATAACTAGTCTATTTTCATGAAAAATACCAAATCAGTTCCAAAAATATTTCTTTTCTGGGATTTAGCATAATATAGTCCCATATTGAACATATATTTTTTTCTCAGAATTTTTAAAATTTATTTACTATTTTTTATGTGGCCAAAATCGCTGAATATTTAGATATTTATCATAAATTGTACTTTTATCCAAAAATTCCGAAATTCACAGAGTACACTGATATTATATAGATGTACTCCCAATAAAAATTTCATCAATTTTGGAGTTAACCACAAGGAGTTATAAGCGGTTACTTTTAAAATAGTCTTTTCTCATAAAATTCATAACTTTTAATATATACATCCAAAAATCAACATTTTTGGACACAATCAATAAAACTCATCAAAATATCATTTCAAATTTTTTCAGAATTTTTGAAGGTCTGAAAAGTTACGAAACATGAAAAACATAACAACCCTTAAAATCCCTTACTATCCCTTACCTCAAAAGAGCAGCACTTCTGATTGGATATCGGATATGATGCTGAAAGAAACTTGAACTGATGAATATCAACTTACCAAGTATCTAAATACTCATAAAATACACTCAATAATCTAGAAAGAAAAAGAGAGAGAACTTATGAATTCTGGTGTGATTTTTAATTCTAACTTAGCCCTCTATTTATAGGAAAATGTTAGCACGCCGAAGAAGACTTGACCTGCTACCTGATGGCTTTACCTGCTAATATTTCACCCACCAAAAATCAGCCATCTCCCCCAACAACCAAGAGTGGGGTCCACTCAATTCTAGAATTTTCCACCAAAACCTAATTTCCGAATCAGTTACCTCTTAAAATTCATAACAAATTATCGCTTAATTTTTAACGGTTCAAAAATTGTGGACATATACTCAACTTATATATGTATAACATATCCAAAAATTACAACGATCCAACGGTCGGATTAAATATTATAACTCACACAATAAAGTCAGAAGAACAATCGATTTGATCTTTTAATACCTCCAATCAAGACAAAATCTTGATAAAATACCTCAACGTTAATTCTTTCATTTATAACCACATAAATAAATCCATCATTTATATCCACATCAAATAAATATTTCTTTATCATATAAATCAATAATTAATTATTCACAAATAATATTACGTAATCACAATAATGACAATGACTTACGCATAGGTTCGTGAGGAAGAGGGATTTCCAATAAGAATTTTTCCTTATTGGCCGCAATTTAGGTGACCAAACCTCTCGTTGATGAACTTTCTAGACATTGCCAATAATGCTATCTAATAATATTATTCAAATAATATGAATTATTGATCCGATAATGGGAATCTTCAGATGATGATAATTATTGAAACAACAATAATATAAAATATCAACGCAGCAATTATTGAATCAATAAAATAAAATATTGAACAGTAATTACTGTAACAATTATTGAGTAGTGCCTTCTTACGTAAGAATCAATAATTTAAAAATAATGTGCAATACCGTGTGCTACTGTTCAATAACGCATATTACTGTATTTTAACCACCGGGTATTCCAACAGTGTTAACAGTAACAACTACGACGTTATTTATAAAAACTAAATTTTTGTCGTTTTCTTCATCCGACCATTATTCGTTATGGGGCCTACAAATGGCTGCGCCGTCGTACGAATATTCCCCGACAGAAAGAATATTCCACGACCAAACGAATATTCCACGACAACAATGAATATTTTATAACCACTTGTGTATTTTGAAAAAATTCATATATCACCCTTAACTTTAACCTTTTATCAATTTAACCATTTACTGAATAGTTTTTATAAGAAAATTGAATATTTTTATTTCATAAAATTCGGGGTCTTACATAGTCCCTTTGGACAAGGACCCTTTGGCCCTGCTTTGTTTAGTCCCTCCAGACAAGGACCCTCTTGGCCCTGCTTCGTTTAGTCCCTCTGCACAAGGAACCCTCAGGCCCCAGCCGTTTCGTTGTTTGTTTGTTGTTGTTGTTGAGTCGGTCTTTGAGCTGCTAAGATGTCTTCATGCTCTGAACATCTTCTATCCTTAGAACTTGGCTTGATCATCCTTGAAGAAGCGGTTGAGTGTTGCATGATGCTCGACTTCTTAGGTTGCTCAACTACTCCGGATGACCCCTTGATGAACTGCCTTGAAGATCATTCTCCTTGGTACTTGATGGATGCACATGAGAGGCTTCTAAGATGACTGTAAGCTCTTCTATTAGGTACTTAGAAGCTTTCTCATGCTTGTCACCAGGATGGCTTTTGTGATCTCCCTTCTTGATACTCGATGCCTTCTCATGATGGACTTGCTAAGATGACTGTAGGCTCTTCTCTATTGTACTTAGAGTCTTCCCATGATGGACATCCAGATGACATGATGCTCTTCTTTCTCTCGGCAGTTCAGAACACTCTTCATGTAGTAGAACTCTCACTTCTACATAGTAGAACTCTTCTACTTCTTGCTTGATCTGACTTCTGAGTGTTCTTGGTGGATCGTAGAGTGAGCCTTCTGACTCACTATCACTTCGGTTGGATCACCCACCTTTTCTCCAAAATACACAACTCAAAAGAACCTTTGATCTTTGAAGCTCTTTCTTATTTATACTTCTTCCCAATCCTTCCGTTGGAAAGTAACCGTTGAAGGCTATTCAAATATCTTCACAGATCTCAAGTTGCTTGATGTAGACTGCATGATGTGACTTGTCATACTTTTTTACGACATTGCGATCTCTTCGTTTCACCTACCCTGTCAGATGTATAACTTTAATGTCTTGGGCAGGTCGAAGACTTTATCACCTCTTTCTGATTCCTCGATCAGAGGTTGTCCTATTGCATCGATGCTCTCAATAGGCACTTGTCCGAATATTATCCTTCAGATTGAACCTTTGCCAATGCTTCAGTCTTCAGTTATTCGGACTCTATGATTCTGATGCACGTCTTCAAGGACCTGATCGTAGTGTCTTGTTGAGTGTTGCTCGTTGACTAGTAGAGCTAACACTACGATCCTGAAGAGTGTTGCTTGGATCTTCACTGAAGAACACCTCTTCACTGTATTGTGCAGTGCTTCAATACTTCTGTTTGCTTCGACTGTTCTCAGATACTGATGGCGTAATTCCTTGCTCTGGTCCCTTTCTGAATATCAAGACACTTCAGATTTTTGGTGCTTCCAGCTTGATTTCTCCTGGTGATCTTCCGCTCACTTATCATCAATGAACTGACCCTACACTTAATCACTTTAGCCTTGCTCTTCAGAAGCTAACCAGTATCTCGGTTTACCTTCCATTAGTTCCTTCTTTGTTTGGCAAACACTACGATCTTGGTTGTTTCCAAGATTGTTGTCTTCTGTACACTTGATAGCTACTACATAAGCTGACTTTCCTTAGTCAGCTTCTAAAGTCTTCTTTGGATCTCCTTGTGGAAGACTTCATCACGAATGGCCTTACACCTCAATCTTAATGCTGATTAGGTTTGTGCTGAGATCTTCTGTTAGCCTGCATGTCATTCGTTGAGTGTTCTCTGGTTCCCTTACTGTGGAATGCATCTTTGCAGTACCAACCAAAGGCTTCATATCTTTGGATATTCTGGGAGTGCTCATTCGTTGAGAACCGTATCTGCTCTACGATTCTGACTTAGCATTGTGAGCACTTCTTTTGGAGTCATAGTTCTGCACTCTACGATTCAGCTTCGGCTGTGCAGACACTACGATCCTGAGATCAGATATTGACACTCTACGATTTCTGCCTTGTGCCTGTTGTCTTCATCTGATCTTGCTCGACTACGATCTCTTCATATAATCAATAGACTCTACAAACTCAGAGAGTGATCCACGATCCTTGACTTGGCTTCGGCATCAGTAGACTCTACAACTCTGAGTGTAGTCTACGTTTCTGTCTTGCTTGGCGAGGATGGCCCGTTTGCTTGTGGGCGGTTGTCTCTACGATTCTGAACATGACTTCCTCAGCACACTACGATCCCGAGGAAGCTCTTCTCGATACACTACGATCCTTCTTTATTTCCTCTTGCAGTCTATGAACTCCGAGATCTACTATCTTGCATACTCTCATTCTGCCTCGATAGCTCCCGAGTTAACCTTGACTCACCTGGCAGACTACGACTTCTGGTGCAGTGCTCGACGATCAGACTAGCCTATCTATTATATCATAAGATCAACCTAACAAGCTTGATCTTTCTATATTTATAGTCCTTGTACATCATTTCTTTTTAAGGACTTTACAAAGTTATTTTGCTTTATGTAGGATCAACCTAACATATTTGATCAATTCATTCTAAGTCCTTGTACATATATTTCTATTATCTATCACAGGATTTTACAGCTTTTCTTAATGCAAGCATACTTGCATATTATTCATTCATATACATATATATATTATAATCAAATCATATATAAATAGGAATATCATTCGCATGCTTATTCCTGACAATCTCCCCCTATTTGATTATGACAAAAATAATAAGTGCATATGCATGTTATGAATGAATCTTATATACAGTGAGTAGCTGTATATCTAAAACAGTTAATCATGAATGTCATTTATATTGATATGGCAATTTATACATTAAGACATTCTACATCCTAGATCCAGAACACATTCCTAACAGATTAGAGATGTACCTCCTTGGCTCGTTGTGTGTTTCCAGGATGCTTGTTGATCAGCTACTCATCTTTTTCTGCTTTTTGTTCTTGCTCCCCCTCAGATGATGACCTTCTATCTTTGCTTGGTTCCCCTTCATCACCTTTCTAATCTGGCTCCCCTTCAGCTTTTGTGATTTTGGTATTATCATCTTTAGGCTCCCCCTTAGATGATGATTCTTTATCTGCTGCTACTCTCTTCTTCTCCCTTAACCCTCTACTCTTCTTCGAGTGCCTTTTGCTCCTCTTCTTTCTTTGCCTCTTTTTCTCCCCCTTTTTGTCATTAATCATTTGAGAGAGCTGCTCCATGTTGGACATAAGTCGCTTCCATCGTGCAGAGAGGAGTTTGTAACTTCAAACTTTAGTTCTTCTTTGGTAGAGCTCAAGTTGCCTGAGAGAACGACTGCTTCATCGTCAATCTTGTCGAGAGAGGGCTTTGATCGCTTTGCATTGGCCTCCCGAACTTGTAGAGCTCTCGCGCTTCGATCTTGGATGGCCTTCTGATAGATGCTATCTCTCTCTTGGAGTTTGAGAGATACATCAGCCAAGATAGCTTGAAGCTTGTGCTGGAAAGAATCATCTCCTGCTGCTGTATGTTTATGTGATTCTTCAGTGAGCATAGATATCTTCTTGCTTAGATCATCAGAGCTCTTCAGTAGTTCATGCTCCAAAGCAGTTTGATCCTCTTGAATGGCAGCTTCAGGGTGATCAATGGATTGGACTCTACGATCATCATCTTTGGACAGATTTCAAAGGTTTGGATAATCTGAACAATCGTGGAGTACCAATTACTTACAGAGGATGATGGAGTGTCTGATAATAGTGCTTGATCATAAGAAGGCTTTTGGTTTTGGACTTGGGCATCAGCAGAAGTAGAGTGAACAGACTCTACGATTAGCTCCTTGGTTATGTTCCTTCTTCCTTCAGAATCCACTCTACGATCGTAGGGGATATAGAGATTCTCAGCCTGTTGATAGACCTTGAAGTGAGGCTTGTCTTTGATTAGTTTGGTAGCAAACTTCTTTACTCTTGGAAAGTTCTGAGCCACTAGTTCTATGCTTGGAAACTACTTGTAATACCAACTGAAGGAGCTTCCATCTTTTTCAGTGTGGGCCTTGAGCCATGGCATCCACTGGAAGAACCATCTTTCTGGTGGAACATCTGTTAGATCATTTGATACTTCCTCTACGATATTACATCAAATCTTTCGGAGAGGGGCTGGATAATCTTCTTGTTCGTCTGCTTCTTGAGGTACAGAACCAGAATCTCCTTTAATCTCTTCTCTCTCGGAGCCTGAACTTTCTTGATTATTTTCAGCAGGGAATTCCTCTAGCTGCATTTCATTATCATAACCTTCTTCAGCATCTTCAACAGAAAATCCTTCTAGCTGAGTTTCATTATCAGAACCTTCTTCAGCAAGTATTTCTTCTTCACTGCTGGCTCCATCTTCAGCACTTTCTCCTGGGGATACAGACTCATCACCACTTAATTCGATGATGGCATTTGATTGGCCACTGTTCCTTTTGGAGGCAAACTGGGCTTGCAGCCTGTAGCTTCTCCTTCTTCGTGAAGGTTCAATTATTGGAGACACTGACTCTTCTTCTTCTTCAGTCTCTGACTCATCTTCCTCAACAGACAGACTTCTTTGGAATTTAGCACCGGCAGGGGCAGATTCTTCTTTCTTGGACTCATTACTTCCTGAGTCATCATGAGTGCTTTCTGGATTGGAGGGGACATTTTCATCTTCTTCTTGAGTGGTATTTTCTGACCCATTCTCTGGGCTCGTTGGGGCAGTGGCATTTGGGGATGCGCTTTGATCACTTACAATTTCTTTTTCATCATCAGAGTGGCTTCTCTGAGAATTGGCCATGGGGCTTGAGCATTTTTCTTCATCAGCAGTTTCTGCACTTTCTTTCATCACATCAGCTTCATTCTCATTGCTGGATCCTGACTGTGAGGACTGGACCACATTTTCAGTTTCTTTCTCTTCTGCTGACTCTACGTCCCTTTCTTCAGCAGATGCATTGATTTGAGAAGCTAAGGCTGGTTTGTCATCCACCTTAGCTTTCTTCTTGTTGACCAGTCCTTGAAGCGACTCACCACTTCTTCTTTTTGTGGTTTCAGTTTTTGGGCCCTTTTCTTCTTTATCCTTGTTCATGGAGGAAACTCTCCTTGGTGGGGCCTGAGCTTTCTTAGCATTACCAGCTTTCTTCACCACTTTTGATTTCTTCCTAGCTGGCGTGATTTCAGCTGTTGCAGAGTCACTGGACTCAGAGCTCCCTGTCTTTACTATCTTCCTCATCTTTGCAGAGGCTCTACTGCTGTTCCCAGATGTCAGCCTTTTGTTCTCCTTGGGGTTCTTCTTCCAGTTCTCAAATTACCGTGGAGACATCACCTTGTGTACATTCAAGGCTTCTCCCTCATCTTCCTTGATTTTCCCTCCTAGTTTCTTCTTTAGAATGATACTCAGAAACCTTCCATGAAATACCTTGGTCAGTGGCTTCTTCTCAGCCTTCTCTACGCACTTAGAGATATGATCAAACAAAATGGCTCCAAAGTCAATTTATTTCTTGAACTATAGTGACATTATCTTGATTGTTGATCAATCAAGTATCATGTGCGATGTTTTTACACGATGCACTTTCCTACAATTTCAACTAGGAACTCATACTCTTGAGGAATTCCTTCTTCTTCATGTCTTTGAAGCTAGGGTTTCTTTGGTATCCCATCAACTCCTTCGCTTGCTTTCGATGTTGACATCTTCAAGGTTCTTGACCCTTGGCTAGGAAACCTAGGCATTGATTAAGGTCGGAAGATTTCGGTTTGAATCGACTTTTAACCTTGGTAGAAAGAGTTCGAGTTTATGGAGATGTTTGAGTAGAACTCCTTAACTAGGTCGATGTATACACGAGTACTACGCCTCGAGACATTACGAAAACCCGGCTTCCTTTACTGAGTTAAGTATGTCCTCGAACTTCTTCTCCGATTTCTCAAACGATTTGGTTCCAAGTTGAATGCCGGTGATAACTTGCCAGTTCTCCATTTGAATCGTTCGAAGACTGTGGGTGTTTGATTTAGAGAGATTTATGCGAGATGGCAGACTGAGATTTGGTAATGCTCTGGAGAGTTAACTGATTTTGCTCTTGAAAAGCTTTCTAGGGTTTTGAAAATGGGTGGGAGAAAGGTTCGATATCTTTTGGTAACTGTCTGCAGATTTGAAATCGTCTTTATGGTAGTTCCTTCTAACTCTGCATACTCAGTGATGTGTTAACTGTCCATTGGTTGCACGTTGCCCAGTAATGAGCTGTAACTCCTCACAACTTTTCAGTTATATGAAGAGTGGACATTTAATTGACGTGGCTTTGACCGTTGACCTTTTGATTCGTAGAGTGGCATGATGGGGCAGCTATAGACTCTACGATTTCCTTTGTTGACTCAACGATCAACTTCTAAGAGATGCTGCAGTGGATGGCTTTGTCTTTCCTCCTTTCTTCGATGCAACATAGCTCAATCACTAATGTATTCGAACTTATCTCCTCAACTTGAATGGCTTAGCAGACATCTCATTCTTCATGCTCCTTGTGAACTGGAATACTCTTTGGTAGGACTACGATCGTTGAGTTGTCCTCTACGATCGCTGAAGTTGCATTACGATCGTTTAGTACTCTTCAGACTCAACTCTACGATCGTTGACTGACTTGGTTCTTTTGAGATGAACTAGATCAAGCATTCCTTCTAGGATAAGGTAGCTCAGGAAGGGCCAACCTCTTAGAGTGAGCTAAGGGTCAGGTTTGTCCCTGAGGCGCTTTCCAGATGAAGTTCTATGGCAATGATTTGTAATAACATCTCATTTGACCTTTTCTGATGGGGAGGTCTTTCTACCAGCTCTGGATATCTGCATTGCTGAAATCGTGGTGTCCTTCTGCTCTTACACTACGATCATGTGGTTAATCGTAGGAACTTCACGATTATGGATTGTGTGGCTGAAGGGTTATCAGTAGTACATTTTGAGACGTTCCTACTGACTATGGATCTTCATTTGGTTCATCGGCCACAAAGTTTTGGGACTTTGTAGCTGGTACATCTCTTCTAGGTTTAATAGTGCTGTTATTCCTTAACAGATCACCGCTCCCCCATTGTTGATGCTGTCTTCTCAGATAGATGTGATTCCTTCTTCATGTTCATTTGAAGGTCACCCAAAGATTCCTCCTTCGATTGATCATCATCGTTGCTTAGTTTTCCTTGTATCGTAGAGATGAGTATTTTCAGGATTGATCACTCTACGATCATTTGACAGCACTACGAACGTAGTCTTCTTTGACAGTCCTTTGTTTTGAGAAGTTCTATTTCGTAAAGAACTCCTTTTGTTTTAAGCTCAATGATCTTCTGTTGTGAGCTTCCCTTGAGGATCCTTTTCATAAAGCATGTCCTTCTTGATATGGGCACATAGAATCCTCTTTATCTTTTGTTGCATGGCATGCTCCCATATACAGATTTGCAGCCATGTGAGCTCCATTCCAGTTAGTTCAGAGGGTCTTCAAGGATAGGCTTGGACATATAGGAACCTTATCAGACTCATCTCTGAACAGTCCTTAGCCTTCTACTGGTTGAGTCCTATTGAATGAAGTCTTCTGCTTCAGAATTCCTTAGTGTGGTCAGACTGACCAAGTACCTGCAGGTTTAAGCATATTTCTACTTTTGGTCCCCATTGTTGAATGGGTCCTGCTAGGTTAGTTTTCTAAAACCCCTATTCCTCTTGACTGGATAATCATCATGTTTATCACCAACAGACATATTCATGCATGCAACTATCTAGAGATAATACATTTTTGAGATGCATGATAGTGAGTGTGTGTAGAATTTGACAATTAATGACACACTCTTTATCTATGATGGTTTCATCATTTACTGGGTTATGTTCGCAATGTTTAAGTGTTCATAGAGTGTGAATCAACTCTACGATTTATGAGTATCTAGTTGATTCATGGATATGATCAGTTTCTATAAATCAACAAGATCCTCTTGTAGAACTGTTCATTCTCTGTGTGTTGTTAAACACTTAGAACATAGGCTTGTACATACATACTAGCACACCAGCAATGATTACTTAACATAAAATTCATTTGGTCTGTAATACTCTTATGATCTATTTCAGATTTTCTTCAAGATGTCATCTTCAGCCTAAAACTTGTTAAAGAGAAAGTTTGTAGTTATTTGAATTTTCCATCTTCAAACTACTTTCTCTCTTCACCTTTTTAGGTAGATTATGACTTCTTGACAGAATACTGTCATAGTACAAAGGATGGTGCAAATATGATGTATACATTAATAATGGTGAGGAACCGTACCTTTTTACTGTCAGTTTCTTAACAGTCATTTACCTTAGATATACTGAGTTCAGGTATTGATGTGCATAGCTTTTACTTTTGCTCCTTTCGACAAATGCTCTTGTTGGCCTTTCATCAATCAATCGTGGTCTTGAAGATGTAGATCAAGAGAATCGTAGCATTAAGATCTTTGACATCTTTGAGTTTACAAAGATAGCACCCAGTTGTTGGTTGGTCACTCATAAGTTTGAGAAGATCTTCTTTCTCCTCTCGATCAGTATTTCTTAGTACGCGTGACCTCTTCATCTTTCAGACTGATGAATGCTTTACTCTTTGTCACTGATGTCCCTTGCTTTCTTTTTCTCGTTTGGTCTTCAGACAACAAGATTGACTGCAGGCTAGGATTGGTCTTGTTGATATAGCAATCGAGGATATGGACCAATCTGAGCAGCTTCAGGTGTATACACATTTTTACCTATACACAATATTTCCAACGTGTGAGCTCTTCTACATATAACAAGTTACTTACTACAAAACTAAGTTTAGAACAACGTTAGTGCCTGGGATCAGACTCAAAGAGATTAGCTTTTGAATATAGTATGAGAACCTGCTTTGATACCAATTGTTAGTTCCCAGAGGGCACAATAGATCTAGAAGGGGGGGTTGAATAGATCCTTTTTATTTCAAATACTTTTCTAGTTAATGTTATATTGTTCATATTTAAGTATATGACAAACATAAGAATCTTTTCAAGCACAGCGGAATAAGTAAAAGATTCCCCTTCATTGATATATTCATAATCATACATACATTGTTCGTTGGGTTAGTTTAGTTGTAAGCAGTTAGAACATACATAATGATTATAATGATTATAGACATAATGTAAATGACATAATGTAAAAGACACAAGGGTTGTAAGTTGTTCGAGACTCAAGCTCTAATCCACTCTTCTTGCGCTTTCAACTAAGGCGAGATTTCCACTAAGGAAGGCCAAACACCTCGAATCTCTACTATTCCTTGAGGCCCGCCACCTTGGGACTTCTCTAGTTCCCTAGGAACTCTTCAAGCCCAGTAGGCTTGGAACTTCATTTAGTCCCTTTGGACAAGGACCCTTTGGCCCTGCTTTGTCTAGTCCCTCCAGACAAGGACCCTCTTGGCCCTGCTTCGTTTAGTCCCTCTGCACAAGGACCCCTCAGGCCCTGACTTCGTTGATTTGTTTGTTTGTTGTTGTTGGAGTCGGTGCTGAGCTGCTAAGATGTCTTCATGCTCTGAACATCTTCTATCCTTAGCGACTTGGCTTGATCATCCTTGAAGAAGCGGTTGAGTGTTGCATGATGCTCGACTTCTTAGGTTGCTTTCAACTACTCAGGATGACCCTTGATGAACCGCCTTGAAGATCATTCTCCTTGGTACTTGATGGCTTTTTACAGAGAGGCTTCTAAGATGACTGTAAGCTCTTCTGTTAGGTACTTAGAAGTTTTCTCATGCTTGTCACCAGAATGGCTTTTGTGATCTCTCTTCTTGCTACTCGATGCCTTCTCATGATGGACTTGCTAAGATGACTGTAGGCTCTTTTCTATTGTACTTAGAGTCTTCCCATGATGGACATCCAGATGACATGATGCTCTTCTTTCTCTCGGCAGTTCAGAACACTCTTCATGTAGTAGAACTCTCACTTCTACATGGTAGAACTCACACTTCTACTTCTTGATTGATCTAACTTCTGAGTGTTCTTGGTGGATCGTAGAGTGAGCCTTCGGACTCACTATCACTCGGTTGGATCAGTCCACCTTTTCTCCAAAATACACAACTCCAGCAACCTTTGATCTTTGAAGCTCTTTCTTATTTATACTTCTTCCCAATCCTTCCGTTGGAAAGTAACCGTTGAAGGCTATTCAAATATCTTCACAGATCTCAAGTTGCTTGATGTAGACTGCATGATGTGACTTGTCATACTTTTTCTGACGCTGTAGTCTACTGTTTCACCTACCCTGTTAGATGTATAACTTTAATGTATTGGGCAGGTCGAAGACTTTATCACCTCTTTCTGATTCCTCGATCAGAGGTTGTCCTATTGAATCGATGCTCTCAATAGGCACTTGTCTCGAATATTATCCTTGATTGAACCTTTGCCAATGCTTGGTCTTGATTATTCGGACTCTATGATTCTGATGCATGTCTTCAAGGACCTGATCGTAGTGTCTTGTTGAGTGTTGCTCGTTGACTAGTAGAGCTAACACTATGATCCTGAAGAGTGTTGCTTGGATCTTCACTGAAGAACACCTCTTCCTTTGTATTTGTGCGATGCTTGATACTTACTTTTGCTTTGATTTGTTCTCGAATCTTGATGGCCTAATTCCTTGCTCTGGTCCCTTTCTGAATATCAAGACACTTCAGATTTTTGGTGCGTCCAGCTTGATTTCTCCTGGTGATCTTCCGCTCACTTATCATCAATGAACTGACCCTGCACTTAATCACTTTAGCCTTGCTCTTCAGAAGCTAACCAGTATCTCGGTTCACCTTCCATCAGTTCCTTCTTTGTTTGACAAACACTACGATCTTGGTTGTTTCCAAGATTGTTGTCTTCTGTACACTTGATAGCTACTGCATAAGCTGACTTTCCTTAGTCAGCTTCTGAAGTCTTCTTTGGATCTCCTTGTGGAAGACTTCATCACGAATGGCCTTACACCTCAATCTTAATCTTGATTAGGTTTGTCTTTGAGATCTTCTCATTAGCTTTGCATGTCATTCGTTGAGTGTTCTCTGGTTCCCTTCTTCGTGGAATGCATCTTTGCGATTACCAACCAAAGGCTTCGTATCTTTGGATATTCTGGGAGTGCTCATTCGTTGAGAACCGTATCTGCTCTACGATTTTGACTTAGCATTGTGAGCACTTCTTTTGGAGTCATAGTTCTGCACTCTACGATTGACCGGTACATGTAAGTGCAACACTCTGATCCCGAGATCGATATCTTGACACTCTACGATTTACGCCTTGTACTGTTGTGTTCATCTGATCTTGCTCGACTACGATCTCTTCATATAATCAATAGACTCTACGAACTCAGAGTGTGATCTATGATCCTTGACTTGGCTTTGGCATCGATGACTCTACGACTCGAGTGTAGTCTCTCGTTTCTGTCTTGCTTGGCGGATGATGGGTCGGCTTGTGGCGGTGGTGTCTCTCTACGATTCGAACATGACTTCCTCGACACTACGATCCCGAGGAAGCTCTTTCTCGATACACTACGATCCTTCTTCTTTTCCCTTACGATCTATGAACTCGAGATCTCTTATCTTGCATACTCTCATTCAAACCTCGATAGGTCCCGAGTTAACCTTGACTCACCCGGCGGACTACGACTTACAGTGCGGTGCTTTCGACGATCGACTAGCCTTTATCTATTACATCATAAGATCAACCTAACAAGCTTGATCTTTCTATATTTATAGTCCTTGTACATCATTTCTTTTTAAGGACTTTACAAAGTCATTTGCTTTTATGTAGGATCAACCTAACATATTTGTTCAATTCATTCTAAGTCCTTGTACATATATTTCTATTATCTATCACAGGACTTTACAGCTTTTCTTAATGCAATCATACTTGCATATTATTCATTCATATACATATATATATCATAATCAAATTATATATAAATAGGAATAACATTCACATGCTTATTCCTGATGTGACGCCCCCAAAATAGGTATACATCACCCATTCTGAGTTGTCAATACATGGTACAGAAACAACTACAACTTTATTATTACAACATATAAACCGTGAGTTTAAATACGAGATATTGCCATCTAGACAATATTCACACGCATAAATAAATCCCCATCATAATTATTGATACATTATTTTACAAAAATGGTGAGGACTACTAAACAACTCTCTCTAGAACCTTCATTCCATACCCCGACTAAAGTACTCGCTACATTCTCGCCTCCCCGAGAAGAAAAATGGAACAACAAGGAAAAGGGTGAGCTCAACTAGCCCAAGAAGAATATTATGACTAAGATAATATACAACAAATTATCGTTAGTCTTCAACGGGAAAAATCTAATAGAATACAATAGATAACAAGTTTTAAATCAATATTCATAATCGAAAATAATAATTCATTAGAAGAGTTAAGTAGAGAATGCAAACTACTATCTTCTATGTATGAATTTAAAAGTTCATCGTCTATCTTTTATCCCTGTAACATCAATCAATATACATCTGGAATCAAATATTCATCTTTGCACTATAGGCCAAAGATATTCATCAGTTGGTCATGTTCATCTAAACACTGCTCATCTTTTAGCTTTACGGGCAAAGATATTCATCGAAAATCATTCATCTTTTTCACTACGGGCCAAAGACATTCAATAATATCATCATTTAAGGCCGAGGGATGATGAAAAATATTTTTAAAGAAACGAATCCAAAGTGAAACAAAATGACAAGGATTAAGGATTAAGGATTCGTACTTTGTTTTATCCATGTCCAAAATACCTCAAAAATAATTATAGTGGTGTAAAATTCAAGAATGATCAAAACATGGATACAATCAAAGCTAGTATCCGAATAGATATTTTGAGACGAAAAGAAAATTTTTCATTTTTCGATGAATAGTGCAGTATTAAATGAATAATACTCAGATATCGTGAATAGTGTCGTATCGTGAATAAGAACTCCCTACACTAAAAGTTCTAAATTTGATTAAAAAGTTCGGATCAATACTTGACATCATGATATTAGAATAAATAATATCATTAAAAAAATATCATTTACCTCGAAAGATCGAGTACTTTTAAATTTGAAACAATCAATATAGGTTATGACTTGAACTTGCCTTCGTATAGCAATACTCAAAGTATACTCAAAATACTCACAAGAATACGCTCGATAATATAGAGAGAAAATTTGAGTTTAAATTGTGATTTTCAATTCTAACCTAAGCACCTATTTATAGAAAATGCTTAGAACACCAAGTAGAAAATTTAATATAATAATAATATATATATACAAATTTGTCTACGCACCTAGAACCATCTGAATTCAGCAACTTGCATGTGTTTAATGAGGCTAACCAAACACAAAAACGTTTTTGTTAATTAAAACAATTAAAACTTCCAAAAATCAATTATTTCGGAGCTTCGAAACTTAAATAATTCATAATAAATAGCTCTTTTATCAGAAAAATTCGAAACTTGCGAATTTCCATAGGAAATTCCATTATCTACAACTTTGCAGAATGAAGTTTTTCCAAATTCCAAACAAAAAATGACCGAAATCTACAAACGGGCAATTTTACATTTATAATCAAATTTACATCCGATAAATGGGGTCCACCGAGCATGTTTAACATATTTTAAACATTTATTGCAACAAAATACTCTTCCTCCTCGTATACTCATATATCCCACATTCGATTTGTAAAAATATCACCATTATTATATTATTAAAATATAATAATATATTTAAATAATTATTTTATCGAAAAGATAAAATTTCAATTTTCAACAATTGTCACATTAAAATTTTTCTCCATCTATATCCACATAAAATCAATATTTTCCTCATCATATGAATCAATAATTAATTATTCACAAATAATATTACGTAATCACAATATTGATAACCGTGCAGCTCCTGGAAAGAGGGGCTTTTCCAATAAGAATTTCTCCTTCTTGGCGCCACATTAGGTGACCAAACCTCTCCTTGAAACAGTAACTTTCTAGACATTGCCAATAATGTTATCTAATAATATTATTCGGATAATATGAATTATTGCTTCGATAATGAAAAAATACGTGTAATGACAATTATTGAAACAACAACAATATAAAATATCAACGCAATAATTATTAAATCAATAAAATCTTTGAATAAAGAATTATCGTAACCATTATTGAATAAAGTGCCTTCTTACGTAAGAATCAATAATTGGTGCAATACTGGTATCTTCTTGTGTTTTAACCACCGAGAGTATTTTAACAAAGATTAATTGTGAATAACTACTACGTTATTTTTAAACAACTTATATTTGTCGTTTTCTTCATCCAATCGCTTTCAAGTTATGGGGCCCACACATGGTCATTTACTTGTCAGTATTTAATATTCCTCGACGATCTTAATATTCCACGACCAAACGAATATTCCCCGACAACAATGAATATTTTATAACCACTTGCTTATTTTGAAATATTTGCGTATTTTACCCATAACTATCCACATTAATCAAATCAACCCTTACTATTTCAAAATAATAAATAGAGAAAATTAAATTTCATTAATAATAAGTTGGGGTCTTACACCTGACACTATTTATTGATTTTTACGTAAGAAGCCACTCAGTTTCATTCAATAATTGACATAATAATTGTTGCACAGTATCGCATATTATTAATTTAAGTATTGTCACAGACTCACAGTATCATCTGCACAATATTTTATATTATTAAATCAATAATTGACACGAACTAATTATTCATATTATTAGTTAGTATTATTGACAATGTCTAGAAAATTCTGTCGAGGAAAGGATTTAGGTTATATAATTGCGCCAATAAGGATAAATCCTTATCGAAAAGTCTCATCTTTCCTGAAAATGATCTCGTTGTTAATATTGTGAGCTTATAATATTAATTGTGAATAATTATTATGTGGTGGATATTGGTTCAATTTTGATATAAATGAAGGAATTTAGCATGAAATATTTGTTGAAAGTTTGGCAGTTATTTTCTCCGATAAAATATTCATTCAAATATATTATTATAGTTTTTTATAATTAAAATGGTAATATTATTATAATAATATATAATTTTTAGCATGTGAATAAAAGTGAAGTAAAGGTTATCATTTTTATTTTTTCCTTACGTGCACGTTTTGAATCCTGCACATTATTTTCTAAGGTAGATGCATGCTTGAAACGTTTCCTACCCCTGCAATCCTTTGTTTTCAAATATTGTGGGCCCCAACCATTGTAAATAAATTGCCTGCAAAGTCATGTTTCAAAGTGTGGCCCCAACCATATGGAAAATAAGGAATTAGGCATATAAGAATGAAGTTAGGTATGAAAGAAAAAGAAAAGTTAGGCAAACATGTGAGACCCCAGATTTTATGAATAAAGATTTAATTTTCTCGAAATATTTTTTTTTAATATTATGGTGTGGATTTGAGATAATGTTATAGTTGTGGGTAGTATTTATAAATTTTGAAAAGTATGCAAGTTGTTGTATAATATTCGATTGGTCGGGGAATATTTGTGACGAACGAGATTTTTGTAATTTAATTTAATATTTATTGAATTGAATAAATATTTTTTGATGAATTAATTATTAGATTAAATATTAATTGATGAAATTGTGGTAGATTAATTTAATTATATGTGTTACATTTATTAAATTAATGTGGAGAATTTTTCTTATTCAAGTATGTAATTATGTGAGCTTATTGAATTAAATGAAATATTTAATAAGCCTAATGTTATTTAATTAAAGTAATAATTAATTGGAGATTTAGTAATTGGATATAATTAATTAATGAGAAAATTAATTATGTGACTATGTGAATTTATGAGAAATTATTATAATTAGTTTATATTAAATTAAATAATATAATTGAGCTATTGTATAATTGGGTGTGACATGAATTAAACTATATTGTAGAGGTTTTATTAAATTAAGTGGTTTTGTAATATATTCTTGCTAAGCCAAACAAGGCCCTATTGGGAGTTGGAAGTAGTTGCCCATTATTGGGTTAACTGACCACTCAGTGCGTCAGTTCCTTTCTTATATGCGTCTTCTCATTATTTCTTATTTTACCAAGTCTGATAAAACATCACAGAGAGAAATTCAGAGAGAGAGTTTGAGAACTGTCAGAGAGAATTAAGATATTGAAAGAGGAGAATTTAAGAAAATGTGACGCCCTCAAAACAGGAATACATCACCTATTCTGAGTCGCCAAATACATGGTACAGAGTACAAATACAATCTTAAATATACAACATGAGCTGTGAGTTTGAATACAAATATTGTTTACTAGAGAGTATACAAACTCAAAAGGAGTCCTCATTACTATTATTATCACACTATTTCACAAGATAGTGAGGACTACTAATGCAAACATCTAGGACCATCACTCTGTTCCCCGACTAGTCCCAGCTACGTTCTCATTTCCTGAAGAGAACAGTGAAAGAAAGGGTGAGCTCAACTAGCCCAGTAAGAAATATTATGACTAAGATAGTGCAGAATAAATTATCATTAACCTTCAACAGTATAACAACTGATAGAATATAATAGACAACAAGTTTTAGATCAAAACTGCAGCGGAATAAACAATCCATTAGAAGAGTCAAGTAAAATATAAAATCTACTATCTTCTATGATTTAAAAAGTTTTCACCAACTTTATCATTGAGACTCACTTTTTAATAAATAATCCACATCATTAACTCATCCCCACTACAAAGCTAAGGATATTTTTTAGTATCACGACCACGAATTATCCATGCACTTCACAGCCAAAGATAATCGTGTTTTCATCAATGATCCCGATTATGCCATAAAATAATTCATCTTTGCACCCTTGGTGAAGAGAATCCATAGCCATAATCATACCAAAAAATCGTCCATCAATGCACTACGGGCCAATGGGGACTTTTACCACATCATTTGTAACATTACGGTCGTGATTACACCGAATAATCCTCAGTCATAATCATACCAAGTCCATCTATGCACTTCTGGACCACATTTGACTTTCAACAAAATATAAACATGAGGATGATGACAATGATATAAGAATTCAATAAAACAAGTTCAAGAATTAATTTATCCAGAACTAATAATGTCCAAATAGTCGACATGAATCTTGCTTTGTAGAGTAAAATTCAAGAATGCTCAAAAGAATATTTCCATGAAAAGATCTTTGGATGAAGCGCAAATATCAAGGATATTCCACTAATTTCATGGAGTATAGAAGTCAAAACTTTAACCAACCGAGTATAATAAAGAATGGAATAACAAAAGAAATGACCATGTATGCGGTGCCGCGCATGTAAATTCCAACGAATACTAAATAACGGAACCGGTGTCAAAGTAAAATTACGCGCGACGGGATGTTCCAATGTAATAATAAAGAATAAAATAACAATGTAAATCACCATCCATGCGGTGCCAGCGTAGAGCAGTTATTCCAATGTAAATACTAATAAGGGCGGAATCGAATCCGGCGTAAAAAGCGCATGAGGCATGGATATTCCAATGTAATAATAAAGAATGAAATAACAACGAAATCACCATGCATCTTTGTACTTGGCGAGAGCAGGTTATTCCAAATGAGAATACTAATAAGGATGGAATCGGGTTGGCGTAAAAGCGCATGAATATGACATTTCAACAGAGAAATAATAAAGAACGGAACCAGTCCCACAGAACGAAACGACGGATATTCAGCGGAGAATAATAAGGAATGGAATAATAGAAGAATTTCACCAAGTATGCGATACTTCGCATAGACAGGTTATTCCAACATAATAACAAAGAATGGAATAACAGAAGTTCTCTTCATGAAGACGAAAGAAAGAAATAATACCCCTTTTGAATACAACAAATAATATTCCCTACCTTAAAAAGAAAAACTTGATACTGGAATAGTGAGGTAGCAGACTTCTCTTCTTCTTTTTTTCTATAATTTCTCTCTATAATAATTGCTCTATAGCTTTAGTGAATTGGTGAGAAATGAAGGAAGAATGAGCTTCTATTTATAGGAAAATATAGTTTCGATAATTGCACGTTTTGGGACTCAAAATATTACAGTATAATACCTTCCTCTTTTTCTTCACTTTTAATTTAGTCCTGCAAGTATTATCAAACTTGCACCAACTCCCCTAATAGTAAATAATGTGAATCAATGGTAAATCATGTGACTCAATAGTTCTAATCATATGATAAAAATAATTACAATTATAGTACCTCCATCTATACCTCCATTTTAAACTTAGTCAGCAGTATTATCAATCTTGCACCACCACCCCATAGTATAAGAATGTGAATCAATGGTACCCCGTGAATAGTAACTCGTGAATAGTAACTTTCGTGAATAGTAACTCATGAATAGTAACTTCGTGAATAGTAACTATGAATAGTACTCCAACACAAAAATTTACCACGAATATCAGGTGAACAATATAACCTCCAGAACGTCAATTATCGATTCAATAAATGTCAATTTCCACTAACTAATAATCCCAATATGATGGATTAATCAATTTCATCTTTAATCAACACAACTTATTCATCATTAATTTATAACTCACAATATTTAATAACTTGAATTCGTTCCCGGAAGTTCTCTTTAGATAAGGTTTCTCACCTCTTGGCGCTACCAATGATTAGGTGACCTAAATCTCTCTTCCCGGAACTTACTAGACATTGTCAATATTTAAAATTATAATATGAATAACTTTGTCAATAATTATTGATTTAATAAAGATGAAATTGATTGTTCTATCAGATTGGGATTATTGAGTCGTTAGTATGAAATTTACATTTATTTCGATGATAATTGATGTCTCGAGGTTATATTGTTCACTCCTGTATTCAGAGCAGCACTTTTCGTATTAGAGTACTATTCATGAGTTACTATTCACGAAAGTTACTATTCACGAAAGTTATTATTCACTAGGTACTATTGATTCACATTCTTATACTATATAGGGTGGTGCAAAATTGATAATACTTGTAATGACTAAGTTAAAATGGAGGTATAAATTGAGGTACTATATCGTGAATTAATTTTTTCACATGATTATACTATTTATTCACATGATTATACTATAGTTTCATGATTTACTATTAGGGAGTTGATGCAAGATCGATAATACTTGCAGGACTAAATTAAAATGAAAAAAAAAGAGGAAGGTATTATACTCGTAATATTTTGAGCCCCAAAACGTGTAATTATCGAAACTATATTTTCCTATAAATAAGCTCATTCTTCCTTCATTTCTCACCAATTCACAAAAGCTTTATAAAGATTATTATAGAGAGAAATTATGAGAGAAAGAAGAAAAGTATTCTGCTACTTCACTACTCCTATATCAAGTACTTTTCTTTTAAGGTAGAGAATATTATTTGTTGTACTCGTAGGGAGTATTATTTCTTTTGTATTCATGAAGAGAACTTCGTTATTCCATTCTTTATTATTCTCGCTGGAATAACTCAGATACGCTGCTACCCTATACTTGGTGACATTCTTCTATTATTCCGCTTTTATTATTCTCGCTGGAATATCTCGTGTCAGGCGCTTTTTACGCCTGACCCGATTCCGCCTTTTATTATTCTGCTGAATATCCTCGTCTCGCTTTTACGCTTAACCTAGTTTCGCCTTTTTATTATTATTTTGTTGAATATCTTGTTCATGCTTTTACGCCGACCGACTCGATTCCGCCCTTATTAGTATTCTCATTGAATAACCTCGCTCATGCAAAGTACCGCATGCATGGTGATTTCGCTGTTATTTCATTCTTTATTATTCTCGTTGTAACATCCCGCTTGGGCGTAATTTTGCCCCGACCCGGTTCCGTTATTTAGTATTCGTTGAATAACTCTGCCCATGCCAAGTACCGCATACATGGTCATTTCTTTTGTTATTCAATTCTTTATTATACTCAACATTGATTAAGTTTTTGACTTCTATACTCCATGAAATTAGTGGAATATCCTCGATATTTCAAGCTTCATCCAAAGATCTTTTCATGGAGATATTCTTCTCGAGCATTCTTCAATTTTACTCTACAAAGCAATGATCATGTTGACAATTTGACATTATTAGTTCCTCGGATAAATTTATTCTTGAACTTGTTTTATCAATTCTTATATCATTGTCATCATCCTCATGTTTATATTTTGTTGAAAGTCATCTGTGGCTTGTAGTGCATAGATGGACTTGGTATGATTATGACCGTGGATTATTCTATGTAATCATAACCGTAATGTTACAAATGATGTGGTAAAAGTCCTCATTGGCCCAGTAGCTTTTGATGGACTTTTTTTGGTATGATTATGGCTATGGATTCTCTTCTACCAAGGGTGCAAAGATGAATTGTTTTATGGCATGATCGGACTGTTGATGAAAACACGATTATCTTTGGCATGTAAAAATGGATAATTCGTGGTCGGATACTAAAAATATTCTCGCCCAGTAGCCAAGGGATGAGTTAATGATGTGGATTATTTATTGTCGAGTCTCAATGATAAAGTTGGTAAAAACTTTTAAATCATAAAAGATAGTAGATTTTATATTTTACTCGACTCTTCTAATAGATTGTTTATTCAACGCAGCTTTTTGATCTAAAACTTGTTGTTATTATATTCTATCGGTTGTTATATCATTGAAGGCTAATGATAATTTATTCTGCATTATCTTAGTTATAATATTTTTTACTGGGCTAGTTGAGCTCACCTTTTCTTTCATTGTTCTCTTCAGGAAATGAGAACGTTGCTGGGACTAGTCGGGGAATAGAGTGATGGTCCTAGATGTTTGCATTAGTAGTCCTCACTATTCTGTGAAATAGTGTGATAATAATAGTAATGAGGACTCTTTTTGAGTTTGTATACTCTCTAGTAAATAATATTTGTATTCAAACTCACAGCTCATGTTGTATATTTAAGATTGTATTTGTATTATGTACCATGTATTTGGTGACTCAGAATAGGTGATGTATTCTTGTTTTGGGGGCGTCACAAGTTTCCTAACCCTACTTGTCATTATTGTTCAAGTTATTAGTTACCTCGAGTAAATTATCGTTACTATTATTCAAGTTCAATTGTTATATTAAAGATTTATTATATTTTCAAAGCATGATTCAGTTATACAATAATTGTTCTATTGTATAATTCTTGAGATTATTATTCAAATCGAATATCATTATTGTTGAACCTTATTAGACTAGTGAACTTTATTGATTCAACTAGTCCTTAGTTGATGAACGTTCTAAATTTCGGAACCCTTATTAAATTATCCAAACCAAACTTCCTTTGGCGCGGACTCGAATATCAAACTGAGATGAACAACCCTGCAAAGGGATTTACTTATGCGTTAAGATATTGTGCACAGTATGGTACTAAGGGCTGATCCCCCTAAGTACAAGTAGAAAGGTCCATAGTATTATGACTGTCAAAGGTTTCAAGTATAACCCTTGATAACCTAGGACATAGTTCAAGGTCTTATGACCCTCAGAATTCTTTTGATTCTTGATATTCATTCTTGATTCAAAAGTTGAGCTTTTATTCAGATGTCTTTGATTTACTCGCATATTATTATAATGTTATTTCATTGTTATACTTGTGGGCAATAGTGCTCACTCTTGCTTAATAATAACATTGCAGTTAAGAACGAAAGAACCGATGAACCTTCCACTAGTAAAGGCAAGGGCAAAGTTAGCAAATGATGAAGACTTGTTATTTTGTTTGATGATGTATTTATATTAGACTTGAGTTATTGATGTTGTGTAAGACTTATTATTTATATTTCCGCACAAATGTTTAAGGTTAGTTTAACCTGGGATTATGTTTATGATTCAGATGTTGTAACCCTTTAAAGGGAAGATTTTATTTTTATCTATTGCATGGTTTGCATTTATTATGGGTAGATAGATAGATGATATTTGTATAGTGAACACCAAATCCGTGGAATCAAGTACCTTGGATTTGGGGTGTCACAATATTCTTTTTGTTTGGGAATATCCGTATGACCAAGACAATCATTGGTGGACCCATGGCGGAATTATTGTCGGATTGAGAAAATGACTAAAATATTTTATGAAAATAAACTACAAGTTTTACCGCTAATAATCTTGTTGAACAACTTGGTAGTAAAAGAACAAAGAATACGCATGGTTGCATAAGAAGCTGCACTGTATTGATTATTGATGCTTACGTGATAAGTCACTCGGTTTTGTTTTATTGGTATTATTAATGTAATAAAACAAGAAAATCTTTTATATAAAAGCAGAATACTTTTATAAAGTTATTCTATAAAAAGAATATATTATATTCTATTATGCATAGTGTTGCATAAAGTATCTGCATAGTGTTTTGCGTAGTAAAATCTTTTTATATAAAATAAAATATTTTTATAAAGTTATCTATTTTTTTAGACAATAATTAGAATATATTATATTTTATTATGCATAGTGTTTGCATAGTATTTGCATAGTAAAATCTTTTATAAAGTTCTTCGTTTTATTAGATTATAAATAGAATATATTATATTTTATTTAAAAGATTTTTCTTTAAATATGGACCGACAGATTAAAGTAAATCAATCTGGACCGTTCATGAGTTAGTTACTATGCAGTCCATTCTTCTATAAATAGAAGCTCATTCATTCATTATTTCTTACGAATTCAATCAAACTCTGAGATAGAAACTATAGAGAGAAAGAAGAAAAGTGTTCTCTTACTTCACTACTTCTATATCCAAAGATTTTCTTTCTAAGGTAAGGGATATTATTTGTTATATACTCGTAAGGGGTATTCTTTCTTTCTTATTCATGAAGAGAACTTCCGCTATTCCATTCTTATTATTACATTGAATAACTTTGTTTTATCTGAAGTCTGCATACATGGTGAAATTCTTCTAATATTCCGTTATTTATTATTCTATCTAATATCTTGTCTGTGCTTTTTACGTTTTACTTCGGATTCCATTATTTATTATTCTCGTCGTATATCCTGCTCTATCTTGTTCTGTGGGACACAGTTCCATTATTTATTATTTTGTTTTAATATCCCGTCTCGAAATACGGCGTTCTGCTTTACCTGAGTTCCATTATTTATTATTCATTGGGAATAACCTTTATGCATGCGATCTATCGTGCGCATGGTGAATCCTTCATTATTCCATTCTTTATTATTACATTGGAATAACCTTTACATGTGGATTACCATGCATGGTGAATGATCCTTTGTATTCATTCCTTATTAAATTGTGGAAATGATCTGCACATTATTTTCTAAGGTAGATGCATGCTTGAAACGTTTCCTACCCCTGCAATCCTTTGTTTTCAAATATTGTGGGCCCCAACCACTGTAAAATGTGAGTTAAGCATTAAATGAATTGCCTGCAAAGTCATGTTTCAAAGTGTGGCCCCAACCATATGGAAAATAAGGAATTAGGAATATAAGAATTAAGTTAGGTATGAAAGAGAAAGAAAAGTTAGGCAAACATGTGAGACCCCAGATTTTATGAATAAAGAATTAATTTTCTCAAAATATATTTTTTTAATATTATGGTGTGGATTTGAGATAATGTTATAGTCGCGGGTAGTATTTATAAATTTTGAAAAGTATACAAGTTGTTGTATAATATTCGATTGGTCGGGGAATATTCTTTTTGTCGGGGAATATCCGTATGACGGTACAATCATTGGTGGACCCTGCAACGAAATTATTGTCGGATTGAGAAAACGACTAAAATATTTTATGAAAATAACGGCGGAAGTTTTACCGTTAATACTGTTGAACAACTCGGTAGTAAAAGTACAGTAATACACGTGGTTACATAGTAGCACACGGTATTGATTATTGATGCTTACGTGATAAGTCACCCAGTTTTGTTTTATTGGTATTATTAATGTAATAAAACAGTAAAATCTTTTTATATAAAATAGAATATTTTTATAAAGTTATTCTATAAATAGAATATATTATATTCTATTATGATAGTGTTGCATAAAGTTATTCTGCATAATGTTTTGCATAGTAAAATCTTTTTATATAAAATGTAATATTTTATAAAGTTATCATTTTTATTAGACAATAATTAGAATATATTATATTTTATTATGCATAGTATTTGCATAGTGCCTGCATAATGTTTGCATAGTAAAATCTTTTATAAAGTTATTCATTTTATTAGATTATAAATAGAATATATTATATTTTATTTAAAAGATTTTTCTTTAAATATGGATCGTCAGATTAAAGTAAATCAATCTGGACCGTTCATGAGTTAGTTACTATGCAGTCCATTCTTCTATAAATAGAAGCTCATTTATTCATTATTTCTTATGAATTCACTGAAACTCTAAAGAGAGAAATTATAGAGAGAAAGAAGAAAAGTGTTCTGCTACTTCACTACTTCTATATCTAGTACTCTTCTTTCTATGGTAGGGGATATTATTTGTTGTACTCATAAGGGGTATTCTTTATTTCTTATTCATGAAGATAACTTTTGTTATTCCATTCTTTATTATTCTGTTGGAATAACCTGTATACGCGGGATACCCTATACTTGGTGAAATTCTTATGTTATTCCATTCTTTATTATTATGTTGGAATAACTCATTATGCAAGTACCGTATACATGGTGAAATTCTTCTAATATTCCGTTTTTTATTATTCCCGAATAATATCTTCATCGTCGCGTTCTGTGGGACTCGGTTCCATTATTTATTATTCTCGTTGAATAACTCGTCTGCATGCTTGATTATCGCATGTATGGTGATTTCGTTGTTATTCCATTCTTTATTATTCTATCTAATATATCACATGCATGCGTTTATGCCGGATCGGGTTCCATTATTTATTATTCGTTTAATATCCTGCGTCTGCGCTTTCTGCGGGACTGGTTCCATTATTTATTATTCTATGGAATAACCTATCTGTGCGGCTTCATCGCGTGCACGGTGATTTCATTGTTATTCCATTCTTTATTATTCGCCGGAATATATCTCGTCGCATGCGTTTATGCTTTGGGACCGGTTCCATTATTTATTATTCTGCCTAATATCTTCTTCATGCGTTCTGGCCGGACACGGTTCCATTATTTATTATTCTGGGAATAACTCATTCAGACAGCTTTATCGCATTTATGGTGAATCCATATGTTATTCCATTCTTTATTATTCGTTGAATAACTTTGTCATGTAGATTATCACATGCATGGTGAATGATCCTTCGTATTCATTCCTTATTAAATTATGGAAATGATCATTTACGCGGATTACTACATGGCGGTAAAATCCATTTGCAGTTTCATATATTCTATTATACTCTGTTGGTTAAAGTTTTGACTTCTATACTCCATGAAATTAGTGGAATATCCTTGAAATTTGCGCTTCATCCAATATCTTTTCATGAAAATATTCTTCTGAGCATTCTTGAATTTTACTCTACAAAGCAGTATCATGTTGACAATTTGGACGTTATCAGTTCCTAGATAAATTAATTCTTGAGCTTGTTTTATTGAATTCTTATATCATTGTCATCATCCTCATGTTTATATTTTGTTGAAAGTCATATGTGGCCTGTAGTGCATAGATGGACTTGGTATGATTATGACCAGGATTATTATTGGTAATCATGACCGTAATGTTACAAATGATGTGGAAAAAGTCCTCATTGGCCGTAGTGCATTGATGGACGCTTTTTGGTATGATTATGGCTATGGATTCTCTTTGGTCAGAAGTCAAAGATGAATTGTTTTGTGGCATGATCAGACCGGCTGACGAAAAAACATAATTATTTTTAGTCGTAGTGCATGGATAATTCGTGGTCGTGATACTAAAGAATATCCTTGGCCGTAGTACAGGGGTGATTCGATGATGTGGATTATTTATTAAGCTGAGTCCCATCGATAAAAGTGATGAAAAACCTTTTAAATCATAGAAGATAGTAGATTTTATTACATACTTGACTCTTCTAATGGATTGCTTGTTCCGCTGCAGTTAAACTTGATAGTTGTTATATTTTATCAGTTTAACACTGTTGAAGGCTAACGATAATACCTTCCTCTTTTTCTTCATTTTTAATTTAGTCCTACAAGTATTATCAAACTTGCACCACCTCCCCTAATAGTAAATAATGTGAATCAATAGTTCAATCATGTGAATCAATAGTTATAATCATGTGAAAATATGAATTATAGTATAGTACCTTCAACTATACCTCCATTTTTAACTTAGTCATGCAAGTATTATCAATCTTGCACCACCTCCCCTAATAGTACACGAATGTGAATCAATAGTACACACATGTGAACAAATAGTTATAATCTTGTGAATTAATAGCAATTAATTGCTCATTTATCCGATTAATTACCCGATTGGTCAATATAACCTCCAGACATCAATTATTATCGAAATAAATGTCGATTTCCACTAACACTAATAATTCCCACACAATGGAACTATAAATTTCATCTTTAATCAACAAGAACTTATTCATCATTAATATTATAACTCACAATATTTAACAACCAGGTCGTTCCCAGGAAAGAGGGGGCTTTCCGATAAGGATTTTTCCTTATTGACGCTATGATTAGGTGACCAAACCTCTCCTCGATGTAACTTCTAGACATTGTCAATATTGCAAATAATAATATGAATAACTTTGCCGCTCAATTATTGATTTAATAATATAACATATTATGCGATATGATCTTTGTGACAATAGTTGAATCAATAATATGAGAGATATGATGCAACAATTCTTCATGTAGCAATAATTGAGTATAACCGAGTGACTTCTCACGTAAGCATCAATAATCAATACCGTGTGCTACTATGCAACCACATGTGTGACGACCCCAAAATAGGTCCATTCCATCCAACCCATTCTGAGTCGCCAAATACATGGTACGTAAACAACTACAACTTTATTATCACAACAATAAAATCAGGTTTAAATACAAATATTATCTTCTGACAATATTTATACTCAAATAAATCCTCATCACATTTATTGATACATTATTTTACAATAATGGTGAGGACTACTAAACAACTCTCTCTAGAACCTTCATTCCATACCCCAACTAGTACTCGCTACATTCTCGCCTCTTGAGAAGAAAATGGAACAACAAGGAAAAGGGTGAGCTCAACTAGCCCAAAGAAAGAATGTTATGACTAAGATAATATACAACAAATTATCGTTAGTCTCCAACAGGAAAAATCGATAGAATACAATGTATACAAGTTTCGGATCAATATTCGCATGAAATAATAATTCATAGAAGAGTTACGTAGAGAATGAAATCTACTATAATCTATGAATTTAACAATCCATCATCAATATTTTATCCCTCAGAACATCAATCAATATTTATCTCAAATCAAATATTCATCTTTGCAC
Organism: Panax quinquefolius; assembly: GCA_020205615.1. Taxonomy (NCBI): domain Eukaryota; kingdom Viridiplantae; phylum Streptophyta; class Magnoliopsida; order Apiales; family Araliaceae; genus Panax; species Panax quinquefolius. Next base: position 140,130,825 of record CM035160.1, read on the forward strand.
TACTGAGCCAAAGATATTCATCAATCGGTCATATTCATCTCAACACTGCTCATCTTTGCACTAAAGGCCAAAGATATTCATCGATCGGTCATGTTCATTTAAACACCGCTCATCTTTGCACTATAAAGCCAAAGATATTCTTCAGAAATCATTCATCTTTGCACATACAAGCCAAAGATATTCTTCAAAATCATTCATCTTTGCACTACAAAGCCAAAGATATTCAATAATATCATCATTTAAGACCGAGGATGATGAAAATATTTTTAAAGAACGAATCCAAAGAAACAAAATGACAAGGATTAAGGATTAAGGATTCAGACTTTGTTTTATCCATGACCAACAATACCTCAAAATAATCATAGTGGTGTAAAATTCAAGAATGATCAAAACATGGATACAATCAAAGCTAGTATCCAAAATAGATATTTTGGACGAAAAGAAGAAATTTTATTTTTCGATGAATAGTGCCAGATATCGTGAATAGTGTCAGATATCGTGAATAAAGTCCGATATCGTGAATAGTAACTCTCACACCAAAAGATAGAAATTCCACAAAAAACATCTTCACGCTTCATGAATAAGTACTCGTGAATAGTAACTCGTGAATAGTAACTCATGAATAGTAACTCGTGAATAGTAATTCATGAATAGTAACCCCGACATGAAAAAAGTTCCAAATTTGATAAAAACTTCAGATCGACATTTCAAAGATAATGATATCAAGAAATAATATCATTACGAAAAAAATAATATCCCTTACCTCAAAGAATCAATACTTCAAGGAAAGGTCGGAGTGATGTTTGAATGAAACTTGTAATCGAATAAAGAACTCTCAAAGTATCTAAATACTCACAAAATACGCCAATAATATAGAGAGAGAAAGAGAGAAAACTTTGTTTCGTGTGATTTTCAATTCTAACTTAGCCCTCTATTTATAGGAAAATGTTAGCCTTACCAAGAAAGCAGACTTGACCTCAACACGATGGCTTTACCGCTACTATTGCCACCCACCACATTTGAAATAAAATTCAGCACATTTTTTTCACCAACCACAAGTGGGGCCCACTCAATTCTAGAATTTTCCACCAAAATCAATTATAAACCTAATTTACGAATCCGACACCTCTTAAAATTCACAACAAATCATTCGTGCATTTTAACGGCTCAAAATTTGTGGACATATACTCAACTTATGTATGTATAACATACCCAAAAATTACCACAATCCAACCATTTGGATTAAAAATTATAACCCCATGAATATATCTCAAAACCCACGATTTGATTTTTAACACCTCCAATCCGATAAAATAATCGATAAAACACCTCAACAATAATTTCTTCATTTATAACCACATAAATAAATCCATCATTTATATCCACATAAAATAAATATTTCTTTATCATATGAATCAATAATTAATTATTCATAAATAATATTACGTAATCACAATTATGATAACCAGTAGCTTCTCAGAAAGAGGGGCTTTCAATAAGGATCTCTCTCACTTCTTGGGCGCAAATTAGGTGACCAAACCTCTCCTTAGACAGTAACTTTCTAGACATTGCCAATAATGTTATCTAATAATATTATTCAAATAATATGAATTATTGATCCGATAATGGGAAATCTTTATGCGGTGACAATTATTGAACAACAATAATATAAAATATCAACGCAAAGAATTATTGAATCAATAAAATAAAATATTGAACAAGAATTCACCGTGAAAATTATTGAGTAGTGCCATCTTACGCATTTAATCAATAATTCAACAATACTGTCAATAATACCGTAGCTATCGCAACCACGCCAGACATCGATTTTAACCACCGGGTATTCCAACAAATCTTAATTCAGAATAACTACGCCAGTTATTTATAACCACCCAAACTTTGTCGTTTTCCTCATCCAATCGCTTTCGTTATGGGGCCCACATTATGGTCGCTACTGTCGCATTTAATATTCTCAACAAGATTTAATATTCCACGACCAAACGAATATTCTCCTGACGATGCTAATATTCCACGACCAAACGAATATTCCCAAGCAAAAATGAATATTTTATAACCACTTGCTTATTTTGAAATATTTGCGTATTTAACCCTTAACTATCCACATTAATCAAATCAACCCTTACTATTTCAAAATAATAAATAAAGGAAATTCCTTTTTATTTAAAAAAATTTTGGGGTCTTACAACATGTATTACTGTACTTTTATTACTGGGTAGTTCAACAATGACGCCCCTAAAATAGGTATACAACACCCATTCTGTGACGCCCCCAAAATAAGGTATACATCACCCATCTTGGGTCGCCAGATACATGGTACAGAATTCAAATACAACTTACTAATACAACTATCGTGTACAATACGACAAAACATAAACTGTGAGTTTGAATACAATTATTATCTACTAGAGATTATACAAACTCAAAAAGAGTCCTCATTACAATTATTATCACACTATTTCACAAAATAGTGAGGACTACTAATGCTATCCTCTGGACCATCACTCCGTTCCCCGACTCGTCCCAGCTATATTCTCATTTCCTGAAGAGAACAGTGAAAGAAAGGGTGAGCTCAACTAGCCCAGTAATGAAATATTATGACTAAGATAATGCATAATAAATTATCGTTAGCCTCCAACAATGTTAAACTGCTAAAATATAATAGACATCAAGTTTAACTGCAGCAGAACAAACAATCCATTAAAAGAGTCAAGTAGAGAATAGAATCTACTATCTTTTATGATTTAAAAAGTTTTTCATCACTTTTATCGCTGGGACTCAGCTTAATAAATAATCCACATCATCAAATCATCCCTGCACTACAGGCCAAGGATATTCTTTAGTATCACGACCACGAATTATCCATGCACTACGGGCCAAAGATAATCGTGTTTTTCATCAACTATTCCCGATCATGCCAAAAATAATTCATCTTTGCTCCTCGGTCAAGAGAATCCATAGCCATAATCATCCCAAAAATCGTCCATCAATGCCTTACTACGGGCAATGAGGACTTTTAATTTTCACATCATTTGTAACATTACGGTCATGATTATACCAAATAATCCCTTGTCATAATCATACCAAGTCCATCTATGCACTACAGGCCACATATGACTTTCAACATAACATAAACATGAGGATGATGACAATGATATAAGAATTCAATTAAAAAAGTTTAAGAATTAATTTGTCCAGGAACCAATAACGTCCAAATTGTCAACATGATACTTCTATGTAGAATAAAATTCAAGAATACTCAGAAGAATATTTCCATGAAAAATACTGGATGAAGCGCAAATATCAATGATATTCCACTAATTTCATGGAGTATAGAAGTCAAAATTTTAATCAACTGAGTATAATATCGAATGGAATAACAAAAGATATCACCACGCATGCGGTGCTTGCATAGATGGTTATTCCAATGAAGAATAATAACGGAACCAGTCGAATTGAAATTCACACCATGGCAGGATGTTCCAACATAATAATAAATGCGAATAATAAATGATGGAACCAGTCCTACAGATAGCACGCATGAGATATTCCGATAGAATAATAAACACGTATAATAAAATGGAACCAGTCCCACAGATAGCATGCATGATGTGATATTCCACGTAATAATAAAAGATGAATAATAGAAGAATGTCACCAAGTATAGGGTAGCCAGCGATACAGTTATTCAAATGAATAATAAAGAAATGTAATAACGTAAGTCCTCTTCTTGAATACAAAAGAATAATATCCCTCATCAGTAAAATAATACTTGATATAAGAGTAGTGAAGTAGCGAGAAAACTTTTCTTCTATCTCTATAGTCTCTCTCTATAGTTTCTCTCTCTGAGAGTTCAATTGAATTAAATAAGAAAATAATGAAGGAATGAGCTTTTATTTATAGGAAAATGGAATGCATAGTAATTAATCCATGAACGGTCCAGTTTGATTTACTTTTAATCGACGGTCCATATTTAAAGAAAATCTTTTAAATAAAATATAATATATTCTATTTATATAAAAGATTTTTTTACTATACAAACACTATCTTGGGCACTATGCAAATACTATGCATAATAAAATATAATATATTCTATTTATAGAATAACTTTAATAAAGTATTCATTTTTTATATAAAAAGATTTTACTATGCAAAATACTATGCGTAATAGAATATAATATATTCTATTTATAGAATAACTTTAATAAAGTATTACATTTTATATAAAAGATATTTCTATTTTATTACGTTAATAATACGAATAAAACAAAACTTCTAAATCAACAATAATTGCATCAAATAATGTGAGATCTTGTCGCAAAGAATTATTGTAGCAATAATTGAACAAAACCGAGTGACTTCTCACATAAATATCAAAAATCAATACCGTGTGCTACTATGCAACAATGCGTATTACTGTACTTTTACTACCGAGTAGTTCAACAGTATCAACGGTAAAACTTCCGCCGTTATTTTCAATAAAATATTTTTGTCGTTTTCTCCGATCAATGAATAATTCCGTTAATTGTCCACTAATGATTGTCTTGGTCGTCACGAATATTTCCTGTTTAAAAGCGAATATTCCCCACCAATCAATATAATATGACAACTTGCATACTTTTTGCAAAATTTATAAATATTACCCACAACTATAACATTATCTCAAATTCACACCATAATATAAAAAAAAATATTTCGAGAAAATTAAATCTTTATTCATAAAATTTAGGGTCTCACACATTCTGAGTCGTCAAAATACATGGTACAGAAACAACTACAACTTTATTAATACAACATAAAAACTATGAGTTTAAATACAAATATTGTCATCTAAACAATATCCACACTCAAATAAGTTCTCATTACAATTATTGATACATTATTTTACAAAAATGGTGAGGACTACTAAAATGACTTTCTAGAACCTTCATTCCATACCCCGACTAGTACTCGCTACATTCTCGCCTCCTGAGAAGAAAAATGGAACAAAAAGGAAAAGGGTGAGCTCAACTAGCCCAATAAAGAATATTATGACTAAGATAACATAGAACAAATTATCGTTAGTCTTCAACAGGGAAAAATCGATAAAATACAATAGACAACAAGTTTTATCAATATTCGCAATGAAATAATAATTCATAGAAGAGTTACGTAGAGAATGAAATCTACTATTATCTATGAATTTAAAAGTCTATCATCAATATTTTATCCCTGTAACATAAATTAATATATATCTGGAATCAAATATTCATCTTTGCACTACAGGCCAAAGATATTCACCAGTTGGTCATGTTCATCTAAACACATGTTCATCTTTGCACTACGGGCCAAAGATATTCATCAGAAATCATTAATCTTTGCACTACAGGCCAAAGATATTCACTTATATCATCATTTAGGACTGAGGATGATGAAAAATATTTTAAAGAAAACGAATCCAGTGAAACAAAAGAATAAATATTAAGGATTCGTATTTCAGCTATTCCATGTCCAAAAATACCTCATAAATAATTATAGTGGAGTAAAATTCAAGAATGATCAAAACATGGATACAATCAAAGCTAGTATCCATAATAGATATTTTGGACGAAAAATGAAAAGTAAATTTTTACGTGAATAAGGTCGATTCGTGAATAGTCTTGATATCGTGAATAGTAACCCTGACACTAAAAGACAAGATTTTCACAAGAAAAATACTCACAATATTCTGGCATAATGATATTGAAAGAATTAATATCATTTTAAAAAAATAATATCCCTTACCTCGTAAATACAATACTTCTAGTTGAAACACCAGATATAGGCTATGACTTGAACTTGCACCGTATAGTAACACTCAAAGTATTAAAATACTCACAAGAATACGCTCAATATATCGAGAAAGAAAGAGAGAGAAAACTTCAGTTTCTGGTGTGATTTTCAATTCTAACCTAAGCACCCTATTTATAGGAAAATGCTTAGAATACCAAAGCAGAAAATTAAATAAATTAATAATATTTATTAACCAAATTTGTGACGCCCCCAAAATAGGTATACATCACCCATCTTGAGTCGCCAGATACATGGTACAGAATTCAAATACAACTTAATAATACAACTGTCATGTACAATACGACAAAACATAAACTATGAGTTTGAATAAAAATATTGTCTACTAGAGAGTATACAAACTCAAAAAGAGTCTTCATTACAATTATAATCATACTATTTCACAGAATAGTGAGGACTACTAATGCACCATCTAGGACCATCACTCTGCTCCCCGAGGCTACTTCGACTATATTCTCATTTCCTGAAGAGAACAGTGAAAGAAAGGGTGAGCTCACCTATCCCAGTAAAAAATATTATGACTAAGATAATGTAGAATAAATTATCATTAGTCTTCAACAATGTTAAACTGATAAAATATAATAGACATCAAGTTTAACTGCAGCGGAATAAGCAATCCATTAAAAGAGTCAAATAGAAAATAAAATCTACTATCTTGTATGATTTAAAAGGTTTTTCATCACTGTTATCGCTGAGACTCAGCTTAATAAATAATCCACATCATCGAATCACCCCTGCACTACGGCCAAGGATATTCTGTAGTATCACGACCACAATTATCCATGCACTACGGGCCAAGAATATTTGTGTATTCATTAATGGTCATGATCATGCCATAAAACAATTCATCTTTGCACCCTTGGCCGAAGAGAATCCATAGCCATAATCATACCAAAAACTGTCCATTAATGCATTCCGTGCCAATGAGAACTTTTTCCACATCATTTATAACATTACGGTCATGATTATACCGAATAATCCCTGGTCATAATCATACCAAGTCCATCTATACACTATGTGCCATGATGACTTTCAACATAATATAAACATGAGGATGATGACAATGATATAAAATTCAATAAAATAAGTTCAAGAATTAATTTATCTAGGAACTGATAACGTCCAAATTGTACACATTATACTGCTTTATAGAGTAAAATTCATGAATGCTCAGAAGAATATTTCCATAAAAAGATACTGGATGAAGCGCAAATATCAAGGATATTCCACTAATTTTATGGAGTATAGAAGTTAAAACTTTAACCAACTGAGTATAATAAAGAATGGAATAACAAAAGAAATCACCATGCATGCGGTACTTCATGTATGACGAGTTATTCCAATGACCTAATTATAAATAACGGAACCGGTCGATGTAATTACATGCAAGCGGGATGTTCCAACAAAATAATAAAGAATGGAATAACAACGAAATCACCATGCATGCGGTACTTGCTGCATTGACGAGTTATTCTAACGAGAATACTAATAAAGATTTTAAACGAGTCCATCGTAAAACGCATGAAACAGGATATTCCAATGTAATAATAATAAAGAATTTAAAACAGTCCCAGAAAAAAATGCATGCATGTGATATTCCAACGTAATAATAAAGAATGGAATAACATAAGAATTTCACCAAGTATAGGGTATCCACATTATCTGAGTTATTCCAATGAATAATAAAGAATGGCATAACGTAAGTTCTCTTCATGAATAAGAAAAGAAAAATACCCCTTTATAAGTACAACAAATAATATTCCCTACCTTACGAAGAAGAGTCTTGGATATATAAAGTAGTGAAGTAGCGAATACTTTCTTCTTTCTCTCTATAGTTTATCTCTCTAGAGTTTGATGAATTAAATAAGAAAATAATGAAGGAATGAGCTTCTATTTATAGAAAAATGGATCGCATAGTAACTAACTCATGAACGGTCCAGATTGATTTACTTTTTAAATCGACGGTCCATATTTAAAGCAAAATCTTTTAAATAAAATATAATATATTCTATTTATAATCTAATAAAACGAATAACTTTATAAAAGATTTTACTATGCAAAGCACTTATACAGCACTATATGCAAACACTATGCATAATAAAATATAATATATTCTAATTATTGTCTAATAAAATGAGATAACTTTATAAAAGTATTTTGTTTTATATAAAAAGATTTTACTATACAAAACACTATGTAGGCCTTTATGCAACACTATGCATAATAAAATATAATATATTTTATTTATAGAATAACTTTATAAAAGTATCTGTTTTTATATAAAAGATTTTACTATACAAAACACTATGTAAAAACACTATGCAACACTATGCATAATAGAATATATAATATATTCTATTTATAGAATAACTTTATAAAAGTATTCTGTTTTATTACATTAATAATACCAATAAAACAAAACTGAGTGACTTATCACGTAAGCATCAGTAATCAATACCGTGTGCTACTATGCAACCACGCCAGTATTCTTATACTTTTTTAACCCCGGTATTTCAACAGATTAAGGGTAAAACTTCCGTAGTTATTTTCATAAAAAAAATATTTTTGTCGTTTTCTAATCCGACAATAATAATTCCGTTAATGGGATCCACCATGATTGTCTTGTCATTGTATGGAATATTCCCTGTTAAAACGAATATTCCCCGACCAATCGAATATTATATAACAACTTGCGTACTTTGAAAAATTTATAAATATTACCCACAACTATAACATTATATCAAATCCACACCATAATATTCAAAAAAAAATTATTTCGAGAAAATTAAATATTTATTCATAAAATCCGGGGTCTCACAATCTCCCCTCCTTATGGAATTTCGCCCTCGAAATTTACGTACGTACTTGGTATGCTGAACAGGTGAGGATACCTCGACTTCATTTCAAATTCCAACTCTTTAGGTATTACCTTTGAGTGTTGAATACGATTCTTCTTATCCAAGATTTTAACACGTATCTCCTCATACGTTAAATCTTCTGCTATCTCGTCCGATTCTAAATTAATAATGTGGTTCGATTAGTCCACATATTTACGTGACATCGATACGTAAAAAAAATTATTAACAACATGACATACTTGGCGGTAAAAACGAGTCTATAGGCCACGCCTTCCTACTTCATCGAGGATTTCAAATGGGCCAATTAAATCGAGGGTTGAGATTTCCTCTCTTCGTCGATTCTTGTTTTTAGAATAACGCCATCTTGAACCTTCTTCTTCACATTTATCAGCTCTGGGTATGTAGCTTGAGCGGCTTTAACTTTATCGATTAAAGTCGAGTCTACTCGTATATTTGTTATCTTCACTTGGGTTCCGAGAGTCTTTAACTCTATCTTCATCATTTGTAAGTCGTGCGAAATGGACCTTTATGTTAACAACATCGCACTCATAAACGCATACGATCTTCTACTCAACGCATCAGCTACCACGTTCATTTTCCCACGATGTTATTGAATGGTACGATCGTAATCTTCAACAGCTCGAGCCAACGTCTTTGGCGCATGTTACGTTCGCTTTAGTTAAAGAAATATTTAACGGTTTTAGAAATGGGTTTTGTACTGGGGTCAATACAAAATTCGATATCACGCTCTAGGGGTAGGCTAAGAAGTCTTGAAGAATACATCAGGAAATTTATTTACAATAGAAATACCATTCAAAACTGTGACTTGGATAACACGTCACATTGATACCTATTAACTTGTCACTGTTATTCATAATGTCCCCTAGGAAAAGTTCGGCTTCGGTGCATTCCACATAAGGAAGTCAATAACGAAAGGATCGGGGGTCTTTACTTATGGCTTGATATGACAATGATTGACTTTAGTGGTTTGGTTGCTTGAATTCGCATAACAGGTTGGTTAGGAATATGAAAGCTAACAACCTTACAAAAAGCATGATGAGTAGTTAACCAATCGATTCCTAAAATCACATCAAAGGCAAGTATTTTCAAAGAGATACGATCGACAGGTAACGTGAAAGTATTGATTTGAACAAGATTTATAAATAGTAGAGGTAACGAAGGTTTCTCCCAACAGATATATCAAAGTCTAACTTCTCCGGAGTTAACTTCAAACATTGAACACAACTAGGTGAAATAAAAGAGTAATTAGAACCGGTCTTTAATAAGGTATAAAGTTCGCAAGAGTTTATCATTAACTTACCTGTAATAACTTTATTCAGGTTCCTCGTCACGAAAAAAAAATGCTCTCTCTTAAACTACCGGCTTTGGCTTGTCTGGGACATCCTTTGGCATCACTATCCCAACTGGAATTGACTTCACCATACGACAAAATCGAGCTAGGTGACCTTCTCTTCCGCAATTAAAACACGTTTTGGATTCTTGCGTCTGATTTGGACGGATGTGTCCCTCTGTCGCATTTGAAACATACGACCGGTGGTCGTTCTTCTTCCTTTAAAACGGGTCTTTGGTGCTTGAAGCGTCTTTACGTCATTGTTGAACCTTCTCTTCTTGAAATGTCCATTCTTATTGTTTTGGCCATGATTACCACCGGTGGTTACCATTTCGACATGTTGTTTCCTCCTTGCTTATCATCACCGCTTTGATGGCTTGTTATCACCCATTATTATCATTTTTGTCTACTACTCTCTTTTGGTTTGGTTGACTCATTATCACGCTCTAATAATCGAGCCCTATTAACAACATCCTAATACAAACACGCTTTTATGAGAGATAAAATATTGGCGTATCTCGACTTCAAACCTCTTAAAAACATCCGTGTCATTCTCTCTTCATTATCTACCAAGTGGGACGCAAATCGGGACAACTTCGGCAAACTTGGCTTCAGTCTTTGCGACACGGTCCATGTTGTTTTTTGCTCCACTTGATAAATTCCACCTCCTTCGTGTGACGAATGCTTTCGGAAAGTACTTGTCATTGAACAACTCTTGAAACTTCTCCCAAGACATCTTGAGTCGTCCAAAGTTGGATGCGTTTCTGATTCCCACCAGTGATATGCCTCTTCACGTAACATAAAGGTGGCAAAAGGAACCTTTTGCTCCTCGGAGCATCCCAAGACATCAAATATCTTGGTGATCTGCCTTAAGTGGTTCTGGCTTTCCCAAAAACTCCGGTGGTCCCAGCTCCTTGAATTGCTTAGCGGTGACCAACCGTGGGTTGCCATTGTTTCCTCCTGTATTATGAAAAGAAGCCGTCTTCGCCTGATGTTGCATGAATTCTAAAAAGCTCCTAAACGTACCGTCGTTCATCAATTGATCAATGTTGTTGTTTACAGGAGGATTATCGCCATCCTGTTGTACATTGTCCTGATTATTGATCTATGGAGAATCAACAATCTCCTATGCTCCATTGCTTATCTCAACATTTTCAGATGCCATTTTCAAATACTGCCACAAAACAAGGGTTAATTAACATATAACATATTATCTCTATACTCCAACCGACCAATTAAATATCAAATAAACTTAGGTAGGTCATACTAGCGAAGGAATTCCCCATCTCTCCCCTCCTAGTTCTAGTCTCACATCTTAGCCAGGGATCATATCCCTAAGCTTTGATACCAACTGTGACGCCCCCAAAATAGGTATACATCACCCATCTTGAGTCGCCAGATACATGGTATAGAATTCAAATACAATTTAATAATACAACTGTCGTGTACAATACGACAAAACATAAACTATGAGTTTGAATACAAATATTGTCTACTAGAGAGTATACAAACTCAAAAAGAGTCCTCATTACAATTATTATCACACTATTTCACAGAATAGTGAGGACTACTAATGCACCATCTAGGACCATCACTCCGCTTCCCAGACTAGTCCCAACTATATTCTCATTTCACGAAGAAAAAATGAAAGAAAGGGTGAGCTCAACTAGCCCATTAAGAAATATTATGACTAAGATAATGCGAAATAAATTATCATTAGTCTTCAACAATGTGTTAAACGATAAAATATAATAGACATCAAGTTTAATGCGGCGGAACAAGCAATCCATTAAAAGAGTTAAGTAGAAAATAAAATCTACTATCTTTTATGATTTAAAAGATTTTTCATCACTGTTATCGCTGAGACTCAGCTTAATAAATAATCCACATCATCGAATCACCCCTGCACTACGGCCAAGGATATTCTTTAGTATCACGACCACAATTATCCATGCACTACGGGCCAAGAATATTTGTGTATTCATTAATGGTCATGATCATGCCATAAAACAATTCATCTTTGCACCCTTGGCCGAAGAGAATCCATAGCCATAATCATACCAAAAACTGTCCATCAATGCATTACGGGCCAATAAAGGACTTTTTTCACATCATTTGTAACATTACGGTCATGATTATACCGAATAATCCCTGGTTATAATCATACCAAGTCCATCTATGCACTACAGGCCACAGATGACTTTCAACATAATATAAATATGTGGATGCTGACAATGATATAGGAATTCAATAAAAGAAGTTCAAGAATTAATTTATCTAGAAAATGATAATGTCCAAATTGTCAACATTATACTGCTTTGTAGAGTAAAATTGAAGAATGCTCAGAAGAATATTTTCATGAAAAGATACTGGAGGAAGCGCAAATATCAAGGATATTTCACTAATTTTATGGAGTATAGAAGTTAAAACTTTAACCAACTGAGTATAATAAAGAATGAAATAACAAAAGAAATCACCATGCATGCGGTACTTCACATAGACAGGTTATTCCAATAGAAAAATAAATAAAGGAACCAGGTCAGGCATAATTCGCACCGATAGGATGTTCCAACAGAATAATAAAGAATGGAATAACAACAGAAATCACCATGCATGCGGTACTTCGCAAAGACAGGTTATTCCAACAGAATACTAATAAAGACGGAACCAGGTTCGGCGTAAAATGAATAGACATGATATTCTAACTGAATAATAATAATAAAGAAGGAACCAGGTCCGGCGTTAAACGCACATACATGATATTCCAACAGATTAATAAAGAATGGAATAACAGAAGAATTTCACCATGTATGCGATACTTCGCATAACAGGTTATTCCAACATAATAATAAAGAATGGAATAACATAAGAATTTCACCAAGTATAGGGTATCCAGTATATACAAAGTTATTCCAATGAAATAATAAAAATGGAATAACATAAGTTCTCTTCATGAATAAAAAGAAAGAATACCCCTTATGAGTACAACAAATAATATTCCTACCTTAAGAAGAAAAGTCTTGGATATATAAGTAGTGAAGTAGCGAGAATACTTTTTTTTTCTCTCTATAGTTTATCTATCTAGAATTTCAAATGAATTAAGTAAGAAAATAATGAAGGAATGAGCTTCTATTTATAGAAAAATGGATCGCATAGTAACTAACTCATGAGCGGTCCAGTTGATTTACTTTAATCTGACGGTCCATATTTAAAGCAAAATCTTTTAATAAAAAATATAATATATTCTATTTATAATCTAATAAAACGAATAACTTTATAAAAGATTTTACTATGCAAACACTATATCTGAGCACTATATGCAAACACTATGCATAATAAAATATAATATATTCTAATTATTGTCTAATAAAGCAGATAACTTTATAAAAGTATTCTATTTTATATAAAAAGATTTTACTATGCAAAACACTATATAGGCATTGTATAAACACTATGCATAATAAAATATAATATATTCTATTTATAGAATAACTTTATAAAAATATTACATTTTATATAAAATGATTTTACTATGCAAAAACACTATGCAGACACTATATAACACTATGCATAATAGAATATAATATATTCTATTTATAGAATAACTTTATAAAAGTATTACATTTTATTACATTAATAATACCAATAAAACAAAACCGAGTGACTTATCACGTAAGCATCAATAATCAATACCGTGTGCTACTATGCAACCACGCCAGACATTCTTGATTTTTAACACCGGTGTTTCAACAGTTAACGGTAAAACTTCCGTCGTTATTTTCATAAAATATTTTTTGTCGTTTTTAATCCGGCATGATAATTCCGTTAATGGGGTCCACCAATGATTGATTGTCTGCATTATCTAATATTCCCTGTTAAAACGAATATTCCCAGGCAATCGAATATTATATAACAACTTGCGTACTTTGAAAAATTTATAAATATTACCCATAACCATAACATTATATCAAATCCACACCATAATATTCAAAAAAAAATTATTTCGAGAAAATTAAATATTTATTCATAAAATCTGGGGTCTCACAAAAATCCTATGCCCACCTCTAGACATTTTAAATCAGCAACTAACATGTGCAAGTGGAGCCAACCAAATGAAAAAAAAACGTTTTTCTTTTAAAAAAAATTTAAAACTTCAAAAATCAATTATTCTGGAACTTCGGAAATTCAATAATTTACAATAAATAGCTCTTGTGTCAGAAAAATTCGAACCTTATGTCTTTTCAATAGGAAATACCATTATCTAAAACTTTGCAGAAGAAAGTTTTTCCAAATTCTAAACAGAAATTGACCGAAATCCACAAACGGGCGATTTTACAGTCTATAATCAAATTTCAGTCAAGAAATAGGGTCCACCGGCATGTTTAACATGTTTTTTTAACATTTATTGCAACAAAAATACCATTCCTCCTCATATACTCATATATCCCACATTCATTGTAAAAATATCACCATTATTATATTATAATAATATAATAAAATATTATTTTATCAGAAAAGATAAAATATTACTGTACTTATAAGACATGGAATTACTGTACTTTTAATATTTTTCATCTGTAAGACCCCAACTTATTATTAATAAAATTAATTTCCTCTGTTTATTATTTTGAAATAGTAAGGGTTGATTTGATTAATGTGGTTAGTTATGGGTAAAATGCACAAATATTTTAAATAAGCAAGTGATTATAAAATATTCATTTTTATCGGAGAATATTCGTTTGATCGTGGAATATTCTTACAATCAGAGAATATTAAATGCGACGACTAGCGACCTTGTGTGGGCCCCATAACGAAAAGTGATTGGATGAAGAAAAGCGACAAGTATAAGTTGTTTATAAATAATGGCGTGGTATTTATATCAAGATAATCTTGTTGGAATACCCGGTGGTTAAAACACACGATAATGCGTTGTTGCCAAGACATGCATATTACCAAGTATTGCACCAATTATTGATTCTTACGTAAGAAGGCACTTACTCCATAATTGTTACGGTAATTACTTTATTCGAAGATTTTATTTTATTGATTCAATAATTATCAATTGATATTTTATATTACTATTGTTTCAATAATTGTCACTACACAATATTTTCCATTATCTGAACAATAATTCATATTATCCTAATAATATTATTAGATAACATTATTGGCAATGTCTAGAAAGTTACATACAAGGAGAGGTTTGGTCACCTAATTGCTTGCGCCAAAGTGAGAGAAATCCTTATTGAAAGCCCTCTTTCCTAGAGAACTGCCGGTTGTCGATATTATGATTCTGTAATTTTATTTGTGAATAATTAATTATTATTTTATATGATGAGGAAAATATTCATTTTATGTGGATATAGATGGAGAAATTTTTTAAAGTGACAATTGTTGAAAATCGATATTTTATCTTTTCTGATAAAATAATATTTTATTATATTATTATAATATAATAATGATGATATTTTTACAATGAATGTGGGATATATGAGTATACGAGGAGCAAGAGTATTTTTGTTGCAATAAATGTTAAAAACATGTTAAACATGTCGGTGGACCCCATTTCTTGACTGAAATTTGATTATAGCCTGTAAAATTGTCCGTTTGTGGATTTTGGTCAATTTTTGTTTGGAATTTGGAAAAACTTTCTTCTGCAAAGTTTTAGATAATTGAATTTCCTATGGAAAAGACATAAGGTTGGAATTTTTCTGACAAAAGTGCTATATTTTATGAATTATTGAAGCTCCAAAGTTTCGAAATAATTGATTTGTGGAAGTTTTAATTATTTTTAATATGAAAAACAATTTTGGTCATTATTGTGGGCCTTGCATGTGATGTAAATGGCTGAATTCAAATCTAAGAAAGTGGGCGTAAGAAATTTGATTATATGTATTAATATTATATTAAATTTTTTGCTTTGGTGTTCTAAGCATTTTCCTATAAATAGGATGCTTAGGTTAGAATTGAAAATTACACTAGAAACTAAAGTTTTTTTCTCTCTTTCTCTGTCGATATATTGAGCATATTCTTGTGAGTATTTTGAAACTTTGAGTGTTGTAATACGGTGCAAGTTTCTTTCAGCACTATATTCAGTATTCTAGCCAGAAGTACTATTCTTTCGAGGTAAGGGATATTATTTTTTTTAAAATGATATTATTTCTTTCAATATCATTATGCCGGAGTATTGATAAGATTTTTCTTGTAAAATTCTTGTCTTTTAGTGTTAGGGTTACTATTCACATATACGGCACTATTCACATATACGGCACTATTCACGTATACGACACTATTCACAGAAAAAATTAAATTTTTATTTTTTTGTCCAAAATATCTATTATGGATACTAGCTTTGATTTTATCCATGTTTTGATCATTCTTGAATTTTACTCCACTATGATTATTTATGAGGTATTTTTGGACATGGATAAACCGAAATACGAATCCTTATTATTTGTTATTTTGTTTCACTGGATTCGTTTCCTTTAAAATATTTTTCATCATCCTCAGTCCTAAATGATGATATTACTAAATATCTTTGGCATGTAGTGCAAAGATGAATGATTTTTGATGAATATCTTTGGCGTAGTAAAAAATGATGAGCAGTGTTTAGATGAACATGACCCGGTGATGAATATCTTTGGCACAGTAGTGCAAAGATGAATATTTGATTCCAGATATATATTGATTGATGTTACAGGGATAAAATATCAACGATAAACTTTTAAATTAATATATAGAAGATAGTAGATTTCATTCTCTACTTAACTCTTCTAATGAATTATTATTTCCGCTACGAATAGTGATCTGAAACTTGTTGTCTATTGTATTCTAGTAGATTTTTCCCTATTGAAGACTAACGATAATTTGTTCTATATTATCTTAGTCATAATGTTCTTTACTGGGCTAGTTGAGCTCACCCTTTTCCTTTTTGTTCCATTTTTCTTCTCAAGAGGCGAGAATGTAGCGAAGTACTAAGTAAAAAATGAAATGATGGTTCTAGAAGTTCTTTTAGTAGTCCTCACTATTTTGTAAAATAGTTTATCAATAATTGTAATGATGACTTATTTGAGTGTGAATATTGTCTAGATGACAATATTTGTATTTTAAACTCACAGTTTTTATGTTGTATTAATAAAGTTGTAGTTGTTTCTGTACCATGTATTTTGACAACTCAGAATGGGTGTTGTATACCTATTTTGGGGGTGTCACATCTGATACCATTTGTGACGCCCCCAAAATAGGTCCACACGACCCATTCTGAGTCTCCAGATATCATACTATAAAAATCAAATACAAACTTCATTTATACAACTGTTGAATTGTCGTGCAGAATACGACCACAGTTAAACTGTGAGTTTTAATACAAATGTATGTAACTCTCATGGTGCTTCGACCACAACCTTACAATGGTACTTTACATAAAAAGTGCAAATAAAAACTCTGCTTTTAGAAATTAAAATCTTTGGGAAGTGCTCAAAGAAACCTTCGTACATGGGAGGCAATGCGTCTAGGTTATGATAGATATCATATATCCACAGAATTATCCTTGATTGACCCAATAGACCCCAAAGAAAAATGAGAAGATTACTATCATCTTTTTTCCAATGGTGAGTCTTCACTTGACATATAATTATCTCCGTTGTCTCCAAGTGAAAATTATATTTTAAATAAACTCCAAGATCATATAGGTAGTGCTCGTAGATATACTCAGCAAATGGATGTGCACAACCATGTCTTATGATAACACGAGGTTGTATGTCATTAGACATCTTGTATGATAGTGGCAAAACACCATTCCAAAGTTGGGTTCACCTCACCCTAATCGGTTCACCAAAATTAAATATCAAATGACGTATACAATACGACACACTTATCTAAAGTTCTCAACAAAATTATTTTCATACTATTTAGGGAGAACCTCAAAAGCTATAGACCACCGTTTTATTCTCTTGTTACCTCCGCTCGACCCAGCTACACTCTTATTACCTGAAAGGAATTGTGAAGCAAAAAGGGTGAGCACAACTAGCCCAGTAAAGAATATCATAACTAAAGATAATTTACATCATCAATAGCCTTCATCGATAATAAATCGAGATTTAGAACATATGGTAGATGATAAAACTTTTCAACCATAGTTGCGGTGAACGAAGCAATCCATTAGAAGAGTCAAATAGACCATCGTCTATTATCTTCTCCATGTTAAAAGTCCACCAATAATGTTTTATCCTCGTAACATCAATCAACAATTCCTCATCCCACAATCATATGAATAACTCGTAATCATAATTGGGATTCTAAATTCCTCTTAGCACCGTGATTTAAGATAATTTTTATCACCTATCTTCACCTGAAACATCAAAAATCATGGTTATACCAAATCACAATTCCTGTTCATAATCATACTAATAAATTCATCTTTACACTACGACCAAAGATATTCATTAACAATTCATCTTTGCACTACAGGCCAAACACATACAACTGTATTTTAGAAGAGTCAAGTAGAGCGTGATATCTACTATCTTCTACGAATTAAATATGTATAATCAATATTTTATCGCTGAGACTCAGCTTAATAAATAATCCACATCAACGAATCATCCCTGTACTACGACCAATGATATTCATGTAATCATCAATGGTCATGATTATACCGAATAATCCCTGGTTATAATCATACCAATAACTGTCCATCAATTCACTAGAGGACTTTTACCACATCATCTATAACATTTCGGGTCATGATTATACCGAATGATCCTTGATAATAATCATACCAATAAACAGTTCATCTATGCACAAAAGCCAAAGATACTCATCAATCAATAGTTCATCTTTGCACGTAAGCCAAAGATATACAACTGTAAAACCAATAATCAACGATCCATCTTTGCACGTAAGCCAAAGATATACAAATCAAAACTAATAATTAATATCCATCTTTGCACGTAAGCCAAAGATGACTTTCATCATAATATAAGCATGAGGATGATGACAATGATATAAGCATTAATCAAGCGAAATCAAGGATAAATATTAAAGACTTTAAATTTATCCAGAGTTTAAAATATCCAAATTGTCAACACGATCTGCTTTATGGAGTAAAATTCAAGAATAATATTCATGTATTAAAAATAATTTGGACAGAAAAGAAAAATATATTTTTCGGGTAAATAGTACCCCGCAATAGTACCCTATGAATAGTACTTCAGGAATAGTATAACGTCGTGAATAGTACTCCGGTATGAAAAGTACCCCAAATACCCGAGTGAATAATATTTGGGTGAATAGTAATTTGTGAATTGTTATTCGTGAATAGTATTCCGACACGAAAAGTGCCCCGAATACTCGAGTGAATAATACTATAGTGAATTGTAACCGGGTGAATAGTAACCCGTGAATAGTAACTCATAAAAAAATACCAAAGAAAATGATATTCCATGACGAGTATAAAATAAATGATATCTCATACGAGTATAATAGAATATACGAACTGCAAATGAATTTTCACCCGCCATGCGGTAATCCACGTAGATAGATCATTTCCACAATTTAATAAAGAATGAATACGAAGGATCATTCACAATGCATGTGGTAAACCACATAGACAGGTTATTCCAACAGAATAATAAAGAATGGAATAACATAAGAATTCACCAGGCATGCGATAGACCGCACAGACTGGTTATTCCAACAGAATAATAAATAATGGAACTAGGTCATGTGTAATCCGCACAGACAGGATATTCCAACAGAATAATAAAGAATGTAACCAGTTCATGCGTAATCCGCACAGACAGGATATTCTAACAGAATAATAAAGAATGGAATAACAGAAGAATTTCACTATATATGCAGTACTACGCATAGACATGTTATTCCAACATAATAATAAAGAATGGAATAACAATAGATCTTTTCATGAATACGAAAGAAATAATACCCCTTACTATAATAATAATATCCCTTACCTTAGAAGAAGACTGGATACTGGAATAATGAGGTAGCAGATTTCTCTTCTTCTTTCTCTATAATTTCTCTCTATAATAATTGCTCTATAGCTTTAGTGAATTGGAGAAAAATAATGAAGGAATGAGCTTCTATTTATAGGAAAATATAGTTTCGATAATTGCAAGTTTTGGGACTCAAAATATTACAGTATAATACCTTCCACTTTTTCTTCATTTTTAATTTAGTCCTACAAGTATTATCAAACTTGCACCTCCTCCCCTAATAGTAAATAATGTGAATCAATAGTTCAATCATGTGAATCAATAGTTATAATCATGTAAAAATACGAATTACAGTATAGTACCTTCAACTATACCTCCATTTTTAACTTAGTCATGCAAGTATTATCTGTGACACCCCCAAAATAGGAATACAACACCCATTCTGAGTCGCCAAATACATGGTACAGAAAGCAACTACAACTTCAATAATACAATTGTCGTGCAAAATACGACAACACATACTGTGAGTTTAAATACAAATATTGTCTTCTAGACAATATCCACACTCAAATAAGTCCTCATTACAATTATTCAAACACTATTTTACGAAAATAGTGAGGATTTGCTAAAACATCTTTCTAGAACCATCACTCCATACCCCAACTAGATCCTGCTTATGTTCTCACCTCTTGAGAAGAAAAATGGAACAAAAGGAAAAAGGGTGAGCTCAACTAGCCCGATAGAAGAATATTATGACTAAGATAATATACAACAAATTATCATTAGTCTTCAACGAGGAAAAATCGATAAAATATAATGAATAACAAGTTTTAGATCAACAATTGCGTGAAAATAACAATCCATTAGAAGAATCAGTAGAAATGAGTTCTACTATCTTCTAAGATTTAAAAGTCCATCATCAATATTTTATCCACAGAATAACAATCAATATATACATCTTTAATCAAATATTCATCTTTGCACTATAGGCGAAGATATTCATTTATATCACCATCATTAATTCGTCAGTTCATCTCAACACTGCTTCATCTTTGCACTACGGGCCAAAGATATTCATCAGTTAATCATTCATCTTTGCACTACAGGCCAAAGATATTGAGTAATATCATCATTTAGGACTGAGGATGATGAAAAATATTTTAAAGAAAATGAATCCAGTGAGACAGAAGGACAAATAGTAGGGATTCGTATAACAGTTTATCCAAGATCAATAATACTCCATAATAACCAATTTTGTAACAGAATTCAAAAATAAAGATCAAAACATGGATACAATCAAAGATAGTAACCATAATAGACATCTTGGACAAAAAGAAGAAAATTTTATTTTTCGGCGAATAGTGTCGTATACGTGAATAGTAACCCCGACAAAATATTTCAAATTTGATAAAAAGTTCAAACTAATATTTTGGCATAATGATATCGAAAGAAATAATATCATTTATGAAGAAAATAGCACCCCTTACCTCAAAATAATGGTACTTCTGATCGGAATATCGGATAAAAAACCGAAGGAAACTTGTACCGAACAACAACTCTCAAAGTATCAAAATACTCACAAAAATAAACTCGAATCTAGAGAAAAGAAAACTTATTTACGGTGTGATTTTCAATTCTAACCTAAGCGTCTATTTATAGGAAAATGCTAGAACGCCATAGGAGACTAAAATAATAAAATAATATTATTTCTAAACCAATTTCTATGCATGCCTAAAGACCAAGACTAGCATGCCATTTTTGAAAATAATTCCAGCAGCCCACTTGTTTCAAACCAAAGTGGGTCCCACCCATAATTTAATAAAAATTATTTTATTTTCCAAAACTTCAGTAATTCATAAAAAATAGCCCGTTTATCAGAAAAATACGATTTTATGTCCATTCTGCCTGAAATCGAATTCTCTACAACTTTGTAGCTTTGAGTTTTTCCAAATTCCAAACATAAGATATCCGAAATCCACAAACGGATGATTTTTAATATCTCCACACCGACAAAATACTGATAAAACACCTCGACATTAATTCCTTCATTTTTATCCACATAAAAATAAATATATCCATCATTTATATCCATATAAAATAAATATTTCCTTATCATATAAATCAATAATTAATTATTCACAAATAATATTACGAAATCACAATTATGACAACCAGTAGTTCCTGAAAGAGGGGCTTCCAATAAGAATTTCTCCTTCTTGGCGCGCAATTAGGTGACCAAACCTCTCCTTGATGAAACTTTCTAGACATTGCCAATAATGCTATCTAATAATATAATTCAAATAATATGAATTATTGATCGATAACGGAAATAATGTGCGGTGATAATTATTGAAACAACAATAATATAAAATATCAACGCAACAATTATTGAATCAATAAAATAAAATATTGAGCGATAATTCTTCGTAACAATTATTGAGTAATGCCTTCTTATGTAAGAATCGATAATTCAAAAATCACGTGCATCCACGCGTATTCTTGTATTTTAAACCAAGGGTATTCAACGAGTGTTAATGGTAACAACTACGTCGTTATTTATAAAACTCAAACTTGTCGTTTTTTTCATCCGAAGCGTTTATTACATTATGGGGCCCACAATGATCGCTACCGTAAATTTAATATTCCCAGATAACAAGAATATTCCACGACGAAAATGAATATTCCCCATGATAATGATTATTTTATAACCACTTGCTTATTTTGCAAAATTTGCACATTTCCCCCATAACCAGAGAATTATATCAAATTAATACCTTATTATTCACAATAATTAGAGGAAATTTGATTTTATTTATAATAAGTTGGGGTCTTACAACCTCCCCTCTTTATGAAATTTCTTCCTCGAAATTGATATACGTACCTGGTGTTTCGAAAAGGTGAGGGTACCTTGCTTTCATTTCCGATTTCAACTCCCAGGTCATTTCCTCAATAGCATGGTTTCTCCACAAAACCTTAACTTGTGGTATAACCTACGTGCGCAGGACATGCTCTTTCCTATCCAAGATCTTAACAGGTACTTCTTTGTACGTTAAATCTTCGGCTATCTCGTCTGGTTCTAAAGCAATAATATGGTTCGGGACTTTAATATATTTACGAAGCATAGATATGTGAAAAATATTATGAACACGAGACATGTTTGGAGGTAATGCGAGTCTATAGACCACATTTCCTATGCAGTCAAGAATCTCAAATGGACCAACAAATCGTGGATTGAGCTTTCCTCTCTTTCCAAATCTTGTAACTCCCTTCCATGGAGCAACACGTAACAATACATGATCCCCAATATTAAATTCCACGTCCTTTCGATGAAGATCAGCATAACTCTTTTGTCGATCTTGTGAGGTTTGAATACGTTGTCGAATCATTTGCATCTTTTCTGTAGTCATGCATACTAATTCTGGTCCCAACAACGTTGCTTCTCCTACCTCATCCCAAAGATCTTGAGAACGACAATTTCGTCCATACAACGCGCCTCAAATGGAGCCATGCCTATACTTGCTTGATAACTGTTGTTGTAGGAGAATTCCACCAGTGGCAAGTACTTATCCCAACTTCCTTTGAAATCTAGAACACAGAGTCTTAATAGATCTTCAAGGGTTTGAATAGTCCTCTCTGATTGTCCGTCCGTTTGAGGATGGTATGCCGAACTGAATCATAAATCTGTGCCCATAGCTTTCTGCAAGCTAACCCAAAATCTTGAAGTGAATCTTGGGTCACGATCTGAAACTATGGATACTGGAATGCCATGCAATCTCACAATCTCATTCACGTACATACAAGCAAGACGTTCAAGGGAATAAGTTTTTCATATCGGCAAGAAATGGGCAGACTTGGTTAATCTATCAACAATAACCCAAATAGCATCTATGCCTTGAGAAACTTTGGGAAGACCTGTAAAAAAATCCATGGTAATGTGTTCCCACTTCCATTCCAGAATCTCGAGTGGTTGCAATGGACCCTTTGGCACTTGATGCTCTGCCTTTACACGTTGACAGGTTAAACACCTCGAGATAAACTCCGCGATCTCTCTCTTCATATTATTCCACCAAAATGTATGTTGAATATCATGATACATTTTGGTACTCCCAAGATGGATTGCAAATGGTGTGTTGTGTGCCTCCATCATGATTCTATGCTTCAAATCAGAGTCGTTAGGAACACAAAGTCTGGAGTTGAATCTAAGTATTCCTTCTTCATCGATTCTCGCTTCTGGAATAGCTCGTTCTTGCACTTTCTTCTTCATACGTATCAGCCCCAGGTCCGTTGCTTGAGCAGCTTTAACTTTATCGATTAAAGTCAGTTCTACTCGTATATTTTTTATTATCATGTGGGTCCCTGGAGTATTTAATTATACCTCCATCCTTTGCAAGTCATACAGAATGGGCCTTTGCATTGACAATATCGCACTCGTACTCGCATATGATCTTTTACTCAATGCGTCAGCTACTACATTCGCTTTTCCAGGATGATATTGAATAGTGTGATCGTAATCTTTCAATAGTTTAAGCCAACGTCGTTGTCGCATGTTGAGTTCTTTTTGGGTGAAGAAGTATTTGAGGCTTTTATGATCCGTATAGATCTCCACTTTCTCCCCATACAGGTAGTGTCTCTAGATTTTCAACGCGTAAACGACTGCTGCCAACTCTAGATCATGAGTAGGATAATTCCTCTCATATCCTTTGAGTTATCATGAGGCATAGGCTATGACTTTCCCATGTTGCATGAGAACAGATCCTAACCCTTTGCCTGAAGCATCGTTGTATATAACAAATCCATCCGAACCAGATGGTATTGCCATAACAGGTGCCGAAATGAGTCTCCTCTTGAGCTCTTGGAAACTCTTCTCGTATTCCTCGCTCCATACAAATTTTGTATCTTTCCGAGTCAATTGAGTTAACAGAGTAGCGATTCGAGAAAATCCTTCCACGAATCTCCGATAATAACCAGCTAAGCCCAAAAAGCTACGCACTTCGGTCACCGACTTCGGTTGCTCCCAACTTTGTCTTGCTTGATCTTTCACGGTCAATGATACTCTATGTTTTGACACCACGTGCCCAAGGAATTCTACTTCCTCGAAGCCGAACTCGCATTTCTTCAGCTTGGCATAAAGTTTGTTTTCACGAAGCCTTTCAAGTATCAGCTTCAAATGGTGTTTATGATCTTCACGACTTTTGGAATAGATGAGGATGTCATCAATAAAGACAACAATGAACTGATCCAAATATTTTTTGAATACTCGGTTCATCATATCCATGAAAGCAGCAGGAGCATTAGTCAATCCAAAAGACATGACTAAGAATTCATAATGCCCGTCTCGGAGTTACGAAGGCGATCTTTGGAATATCCTCAGTTTTAATCTTCAGCTGATGATATCCAGAACGAAGATCGATCTTTGAAAAGAATTTTTCTCCTTGTAACTGGTCAAATAGGTCATCAATGCGAGGTAGCGGATAATTATTCTTGATGGTGACATGGTTCAATTCTCGGTAGTAAATACAAAGTCGCATACTCCCGTCTTTCTTCTTTACGAATAAAACAGGAGCACCCCAAGAAGATGTACTAGGACGAATGAAACCGATGTCTAACAATTCCTGTAGTTGGACTTTTAACTCCTGAAGTTCAATAGGAGCCATTCGATATGGGGTTTTAGAAATGGGCTTTGTACCCGGTTGAAGGTCAATAAAGAATTCAACATCACGTTCTGGGGGTAGACCAGGAAGTTCTTCAGGAAATACATCAGGAAATTCACTAACAACAGAAATTTTATTCAAATCTGACGTGTTTTTGTTCAAGTCTGTGACATGGGCTAAGAAAGCTTGACATCCATTTTTTAATAAATGAATAGCTTTATGGCTCGATATGACAATGATTAACTTTAATGGTTTGGTTGTTTGGATTCGCATAATAGGTTGGTTAGGAATATGAAAACTAACAACCTTACGAAAACAATCAATTTTAGCATGATGAGTGGTTAACCAATCAATCCCTAAAATCACATCAAAAGCAAGTATCTTTAAAGAGATAAGATTCACAGGTAATGTGATGGTGCCAACTTGGATTAAGAAAGATTTATAAACAGTGGTCGTAACGAAAGTTTCACCCAACGGAGTTTCAACAGATAAATCAAAGTCTAATTTCTCCGGAGTCAAGTTTAAACGTTGAGCATAAGCAGGAGAGATAAAAGAATGGGTTGAACCGGTATCTAGTAAGGTATAAACTTCGCAAAAATTCAAGATTAGCTTACCCGTGATCACTTCGTTCGGGTTCCTCACGTTTTGGCCAGTCACGACAAACGCTCTTCCAGGAACCTCTGATTTCGACTTATCCGGGATAGCCCTCATAGTCACCATCCCCGTTGAACTTGGTTTTGCTACAGAACAATCCCGAGATATGTGGCCTTCCTTTCCACAGTTGTAACATACCTTGGATTGTTGCGGACAGTTTGGGATGATATGTCCCTCTTTCCCGCATTTGTAACATCTAACTGGCGGTCGTTCTCCTCCCCTTGAATTTGTTGTTGGTGCTGGTGCTGCTACTGATGTCTTCCCGTCATTGTTAAATCTCCTCTTTCTAAAATTTTCACTTGACTCACCTCTCCTATTATCATGGCCACGATGACCACACGAGTGATTACCGCCTTTGTTCGTATTTTTCCCTCCTCGTTGGTTATCAACGCCTCGATAATTCTTTGCCACCGGTATGACCCTGGTTGTGGTCCCTCGGTTGAACATACTCACTATCTCGCTCTAATAATTGAGCCCTGTTAACAACATCTGAATACAGAGAAAATTTATTAGAGATAAGGTATTGACGAATCTCGGGTTTTAGACCTCTTAGTAACATCCTTGTCATTCGTTCCTCATTCTCTACCAAATGAGGTGCAAACCTAGATAACTCAGCGAACTTCGCCTCGTACTGGGACACCGTCATGTTCTTTTGTTCCAGTCTGATAAACTCTACCTCCTTCATATGACGAATACTTTCAGGAAACTCTGATACCAACTGTGACGCCCCCAAAATAGGTATACAACACCAATTCTGAGTCGCCAAATACATGGTACAGAAAGCAACTACAACTTCAATAATACAATTATCGTGCAAAATACGAAAACACATACTGTGAGTTTAAATACAAATATTGTCTTCTAAACAATATCCACACTCAAATAAGTCCTCAATACAATTATTCAAACACTATTTTACAGAAATATTGAGGACTCCTTAACCATCTTTCTAGAACCATCACTCCATACCCCGACTAGATCCTGCTATGTTCTCACCTCCTGAAAAGAAAAATGGAACAAAAAGGAAAAGGGTGAGCTCAACTAGCCCAGTAAAGAATATTATGACTAAGATAATATACAACAAATTATCATTAGTCTTCAACAGGGAAAAATCTGATAAAATATAATAGACAACAAGTTTTAGATCAACAACTGCAGCGGAAACAATAATCCATTAGAAGAGTCAAGTAGAGAATGAGTTCTACTATCTTCTAAGATTTAAAAGTCCATCATCAATATTTTATCATTGTAACAACAATCAATATACATCTTTAATCAAATATTCATCTTTGCACTACAGGCCAATGATATTCATTTGTATCACCAAATAGTCAAGTTCATTAATCTCACTGCTCATCTTTGCATTACGGAGCTAAAGATATTCATCGATTAATCATTCATCTTTGTACTACGGGCCAAAGATATTCAAAGAATATCATTATTTAGGACTGAGGATGATGAAAAATATTTTAAAGAAAACGAATCCAGTGGGACAGAAGGACAAATAGTAGGGATTCGTATAACAGTTTATCCAAGATCAATAATACTCCATAATAACCAATTTTGTAACAGAATTTAAAAATAAAGATCAAAACATGGATACAATCCAAGATAGTAACCATAATAGACATCTTGGACAAAAAGAAGAAATTTTCATTTTTCGATGAATAGTGTCGTATACGTGAATAGTAACCCCGATAAAAAGTTTCAAATTTGATAAAAAGTTCAAACCAATATTTTGGCATAATGATATCGAAAGAAATAATATCATTTATGAAGAAAATAACATCCCTTACCTCAAAATAACGGTACTTCTGATCGGAATATCGGATAGAAAACCGAAGGAAACTTGTACCGAATAGCAACTCTCAAAGTATCAAAATACTCACAAAAATACGCTCGAGAATCTAGAGAGAAAGAAAACTTGTGTGACGCCCCCAAAATAGGTATACAACACCCATTCTGAGTCGTCAAAATACATGGTACAGAAACAACTACAACTTTATTAATACAACATGAAAACTGTGAGTTTAAATATAAATATTGTCATCTAGACAATATCCACACTCAATTAAGTCCTCAGTACAATTATTGATACATTATTTTACAAAAATGGTGAGGACTACTAAAACGACTTCTAGAACCATCATTCCACACCCCGACTAGTACTCGCTACATTCTCGCCCATGAGAAAAAAAAATGAACAACAAGAAAAAGGGTGAGCTCAACTAGCCCAGTAAAGAACATTATGACTAAGATAATATAAAACAAATTATCGTTAGTATTCAACAGGAAAAAATCTAATAGAATACAATAGACAACAAGTTTTAAATCAATATTCGCAGCGGAAATAATAATTCATTAGAATAGTTAAGTAGAGAATGCAAACTACTATCTTCTATATATGAATTTAAAAGTTCATCGTCTATCTTTTATCCCTGTAACATCAATCAATATATATCTGGAATCAAATATTCATCTTTACACTACAGGCCAAAGATATTCATCAGTTGGTCATGTTCATCTAAACACCTGTTCATCTTTGAAATACGGGCCAAAGATATTCATCAAAAATCATTCATCTTTGCACTACAGGCCAAAGATATTCAATTATATCATCATTTAGGACTGAGGATGATGAAAGATATTTTAAAGAAAACGAATCCAGTGAAACAAAAGAATAAATATTAAGGATTCGTACTTTAAACAATCCAAGTTAAAAAATACTTCATAAATAACCAGTAGTGGAGTAAGATTCAAGAATAATCAAAACATGGATACAATCAAAACTAGTATCCATAATAGATATCTTCTTGACGAAAAAAAAAATTTAATTTTTCTGTGAATAGTGTCATATTCGTGAATAGTCATGATATCGTGAATAATGTCGGTATCGTGAATAGTATCTCCTACACCAAAAGATAAAAATTTCACAAAAAAAAACATCATTATGCTTAAGTGAATAGTACTCGTGAATAGTAACTTTAATGAATAGTAACTCATGAATAGTAACTTCGTGAATAAGAACTCATGAAATAAGTAACCCAATACATGAAAAAGTTCCAAATTTGATAAAAAGTTCCAACCAATATTTCAACATAATGATATTGAAGAAACAATATCATTTGAGAAGAAAATAACATCTCTTACCTCAAAAGGATAATATTTCTGACTGGAATACTGGATATAGTGCTGAAAGAACTTGCACCGTATAGCAATACTGAAGTACTAAAATACTCACAAAAATACGCTTGATATTATAGAGAGAGAAAGAGAGAGAAAACTTCAGTTTCTGGTGTGATTTTCAATTCTAACTTAAGCACCCTATTTATAATAAAATGCTTAGAACACCAAAGCAGAAAATTTAATATAATATTAATATATTATATATAAATTCCTACGCACACAATCTATGATCTGAATTCAGCCATGCTTGACAACAAATAAGTCTACCAAACAAATCAAAAACGTTTTTATTATTTAAAATAATTAAAACTTCCAAAAATCAATTATTTCATAACTTCGGAACTTCAATAATTCATAATAAATAGCCCTTTTATCAGAAAATTCGAATCTCGCGACTTTTTATAGGAAATTCAATTCTCTAGAACTTTGTAGAAGAAAGTTTTTCCAAATTCCAAACAGAAATTGACCGAAATCAAGAATATTCAACGACCAAACGAATATTCCCTGACAACAATGAATATTTTATAACCACCTACTTATTTAAAATATTTGCGCATTTTACCCATAACTAACCACATTAATCAAATCAACCCTTACTATTTCAAAATGATAAATAGAGGAAAATAAATTTTATTTATTAATAATTTGGGGTCTTACAACTTGTTTCTGGTGTGATTTTCAATTCTAAAATAAGCGTCTATTTATAGGAAAATGCTAGAACGCCATAGGAGACTAAAATAATAAAATAATATTATTTCTAAACCAATTTCTACGCATGCCTAAAGACCAAGACTAGCATGCCATTTCTGAAAATAATTCCAGCAGCCCACATGTTTCAAACCAAAGTGGGTCCCACCCATAATTTAATAAAAATCATTTTATTTTCCGAAATTTTAGTAATTCATAAAAAATAGCCCGTTTATCAGAAAAATACGAATTTTATGTCCATTCTGCCAGAAATCGAATTCTCTACAACTTTGTAGCTTTGAGTTTTTCCAAATTCCAAACATAAGATATCCGAAATCCACAAACGGATGATTTTTAATACCTCCACACCGACAAAATACTGATAAAACACCTCAGCATTAATTCCTTCATTTTTATCCACATAAAAATAAATATATCCACATAAAATAAATATTTTCTTATCATATAAACCAATAATTAATTATTCACAAATAATATTACAGAATCACAATTATGACAACCAGTAGTTCTACAGGAAAGAGGGGGCTTTCCAATAAGAATTTCTCCTTACTGGCGCGCAATTAAGTGACCAAACCTCTCCTTGACAGAACTTTCTAGACATTACCAATAATGCTATCTAATAATATTTGTGACGCACCCAGAATAGGTATACATCACCCATCTTGAGTCGTAAAATTCATGATACAGAATTCAAATGCAACTTAAAAATACAAATATAGTGTACAATACGACAAAACATAAGCTGTGAGTTTGAATACAAATATTGTCTACTAGAGATTATACAAACTCAAAAGGAGTCCTCATTACAATTATTATCACACTATTTTATAGAATAGTGAGGACTACTAATGCTATCATCTGGTCCGTCACTCCGTTCCCCGACTAGTCCCTGCTACGTTCTCATTTCCTGAAGAAAATAATAAAAGTAAAAGGGTGAGCTCAACTAGCCCAGTAGGAAATATTATGACTAAGATAATGCAGAATATATTATCGTTAGCCTTCAACAGTGTTAAACTGATACAATATAACAACCATCAAGTAGAGAATAAAATCTACTATCTTTTATGATTTAGAAGGTTTTTCATCACTTTTATCGCTGGGACTCAGCTTAATAAATAATCCACATCATCGAATCATCCCTGCACTACGGCCAAGGATATTCTTTAGTATCACAACCACAATTATCCGTACACTACAGGCCAAGAATATTTGTGTATTGAATAATGGTCATGATCATGCTAACAACTGTCCACCAATGCACTACGGGCCAATGAGGACTTTTTCCACATCATTTGTAACATTACGATCATGATTACACCGAATAATCCCTGGTCATAATCATACCAAGTTCATCTATGCACTATAGGCCACAGATGACTTTCAACAAAATATAAACATAAAGATGATGACAATGATATAAGAATTCAATAAAACAAGTTCAAGAATTAATTTATCCGAGAACTAATAACGTCCAAATTGTCGGCATGATCTTTGCTTTGTAGAGTAAAATTCAAGAATGCTCAGAAAAATATTTTCATGAAAAGATACTGGATGAAGCACAAATTATCAAGGATATTCCACTAATTTCATTGAGTTTAGAAGTCAAAACTTTAACCAACTGAGTATAATAAGGAATGGAATAACAAAAAAAATCACCAGGCATGCGATAGACCGCATAGGAGGGTTATTCCAGCAGAATAATAAATAACGGAATCGGTCCCACAGAAACGCATGACGGGATATTCCAATGTAATAATAAAGACGGAATCAAGTCCGGTGTAAAACGCATGAGCGAGATATTCCAATGTAATAATAAAGATTTTAACCAGTCCCAAAAGTGAACGCATGAGCGAGGATGTTCCAAATGAATGATAAAGAATGGAACAACGTAAAAATTTCACCAAGTATAGGGTAGCAGCATATCTGAGTTATTCCAATGTAATAATAAAGAATGGAATAATGAAGTTCTCTTCATGGATAAGAAAGAAATAATACTCTACCTTAGAAAAACTAGATACTAGAATAGTGAGGTAGCAGACTTCTCTTCTTCTTTCTATAATTTCTCTCTATAATAATCGCTTCAAAGCTTTTGTGAATTGGTGAGAAATGAAGGAAGAATGAGCTTATTTATAGAAAAATATAGTTTCGATAATTACACGTTTTGAGGCTCGAAAATTACAAAGATCAATACCTCCAACTTTTCTTTCATTTTTAATTTAGTCCTGCAAGTATTATCAATCTTGCACCAACTCCCCTAATAGTAAATAATGTGAATCAATAGTTCAATTATGTGAATCAATAGTATAATCATGTGAAAAATACGAATTACAGTATAGTAACTCCATCTATACCTCCATTTTTAACTTAGTCATGCAAGTATTATCAATCTTGCACCAACTCCCCTAATAGTAAATAATGTAATTCAATAGTACACATATGTGAATAAATAGTTATATAAGCATGTGAATTAGTAGCAATTAATTGCTCATTTATCCGATAAATTACCCGATTTATCAATATAACCCCTAGACATCAATTATCATCGAAATAAATGTCAATTTTCACTAACACAAATAATTCCAACATAATGAAACTATTTTTATCAAAAATATAAATTTTGAAATTTCGAAGTTTGACTTTTCCCGAAAAAGTCAACTATTGACTTTTTGAACAAATAGTGAATCCCGAAAAATTTTGTCTTTATAGACTATTTTTACTAATTTAAATGTTCAGGACTCAAATATCACGTCCAAGGTCTCCAAATTCAACTCAGAACAACATTCATCATTAATATTATAACTCACAATATTTATCAACCGAATCGTTCCCGGAAGAGGGGGCTTCCAATAAGAATTTCTCCCTATTAGCACATGATTAAGTGACCAAACCTCTCCTCGATGAACTTCTAGACATTATAAATATTGCAATTTAATAATATGAATAACTTTGTCATCTCAATTATTGATTTAATAGTATGTAAGTCATTTGAATTTTATTTTATTGGTATTATTAATGTAATAAAACAAAAAACTTTTTATATAAAACATAATACTTTTATAAAGTTATTCTATAAATAGAATATATTATATTCTATTATGCATAGTGTTGCATAATTATCGTGCATAATGTTTTGCATAGTAAAATCTTTTATATAAAAACAAAATACTTTTATAAAATTATCTATTTTATTAGAATAATAATTAGAATATATTATATTTTATTATGCATAGTGTTTGCATAGTAAAATCTTTTATAAAGTTATTCATTTTATTAGATTATAAATAGAATATATTATATTTTATTTAAAAGATTTTGCTTTAAATATGGATGGTCAGATTAAAGTAAATCAATACGGACCGCTCAATGAGTTAGTTACTTATGCAGTCTATTCTTACATAAATAGAAACTCATTCATTCATTATTTCTTACGAATTCACTAAAACTCTAGAGAGAGAAACTATAGAGAAAGAAGAAAAGTGTTCTATTTACTTTCACTTCTACTTCTATATCCAAAGACTCTTCTTTCTAAGGTAGGGATATTATTTGTTGTACTCGTAAGGGGTATTCTTTCTTTCTTATTCATGAAGAGAACTTCATTATTCCATTCTTATTATTACATTGGAATAACTTTGTTTTATCTGAGTATCGCATACATGGTAAAATTCTTCTAATATTCCATTATTTATTATTCTCGCCAGAATATCTTGTGCGTGCGTTTACAGGACTGGTTCCATTATTTATTATTCTCGGCCGAATATCCTCACATGCGTGCGTTTTCATGGGACTGGTTCCATTATTTATTATTCTGTCAAAATATCCCATGAAGCGTTAACGGGACACAGTTCGATATTTATTATTCGTTAGAATAACACATGCATCTGCAGCCTCTATCGCACGCACGGTGATTCCTTCTGTTATTCCATTCTTTATTATTCTGTTGGAATAACCTGTCTATGTGGATTACCACATGCATGGTGAATGATCCTTTATATTCATTCCTTATTAAATTGTGGAAATGATCTGTTAACGTGGAATTACCGCATGGCGGGTGAAGATCCATTTGCAGTTTCATATATTCTATTATACTCGTATGAGATATCATTTTTTTTATACTCGTCATGGAATATCATTTTCTTTGGTATTTTTTTTATGAGTTACTATTCATAGTAATTTGGGTGAATAGTAACCCGTGAATAATAACTCGTGAATAGTACTCCGACACGAAAAGTGCCCCAAATACCCGAGTGAATAATGCTAGAATAAATAGTAACCGGGTGAATAGTAATCCGTGAATAGTAACTCGTAAAAAAATACCAAAAAAAATGATATTCCATGACGAGTATAAAAGAAATGATATCTCATACGAGTATAATAGAATATACGAAACTATAAATGGATTTTCACCCGCTATGCGGTAATCCACGTAGACATATCATTTCCACAATTTAATAAAGAATGAATACGATGGATCATTCACCATGCATGCTTGCAGAATCCACATGTATAAAAAGTTATTCTAATAGAATAATAAAGAATGGAATAATAAAAGAATTCACCGGTATACGATAGATCGCATGCATGTGTTATTCCAACGAATAATAAAGAATGGAACTGTGTCAAATGCGTAATCCGCATGCATGTGATATTCCAACAGAATAATAAAGAATGGAACCAGGTCATGTGTAATCCGCACAGACAGGATATTCCAACAAAATAATAAAGAATCGAATAACAGAAGAATTTCACCATGTATGCAGTACTTCACATATACATGTTATTCCAACATAATAATAAAGAATAGAATAACAATAGCTCTCTTCATGAATACGAAAGAAATAATACCCCTTACTATAATAATAATATCCCTTACCTTAGAAGAAGACTGGATACTGGAATAGTGAAGTAGCAGACTTCTCTTCTTCTTTCTCTCTATAATTTCTCTCTATAATAATTTGCTTTATAGCTTTAGTGAATTGGTGAAAAATAATGAAGGAATGAGCTTCTATTTATATGAAAATATAGTTTCGATAATTGCACGTTTTGGGGCTCAAAATATTACAGTATAGTACCTTCTTCTTTTTTTTCATTTTTAATTTAGTTCTGCAAGTATTATCAAACTTGCACCACCTCCCCTAATAGTAAATAATGTGAATCAATAGTTCAATCATGTGAATCAATAGTTGCTCATAATAGTACAAGAATGTGAATACGAATTACAGTATAGTACCATCAACTATACCTCCATTTTTAACTTAGTCATGCAAGTATTATCAATCTTTAACCACCTCCCCTAATAGTACAAGAATGTGAATCAATATTACACGCATGTGAACAAATAGTTATAATCTTGTGAATTAATAGCAATTAATTGCTCATTTATCCGATTAATTACTTGATTAGTCAATATAACCTCCAGACATCAATTATTATCGAAATAAATGTCGATTTCCACTAACACTAATAATTCCCACACAATTGAACTATAAATTTCATCTTTTATCAACAAGAACTTATTCATCATTAATATTATAACTCACAAAATTTAACAACGGTGTAGTTCCTGGAAGAGGGGATTTACGATAAGGATTTCTCCTTATTAAGCGGCCTTGATTAGGTGACCAAACCTCTCCTTGACAGAACTTTTAGACATTGTCAATATTGCAAATAATAATATGAATAACTTTGCCATCTCAATTATTGATATAATAATATAACATATTATGCAGATGATACTTTGATAATAATTGAATCAATAATATGAGAGATATGATGCATCAATTACTGTAGCAATAATTGAGTATAACTGAGTGACTTCTCACGTAAGCATCAATAATCAATACCGTAGTGTTACTATCTGCAACCACGCCAGACATCAGATTTTTACTACCGGGTGGTTCAACAGTTTTAACTGTAACACTTTCGCCGTTATTTTTATAAAAAGATAATTATGTCATTTTCTAAATACGATAATACTTCCGTTGTGGGGTCCACCAATGATTATGCCGTCGTACGAATATTCCCTGTGAAACGAATAATCCCCAACCAATCGAATATTCCCCAGCACAACGAATAACAACTTGCTTACTTCCCAAAAATTTTCAAATATCACCCTTAACTTTAACATTTTATCAATTTAACCATTTACGAAATAAAATAATAATTATAAGAAAATTTAATACCTTCATTTCATAAAATTTGGAATCTCACAATCCACATCATCGAATCACCCCTGCACTATGGCCAAGGATATTCTCTAGTATCACGACCACAAATTATCCATGCATTACGGGCCAAGGATATTCGTGTATTCATCAATGGTCATGATCATGCCAATAACTGTCCATTAATGCACTACAAGCCAATGAGGACTTTTACCACATCATTTGTAATATTACGGTTATGATTATACCGAATAATTCCTGGTCATAATCATACCAAGTCCATCTATGCACTACATACCACAGATGACTTTCAACATATTATAAACACGAGGATGATGACAATGATATAATAATTCAATAAAACAAGTTCAAGGATAAATTTTTAAAGATTTATAATTTAATTTATCCAAAATCAATAACGTCAAATTATCGAGATGATCTTTGCTTTGTGGAGTAAAATTCAAGAATAATATTGTACCAAAAATAATTTGGACTGAAAACGAATCAATTTTTTTATCATGAATAGTACCCCGGGTGAATAGTACTCGAACGAATAGAACCCCATGAATAGTACTTCGGGAATAGTAACCCCGTGAATAGTACTCCGATATGAAAAAGTTAAAACTTATCAAGAATGCTCCGAATAATATTTCCATGAAAAGATACTGGATGAAGCGCAAATATCAAGGATATTTTATTAATTTCATGGAGTTTAAAAGCCAAAACTTTAACAAAACGAGTATAGAATTTGAAATCTGAAACGAAATAATATTACATACATACTACAGAGTATGAAAGAAAATATTATTTCAAGCGAATATTGAACAAAAATAACATCCCTTACCTTGAAAAGAAGAGTATTCCAACTGGTAGAGCGGGAATATTCTTGAAGAAAACTTTCACTGTTTTCTACGCTCAAAACTTTCTAAAACTCGAAAAAAATACGCTCAATATTATAGAAGAAGAATTCTCTGATTCTAGTGTGATTTTCAATTCTAACTAAGCATCATATTTATAAGAGAATGGAAATGATACTATTTGAAAAAGAAATCACAGACGCAACAGTGGAATCACGGGCTTGCAACGTATCAGTACACTAATTAACACTTTGAACCAATAAGGGAGTACCCTTTAAAATAATTCCCATGTTGCTGAAACAAATGTTTCCAACAAATATTATACTGACCATTCAGAGAATACCTCCATCTGAGGGGAATGCTAATTTCAAGATATTGACCGATGAAGGAACACCCTCATTTATAAAGAATTGATTAGGAAGCATACTTGAAAAATATTTGGCCAACATTCGTTCATAATCTGCCCCATTTCACATGCTACCTCATGGGCACACATTATCACCCACACACTATTTAATATATAATACTAA
This sequence comes from Panax quinquefolius, assembly GCA_020205615.1. Taxonomy (NCBI): domain Eukaryota; kingdom Viridiplantae; phylum Streptophyta; class Magnoliopsida; order Apiales; family Araliaceae; genus Panax; species Panax quinquefolius. The sequence continues at coordinate 140,168,584 of CM035160.1, forward strand.
TACTTCAATCCACCATTTCCACTTTTCCACCAAACTTCCACAAAAATTCCACCCGTGAATTCCCCCCCCCCCCATCTACCCACCCATGCCAAACTTTATATATATATATATAAACAAAAATTGAGATAACTTCTACCGATAGTTTTGAAAAATAGGTAAATGGGGGTCCAAATAATACGTCAAAATTTACAACAAATACTTCATAAAAATTCCCTCAATATTTTTAACAACATATATCATCATTATTATAATTCGTAATATTTAACAACCAGGTTGTTCCCAGGAAAGATGGGGCTTTCATAAGGATTTCTCCCATTGGTAACGCAATTAGGTGACCAAACCTCTCCTCGATGAACTTCTGAGACATCGTCGATATTGCAAATAATAATATTAATAACTTTGTCGTCCCAATTATTGATTTACTAATATATAAAATATCGATAATAATTGAATCAAATAACGTGAGATACTATCAAAGAAATTCTTCGTAGCAATAATTGAACAAAACCGAATGACTTCTCACGTAAGCATCAATAATCAATCTGAGGTGTGCTACTATGCAACCACGCCAGACATCGCACTTTTAACACCGGGTGTTTCAACAGTTAACAGTAAAACTTTTATCGTTATTTTTATAAAAAGATATTTTTTGTCATTTTCTCAATCCGATAAAAATTTCTTTGTGGGGTCCACCAATGATTGTGCTGTCGTACGAATATTTCCTATTAAAACGAATATTCCCTGACCAATCGAATATAATATAACAACTTGCGTACTTTGTAAAATTTATAAATATTACCCACAACTAACATTATATTAAATTCACTCCATAATATTCAAAAATGATATTTATCGAAAATTCAACTTTATTCATAAAAGTTGGGGTCTTACACTATCTTTGATTGTATCCATGTTTTGATCTTCATTCTTAAATTTTACTCCACTATTGTTTATTACAGAGTATTTTTGAACTTGGATTATGTGACGCCCCCAAAATTAGGTATACATCACCCATCTTGGGTCGTCAGATACATGGTACAAAATTCAAATACAACTTACTAATACAACTGTCGTGTACAATACGACAAAACATAACTGTGAGTTTGAATACAATTATTGTCTACTAGAGATTATACAAACTCAAAAGGAGTCCTCATTACAATTATTAACACACTATTTCACGTAATAGTGAGGACTACTAATCTTATCCTCTCGGGCCGATCACTCCGCTCCCCGACTAGTCCTGCTATGTTCTTATTTCCTGAAGAGAACAGTGAAAGAAAGGGTGAGCTCAAATAGCCCAGTAAGAAATATTATGACTAAGATAATGCAGAATAAATTATCATTAGTCTCTAACAATGTTAAACTGATAAAATATAATAGACATCGAGTTTAATCTGCGGTGAACAAGCAATCCATTAAAAGAGTCAAGTAGAAAATAAAATCTACTATCTTTTATGATTAAAAGGGTTTTCATCATCATTATTGTTCTTGAGACTCGACAATAAATAATCCACATCATCGAATCACCCCTGCACTACGGCGAGGATATTCTTTAGTATCACGACCACAATTATCCATGCACTCACGAGCCAAGAATATTTGTGTATTCATTAATGGTCATGATCATGCCAACAACTGTCCATCAATGCACTACGGGCCAATGAGAACTTTTACCATATCATTTGTAACATTACGGTCATGATTGCACCGAATAATCCCTGGTCATAATCATACCAAGTCCATCTATGCACTACAGGCCATAGATGACTTTCAACAAAATGTAAACATGAGGATGATGACAATGATATAAGAATTCAATAAAACAAGTTCAAGAATTATTTTATCCAGGAATTATTAACGTCCAAATTGTCAACATGATACTTTTTTGTAGAGTAAAATTCAAGAATGATCAGAAGAATATTTCCATGAAAAGATCTTTGGATGAAGCGCGAATATCAAGGATATTCTACTAATTTCATGGAGTATAGAAGTCAAAACTTTAACCAACCCGAGTATAATAAAGAATGGAATAACAAAAGAAATCACCATGCATGCGGTACTTCACATAGATGTTATTCCAGCATGAATAATAATAATCGGAACGAGTCGAGGCAAAATTTGCAAGCGGGATGATGTTCCAACAGAATAATAAAAAGATTTTAACCAGTCCTGTAAAATACATGAGCATGGATGTTCCAACGAATAATAATAAGATGGAACCAGGTCGATGTAAAACACACGAGATGAGGATGTTCCAACGGAATAATAATAAAAAAGACGGAACCGAGTCCTGTAAAACACATGATCGGATGTTCCAAATGTAATAATAGAAGAATGTCACCAAGTATAGGGTAGATCGCGTATACAAAGTTATTCCAACGAGAATAATAAGAAATAGAATAACAACATTCTCTTCATGAATAAGAAAAGAATAACACCACTTACCGTAAAAGAAACCGAATATAAAAGTAGTTAAGTAGCGAGAATAATTTTCTTCTATCTCTATAGTATCTCTCATAGTTTCCCTCTCAGAGTTCGAAGAATTAAATAAGAAAATAATGAAGAATGAGCTTCTATTTATAGGAAAATGGAATGCATAAGTAACTAATCCATGAACAGTCAGAGATTGATTTACTTTAATCTGACGGTCCATATTTAAAGAAAAATCTTTTAAATAAAATATAATATATTCTATTTATAATCTAATAAAACGAATAACTTTAAAAAGATTTTACTATACAAACACTATCGCAGCACTATGCAAACACTATGCATAATAAAATATAATATATTCTAATTATTGTACAATAAAACAGATAGCTTTATAAAAGTATTACATTTTATATAAAAAGTTTTTACAGATTATTACATTAATAATACCAACAAAAGCTGAGTGACTTATCACGTAAGCATCAATAATCAATACCGTATTACTCTTATGCAACCACGTATTCTTTATCGCACTTTTAACACCGGTGTGTTTCAACAGCTTAACGGTAAAATTTCCATAGTTATTTTCATAAAAATATTTTTGTCGTTTTCTCAATCCGACAATAATTCCGTTAGGGTCCACCAATGATTGTGCCGTTGTACTAATATTCCTATTAAAACGAATATTCCCCGACCAATCGAATATTATATAACCACTTGCGTACTTTGTAAAATTTATAAATATTACCCACAACTATTATATCAATTTCACTCCATAATATTCAAAATTAATATTTATAGATAATTCATCTTTATTCAAAAAGTTGGGGTTATACAGATTATCTAAAGTACGAATCCCTAATTTTTGTTCTTTTATCTCACTGGATTCGTTTCTTTAAGATATTTTTCATCATCCTTAATCCTAAAGAGTGATATAACTGAATATCTTTGGCCTGTAGTGCAAAGATGAATGAGTACCTGATGAATATCTTTGGCCCGTAGTGCAAAGATGGACAGATGTTGAGATGAACATGACCAACTGGTGATACGAATGAATATCCTTGGCCCGTACTGCAAGATGAATATTTGATTCAAGATGTATATTGATTGATGTCACATAGATAAATCCATGTTTTGATCATATTATTTTTATTATCATATATAACATTTTTATAATCCTGGTGATGAAATTTCTCTTTCACTTGAGTGCAAAGGTGGGTAGATTATTGGTATGATCGTGACTATGGGTTCTCTTTGGCTAGTAGTGCAAAGTTGAATTGTTGATTGGTATTATCATGACCATTGAATTTACAATTGAATATCTTTAGCTTAAGTGCAAAGGAGAATTGATCAACGTGGTTATAATTATTGTTTATATAAATTTTGAAATGATTATATATTTCTTTGGGATATTAATATCTTTGGCCCGTAGTGCAAAGATGACCTGTTGTTGAATATCTTTGGCCCATAGTACAAAGATGACATGTTGTTGAATATCTTTGGCATGTAGTGCAAAGATGAACTGTTGATGAATATCTTTGGCCCGTAGTGCAAAGATGAATTTATTAGTATGGTTATGAACAAGAACTGTGATTTGGTATAACTATAATCTTTGATGTTTCAGGTGATGAAAGTTATCTTCGTCTTGGATGCGAAGAGGAATTTAGAACCTCGATTATGATTATGAGTTATTCACATGATTATGGACAAGAACTGTTGATTGATGTTACAGGGATAAAACATTATTGGTGGACTTTTAACATAGAGAAGATAATAGACTTTATGGTCTGGTTGACTCTTCTAATGGATTGCTCATTCCGCTGCAATTATGGTTGAAAAGTTTTATCATCTACCATATGTTCTAAATCTTTGATTTATTACTGACGAATGCTATTGATAATTTAATTATCTTTAGTCATGATATTCTTTATTGGGCTATTTAATATCACTCTTTTTGCTTCACAATTCCTTTCGGTGTCAATCGTGTGTAATTTGGGTCGGCCAAGTTAACGAGGGGAATAGAATCGGTGGTCATAAATTTTTAGGTTTCCCAAAAGCAATGTGGAACTAATTTTATTAAGAATTTTAGATAAATGTGTCGTATTTTATACGTCATTTAACTGTTGATTTTGTTGAACCGAATAGGGTGAGGTGAACCCAACTTTGGAAAGGTGTTATGCCACTATCATACAAGATGTTTAATGACCTACGACTTCGTGTTATCATAAGACAGGGTTATGCACATCCACTTGCTGAGTATATCTACGAACACTACCTATATAATCTTGGAGTTTGGTTGAAATATAATTCTCAATTGGAGACAATGGAAATAATTATATGTAAAGAGAAGACTCACCATTGGAAAGAACATGATAGCAATCTTCTCGTTTTTCTTTGGGTCTATTGGGTCAATCAAGGATAATTCTCGAGTCATATGATATTTATTATAACTTAGACGCATGGCCTCTTATGTATGAAGGATTTCTTGAGCATTTTCTAAAGGTTTTAATTTTTAAAACAGTTATTGACTGTACATTTTTGTAAGGTACCAATGTGAGGTGTTATCCAGGTATAGGGATGAGAGTCACAAATATTTGTATTTAAATTTATAGCATATGTGTTGTCGTATTTTGCACGACAATTGTAATAATGAAGTTGTAGTTTTTTTTTGTACCATGTATTTTGCGACTCAGAATGTGTTGGGTGGAATGGACCTATTTTGGGGGCGTTACAGATATTATGCAGCAATTACTGTAGCAATAATTGAGTATAACTGAGTGACTTCTCACGTAAGTATCAATAATCAATACCGTGTGCTACTATGCAACCACGCGTATTACTTTTCTTTTACCACCGAGTATTTCAACAGTTAACGGTAAAACTTTCGCCGTTATTTTCATAAAATTATATTTCTGTCGTTTTCTAACTCCGATAATAATTCTGTAGCGGGGTCCACTAATGATTGTGTCGTCATACGAATATTCCCCGACCAAACGAATATTTTATGACAACTTGCTTACTTTGCAAAATTTTCACATATCACCCTTAACTTTAACCTTTTATCAATATAACCATTTACTAAATAAAATAATAATTATAAGAAAATTGAATACTTTCATTTCATAAAATTCGAGGTCTTACAAAAGTCCTCATTGGCTCGTAGTGCATTGATAGACAGTTGTTGATATGATTATGACCAGAAAATTTGTATCGGTATAATCATGACCTGTAATGTTATAAATGATGTGATAAAAGTCATCATTGACCCGTAGTGCATTGATGGACAGTTGTTGGCATGATCATGATCATTGGTGATAATATTAAATATCATTGGCCCTTAGTGCATGGATGATTCGTGGATGTGATACTAATGAATATCCTTGGCTCGTAGTGCATGTATAATTCAGTGATGTGAATTATTTATTGAGTTGTGTTATAGCGATAAAATATTGATGATGAACTTTTAAATCATAGGAGATAGTAGATATCATGCTCTACTTGACTCTTCTAATGGATTGCGTGTTCCGATGCAATTAAATTTGTTGTTTATTGTATTCTATCAGTTTAACACTGTTGAAGGCTAACGATAATTTATTCTCCATTATCTTAGTCATAATATTTCTTGTTGGGCTAGTTGAGTTCACCCTTTGCTTTCATTGTTCTCTTCAGAAAATGAGAACGTAATTTTACTAATGAGTCGAGGAATGGAGTATTCGGTCCAGAAGCGTGGTTGTAGTAGTCCTCACTATTTTATAAAATAGTATGATAATAATTGTAATGAGGACTCCATTTGAGTTTGGATATTGTCTACGAAACAATATTCGTGTTAAAACTCTCAGCTACGTTTTTTGTCGTATTGTATAAAGAAATTTATATTTAAATTCTGTACCATATATTTAGCGACTCAGAATGAATTGTATATACCTATTTTAAGGGCGTCACACGAACCCCATAAAGAATTTATTTGATTTTTGAGCTCTTCTCGATGGGATCTACTCGGGCCATTACGCAGGCTTTTATGAAAAATAAATTTTTTTTGAACCATCATGTGAACGCTATAAAGAATTTATTTCATTTTAATTTGAGCTCTTCACGACGAGATCTGCTTGGGGCCATTCGCGAGGATTTAACATGTTTCAAATGATGAGAAACCAAAAATGAACAAATTAGATATTGGTAACAAAAGATTGTATATTCCAAAGGTGAGTTACAATTCTTGAACATATGAATTCATTGGAATTATTTCTTTAACTTGACAACATGCCAACTATTTTTCACTTTAGTGTCGTCCATTCTACTAAGCTCATAAGTGCCTGAGCGAACAATTTTGCATACTTTGTAAAGACCTCCCAACTTAAGCATTAACTTGTTGGTGTGTGTGGGGTCGGAAGCATATTTTGTGAGTCTCCTTCACAAAATATGTTGGAATTTGAGCCTAAATTAATATGGGAGTCATTAATTAATTTTAATAATTCTATATATTAATGTGTTCTATTCCATGAGTAGATTAAATTAAGTATTTGAAAGCTCAAATTCATAGAGTAATGAATGAGATATTAACTCCCAAATATCACACTTAAAAATGATAAAAGGTAATAAATACATGTGAGAAAAGCCAAAGTCACATAAGTTAGGAATTAAATATTTTATATGTTTATATACTGAGAAAAGTCTTTCTTGGGTTTGAAACAAGAGCACCCCACTTTTTTTTAAGGAGAGGACCTAACCAAGACTGAGTTCGAACCCACATGCTGCATGCATGGCCATGCCTCGAATTCCATTTCTAGCTTCGTGGGTCTTGGTCTGGCTCATGTATATAATTTTTTAGACAAAATTTTTTAAAATTTTTAATTAAAATTTATTTATTTAATTCTATTTCAAAACTGTGTCGTTTTTGAGAATTATCAAAACTGTGTCGTTTTTGAGAATTATCAAAACTGTATCGTTTTGATAAGCGCTATTTATTATTATACTATCAAAATTGTGTATTTTTTTAGAAACGGTATCTGAAAGGGTATAAGTCTGAACGGACGGCCCAAAAACTACGTCGTTTTGGTCGCACCTTTTCTACTTAGTCTAAAACTACATAGTTTTGGTTTTGCCCTTTCAAAGGGCTAGGCACCCATCCGACAGGTCACTAACCCTCCTATAAATAGATAGGAGTTGGTACTCAGAGTTGATAGCACTTGTCTCCTCATAGTGCTTTCGAGTTGATAAAGACTTGTCTCCCAAGATCTGATGACTCAGATATACTTGAAGAAAGACTACCAAAAGATATACTCAACGAACCAAATATAAATGATCCAACTCTCTCTATTTTATAACTATGAAACTGATGAGAAAATAAAAGTTAAAATGACTAATGAATGCTAAGATGCTTGTGAATTGAAAATATTTTGAAGGTTGGCCCCTCCTATCTATTTATAGGAGGGTTAGTGACCCTTCGGATGGGTGCCTAGCCCTTTGAAAGGGCAGAACCAAAACTACGTAGTTTTGGACTAAGTAGAAAAGGCGCGACCAAAACGAAGTAGTTTTTGGGCCGTCCGTTCAGACTTATACCCTTTCATATACTGTTTCTCAAAAAATGACACAGTTTTGATAGTATAATAATAAATATCGCTTATCAAAACGATACAGTTTTGATAATTCTCAAAAACGACACAGTTTTGAAATAGAATTAAATAAATAAATTTTAATTAAAAATTTAAATAAATTTTGTCTAAAAAATTAAATAAATTTTGTCTAAAAAATTATATACAGGACCCAAACCCACGAGTCAGGCCGGTCGAACGGTAGCGTACATGTGGGTTTTGACCTAGCCTTGGCTAGGTTCTCTCCCTTCCATAAAAGTGGGGTGCCCCTTGGATCCCAAACCCAAGAGCACTTTCTTTGTATATAAACATATAAAATATTTAATTCTTAACCTACGTAGGACTTGGTTTTTTCCACATGTATTTATTATCTTTTATCATTTCCAAGTGTGATCTTTGGGAGTTAATATCTCATTCATTATTCCATGGATTTAAACTTCCAAATACTTAATTTAATCTACTCATCGAATAGAACACATTAATATATGAAATCATTAAAATTAATTAATGACTCCCATATTAATTTAGGCTCAAATTATAACAAAATACTCTATGTCTGAGTTTCTGATTGTAAAGTTTTGTGGTTTTTTGTTAATAATCTGCAATTCTGAGTACTACTTTGTCTCTTGACTCATCCAACAAATCTAGGTTCAACCGGATCCCCTCAGAATTTATTTCTTCGAGAAAATGTTGAATTCTGAACAATGGGGAGCCAATTTCTACGGGGATTACCGCCTCGGTGCCATAAGCCATTTTGAAAAAGTTTCTTTTGTAGTTAACCTTGGAGTTGTCCGGGTTGCCCATAATACACTAGGACATCATACACACAAAGTCCTCACTCGGTAATTCCCGTAAAAATCGATTGATTAGAAAGTGTCTTTGAGGCTTCCTCAACAAACTTCGCCCGATTAGACTGATACTAACAACCTTTGAACCTAGCTGATTTAGGTCTAATTTCCTACACTTGTACCCATATCTTAACAACTATAATTATAAAAGAGTTACTAGTAATATTTTCTACTTAACCTAGAGATTAACTTTTGTCCCCCCTATCAATATCATGTGTGTCAACCTCACTTTTAAGTCATGTCAACCTCAAATTTCTCCACAAGTTCATTTAGTGTCCAAGGTCATACTATTATTGCATTTTTCACATTTCACATCATTATTCGTCCAAAGGCTCTACACTATAGTTTACATTTTAACAATTTTATTATTATTATTATTATTATTATTATTTGGGAGGTTGGGAGGGGGGATAATAGGCAAACGGCCTTTTGCTTCAAATTTAAGCTCCTTGATCACCAACCAATCAGATAAAGAAACACAAGCACCAAATCAATACCAAGAGAAGTAACACTGATTTACACGGAATTGAATTGGATATCATGAAGTTTATTTTTGAGTAAGTTGGTCAATTGGTCAATAGAGTGCTAACACGCAGACCAAACTCTATGTGTGTCAGCATTCTATTGGTCAATTGACCAACTTATCCAAAAATAAACTTCATGCTAGCCGGATCCGATTTACACATACCACAAGCATGAGGAACGCTTGCTTAATCTTTACCAGAAGCATATATAAGTGTAAACCTTAAAATCCAAACTTACTTTTTCCAACAAAGTAAGAGTGGCTCACAGAGAGGAACAAAAATAATACATTAGAGCCCAAATTTTTAGCAACCTACTAAACTCTTCCATTACTCAAACTCATGCGTACTCCAAAAACATAGATGATGAGAATAATCACCGGTCAAATGTATGTCGTCGACTTGACATAACACAAACTCAAAAATTAAAATTCAACTCGCATTCTCTATCAGTAAAAGAGAGGCTCTAATAGTTAACATAAAAACACAATCAGAGCCAAGCCAAACCAAATTTATATGGGAGTGGTTACATCAATACAGTGTAGGTCGAGAGGTGATCTCTCCTTGTATGTCAGACATTGTACTGATCAATTGTCAATTGATCAACTTATCAGAAAATTAACTTCATGTTAATCGAAACCAATTTATATATACTTTTCTCTATCTATATATATATATAATTCAATTGGACAAATAAATTTAGGATCCGGTTACTATGAAGTTAATTTCATAGTAAATTGATCAATTAATCAATACAGTGCTAACACAAAGAAAGAGATCATCTCCCGCATGCGTGTCGATGTTATATTGATCAATTGGTCAAAAATTAACTTCATACTAACCCGACTAAGATTTATACGTGATGGGGTAGTTGATTGTGTCCATGGGCGTTGACCCATCTACTGATTTTCTCTGACAGAATTCATTTTTTCCAATCTCCATTCGTCTCTGAGCCTAGCAATGAATGTATCAGCCTTCATATTCACATCCGGGCTCGGGCAAAATACGGACCCGGCCGAATTGCCTCCATTCATTACGCTTGGGGACTCGCTTGGAAGCTCAACGTCTTCCAGCTCCGGAGAGCTACACCGAGAGCTGTGAGCGCTCCGTATCCTTACAAAATCGCCACGAGCCTCAAACTTCACCTCCCGCATCTTGAAATGCGGTGGCGGAGGTGGTGGAGGAATTGGAATCAGCGGGGATTGTGAACCAATATTCAAATTCTCTTCCCTTTCATAATAGTAGCTGCTCACCTTCGACGGTAATGGCGGTTTTCCTTTCCTAATTGAACGCCGGTCTGAGTGTGATTGTGGCGGCGGAGGCGGCGATGGCAGTGACCGTGAGGATGAGGAGGAATAGAATCGCTTGCTTGTGCTTCCAGTTTTGAATAAATTGGTGAGTATTGAAGATGGAGGTGGTGGTGGCGGCGGAGGAGTGGAGGAGAAATTGAATCGCTTGCTTTTGCCGCCATTTTTAAATATGTTATTGAAGATTGAGTTTGGAAGAGGAGGCGGTGGAGGTGGTGGTGGCGGTGGTGGCGGTGGTGGTGGCGGCGGAGGTTGTACCGAAGGAGATACTGAGTGAATTCGTTTGCTTTTGGTTCCTTTCCTGAACATATTATGGAACACTGAAAGAGGCGGAGGTGGTGGTGGAGGTGGCGGCGGTGACGGAGGTATCGAGTGTGTAGAAGGTGGAGAGGTAGTGACATTTTCGTAAATGTTCCTGGTCTTTTGCTTCTTTTTTTTCGCGTGATTATACAATGAAGCTATAGCCGTCGCAATCTCTTTTGTTGCACCACTTTTTTTCCGTTCAATTTTTTCGTTCTTTTGCTGATGCCGATGTATCGTCGCCGCTTGCGGAGGAGGAGGTGGTGGCGGCGGCGGCGGCGGCTGTGGAGGAGGAGCAGGAGGAGGTGATCTGCTCTTATCAAATTCAGTGTATTCACTTTCACTTCGCCTTCTCACCTTCTCCTTGTGTGCGACGCTCCTAAGTGATCGTCTCCGCTTCAATTTCACTTGAGATGGAGCTGGCGGAACTGGTTGTGGACGTGGTGGTGATGGCGGAAGTGGTGGTTCCGACGACTCCGGTGATGGAGGCGATGGCTGAGGATGACGAACTACATAAGTGTCCACCGGAATTACCTTGACGCCAGAATCGTCTCTCTTCACTTCACTCCGCCGTGCTGGGCCGTGCATATAACCCGACACCGGTGACCGATTGATATTCAGGTTAAAATCATCATATGACCGAAACCGGTTGTTCCCGGTTTCCCATAAAGACTCTCGTCTTAGATCCGGATACGAGCTGCTACTCCTTCTCAGCCTGCCAGCACCATTTTCCAGAACCCGACCCGGATAATTATCGTATACCTTCCGATCAGAAAGCTCATCAAACCATTGACTCGAAACCGACTGATCATTCATCATTTTCTCACCAAACGAGATGTTTGGTGAAATATTCGAAACCGTCGGATTATTTACGGACTCACCGTCGGCAGGCGATTCGTCGTCGTTTTTCCTTCCGAGTACTCCACAAAGAATGGCGAACAGTACCAGTACAACATTGAGAGAGTCCCATCCTTTTTTTACAGAATTGGGCCGGAGAATTTGAGATGTATGAAAGAGAAAAGGTGGAATCAAGAAAAATATGACAAGTAATGCAAGAATTGGTACTAGTATGATAAGAGCAACCGGATTGAGAATCGGAGAAGATGAACGGCGACGTTTCCGGACCAGAGTGGTGACCGGAGGTTGGAACCAGAAGGGTGGTGGGTCTCCATCATTGTCCATGAATTTGGTGAGCTTTTTCTTATGTTGCTTTTGGAGCAAGACTTAAAAGGGGAGAGAGGGAGTATTTGTTTGAACTTTTTGGGAGGTTTGGCTTTTGGTTTTGGGTTAGTGAGGAGGGGAGAGAGAGTGAAATGAAATGAAACATCGGTGGGCATTTAAATGTCATTACTAGTATAAGGTACGGAAGCACTTCGTCCGTTTTACATAAAGAACTGTAGTACTTTTATTGGGTTGTTTTTTGGTTGTGCTTGTGCACCTTATTTTGCATGAGGTTTTTTGTTTTCTTTTTGGACAAAGGTTAAACTTTAAACCATGTGATTATCATATTACATGTGGAACATAGTTACTTTTATTTTCTTTTCAACATCTGTAATAATAAAAGATAGATCCCGATATGGAGTGAACTTCATAATAAATTTACTTAATATCTAATACAGTGTTGACACGTAAATATGAGAGTGATCACTTCGCTTGTGTGTCAGCACTCTATTGGACATTAAGTAAATTTACCATGAAATTCACTTCATGTTAACCACTCCCATAAAAGATATTTCATATTTTCACAAATAAACTTGATAATTTTATTAGTTCCTCCCTGTATGCAGGGACAACTCTAGAATTTAAACCCAGAGCAGATGGCGAATTTTTTTTACTGAAGATTTTAGTAAAGGGCTAAAGCTTAACGAATAAGAGAACGAAAGTTTGAATACATTATACACTGTGTGTTTTGTTCTTTTTAGAATAGCAGTAGCCGTAGTTTTAGTTTTTTTTTTCTCCCTCCAAGTTTAAATTTTTCACAAATTTGTCACCTAAAGTTTATTCAGTTTAATTTTTGCTCCTATCCCTATACCAATAAAAAAATTCAGCATAAGCAGCTATCTATGTTGCCCTATGAATAGATCCGCCCTTGCTCACATGAATAGTAAATGTGGTCTACCTTATGTGAAAGAGAACCTTATGAAATTATCAAATTTACTTGTGAAAATATCAATTCTCAAATAAAATTACTCTACTAAAATTTTCAAACTTGTACTTGTGATCTTTTGAACTTGTAATAAAACACTAATATAGAATCCAGTTACCATGAAGTTAATTTCATAGTAAGTTAGTCAATTGATCAATACAGTGCTGACAAGCAGAGAGATTATCTCCCGACCTGTGTGTTGACACTGTATTGGTTAGAGACACAACTTATTCTACAATTATTTTATAATTTGCTGATGTAACATACTCCACCTCAACATATTGATAAACATTACTCTATTTTAATATGTAACTACTATAGAGTATATAAATAGGGAATTAATATTTTCACAAAACTATTCTCACATAAATAATAAACGGGACTCACGTTCATATGAGTGAGGCCTTACAAAAATATCATTTTTTCTTATAAAAATATCAATTCAATGTCAATATTAACACTAAAATACTGATAATTTTATGCTCAAGTGTTACTTTAGAGCTCTTGTTACGTGTTCACAAGTTTTTAAATGAGATATTCCTTTACGTCTAAAGATTGAAATTCAAACATTAATTGGTTGTTCTTACAAGTAAGAGTATTAAATTTTACTTTGCAATTTTATAACAACAACACTGCTTGAACTTTTCTCCAATATTAAAATATACATTTTCATATGTAATGTATAGTTGTATATTTCCTCATTTTCATAATAAACGTTTTAATTTAATTTTTATTATTAAATTAATTATTTTTAAAATTAATATTTTTAATACATACACCGAGAGACTATAATTATAATAAACTACGTATAATTTATTACTAATATCAAGTTTTATCATTTAAAAATCTATACAAATATTTTAAATACTAATTTTAAAAATAATAAATTTGATCGTTAAAATTATACTAAGAAGTTTATTATGAAAGAAAGAAAGAAATTTCTTTTGTTCCATAATATATGACGTTTTAGAGTTATGCGAAGTAAAAAAATATTTGTATAGCATTAAATAAAGTATTAATTATCTATAATACCTTTATTATATACTTATCTCATACTCTCTTATCAAGAATATTTTTACATGAGGAGTAATTTTAAAAATATTATGATTAATTCTCTTAGATTATATAAAATATCAAATAATTTTAAAAAATTAAATTATCTAAAACGTCATATATTATGAGACAAAAAAATATTATTTTTGAAAACGTAAGGAATAATTTATGGGGTGATTGCCAATATGTTATTGCATTAATAAATTACACTAGTCTTGAACCTTTTGGTGGATGCAAACTCAACACTAGATGTATATTTTTGTGATATAAAAGTAGTAAACCAAAATGGCTACTTCTAAATGAAATGAAATAATGAAATTGATTTATATGGACATGAAGCCTAGCTTAGGTAGCCATAGGTGGTCCTATCCTATGGGATGAAGAAATGAGTCCAGACAGTACATTTTTAGTATCATTGGAGCGTGGTTGTAATGATTGGAATCCAACTCTTTAAATCAAATATCGGAAAAACATACCTTTAAATCATCACTTTGTCAAAAGAAATAAATGGACCTCCTTTTACTATTTACTTCATTCATTTATGTCTTGGTTTCTTTTTGCTTGTTCTGTGTCAAACCTGGCAAACGGGCTCAAAGTCCGCGGGTCGGTTCTGTCCGTTTATCAAAATTTGGACTTTGGATCACATTTTTTAAATTTACAAAAATTCGGGCCTTTTTGACCCGGTCCATTTGGGCTAAACCCAAAAAACAAGCATAAAAGCATACCGCTTCATTAAAACCCGAACTTTGGGCTTACATTTTTAAATTGAATCAAAACTCGGTATGTTTTTGACCGTCCCGTTGCTGTGTCTATTCATTACAGTAGACACAGTAAGCGGTCCGAACAAGTCCAAATGGATCAGGTCAAAAAATCCCGAGTTTTATTGGGTTAAAATTACTGCAATTTCAAAGTTCTACTTCTGTCGGTGGAAGTGGCCTCTCTGGCCGAGACCAATTCGTGCATATTTTATGTTATTTTTTTGGGGTTGGCCCAAACGGACAGGAAGGTGGTGGTAGGGCAAAAAGCAAGCGCAAAAAAATCCTTGAGTTTTTTCGGATAAAATTCGACCCAAAGCCCACTTGGCGAGCTTAGGGCCATGTTTTGTCAGGTCTAGTTCTGCGATTTTGTTATAAAAAATTAGGATTAATTTAGATCCGGTTACTATAAAATTAACTTTATGATAAGTTGATCAATACAGTGTTGACACGTAGGGAGAGATCATCTCTCGCATGCGTGTTGATACTGTATTAATCAATTGACTAAAGATAACTTCATACTAATTATCTCGATTAATTTTCAGTAATTATTATGTATAATTAGTATTATTGGTGACCTAAACACACTAATCAAAGATAAATAGTCCAATAAAAAAAGATTTATAATTATTGCGAGGGACAATTATTATTATAGACAATCTAAAAAGGTGTGCAATCAATAACCTCAAATATTTTAATGTAAAACGCTATTTACATACCCTGATTAATTAAAAATAATTTTCGACATTGACATTGTAAAAGTAGGGATAGAAATATAATGGTAGGAGTAATGCTACGCAGACAAGGGAATGGGACAGGGAAATTGGGCCGATTGCTAATTTTTTTTTTTTTTTGTTAGTAATTTTCAAAAAATATATAGTATTTATTTTAACAGAAATTTTTATAAAATATAATATTTTAGGTATAATTTGGATACATATACAAATACAGAGTTATATAGTCTGTACAACTCTGTATTTGTATATGTATCCAAATTACACCTAAAACGCTATATTTTGTAAAAATTCCTGTTGAAATAAATACTATACATTTTTTGAAAGTCACTAGCAAAATAAAAAAAATTAAAACCTGTCCAAAAAATCGGTCCAATAATCCTGTCCGGCAAGACTTATTCTAATGGTAGTGGTAGGTTGAGTTATTTGGCCATCACTAAGTAAACGATCAAACAGTTGTTTGTTTAGAGCGGAATAAAGTTGAATGATTGAATTGGTCAGTCATTCAATACGTTTGTTTTGAATAAAAATCATCTGAATGATTGAATCTGTGACGCCTCCAAAATTAGGTATACATCACCCATCTTGGGTCGTCGGATACGTGATCTGAATTCAAATACAACTTACTAATACAATGCATGTAGATAATACGACAAACATAAACTGTGAGTTTGAATACAAATATTATCTACTTAGAGATTATACTGACTCAAAAGGAGTCCTCATTACAATTATTATCACACTATTTCACGAATAGTGAGGACTCTAATCTTATCCTTCGGACCATCACTCCGCTCCTCCGACTCGTCTCCAATATATTCTCATTTCACGAAGAGAACAAAGGAAAGAAAGGGTGAGCTCAACTAGCCCGAAGAAGAAATAGATAATGCAGAATAAATTATCATTAGTCTCCAACAATGTTAAACCGATAAAATATAATAGACATCAAGTTTAAGCTGCAATGAAACAAGCAATCCATTAAAAGAGTCAAGTAAAAATAAAATCTACTATCTTTTATGATTTAAAGGTTTTTCATCATCATTATCGCCGAGACTCGACAATAAATATTCCACATCATCAAATCACCCCTCGCACTACTGACCATGATGATATTCTTTAGTATCACGACCACAATTATCCATGTACTACGAGCCAAGAATATTTGTGTATTCATTAATGGTCACGATCATGCTAACAACTCATCCATCAATGCACTACGGGCCAATGAGAACTTTTACCACATCATTTGTAATAAAGATTTGTCATGATTACACCGAATAATCCTCGGTCATAATCATACCAAGTCCATCTATGCACTACAGCCACGGATGACTTTCAACAAAATATAAACATGAGGATGATGACAATGATATAAGAATTGAATAAAACAAGTTCAAGAATTATTTTATCCAAGAATTTTAACGTCCAAATTGTCAACATGATCTTTGTTTTGTAGAGTAAAATTCAAGAATGATCGGAAGAATATTTCCATGAAAAGATCTTTGGATGAAGCGCAAATATCAAGGATATTCTACTAATTTCATGGAGTATAGAAGTCAAAACTTTAATCAACCGAGTATAATAAAGAATGGAATAATAAAAGAAATCACCATGCATGCGGTATTGGCGTAGGCAGTTATTCCAACGAATAATAATAATAAGCGAAACCGAGTCGAGCAAAATTTGCAAGCGAGGATGTTCCAACGAGAATAATAAAGACGGAACCAGTCCATGTAAAACATATGAGATGAGATGTTCCAACGAATAAATAATAAGATTTTAACCAGGTCCGGTAAAAACACACGATACGAGATGTTCCAACGGAATAATAATAAAGATTTTAAACAGTCCGGTGTAAAGACACACGTGCATGTGATGTTCCAATGTAATAATAGAAGAATGTCACCAAGTATAGGGTAGATCAGCATATATAGGTTATTCCAACGAGAATAATAAGAATTGGAATAACAATGATTCTCTTCATGAATAAGAAAGAATAACACTCCTTACAGTACAAAAAATAATATTCCTACCTTAAGAAGAAGAGTACTAGATATATAAGTAGTGAAGTAGCGAGAATCACTTTCTTCTTTCTCTATAGTTTATCTCTACAGAGTTTTAGTGAATTAATTGAGAAAATAATGAATTAATGAGATTCTATTTATAGAAAAATAGAATGCATAATAACTAACTCATGAGCAATTAGAGATTGATTTACTTTAATCGACGGTCCATATTTAAAGCAAAATAAAATAAAATATATTATATTTATAATCTAATAAAACGAATAACTTTATAAAAGATTTTACTATGCAAAACACTATGCAGGGCACTATACAAAACACTATGCATAATAAATTATAATATATTCTAATTATTGTCTAATAAAGCAGATAGCTTTATAAAAGTATTATGTTTTATATAAAAAGATTTTACTATGCAAAATACTATGCAGACACTTTATGCGTAATAGAATATAATATATTCTATTTATAGAATAATTTTATAAAAGTATTACATTTTTTATATAAAAGATTTTACGTATTATTACATTAATAATACCAACAAAAGTGAGTGACTTATCACTTAAGCATCATAATTAATACCGTGTTCTTCTTATGCAACCACGCCAGACATCGCATCTTTTAACACCGGTGTTTCAACGATTTAACAATAAAACTTAGTAGTTATTTTCATAAAGTATTTTTGTCGTTTTCTCAATCAAGCAATAATTTAGTTGTCTTGATCCACCAATGATTGTCTTGGTTGTACTAATATTCCTGTTAAAACGAATATTCCCAGACCAATCGAATATTATATAACAACTTGCGTGATTGCAAAATTTATAAATATTACCTGACAACTATTATATCAATTTCACTCCATAATATTCAAAAATAATATTTTTAGAAAATTCATCTTTATTCAAAAAAGTTGGGGTTTTACATAATCGGTCAAATTTTTTAGAATGAATGACTATAATTATAATTTTTTTTGGGTGAATAAAATTTGGATAAAGTATTTTATATTTAATTTTTTTATAATATTAACTATTATACTAAGTAATATTAAATAAATTTAAAATAATTTTAAATTTTTTCGGAGGGTAATGTAAAACCCCAACTTTTTGAATAAAGATGAATTTTCTATAAATATTATTTTTGAATATTATGAAGTGAAATTGATATAATAGTTGTTGGTAATATTTATAAATTTTGCAAAAGACGTGAGTTGTTATATAATATTCGATTGGTGGGGAATATTCGTTTTAACGAGGAATATTAGTACAATAACGCACAATCATTAGGTGGACCCCAAATCTAAATTATTGTTTTGATTGAGAAAACGACAAAATTACTTTATAAAAATAACGGCGGAAGTTTTACTAATCGTTGAAACAACCAAAGTGTTAAAAGTATAGTAATACGCATGGTTGCGTAGTAGCAGAGTATAATACCTGTATTAATTATTAATGCTTAAGTGATAAGTCACTTTCGGTTTTGTTGGTATTATTAATGTAATAATACGTAAAATCTTTTATATAAAAAGAATACTTTTATAAAGTTATTCTATAAATAGAATATATTATATTCGTTAGTTCCCGAGAGGCACAATAGATCTAGAAGGGGGTTGAATAGATCTTTTTATTTCAAATACTTTTACGGTTTATGTTGTATTGTTCATATTAGAGTATACGACAAACATAAGAATCTTTTTCAAGTCAATGGAATAAGTAAAAGATTCCCTTCATTGATATATTCATAATCATACATACATTGTTAAGTAGGGTTAGTTTAGTTGTAGCGGTTAGAACATACATAAGTGATTATAGCGATTATAGACATAATGTAAATGACATAATGTAAAAAAGACACAAGAGGGTTTAAGTGGTTCGAGAGACTCGAGCTCCTAATCCACTCTTACATTTTCAACTAGTAGGATTTCCCTTGAAGGAAGGGCGACACCTCGATTCTTTACGATTCTTTCAGGCCGCAACGCTTGGACTCTTCTAGTTCCCTTGAGGAACTCTTGAAGCCCAAAGAGCTTGGAACTTCGTTTAGTCCCTCCGGACAAGGACCCTTTGGCCTGCTTTGTTTAGTCCCTCCCGGACAAGGACCCCTCGGCCCACAGCTTCGTTGAGTTGTTTGTTTGTTGTTGTTGGAGTCGGTCTTTGAGTTGCTAAGATGTCTTCATGCTCTGAACATCTTCTATCCCTAGCGACTTGGCTTGATCATCCTTGAAGAAGCGGTTGAGTGTTGCATGATGCTCGACTTCTTAGGTTCTTCAACTACTCCGGATGACCCCTTGATGAACCGCCTTGAAGATCATTCTCCTTGGTACTTGATGGTACATACGAGAGAGGCTTCTAAGATGATTGTAAGCTCTTCCGAAAGGTACTTAAAAGCTTTCTCATGCTTGACACCAAGATTGCTTTTGTGATCTCCTTTTTTTTACTCGATGCCTTCCATGATGGACTTGCTAAGTTGACCGTAAGCTCTTCTCTATTGTACTTAGAGTCTTCCCATGATGGACATCCAGATGACATGATGCTCTTTTTTCTCTCGACAGTTCAAAACACTCTTCATGTAGTAGAGCTCTCACTTCTACATAGTAGAACTCATACTTCTTCTTCTTGATCCGACTTTTGAGTGTTCTTGGTGGATCGTGAGAGTGAGCCTCTGGACTCACTATCACTTGATTCGATCAGTCCACCTTCTCTCCAAAACTTCATAACTCCAATGACCTTTGATCTTTGAAACTCTTCTACATTTATACATCTTCCCAATTCTTCCGTTGGAAATGCTTGGTTGGAAGCTATTCAAATGTCTTCGCAGATTTCGAGTTGCTTGAGGTAGAGTGCTTGATGTGACATGCCATACTTTTTTAATCTGCGAGTCTCTTTGTTCACCTTACCATCGGATGTATCACTTTCTTGTCTTGGGCGGGTTGAAGACTTTATTTCTTCGATTTCTTGATCGAGAGTTGTCCTTTTGCATCGATGCTCTCAATAAGCACTTGTTCGAATATTACCCTTGATTGAACCATTGCCAATGCTTGGTCTTGGTATCCGAACTCTACGATTCTGATGCACGTCTTCAGGGACCTGATCGTAGTGTCTTGCTGAGTGTTGCTCGTTGACTTAGAAGAGTTAACACTACGATCCTGAAGAGTGTTGATTGGATCTTCAATGTAGAACACCTCTTCCTTGTATTGTGGTTCTTGATACTTACATTTTGCTTCGACTGTTCTTAGATAATGATGGCCTAATTCCTTGCTCTGGTCCCCTTCTGAATATCAAGACAATTCAGATTTGTGGCGCGTCCAGCTTGCTTTCTCCTGGTGATCTTCCGCTCACTTATCATCAATGAACTGACCCTGCACTTAATCACTTTAGTCTTGCTCTCCAGAGGCTGACCAGTATCTAGGTTCACCTTCCATCATTTCCTTCTTTGTTTGGCAAACACTACGATCTTGGTTACTTCCAAGATCGCTGTCTTCTGTTCTCTTGACAGCTACTGCATTAGCTGACTTTTCCTTAGTCAGCTGCTGAAGTCTTCATTGGATCTCCTTGTGGAAGACTTCATCACGAATGGCCTTACACCTCAATCTTAACGATGATTGGGTTTGTGCTTAGATCTTCTGTTAGCCTTCATGCCATTCGTTGAGTGCTCTCTGGTTCCCACACTGTGGAATGCATTATTGCGATTACTGACCAGATTTCGTATCTTTGGATATTCAGGAGTGCTCATTCGTTGAGAATCGTATCTACTCTACAATTCGACTTAGCATTTTGAGCACTTACATTTGGAGTCGTAGTCCCATGACTCTGATTCGACTTTGGCTTCTGCAGACACTACGATCTCGAGATCGATCTTGACACTCTCTACGATTTACGCCTTGTGCTTGTTGTCTTCATCTGATCTTGCCCGACTACGATCTCTGCATTCATTCGGTGGACTCTACGATCTCAGAGTGTAGCCTACGATCCGTGTCTTGTCTTTGGCATCGATAGACTCTACGACTCTGAGTGTAGTCTACTTTTCATACTTGTCTTGACGGATGGTGCGTTCGTCGGCTTATAGGCAGTTTCTCTACGATTCGAACATGACTTCTTCAAAGACACTACGATCCCGAGGAAGCTCTTCTCCGACACACTACGATCCTTCTTCGTTTCCCCCACGGAAGTCTACGAAATCAGAGATCTCACTATCTTGCATACTCTATTCTCGCCTCGATAGCTCCAGAGTTAACTCGACTCTCTGGCGGACTACGACTTACTGTGCGATGCTCGGCGATCGAATAAGTCTATCTATTACATCATAAGATCAACCTAACAAGCTTTATCTTTCTATATTTATAGTCCTTGTACATCATTTCTTTTTAAAGGACTTTACAAAGTCGCTTTTTGCTTATGTAGGATCAACCTAACATATTTGATCAATTCATTCTAAGTCCTTGTACATATATTTCTATTATCTATCAAAGAACTTTATAGCTTTTCTTCATGCAAGCATACTTGCATATTCATATATATATATATATATATATATATATATATATATATCAAATAAAATCATATATTAAATAGGAATATCATTCACATGTTTATTCTGATAATCTCCCCTATTTGATTATGACAAAAAACAATAAGTGCATATGCATGTTATGAATGAATCTTAGATACAGTGGGCAGCTGTATTTCTAAATAGTTAATCATGAATGTCATTTATATTAATATGGCAATTATATATTCAGACATTCTACATCCTGGATCCAGAATATACCTAACAGGTTAGAGTAGTACCTCCTTGGCTCCTTGTATGTTTCCAGGATTCTTGTTGATCAGCTACTTATCTGATTTCTCTTCTTGCTCTTGCTCTTTCTCCCCCTCAGATGATGACCTTTTGTCTCTGCTTGGTTCCCCTTCATCATCTTTCTTATCTGGCTCCCCCTCAGATGATGATACTCTTTCAGCAGCTACTATCTTGTTTGACATCTTCTCTCCTCTTGACCCTCTGCTCTTCTTCTGATGCCCCCTTGTTCCTCTTCTTTTTATGCCTCTTTTTCTCCCCCTTTTTGTCATTAATCATTTGAGACAGCTGCTCCATGTTGGAATTAAGCTGCTCCATCAGGTAGGAGGTGTTTGCAACTTCAAACTTTAGTTCTTGCTGGCCTAGCTCAAGTTGCACAGAGAAGGACTGTTTCAGATCATCAATCTTGTCAGAGAGGGCTTCGATCTGCTTTGCATTGGCCTCCTGAACTTGTAGAGCTTCTGTTTTCTGATCTTGGATGGCCTTCTGATAGATGTTATCCCTCTCTTGTAGTTTGAGAGATACATCAACCAAGATAGCTTGAAGTTTGTGCTTGAAAGAATCATCTCCTGCTTCTATCTACTTCTGTGATTCTTTTGTGAGCATAGTGATCTTTTTGCTTAAATCATCAGAACATTTCTGTAATTCCTGCTCCAAGCAGTTTGATCCTCTTGATTGGCAACTTCAGTTTGGGCAATGGATTGGACTCTACGATTGTCATCTTTGGACAGATTTTCAAATGTTTGGATAATCTGAACAATCGTGGAATACCAATTGCTTGTGGAGGATGATGGAGTGTCTGATAGCAGTGCTTGATCATAAGAAGGCTTCTTGGATTGGGCTTGGACATCATCAGCCGTAGAATTAACAGACTCTACGATCAGCTCCTTGGTCATGACCCTTCTTCCTTCAGAATCTACTCTTCGATCGTAGGGGATGTAGAGATTTTCAGCTTGTCGATAGACCTTGAAGTGCGGCTGGTCTCTGATCAGTTTGGTAGCAAACTTCTTTACTTTTGGAAAGTTCTGAGCCACCAGTTCTATGCTTGGAAACTACTTGTAACACCAATTGAAGGAGCTTCCATCTTTTTCAATGTGTGCCTTGAGCCATGACATCCACTGAAAGAACCATCTTTCTGGTGGAGCATCTGTCAGATCATTTGATACTTCCTCTATGATACTTCAATCAAATCTTTCAGGAGAGGGAACTGGATAATCTTCTTGTTTGTCTGCTTCTTGAGGTGCAGAACCAGAATCTCCTTTAATCTCTTCTCTCTCGGAGCCTGAACTTTCTTGATTATTTTCAGCAGGGAATTCCTCTAGCTGCATTTCATTATCAGATCCTTCTTGCTCATCTTCAACAGAGAAACCTTCTTGCTGAGTTTCATTATCAGAACTTTCTTCAGCAAGTCTTTCCTTAAATTCTTCTTCTTCACTGCTGGCTTCTTCTTCAGCATCTTCTCCTGAGGATACAGATTCATCGTCACTCAATTCAATGATGGCATTTGATTGGTTGTTATTCCTTTTGGAGGCAAACTGGGCTTGCAGCTTGTAGCTTCTCCTTCTTCGTGGAGGTTCAATTAATTGAGACACTGACTTTCTTCTTCTTCTTCTTCTTCAGTCTCTGACTCCTCTTGCTCATCAGATAGACTTCTTCGGAGATCAGCATTGGCAGGAGCAGACTCTTCTTTCTTGGCCTCATCACTTTTTGAGCCATCATGAGAGCATTCTTCTTCTTCTTCTTGAATAGCATTTTCTGACCCATTCTCTGGGCTGGTTGGGGCAGTTGCACTTGGGGATGCACTTTGATCATCATGAATTTCTTTTTATTCATCAAAGTGACTGCTCTGAGGATTGGCCATGGGGCTTGAGCACTTTTCTTCTTCAGCATTTTCTGTAGTTTCCTTCATCACATCTGCTTCATTCTCATTGTTGGATCTTGGTTGTGGGAATTTGGACTACATCTTCTGTTTTTCCCCCTTCCTGCTGACTCCACGTCCCTTTCTTGTGAGATGTATTGATTTGAAGCTAAAAATTTGGTTTGTCATCCATCTTAACTTTCTTGGCTGATTGGCCCTTGAAGTAACTTTCTTCTTCTTCTTTTTTGTGGTTTCAGCAGTTTGGGCCTTTTCTTCTTCATTCTTGTTCAGGAGGAGACTCTCCTTGGTGGGGCTGGGCTTTCTTCACATCACCACTCTTTTCACCACTTTTGATTTCTTCTGGTGGTGTGATTTCAAATTTTTGAGTCATTAGATTCGAGCTCTCTCTCTGTCTCTCTGCTATCTTCCTTTTCTTAGCAGAGGCTCTCTTCTTTGCTCCCATCTGTCGACCTTTTGTTCTCCTTGGGGTTCTTCTTCCGGTTTTCAAATAAGCTGTGGAGACATCACCTTGTGCACATTTAGGGCTTCTCCTCATCATCCTTGATCTTTCTCCCTAGCTTTTTCTTGATTATGATACTCAATGACCTCCCATGAAATACCTTGGTGGGGGTTTCTTCTCGACCTTCTCTACCCATTTGGAGATCTGATCAAACAAGATAGCTCCAAAGTCGATTTGTTTCTTCAAAACTATTCTTGACATGATTTTTTCAGCTCTTTGGTCAATCAACATGTCATGTGCGGTGTTCTTACATAGTATGCACTTTCCAACTATTTCAGCAAGGAACTCATATTGCTCAGGAAACTCCTTCTTCTTCATGTCCTTGAAACTAGGGTTTCTTTGATACCCCATAACTTCCTTTGCTAATTCAGTGTTGACATTGTCAAGGTTCTTTAGCCCTTGGTTAGGAAAACCTAGGCATTGATTGAAGTTAGAAGATTTTAACTGAAGAGACTGACCTTTAACCTTGGTAGTAAGAGTTTCTGAATTTATAGAGACGTTTGAGTAGAATTCTTTAACCAGGTTGCAGTAGACTGGAGTATTTGCCTCAAGGCATTCTGAAAATCTATAAATATTACCCACAACTATTATATCAATTTCACTCTATAATATTCAAAAATAATATTTATAGAAAATTTATCTTTATTCAAAAAGTTGGGGTTTTACATTATCCCTCTGAAAAAATTTAAAATTATTTTAAATTTATTTAATATTACTTAGTATAATAGTTAATATTATAAAAAAATTAAATATAAAATACTTTATCCAAATTTATTCACCCAAAAAATTATAATTATAGTCATTCATTCTAAAAATTTGACTGATTATGTAAAACCCCAACTTTTTGAATAAAAATGAATTTTCTATAAATATTATTTTTTGAATATTATGGAGTGAAATTGATATAATAGTTGTGGGTAATATTTATAAATTTTGCAAAATACGTGAAGTTGTTATATAATATTCGATTGGTGGGGAATATTCGTTTTAACGAGGAATATTAATCAATCAACGGCACAATCATTGGTGGACCCCACAACGGAATTATTTTCGGATTGAGAAAAGCGACAAAAATACTTTATAAAAATAATGGCGGAAGTTTTACAGTTATTTGTTGAAACACCCGGTGTTAAAGAAATGCGATGTCTGGCGTGGTTTGCGTAGTAGCACACCAGACAATTATTGATGCTTAAGTGATGAAGTCACTCGGTTTTGTTGGTATTATTAATGTAATAATACGGAAAATCTTTTTATATAAAATGAATACTTTTATAAAATTATTCTATAAATAGAATATATTATATTCTATTATGCATAGTGTTGCGTAATGTCTGCGTAGTATTTTTTGCATAGTAAAAATCTTTTATATAAAAAGCAGAACTACTTTTATAAAGCTATACATTTTATTAGACAATAATTAGAATATATATTATATTTTATTATGCATAGTGTTTGCATAGTGCTTACTGCATAGTATTTGCATAGTAAAATCTTTTATAAAGTTATTCATTTTATTAGATTATAAATATAATATATTTTATTTTATTTTATTTTGCTTTAAATATAGGCCAAATCGATTAAAGTAAATCAATCTCGAATAGTTCATGAGTTAGTTACTATGCATTCCATTTTTCTATAAATAGAATCTCATTAATTCATTATTTTCTTACAATTCAATTTGAAACTCTAGAGATAAACTATAGAGAGAAAGAAGAAAGTATTCGCTACTTCACTACTTATATATATATCTAGTACTCTTCTTCTTAAGGTAGGGAATATTATTTGTTGTACTAAAGGAGTGTTATTCTTTCTTATTCATGAAGAGAAGCTGTTGTTATTCTAATTTATTATTACATTGGAATAGCTTGTATATATGCGGTTATCCTATACTTGGTGACATTCTTCTATTATTACATTGGAACATCACATGCATGTGTTTTACAGGACTGGTTTCATCTTTATTATTATTATTTTGGAACATCACATGCATGTGTTTTACACCGGACTGGTTCCATCTTATTATTATTACATTAGAACATCACATCTGCATGTGTTTTTACAGGACTTCGGTTCCGTCTTTATTATTATGTTGGAACATCCTGTCATGCAAAATTTTGCACGACACGTTCCGTTATTATTATTCTGTTGGAATAACCTGTCTATATCTGCAATCTGCATGCATGGTGATTTCTTTTGTTATTCCATTCTTTATTATACTCAGTTGGTTAAAGTTTTGACTTCTATACTCCATGAAATTAGTAGAATATCCTTGATATTTGCGCTTCATCCAGTATCTTTTCATGGAAATATTCTTCTGATCATTCTTGAATTTTACTCTACAAAACAGTATCATGTTGACAATTTGGACGTTAAAAATTCTGGATAAAATAATTCTTGAACTTGTTTTATTGAATTCTTATATCATTGTCATCATCCTCATGTTTATATTTTGTTGAAAGTCATTTGTGGCCTGTAGTGCATAGATGGAATTGGTATGATTATGACCGAGGATTATTGATTGTAATCATGGTAATATTACAAATGATGTGGTAAAGTTCTCATTGTCCCGTAGTGCATTGATGGGCGAGTTTGTTGGCATGATAATGACCATTAATGAATACACAAATATTCTTGGCAGCGTGGTGCATGGATAATTGTGGTCGTGATACTAAAAGAATATCCTTGGTAGTAGTAGTGCGAGGGGTGATTCGATAATGTGGAATATTTATTAAGTTTGAGTCTCGGCGATAATGATGATGAAAAACCTTTTAAATCATAAAAGATAGTAGATTTTATTTTCTACTTGACTCTTTTAATGGATTGCTTGTTCCTCTGCAGTTAAACTTGATGTCTATTATATTTTATTAGTTTAACATTTTGGAGACAAATGATAATTTATTCCGCATTATCTTAGTCATAATATTTCTTATTGGGCTAGTTGAGCTCACCCTTTCTTTTCATTTGTTCTCTTCAGGAAATGAGAATATAGTTGGGACTAGTCGGGGAGCGGAGTGATGGTCCGGAGGATAGCATTAGTAGTCCTCACTATTACGCGTGAAATAGTGTGATAATAATTGTAATGAGGACTCCTTTTGAGTTTGTATAATCTCTAGTAGATAATATTTGTATTCAAACTCACGGTTTATGTTTGTAAATATTGTACCACGACAGATTGTATTAGTAAGTTATATTTGAATTACATGTACCATGTGTCGGCGACCCAAGATGGGTGATGTATACCTAATTTTGGGGGCGTCACGGTTGAATATCAAAGCTTGAGGATATGATCCTGGCTAAGATGTGAGACTAGAACTAGGAGGGAGGCAGAAATTCCTTCGCTAGTATGACCTACTTAAATTTATTTTCTATTTAAAGTGGTTGGTCAGAGTTTAGAGATATTATGTTACATGTCAATTAACCTTTGTTTTGTGGCAGTATATGAAAACGACATCCGAAAATGTTGAGAATAGCAATGGAGCACAAGAGACCGTTAAGTCTCCACATATCAATAATCAGGAGAATGTGCATCAGGAAGGCGACTATCCTCATGCAAACAACAACACTGACCAAATGATTAACGATGGATTGCTCAGAGGCTTTATGAAATTCATGCAACAGCAGGCGAGAGCGGCTCCTGTCCAAAATGTAGGTGGAAACACTAGAAACTCTCGGGCGGTCATCGCTAAACAGTTCAAGGAGCTGGGACCACCGGAGTTTAAGGGAGAGCCAAAACCACTTATGGCGGAAGCATGGATAAAGCGATCACCAAGATATTTGATGTCTTGGGATGCTCAGAAGCAAAAGGTTCCTTTACTTGCCTTTATGTTCTTGTGGAGAAGCGGATTCTTGGTGGGAATCGGTAAAAGCGTACTCAAACTTCCGTGCTAAAGATGTCTTGGGAGAAGTTCCAAGAGCTGTTCAACGACAAATACTTTTCCGAAAGTATTCGTCACATGAAGGAGGTGGAGTTTATAAAATTTGAGCAAAACAATATGATCGTGTGTCGCGATACGAGGTAAAATTTGCGGAGTTATCCGGTTTTATCCCCCACTTGGTGGATAATGAAAAGAGAATGGCGCGAATGTTTTTAAGAGGTTTGAAGCGAGATACGTCAACATCTTATTTCTCATAAACTGTGTTTGTATTCGGATGTTGTAAATAGGGCTCGATTGGTGGAAGCGCGATAATGAGTCAACGAACGAAAAGAGAGCGTAAGCAAAAAATGATAATACCGGTGAGATAGTCATCGAAGAGGTGACAACAAGCATGGAGGGAATCAACGGGCGAAAAATGGTAACCACTTGGTGGTAATCGAGGCCAAAATAATAAGAATGGACATTTCATGAAGAGAGATTCAACAATGATGGAAAGGCGTCGACCAAAGACCCGTTGTTAAGGAAGGAGAAAGACCACCTATCATATGCTTCAAATGCGGAGGGAGGGTCACATCGGTCAAATTGCGCGATGCCAGTCAAAGCATGTTATAATTGTGGAAGAGAGGGTCACTTAGCTTGGATTTTGTCGTTCACCAAACACAATTCAGCTAGGATGGAGGCACCAAAGGTCATCCCCCAGAAAAAGTCAAAGCCGTAGGTGCAGGAGGAGGCGTTTGTTGTGACCTCCGAGAAAGTAAGGAACCCGAATGAGGTCATCACGGGTAAGCTTATCATAAACTCTAGCGAAATCTACACTTTATTTGATCTGGGTTCTACCCATTCTTTTATTTCTCCTACTTGCGCTCAGCGATTAAATTTAACTCCTGGAGAAATTAGACTTTGACTTATCTCATGGAAACTCCGTTGGGAGAAACCTTCATTACATCCACGGTTTATAAGTCTTGTTTGGTTCAAGTTAGTACCCACACATTACACATCGATCTTATTGCATTAAAAATACTTGCATTTGATGTAATTCTAGGGGATTGATTGGTTAACTACTCATCATGCAAAAATTGATTGTTTTCGTAAGGTTGTTAGCTTTCATATTCCTAATCGACCTATTATGCGAATTCAAGCAACCAAACCATTAAAATCAATCACTGTCATCTCAAGCCATAAAGCTATTCGTTTATTGAAAAACGGATGTCAAACTTTCTTAGCTCATGTCACAGATCTAAACAAAAATACGTCAGTTTTGAATAATATTTCAATTGTTAATGAATTTCCTGATGTATTCCCTGAAGAACTTCCTGGCCTACCCTCAGAGCGTGAAATTAAATTTTGTATCGACCTTATACCCGGTACAAACCCCATTTTTAAATCCCCATATCGAATGGCTCCTATTGAACTTCAGGAGTTAAAAACTCAACTGCAGGGAATTGTTAGACATTGGCTTTATTAAATCCTAGTACTTCTCCTTGGGGTGCTCTGTTACATTAAGTGAAGAAGAAAGATGGGAGTATCGACTTTGTATTGATTATCGGGAGTTGAATCATGTCACCATCAAAAATAGGTACCCATTGCCCGCGTATTGATGAACTGTTTGACCCGGTTGTAGGAGCCAAATTCTTTTCAAAGATTGATCTTACGTTAGGATATCACCAATTGAAGATTAAAACCAGATGACATTCCAAAGACGGCTTTGAGAACTTCGATGCGGGCATTATGAATTCTAGTCATGTCCTTTGGATTGACTAATGCTCCTCTTTGCCTTCATGGATATAATGAACCGAGTATTCAAGGAATATTTGGATCACTTTGTGGTCGCTTTTATTGATGACATCCTTATATATTTCAAAACCCGTGAAGATCATGAGCAACATTTGAGGCTGATACTCCAAAAGCTTCGTGAATATAAGCTTTATGCCAAGTTGAAGAAATACGAGTTCTGGCTTAAGGAAGTAGCATTCCTTGGGCACGTGGTATCAAGTCATGGAATATTTGTTGACCTAGCAAAGATTGAAGCTATTCAAAGTCGGGAGCAACCTAAATCGATTGATCAAAGTCGTAGCTTTCTCGAACATTAGGCGGGTTATTATCGGAGATTCGTAGAAGGGTTTTCTCGAATCGCTACTCCACTAACTCAGCTGACTCAGAAAGATACAAAGTTTGATTGGAGAAGGAATGTGAGAAGAGTTTTCAAGAACTCAAGAGGAGACTCATTTCAGCACCTGTTCTGACAATACCATCCGGTTCGGAGGATTTGTCATCTCTGATGATGCTTGAGCAAAGGGTTAGGATGTGTTCTCATGCAACATGGGAAAGTTATAGCCTATGCCTCACGACAACTCAAGGAATATGAGAGGAATTATCTTACTCATGATCTAGAGTTGGCAGCTGTTGTCTTCGCACTAAAGATTTGGAGGCATTGCTTGTATGGGGAGAAAGTGGAGATCTTCTGGATCATAAAAGCCTCAAATATTTCTTCACTCAAAAGGAACTCAACATGCGACAACGACGTTGGCTTGAATCGCTGAAAATTATGATCATACTATCCAATACCATCTGGAAAAGCGAACGTGGTAGGTGCGCGTTGAGTAGAAGATCATATCGCGAATGCACGTCTGCAATATTGTCAATCTGAAAGGCCCATTTTGTATGAC
The DNA here is from genome assembly GCA_020205615.1 of Panax quinquefolius. NCBI lineage: Eukaryota > Viridiplantae > Streptophyta > Magnoliopsida > Apiales > Araliaceae > Panax > Panax quinquefolius. The sequence continues at coordinate 140,200,003 of CM035160.1, forward strand.
TTGCAAAGGATGGAGATAGAGATAAAGACTCCGGGGACCCACGTGATGATGGCAAATATACAAGTAGAACCGACTTTAATTGATAAAATTAAAGTCGCTCAAATTCTGATCCGGGGCGTCGATGCGTATGAGGAAGAAAGTGCAAGAAGGTGTGATGCCGGAAGCAAGAATCGATGAAGAAGGAATACTTCGAGTCAACTCCAAACTTTGTGTTCCTAACGATCCTGATTTAAAGTATAAAATCATGATGGATGCGCACAACACATAATTTGCAATCCATCCTGGGAGTACGAAAATGTATCATGATCTTCGACATACATTTTGGTGGGGCAATATGAAGAGAGAGATAAGCATTTGTTTATCTCAAGGTGTCTAACGTGTCAACGAGTCAGTCAAGGCGAAGCATTAAGTACCAAAAGGTCCATTGCAACCACTTGAAATTCCGGAATGGAAGTGGGAGCACATTACCATGGATTTCATTCTTCGGTCTTCCCAAGGTTTCTCAAGGCGTAGATGCGATTTGGGTCATTGTTGATAGATTGACCAAGTCCGCTCATTTCTTACCGAATCTGAGAGACTTATACACTTGAGCGTCTTGCTCAGATGTATATAAACGAGATTGTAAGATTGCATGGTATGCCGGTATCCATAGTTTCGATCGAGACCCAAGATTCACTTCACGATTTTGGGTTAGTTTGCGAGAAATCTATGGGCGCAGATTCTGATTTAGCTTCGGCATATCATCCTCGACGCCAGACGACGATGATCGAGAGGGACTATTTAAACTCTTGAAGATCTATTAAGACTCTGTGTCCTTGATTTCAAGGAAGTTGGGACAAGTTCTTACCATTGGTGGAGTTTTCCTGACAACAACAGTTATCAAGCAAGTATTGGCATGGCTCCATTCAAGCGTTGTATGGAAGAAAGTGTCGTTCTCGATATCTTTGGGATGAGGTAGGTGAAGCAACGTTGTTGGGGCCGGGAGTTGAGTACGTATGACTACGAAAAAGATTCAAACGATCCGACAACGTATAAAAACCTCACAAGATCGACAAAAGAGTTATGTAGATCTTCATCGAAAGGGCGTGGAATTCGATATAGGAGATCATGTGTTGTTACGTGTTGCTCCATGGAAAGGGGTTACGAGATTTGGAAAGAGAGAAAGCTCAATCCTCGATTTATCGGCCCATTTTAATCCTTGATCGAGTAGGAACGTGGCTATAGATTCGCTTTTACCGCCAAGTATGTCTCGTGTTCATAACGTTTTCATATATCCATGTTACGTAAATATGTGGAAGACCCGAACCACATTATTGAGTTGGAACCGAACGAAATAGCGGAAGATTTGGCGTATGAAGAGGTTCTGTTCAAATCTTGGATAAGAAGGAACATATTCTACGCACGAGGTTATACCTCAAGTCAAAGTTTTGTGGAGAAACCACGATGTTGAGGAAATGACTTTGGAGTTAGAATCGAAATGAAATCAAGGTATCCTTACCTCTTCGACATACCGTATATGTACCCTAATTTCGAGAGGGCGAAATTTCATAAGAAGGGAGATTGTAAAACCCCAACTTTTTGAATAAAGATGAATTTTCTATAAATATTATTTTTGAATATTATGGAGTGAAATTGATATAATATTTGTGGGTAATATTTATAAATTTTGCAAAATCTGCAAGTTGTTATATAATATTCGATTGGTTGGGGAATATTCGTTTTTAACAGGAATATTAGTACAACGGAACAATCATTGGTGGACCCCTACAACGTAATTATTATTTGATTTGAAAAATGACAAAAATACTTTATGAAAATAACGATGGAAGTTTCTACCGTTAACCGTTGAAACACCCGATGTTAAAAATGCGATGTGAATACGCGTGGTTGCATAGTAGCAATTACGGTATTAATTATTGATGCTTAAGTGATAAGTCACTCGGTTTTGTTGGTATTATTAATGTAATAATCTGAGAAAATCTTTTATATAAAAATGAATACTTTTATAAAGTTATTCTATAAATAGAATATATTATATTGTATTATGCATAGTGTTGTATAGTAATTCCGTATAGTGTTTTGCATAGTAAAATCTTTTTATATAAAATGTAATACTTTTATAAAGCTATACATTTTATTAGACAATAATTAGAATATATTATATTTTATTATGCATAGTGTTTACATAGGTATGCAAGGTGTTTGCATAGTAAAATCTTTTATAAAGTTATTCGTTTTATTAGATTATAAATAGAATATATTATATTTTATTTTTCTTTAAATATGGACCGTCAGATTAAAGTAAATCAATCTCGACCGTTCATGAGTTAGTTACTATGCATTCCATTTTTCTATAAATAGAAGCTCATTCATTCATTATTTTCTTACGAATTCACTGAAACTCTAGAGAGATAAACTATAGAGAGAAAGAAGAAAGTATTCTGCTACTTCACTACTTATATATCCAGTACTCTTCTTCTTAAGGTAGGGAATATTATTTGTTGTACTCGTAAGGAGTGTTATTCTTTCTTATCCATGAAGAGAACTATTGTTATTCTAATTCTTATTATTACATTGGAATAACTTTTGATATCTGTGATCACCCTATACTTGGTGACATTCTTCTATTATTCTTGGAACATCACATGCATGTGTTTTACACGGGGACACAGTTCCATCTTTATTATTATTATTTAGAACATCATATGCATGTGTTTTACACCTGACTGGTTCCGTCTTATTATTATTACATTGGAACATCACATCATGTGTTTTTACACCCACTGGTTTCGTCTTTATTATTCTGTTGGAACATCCATGTGGGTGCAAATTTTGCCCGACTTTGGTTCCGTTATTATTATTATGTTAGAATAACTTTTCTACATGCGAAGTCTGCATGCGTGGTGATTTCTTTTGTTATTCCATTCTTTATTATACTCAATTGGTTAAAGTTTTGACTTCTATACTCCATGAAATTAGTAGAATATCTTTGATATTTAAGGCTTCATCCAAAGATCTTTTCATGAAAATATTCTTACGATCATTCTTGAATTTTACTCTCTACAAAACAATGATCATGTTGACAATTTGGACGTTAAAAATTCTGGATAAAATAATTCTTGAACTTGTTTTATTGAATTCTTATATCATTGTCATCATCCTCATGTTTATATTTTGTTGAAAGTCATCTCGTGGCACATAGTGCATAGATGGACTTGGTATGATTATGACTGAGGATTATTCGGTGTAATCATGGTAGTAATGTTACAAATGATGTGGTAAAAGTTCTCATTGTCCGTAGTGCATTGATGGACAGAGTTGTTGGCATGATCATGACCATTAATGAATACACAAATATTCTTGGCCGTGAGTGCATGAATAATTGTGGTCGTGATACTAAAGAATATCTTTAGTAGTAGTGCGGGGGTGATTCGATGATGTGAAATATTTATTAAAATAGTCTCGGCGATAATTGATGATGAAAAACCTTTTAAATCATAAAAGATTGTAATGAGGATTACTTTTGAGTTTGTATAATCTCTAGTAGATAATATTTGTATTCAAACTCACAGTTTATGTTTGTCGTATTGTACACGACAGTTGTATTAGTAAGTTGTATTTGAATTCTGTACCATGTATCTGACGACCCAAGATGGGTGATGTATACCTAATTTTGGGGGCGTCACAGGTAAAATAAAAAAATCTGTTATTCAAATGTTTCAGACACGTCAATTATCGACCAACTTTTTTTATTCAGTATTTAGAATTATGTTTCATTTAGCTCATTCAGATTACTTAAACTTTCAGAACTATTTCATTTAATTTTATCAAACACCCCATAAGATTACTTTTTATAGTGATAATAAAAATTACTTTGATTATTGGTAAGAATGCTATAGTTGGTAAGACTGTAAAATGAACAAACAGTTCGTGCTCAATTCGTATTCGCTCGATTTGTATTCCCTCGATTAAAAGTTCAATTCAAGCTCGACTCAAAATATAAATAATTCAAATATGAACAAATTTTAAAGTTTGATAAATTACTCGAACCTCTTCAAATTGCAATTTTCTATTGATATTCAGATCATATTCGTTCGAAAAGTTCAAACGGCTCGAGCTCGATTCAAGACCGTGCTCAACTCAGTAGGTAAACGAGACTAAATTAAATATTATTTTATACTCGATAAAATTGTGAATTAAATATGAGCAATTCAATACTCGACTCGACTCAATTCATTTACACCCTTAATACTTGATACTCCAATATAAATATCCAATTTGGTTTGCAGTAAAAACATCAAAAAAATATTATCATTTTACACTAATTTTGGTTCACTTTTATTAAAGTGACAGTCATTCTAGGGATCACATAATCTCGTATTAATTTTTATTCTCTACTCCACATAATCCAAACAAATTAATTAAATTGGTTACTTAATTGATTAATATAATTTAAATTTAATGGAACCTTTATAGTGGGTGGAAGTCTAATGCCTCTTTATATGAACCTTTATCCAAACAAAACTATTGCATGTTATTACTATATAAAGAATGCTGAACAGAACTAAGTAGCAACTTATTTCTTGCAGAACTACACTTTAATTTATTGCATTTTTTTTTTTTGTGAAATAAAATTTATGAGCTCTTCTAAGTGGACATAGAAATTAGATGAGTATATTTGAACTTTATCTATTTATATTTTTATCCATCATTGGGGGTCAAAATATAATTAAATAAAATTCAAATACACTCATGTCCAATTTCTATGTCCACATAGAATTTTTGAAAATTTATATAGTTTTTGAATTAGTTGACTATTAGGAGCGCCTAGCTTTTATTACTCCCTCCATTCCATAATATATGACGCTCTAGGGTTGTGTACAAGAATTAAGTAAATGATTGTATAAAATTAAATATAATATCAATTGTCTATAATACCGTTAAATTCTCATAATTATCATACTTATCTCATATTCTCTCTCTCATCTGTAACATTTTCTCATAAAGGGTAATTTTGAAAAAATTATAATTAATTCTCCTAAATTATATAAAACAACAAATAATTTGAAAAAAAATAAATCATATAAAACGTCATATATTATGAAACGGATGGAATATTAAAAAATAAAAGAAAAAAATGGATACTTACACTTGATATGAAGTTGGACCAAGCCACCCAATTTAAAGGACCTACTACAATTAAGTATGTGATGAAATATAGTAACAAATTGGACCAACTTGAAATGGACACTCCAAAATTCAAAATCTCCAAATAAAAATAAAATAAAATAAATGTGCATTGTGTAAAACAGTTGTTCGTCCACAAAATAAATTGTGGCTGATAAAAGGCAGCATTTTCCGCTTAAGATATGAATTGAAGTTGCTGTTAACACAATTTATTAATTAAAGGCCCCATTAGTTGTGACTTGTGAGTTGGGATTACACTTTAACAAACATTGTCACTTTTTGTGCAAAATGACTATTTACTTTCACCTTTGTGGAGTAATAAACTATATTTTCTTTTAGACAAGACAAATTCGGTTATCATGAAGTTAATTTTATGATAAGTTAATTAATTGACTAATATAATACTGACACGCAAAGAGAGATATTATCTCCTACCACTGCGTTTATTAATCAGATCGATCAATCGATTAGTAAAATTAACTTACGCTTAATCAGTCATAAAAAATACCAAGGTGCAAAATCATGACTTTATTTAACCACACATTAATATATTAGTCAATTCTATAAAATAATCATTTATTTTTTTAAAATAGTTACAAAATGTCCATCTTTCAGTGAAAATAATACAAAATGACACTGTTCATAAGTTTATCATCATAATTTTATTATCATATTAAACCAAAAACTTATTATTCTTACGAATATTCGCAAGATTTACAAACTTATTCTTATGATATTATTTTTGAAGGGAATTGATATTTTCCACAAGAAAAATTAATAGTTTCACAATATTCTTCTTACATAAATAGTAAATAAGACCCACATATACGTCAGTAAAATCGGATATAAATATCAAATTATCCTTATAAAAATAATGAAATCCAATACATTGTTGTAGAAAAATAAGGGAATAGAGACAGCTTGGAAAATGACAACCTTTCCCCACCCCACGAAGTCTCCTCTAAGTTTCCCTACCAACTAGCGTCCACCGGCCGACGGACAACCCATGTTTTTCAATCCTCAAGTGATTAGTTTTAGTTTAAAGCTTAATCATAAAAATAAAATATCTTATGATATGTGATTTGTAATTATTGATATAAATATACATTTATTCGTGTTTTTTGGTAGAGATTAGCGTTGATTTTCTTGCATATAATCAACATGTTATTTAATAATGACAGACGCATATTATTTTTCTAAGGAGTTGACATATCGACTTGACAAAACGAATGAGAAGAACAGAATTATTTCATTTTGAAAAAATATGTTTTATCAAGTACTCTCTCAGTCCCGTAATATACGATGTTTTAGAGTTGTGTATAAGGTTGTAACGAATTCAAACAGTTGATGACTCGATTCTACCGAATTGAAAAATAAAAATCTGGCGTGACTGAATTAAGTTAACAATGGCTAAATACAATTTATTACCGGAAGTATCATCATATTCATGATTAGGTACCCAAAGAATTTGGGCTTACATTTTACTACATAAGTGTCTAATTTGATACAATTTAGTCCTCAATTTCAGAATCCAATCAAAATTGACCTGGAATACCTAATTTTCCGGTCAAATGCCGAATACAATACGAGCTAAAAACACTTGTGTTATGTTACATCAAATACCACCAAATTCATAATTTACTACATCAAGTACTTAATTCGTATAAAATTTGTATAAATACTTAATTTGACGTATTAAATTTGTATAAATTGTAAGACCCCGAAATTTTTTTTAAATAAAAAGGAATTTCCTTTATTTATTATTTTGAAATAGTAAGGGTTGATTTGATTAATGTGGATAGTTAAGGGTTAAATATGCAAATATTTCAAAATAAGCAAGTGGTTATAAAATATTCATTGTTGTTTTAAATATTCGTTTGGTCGTGGGGAATATTAAATGCGGTCGGGAATATTCGTATGCGACCAAAGCGTGACCATGTATGGCCCCATAACTGAAAAGCGATTGGATGAAGAAAACGACAAATATAAGTTGTTTTTAAATAATGGCGTAGTTATTACTCAATTATCTTGTTGGAATACCCGGTGGTTAAAACACACTAATACGCGTTGTTGAACAAGAAGCACCAGATATTGCACCAATTATTGATTCTTACGTGAAAGCCTGCACTACTCAATAATGGTTACAGAATTACCGCTCAAAGATTTTATCGAGTTAATAATTGTTGCGTTGATATTTTATATCTTTGTTGTTTCAATAATTGTCATTACACAATTATCTTTCATTATCGAAGCAATAATTCATATTATCCGAATAATATTATTAGATAACATTATTGGCAATGTCTAGAAAGTTCTCGCTACAAGGAGAGGTTTGATCACCTAATCAAGGCTACCAAGAAGAAGAAATTCTTATTGGAAAGTCCCCTTTCCTGAACTACGCCAGTTGTCAATATTGTGATTCTCAGTAATATTATTTGTGAATAATTAATTATTGATTTATATGATGAGGAAAATATTGATTTTATGTGGATATAGATGGAGAAAATTTTTAAATGACAATTGTTGAAAATTAATATTTTATCTTTTTCTCGATAAAATAATTCATTTAAATATATTATTTTAATAATATATTAATCTGTGATATTTTTACAACGAATGTGGGATATATAAGTATACGAGGAGGAAGAGTATTTTTGTTGCAATAAATGTTTAAAACATGTTAAACATGTCGGTTGGACCCCATTTATCGATCGAAATTTGATTATAATCAGTAAAATTGCCCGCTTGTGGATTTCGGTCCAATTTCGATTGGAATTTGGAAAAACTTTCTTCTGCAAAGTTGTAGAGAATTGAATTTCCTATAAAAACTCACGAGATTCGAATTTTCTGATGAAAGGGCTATTTATTATGAATTATTGAAGTTCAAGTCTCAAAATAATTGATTTTTGGAAGTTTAAAATATTTAAAATTAGAAAACGTTTTTTTCTTATTTTTTCTAGAAGGTGGCATGTGTTTGATGGCTGAAATCAGATTCTAGACATGTGTAGAAAATAATATAATTATATTATTAATTTATTAAATTTTCTGCTTTGGTGTTCTAAAGAATTTCCTATAAATAGGGTGCTTAGGGTTAGAATTGAAAATCACACCGTAAATCAAGTTTTCTCTCTATATTATCGAGTTTATTCTTGTGAGTATTTTGAGTATACTTTGAGTATTGCTATACTCTGATGAAGTCCAAGTCATAGCCTTATATCCTGTTTTTAAATTAGGCAGATTGATCTTTCGAGGTAAGGGATATTATTTTTTTTGTAATGATATTATTTCTTCAATATCATTATACTGAAATGTTGATCTGAAGTTTTTATCAAATTTGGAACTTTTTCATGTTGGGGTTACTATTCATGGGTTACTATTCATGAGTTACTATTCACGAGTTACTATTCACGAGTTACTTATTCACGAGTTACTATTCACGAGTACTATTCATGAATCGTGAAGATGTTTTTGTAAATTTCTATCTTTTGGTGTCTGAGTTACTTATTCACGATATCTGACTATTCACGATATCTGACCACTATTCACGATATCTGATCTTATTCAATCAAAAATAAAATTTCTTCTTTTCGTCCAAAACATCTATTCGGATACTAACTCGATTGTATCCATGTTTTGATCATTCTTGAATTTTACACCACTATGATTATTTTTGAGGTATTTTTGAACATGGATAAAACAAAGTACGAATCCTTAATCTTTAATCCTTGTTATTTTGTTTCACCGGATTCGCTTTTTAAAAAATATTTTTCATCATCCTCGGTCTTAAATGATGATATTATTGAATATCTTTGGCAGAGTAAAGATGAACAGTGTTTAAATGAACATGACTAATCGATGAATATCTTTGGCTCAGTAGTAAAGATGAATATTTGATTCCGATGCATATGATTGATGTTACAGGATAAAATATTGATGATGGATCGTTAAATTCATAGATTATAGTAGATTTCATTCTCTACGTAACTCTTCTATGAATTATTATTTCATTCCGCGAATATTGATCTCAAAACTTGTTGCCTATTGTATTCTATCGATTTTTCCTGTTGAAGACTAACGATAATTTGTTGTATATTATCTTAGTCATAATATTCTTTATCGGGCTAGTTGAGCTCACCCTTTTCCTTGTTGTTCCATTTTTCTTCTCGTGAGGCGAGAATGTAGCGAAGTACTAGTCTGGGGTATGGAATGAAGGTTCTAGAGAGAGTTGTTTAGTAGTCCTCACCATTTTTGTAAAATAATGAATCAATAATTATGATGGGGATTTATTTGCGTGTGGATATTGTTTGTAAGATAATATTATATTTAAACTCATTAAGATATATTGTCGTATTTTACACGACATTTGTATTATTGAAGTTGTAGTTTGCTTCTTGTACCATGTATTTGGCGACTTCGTAATGGGTGTTGTGTATACCTATTTTGGGGCGCCACGGTTGGTATCGAGCTTAGGGATATGATCTCCAAGCGAGATCGGGGAATAAAACTAGGAGGGAGAGACGAGTAAATCCTTCGCTAAAGTGTCCTACCTAAGCTTATTTGTTAGTTGGTCAAGATATAGGGATATTATGTGATATATTGATTTCCTTAATTAACCCTTATTTTATGACATGATTGAGAATGTCGATTGAGAATATTAACAATGGAGTAAATGAGACCGTGGAGATGCCTCAGTACTCACCAACGAGGAGAGAACGTCTGTGGTCGGTAATGTTCCTCCCGTGAACAACAACACCATTGAAAGCGAGATGATGAACGAGGGATGTTTAGAAGCTTTTGCGCTTCATGCAAAATCGCATTTAGAGGAGACTCGTGTTCAAAATACGAGGAGGAAATGATAGCAATTCACGGGTGGTCACAAATGCAAGCGCCTCAAAGAGTTGGGACCACCGAGTGCACTCGGGAAAGCGGATCCGATTAAAGGCGAGACGTGGGTCAAACAAATTACCAAGATATTCGATGTCTTGGGATGCACGGAGGAACGAAAGTTCCATTCGCCGCCTTTATGTTCCGTGGGCGGCAGACATCGGTGGGAATCGTGAAGCGTACCCATCCAAATTTTCAAAGATGTCATGGGAGACGTTTGAAAAACAGTTCAATGACAAGTACTTCCTTGAAAGTATTCGTCGTATATGAAGGAAGTGGAGTTTATTAGACTAGAGCGAGAATAACATGGCGGTGTCCCAAAGACGAGGCGAAGTTCGCGGAGTTATCCAGTTCAGCACCTCATTTGGTGGAGAATGAGGAACGATGATGCGGATGTTTCGAGAGGTTTGAAACCCGACATACGTCGAAGATCTCATTTCTCATAAATTTTCTCTATTCGGATGTTGTCAGCGGCTCGGTTGTTAGAGCGAGATAACGAAAGTACGTTCAACCGAGGACCATAACCGAGGATCATACTAGAAGATAGCGATCATCGAAATAACGATAACCAAATGGAGAAAGAAGAATACGAACAAGGCGGTAACCACTCTGGTGGTAATCGTGGCCATGAAAATAGAAGAAGCGAAGTCGGGAGGAGATTTTAAAAGAGGAGATTCAACAACGACCATGTGAAGACGTCGGCAAAAGAGCAACTAGTTTTAAGGGAGGAGAACGACCACCCATCAGATATATTACAAATGCGGAAAGAGGGGACATATCATTGGCGCCTGAACAGCTTTAAGGTATGCTATAATTGTGGAAAAGAAGGACATATCGCCGAGATTATGCGATATCGAAACCAGTCCGGTGGGAATGGTGACTCAAAAGGATGTCCCGTAAAAAGTCAAAGTCAACGGTTCTTGGAAGAGCGTTTGTCGTGACCGGTCAAAATCTGCAAGGAACGACGAACGGTTAGCACGGTTAGTTAATTATAAATTCTTGAAGTATATACCTTACTAGATATCGGTTCTACCCATTCTTTTATCTCTCTTTACTTGCGCCAACGCTTAAACTTGACTCGAGAAATTAGACTTTGACCTATCTGTGGAAACTCCGTTAGAGAAACTTTCATCACATCCACTGCTTATAAATCTTGCTTGATTCAGTTTGGCACTATCACATTACCCGTTAACCTTATTTCTATAGAGATATTTGTTTTGATGTGATTTTAAGGTTAACTACTCATCACGCCGAAATTGATTATTTTCGTAAGGTTGTTAGTTTTCATATTCCTAAGCAACTCGTTATTCAATTCAAGCAATCAAACCATTGTAGTCAAACATTTTCATATCAAGCCATGAAGTCATTCGCTTATTACGGATGTCAAATTTTCTTAGTCCATGTTATGGATTTGAATAAAGACACGCCGATTTGAATAATATTCTGTTGTTATTGATTTTTCCCGACGTATTTCTGAAGAATTTCTTGGCTTACTCCCAAAGCTCGATATTAAATTTTGTATCGACTTTGAACCCTAAGACAAAACTCATTTCTAAAATCTCATATCGAATGGCTCTATTGAACTTCGAGAGTTAAAATTCAACTATAAATTTGGTACCGAGCCTTTATCTTGTGACTTCCTTTGTGGAATTCACCTAAGCCGAACTCTCTGTAGGGGACGCCATATTAGATGCGATAGTAAATCGATAGGTGTCATTGTGACGTCTTTATCCAAGATTGGGATATGAGTCACGATTGAGAGCAACCTAAGTCAAGAATCGAAATACGTAGCTTTCAGGCTTAGTTGGTTATTATCGGAGATTCGTTGAAGGATATTCTCGAATCGCTATTCCATTAACGCAATTTGACTCGTAGAGATACAAAATTCGAATGGAGCAAGGAATGTGGGAAGAGCTTCGAAGAACTCAAGAGGAGACTCATTTCAGCACATGTTCTGATCATGCCATCCTGGAAAAGCGAACGTGGTAGCTGACGCGATGAGTAGAAGATCATATGCGGGAACGAGTGCGATGATGTCAAGTATACGACAGAGCCAACTTTAATAGAAAAGTTAAGATTGCTCGAGCCACCGACTTTGAAAATGATGCGTATGAAGAAGAAAGTACAAGAAGGAGCTATTCCTAAGCGAGAATTGATGAAGAAGGAATACTTGAGTCCACTCTGAACTTTGTGTTCCTAACGACTCGATTTGAAGTACAAGATTATGATGGAGGCACACAATCGCGCCATTTGCAATCCATCTTGGGGAGTACCAAAATGTATTATGATCTTCAACATACATTTTGGTGGAGCAATATGAAGAGAGAGATTGCAAAGTTTATCTCGATGTGTTTAACTTGCTAACGTGTAAAGGCGAGCATCTTGTACCTAAGGGTCCGTTGCAACCACTTGAGATTCCTGGAATGGAAGTGGGAACACATTACTATGGATTTCGTTCTGGTCTTCCTACGGTTTCTCAAGGCATCAATGCTATTTGGGTTATTGTTGATAGATTAACCAAGTCGCTTCATTTCTTGCCGATACGGAGACTTATTCCTCGAACGTCTTGCTAGTATGTGCGTGAATGAGATTGTGAGGTTACATGGCATGCTCAGTATCCATAGTTTCGGATCGTGACCCAAGATTCACTTCAAGATTTTGGGTTAGCTTGCAAAAAGCTATGGGCACGGATTTACGATTCGGTTGGCATACCATCCTCAAACGGATGGGCAATCGAAAAGGACTACTCAAACTCTTGAAGATATATTAAAACTCGTGTCCTAGATTTCAAAGGAAGTTGATAAGTACTTGCCATTGGTGGAATTCTCATACAACAATAGTTATTAAACAAATATAGGCATGGTTCCATTCAAAGCATTATATGGACGAAAATGTCGTTCCCAATATGTTGGGATGAGGTGGGTGAAGCAACATTGTTGGGACCCGAAGTTAAGACGTATGACTAATGATTCGACAACGTATATAAACGGCACAAGATCGACAAAGAGTTAGTTATGCGGATCTTCATCGAAAGGACGTGGAATTTAATGTAGGGGATCATGTATTGTTGCGAGTTGCTCCATGGAAGGGTGTTACAAGATTTGGGAAGAGAGGAAAGCTCAATCCATGATTTATTGGTCCATTTCAAATTCTTGACCGAGTAGGAAATGTAGCCTATAGACTTGCGTTACCTCAAAGAGTATGTCTCGTGTTCATAATGTGTTTCACATATCATGCATTTCGTAAATATGTGAAAGACCCGAACCACGTTATTGAGTTAGAACCCATTTAGATAGCCAAGACTTAACGTATGAGGAGGTACTGTCAAGATTTTGGATAGGAAGGAGCATGTCCCTACGCCAAGAAAGGTCATACCACAAGTTAAAGTTTTGTGGAGGAATCATGCTTATAGAGGAAATGACACGGGAATTGGAAACGGAAATGAAAGCGAGGTATCCTCACCTTTTCGAAACACCAGGTACGTACGTCAATTTCGAGGACGAAATTTCATAAGGAGGGGAGGTTGTAAGACCCCGAAAATTTTTTTAAATAAAAAGGAATTTCCTTTATTTATTATTTTGAAATAGTAAGGGTTGATTTGATTAATGTGGATAGTTAAGGGTTAAATATGCAAATATTTCAAAATAAGCAAGTGGTTATAAAATATTCATTGTTGTTTAGAATATTCGTTTGGTCGTGGAATATTCGTGCGATTTAAGGAATATTCGTGACGACGGTAGCGACCATGTGTGGGCCCCATAAACTGAAAGCGATTGGATGAAGAAAACGACAAATATAAGTTGTTTTTAAATAACTGGCAGTAGTTGTTACCGATTATCTTTGTTGGAATACCCTATGGTTAAAACACACTAATACGCGTTGTTGAACAAGAAGAGCACCAGTATTGCACCAATTATTGATTCTTACGTGAAGAAGGCACTACTCAATAATGGTTACGATAATTATCGCTCAAAGATTTTATTGAGTTAATAATTGCTTTGCGTTGATATTTTATATTCATTGTTGTTTTGATAATTGTCATTACACAAAGATCTTTCATTATCGAAGCAATAATTCATATTATCCTAATAATATTATTAGATAACATTATTGGCAATGTCTAGAAAGTTACGCTCAAGGAGAGGTTTGGTCACCTAATTGCGGCCGCCAAGAAGAAGAAATTCTTATTGGAAAGCCCCTCTTTCCTGAACCGCACGGTTGTCGATATTGTGATTCTGTAATATTATTTGTGAATAATTAATTATTGATTTATATGATGAGGAAAATATTGATTTTATGTGGATATAGATGGAGAAAATTTTTAAAATGACAATTGTTGAAAATTAATATTTTATCTCTTTTACGATAAAATAATTCATTTAAATATATTATTTTAATAATATATTAACGGTGATATTTTTACAACGAATGTGGGATATATGAGTATACGAGGAGGAAGAGTATTTTTGTTGCAATAAATGTTTAAAACATGTTAAACATGTCAATTGGACCCCATTTATTGATCGAAATTTGATTATAAATTTATAAAATTGCCCGTTTATGGATTTCGGTCAATTTCTGATTGGAATTTGGAAAAACTTTCTTCTGTAAAGTTGTAGAGAATTGAATTTCCTATAAAAACTCGCGAGATTCGAATTTTCTGATGAAAGGGCTATTTATTATGAATTATTGAAGTTCCGAAGCTCCGAAATAATTGATTTTTGGAAGTTTAAAATATTTAAAATTAGAAAAACGTTTTTTCTTATTTTTTTTTCTAGAAGGTGGCATGTGTTTGATGGCTGAAATCAGATTCTAGACATGTGTAGAAAATAATATAATTATATTATTAATTTATTAAATTTTCTGCTTTGGTGTTCTAAGCAATTTCCTATAAATAGGGTGCTTAGGTTAGAATTGAAAATCACACCAGAAACTGAAGTTTTCTCTCTATATATATCGAAATATTCTTGTGAGTATTTTGAGTATACTTTGAGTATTGCTATACTATAAAGTCCAAGTCATAGCCTATATCCTGTGTTTCAATTAAGTCTCGATCTTTCGAGGTAAGGGATATTATTTTTTTCAGTAATGATATTATTTCTTCAATATCATTATCTTTCGAAATGTTGATCTGAAGTTTTATCAAATTTGGAACTTTTTCATGTCGGGGTTACTATTCATGGGTTACTTATTCATGAGTTACTATTCACGAGTTACTATTCATGAGTTACTATTCACGAGTTACTATTCACGAGTACTATTCAAGAATCGTGAAGATGTTTTTGTGGAATTTCTATCTTTTGGTGTCGAGTTACTATATCACGATACTCAAGACTATTCACGATACTATGATCTATTCAATTAAAAATAAAATTTCTTCTTTTCGTCCAAAACATCTATTCGGATACTAACTCCGATTGTATCCATGTTTTGATCATTCTTGAATTTTACACCACTATGATTATTTTGAGGTATTTTTGAACATGGATAAAACAAAAGTACGAATCCTTAATCCTTAATCCTTGTTATTTTGTTTCATCGGATTCGTTTCTTTAAAAATATTTTCATCATCATCATCTTAAATGATCGCCTTAAATGATGATATTATTGAATATCTTTGGCTCAGAGTCAAAGATGAAAGATGAACAGATGTTTAAATGAACATGACCAATCGATGAAATATCTTTGGCACCAGAGTGCAAAGATGAATATTTGATTCCGTATGCATATTGATTGATGTTACAGGATAAAATATTGATGATGGATCGTTAAATTCATAGATTATAGTAGATTTCATTCTCTACGTAACTCTTCTATGAATTATTATTTTTCACTGCGAATATTGATCTCAAAACTTGTTGTCTATTGTATTCTATCGATTTTTCCTGTTGAAGACTAACGATAATTTGTTGTATATTATCTTAGTCATAATATTCTTTACTCGGGCTAGTTGAGCTCACCCTTTTCCTTGTTGTTCCATTTTTCTTCTCGGAGGCGAGAATGTAGCGAGTACTAGTCGGGGTATGGAATGAAGGTTCTAGAGAGAGTTGTTTAGTAGTCCTCACCATTTTTGTAAAATAATGAATCAATAATTATGATGGGGATTTATTTGCGTGTGGATATTGTTTGAAGACAATATTATATTTAAACTCATAATTATATATTGTCGTATTTCACACGACATTTGTATTATTGAAGTTGTAGTTTGCTTCTTGTACCATGTATTTGGCGACTCAGAATGGGTGTTGTGTATACCTATTTTGGGGGCGTCACATAAATCTTTATAAATAATTATTATTTATTAAATTATTAAAATTAAACAAGATGTACAAAAAATGATTAGCAAATATAATTTTTTAATTTTAAAATTTTAAAAAGACTTAATTACCAAAAAATCAATAAACTTTTAAACATACAAATTATAATTTTAACACCAATAACATTAAACTTTAAAACAATTGACAAAAGTGCCCAAAATTTAATTAATTAAATAATACCCTTTTTATATTGGAAGAATGTGAAACCCCAGATTTTATGAATAAAGAATTAATTTTCTCGAAATAATTTTTTTATATTATGGTGTGAATTTGAGATAATGTTATAGTTGTGGATAATATTTATAAATTTTGCAAAGTATGCAAGTTGTCATATTATATTCGATTGGTCGGGGAATATTCGTTTTAAACAAGAAATATTCGTATGACGGCACAATTATTGGTGGACCCCACAACGGAATTATTGTCGGATTGAGAAAACGACAAAAATATTTTATTAAAAATAACGGCGAAAGTTTTACTGATTGATCTTGTTGAACTACTCGGTAGTAAAAGTACAAATGTACTGCGTTATTGCGTAGTAGCATTGCCTGTATTGATTATTGATATTTATGTGAGAAGTCACTCAGGTTTTGTTCAATTATTGCTACTGATAGTTCTTTGATAAGTATCTCACATTATTTGATTCAATTATTATTGATTTAGAAGTTTTGTTTTATTCGTAATAAAATAAAACATCTTTTTTATATAAAACAAAATACTTTATTAAAGTTATTCTATAAATAGAATATATTATATTCTATTATGCATAGTATTTTGCATAGTAAAATCTTTTTATATAAAAAATGAATACTTTATTAAAGTTATTCTATAAATAGAATATATTATATTTTATTATGCGTAGTGTTTGCATAGTGATCTGATAGTTTTTTTGCATAGTAAAATCTTTTTATATAAATAGAATATATTATATTTTATTTAAAAGATTTTTCTTTAAATATGGACCGTCGATTAAAGTAAATCAATCTGAACTGCTCATGGATTAGTTACTTATGCATTCTATTTTCCTATAAATAGAAACTCATTCCTTCATTATTTTCTTACTTAATTCAATTTGACTCTAGAGAGAGAAACTATAGAGATAGAAGAAAAAGTTTTCTTCGCTACTTCACTACTCTTATATCAAGTATTATTTTACTAAGAAGAGATATTATTCTTTTCAGATTCAAGAAGAGAACTTCAGTTATTCCATTTCTTTATTGTTCTGTTGGAATAACTTGTATACGCGGGCTACCCTATACTTGGTGACATTCTTCTATTATTTTGTCTTTATTATTCTGTCGGAATATCCTGTCTGTGCTATACGCCGGACCTGGTTCCATTTTTATTATTCCGTCTTTATTATTCTGTCGAAATATCCTGTCTGTGCTATACGCCAGACCTGGTTCCATCATTTATTATTCCGCATTTATTATTCTGTTGGAACATCCTGTCGGTGTGAATTTCACCTGACCTGGTTCCGTTATTATTATTCTGTTGGAATAACCGCTACATCTGAGTACCGCATGCATGGTGATATCTTTTGTTATTCCATTCGGTATTATTATACTCGGTTGGTTAAAGTTTTGACTTCTATACTCCATGAAATTAGTAGAATATCCTTGATATTTGCGCTTCATCCAGTATCTTTTCATGAAAATATTCTTCTGAGCATTCTTGAATTTTATTCTACAAAGAAGTATCATGTTGACAATTTGGACGTTATTGGTTCCTGGACAAATTAATTCTTGAACTTGTTTAATTGAATTCTTATATCATTGTCATCATCCTCATGTTTATGTTATGTTGAAAGTCATCTATGGCCTGTAGTGCAGAGATGAACTTGGTATGATTATGACCAGGGATTATTCGGTATAATCATGACCGTAATGTTACAAATGATGTGAAAATTAAAAGTCCTCATTGGCCCGTAGTGCATTGATGGACAGCTTTTGGTATGATTATGGCTATGGATTCTCTTCGGCCAAGGGAGCAAAGATGAATTGTTTTATGGCATGATCAGGACCGTTGATGAAAACACGATTATTTTTGGCATGTAGTGCATGGATAATTCGTGGTCGTGATACTAAAGAATATCCTCGGCACAGAGTGCAGGGATGATTTAATGATGTGGATTATTTATTGAGCTGAGTCTCAGCGATAAAAGTGATGAAAAACTTTTTAAATCATAAAAGATAGTATATTATATTCTCTACTTGACTCTTTTAATGGATTGCTTATTCACCGCAGCTTAAACTTGATGTCTATTATATTTTATCGCTTTAACATTGTTGGAGACTAATGATAATTTATTCGCATTATCTTAGTCATAATATTTCTTCTTGGGCTAGTTGAGCTCACCTTCCTTTCATTGTTCTCTTCGTGAAATGAGAATATAGCCGGGACGAGTCGGGGAGCGGAGTGATGGTCCGGAGGATAAGATTAGTAGTCCTCACTATTCTATGAAATAGTGTGATAATAATTGTAATGAGGACTCCTTTTGAGTTTGTATAATCTCTAGTAGATAATATTTGTATTCAAACTCACAGTTTATGTTTTATCGTATTGTACACGACAGTTGTATTTGAATTTGAATTTTATACCATGTATCCATGCGACCCAAGATGGGTGATGTATACCTGTTTTGGGGGCGTCACAGTTGGTATCAAAGCTTAGGGATATGATCCCTGGCTAAGATGTGAGACTAGAACTAGGAGGAGAGAGACGGGGAATTTCTTCGCTAGTATGACCTACCTAAGTTTATTTGGTATTTGATTGGTCGGTCAAAGTATAGTGATAATATGTTGCATGTCAATTAACCTTTGTTTTGTGGCAGTGTTTGAAAATGGCAACCAAGAATATTGAGAATAACAATGGAGCACAGGAGACTGTTGATTCTCCACAGATCAATAATCAGGACAATGTGCAACAGGATGGCGATAATCCTCCTTTAAACAACAACACTGATCAATTGACGAACGACGGTACGTTTAAGAGCTTTTTAGAATTCATGCAACATCAGGTGAAGGCGGCTCCTGTTCATAATGCAGGAGGAAACAATGGCAACCCACGGTTGGTCACCGCTTAAGCAATTCAACGAGCCGGGACCACCGAGTTTTTGGGAAAGCCGTAACCACTTAAAGGCGGAGAGCGTGGTTAAAGCGGATCACCAAGATATTTGATGTCTTGGGATGCTTCGAGGAGCAAAGGTTACTTTTGCCACCTTTATGTTATGCGTGAAGAGGCGGATCACCGGTGGAAATCAGAAACGCACTACCCGACTGACGCGACTCAAGATGTCTTGGGAGAAGTTCCAAGAGCTGTTCAATGACAAGTACTTTCCCGAAAGCATTCGTCACATGAAGGAGGTGGAATTTATCAAGTTGGAGCAAAACAACATGACCGTGTGTCGCAAAGACGAAGCCAAGTTTACTAAGTTGTCCCGATTGCGTCCCCACTTGGTTGATAATGAAGAGAGAATGACGTGGATGTTTTTAAGAGGTTTGAAACCTGAGATACGTCAATATCTTATCTCTCATAAACTGTGTTTGTATTCAGATGTTGTTAATAGGGCTCAGTTATTGGAGCGCGATAATGAGTTAACCAAACCAAAAGAGAGCAGCCGGCAAAATGATAATACCGGTGATAACAATCATCAAAGCGGTGACAATAAGCATGGAGGGAATCAACATGCCAGAAATGGTAACCATTTCGGTGGTAATCATGGTCAAGATAATAAGAATGGACATTTTATGAAGAGAAGGTTCAACAATGACGTGAAGACGTCGGCACCAACACCCGTTTCAAAGGAAGAAGAATGCCCATCGGTCGTATGTTTCAAATGCGGACAAGATGGACACATCCGTCCAAACTATACGCAACAATCCAAAGCGTGTTTTAATTGTGGAAGAGAAGCTCACCTAGCTCAATTTTATCGTATGGTGAAGTCAAGTCCAACTGGGATAGTGATGCCAAAGGATGTCCCAGACAAGCCAAAGCCGGTAGTTTAAGAGAGAGCATTTTTTTTTCTCGTGACGAGGAACCTGAATAAAATTATCACGGGTAAGTTAATCATAAGCTCTTACGAAGTCTATACCGTGTTAGATACCGATTCTACTCACTCTTTTATTTCACCTAGTTGTGTTCAATGTTTGTACTTAACTCCGGAGAAGTTAAACTTTGATTTATCTATTGAAACTACATTGGGAGAAACCTTCGTTACCTCCACTGTTTATAAATCTTGTTTGATTCAAATCGACACTTTCACGTTACCTGTCGATCTTATTTCTTTGAAAATACTTGCCTTTGATGTGGTTTTTTTTTGAAACGATTGGTTAACTACTCATCATGTTTTTCGTAAGGTTGTTAGCTTTCATATTCCTAACCAACCTATTATGCGAATTCAAGCAACCAAACCACTAAATTCAATCATTGTCATATCAAGCCATAAATAAAGAGCCCCAATCCTTTTGTTGATGACTTCCTGGTGTGGAATGCACCGAAGCCAGACTTTCTGTAGGCGACGTCGTGAATGACGATGACAAGTTGATAGGTATCATTGTGAGGTGCTATCTAGGTTAAGGGATAGAAGTCACAGTTGGTATCAATGTGACGTACTATCCAAGTCTTGGATGAGAGTAATAGTTTTGAATGATATTTCTATCGTTAATAAATTTCTTGACGTATTTTTGAAGACTTTCTAGCCTACCCCTAGAGCGTGAAATCGAATTTTGTATTGACCACAGTACAAAACCCATTTCTAAAACCCTCAAATATTTCTTTACTTAAAACGAACGTAACATGCGCCAAATATGTTGGCTCAAGCTGTTGAAGATTACGATCGTATTTATTCAATACCATCGTGGAAAATGAACGTGGTAGCTGACGCGTTGAGTAGAAGATCGTATGTGTTTACGAGTGCGATGTTGTTAACACAAAGACCCATTTTATACGACTTACAAATGACGAAGATAGAGTTAAAGACTCTAGGAACCCACGTGAAGATAACGAATATACGAGTAGAATTAATCAACTTTAATCGATAAAGTTAAAGACGCTCAAGCTACATACCCGAATCTGATGAATGTGAAGAAGAAGGTTCAAGAGGGCGTTATTCTAGAAGCAAGAGTTGCTGAAGAGAGGAAATCTCAACCCTCGATTTTATTGGCCCATTTGAAATCCTCGATTGAGTAGGAACCGCGGCTTATAGACTCGCTTTTACCGCCAAGTATGTCAAGTGCTCATAACGCTTTTAACGTATCAATGTTACGTAAATATGTGGATGATCCGAACCACATTATTAATTTAGAATCGGACGAGATAGCGGATGATTTAACGTATAAGATCTCGTGTTAAAATCTTGGATAAGAAGAATCGTATCCAACACTCAAGAGGTTATACCTCGAGGTTAGAATCAAATGAAGTCAAGGTATCCTCACCGTTCGGCATACCAGTGCACGTGACGTAAATTTCAAGGGCGAAATTCCATAAGGAGGAAATTGTGAAACCCCAGATTTTATGAATAAAGAATTAATTTTCTCGAAATAATTTTTTTATATTATGGTGTGAATTTGAGATAATGTTATAGTTGTGGGTAATATTTATAAATTTTGCAAAGTATACAAGTTGTCATATTATATTCGATTGGTCGGGGAATATTCGTTTTAAACAGGAAATATTCGTACGACGGCACAATCATTAGTGGACCCCACAACGGAATTATTGTCGGATTGAGAAAATGACAAAAATATTTTATTGAAAATAACTACGGAGTTTTACCGCTTGATCTTTTTGAACTACTCGGTAGTAGTAAGTACAAAGAATACGCGTTATTGAATAAGAGCACACCAGTATTGATTATTGATATTTATGTGAGAAGTCACTCGCTTTTGTTTAATTATTGCTACAATAGTTGTTTACGACAAGTATCTCACATTATTTGATTCAATTATTGTTGATTTAGAAGTTTTGTTTTATTCAAGTAATAAAATAGAAACATCTTTTATATAAAAATGTAATACTTTATTAAAGTTATTCTATAAATAGAATATATTATATTCTATTATGCGTAGTGTTTTAGTATAGTAAAATCTTTTTATATAAAATAGAATACTTTATTAAAGTTATTCTATAAATAGAATATATTATATTTTATTATGCATAGCGTTTGCATAGTGCAGATAGTTTTTTGCATAGTAAAAATCTTTTTATATAAATAGAATATATTATATTTTATTTAAAAGATTTTTCTTTAAATATGGACCGTCCGATTAAAGTAAATCAATCTGAACCGTTCATGGATTAGTTATTATGCATTCCATTTTCCTATAAATAGAAGCTCATTCATTCATTATTTTCTTACGAATTCACCTTTGAATTCTAGAGAGAAAACTATAGAGAGAGAAAGAAAGTTTTCTCAGCTTTACTTCTTCTTCTTATATCAAGTATTATTTTACTAGAAGGATATTATTCTTTTGTATTCAAGAATAGAACTTCTGTTATTCCATTTCTTTATAGTTTTGTTGGAATAACCTGTATACGCAGGCTACCCTATACTTGGTGACATTCTTCTATTATTTTGTCTTTATTATTCTGTCGGAATATCCTCATGCATGTTATATACGGGACTGGTTCCATTTTATTATTATTCCGCCTTTATTATTACGTCGAAATATCCTCGTCATATATACGTCTGACTGGTTCCATCATTTATTATTCCGCATTTATTATTCTGTTGAACATCCTGCTTGCTTGTGAATTTCACCGACCGGGTTCCGTTATTATTATTCTTGGAATAACCGCCTATCTGGCGTACCGCATGCATGGTGATATCTTTTGTTATTCCATTCTATTATTATACTCAATTGGTTAAAATTTTGACTTCTATACTCCATGAAATTAGTAGAATATCCTTGATATTTGCAAGCTTCATCCAATATCTTTTCATGAAAATATTCTTCCGAGCATTCTTGAATTTTATTCTACAAAGAAGTATCATGTTTACAATTTGACGTTATTGGTTCTGGACTAAATTAATTCTTGAACTTGTTTAATTGAATTCTTATATCATTGTCATCATCCTCATGTTTATGTTATGTTGAAAGTCATCTCGGCTCATGGTGCATGCATAGATGAACTTGGTATGATTATGACCGAGGATTATTCGGTATAATCATGGCCGTAATGTTACAAAATGATGTGAAAATTAAAAGTCCTCATTGACCAGTAGTGCATTGATGGACGCTTTTGGTATGATTATGGCTATGGATTCTCTTGACCAAGGGAGCAAAGATGAATTGTTTTATGGCATGATCAAGACCAGTTGATGAAAACACGATTATCTTTGGCTTTGTAGTGCATGGATAATTCGTGGTCGTGATACTAAAGAATATCCTCGGCCCAGAGTGCGGGGATGATTTAATGATGTGGATTATTTATTGAGTTGAGTCTCAAATGATAAAAGTGATGAAAAACTTTTTAAATCATAAAAGATAGTAGATTCTATTCTCTACTTGACTCTTTTAATGGATTGCTTGTTCATTGCAGCTTAAACTTGATGTTTATTATATTTTATCGCTTTAACATTGTTGGAGACTAATGATAATTTATTCTCGCATTATCTTAGTCATAATATTTCTTCTTTGGCTAGTTGAGCTCACCATTCCTTTCACCGTTTCTCTTCAAGAAATGAGAATATAGCCGGGGACGAGTCGGGGAGCGGAGTGATGGTCCAGAGGTTAGCATTAGTAGTCCTCACTATTCTGTGAAATAGTGTGATAATAATTGTAATGAGGACTCCTTTTGAGTTTGTATAATCTCAAGTAGATAATATTTGTATTCAAACTCACAGTTTATGTTTTGTCGTATTGTACACGACAGTTGTATTTGAATTCTGTACCATGTATCTGGCGACCCAAGATGGGTGATGTATACCTATTTTGGGGGCGTCACAAAGAACATACAAAAGGAGGAGGAAAAATTGAAAAAAAATGATAAGTGTCTAATTTGATACAATTTAGTCCTCAATTTCAGAATTCGATCAAAATTGGTCGGAATACCTAATTTTTCGGTCAGATGCCGAATACAATACGAGCTAATAACACTTGTGTTATGTTACATCAAGTACCACCAAATTCACAATTTACTACATCAAGTATTTAATTCGTATAAAATTTGTATAAATACTTAATTTGACGTATTAAATCTGTATAAATCTGTATAAATAATTATTATATATTAAATTATTAAAATTAAACAGTAATACAAAAATTAGCAAATATAATTTTTTTTGATTTTAAAATTTTAAAAAGACTTAATTACCAAAAAAATCAATAAACTTTTAAACATACAAATTATAATTTTAACACCAATAACATTAAACTTTAAAACAATTGACAAAAGTGCCCAAAATTTAATTAAGTAAATAATACCCTTTTTATATCGGAAGAACATACAAAAGGAGGAGGAAAAATTGAAGAAAAAAAATGACTCATGCTCTCTCTTCTCTCTCCCTCTTCCATAATCCTTCAAATTATTTTGTTCCTTCAAATTTGGAAATTTTAACAAATTGTATGTATAAATTTATAACTTAAATCTTACAAATTATAAATTATATCATAAATTATAAATTTTACGTCTTAAATTTTATAAATTATATCACAACTTAAATTTTATAAATTGTATTTATAATTTTATTTATAAATTTAAATTATATATATAATTTTATACTTTATTTTTACAAAGATTAGTTAC
Source organism: Panax quinquefolius (assembly GCA_020205615.1). Taxonomy (NCBI): domain Eukaryota; kingdom Viridiplantae; phylum Streptophyta; class Magnoliopsida; order Apiales; family Araliaceae; genus Panax; species Panax quinquefolius. The sequence goes on from CM035160.1 coordinate 140,225,139, forward strand.
TTTTTGTAAAAGGCTAAAAAATATTATATTTATAATTTTTATAATGTTTAATATTTTTTTTTTTTTTTTTGGCCGAATCTTGAATATAATGGTACTTGATGTAACGAAACTGTAAATAGCTCATTTTTAAATTAGGTCAAACCGTATATTTATACGGTCAACTGATATTAAATACATAAAATTAGATCGGATTCTTGGGCGGGTCGTTATTCTGATTCGAAAATTGGGGGCTAAATTATATCAAATTAGGTAATTGATTTAGTAAATTGTAAGCCCAAATTTTTTGGGGACCAAATTATGAATTTGATTGTACTTCATGTAACAGAAGTGTAATTAGCTCCGTTAATAATATGATCCAAATTTGAGCATTAAAAATAGTTCGAATAAAAATATGAGTAAAATCTGAATAAGGTTATACTCGTTTTGTTTAAGATTCAAACTATTCGAATTCTTAATTGTGATTCGATACATACTCGATTGATACATATTTGATTAGATGTTCGATACATTATCTTATAATATATACAAATTTAAATCAAATTAGGATAATTAATTATTATTATTTTGTTTTGTTTTTAATTTTAATTGTGCTTTTATATTTGTAAAGTGTAATAATAAATATATTTTATCATTTCTAAGTAAAATAACAAATTCAATTTATAATTATATTTATTATAAAACTAATTATTACGTGGATGCTCGAATTCGAGCTTAAATTTGAAGCTCGCGAGTAGTTTGAATATAATTCGATCCAAGTCGAATCGAATTCGAGTAATAAATATTCGAGTCGAGTCGAATGTGAATATAATTTTTCAAATACAATTCGAATTCGAGTACGAATTTATCATTTTGAGTCGAATTCGATCAGCTCTCTGTTAGCTTCGGTTCGACTCGTTTACTTCCGCAGTTGTGCACAAGAATTAAGAAAATAATTATTACATATTATTAAATATAGTATTAATTGTCTATAATATCATCTGCCATATATTTATCTCATACTCTCTCAACTGTAATATTTTTTAATGAGAGGTAATTTTGGAAAGATTATAGTTAATTCTCCTAAATTATATAAAATGTCAAATAATTTTAAAAAAATAAAATAATCTAAAACGTCATATATTATAGAATCGAATAAAATAATTCTCATATTATTTTTGTCCAGTTAATATCACATTATTAATTATGTTGATGGCTTAATAATAGAAAAATTAAATATCTTTAAATTATTGTAGTGTCAATGATTGCCTACAAGACGTAGAAAAACTAAGGTCTGACCAATTCTCTAATTACTAGAATGTTCCCAGTGATTCAAGTTGTACTTCAACCCATATCCATTTGTTAAGACAAAATATAACTTAAATTCTTTTCCTTGCTCCTCAAAATACGGCTCTATTGTATTTGAGTGCCGGAAAAGAGGAAGATAAAATAAAAAAATATAACTATTTATCAAAGAAATTTGTGTCTTTATTTTTTTTTATGAGAATTTGTAATGTCAATCATTTTTTTTATTTAGTTTAAGATCATTTTCATATCTAACAATTAAGCATATGGATTTTGATTTTTCAATATCCCAATTTTTGAGATTAGTATTAATTTTGTATATAATTTTCTGATCACGATTTCTTTACATGTATCTAAAAGAATTAAATAATTTATTGATTTAAAAATTGTTCAATATGACTGTAAGAAGACATTTATCCTGCGAAATTGAGATCAAAATCGAAATCGTATTTGACTGGATAGCTAAACGAGCTTTAATCAAACCTTATTTAATATTCGATAATTTTTGTGAACCAAATCTGAGTACCTCAATACTCGGCTCGACTCGGTTCATTTACACCCTTAAAATATAAAATACTTTCTCATTTTAATATATAGCTCTTTGGGGAGTGGTTAACATGAATGAAGTTAACTTTGATCAATTGACCAATACAGTGTCAACACGCAGACGTAAGTTGATCTCTCGTTCTGCGTGTCAGTACTGTATTGATCAACCATTAAGTTAACTTCAAAATAACTAGATCCAACTCTTTGTATGGCGCTGGTACACGCGTACAACCAACCTGTTAGGTTGTTACAACATTATTGGCTTAAGTATATTATTATATTACTTGATTTGGGAGACTTGTATTATTGTTGAGTTTAAAGAAAAAGGCAGAGCTTTGAATATTAATTTATTCTATTTAATTTCCTCAGTTAATTCTTTGGTGCTAAGCTAAGGTAGGGATGGAGTGTCTATTCCAATACAAATCCTTTATGAAGTTTTAAGTGACTCAGATTGCAAATTCAAATACTCTACGTAAAATTGTAGTAAGCAATGCCCAATACAATTCTGGACTAACTCGAAAAAAAAATACGAACGACTCGGATTCGTTAATAATATGATCCAAATATGAGCATTAAAATAGTTCGATAAAAATATGAAGAGAATCGAAGCGAGGTTATCTTTCACTTCGTTTCGATTGAAACTACTCGAATTTTTGATTGTGATTCGATACATACTCGGCCAATACATATTCGATTAGATGTTCGATATACATTCTCTTATAATATATACAAATTTAAATCAAATTAGGATAATTAGTTATTATTTTGTTTTGTTTTTAATTTTAATTGTGATTTTATATTTGTAAAAGTGTAATAATAAATATATTTTCTCATTTTAAAGTAAAATAACAAATTCAATTTATAATTATAGTTATTATAAAACTAGTTATTATGTGGAGACTTCAATTGAAACTTGAATTTGAAGCTCGCAAGTAGTTTGAATAAATATTCGAGTCGAGTCGGATCGAATTCGAGTAATAAATATTCGAGTCGAATCGAATCTGAGTAGGAATTTTCAAATATAATTGAATTGAGTATTTAATTTATTTTTTCGAGTCGAATTCGAAGTAGGCTACTGCTCGCTCTGTTCAATTTCGTTTACACCTTTACTCCCATGTCCCAATACCTATCTGAACCAAATATCTTACTAATTACTATCTTTTACTCCCTCCGTTCCTAAATAAATATCGTTAAAGTTTTTGTTAATATATTAAGAAAGTCATTTAATATTATCATTTAATAGTTAAAATACATGTAAAATTCTATCACTACCCCTTTATAGGAAGTTAAAAACTATTAATACTAAGGGTGAGAATTTCTTGGGACAATGAGAGAAGGTAGGGGTGATATAGAAAAGTAAATAATTTATTCTCCTAGAAAGTTGTAAACGACAAATAAATTAAAATAATTTTTTTTTTCTAAAACGTCACTTATTTAGAAATAAAGAGAGTAATTCATTAACTTGTCCACATGTATATATGTTGGGGGTGTCCTTTTCAACCTTTCCCTAATATTTTTTTTGCCACCCATATAATAATCCTTTTACATGTTTGCAATCCAATTTGTTATTATTTCTATATTTTAGGAATCTTAGGCATATTTTCCTTGAATGAAAAATATGTTCTAAAATGTATTATTTAAGATTAATTTGTGTTGTTTTTGAAAAATGATTAAACAACTAATATTAGAATTATAATCTCGGGATTATAATTATAATATCAAGATTATTAAGCCATTTTATAATTCCAAGACTAATTGTCCAAGTCTAAATTTGAAAACAAACAAGATACTTGTAATTAATAGTCATATCTCAATTATAATTATTGCAAACAAACATAACCTTAGTTATCAGGCCCAGAGGAAATCTATGAAATGCGTAATTTTGACTTCCAGAGATGGATTTGGCCGAAGAAATTAAATGAACAATTAACAAACAATCTCTCTCTCACTATATATATATATATATATTTGTTATGGATTCTTATAAATACACCATCTATACTATTGAAAATTAAGAAAGAACGGTAAAAATTAAAAATTGAAAATCGACGGCCGCTACTATTAATAGCAGACGATAAAAAAACACATATCATCCACTACTTTTGTACCTTTCTGTTTTTATGGGTTTGAAGAGGATAATAGATAGGACAATGTACGTGGACTTCAATTAATTTTTGAAAGATTTGTTTTTGAATAGAACTTGTTGGGCCTACATTTGGCCCGCCTACGAATTACTATTTGATTGATTTTACAAAAATAGTATCATTTTTGTATAATAATAATAATAATAATAATAATAATAATAATTTTAAAGAATACATTTTTATTTTCTATTTAATTGTGATAATATGATCGTAAAATTTGATGATAAATTTAAAATATTTTATTAATTATTATTGTAGATTTTAAATTTATTTAATTTTTCATCAATAATTAGTTATACATTAATTATTAGTTAATTAAGATATTTCAAAAGAAAATATTTTGTTATATAAAATTATTGTACATAATATTAATCTATTACTAATAGAACAAATATAGTAGTATAAATAATAAAAATAATAAAATAATTTTATAACGAAACAAAATCCGTATGGGATCGATCACGAGATAGTAAATTACGTGCATAATCCTACTGCGAGGTATAACATTTGTTTTACACCCATATAATTAGATTAAAGAAAGTGCATTGTAATAATTAATTAATTAATTGTCAATATGGTTGGTGTTTACTATTTAGCGATTTATTTTAAAAAATAACTAAAGACAAATAAAAAGCTTTAAGTACCAAAAAGTTACTCCCTCCGTTCTAAAAAGATTCGTTTTAGGAAATAATTTTTATTTTAAAAAGATTGTCGTTTTGAGTTTATTAATACACATTAGCTATTTTTTTTCCTACTTTACCCTTATTTAAAGCTTTCTCCTATTTAAAGTTTTCTTCCCTTCCCAATGATTCTTATTCAATTCAATGCTATAATCCAAGTAGTAATTGGTTGAATTGAATAAGAAACATTGGAAAGTGAATAATTGGTTGAGACAATTAATAAGGGTAGTATAATATTTTCGCTAGGTATTAATTATATTTCTTAATCTGTGTGCATTAACCTTAAACGACAATCTTTTAGAAACATAGGGAGTAATAAATATAGAATATAATTTTCAAACTTATAATAAAAAGAAAATTCTTAATCTATGTCTAACAACAACCGAATAAACCTACAAAATTAATCCAACAAAAAAAAGGTGGAAAAAGAAGAAGAAAAGACACACATTTAATCAATATAATTAAGTGTCTGTTAACTGTTAAGTACTCCCCCCCCATCCCATAATATATATATATATATATATATATATATATATATATATATATATTAACGTTTTAAAGTTGTGCATGAGAAATTATTAAAATAATTGAATAATATTAAATATAATATCAATTATCTATAATACTTTTAAATTTCAATTTATTAACATACTTATCTCATTCTCTCTCTCATTTGTAATATTTTCTCATGAGGAATAATTTTGGAAATATTATAATTAATTCTCCGGCAGTAATTTTTAAATATAAATATAGATACACTTATGCATAAGAATCTTTAAGTAACAACAATAAATATAAAATATATTTCCAAACTGGTAAGAAAAGAATCCTACTAATAAATATATTTTATCCTCTTAAATTTACTGGCTCTAAATCTGATTGGAAGCCAAAGATTTCATCAGCACGCATAAGATTATCTAAATTTGCTACGTGAATAATGGAATTACGAAAATTATAAAAGAGAGCATAATTATAGCCCTTCATGAGTGCAGTTCCAGAATTATATAAAGCAGCCGGAGAAGGAAGACAGTAGGGCTCTTTCTCTCGAATAGGATCACTCGTAATCTCCTCAATTTTTTTCCATGCATGGTTTTTGTAATTCTCCATTATCCAAACTTCAAAATGTCCTGCGGGAGCTTCCCAAATAAACCCGAGTCGTCCCTTAGCTTGTATTTCACCAGCTGCTTGTCCCTCGTCTTATACTCGTCTCTGTGTTCCAATTCTGTTAATGAGAATGTTGTGTAAGTCTCTTTGTTTACATCAAATGCTAAGATTTGATCATTGCTTGTGACCCAATGAACTGCACCGTTTGCTAAAATTGTGGGCTTGTCTAAGAAAACTGAATATGGCAACAAGATATCTCGCACCGATAGATACTGTATTTCGTTGACAACCTATGACAACTGCCATAAAAATAAATTCTTATTTACGTTGATAAAGTAATTAATATGCATCTAATTAACAACAATTTTATAGTAAAAAAAGAAATAAAAAAGAACATGGCAGGCATGGGTGCAATTGATAGGAGGGTGATGGATGAGAGGGTTAGGTAGAGAGATGGTGTGGGAGATTGGGGTTTGATAGTAATAAGAATCAGAGAAGGAATTGGAGGAAAGAATTAGCGGGGGTGGTTGTTCAGTGCTGGGTATGGTGAGAAGGGGATGGGAAAGTGCAACCTCTAATTCTTATCTTGGGTTTTCTGTCTGTGTCGTTTTTATAGACTTTTTGTGAGAAAGTTGCTTTGCGGAATTAATAATTAAGCACATAAAAATAAATAATTAATTATATATAGTCAGCCTACATAGGAATAATTATATATATATATATATATATATATATATATATATATATATATATATATACACACACATATATGTTATGTTATGGTCTTTTATATGGCTGACAGACAATTAATTGTCATAAAGGTCCAATTGAGTCAGATTAACGGACGATACCATTAACTTAAAAACGATATATATATATATATATATATATATATATATATATATATATATATATATATATATATATATGAAGCAATGAAATTAGTTTAAGTAATTAGTGAAAATACTAGTCCTTGGGCCATGATAATCTGATGATTTTGTAACACAAAGGGTTTGATTGCAGCACCACCAAGGCCACATTTTCTGTCATGTATCGCAATTTGGGGTTGGGCAGCGCTTGAACTTGTCTGGTACTAGGCTTGCACACGTGAAACCTATCCTTTCTGAACTCTGTACTCATAAAGCAAAAAATTCCCTGAGCGGAAGACGCTAAAATTTTGGAATCGGCAGGTAAACAATCTAAAGACAACCCAGAACGCAGACAATGATTTGACTCCTCGTATACAAATTTGCACAAATAATTGCAGTAAGACATGCATTGAATGTAGTAACCGGATATAGTGTTTGTGTTGTTCAAGTGACGTTGCGTGAAACTTTGCTCGTGCGTAATTTCGTTCCAATCTTTGCATACTAATTTGGACCTGCCCAGGGCTCCCATTGAAGCTCAGCTTAAGATCTCGAAGACGATACTGGAATGGAGAAACCATGATCGATTTTGAAGAATTATAATCCATGGTTACAAATAATTTTGATGAATTTTAATTTGTACGTAGAGGACACAAGACTTGGGTACGTACGTATTTATAGACAAGAATAATAGGAATATTGTTTCCCAATCTGAATGGTAAAATCATGTTCTTTTCTGAATCGGACAAGGATTATAGGAATAATATTGTTTCCTAATCTGAATCGTAAAACTATCTACTTTTCTTTGTTCTAGAGGAGATAGGAATTAATGCATGTACGTGTCCCAATCAAATTAGATGTTGTAAGATGAAATATTTTAATTAAAATTTAAGAAATTATAAAAATGTTTTTATAAATAGAAAATATAAAATTATACAAAAACGTGTGATATAGACTTTTAATTTTTCAATAATTATTTATACTTAGTGAAAAATACAAATTTGTCTTTTTTAAACCAAAATTACCAAAACACTTTTGTATCTTAATTTAAATATTTTATTAAATTAAATAAAATAATAGATAAGACAATGGGCATAGAAGGATTAAACGTAAATGGCAGATAATTTCATAGTTATATATTTGTAGAATTGCCAAGTGAATGAATAGTAGTAACATGGTTAGGAGGTTAGCAACTACATTCAAGAAATTGGTTCCCCCAGAATGGAAGGAAAGGGAAGAGAATCGTTGGGCTAACCGAAGAACCACTACTAACAATGTAGCCAACGTCGAGGCGAGCCTGGAAAACCCCGCTAAACGTCACAAAATTGGCGACCAATTTGGGCAAAATATGCAGCAGCCGCCGCAGCCGGAGGAGGAGGAGGAGGTTATCAAAACTATTAATCGTGATCGTGAAGGCGCAGATGAGGATATCAAAAAGGAAAAGGAGCATTTCGCAGCGCAAAAAAAGTCTTCTGACGACAACGTTTCAAGATCACCACCACCAGTTTACTCGACGCCCCCTTCGCCGTCTTATTCTCCGGTTTATATTCCATTTTTTCCTATTGAATATAATGCTCCAAGTCCTACAAAAGAAGAAGGAGGAGGAGGCTATGCCCCTATAGCTCCCAGTTTGATGATGAATTTGCCCCCTTCGCCGCCCCCTTCGCCGTCTTATTCTTCGCTTTATGTTCCATTCTCTCCGATTGTATATACTGCTCCAAGTCCTACAGAAGAAGAAGAAGGAGGAGGAGGCTATGCCCCTATAGCTCCCAGTTTGATGATGAATTTGCCCCCTTCGCCGTCTTATTCTCCGATTTATGTTCCATTCTCTCCGATTGTATATACTGCTCCAAGTCCTACAGAAGAAGAAGAAAAAGGAGGATATGCCCCTATAGCTCCCAGTTTGATGATGAATTAGCCCCCTTCGCCGCCCCTTCGCCGTCTTATTCTCCGGTTTATGTTTCATTCTCTCCGATTGTATATACTGCTCCAAGTCCTACAGAAGAATAAGGAGGCTATGCCCCTATAGCTCCCAGTTTGATGATGAATTTTCCACCTTCGCCGTCTTATTCTCCGGTTTATGTTCCATTCTCTCCGATTATATATACTGCTCCAAGTCCTACAGAAGAAGAAGAAGAAGAAGAAGAAGAAGAAGAAGAAGAAGAAGAAGGAGGCTATGCCCCTATAGCTCCCAGTTTGATGATGAATTTTCCGTCGTCTCCAGACTATGGCCCCGCATAGCCTACTCCTCCACCACAAAACAGCCCAAGTTCCCCTGCTAATCATGCCGCGTTGCCTTGGTGATGAATGTGGATGGATATATGCGGCCAGGAATAAGACTATGAGTTGTTATGGTTATGTTAGTGTTCATTTGTTTGATAGGAGGGTGATGGATGAGAGGGTTAGGCAGATATATATATATATATATATATATATATATATATATATAAGCAATGAAATTAGTTTTATTAATTAGTGAACATACTAGTCCTTGGGCCATGATAATCTGATGATTTTATAACGCAAAGGGTTTGATTGCAGCACCACCAAGGCCACGTTTTCTGTCATGTATCGTAATTTGGGGTTGGGCAGCGCTTGAACTTGTCTGGTACTAGGCTTGCACACGTAAAACCTATCCTTTCTGAACTCTGTACTCATAAAGCAAAAAATCCCCTGAGCGGAAGATGCTAAAATTTTGGAATCGGTAGGTAAACAACCTAAAGACAGCCAAGAACGCAGACAATGATTTGACTCCTCGTATAAAAATTTGCACAAATAATTACAGTAAGACATGCATTGAATGTAGTAACCAGATATAGTGTTTGTGTTGTTCAGGTGACGTTGCGTGAAACTTTTCTCGTGCGTAATTTCGTTCTAATCTTTGCATACTAATTTGGACCTGCCCGGGGATCCCATTGAAGCTCGGCTTAAGATCTCGAAGACGATACTGGAATGGAAAAACCATGATCGATTATGAAGAATTATAATCCATGGTTACAAATAATTTTGATGAATTTAATTTGTACGTAGAGGACACAAGACTTGGGTACGTACGTATTTATAGACAAGAATAATAGGAATATTGTTTCCCAATCTGAATGGTAAAACCATGTTCTTTTCTGAATCGGACAAGGATTATAGGAATAATATTGTTTCCTAATCTGAATCGTAAAACTATCTACTTTTCTTTGTTCTAGAGGAGATAGGAATTGATGCATGTACGTGTCCCAATCAAATTAGATGTTGTAAGATGAAATATTTTAATTAAAATTTAAGAAATTATAAAAATATTTTTATAAATAGAAAATATAAAATTATACAAAAAACGTGTGATATAGACTTTTAATTTTTCAATAATTATTTATACTTCAATGAAAAATACAAATTTGTCTTTTTTTTAAACCAAAATAACCAAAAACACTTTTGTATCTTAATTTAAATATTTTATTAAATTAAATAAAATAATAGATAAGACAATGGGCATGTCTCCTTAATGAATTAGGATTTGTTTATAATTATATATACATAGAAGGATTAAACGTAAATGGCAAATAATTTCATACTTATATATTTGTAGAATTGCCAAGTGAATGAATAGTAGCAACATGGTTAGGAGGTTAGCAACTACATTCAAGAAATTGGTTCCCCCAGAATGGAAGGAAAGGGAAGAAAATCGTTGGGCTAATCGAAGAACCACTACTAACATTGTAGCCAACGTCGAGGCGAGCCTAGAAAACCCCGCCAAACGTTATAAAATTGGCGACCAATCTGGGAAAAATATGCAGTAGCCGCCGTAGCCAGAGGAGGAGGAGGTTATCAAAACTATTAATCGTGATCGTGAAGACGCAGTTGAGGATACCAACAAGGAAAAGGAGCATTTCGCAGCGCAAAAAAAGTCTTCTGACGACAACGTTTCAAGATCACCACCACCAGTTTACTCGCCACCCCCTTCATCATCTTATTCTCCGGTTTATGTTCCATTCTCTCCGATTGAATATACTGCTCCAAGTCCTACAGAAGAAGAAGAAGAAGGAGGAGCCTATGCCCCTATAGCTCCCAGTTTGATGATGAATTTTCCCCCTTCGTCGCCCCCTTCGCCGTCTTATTCTCCAGTTTATGTTCCATTTTCTCTGATTGTATATACTGCTCCAAGTCTCCCAGAAGGAGAAGAAGGAGGAGGAGGCTATGCCCCTATAGCTCCCAGTTTGATGATGAATTTGCCCCCTTCGCTGCCCCCTTCGCCGTCTTATTCTCCGGTTTATGTTCCATTCTCTCCGATTGTATATACTGCTCCAAGTCCTACAGAAGAAGAAGAAAAAGGAGGATATGCTCCTATAGCTCCCAGTTTGATGATGAATTAGCCCCCTTCGCCGCCCCTTCGCCGTCTTATTCCTCGGTTTATGTTTCATTCTCTCCGATTGTATATACTGCTCCAAGTCCTACAAAAGAAGAAGGAGGCTATTGCCCTATAGCTCCCAGTTTGATGATGAATTTGCCACCTTCACCGTCTTATTCTCCAATTTATGTTCCATTCTCTCCGATTATATATACTGCTCCAAGTCCTACAGAAGAAGAAGAAGAAGGAGGCTATGCCCCTATAGCTCCCAGTTTGATGATGAATTTTCCGTCCTCTCCAGACTATGGCCCCGCATAGCCTACTCCTCCACCGCAAAACAGCCCAAGTTCCCCTGCTAATCATGCCATGTTGCCTTGGTGATGAATGTGGATGGATATATGCGGCCAGGAATAAGACTATGAGTTGTTATGGTTGTGTTAGTGTTCATTTGTTTGATAAGAGGGTGATGGATGAGAGGGTTGGGCAGATATATATATATATATATATATATATATATATATATATGAGCAATAAAATTAGTTTTATTAATTAGTGAACATACTAGTCCTTGGGCCATGATAATCTGATGATTTTGTAACGCAAAGGGTTTGATTGCAGCACCACCAAGGCCACGTTTTCTGTCATGTATCGCAATTTGGGGTTGGGCAGCGCTTGAACTTGTCTGGTACTAGGCTTGAACACGTAAAACCTATCCTTTCTGAACTCTGTACTTATAAAGCAAAAAATCGCCTGAGCGGAAGACGCTAAAATTTTGGAATCGGCAGGTAAACAATTTAAAGACAGCCCAGAACGCAGACAATGATTTGACTCCTTGTATACAAATTTGCACAAATAATTGCAATAAGACATGCATTGAATGTAGTAACCGGATATAGTGTTTGTGTTGTTCAGGTGACGTTGCGTGAAACTTTTCTCGTGCGTAATTTCGTTCCAATCTTTGCATACTAATTTGGACCTGCCCATGGCTCCCATTGAAGCTCGGCTTAAGATCTCGAAGACAATACTGGAATGGAGAAACCATGATCGATTTTGAAGAATTATAATCCATGGTTATAAATAATTTTGATGAATTTTAATTTGTACGTAGAGGACACAAGACTTATGTACTTACGTATTTATAGACAAGAATAATAGGAATATTGTTTCCCAAGTTGAATGGTAAAACCATGTTCTTTTCTGAATCGGACAAGGATTATAGGAATAATATTGTTTCCCCTTCGCCGTCTTATTCTCCGGTTTATGTTCCATTATCTCCGATTGTATATACTGCTCCATGTCCTACAGAAGAAGAAGAAGGAGGAGGCTATGCCCCTATAGCTCCCAGTTTGATGATGAATTTGCCCCCTTCGCCGTCTTATTCTCCGGTTTATGTTCCATTCTCTCCGATTGTATATACTGATCCAAGTCCTACAGAAGAAGAAGAAGGAGGAGGAGGCTATGCCCCTATAGCTCTGAGTTTGATGATGAATTTTTTGTCGTCTGCAGACTATGGCCCCGCATAGCCTACTCCTCTACCGCAAAACAGCCCAAGTTCCCATGTTAATCATCCCGCGTCGCGTTGGTGATGAATGTGGATGGATATATGCGGCCAGGAATAAGACCATGAGTTGTTATGGTTATGTTAGTGTTAATTTTTTTGATAGGAGGTTGATGGATGAGAGGGTTAGGCATATATATATATATATATATATATATATATATATATATATGACGCAATGAAATTAGTTTTAGTAATTAGTGAACATACTAGTCCTTGGGCCATGATAATCTGATGATTTTGTAACGCAAAGGGTTTGATTGCAGCACCACCAAGGCCACGTTTTTTGTCATGTATCGTAATTTGGGGTTGGGCAGCGCTTGAACTTGTCTGGTACTAGGCTTGCACATGTAAAACCTATCCTTTCTGAACTCTGTACTCATAAAGCAAAAAATCCCCTGAGCGGAAGACGCTAAAATTTTGGAATCGGCAGGTAAACAATCTAAAGACAGCCCAGAATGCAGACAATGATTTGACTCCTCGTATACAAATTTGCACAAATAATTGCAGTAAGACATGCATTGAATGTAGTAACCGGATATAGTGTTTGTGTTGTTCAGGTGACGTTGCGTGAAACTTTTCTCGTGCATAATTTCGTTCCAATTTATGCATACTAATTTGGACCTTCCCGGGGCTCCCATTGAAGCTTGGCTTATGATCTCGAAGACGATACTGGAATGAGAAACCATGATCGATTTTGAAGAATTATAATCCATGGTTACAAATAATTTTGATGAATTTTAATTTGTACGTAGAGGACACAAGACTTGGATACGTCGTATTTATAAACAAGAATAATAGAATATTGTTTCCCAATCAATGGTAAAACCATGTTCTTTTCTCGAATCTGGACAAGGATTATAGGAATAATATTGTTTCCCTTCGCCGCCTTATTCTCCGGTTTATGTTCCATTATCTCTGATTGTATATACTGCTCCAAGTCCTACAGAAGAAGAAGAAAAAGGAGGCTATGCTCCTATAGCTCCCAGTTTGATGATGAATTTGCCCCCTTCGCCGTATTATTCTCCGGTTTATGTTCCATTCTCTCCGATTGTATATACTGCTCCAAGTCCTACAAAAGAAGAAGAAGGAGGAGGCTATGCCCCTATAGCTCCCAGTTTGATGATGAAGTTTTTGTCGTCTGCAGACTATTGCCCCGCATAGCCTACTTGTGACGCCCCCAAAATAGGTCCATTCCATCCAACCCATTCTGAGTCGCCAAATTTGATAAAAAGTTCCAACCAATATTTCAGCATAATGATATTGAAGAAATAATATCATTTGAGAAGAAAATAACATCCCTTACCTCGAAAGACAGTACTTCTAGTTGAAATACCGGGTATAGTCTTGGAAGGAACTTGCACCGTCTAACAATACTCAAAGTATACTCAAAATACTCACGAGAATACGCTCGATAATATAGAGAGAGAAAACTTGATTTACGGTGTGATTTTCAATTCTAACCTAAGCACCCTATTTATAGGAAATTCAATTCTCTACAACTGGAAAGAAAGTTTTTCCAAATTCCAAATGTAAATTGGCCATCAAATCCACAAAGAGCGATTTTACTGTGCTATAATTAAATTTCGATCAATAAATGGGGTCCACCAGAGCATGTTTAACATGTTTTAAACATTTATTGCAACAAAATACTCTTCCTCCTCGTATACTCATATATCCCACATTCGTTGTAAAAATATCACCATTATTATATTATTAAAATATAATAATATATTTAAATGAATTATTTTATCGGAAAAAGATAAAATTTCAATTTTCAACAATTGTCACATTAAAATTTTCTCCATCTATATCCACATAAAATTAATATTTTCCTCATCATATGAATCAATAATTAATTATTCACAAATAATATTACGAGAATCACAATATTGATGACCAGGCGGTTCCCGGGAAGAGGGGCTTTCGATAAGAATTTCTCTCTTCTTGGCGCGCAATTAGGTGACCAAACCTCTCCTTAGATGTAACTTTCTAGACATTGCCAATAATGTTATCTAATAATATTATCCGGATAATATGAATTATTGCTTCGATAAAGAAAAAATATTGTGTAATGACAATTATTGAAACAAAAGCAATATAAAATATCAACGAAGCAATTATTAACTCAATAAAATATTGAATAAAGAATTATCGTAACCATTATTGAGTAGTGCCTTCTTTACGTAAGAATCAATAATTGGTGCAATACTGGTATGCTACTTGTGTTTTAACCACCGAGTATTTTAACGATATTAATTGATGAATAACAACTACTGCTATTATTTTAACCAACTTTTATTTGTCGTTTTCTTCATCCAATCGCTTTCCGTTATGGGGCCCACAAAAGACTGCTAGCAGTCAGTATTTAATATTCCCAAGCATTTAATATTCCACGACCAAACGAATATTCCCCGACAATAATGAATATTTTATAACCACTTGCTTATTCGAAATATTTGCGTATTTTACCCATAACTATCCACATTAATCAAATTCACCCTTACTATTTCAAAATAATAAATAAAGGAAATTCCTTTTTATTTAAAAAATTTCGGGGTCTTACAACCTCCCCTCCTTATGAAATTTTGTCCTCGAAATTGACGTACGTACCTGGTGTTTCGAAAAGATGAGAATACCTCGCTTTCATTTCCATTTCCAACTCCTGTGTCATTTCCTCGATAGCATGGTTTCTCCACAAAACTTTAACTTGTGGTATAACCTCGATGCATAGGACATGTTCTTTCCTATCCAAGATCTTGACAGTACCTCCTCGTCGTTAAGTCTTGACTATCTCGTCCGGTTCTAACTCAATGACGTGGTTCGTCGTCCACATATTTACGTAACATCGATACGTGAAAAACGTTATGAACATCGCCATCGTACTTGGCGGTAAAACGCAGTCTATAGGCCATAGTTCCTATTCGATCGAGAATTTCAAATTGATTAATAAATCGAAGGTTTGAGCTTTCCTCACCTCACCGATTCTCGCTTTTGAAATAACAACTTCTTGCACCTCCTTCTTCAAATTCATCACCTCGTGTGTGTGAGCTTGAACAACTTTAACTTTATCGATTAAAGTCGATTATACTCGTATATCATCACGTGGGTAACTAGAGTTTTCATCTCCATCTCTATTATTTGTAAATTATACGAAATGAGTCTTTGACAATATCGTACTCGTACTTGTATACGATCTTCTACTCAACACGTCAGCTACCACGTTCGCTTTTCCAGGATGGTATTGAATAGTGTGGTCGTAGTCTTTCAATAGCTCGAGCCAACGTCGCTGCCGCATGTTGAGTTCTTTTTGAGTGAAGAAATATTTAAGGCTTTTATGGTCTGAATATATCTCCACTTTCTCCCCATATAGATAGTGCCTCCATATTTTTAATACGAAAGCTTATTCACGCCAACTCTAGACACATGGTGGGATAATTCCTCTCATACTCTTTAAGTTGTCATGAGGCATAAAGGCTATGACTTTCCCACGTTGCATGAGAACACATCCTAACCCTTTGCTGAAGCATCATTGTAGATAACAAATCCATCCGAACCAGGATGGTATTGTTAGAAACAGTCTTAAAATAAGTCTCCTCTTAAGCTCTTGGAAACTCTTCTCGCATTCTTCACTCCAAACGAATTTTGTATCCTTCCGAAGTTAGCCGAGTTAATGGAGTAGCGATTCGAGAAAACCCTTCCACGAATCTCCGATAATAACCAAATAAGCCCAAAAGCTACGTACTTGATCACCGACTTGGTTGCTCCCAACTTTGTATTGCTTCAATCTTCACCGGATCAACAGATACTCCATGTTTCGACACCACGTGCCCAAGGAATGCTACTTCCTCGCCGAACTCGCATTTCTTCAATTTGGCATATAGTTTGTTTTCACGAAGCCTTTTGAGTACCGACTTTTGGTGGTGCTCATGATCTTCACGACTTTTGGAATATATAAGGATGTCATCAATAAAGACAACAACGAATCCCGATCCAAATATTCCTTGAATACTCAGTTCATCATCATATCCATGAAAGCCGCGAGAGCATTAGTTAGTCCGAAAGACATGACTAAGAATTCATAATGCCCATACCGAGTTCTCAAGGCGCCTTTGAATATCCTCGATTCTAATCTTCAAATGATGATATCCGAGCGAAGATCGATTTTTAAAAGAATGTGCCCTTTCAACTGGTCAAACAAGTCATCAATACGAGGTAGAGGATACCTATTCTTGATGGTGACATGGTTCAATTCCAGATAGTCAATACAAAAAGTCGCATACTCCGTCTTTCTTCTTTACAAATAAAACAGGAGCACCCCAAGGAGATGTACTAGACGAATGAAACCGATGTTCAACAATTCTCAGAGTTGGACTTTAACTCCTGAAGTTCAATAGGAGCCATTCGATATGGGGTTTTAGAAATGGGCTTTGTACGTGTTCAAGATCAATAAAGAATTCAACTTCACGTTACGGGGTAGGCCGGGAAGTTCTTCTAGAAATACGTCGTGGAAAATCGATAACAGAATATTATTCAAATTTGACGTGTCTTTATTCAAATCCATAACATAGGCTAAGAAAGCTTGACATCCGCTTTTCAATAAACGAATTGCTTTATGATTAGATATGACGTTGATTGATTTTAATGGTTTAGTTGCTTGAATTGCATAAACAGTTGGTTAGAATATGAAAACTAACAACCTTTACGAAAACAATCAATTTTGGCATGATGAGTAGTTAACCAATCAATCCCAAAATCACATCAAAAGCAAGTATCTTTAAAGAGATAAGGTCAATGGTAAGGTAATGGTGCCAACTTGAATCAAACAAGATTTATAAGCAATGGATGTGATGAAAGTTTCTCCTAACGGAGTTTCCACAGATAGGTCAAAGTCTAATTTCTCCTGAGTTAAGTTTAAACGTTGAGCACAAACAGAGAGATAAATGAATGGGAAGCATACCGGTATCAAGTAAGGTATAAACTTCGCAAGAATTTATAAATAACTTACATGTGATCACCTCGTTTGGGTTCTCTCGCATTTTGACCATCCACAACAAACGCTCTTCCGGAATCATTGACTTTGACTTTTACCGGGACGATCTTTTGAGTCACCGTCCCCACTGAACTAGGTTTCGCTCATCGTCATAATCTCGGCGATATGTCCTTCCTTTCCACAATTATAGCATACCTTGAATCTGTTGTGGGCTTTGACCGATATGTCCTCTTTTTCCGCATTTGTAACATACGACCGGTGGACTTTCTCTTCCTTGGAACCAATTCTTCTTGCCAGATCTTGCTGTCTTCATAGTCGTTGTTAAATCTCCTCTTTTAAAATCTCCTCCCGATTCGCTTCTTCTATTTTCATGGCCACGATTACCACCGGAGTGGTTCCGCTTTTGTCCGTATTCATCTTTCTCCGTTGGTTATCGTTATTCGATGATCGCTATCTTGATATGATCCTCGTTATGGTCCCTCGGTTGAACGTACTTTCGTTATCTCGCTTCTAACAATCGAGCCTGCTGACAACATCCGAATAGAGAGAAAATTTATGAGAAATGAGATATCGACGTATGTCGGGTTTCAAACCTCTCAATAACATTTAAATATCGTTCCTCATTCTCCATCAAATGAGGTGCAAACCGGATAACTCCGCGAACTTCGCCTCGTCTTTGGGACACCGCCATGTTATTCTGCTCCATCTAATAAACTCCACTTCCTTCATATGATTTAATACTTTCGTGGAAGTACTTGTCATTGAATCTGCTTCTGAAATGTCTCCCATGACATCTTTGAAATGCAATTGGATGGATGTACGCTTCACGAGACTCCCACCATGATACCCGCCTCGCCACTTTAACATAAAAGTAGCGAATGGAACCTTCATTTCTCCGTGCATCCCAAGACATCGAATATCTTGGTAATTTGTTTGACCCATGTTTCCGCCATGATCGATCGCTTTCCTTAAATTCGTTGGTCCCAACTCTTTGAATCGCTTGGGTGTGACAACCCGTGAATTGCTATCATTTCCTCCTCAGATTTTGAACACGAGTCTCCTCGTCGATTTTGCATGAATCGCAAAAGCTTCTAAACATCCCTCGCTCATCATCTCGCTTTCATTAGTGGTTTGTTCACGGAGGAACATTGCCACTGTTGCACGCTCTCCTCGTTGGTGAGTACAAAGCGCGTCTCCTGGGCCTCATTTCCATTGTTAATATTCTCAATCGACATTCTCAAATCATCATCATAAAACAAGGGTTAATTAAGAAATCAATATATCACATAATATCCCTATATATCGACCAACTAAAAAAATAAGCTTAGGTAGGACACACTAAAGCGAAGGATTTACTCGCCTCTCCCTCCTAGTTCTATTCCCCGATCTCCGCCAGAGATCATATCCCTAAGCTCTGATACCAACTGTGACGCCCCCAAAATAGGTCCATTCCATCCAACCCATTCTGAGTCGCCAAATTTGATAAAAAGTTCCAACCAATATTTCAGCATAATGATATTGAAGAAATAATATCATTTGAGAAGAAAATAACATCCTTACCTCGAAAGACAAGATTTAGTTGAAATCTTTGGGTATAGTCTTTGAAGGAACTTGCACCGCCTAACAATACTCAAAGTATACTCAAAATACTCACAAGAATACGCTCGATAATATAGAGAGAAAACTTGGGTTTACGGTGTGATTTTCAATTCTAACCTAAGCACCCTATTTATAGGAAAATGCTAGAACACCAAAAAGCAGAAAATTTAATAAAATATTAATATATATTATAAATTTCCTTAGCCCATCTTTGAAGATCTGATTTCAGCAATTAATATCACATGTTAGCCCACTTAAATGCAAAAAAATGTTTTTCTTTAAAATAATAATTAAAACTTCCAAAATCAATTATTTTGAGCTTGAACTTCAATAATTCACAATAAATAGCCCTTTTATCAGAAAATTCGAATCTCATGCGTGTTTTATAGGAAATTCAATTCTCTACAACTTTGCGGAAGAAAGTTTTTCCAAATTCAAAATGCGAAATTGACCAAATCCACAAACGGGCAATTTTACAAAGCTATAATCAAATTTCGATCGATAAATGGGGTCCACCGACATGTTTAACATGTTTTAAACATTTATTGCAACAAAAAATACTCTTCCTCCTCAGATACTCATATATCCCACATTCGTTGTAAAAATATCACCATTATTATATTATTAAAATATAATAATATATTTAAATAATTATTTTATCAAAAAAGATAAAATTTCAATTTTCAACAATTGTCACATTAAAAATTTTCTCCATCTATATCCACATAAAATCAATATTTTCCTCATCATATGAATCAATAATTAATTATTCACAAATAATATTACGTAATCACAATATTGATACACCAGCGCGCCTCCTGTGAGGAAGAGGGGCTTTTCAATAAGAATTTCTCCTTACAGTAGCCGAATTAGGTGACCAAACCTCTCCTTAGATGTAACTTTCTAGACATTGCCAATAATGTTATCTAATAATATTATCCAGATAATATGAATTATTGCTTCGATAAAGAAAAATATTGTGTAATGACAATTATCAAACAACAATAATATAAAATATCAACGCAAAGAATTATTAACTCAATAAAATATTTGAATAAGAATTATCAGAACCATTATTGAGTAGTGCCTTCGTAAGAATCAATAATTGGTGCAATACCGTAAAGCATTGTGTTTTAACCACCGAGTATTTTAACAAAGATTAATTCTGTGAATAACTACGCCAGTTATTTTTAACCAACTTATATTTGTGCTTTCTTCATCCAATCGCTTTCCGTTATGGGGCCCACAAAAGATCTGCATACCGTCGGACGAATATTCCCAAACGATTTAATATTCCACGACCAAACGAATATTCCCCGACAATAATGAATATTTTATAACCACTTGCTTATTCAAATATTTGCGTATTTTACCCATAACTATCCACATTAATCAAATTCACCCTTACTATTTCAAAATAATAAATAAAGGAAATTCCTTTTATTTAAAAAATTCGGGTCTTACAACCTCCCTCCTTATGAAATTTTGTCCTCGAAATTGACGTCGTATTCACAGTGTTTCAAAAGATGAGAATACCTCGCTTTCATTTCCATTTCCAACTCCGTGTCATTTCCCTATATTCGTGGTCCCAACTCTTTGAATCTTGGGTTTGTGACAACCCGTGAATTGCTATCATTTCCTCCTCAGATTTTGAACACGAGTCTCCTCGTCTGATTTTTGCATGAACTGCAAAAAGCTTCTAAACATCCCCGTTCATCATCTCGCCGGTGGTGTTGTTCACAGGAGGAACATTGCCACTTTGTTGCACGTTCTCCTCGTTGGTAAAGAATCTGAGCATCTCCACGGTCTCATTTACTCCATCAATAATATTCTCAATGACATTCTCAAATCTTCATATAAAACAAGGGTTAATTAAGGAAATCAATATATCACATAATATCCCTATATCTTGACCAACTAACAAATAAGCTTAGGTAGACACACTAAATAAGGATTTACTCGCCTCCCCTCCTAGTTCTATTCCCCGATCTCCGCCAGAGAGATCATATCCTAAGCTCGATACCAACCGTGACGCCCCCAAAATAGGTATACATCACCCATTCGAGTTGTCAATACATAGTACATGTAAACAACTACAACTTTATTATTACAACAAGAAATCTGTGAGTTTAAATACAAATATTATCTTCTGATAATATTTATACTCACATAAATCCTCATCACATTTATTGATACATTATTTTACAAAAATGGTGAGGACTACTAAACAATCCTTTCTAAAACCTTCATTCCATACCCGACTGCACTCGCTATATTTCTCGCCTCCCGAGAAGAATGGAACAAAAAAAGGAAAAGGGTGAGCTCAACTAGCTCAGTAAAGAATATTATGACTAAGATAATATACAACAAATTATCGTTAGTCTTCAACAGGAAAAAATTTAATAGAATACAATAGACAACAAATTTTCAATCAATATTCGCAGCGGAAATAATAATTCATTAGAAGAGTTAAGTAGAGAATGCAAACTACTATCTTCTATGTATGAATTTAAAAGTTCATCGTCTATCTTTTATCCCTGTAACAACAATCAATATCATCTGGAATCAAATATTCATCTTTGCACTACAAAGCCAAAGATATTCATCATTGTCATGTTCATTTAAACACTGCTCATCTTTGCACTACAGCCCAAAGATATTAATCACCTGGTCATGTTCATCTCAACACTGCTCATCTTTGCACTGGGCCAAAATATTCTTCTTCAGAATCATTCATCTTTGCACTACAGCCAAAGATATTCAATAATATCATCATTTAAGACCGAGGATGATGAAAATATTTTTAAAGAACGAATCCAAAGAAACAAAATGACAAGGATTAAGGATTAAGGATTCGTGATTTTGTTTTATCCATCGCCAACATTACCCCAAAAATAATCACAAAGGGTGTAAAATTCAAGAATGATCAAAACATGGATACAATCAAAGCTAGTATCCAAAATAGATGTTTTGGACAAAAAGAAGAAATTTTATTTTTTGGTGAATAGTGGTCAGATATCGTGAATAAGTCAGAGTATCGTGAATAATCTTGTATACGTGAATAATCACCGTATACATGAATAATAATAAATCCGACACACCAAAGATAGAAATTCCACAAAAACATCTTCACGTTTCATGAATAGTACTTTCGTGAATAGTAACTCGTGAATAGTAACTCATGAATAGTAACTCGTGAATAGTAACCCCCGACATGAAAAAGTTCCAAATTTGATAAAACTTCAGATCAACATTTCAACATAATGATATTGAAGAAATAATATCATTACGAAAAAAAAAATATCCCTTACCTCAAAGAATCGATTTTGGAAGGAAAGGCTCAAAGTGATGTTGAATGAAACTTATCTTTGAGCAAAAGAACTCTCAAAGTATCTAAATACTCGTAAAATACGCTCAATAATATAGAGAGAGAAAGAGAGAAAACTTTGTTTCGGTGTGATTTTCAATTCTAACTTAAATCTCATTTATAGAAAATGTTAGCCCGTAGAAGCAGACTTGACCACTTTACACGATGGCTTTACCTCGCTACTATTGCCACCCACCACATTTGAAATAAAATTCAGCACATTTCTTCACCAACCACAAGTGGGGCCCACTCAATTCTAGAATTTTCCACCAAAATCAATTATAAACCTAATTTAAATTCGACACCTCTTAAAATTCACAACAAATCATTCGTGCATTTTTAATTGTTCAAAATTTGTGGACATATACTCAACTTATGTATGTATAACATACCCAAAAATTACCACCATCCAACTATTTGATTAAAAATTATAACCCCGCAATATATCTCAAAACCCCGATTTAATTTTTAATACCTCCAATCCGATAAAATACTTGATAAAACACCTCAACAATAATTTCTTCATTTATAACCACATAAATAAATCCATCATTTATATCCACATAAAATAAATATTTCTTTATCATATGAATCAATAATTAATTATTCACAAATAATATTACGTAATCACAATTATGATAACCAGCCGCTCCTGTGAGCAGGGGGCTTTCCGATAAGGATTTCTCTCATCATGGCGCATGATTAGGTGACCAAACCTCTCCTCGATGTAACTTTCTAGACATTGCCAATAATGCTATCTAATAATATTATTTAAATAATATGAATTATTGATCCGATAATGGAGATAATGTGCGTTGACAATTATCGAACAACAATAATATAAAATATCAACGCAAAGCAATTATTGAATCAATAAATAAAATATTGAATAAAGAATTCATCAGAAAAATTATTGAGTAGTGCCTACTTACGTAAGGATCAATAATTCAACAATCTTGTGTGCAATACCGTAGCTATCGTCAGCAACCACGCCAGACATCGTATTTTAACCAATCGGTATTCCAATGGTCTTAATTCAGAATAACTACTACGCCGTTATTTTTAACCAACTTATATTTGTCGCTTTCTTCATCCAATCGCTTTCAAGTATGGGGCCTACACACATGGTCAATGCCATCGCATTTAATATTCCCCGACAAGCATTTAATATTCCACGACCAAACGAATATTCCCGACAAAATGAATATTTTATAACCACTTGCTTATTTTGAAATATTTATGTATTTAACCCTTAACTATCCACATTAATCAAATCAACCCTTACTATTTCAAAATAATAAATAAAGGAAATTCCTTTTATTTAAAAAAAATTTCGGGGTCTTACAACCTCCCTCCTTATGAAATTTCGTCCTCGAAATTGACGTGACGTACACAGTGTTTCAAAAGGTGAGGATACCTCGCTTTCATTTCGCTTTCCAATTCCCGTGTCATTTCCTCTATAGCATGATTCCTCCACAAAACTTTAACTTGTGGTATGACCTTTTCATACGTAGGACATGCTCCTTCCTATCCAAGATCTTGACAGTACCTCCTCATACGTTAAGTCTTCTGCTATCTCGTCCGGTTCTAACTCAATAACGTGGTTCGGGTCTTTCACATATTTACTGAAGTGCGATATGTGAAACACATTATGAACACGAGACATACTCGAGGTAACGCAAGTCTATAGGCTACATTTCCTACTCGGGTCAAGAATTTGAAATGGACCAATAAATCTTGGATTGAGCTTTCCTCTCTTCCCAAATCTTGTAACTCCTTCCATGGAAGCAACTCATGACAATACATGATCCCTACATTAAATTCCACGTCCTTTCGATGAAGATCCGCATAACTCTTTTGTCGATCTTGAGCCGCTTTGTATATCGTTGTCGAATTATTTGGATCTTTTCGGTGAGTCATACACGCATTTAACTCTCGGTCCCAACAATGTTGCTTCACCCACCTCATCCCAACATATTGGAGAACACATTTTCACCATATAATGCTTCAATGGAGCCACACCTATACTTGCTCGATAACTCATTGTTGTTGAGAGAATTCCACCAATGGTAAATACTTATCCCAACCGCCTCTTGAAGTCTAGGACACAGAGTCTTAATAAATCTTCAAGAGTTTGAATAGTCCTTTCGATTGTCCGTCTGTTTGGGGATGGTATGCTTCAACTAAATCGCAAATCCGTGCTCATAGCTTTTTGCAAGCTAACCCAAAATCTTGAAGTGAATCTTGGGTCACGATCCAAACTATGGATACAGCATGCCATGCAACCTCACAATCTCATTTACGTACATACTAGCAAGACGCTCAAGGAATAAGTCTCCGTGTCGGCAAAGAAATGAGCGGACTTGGTTAATCTATCAACAATAACCCAAATAGCATTGATGCCTTGAGAAACCGTAGGAAGACCCGAATCTAAATCCATGGTAATGTGTTCCCACTTCCATTCCTAATCTCAAGTGGTTGCAACGGACCCTTAGGTACTAGATGCTCCGCCTTTACACGTTAAGCAAGTTAAACACATCGAGATAAACTTTGCAATCTCTCTCTTCATATTATTCCACCAAAATGTATGTCAAGATCACGATACATTTTAGTACTTCCGTGATTGATTGCAAATGGTGTATTGTGTGCCTCCATCATAATCTTGTACTTCAAATCGAGTCGTTAGAACACAAAGTCTAGAGTGGACTCAAGTATTCCTTCTTCATCAATTCTCGCTTAGGAATAGCTCCTTCTTGTACTTTCTTCTTCATACGTATCGCTCCGGCCCAAGGCTTGAGCAACCTTAACTTTTTCTATTAAAGTTGGCTCTACGCGTATATTGACATCATCGCACTCGTTCTCGCATATGATCTTCTACTCAATGCGTCGCCTACCACGCTCGCTTTACCGTGATGGTATTGAATAGTGTGGTCGTAGTCTTTCAATAGCTCGAGCCAACGTCATTTACGCATGTTGAGTTCTTTTTTTGAGTGAAGAAATATTTAAGGCTTTTTATGGTCCGAATATATCTCCACTTTCTCCCCATATAGATAGTGCCTCCATATCTTTAGCGCTGAAACGATCGGCCGCTAACTCTAGATCATGAGTAGGATAATTCCTCTCATACTCTTTAAGTTGTCGCGAGGCATAGGCTATGACTTTCCCACGTTGCATGAGAACACATCCTAACCCTTTGCTTGAAGCATCGTCAGAGATAACAAATCCATCCGAACCAGATGGTATTGTTAGAACAGTCTTGAAATAAGTCTCCTCTTAAGCTCTTGAAACTTTTCTCGCGTTCTTCGCTTTAAACGAATTTCAGATCCTTTCGAGTTAATGAAGTTAATGGAGTAGCGATTCGAGAAAACCTTCCACGAATCTCCGATAATAACCAAATAAGCCCAAAAAGCTACGTGCTTCAACACCGACTTCCGGTTGCTCCCAACTTTGTATTGCTTCAATCTTCACGGATCAACAGATACTCCATGTTTTGACACCACATGCCCAAGAAAGGCTACTTCCTCAAGCCGAACTCGCATTTCTTCAATTTGGCATATAGTTGGTTTTCACGGGTTTGGAGTACCAAATTCAAATGGTGCTCATGATCTTCACGACTTTTGGAATATATAAGGATGTCATCAATAAAGACAACAACGAATCGATCCAAATATTCCTTGAATACTCGGTTCATCATATCCATGAAAGCATGGGAGCATTAGTTAGTCCGAAAGACATGACTAAGAATTCATAATGCCCATACCGAAGTTCTCGGCGGGTCTTTGGAATATCCTCGCCTCTAATTTTCAAATTGATGATATCCGAGCGAAGATCGATTTTTAAAAAGAATGTGCCCTTTCAATCGGTCAAACAAGTCATCAATACGAGGTAGAGGATACCTATTCTTGATGGTGACATGGTTCAATTCCAGATAGTCAATACAAAGTCGCATACTCCCGCTTTTCTTTTTTTACAAATAAAACAGAGCACCCCAAGGAGATGTACTAGGATCGAATAAAACCGATGTCCAACAATTCTCAGTAGTTGGACCTTTAACTCCTCAAGTTCAATAGAGCCATTCGATATGGGGTTTTAGAAATGGGCTTTGTACTGTGTTCAAGATCAATAAAGAATTCAACTTCACGCTCGGGGTAGACCGGGAAGTTCTTCAGAAATACGTCCGAAAGTCAATAACAACAGAATATTATTCAAATTTGACGTGTCTTTATTCAAATCCATAACATGGGCTAAGAAAGCTTGACATCCGCTTTTCAATAAACGAATAGCTTTATGATTAGATATGATAGTGATTGATTTTAATGGTTTAGTTGCTTGAATTCGCATAAAGTTGGTTAGGAATATGAAAACTAACAACCTTACGAAAACAATCAATTTTGGCATGATGAGTAGTTAACCAATCAATCCCTAAAATCACATCAAAAGCAAGTATCTTTAAAGAGATAAGGTCAATGTGTAAGGTGATGGTGCCAACTTGAATCAAACAAGATTTATAAACAAATGGATGTGATGAAAGTTTCTCCTAACGGAGTTTCCACAGAGATAGGTCAAAGTCTAATTTCTCCTGATTCAAGTTTAAACGCTGAGCACATGCAGAGAGATAAATGAATGGGTAGCACCCCAGATCAAGTAAGGTATAAACTTCGCAAGAATTTATAAATAGCTTACCCGTGATCACCTCGTTTGGGTTCCTCGCATTATGACCATCACAACAAACGCTCTTCCCTAATCGTTGACTTTGACTTTTCCGGGGATGATTTTTTGAGTCACCGTCCCTCACTGAACTAGGTTTCGCTACCGTCTAATCTCGAAGCGATATGTCCTTCCTTTCCACAACTATAGCATACCTTGAATCTGTTGTAGGCGCTTGACCGATATGTCCCTCTTTTCCGCATTTGTAGCATATGATGGTGGTGGTCGTTTCTCCTCCCTTAGAACCCGATTCTTTAGCAAGACCGCTGCGTCTTCACATAGTCGTTGTTAAATCTCCTCTTTTAAAATCTCCTCCTCGACTCGCTTCTTCTCCGCTTTTCATGACCATGATTACCACCAGTGGTTACCATTTCATCCGTCTGCTTTTTTCTCCGCAGTTATCATTATTCTGCTGACCGCCATCTCTCGATACGATCCTCGTTATGGTCCTCAATTGACCGTATCAAGTATCTCGCTCTAATAATTGAGCCCTGCTTTACAACATCTCGAATAAAGAGAAAGTTTATGAGAAATGAGATATCGACGACGCCTTGGGTTCAAACCTCTAAGAAACATCCGCGTCATCGCTCCTCATTCTCCACCAAATGAGGTGCAAACTCGATAACTCGCAAACTTTGCCTCGCATCGAGACACCGCCATGTTGTTTTGCTCTAATCGATGAACTCCACTTCCTTCATACGACGAACACTTTCGTGAAAGTATTTGTCATTAAATAGTCTCTCAAACGCCTCCCAAGACATGCCGAAAAGCGGTGGATGGAGTACGCTTACGACTCTCCCACCAATGAGTCTCGCCTCGCCACGGAACATAAAGGTGGCGAATGGAACCTTCTGTTCTCCGCATCCCAAGACATCGAATATCTTGGTAATTTGTTTGACCCATGTTTCCGCCATGATCGGATCCGGCTTTCCCTTAAATTCGTGGTCCCAACTCTTTGAATCGCTTTGCGTGACAACCCGTGAATTGCTATCATTTCTCCTCAGATTTTGAACACGAGTCTCCTCGTCTGATTTTGCATGAATCGCAAAAAGCTTCTAAACATCCCTCGCTCATCATCTCTTTCAAAGGTGTTGTTCACAGGAGGAACATTGCCACTGTTGCACGCTCTCCTCGTTGGTAAAGACAGAGGCATCTCCACGGTCTCATTTACTCCAATCATAATATTCTCACCGACATTCTCAAATCTCGTCATAAAACAAGGGTTAATTAAGGAAATCAATATATCACATAATATCCCTATATACCGACTAACTAACAAATAAGCTTAGGTAGGACACACTAGCAAAAGGATTTACTCGCCTCCCCTCCTAGTTCTATTCCCCGATCTCCGCCAGAGATCATATCCTAAGCTCGATACCAACCGTGACGCCCCCAAAATAGGTATACATCACCCATTCCGAGTTGTCAATACATGGTATGTAAACAACTACAACTTTATTATTACAACAAGAAATCTGTGAGTTTAAATACAAATATTATCTTCTGATAATATTTATACTCACATAAATCCTCATCACATTTATCGATACATTATTTTACAAAAATGGTGAGGACTACTAAACAATCCTTTCTAAAACCTTCATTCCATACCCTCGACTGTACTCGCTATATTCTCGCCTCCACGAGAAGAATGGAACAAAAAGGAAAAGGGTGAGCTCAACTAGCTCAAGAAAAGAATATTATGACTAAGATAATATACAACAAATTATCGTTAGTCTTCAACAGGAAAAATTTAATAGAATACAATAGACAACAAATTTTCAATCAATATTCGCAGGAAATAATAATTCATTAGAAGAGTTAAGTAGAGAATGCAAACTACTATCTTCTATGTATGAATTTAAAAGTTCATCGCCCATCTTTTATCCCCAGAATAACAATCAATATACATCCGAATCAAATATTCATCTTTGCACTACAGCCAAAGATATTCATCACCAAGTCATGTTCATTTAAACACTGCTTCATCTTTGCACTACAGCCAAAGATATTAATCACCATTCGTGTTCATCTCAACACTGCTCATCTTTGCACTACAGCCAAAGATATTCTTCAAAATCATTCATCTTTTGCACTACAGTGCCAAAGATATTCAATAATATCATCATTTAAGACCGAGGATGATGAAAAATATTTTTAAAGAACGAATCCAAAGGAAACAAAATGACAAGGATTAAGGATTAAGGATTCGTACTTTGTTTTATCCATGTCCAACAATACCCCAAAAATAATCACAAGGGTGTAAAATTCAAGAATGATCAAAACATGGATACAATCAAAGCTAGTATCCAAAATAGATGTTTTGACAAAAAGAAGAAATTTTATTTTTTGGTGAATAGTGTCAGATATCGTGAATAAGATCAGATATCGTGAATAGTCTCAGATATACGTGAATAATCCGTATACATGAATAGTAAATCCGACACCAAAAGATAGAAATTCCACAAAAACATCTTCACTTTTCATGAATAGTACTTTCGTGAATAAGAATCGTGAATAAGAACTCATGAATAAGAACTCGTGAATAAGAACTCATGAATAATAGTAACCCCGATATGAAAAAGTTCCAAATTTGATAAAACTTCAGATCAACATTTCAACATAATGATATTGAAGAAATAATATCATTACGAAAAAAAAAAATCCCTTACCTCAAAGAATCAAGATTTCCCGGAGGAAAGGCTCAAGTGATGCTTTGAATGAAACTTGTATCTTGAATAAAGAACTCTCAAAGTATCTAAATACTCGTAAAAATACGCCAATAATATAGAGAGAGAAAGAGAGAAAACTTTGTTTCGTGTGATTTTCAATTCTAACTTAGCCCTCTATTTATAGAAAAATGTTAGCCCCAAGAAGGCATTGACTGCCTACTGATGGCTTTTACCTCGCTACTATTGCCACCCACCACATTTGAAATAAAATTCAGCACATTTCTTCACCAACCACAAGTGGGGCCCACTCAATTCTAGAATTTTCCACCAAAATCAATTATAAACCTAATTTAATTCGACACCTCTTAAAATTCACAACAAATCATTCGTGCATTTTTAACGGTTCTCAAAATTTGTGGACATATACTCAACTTATGTATGTATAACATACCCAAAATTACCACCATCCAACTATTTGATTAAAAATTATAACCCCGCAATATATCTCAAAACCCCGATTTAATTTTTAATACCTCCAATCCGATAAAATACTTGATAAAACACCTCAACAATAATTTCTTCATTTATAACCACATAAATAAATCCATCATTTATATCCACATAAAATAAATATTTCTTTATCATATGAATCAATAATTAATTATTCACAAATAATATTACGAATCACAATTATGACAACCAAAGTAGCTTCTGTGAAAGAGGGGCTTTCCGATAAGGATTTCTCCTTCATCGCCGCAATTAGGTGACCAAACCTCTCCTCGATGTAACTTTCTAGACATTACCAATAATGCTATCTAATAATATTATTTACATAATATGAATTATTGATCCGATAATGGAGATAATGCGGTGACAATTATCGAACAACAATAATATAAAATATCAACGCAAAGAATTATTGAATCAATAAAATAAAATATTGAACAAGAATTCACCGTAAAAATTATTGAGTAGTGCCTTCACGTAAGGATCAATAATTCAACAATATCATCGTAATACCGTAAGCTTCTTTCAACCACGCCAGATTATTAGTATTTTAACCACCGGTATTCCAATGCCTCTTAGCAATAACTAACTACTGGTTATTTTTAACCAACTTATATTTGTCATTTTCTTCATCCAATCGCTTTCCGCATGGGGGCCCACACATGGTCATACTTGTCCGCATTTAATATTCCCCGACAAAGCATTTAATATTCCACGACCAAACGAATATTCCCCAC
Source organism: Panax quinquefolius (assembly GCA_020205615.1). Lineage (NCBI taxonomy): Eukaryota > Viridiplantae > Streptophyta > Magnoliopsida > Apiales > Araliaceae > Panax > Panax quinquefolius. The sequence goes on from CM035160.1 coordinate 140,256,236, forward strand.
AAAATGAATATTTTATAACCACTTGCTTATTTTGAAATATTTATGATTTAACCCTTAACTATCCACATTAATCAAATCAACCCTTACTATTTCAAAATAATAAATAAAGGAAATTCCTTTTTATTTAAAAAAAATTTCCGGGTCTTACAATATATTTGTAGAATCTCCAAGTGAATGAATAGTAGTAACATGGTTAGGAGGTTAGCAACTACATTCAAGAAATTGGTTCCCCCAGAATGGAAGGAAAGGGAAGAGAATCGTTGGGCTAATCGAAGAACCACTACTAACAATGTAGCCAACGTCGAGGCGAGCCTGGAAAACCCGCCAAACGTCACAAAATTGGCGACTAATCTGGGCAAAATATGCAGCAGCCGCCGCAGCCGGAAGAGGAGGAGGAGGAGGTTATCAAAACTATTAATCGTGATCGTGAAGACGCAGATGAGGATACCAACAAGGAAAAGGAGCATTTCGCAGCGCAAAAAAAGTCTTCTGACGACAACGTTTCAAGATCACCACCACAAGTTTACTTGTCGCCCCCTTCGCCGTCTTATTCTACGATTTATGTACCATTCTCTCCGATTGAATATACAGCTCCAAGTCCTACAGAAGAAGAAGAAGGAGGAGGTTACGCCCCTATAGCTCCCAGTTTGATGATGAATTTGCCCCCTTCGCCGTCTTATTCTCCGGTTTATGTTCCATTCTCTCTGTTTGTATATACTGCTCCAAGTCCAACAGAAGAAGAAGAAAAAGAAGGAGGCTATTCCTCTATGGCTCCCAGTTTGATGATGAATTTGCCCCCTTCGCCGTCTTATTCTCCGGTTTATGCTCCATTCTCTCCGATTGTATATACTGCTCCAAGTCCTACAGAAAAAGAAAAAGAAAAAGAAGGAGGAGGCTATGCCCCTATAGCTCCCAGTTTGATGATGAATTTGCCCCTTCGCCGCCCCCTTCACCGTCTTATTCTCCGATTTATGTTCCATTCTCTCCGATTGTATATACTACTCCAAGTCCTACAGAAGAAGAAGAAGGAATAGGTTATGCCCCTATAGCTCCCAGTTTGATGGTGAAGTTGTCCCCTTCGTCATCTTATTCTCCAATTTATGTTCCATTCTCTCCGATTGTATATACTGCTCCATGTCCCACCGAAGAAGAAGAAGAAGAAGGAGGAGGAGGAGGAGGAGGCTATGCCCCTATAGCTCCCAGTTTGATGATGAATTTTTTGTCGTCTCCAGAATATGGCCCCGCATAGCCTACTCCTCTACCGCAAAATAGCCCAAATTCCCCTGTTAATCACGCCGCGTCGCCTTGGTGATGAATGTAGATGGATATATGCGGCCAAGAATAAGACCATGAGTTGTTATGGTTATGTTAGTGTTCATTTGTTTGATAGGTGGGTGATGGATGAGAGGGTTAGGCATATATATATATATATATATATATATATATATATATATATATATATATATATATATGACGTAATGAAATTAGTTTTAGTAATTAGTGAACATACTAGTCCTTGGGCCATGATAATCTGATGATTTTGTAACGCAAAGGATTTGATTGCAGCACCACCAAGGCCACGTTTTCTGTCATGTATCGCAATTTGGGGTTGGGCAGCGCTTGTACTTGTCTGGTACTAGGCTTGCACACGTAAAACCTATCCTTTCTGAACTCTGAACTTATAAAGCAAAAAATCCCCTGAGCGGAAGACGTTAAAATTTTGGAATCGGCAGGTAAACAATCTAAAGACAGCCCAGAACGCAGACAATGATTTTACTCCTCGTATACAAATTTTCAAAAATACTTGCAGTAAGACATGCATTGAATGTAGTAACCGAATATAGTGTTTGTGTTGTTTAGGTGACGTTGCGTGAAACTTTGCTCGTGCGTAATTTCGTTCCAATCTTTGCATACTAATTTGGACCTGCCCAGGGCTCCCATTGAAGATCGGCTTAAGATCTCGAAGACGATACTGGAATGGAGAAACCATGATTTTGAAGAATTATAATCCATGGTTACAAATAATTTTGATAAATTTTAATTTGTACGTAGAGGACACAAGACTTGGGTACGTACGTATTTGTAGACAAGAATAATAGGAATATTGTTTCACAATCTGAATGGTAAAACCATGTTCTTTTCTTAATCGGACAAGGATTATAGGAATAATATTGTTTCCTAATCTGAATCGTAAAACTATCTACTTTTCTTTGTTCTAGAGAAGATAGGAATTAATACATGTACGTGTCCCAATCAAATTAGATGTTGTAAGATGAAATATTTTAATTAAAAATTAAGAAATTATAAAAATATTTTATAAATAGAAAATATAAAACTATACAAAAACGTGTGATATAGACTTTTAATTTTTCAATAATTATTTATACTTCAGTGAAAAATACTGAATTTGTCTTTTTTAAAACCAAAATAACCAAAAACACTTTTGTATCTTAATTTAAATATTTTATTAAATTAAATAAAATAATAGATAAGACAATGGGCATGTCTCCTTAATGAATTAGGATTTGTTTATAATTATATATACATAGAAGGATTAAACATAAATGGCAGATAATTTCATAGTTATATATTTGTAGAATCTCCAAGTGAATGAATAGTAGTAACATGGTTAGGAGGTTAGCAACTACATTCAAGAAATTGGTTCCCCCAGATTGGAAGGAAAGGGAAGAGAATCGTTGGGCTAACCAAAGAACCACTACTAACAATGTAGCCAACGTCGAGGCGAGCCTGGAAAACCCCGCCAAACGTCACAAAATTGGCGACCAATCTAGGCAAAATATGCAGTAACCGCCGCAGCCGAAGGAGGAAGAGGAGGTTATCAAAACTATTAATCGTGATCGTGAAGATGCAGATGAGGATACCAACAAGGAAAAGGAGCATTTCGAAGCGCAAAAAAAGTCTTCGGACGACAACGTTTCAAGATCTCCACCACCAGTTTACTTGCCGCCCCCTTCGCCGTATTATTCTCCGGTTTATGTTCCATTCTCTTCGATTGAATATACTGCTCCAAGTCCTACAGAAGAAGAAGAAGGAGGAGGCTATGTCCCTATAGCTCCCAATTTGATGATGAATTTTCCCCCTTCGTCGCCCCCTTCGCCGTCTTATTCTTCGGTTTATGTTCCATTCTCTCCGATTGTATATACTGCTCCAAGTCCTACAAAAGAAGAAGAAGAAGAAGAAGGCTATGCCCCTATAGCTCACAGTTTGATGATGAATTTGCCCCCTTCGCCGCCCCCTTCGCCGTCTCATTCTCCGGTTTATGTTCCATTCTCTCCGATTGTATATACTGCTCCAAGTCCTACAGAAGAAGGAGGCTATGCCCCTATAGCTCCCAGTTTGATGATGAATTTCCCCCCTTCGCCGTCTTATTCTTCGGTTTATGTTCCATTCTCTCCGATTGTATATACTGCTCCAAGTCCTACAGAAGAAGATGAAGAAGAAGAAGAAGAAGGAGGCTATGCCCCTATAGTTCCCAGTTTGATGATGAATTTTCCGTCGTCTCCAGACTATGGCCCCGCATAGCCTACTCCTCCACCGCAAAACAGCCTAAGTTCCCCTGGTAATCATGCCGCGTCGCCTTGGTGATGTATGTGGATGGATATATGCGGCCAGGAATAAGACTATTAGTTGTTAAGGTTATGTTAGTGTTCATTTGTTTGATAGGAGGGTGATGGATGAGAGGGTTAGGCATATATATATATATATATATATATATATATATATATATATAAAATGTTAGTGTTCATGAAATTAGTTTTAGTAATTAGTGAACATACTAGTCCTTGGGCCATGATAATCTGATGATTTTGTAACGCAAAGGGTTTGATTGCAGCACCACCAAGGCCACGTTTTCTGTCATGTATCGCAATTTGGGGTTGGGCAGCGCTTGAACTTGTCTGGTACTAGGCTTGCACACGTAAAACCTATCCTTTCTGAACTCTGTACTCATAAAGTAAAAAATCCCCCGAGCGGAAGACGCTAAAATTTTGGAATCGGCACGTAAACAATCTAAAGACAGCCCAAAACGTAGACAATGATTTGACTCCTCGTATACAAATTTTCACAAATACTTGCAGTAAGACATGCATTGAATGTAGTAACCGGATATAGTGTTTGTGTTGTTCAGGTGACGTTGCTTGAAACTTTGCTCGTGCGTAATTTCGTTCCAATCTTTGCATACTAATTTGGACCTGCCCAGGGCTTCCATTGAAGCTCGGCTTAAGATCTCGACGACGATACTGGAATCGAGAAACCAAGATTTTGAAAAATTATAATCCATGGTTACAAATAATTTTGATGAATTTGAATTTGTACGTAGAGGACACAACACTTGTGTGACGCCCCCAAAATAGGTATACATCACCCATTCTGAGTTGTCAATACATGGTACAGAAACAACTACAACTTTATTATTACAACAGTAAAACTGTGAGTTTAAATACAAATATTATCTTCTAGACAATATCTATACTCAAATAAATTCTCATCACATTTATTGATACATTATTTTATAAAAATGGTGAGGACTACTAAACAACTCTCTCTAGAACCTTCATTCCATACCCCACTGCATTTTCGCTATATTCTCGCCTCCCGAGAAGAAAAATGGAACAAAAAGGAAAAGGGTGAGCTCAACTAGCTCAAGAAAGAATATTATGACTAAGATAATATACAACAAATTATCGTTAGTCTTCAACAGGAAAAATCTAATAGAATACAATAGACAACAAATTTTAAATCAATATTCGCAGCGGAAATAATAATTCATTAGAAGAGTTAAGTAGAAATGCAAACAACTACCTTCTACATGTATGAATTTAAAAGTTCATCGCTCATCCTTTATCCTCAGAACATCAATCAATATACATCCGAATCAAATATTCATCTTTGCACTACAGTGCCAAAGATATTCATAATATTCATCTTTGCACTACTGCCAAAGATATTCATCGATTAATCATGTTCATCTAAACACTGCTCATCTTTGCACAACGGGCCAAAGATATTCTTCAAATCATTCATCTTTTGCTATGTGCCAAAGATATTCCATAATATCATCATTTAAGATCAAGATGATGAAAAATATTTTTAAAGAAACGAATCCAAAGAAAACAAAATGACAAGGATTAAGGATTAATGATTCGTACTTTGTTTTATTCACGTCCAAAAATACCTCAAAAATAATCGCAGTGGTGTAAAATTCAAGAATGATCAAAACATGGATACAATCAAAGCTAGTATCCGAATAGATATTTTGGACAAAAGAAGAAATTTTATTTTTCTATGAATAGTCTTGTCAGATACGTGAATAGTCACAGATACGTGAATAGTAACTCCGACACCAAAAGATAAAAATTCCACAAAAATATCTTCACGCTTCATGAATAGTACTACGTGAATAAGAACTCGTGAATAAGAACTCATGAATAGTAACTCGTGAATAAGAACTCATGAATAAGTAACCCCAGACATGAAAAAGTTCCAAATTTGATAAAAAGTTCCAACCAATATTTCAAAGATAATGATATTGAAGAAATAATATCATTTGAGAAGAAAATAACATCCCTTACCTCGAAAGATCAAGATCTTACAAATTAAACAACGGATATAAAGCTATGACTTGGACTTGCACCAGTATAGCAATACTCAAAGTATACTCAAAATACTCACAAGAATACGCTCGATAATATAGAGAGAAAACTTGAGTTTAAATTGATTTTCAATTCTAACCCAAAGACCCTATTTATAGAAAATTGCTTAGAACACCAAAAGCGTAAAATTTAATAAATTAATAATAAATTTCCTACACATGCCTAAAATCTGATTTCAGCCATCAAACACATGCCACATTCTAGAAAAAGTAAGAAAAACGTTTTTCTAATTTTAAATATTTTAAACTTCCAAAAATCAATTATTTGAGCTTGAACTTCAATAATTCATAATAAATAGTCCTTTCATCAGAAAATTCGAATCTCATGAGTTTTTATAGGAAATTCAATTCTCTACAACTTTGCAGAAGAAAGTTTTTCCAAATTCCAAACAGAAATTGACCGAATCCATAAACGGGCGATTTTACAAAGCTATAATCAAATTTCATTCAATAAATGGGGTCCACCAGAGCATGTTTAACATGTTTTAAACATTTATTGCAACAAAAAATACTCTTCCTCCTCGTATACTCATATATCCCACATTCGTTGTAAAAATATCACCATTATTATATTATTAAAATATAATAATATATTTAAATAATTATTTTATCGTAAAAAGATAAAATTTCAATTTTCAACAATTGTCACATTAAAATTTTCTCCATCTATATCCACATAAAATCAATATTTTCCTCATCATATGAATCAATAATTAATTATTCACAAATAATATTACGTAATCACAATATTAATAACCGTGCGCCTCAAGGAAAGAGGGGCTTTCAATAAAATTTCTCCTTCTTGGCGCAATTAATTAGGTGACCAAACCTCTCCTTAGACGTAACTTTCTAGACATTGCCAATAATGTTATTTAATAATATTATTCAGATAATATGAATTATTGCTTTGATAATGAAAAATAGTGTAATGACAATTATTGAAACAATGACAATATAAAATATCAACGCAGCAATTATTAACTCAATAAAATACTTTGAATAATAATTATCGTAACCATTATTGAGTAGTGCCTTCTTACGTAAGAATCAATAATTGGTGCAATCTGGGTGTGCTACATCTTGTTTTTTAACCACCAAGTATTTTAACAATTATAATTGTAATAACTACGCCGTTATTTTTAAACCATTTATATTTGTCGTTTTCTTCATCCAATCGCTTTTTCGTTATGGGCTTTACACGTTTTAGCGCCATCGCATTTAATATTCTGACAAGTCTTAATATTTCACGACCAAACGAATATTCCCGACAACAATGAATATTTTATAACCACTTGCTTTATTTTGAAATATTTAATGTGATTTTACCCCTAACTATCCACATTAATCACATCAACCCTTACTATTTCAAAATAATAAATAGAGAAAATTAAATTTCATTAATAATAAGTTGGGGTCTTACAACTTGGGCACGTACGTATTTATAGATAAGAATAATAGGAATATTGTTTCCCAATCTGAATGGTAAAACCATGTTCTTTTCTAAATTGGACAAGGATTATAGGAATAATATTGTTTCCTAATCTGAATCGTAAAACTATCTACTAATTTAATTTTCTTTGTTCTAGAGGGGATAGGAATTAATGCATGTACGTGTCCCAATCAAATTAGATGTTGTAAGATGAAATATTTTAATTAAAAATTAAGAAATTATAAAAATATTTTTATAAATAGAAAATATAAAATTATACAAAAACGTGTGATATAGACTTTTAATTTTTCAATAATTATTTATACTTCATGAAAAATACAAATTTGTCTTTTTTAAAACCAAAATTACCAAAAACACTTTTGTATCATAATTTAAATATTTTATTAAATTAAATTAAATAATAGATAAGACAATGGGCATGTCTTCTTAATGAATTAGGATTTGTTTATAATTATATATACATTAAAGGATTAAACATAAATGGCAGATAATTTCATAGTTATATATTTGTAGAATTGCCAAGCGAATGAATAGTAGTAACATGGTTAGGAGGTTAGCAACTACATTCAAGAAATTGGTTCCCTCAGAATGGAAGGAAAGGGAAGAGAATCGTTGGGCTAACCGAAGAACCACTACTAACAATGTAGCCAACGTCGAGACGAGCCTGGAAAACCCCGCCAAACGTCACAAAATTGGCGACCAATCTGGGCAAAATATGCAGCAGCCGCCGCAGCCGGAAGAGGAGGAGGAGGATGTTATCAAAACTATTAATCGTGATCGTGAAGACGCGGATGAGGATACCAACAAGAAAAAGGAGCATTTCGCAGCGCAAAAAAAGTCTTCTGACGACAACATTTCAAGATCATCACCACCAGTTTACTCGCCGCCCCCTTCGCCGTCTTATTCTCCGGTTTATGTACCATTCTCTCCGATTGAATATACAGCTCCAAGTCCTACAAAAGAAGAAGAATGAGGAGGCTATGCCCCTATAGCTCCCAGTTTGATGATGAATTTGCCCCCTTCGCCGTCTTATTCTCCGGTTTATGTTCCATTCTCTCCGATTGTATATACTGCTCCAAGTCCTACAGAAGAAGAAGAAAAAGAAGGAGGCTATTCCCCTATGGCTCCCAGTTTGATGATGAATTTGCCCCCTTCGCCGTCTTATTCTCCGGTTTACGTTCCAATCTCTCCGATTGTATATACTGCTCCAAGTCCTACAGAAAAAGAAAAAGAAGAAGAAGGAGGAGGCTATGCCCCTATAGCTTCCAATTTGATGATGAATTTGCCCCTTCGCCGCCCCCTTCGCCGTCTTATTCTCCGGTTTATGTTCCATTCTCTCCGATTGTATATACTACTCCAAGTCCTACAGAAGAAGAAGAAGGAGGAGGCTATGCCCCTATAGCTCTCAGATTGATGGTGAATTTGTCCCCTTCGCCGTCTTATTCTCCAATTTATGTTCCATTCTCTCCGATTGTATATACTGCTCCAAGTCCTACAGAAGAAGAAGAAGAAGAAGAAGGTGGAGGAGGCTATGCCCCTATAGCTCCCAGTTTGATGATGAATTTTTCATCGTCTCCGGACTATGGCCCCGCATAGCCTACTCCTCAACCGCAAAACAGCCCAAATTCCCCTGCTAATCACGTCGCGTCGCCTTGGTGATGAATGTGGATGGATATATGCGGCCAAGAATAAGACCATGAGTTGTTATGGTTATGTTAGTGTTCATTTGTTTATAGGAGGGTATTGGATGAGGGGGTTCGGCATATATATATATATATATATATATATATATATATATATGACCCAATGATATTAGTTTTAGTAATTAGTGAACATACTAGTCCTTGGGCCATGATAATCTAATGATTTTGTAACGCAAAGGATTTGATTACGCGGACACCACCAAGCCACGCTCTCTCCGTATGTATCACAATTTGGGGTTGGCGGTAACTTGTACTTGTTCCGGTACTAGGCTTGCACACGTAAAACCTATCCTTTCTGAACTCTGTACTTATAAAGCAAAAAATCCCCTGAGCGGAAGACGCTAAAATTTTGGAATCGGCAGGTAAACAATCTAAAGACAGCCCAGAACGCAGACAATGATTTGACTCCTCGTATACAAATTTGCACAAATACTTACAGTAAGACATGCATTGAATGTAGTAACCGAATATAGTGTTTGTGTTGTTCATGTCACGTTGCGTGAAACTTTGCTCGTGCGTAATTTCGTTCCAATCTTTACATACTAATTTGGACCTGCCCAGGGCTCCCATTGAAGCTCGGCTTAAGATCTCGAAGACGATACTGGAATGGAGAAACCATGATTTTGAAGAATTATAATCCATGGTTACAAATAATTTTGATGAATTTTAATTTGTACGTAGAGGACACAAGACTTGGGTACGTACGTATTTATAGACAAGAATAATAGGAATATTGTTTCCCAATCTGAATGGTAAAACCATGTTCTTTTCTTAATCGGACAAGGATTATAGGAATAATATTGTTTCCTAATCTGAATCGTAAAACTATCTACTTTTCTTTGTTACTGCAGAAGATAGGAATTAATACATGTCGTGTCCCAATCAAATTAGATGTTGTAAGATGAAATATTTTAATTAAAAATTAAGAAATTATAAAAATATTTTATAAATAGAAAATATAAAACTATACAAAAACGTGTGATATAGACTTTTAATTTTTCAATAATTATTTATACTTGAAAGAAAAATACTAATTTATCTTTTTAAAACCAAAATTACCAAAAACACTTTTGTATCTTAATTTAAATATTTTATTAAATTAAATAAAATAATAGATAAGACAATGGGCATGTCTCCTTAATGAATTAGGATTTGTTTATAATTATATATACATGAAGGATTAAACATAAATGGCGATAATTTCATAGTTATATATTTGTAGAATCTCCAAGTGAATGAATAGTAAGTAATATGGTTAGGAGGTTAAAGAATTACATTCAAGAAATTGGTTCCCCCAGAATGGAAGGAAAGGGAAGAGAATCGTTGGGCTAACCAAAGAACCACTACTAACAATGTAGCCAACGTCGAGGCGAGCCTGGAAAACCCCGCCAAACGTCACAAAATTGGCGACCAATCTAGGCAAAATATGCAGTAACCGCCGCAGCCGGAGGAGGAAGAGGAGGTTATCAAAACTATTAATCGTGATCGTGAAGATGCAGATGAGGATACCAACAAGGAAAAGGAGCATTTTGCAGCCCAAAAAAAGTCTTCTGACGACAACGTTTCAAGATCACCACCACCAGTTTACTCACCGCCCCCTTCGCCGTATTATTCTCCAGTTTATGTTCCATTCTCTTCGATTGAATATACTGCTACAAGTCCTACAGAAGAAGAAGAAGGAGGAGGCTATGTCCCTATAGCTCCCAGTTTGATGATGAATTTGCCCCCTTCGTCGCCCCCTTCGCCGTCTTATTCTTCGGTTTATGTTCCATTCTCTCCGATTGTATATACTGCTCCAACTCCTACAAAAGAAGAAGAAGAAGAAGAAGAATGAGGAGGCTATGCCCCTATAGCTCCCAGTTTGATGATGAATTTTCCCCCTTCGCCGTCTTATTCTCCGGTTTATGTTCCATTCTCTCCGATTGTATATACTGCTCCAAGTCCTACAGAAGAAGAAGAAGAAGAAGAAGGTTATGCCCCTATAGCTAACAGTTTGATGATGAATTTTCCCCCTTCGTCGCCCCCTTCGCCGTATCATTCTCCGGTTTATGTTCCATTCTCTCCGATTGTATATACTGTTCCAAGTCCTACAGAAAAAGGAGAAGAAGGAGTCTATGCCCCTAAAGCTCCTAGTTTGATGATGAATTTCCACCCTTCGTCGTCTTATTCTTCGGTTTATGTTCCATTCTCTCCGATTGTATATACTGCTCCAAGTCCTACAGAAGAAGAAGAAGAAGAAGAAGAAGAAATTATGCCCCATAGCTCCCAGCTTTGATGATGAATTTGCCCCTTCGCGCCCCTTCATTGCCTCATTCTCCGGTTTATGTTCCATTCTCTCCGATTGTATATACTGCTCCAAGTCCTACAGAAGAAGGAGGCTATGCCCCTATAGCTCCTAGTTTGATGATGAATTTCCCCCCTTCGCCGTCTTATTCTTCGGTTTATGTTCCATTCTCTCTGATTGTATATACTGCTCCAAGTTCTACAGAAGAAGAAGGAGGCTATGCCCCTATAGCTTCCAGTTTGATGATGAATTTGCCCCCTTCGTCGTCTTATTCTTAGATTTATGTTCCATTCTCTCCGATTGTATATACTGCTCCAAGTCCTACAGAAGAAGAAGAAGAAGAAGAAGGAGGAGGCTATGCCCCTATAGCTCCTAGTTTGATGATGAATTTTCCGTCGTCTCCAGACTATGGCCCCGCATAGCCTACTCCTTCACAGCAAAATAGCACAAGTTCCCCTGCTAATCACGCCGCGTCACCTTGGTGATGAATGTGGATGGATATATGCGGCCAGGAATAAGACCAAGAAGAAGAAGAAGGAGGCTATGCCCCTATAGCTCCCAGTTTCATGATGAATTTGCCCCATTCATCGCCCCCTTCGCCGTCTTATTCTTCGATTTATGTTCTATTCTCTAAGATTGTATATACTGCTCCAAGTCCTACAGAAGAAGAAGAAGAAGGAGGAGGAGGAGGCTATGCCCCTATAGCTCCCAGTTTGATGATGAATTTCCCCCCTTCGCCGCCCCCTTTGTCGTCTTATTCTCCGGTTTATGTTCCATTCTCTCCGATTGTATATACTGCTCCATGTCCTACAGAAAAAGAAGAAGGAGGAGGAGGCTATGCCCCTATAGCTAACAGTTTGATGATGAATTTGCCCCCTTCGTCGCCCCCTTCGCCGTCTCATTCTCCGGTTTATGTTCCATTCTCTCCGATTCTATATACTGCTCCAAGTCCTACAGAAGAAGAAGAAGGAGTCTATGCCCCTATAGCTCCCAATTTGATGATGAATTTGCCCCCTTCGCCATCTTATTCTTCGGTTTATGTTCCATTCTCTTCGATTGTATATACTGCTCCAAGTCCTACAGAAGAAGAAGAAGGAGGAGGCTATGCCCCTATAGCTCCCAGTTTGATGATGAGTTTGCCCCCTTCGTCGTCTTATTCTTCGATTTATGTTCCATTCTCTCCGATTGTATATACTGCTCCAAGTCCTACAGAAGAAGAAGAAGGAGGAGGAGGCTATGCCCCTATAGCTCCCAGTTTGATGATGAATTTTCCGTCGTCTCCAGACTATGGCCCCGCATAGCCTACTCCTTCACCGCAAAATAGCACAAGTTCCCCTGCTAATCACGCCGCGTCACCTTGGTGATGAATGTGGATGGACATATGCGGCCAAGAATAAGACCATGAGTTGTTATGGTTATGTTTGTGACGCCCCCAAAATTCGGACACCCATATCTCGAATTCGGTGCATCACGTGCAACTACGAATATCTTACTAAATCATTAACAACGGAAATAATAGAATAATTTACATTGATATAATATAAATATTCGGGTCCCAAGGTACCGTAACCATTACTACGATAATTCAGGGATTTACTTAAACATAACTTAATCATTCTTGAATACATCATAACAAGCATAACAATAATAATAATACTTCTAGTCTTAAGGACTAAGTTATTCGTCGCAATTGCCTTTTCCTTTGTCCTTTCTCAAAATGCGCGCTTCTTCGCATTTTAACCGAAAGGTTTTAGGAAGCAAGAATGAAAGCAACAAGTTTGCCCAAAGAAGTAATATAGCCGTAAGAACAAGCGCTTATAGCATTTAAATCTTTCAAGGGTATAATAATAATTGGTAGTTCGAGGATATCAAGAAATATCAAGAGTATTCAATAGGTGTCGCTATAGACTTGAAGGATATCAACAACTTTCAGGATTTATTCATTTCAAGGTTCAATATGAATGAGCACTGAGCAGTCACTAGGGACTAAGAACTCTTACTAGAATTAGCAGTATTACACTGTAATCCAATATAAACGAGTACAACAGGTGATCAGCCTAAAATACCCTACGTTATGCATAACATTTAATCATACTTATGTGCGCACGTCGGTTTCCCGACAATATATAATTTCCCCTCCAATGAGGGTTGTTCATCTCAGTAGATTTACGATAGTCCGCACCAAGTCAATTGGTTTGGATAGCTTTTAACACATGATAATAGTCTAGTCGAATCAAAGGCTTAGACAAATTTTTATAATGCATTTAAGAACGATAAGTCCAATGCTTGCAACAACGTCAAGGTATATAAATGATTTTCAAATAAAAACAGATATTTGCTTGAGACAACAATTGAATGTATCTGATTAGTAAGAAGTAAGGAACTTGCCTCGTTAAATGGATTATGTTTACCTTAACACCTCGTCACATATACTGCCAATGATATAATAATATAGCCGTACAAATTAGTGGTTGTTGAAAACTGACTTACTTTAGCTATTAATCGCATCGTCATCCTAGTTTAAGTACTAGTCTCTCATACAATATATAATTTTGAAAATACTACATTTCTTACTTACTACACAATTATGCTCACAAATAAGAAAACTATGCACATAACATTAATTTATTAAACTGCATTGCTCAAATTAGTTATCCGAACTAATTTCATTAATTAGAGTTTAAAATGACATTACACTATTCCGCTTGATTACCATCATAAACCCTTACTCACTTTCTTTTCAATTTTTACATGTTAGTAATGTCACATTAGAATGTAGTGTAAAGGTAAATATTTCCCTCTTGATAATTATATTACTTTTTATTAAAGGTAATACACCTACCCTTTTCATTACTTCCTTAAAAATATATATTACACATAGTGTCACAATAAAAGTTTTAATGTTATTATTAAATTAGTTTAGTGTACTGATTTATAGCTCTTTAAATCTTCACATTGCCTACATTTTAAATGTTTAAGATTACATAATAGGTAATGCTAAAAGGATCTTTAATTCCTCGCACACTAGCAAACCTAAATTAGCCTTAAAAATATAGCAACATCCTTATCAGCATGAAAATAAAAATAACATGTAGCAACATATTATTGATTATGCCACAATTAATTATATTGTTGTACAACTAGACCTCTTTGCTAAGAGTTAATTAGCCTTAACATAAAGGTAAAAATTTGAAAGATTTTATTTTATTATTATTATTATTATTATTATTATTATTATTATTATTATTATTATTATTTATGCATAGCAGCTCACCAAAATATTGAATATGTACTGAAATTTTTCTTGCACAACTAGCAACCGAAATTAGCCAAAAAATAAAAATAAAGCAGCACTTCTATAACACAAAATAGAAATCACATATATCAACCCTTAATAAGTACACCTACCTGCCCCTACCATCACTTCATTTACATGCTTGATTGCTTGCTTTCTTTTTTCTTTTCTTTTTTGTTCATGCCTAGCAGTATCCTTAAAGCAAAACAAAATCATGAAGCACCCAAAATTATACACACACACGCAGCCTTCTTTCTTTTTCCTATACATGCTTTGTGTTTTTTTTTTCTTCCACTACGAAAATCATTATGCATTCATGCAAATTAATTTATTTAGTTTGAAAGCACATGGAAATTATTAATTTAGCATGCATACATCTAGTTAAGCATACTAATTTTACAAACAACACAAAATATCCACACTACTTCAAAAAGAAAACAAGTGTGCACTAGAAATTAAATGGAAAGTAAATTTATTTAACTAATTTATCTATATACCTTAGCTTGGAAAAATAGACTTGGTTGCCAAGATGAAAGCTACTGCTGCTACCCTTCTACCTAGCTGCCGAACACCACCTTCTCTATTTGGTTCTTGTTTTATTTTTGTAAAGAAACAACTAGAGCAAGGGGTTTATATATACCAAAAAAAAGTGCATAAATTAATTAAAGTATTCATGGCCATGCCCTACTATACTTTATAGCAGCCT
The DNA here is from genome assembly GCA_020205615.1 of Panax quinquefolius. Classification (NCBI taxonomy): domain Eukaryota; kingdom Viridiplantae; phylum Streptophyta; class Magnoliopsida; order Apiales; family Araliaceae; genus Panax; species Panax quinquefolius. The sequence goes on from CM035160.1 coordinate 140,271,345, forward strand.
AAGTGTTCTAAGACATCCCATCACACATGTCCATAGTACTGCCAACAACCAAAAGAAAATACACGCAAGCTCCCCTTTTCTCTTGGATACAAAGGTTCTAAATGATAGCCTAAATCATGGGTAATACCCAATTCTCTAGAACTTAGTAAAGTGAAATTGAGTATTACTCCCCAAGGCTAATTCACTTACAATCAACATAGTTGCTACTTGTACTAGTCACTTAAAAAAAGTGAAAAAAAATTCCATAAGGTCGCCACCATGCTAATCTAAAAAATGAGTGGAAAAAAAAAACCATGAAATCAGCCAAATTAAATAAAATGGGTAGACAAAAAATTTTACATGGCTGCCGAAAATAAAGTGGGTGAATAATAACATGGCTGCCAAAAATAAATGGGTGGGTAAAATAATTCACATGGCTAGGTTTTATTTCTCTTGGGTTTACACACATAGCATTAAGCTTGTACTCTATTTGGCTAGTCACACACCCCAACCGAAATTGCAAGCAACATAATAGTTTAGCTAGAAAACTCATTAAGTCTATCTACTAATTCAATTTAGGCCTACCACCTTATCCTACCATATTATTATTTGGATTTTAAACATGTAGACACTTAAATATTAATGCAGCAATTTAATTAATTTAATTTACCCAAATACTAAATTACACATCACCTTAATAATTATTAATAAGTTGGGCTATATCACATAATTTAAGTTACTCACAAAATGATTTAGTCTTTCCGCATAAGCTTTCAATCAAATCAAGGATTTATCAATACTCGATATAATTAAATAAATTAATTATATACCACCTCTTTATCGACGTCTTATACTTAGTAATGCATTCCTTCTTTAATTTATTCCTCACTAATTCCATCATTGTGTCACACAAGACATTTCATAAACATATCATAATTCTCCACATCTTATCAATTATTAAAAGTTCAATTTAATTCAATTGATTTACTCACCTCATGCCATGTAAGCATTTATAAAATAAAAATCACATGCTCTATTTATATAAATATTAATATTAAATCATAAAATTTACGGTTATTAAAATGTTAGTGTTCATTTGTTTGATAGGAGGGTGATGGATGAGAGGGTTAGGCAAAGAATATATATATATATATATATATATATATATATATATATATATATATATGACGCAATGAAATTAGTTTAAGTAATTAGTGAACATACTAGTCCTTGGGCCATGATAATCTGATGATTTTGTAACGCAAAGGGTTTGATTGCAAAGCACCACCAAGGCCACGTTTTTACTGTAAATGTATCGCAATTTGGGGTTGGGCGGTAACTTGAACTTGTCTCGTACTAGGCTTGCACACGTAAAACCTATCCTTTCTAACTCTCAGACTCATAAAGTAAAAAATCCCCCGAGCGGAAGACGCTAAAATTTTGGAATCGGCACGTAAACAATCTAAAGACAGCCCAAAACGCAGACAATGATTTGACTCCTCGTATACAAATTTTCACAAATACTTGCAGATGAAGACATGCATTGAATGTAGTAACCTGGATATAGTGTTTGTGTTGTTCAGTGACGTTGTCAAACTTTGCTTTCGTCGTAATTTCGTTCCAATCTTTGCATACTAATTTGGACCTGCCCAGGGCTTCCATTGAAGCTCGGCTTAAGATCTCGACGACGATATTGGAATCGAGAAACCAAGATTTTGAAGAATTATAATCCATGGTTACAAATAATTTTGATGAATTTTAATTTGTACGTAGAGGACACAAGACTTGGGTACGTACGTATTTATGGACAAGAATAATAGGAATATTGTTTCCCAATCTGAATGGTAAAACCATGTTCTTTTCTAAATCGGACAAGGATTATAGGAATAATATTGTTTCCTAATCTGAATCGTAAAACTATCTACTTTTCTTTATTCTAGAGGAGATAGGAATTAATGCATGTACGTGTCCCAATCAAATTAGATGTGGTAAGATGAAATATTTTAATTCAAAATTAAGAAATTATAAAAATATTTTTATAAATAGAAAATATAAAATTATACAAAAACGTGTGATATAGACTTTTAATTTTTCAATAATTATTTATACTTCCGTGAAAAATACAAATTTGTCTTTTTTTTAACCAAAATTACCAAAAACACTTTTGTATCTTAATTTAATTATTTTATTAAATTAAATAAAATAATAGATAAGACAATGGACATGTCTTCTTAATGAATTAGGATTTGTTTATAATTATATATACATAGAAGGATTAAACGTAAATGGCAGATAATTTCATAGTTATATATTTGTAGAATTGCCAAGTGAATGAATAGTAGTAACATGGTTTGGGGGTTAACAACTACATTCAAGAAATTGGTTCCCCCAGAATGGAAGGAAAGGGAAGAGAATCGTTGGGCTAACCGAAGAACTACTACTAACAATGTAGCCAACGTCGAGGCGAGATTGGAAAACTCCGCCAAACGTCACAAAATTGGCGACCAATCTGGGCAAAATGTGCAACAGTCGCCGCAGCCGGAGGAGGAGGAGGAGGTTGTTATCAAAACTATTAATCGTGATCGTGAAGACGCATATGAGGATACCAACAAGGAAAAGGAGCATTTTACAGCCCAAAAAAAGTCTTCTGACGACAACGTTTCAAGATCACCACCACCAGTTTACTCGCCGCCCCCTTCGCTGTCTTATTCTCCGATTTATGTTCCATTCTATCCGATTGTATATACTGCTCCAAGTCCTACAGAAGAAGAAGAAGAAGAAGGAGGAGGCTATGCCCCTATAGCTCCCAGTTTGATGATGAATTTGCCCTCTTCGCCGTCTTATTCTCCGGTTTATGTTCCACTCTCTCCGATTGTATATACTGCTCCAAGTCCTACAGAAGAAAAAGAAGGAGGAGGCTATGCCCTTATAGCTTCCAGTTTGATGATGAATTTGCCCCCTTCGTCGTCTTATTCTCCGGTTTATGTTCTATTCTCTCCGATTGAATATACTGCTCCAAGTCCTACAAAAGAAGAAAAAGGAGGTTATGCCCCTATAGCTCCCAGTTTGATGATGAACCCCTTCGCCGTCTTATTCTCCGGTTTATGTTCCATTCTCTCCGATTGTATATACTGCTCCAAGTCCTACAGAAGAAGAAGAAGGAGGAGGCTATGCCCCTATATCTCCCAGTTTGATGATGAATTTGTCGTCGTCTCAGACTATGGCCCCGCCTAGCCTACTCCTCCACTGCAAAACAGCCCAAGTTCCTCTGCTAATCACGCCGCGTCGCCTTGGTGATGAATGTGGATGGATATATGCGGCTAGGAATAAAACCCTGAGTTGTTATGGTTATGTTAGTGTTCATTTGTTTGTAGACTGCGTGTTTGCAATTACTGTTATTTGTTGGTAGTTAGGGAATTGATTTTTTCACAAGTGATAGTTTCACAAAGTTCTTTTCATATGAATAATAAATGAGTCATACACCTATGTGAGAGACATCTTGTGAAAATATTAGTAATTTTTATTTGAGAAAATAATAATGTTATTCTAGAACTTTGTGATATCTTAATTGTACAATTACTTTATTTACAGATTGTTAGTTCCAAATTTATTTTGAAGATGCAAGAAGATAATAAGGATTGTTATTTGTTTTTAGGAAATTGATGTTTTCACAATTAAAAGTGATAGTTTCACAAATTCTCTCTCACATGAATAGTAAATAAGTCCCACACACGTGTGAGAGACCTTATAGAAATATCAATTTTTTACTTGTGGAAAGGGTAAAATGAATGGGTTGCCCCTAAAAAATATGTCCAGTTGCAAGATTCAAACTCAAAAACCTCCCATTTGAAATCTAGGTCATATGACCGCCCAAAGCACCACAAGCCTAATTATTAATATTTCGCAAAGATTAACCTTTATAACGAAAAATAAAAGACAGAACAGATTCTTCGATTGTCTATGTTATAGATCCTTCAAATATTTTTTCTTTCAAAACTTCAGTAGGGTATGGAACTTCAAAATTTATGCATTTACATAACCCTTATCTTCAAATCGACGATAAACGATGGTTTGGGTTTCAAAACGAAAACCCTTATCTGGGTTTCGTTTGGATCTGCATGGGTTTCATTCATATGGTCTGCTTCGTTTGAGTCTGGGTTTCATTCCTATGGTCTGAATCAGATTTAATGATTATCTTGTTTCGATTTCAATTGATTTGGTGATTGTTTTCTTGGTTTGATTGGATGTAGCTCCTGATTTGGTGGTTGCATTTAGATCTGGCTTTTCCATTTGTTTAGATCTGTTAGGTTAGGGTATGTTGCTGTTGTTGCTTCGTTGATCTGAAAATGGGTTATCCGATGCATCTTCAATTTTTGATCTAGTCATAACAATAATACTAATAATAATAAAAATTAAAATTAAAATTAAAACAATAATAATAATAATAATAATAATCATAATAATAATAATAAATAAAAAAAATTGGCCGGTCGCCCCGAAGCACTCATAAAAAAATAATTTTAGAACTTGCAAAATAGAAAAATGAATGTCTTAACTTTATAACGGAGCGGTATAAAAATGTTTCCAAAGGAAGAAGACGAGAGTATTTTGCTATATTTATATGAAACGAATCACAATCTATATTTTTGGCAGTAAAGAATATTTTCCTGCGGCATCAAATTTGATACTTACATGACTTTTTTTATACAATTTTAATGTCAAATGAAATAATAACCTTTACATGATTGCCCCGGGGGGAGGGGGAGGGGGAGGGGGGATTTGCTTTGTTTATAGCAACTTGTGTAGAAAAATCTCTTGTTTACAACAACACTTCCGCTTCGGTTTGTGCATGAAAATCCATACCTACAAGGGGGCACACAAACAGACCAGTTCAACTTCCTCTTATATAAAGCATGCACAGAGTGCACTAGAATAGCTTAACAGCCGCTATGATCAACAACACAACAGTACATCCCATTGCCTGCAAAAATCAATCGCCTTGTTACGATATATATATATATATACACACACACTAGTCTTAATGCTATAACACACCAGAAGGGGGAAACAAAAGTATAGCTTTCGTAAAGAATAAAAAGCTGTATAAGCCAAGAGCTACTACTACATACGGCAATCGCAGAAGCAGCAAGGCCAGCTCGCTCTCTAGGGTCTTTGTGGTAGTAGTTTCCGAGATACAGAATTGTGGCATAATACCACATCAATGGGAATGTAAACCCCAAGAGAAAACTGAAAGAGAGAGAATTAAAACCATGAGGCTTTGGATCTTAGAACAGAGGGGAGCAGAAGGAATTAACATTACTTACGAGAACCATCCAATTCCACAGCCAAAGCAAGGAAGTGGTTTGTCATAAATTCCTTGTTGAAAGTCATCTGCATCTCTTATTAGTGCATACCTGCCTTTTTCTCGGTCTTCGGTATCTAATGTTTGCCCTGTCATTACCACAATATCTTTAACTTGTCTGAGCACTTACTTCATAAAGTGATGCATTTGTGGAGTTAATAGATGCATTTGAATTGACACAAAGAACATAATAGAATTATGCCAAATAGGACATACAACCAATCTATGGTAGGGATGACTGGTCCGTTAAAATCTTTATTATGGTAAATGCAAATAAGAAATAACTTTTCATTAATTCAATAATAAATGGGCATTATAACCATGTGCATAATCTAGGTGCATACATCATTTTCCAAAATATGGACGATCTGATTAAATCCACAAGAGGTACGAGGAGTTTAATCGTTAAGCAAATGAAATACAATTAGCAATGAGATAGGTCTGTACTAGGATGGTTTTTTAACACAAGGCCCTAAGGGTGCAAAAATTAAAGAAATCCAGCTGAAAATGAGAGAAAGTTTGACAGACCAAAGAAATTGGAAGGTGTTAGTAGGCTTTTAAAGCCGAACTTAGAAAAAAAAGATAAAAACTCCAAGAAACATCAAATACATTCTAGGTTCAAATCTGAAAAGCTAGAAAAATTCAGAAAGTAGAAGACATTCCTTAAACTCAGATTAAAAACAGAGATCATCATATGACATTAATCAACTTGTGACGCAACAAAGCAATTTGAACATGACCGTTTATCAAGATCCCATAAAGAAAAGATGAGTGAAAGTGAAACAATTAATTTGGCATGATATTAGTAAATAGACACAATGTGTCTCTCAGTCATGCAACTACTTGCTATAAAGTTCAATTCCAGTTCCCATGCAGTATGAGCTAAACAACTACTTATCCCGTATCTATTACACCCAAGTAGAATTACTACCTTTAAACATTGAATAGTAGCGAGCTGATGGCCTCAAAAGATCAAGGTGCTTATCCGAGGTCGATTTTCCCAATTCAAGGCCCTTCCTCAGAGCCTCTCCCTCCTCAAGTGAAGCACCTGTGACAGCAGAAAGTCCCAATTTACAGTCATCAGAAGGCTATAGCTATTTCTTGAATTTTTATATTTTAGTTATTTTTTATGTTTCCCAATAGTCTAGTCTACATGACCCAGCTTATATTCTAATGAGAACCAAGAGGTAACATTAGGAGTATGAAATGCATGCATAGCTGAGTATAGGAACATGACTTGCTGAGAACATTCTTTGGACAATCCTCACAAGTTTGCAGTTTGTTAAAGTAAACCTTGGCGCATTACTGCATTACCGTTTAGTGGACCACTGACCATCAGAGAGTAGATTTGCTATCACCTGTGTTCGAACAATGAGCAGAGCAGATCTATAACAAAATGCAAGGTCTTACTTTCTGGTATGATTGGTTGATTTAATAGAATAAATAAATTGTTGAGCATTCTTAGGTAGCCAGGATATCTAAATAAGGATGGAAGATTAAATATCTATTCGCTCCATCTTAAACTATTTTATGGTCGTCTCTACCTTCGTGCTCAAACGAACAGGAATGGATATTTCCAGCTAGAGATAAGTAGATCTGTGAGGTTTATCATAATTAATTTTTCCATGCCCTCTCCAGTTTTCATGCTTCTTATCCATGCATTAGAGAAGGTTTTGAAACAACTTGATGATATTTTAACAGATTAAACATGAGAACTAAGAAGGAAGAAGAAGAATAAAGAAGGAAAGTTTTCAAACAACATGGGAAATTTTAATTTCTAGTCTAAAGATGAAGCTATTGAGGTGAAATGGAGCACATGAAAATTCAAGTTGATTACTCTGATCCATGTGTACAAGTCTAGAGCTGATAAGTCCAGTGGGCTGAGGTCCTCAGTTATGCCACAACCATTCCAACTACCTGTTTTTCATTTATTAAAAAAATCAAATTTAAGATTTTCCCAGTAATTTTCGGTTTGAGATTTCACTTTACCCAATTTGGGCACTATAAAACAAGTGCAAAAAGAAATAAAGAAAAAGTACCAAGTATAATTTAGAACTAGCACAGTATGGAGATTGAAGGCCTATTAAATCTCTGCTAATTAGGAATTATTCTGCACATACTAACCACATCCTATAGAGCATACACATTAACAAATCAGGGTTTTAAGGTGTAAACAAGAAATTATACAAAGAGCCACTGGACTGCAAAAACTCCAACTAGTGTCATTAAATATACATGCCACGTCCCACGTGAGGTAAAGCAAAAACTACATCTCATGCCCAAAAAAAGAAATACTATTTTGCTTCACAGGGAGGCACTCTTTTTCCTTTCTGGCTGCCGGGGAACTCAATCATGAACGACAAGAGGCACACTTACATAACCTTGACTGATGTCATAAAACATTAATATGACCATTTAAACCTCAATGTTCAGTCCTAAATTGAGTGACCTAGGGTTCACTCAGAAGCACTCCACTTGATGGAGAATGAGAAGTTCAAATTTGGTAACAAACACAAGAGGGGTACGGATTCTTCTATTTCAGAGGCCTATTACAAGTTGCAACAAATTAATTATAATTAATTAAAATAAAAATATATACTACAATCCAGTCAAAATATATACAACTATGCTCCAACTACCATAGAGGAATCCATTCATTGAAGAGTGAAAAGTGAAAATTATGAATTAGTGAACATTATTATACCCCTGTCCGGGACCCTGAATCTCGTACAAACACACAAACTGGAAACTGGAATTCATCCACAATCTAGCAAGTATCCAATAATTCACCCAAAAAAAAGCTCAAAATAATAACAGATACAGGAATTATAAACTCAAATGCAGTCCTACCCGATACCCAATTAAAACTCCACAAATAATTTGGCAAAATATAAACTGCTAGGATTATAATTGTCAAAATACAGATGTACACACAAACAAGAAGATATATATATATATACACTATAAAATTGATATAAAAATTGGCAGAGTTATAAACTGAACCTTACCTCGTAGATTAATTGGGACTGAGAAGTGAAACTTGAAATTGGATTTGGGTATCAGATCAGAAGTCCAGAGAGAGAAAGAGGAAGTTTTTAAGGAGACGCGAAAGGGGTCTACACTACCAAAAAATTCAGAGTAGTTAATGACCAACGACGCTTCTTCTCTAATTTTCATAATCATAACAAATTTAATAACGTAAATTACGGATAAACTTAAAAATAACTTATAAAATAATTTCTATATATTATATATTAAACGATAATATTTATAATAATAATTTGTTTAATTTTAAATTAAGTTATTACAATATATCACTTTATTTAAAATAAATTGAGGGAAAAAAGATACAATTCATTTAATTTATTTATTTATTTATTTAAAAAAAAATTGTGATGACGAGGAGTATCTTCATTTGCGTCAGACTAATCTTTCCGCCCCGAACAAGACTCTCAAAACAGTCTTTCGTCTGCGGTCTGTGGCCCCCCTTACGACTTGACCCGACTTCTCCCTTAAAGCAGTGAAACAAGCGGCGGGATTAAATTCATTTAATTTATAAATTTGAGAAGTTATTGTAAATTTATAAATTCAAGAAGCCATTTATAAATTCGATATTTTTCTTACTATATTTTGGTATTATTATTTGATTGGTTGATACTTTTAATTCTTTAATAATCCGTATGGCTATTATTTATGTGTGTCTTTTTCGTTTTTAAATTAGAATTCTGGTGTCTTTAATCTGATTTAATAGCTTATTGGGGTCATTCTTTATATATTTATGGTTTTCATTAGCCTAATAATTTAATTTAATTTAATTAAAATATTTATATTAATATAAGTTTTATTAATTTATATTTTAAAATTAAGAATTAAATATCATGTTATTTTCATTCTAATTTTTTAAATAAAAAGGAACTCATCTTGGGACATAAGACATTGGGAAAAAATATGTCAAAGGTACCAATTCAATTGAAATAATAAGAGTCTTGTTATGTATAATATATCGCGAAAAGTTTTTCAATATGTGTGATTAGATAATATTATATAAAAAATTGATATTTTTATAAATATATTTACATGAAAGTGTCGTTATAAATTCTATATATTTATAATAATAATTTTTATTTAAAAATATTAAAAAGTGTTACAAAAATAATTAAACAGCAAGTCAAGAGCATACAGCCAACTCCAGTTGACTTGACCCAAAAAAATGAGAAAACAAAGTGCAGTTGACTTTGACCAATGAATTACATATTATTGTACGGGCTTTACCCATAATATATTAACATATTATCGTGCACAAAAATTAAGAAAATAATTGTATATATTATTAAATATAATATAAAGTGTATAATATTCTTAAAATTTCATAATTATTATATTTATCTCATTTTCTCTCATACATAACGTTTTTTCATTAGAAATAATTTGAAAAAAATTATAATTAATTTTCTTAAATTATATAAAATGACAAATAATTTTAAAAATATAAAATAATGTAAAACGTTATATACTATGGACGAAGAGAATATTTAAGTTACATTAGCTTATTAATTGGAAGCGAAGTAAATTGGCTTAACTTACAAGAAATATGGTATACCTCCATTACGAATAAGAGAAGTCTTGTATTTTTATTAATTTTCTCATACAATCAAATACTATTAAAATGGAAATTTGATTTTAAAAATAATAATACCTTTAAAAATGTCCCAATTTGATTTTTAAAATAATAATTATCTTATAATTTAAAATGAAGAAAGTATTATATAAAGTTATGTTTGTTTGCGAAGGATTATAATCTCAAAATTATTAATTCTAGGATTAAATAGTCTAAATCACATATTTGTTTTTATGGAATAAGTTAAAACAATCTCATGTTATGTTTGTTTTTTCAGAATTAATTAAAGAATTTGATAAAAAAAAATTATGATTTGGACTATTATACCATTATTAATAGAGTCCTTCTATGGACTCTATTAATAAACATATAAATAAATTGTTTATACATCTAAATAAACATATAATTATAATGGAGTTGCTTTCTAAAAAACATATAATTATTTAAAAGTCATAGAAATACATTTGAATGCTAGTAAAACATTTAACTAGTCTAAAAGATTAATAATAATATAACAGATTATTTAATAATAACAGATTATTATGTTATATTTGTTATTATTATTTAAACATAACAGATTATTTGAAACATTTATGTTATGTTTGTTATAATAACAGATTATTATTATTATGTTATATTTATTTGAGATTATTATGTTATGTTTGTTATAATAACATATTATTATTACAATGAAAATCTTATTTTTAGTACGAACTTTAGTCTCAACACTGCTGAGACATCATTTTCAACGTCTTACAATGACAATCTTATTTTTATCACTTTAGTTAAAATTTGTTTCTATTAAAAAAAATGAAGATAGTTTGATAAATTGATAAGATAGGATATTATGGTCAATTTAAAAAAAATTGAGGTTAATTTTGTCTAACAATTTTAGTCCCAAATGATAAATATTATAATACCTGGTATAGATCTCACAAAATATAGTTATTAGTTAGTTTTGATTTACAAAATATAGTTATGATTCTATTTAAAAACTAAAACCATATTAACTATTTTTAATATGGGTTGTGTGAGTGAGAACCAGATAGTTATTGTTCGAATATAGGTCGACTCATATTTTAAATTTCAAACTCACATTTATTAAGATTCAATTAAATAAATTATTATGAGATATATCATGTATACATAGTCACTAAGCATTTTTTTTTGGGTGGGGTGGGGGGGGTGGGGGTGGGGTGGGGTGGGGGGGGGGTGTATACATATTCACTAAATCACTGAATATTATTTTTTGTGGAATAGAGGCGGGGGGTGTATACATAATCATTAAATATTTTTTTGGGGGGTGGGGATGTATACATAATCACTAAATAATTTTTTTTTGGGAGGAGGATAGAAGTGTATACATAATCAGTAAATATTATTTTTTGGGGGCAAGAGAGGAGGTGAGGGAAGATGGTATTAAATAGTCTTTTATATTAAGTCTTTTTTAATCTTTGGAATAATAGTTTCAAGTTCAAATTTAAAAATAAACAAGACACTTGGTATTAATAATCATATTTCAAGTGTAATTCTTACAAACAAACATAATAAGAATTTTACTTCAGGCTAGGATGGAGGTAAAATTTTTAGAGTTGAAGCAGGAAAACATGACGGTGTCAGAATACGTCGCGAAATTTAATGAGTTAGCTAGGTTTGCCCCGCATCAAATTGATACGGAGGCTAGGAAAGCGAGAAGGTTTTAGCTGGGATTAAAACCCTGGCTCTACAACAAGGTGGCAGTGTTGCAAATCCCTACATTTGCAGCACTCATAGAGAAAGCTATTATTGCTGAGGAGGGGAGTGAGGCTATGAGCCTCTACAACAAGGAGAGGAAGAATAAGGGTAAGACCGAAGGAGCTGGGAATGTGGAAATTAATAGTGGGAATAGGGGTGGTAGTAGCAAGAGGAAGGGGAGCAGTTTTGGAAGTGTGCAGATAAAACAAGAAGGTGTTAAGAAGACAGCAGTACAGTGTAAGAATTGTGGAAAGAACCACTCGGGGGAATGTTTGAAGGGGAAGTTCATGTGCTACAAGTGCGGGCAAGAGGGCCATATCTATCCCAACTGCCTCAATCCTAGGATGAACAGTGGGTGTTTTCTGTGCGGATCGACTGAACACCAGGTGAAGGATTGTCCGAAGAGGAGGACGGAGGCAGAAAGTGGGAATACTGGCACAGACAGCGGGACTTTAGCAATCACCGGACCGACCTCGTCAAACAAACCAACAAAATCAACAACAAGGGTCTACTGACGACCGTCCAGGGATACGATGGCAAATTGTAACCGGAACTTCGGGTATTATTCGTCTAACTTTTATTTTCTTTTGCATGATTTTCCTATATATAATAAATTAAACTTAAAGAAATTTTGAGGGAGGAATTTGAGTTCTTTTAGAAATCAAATTTCCGTTTAATTAGAAAGACAAGCTTTATGTGAATAATTAAAGATCAGTCGATCAAATTATGATCAAGATCTACTCAAAATGATTGTGTATGCTATGTAACCGTGTAAGTATATGTTTTTAAAACGGTGATTCCGGGGACGGAATCTTTATAAGGGAGGGTGAATGTAACAACCCGATATTTTCTATATAAATAAATAAGAAATTTTGCGTATAAATTTTTTTTTATTTTAAAGATGAGGATTTGTGCAAGATAATGTATATATGAATTTATGTGGTAAATAAAAATATATTTATTACATGAATATTTACAAATAATTTTATTTTAGAATTATTGATTATTAAAAAGTATATTCTTATAATAATTACTTTTATTGTAGGAATGTTTTATTAATTATTTTCCATGAAAATATAGTTACATATTATTTAAATAATATATGAAATGATTTTCTTTGAATAATTATAATAATTATTTTTTATATGAATTTTAGTACTGATTATTAAGTTAATTATTTTACCTTAATTAATAAGGTTAAATATGGAAGAATAATCGAGATATGGAATCCAAATTCTAATTTTGGATTTTTATCAAGGAATGAGAATAATAATATAATAATATTATATTTTGATTTTTCAGTGCTATAAATATGTACAGTATGTACGTACTGTTAATGATTGGTCAATAATGGTACAATATTTGAAAACCCTAATTTTACTATGTTAAATCGTAACTTGAAACTCAAACCGGAGTTTGTGATTGATAAAAAATTATGTTATTTGATTAATGTTGAGTATTATAGAATTTAAGGTTAATTAGAAACCCTAATTATTATTTAGGAACCCTAATTATTTTAAAATCCTAATTTTCTATTAAAATCCCTAATTTTAATTAGTGTGGTTAAATTAAAATTTTATTGAACTTTAATCTTAATTTTTCAAACCCTGAAAATTATTTGGGAAACCTTAAGGTTTAAAATCTATTGATTAAAACCTAGATTCAAATGCCATGGACAAAAATATCCTTAAAATATTTTATTAGTTTACTAAAATACCCTTTTTGGATAGGTTTTTTTTTGCAAATCTTATCCATATCTTGCAAGTCATCACTCTAGATTATAGCACATGCTCTATATATCATCCAAGCTTATCTCTTTTGACACCTTGCATGTTAGATACATTGAATCTATGTAGTATAAATAGATTAAGAGAGAGAAAGAATACATTTGTTAGCCATTTTTTTTCAAACACTCGACCAAATTCTCTCAAGCTCAAGACCCACGAAAATATTTGCTAGATCAGATCCCAAGACCAGTCCCACGCATACCAAAGAATGCATCGAAAGCTAGAAATCAAAATTTATCAAAGAAAGGTATTAAACCCTAATTCAAAATATGTCCAATGATCCTTTGTTAGATGTTATGATTCAGTGTTAAATATGTTGTATGTAGTGTATAATGATGATTTGGGTTGATAGATGTTAAATCCATAACATCTATAGGCTCGGATTATGTGTTTTTAAAAATCTGGGAAAATTTTTTATGTTGACTGACAACCGAATGTCAGGCCCTTTAGATCTTTGGATGTTTATGGTTTTTGTGTTTTTAATGTTTGAACATGTAGTGTGATATGAGATCTGTGATCTAGAACTTGTGGCAGGACCAGATCATGCATAGAATGTCAGTTAATCATGGTCAAACACCGTTGACCGACATTGACTGCCGGATCTGGGTAACCTGAACTTGCCCGTAAATCTCGGCGGCAAGTTCATGGGCCCGCATCTTTCATGTTTTTGTTAATTGGATTTTTTGTTGTAACAAGGTTGTTGTATGTTGTTTAGGCTACATGTTTAAGCTTGTAGAACATCTAAATGATTAACAGGATGCATGTAGTGTACGGTCAAACCATGTAAGACGATCACGATTTCCGTTTTCTGGGTAACCCAGAAAACGTATGATCGTGATTTCTGACATGGGTTGACCGGTTAAAATCTGGCGATTTAGTTGTTGTTATGGTGATTATATGTGATCTATCTCTTCCTTGACATGTTGGCTACACACTAAATGTATTAGATCACAAAACCACCGCACAGAATCAAGTTGTGGAAGCTCGAAAGTGGATGATTGATTGTTTTTCATTTCGGGTAACCCGAAATGAAGAACGACTCTAACAAACCACTTTGACGATTAGATCTCCTATGTTAGTTACTTTGTGATCGTGTTGATTGTTGGAGCTTGTAGTACGTTACTAATACTACAAGGTACGATGACGAAATCCGAGAAACTTAACGAGCTAAGATCTACACGTATCAAACGTGCTCACTTGTTAATCAAGTATGAATGTTCTTGAGGGCTCAAGAACACCTACAAGAACGCTTTACGTAAGCTAAAGGCTATAGCAATGATGTATTTCATAATTATATTTATTTTAATTTCGAAAATTATTTAAAATAGTTATTAATTTTGAAAATTACAAAAATTATTTTTAAGTTATAAAATTAAATATTAATAATTTGAAATATTTTTCATAAATATTAGTATTTATTTAAATATTATTGATAATTAATTTATTTATTAAATGCATTAAATAAATTAATTAAAATGATTTTATTATATTAAAATCATTTTAAATGATAATAAGTTATTTAAAATATTTTTTAAGTTATAAAATATAACTTTTAATATTTTAAAGCAAATTTAATTAATTATTTAATATTAATGATCATTAAGTTATTTACTAAATGAATTAAATAAATTAATTAAAAATAATTTAAATATATTAAAAATCATTTTAAATAATAATAAGGTATTTAAAATATTTTAAGTTATAAAATATAACTTTTAATATTTAAAGATAAATTTTATTAATTAATTATTATTAATGATATTAAATTTATTTAATAATTATATTAAATAATTTAGCTTAAAAATGATTTTAATATTATAATAATCATTTTAAATGAAAATAAAGTGTTTAAAGATATTTTAAGTTATAAAATATAATTTTTAATATTTAAAGAATAATTTCATTAATAATTTAATATTAATAATTATTAATTTATTATTAATGATATTGAATTTATTTAATAATGATATTAAATAAATAGTTTTAAAATGGTTTTATTAATTTAAAAATTATTTAAAAAAAGATAAAATGAATTAAAAATATTATTAAGTTATACTTAATGACTTTTAATATTTTGATAAATAAAACATTAATACTTTAATATTAATGATAATTATTTAAAAATGATTTTAAATGTTTTAAAAATTATTTAAGGGGTAATATTAATACTTTAAAATATTTTTAAGTTATTATAAATAACTTTAATATTTTGAAATAATTTCATTAATAGTTTAATATTAATTAAATATTAATGATAATAGATTTTGTTTAAAATTTAAATCATTTAATAATGATTCAATGTTTGAAAATTCATGATAAATTATAATAAATGTTTTAAAATTATTATAAGTCATTTAAAAATAATATGACTAATACTAAGTTACGGAATGACGAGTCTTGAACTCGATAATTACCCGATAAAGTTTCGTAAATTGATCCGGACTTAGATAATTTAATTAGATATGTGATTATTTGTGATTGATGGTTTCATAAACATATGTAATAATATGATTAGGTTATGTCTTGTTCGTAATAAGCGGTCTTATGTATGTTATAGTATGTTATTCTAATCGAGCAGACGATCTTATTAATGATAGGTCGTGAGATAAAAGATAAAACTAAGTTAGAAATTTATGTTAGCCATCAGATCGTAAATATCTTACCTTTGCATTTTCTTTATCTGATGGACATGAGTAAGAATGTTTCTAAACTATATTATTCTTTATGCATTATTAACCCTATATTATATACGCTCATTGATTATCAACATGTTAGTATATGATAATTCGAGATATATATTTGTTCGTTAATTTCTATAAATGGTTATACAAGTGTCCCCACTTGGATAATCATTATGTTTAATCACATGTTGATATACCTTTGTCAATTACCCGTATATATATGTTGAATTATAGATTATTGTTGAACAAGATAAAACCTTTGATTTGGAACCTGAGACAAGTATGAACATCCCTACACTGAAAAACTTTTATGCTTGGCAAGGCGACAGAGTGAACGATACCCTCGTTCTTTTGCAGACGTAGTATTGATCGATGCGAGGGCATAACAATGATCACCCCGTGCGTAGTAAGTTATGATGGTTTCATGGATGAATTTCATTTAACCTATTTGAAAATTGAAAACAATGTTCATAAGCATGTCACCTAAGCCCTATTTATAGTCGATCGTAGTTTCAAAGATTTGGTATAGAATTGATATATTATTATCATTGAGTACAGATTACTTCTGTTGTTGTTGAATCGTTATAGAAGGGTAATATAAAGAAAACATTTAAATTCTTTCAGCTTATATATATAATTGCTATTACTTGTTGGGCACTCAAATGCTCATCCTTGTTTAATTTAAATGTTTTCAGCTAAGGGTGAACAACCAGAGAGCTCTGCTAAGAACAAAGAAAAAGGGAAAGTTGCTTAATAAGTGTTGTGCTATATATTATGTAATAGTTTAGACTTCATTAAGACAAATATGATATATATTATCTATCATGGGTTGTAATGAATGTTTAAAGGTTACGTACTTGGGATTCAGACTCTGATAAATATATAAATTAAGTTGATCTTTATATTATTGTTATTATTATTAGTATTATTTCGCTCATAGAAATAGTATCGTGAAGCACCGAGTTCGGGTTTCAAGTACCCGAATTTGGGGGCCTTACAATCAATGTTATGTATTAGTTGACTTTAAATTTAAAAGGTTTTGGTGAAAATTAGAATACTTATTATAATTAATATTTTGATCACTTCACACTAATTTTGATACTTATTTGTTTTAAACATTTATAACAAGGAGTTCTGTAAACAGGGACAAAGACAGGATTTGTTCTTAAGGTGGGGGCCAAAAAAAAATTTAACAGCATAAAATATATTTATCACTAAAAAATAAAATTTCACCATTACAAAACATATTTTTACTAAAACAAAAATAATGTAGTAATAGAATTTGTTTTGACAAAGACAATAAAATATAGGGAAAAAAAGTCTTTTAGAACATTTAAATATTCTTCAGACCTTTGGGGGGCCGTGGTCTTACAAAATTTTTAAATTAAACCAAATGTACAAGTGAGTCTTCCAAAATTTTCAAACCTTTTGGGGGGGAGGGGGAGGGGGGCCTTCCAGTCTACATGTGGCTTCGTCCCTGTCTGTAAATTACAATTACGAAATTTATCAATAAGATCGCATTTATTACACATTTCTTAAAAAGATTACCACCAACGCTATACACTTAACTAAGGATTAAAAAATTAACATAAATACTCACACCATATACTCTATCCATTCCATAATATATGATATTTTAGGTGATTTTATTTTTTTTAAATTATTTGATGTTTTATATAATATAGAATAAGTCTCATATTGAGTATTTGACTATGATATACATGGGTTTATAAGTAATAATGTGGACGGTAAAATTATTTGTGGAACAAAAGGAAATGCATGGACACCGAATCCCTCGCGGTGCGGCATACTGTTGTGAATTTGTCTTATATCGAATATCGACTTAAGAAAAGGGCGTTCATGTTAATGAATATTGGCTTAATAAAAGAACGTTCACATACAATAAATTGAAATGAATATTGGCTTAAGAAAAGAGCGTCCACGTTGGATTTGGACATTTGTTAATTTTACACATCAAGGTTCTAACAAAGGCTGGATGTTGCTAAGAGTGTAAACGAGTTAAATTGAATATAGAGCTATTCGAATTCGACTCGAAATATTAAATTTATACTCGAGTTCAAATAGTATTTAAAATTTTTTACTCATATTCGACTTGAATATTTATTACTTGATTCGATCAGACTCGGATCGAATTATAATATAAACTACTCGCGAACTTCAAATTTAAGTTCGAATTCGAGTCTCCACATAATAACTAGTTTTATAATAAATATAATTATAAATTGAATTTGTTATTTTACTTAGAAATGATAAAATATACTTGGTATTACACTTTACAAATATAAAATCACAATTAAAATAAAAAACAAAATAATAATAATAATAATAATAATTAATTATCCTAATTTGATTTAAATTTGTATATATTATAAGAGAATGTATCGAACATCTAATCGAATCTGTATCAATCGAGTATGTATCGAATCAGTGGCAGAACCAGAACATTTTTAGAGGAAGGTCAAAATACATCAGTAAAAAAATTATTTATTGACACTTGGAGTACTTTTTGTTGGGGAAGAATCGGGAGCCATTCGTTGCGTCTTGGCTTCTTATCTAATCGCACTAACATACGTGTTTGGAACCCAATTCGATCCAAATTGGTACATTTATGTATATTAATCATTAACTCTTTTACTATTTATCTGATGTAGGACTCTAACTCACTTAACAATCTCCCCAAGTTTCATCGCATCAAGAGCTCCCCTCACTTGAACACATTTCTCTTCAATTATCACACACTAATTCTTGACTAACTATCTTGGGTCCTTCTTGTCCATTGAGAGTCAACTTTCATCGAGAATTGAACATCTTCTCTATCCAAATTCTATTTTATTATTATTATAGATTATAGATTATAGATATATATGCAGATAACAAAAGGTTGTGAGAGAAAGTTCCAGTAAATGTGCAAGGAAGACTTTTCAACGACTCTCGCGAAGAGGTTTGAGTGATAAATAGAGCACAAAAACGACTAAACAAAATCCTTCAAAATCAAGCATGAAGAAGGGAAGTTTAGGCCCTAGCCTCAAGCTCTCTCTCCCCCCTCCCGATGAATCTTCTCTATCCAAATTCCTGTATGTATATAGATGTACGATTTGTATGTGTTTCGTATTATTTCTCCATTATTTATTTATCTTGTTTTACTACTATTTGTTACTTGTCCTAGAACTCAATCGGGAACGTTTATGGATGGTGATCTATTAGTCAACAGAGACGGCGTTCGTATTGTTTCTCACTCGGATGTAGCACCTGTAAGAACCTAATATCTCTGAACTCAGATTGATTGGATTTAATTTATTTTTGTCACTTGCATTTGGTCCCAAATTGATCTATTTATTGCTTGATTTGCAGTTTTTATGTTATTAGCTTTTAAAATGCTTCAAATTTGATGATGAAATAAAGAAAAATTGTATTTTGGAAATGCTCAATTCGATTTTCTACCTTAGGTTGTTTCTTCTTAATTTATGGCCTAATTTAACAAGTTTAATAATAAAATGTTGAATAGTTTTATTCATTCAAATCAAGTTTATTGTAGTATCAACTTGAAAGAAGTTCGTGTAGTCATGTTTATACATAAACAAACCTTATGCAACTGTGAGACAAAGTATCTAATATAAGTTCTAAGATAGTATCTTCTGTATGAGAATTTAATATTGATAGTTAGATTATAGGGTTGTTTGGTCACTTTACAGTTACCACTAATAAGTGGTCCTTTGCTCTGTATTTGTCTTCATGCTAATGCCTAAAGTGTTTGTAGGAGGTGTGGTATGAGTTTATTTTACACAAAAGCTTATTTTGTTATAACTGCTAGCATTTAATTAGTACCGTTGGAACATGCCTGATGAATGCAACACCGATAATAATTTGACAGCTTCTACTTGCCTCAAAGTATTACTCTAGTCCTATATGGATAGATGAGAAATTCTTTACCTGTAAAATCTCAGCATTGTCTTATGTATTTGCAAATGTATTCAGGCTCCCCCCATACAGCCATCAGACAATCAGTTAAGCTTAGCCGATTTTGATGCAATTAAAGTCATCGGAAAGGGAAGTGGTGGAATAGTGCGATTGGTACAACATAAATGGACGGGGCAGTTTTTTGCTTTGAAGGTACTCATAGACCTGCACAATTTCCTGTTCAGCCATCAAAAAAAGAAGAATGAAATGTTATCTATAGGCTATATGAGAACTTCCATAGAAACTACATTTTGTGCTTCTATATATACCTTGATCTTGAAATATGTTATGCTTAATTGTTAAACAAAAATACCGTGTTTGTTTGTTTCAGTTCAATGAAATTGCTGAAAATGTGATATCTATTAGAGTTATAATTGATTATTAGTGATTGCTGAAATAATCAGTAAATCTGTTTGTTTTAGCTGAAAATAATTGCTGAAGTAATATTAAAAAAAATCCTAAAATTATTTTTTAATTAATTCTATGATGGAAAAACAGTATTAACAATATTTAGGGGCACTCTTAATATTATAATCATTTATAGTGTAGAAAAAGTCTAAAATAAATGAGCTCAAAAAAGTCAGTTTGAAATAATCTGAAAAGCAGAATCTGACTTGATTATTACTTTTGGGCCAAAAACTGAAACAAACAGCCCAAAGTCAATTATTGATTAAAAGAAGCAGTAATTAAAAAAATAAACTGAAACAAAGGGCTTATTATCTTCCCTAATCTATTCATATGTTCCTTGACTAGCGAAACATTCTGATCTCAATACTCTATTGTCTACAAATTACTTTTATCCAAGTGTATTACAAATGGTCATATGAGCCATATATTAACTGGAAAAGTAAAAACTTCTTAACCAAATAATGTATGTTCACATTAGTTCATTTCCTTTTTCTGCTGAGGACTGGGATATTTGTAAACATTGTAACCAATTTCATGGAAATGGAGATTTCTGTTGCCTATGAAGAGTGAAGACAAACAACCTTCGATTGTCAGGCTCTGACCAATTAATAATCTTTAGATGAAATTACAATATAATGTGTTCAAGTTCTATAGAAAGACTGTATTTCTAGAAATTGCATGTCTTTCATATAATAGTTCTGGATAATCTATCTCATACTTCTGATTTCCTCATTAGTATCAAATGATCTAAGGAAGATAAAACCACATAATCATTTGTCGTCTTGATAGAGGGAGATTCTGGAGCTCTTGTTATTCGGTGGCAAGTCTTGGTTAGATGGGAAATGGGAATAACATATAATGCTTGTTCAACCAATGTGGTGAATGGTGATGAGTGATGACATATTTGATTAAGAGTCAACTTTAGTATCTGACTATTTACGAACCCTAAACGGGTAAGGAGGAGTCGAGCTTTCAGATATTCATTACGTTTTATATGGTTTGCTGTCAGCCGTTGCTAGGACTGGCTTCATAGTTTGACCCTCTTGTATGGGCAAAAGTATCAACTTACTTTAAATGATATATGGGCAACAACATCTTAGATTGATGATTTGTGGCATCCCATAAAATTTCTCTCTTCATTAATTTCTACTTGTGCTAAGCACTCTTTGGGAGGATTGCTTATGATATTTTGTCCAACTTCCAGGTTATTCAAATGAATATTGAGGAGTCTGCTCGCAGACAGATTGCACAAGAGCTGAAAATTAATCAGTCGTCGCAATGCCCATATGTTGTTGTATGTTACCAGTCGTTTTATGATAATGGTGCCATTTCTATAATCTTGGAGTACATGGATGGAGGATCTCTTGCTGATTTTCTTAAGACTGTGAAAACTATTCCAGAACCATATCTTGCTGCTATCTTCAAACAGGTGAATCCAATTGTATATTAAGCCAAGGAACTTAATTAATTATACTGAGAACCCTTTCTTCAGAAATTGAATTATACTAAGAACTATTAATACTCTGTATATGATTCAGTCCCTCTTTTCCTTTTCTCATCCGAATTTAGGTGCTCAAGGGTTTGTGGTATCTGCATCACGAAAAGCATATAATTCACAGGGACTTGAAACCCTCAAATTTGCTGATAAACCATAGAGGGGAAGTGAAGATCACCGACTTTGGAGTGAGTGCAGTGCTAGCAAGCACTTCTGGACAGGCTAATACTTTCGTCGGCACATACAACTATATGTCTGTAAGTAGTTTATGTATATTTTATGTTGTTTATGTATTACTGGTCATTAGTGTTCTTCTCCCATTATCTGTCCAGCTGTTTAGCTGCATATATATAGCACCCCAAACTTGTAATTTAGTTACTTATTTTCAATTTTATGTTACAGCCTGAGAGAATACTAGGAGGCAAATATGGCTACAGTAGCGACATTTGGAGCTTGGGGCTAGTTTTTCTGGAGTGTGCTACAGGTCATTTTCCTTTTTCTCCACCACAGCAAGATGAAGGATGGATTAATGTTTATGAGCTTATGGAAATCATTGTTGATCAATCACCGCCTCGTGCACCTTCTAATCAATTTTCTCCAGAGTTCTGCTCATTTATTTCTGCATGGTAAAGTTCGTATCTTTGAGAAAATTGACATAATTCAGTATGTTCTGTTGTTAGCGAGCTAAACTTCTAAATAATACTATTACCCAAAAAAACTTCCAATAAATATCATGCACATTACCTCACATGTAATCCTAGCTTTTGTTTCATGACACCTTTAATGGCAAAAGTGAAAAGCATGTTTACTGTACTTAGACATTGTTAACATGGCCTAAAATTATTTACTTTTTGGTTCTTTTTTATTGATTTACTATTGTTCAGCTCTATTTGGAATTTGCCTAGGGCAAGGAGAAATGGAATATGATAATAAAGTTAAGTAAAGTAAGATAAATTACCAGAGTTGATGAAAATATATGTCAACCAATTAAATCCATATATGCCTTTTACAATTGTGCAAGGCATTTTTTAAATGATGGAATCCATAGATTTATTTTACCACAATTTTTAAATAGTAGTGTATCATACATCAAAAGCTTTAAGGGCATCAAAATTTTAGATGTCATAAAATATTTTGAGGTATTCCAAAATTGGGACAGGAAATAATGTTTACATAATATAAAATCAATTATGCTAAAGAAATGCAGTGGATAATTAAAAAAAATTAATATTTCTTTTGGCCTTTTATTTATTTCCTTATCTTTCTTTTCCCTAACTTTCTACAGGTTCCAAACATAGGATTCAGGAAGTTGAATATTTGAATGTTGATTTATCTGGCCCCTGTATCTGTATTTTAAAACCATTTCCGTCCTTTATAGAAATGTCGGAGATGCAACCTTTCTCAAATCTGACATTGAGTGAATTAGTTGTCCTTAAATGCGGTTAATTAGATAGTTTGTAATTTTAGTGTTTTTGGTTCTGCACCCTTGTGATACTCGGAACAAGTAACTGAACTTCTACCTTCCCTTTTTGAATATGGTTCTTTTCCTTTTTTGTTCAATTTTATTCAGTGTGCAAAAGGATCCTAAGGATAGACAGTCAGCAAATGAACTAATGGTACACATTTAAACCTTAAGACTTCTTTTTTCACTAATGGTTTAGGATATCTACTAACTTGATGACATGCAGAGACATCCTTTCATCAATATGTATGATGACCTGAATATTGATCTTGCCGGCTACTTCACTGAAGCTGGTTCTCCACTTGCAACATTGTAGAGTGTGCGGTATGTCCAGAGCTTGGTTTTGTTTTTTCTATTGTATGCCCAAATGTACGATCTTTCTCTTGAGCTCCAAGTACAATTGAGTGTAGTCTAGATCATTTTTATATATTCGTAAAGGTTGGTGTTGTGGCCGTTATCTGGTGATTGAACTATGGTAGCCAAATTTTGCTTGTCTGGTTAACATATTACACGAAGTTCTTTTTGTTGCTTTGGGAAGAACCAAAGACCTTAAAAGGCATATAATCTGTTCTTGAGATGCTTTGACAACAGTGCTGCTTCACCACTGTCTCAAACATCAGCTCATACTTGGCTCTACTCAAGTTTTCACCAGCATTGATAGTATAAAAATAGGGAATAGTTATTTTTGGGAGTGGTTAGCATGAAGTAAACTTAATGTAAGTTCACCAATTCAATGATCGATACAATGATGCAGGCAAGCGAGAGATCACCTCCCGCCTACCTTGTGTAGCACATTAGGCGTAGAGGTCACCTTTATATTCATCGGATCCGTTATTTTATAGTTAAATATTGATAAAGATCTTGTGAATTGACTTTTATATATCAATTTCGGATCCGTTATTTTTACAGTTAAATATTGAGAAGGATCTTGTGAACTGACACTTTTACTTGCGTCATCATTACAACATTTCTGTTAAGAATTGACAGAATCTCAGGTGAATAATTAGACCAAGCTTTAGTGAATGAAAATATTAATGGATTAGAGTGGCAATCATCCAGGTCCAATAAGAATATTATCACGTGAGGATTTGGGGCTAAGAACTGCTCCCTTCAATGTTAATTAGGACTTTAGGAGCAATATTACCATCGAATGCAGGTTTGTAAGCAAATGGTACAAGTTTGTTCGTTCTTGACACCAATGTTTTCGGACCCAGACCGGTCATCAAAGCGTAAAAATTATGGGGTGAATGGGTTACTGTTATTGAACTGGTGATGTCATAAATATATATTATTTTTAATTAATAAAATTTTAAAAAATCTCATTTTTTTATGAATTAAAATATAATAATGTTGAGTTGCAATATTTATTAAAAGTGATTAATTTTAATATTAATTTTTTTTGTATAAATTAAAAAATAAAAAAAATCGAAATTAAATTGGATCGGACATAGAATCGGATCTCGGTTGAACCGGTTAGTCCAGGTTTCAAAACGGTGCTTGACACATGTTTCTAGGCTTCTCCCAGTAAGTGGAACCTAGTTTGGCATTGTGTTGTAAATAATTAGCTGAGTTTTGACTTGTTGAACTTAGCTCAACTAATATCAAAACAAATCAATTTTATGCTAGCTTTGATTTTTGTAAAATGACTCGATTGAAGAGTTGGGTCAAGTTTTAAACAAGCTCTGGTATATATTTAATTTCTTTTAGATTATGTTTGTTTGAAAAAATGATAGATGGGATAAGATTATTTGTATAAATTTATAATTACTGTCAATTATTTTATCTTATGATTAATTCATTATTTAATCTTTTGTACTATATTTGGTCATTTCTAAGGTCATCATCAGACGAATTATAATTCAAAATAAAAATATAATATCATATAAACTCATTTTGAAATATCAAATAATTATAGAAATCACAAATAGTTTATTACTTAAATAACGAAATACTTGTTACATAAAATAGACACAGAAAAAAGGGTAACATACTGAGTTTGTGTTTCTAAGAGAGAGATGAAGAGTTCATAGACATGTATTAGTGATGAAATGCCCTCCAATGATTTCTCGCTCTTTAAAATCTCGTCTTTCCTCTTCTTCTTATTTTTCAGGTGGGCTATCTGCCAAGGTCATTGTTACGCTTGATTCTCTTCTCCCTAATGACGATTTCTCTTTCACTCAGGTTGGTAACCAATTCTCTCTCTATATGTATATATTATATATTCTAGGGCTTCAATGTCGGTTTTAATTTATGCATTTGCAACGCGACTTTTATTGAGATGAGAGAAGGTTTGATATATGGTTTACTTATTAATTACTTAATTTAATAAGTAAATTAAAACTAATTCCCTAAATTAAGGAATCATAATTATATACTAATTCCCTAAATTATACAAAAGCAGGAAGTAAGTAAATAGGCCAAAAAGCTTGACTTATTTGATGGTAAAAATGTAAGCCCAAATCCAGCGGGTTCATGGTAGTAGTTTACCTACCAATTATTTTATGCCTATTTTTTGGACCCAAAAGTGAAGGCGGGCTTCAACAGTTATTTTCTCTGAGGCAAAAAAAAATCATTAAAAGCCCACTTTTTTTGGTAGTGGCATTTCTATAGTATCATGGCTTTTTTTCAGACGAATTCTAATTAAATTAAGGAATCCTAATTGCACTAATATTTTAAATAAATATGAAAAGTGTATTAATTGTGTAAATATTTTATGAGTACACTATTGTTGTAATTATTTTAAAAAATGTGTACCATTAGTTCTAAATGACTACTACGTATATGTAATTGGGCTTGGTTCACATGGAGCCCAAAGCTTAAACTTGAGCTCCCCTTGAAAGGATAAGGTATCAGACAGCTTAAACTTGAGTGGGCTCGGTATGATTAAACTTGAGCTCGGCCCAATTAAATGAACTCAGGTCAAGTCAAGCTTAGATGGGTTGAGTCCAACTTAACTCAGAACAACCCATTTTGCTTACAGCCCACTTCCAAGCATTAGTTGAAATTTAATATATTATTCCAACAAAAAGCCCAACAACGACCTTTGATAATTATCATAGCGTGTAAATTGCAAAATCACCTAACATTTCATTTTCAAAGAGTATGTTATGTATGACGATAAATATATTCTTCCAGAAAAAATTATCACTCATAATACATATCATTTTTCTTTTTGAAAACTCCGGAACAACCCACCAAAGTAATGGTTAAAATAATGAATAATCTTAGGCGCGAAATTACTATAAATATTTTATAAATTCTTTGATGTATATCTTTTTTTTGAAAACTTGTATGTATGCCAAAAGACTACATTGAAATAATTTGTTGATCAATACATTGAGGTGGAGTATGCCACATCAGTAATTTGTAAAATGTTTGTAAAATAGTTTGTATCTGTAACATTACTCTAAAAGAATATTCTCAAAGCTATTTTAGTAGTTATGGACACTGATCTTGCAATATTTTATTTTATCTAGAATAATACAAATATACACAAGTCACAAAATTGTACACATAAAATCAAGCTCCTCATGGCTACTCATAAAGACTCAATGGTAAAAAAACTACTCATAAGACTTTAGGTGCATGAGGTCTTGGAATCCATTCTTGCTAAATGTAAGAATGTTAAATTTCAGTCGAATATAGCAAAAAAATGAAAAAAAAGTACCCATAAAAAAGTAGTAGCCATTTCTCCTTGATTCCCAGAAGCTTTGTTTGTCAAAAATCTTAAATATATACACCAGAAATTAAATCTTGTGTTACAAGTAGTCTGGAGAACATGACTGAACTAACATTAATGTAGACTTATATAGACAAGACTGAGAATTTTGTGCCTATCTGTCATCACTATCAAAGAAGAAATGAAGAAACAGGCAAGAGATTAACATAACTAGTTTACCATTCAAGTTTTCTTCTTAAATTTTCCTTGAGCTTTCAAGTCAACAACAATAACAGAGATATTATCTTTACTTCCCCTTTGGAGAGCAAGTCTGGAAAGGTAGTCTGCTGCGTCTTGGGCGGCAGGATCATCAATTCCCTCGCCCCTTGCAGATGACACGGGGCCATTCTTTTTGTGCCAAAGAAGGATGCGTTTTCGCGCCACATCACACGCCTCCTCATTTGTTACTACGTCCCAGAGACCATCGCCGGCTAGAATAACACACTTGTCTTCTTTTGTTCGAGGAACAAACATCATCTCTGGGTCAGGAATTACATAGGGTTCCAAATATCTATCACCTGACAGATTTAAACATATAGATTTAAACAACCATTTAGTTGTGGCATCAGTAGGGTGGCCACTTCATGTAGGGGGGGAGGAATATTTTTATATTTTCTTATAAGAAACATGCATAATAACCATTTAGTTGTGGACAGGGTTAAGATAAACATACCAATAGACCTTGACATCGCAAGCACGCCTGAAACGCGAAAGTCATCCCAATAAATGACTTTACCTCCTGCAGCTTCTATCCTCTCACGCTCATCATCTCGACTTGGCTGAAATTAAAGCTTTAAGTTAGCCTCCCAAAGAGTAATAAAAAAGAGAGTTTACATTAATGAAAATCAAAGCAACAAAAAGGTTATCTATCAAATGGAAAGGCGGCAATATATAGCAAAAACTACAAACACATGCCCTACTTTATGGTCTATCGACAAGGGTATGGATACTTTTCCACGACAAAGCACTGCCCTTGAATCGCCACAATTTGCAACTATAATATGGGTGGAACAGATAACACTAACAACAGCTGTAGAGCCAACAGCATCAGAAGCAATAATGGCATCTGCAGTGCCTTCATTGCCTCCTCCAACCTCAGCATCAACTTTCTGGAAACATTTCAAGAAGGCTTTCTCCCATTGCTCCTGCCAATTATACCCATCACTTCCATTATAAAAACGCTCGCTTGCAATTTTCATCTCCTCGGCCAAAGCCAAATGCATACGGTCTCGACAATAGTTAGCAACCTATATGCCAACAGACCACTCATAATATAAATTCAATTGAGCAATAGCAACCAACATCTAAGGAAATATTCATAATACCCTTTTAAGTTACAAGAAATATATATATATACCTGGCAGCCCCCATGTCCATCATAAACCCCGAAGAAATGGGCGGTTGAATGACTTGAGTTTGGGTGCAATCCATTCGAAACTGGAGTTATCATCCAAGTTGGAACTTGTAGGAATTGCGGTAAAGCAACAACAGCATCTTCCATCTCAGATCTCCTCCCTTGAAGAGAAGTGATTCCCCAAAAAGGTACAAAATCCAACAGACTAATCTTCTTTTCCTGTATGCCCTCAAGATGCATACTAGACTTTCTCTGCTTTGTTCCTTCAATTTCCACAACTTCAGCAACAACAAAATCCCCTACAATACTGTTTGATTCCAAGAAACAAGACTTATCAGTGGTTTGCGGATCGCCGACACTCTTCTTATCATCAGTTGTAGCTAGTTTATTTGCCACAGAATTGACCTCTAAACTGCAACTTACTACAGACTGAGAACAATTACTTTCCTGATTGATTGTATTACTAGAAATCGCAGTATTTCCGTTTTGAATCACAAACTTCAATACATTAGCACCTTCCTTGAAGTCTTCATGAGCAGAGACAGTCATTGTACTAACTTCATTTTGGGGATTTTTATAACTAAACAAGCTTGTTGTGCTAGCTATTAGCTCAAACCCCTTGATTTCCATGTGGGTTTTTATTGCGGGTTCATCGCAGATTAAATTTGCCAGTTTAAATGGCAGGGCAATTGCATGAGACATATCATGATCAATTAGTTCCTCAAGTTCCAAACTTCCACAATCAAATTGAACCCTAACCTTTAATTTTATACCTAATATACATAACCTGAGAAAGAAGCCCTTTAAAACCAAATTATAAGAGAATTAAAGGACCTAAAAAAAGCATCAAGGCAGCTGAAATGAGAGAGTTTATGACAAGAACCATTTAGTTCTTAATTGAGACCACAACTAAAATCTACCATCAAACACCCAATCCAAACATTCTCTTTCTACCATTAATGATCAGAACAAGATAACAAGATAAACTATACATACTACTAAACTCCATTAAGTTTGATTTACAAAAATAAAATAAAAACTCAGTGCATTAAAAAGACTATGGAATAGAACTTACAAGCCCATAGGATCTCATTAATGTCTCCACAAAACAGAAAAAATATCTGGGTTCAAAGGATCACAGAACCAATTTATCTCTCTCTCTACCTCCAGAAATTTGGCCATTTATATTAACTTTTAAAAAAACTGTAAACCACTGAGAAGAAGCCCTATAATTGCAATGCAGGCACAGATATATACTTTAATAAACTATAAAAACTACCATCATCAAATATCAATAATTAATTAAGTTAAAATAAGTTACTACTTTATTGATGATAGCATGGAAAAATCAAACAAGGAAGGTACAGTTTCCAAGTTTCTTAGCGTTTCAAAACACTGCAGCTAGCATGAGAAAAATGGGGTGAGAAGAGCAGGTGTCAGTTGTATGGAGGTTCCATGTTACAAATATCTAGGGACACATAATCCCAAACTTTTGACCTTAATTTTGTCTTATAACAGACCCATGTGTCCATCTATGTTGATGTGTTAATAAGCTTAACCATGTTTTGTTCTTCCCTTTCGGTGACTAATTAATCAACAAGATCACGTCTTTCTTTATTACTCCATGTTTGAATAATAAATGCATGCATATTACTCCTCCTCCTCTAACTTTCCAAATAGTAGGTCCAAGATATTAATACTACTAGTGCCACGTTTGAGTTCAAAGATCTACAATTATATATACGGACATATTTTATTTATTTATATTTTTATTAGTACCAAGTTTGAGTTCAAGATGTCACTTTTTTTTTATGAAAATTTAATATGAAAAATATAATTAGTTATGTCATGATAATACTCAATTAATTAATGAGATAAAAATTTATGTTAAATTTCTTACGTCACGTCATTTATAAATCTTTAATTGTAAAAATAAAAAGAAATGAAACGATTGGAGTATTTGGTCTTACCTTAACCTTCTCATATGCTTATTTTTTTCTTATATACCTTAAAACTTTTCTATGGCCATTTAAAATTAATATTCTTAATAATGATTTTAAATATTAACTTTTTTTTCAGTTATAATTTTTTTTTTCATGAAATTTAATTAATCATAATTTTGTCAATTTACCATTCCAATAATCAAACACTGTCGTTTCAAAAACGTTTTCAGAACCTACCTTTTCCCATATAACCAGGGGCGAAGCTAGGGTAAGAATGTGGGGTCAATTGATCCCACTCAATTTTTGAAAGTACTTAAATTTTTTTTTTACCTCACTCAATTTTTGACCCCACTCAATTTTTTTTTTAATTAGAGATACTCAAGCGGCCAAACCTCAATCCTCAATCTCATACATCAATATCTGTTCAGCACTTCAGCCACAAAATAGAGAGACATGGGGTAAAGCCAAACCTCAGTTTTGTTTTCAAAAATCAATTGTGATTTCTCCTTTTTGTTAGTATTATTAAATTGGATATTTGGATGCATTTGTCTAACCCGAAAATATAAAGTATTAAAAAAAATGACTCGGAAAACTCCTGTCAAATTTTTTTTAACTTACTAATAATTTTGACCCCATTACTATAACTTTCTGGCTTCGCCACTGCATATAACACGCATATAATTTGAATACTTCCGATATATGAAAGAATAAACTACTCTTAAAATATCTTTGACACCAAAAGAGAGAATACAAAAACCATTTTGCAGCAAAGAACAACTTGTTGGTAAACACACGTATACAATTTTGAAAAGGGGCACTATGTTTACTAGTGTCTTTGATATTTTTACAAGTGCTCTCTCATATAAAGGTGAGATTCAATTATATAATGTTAAAATTTATTAACGAATAATATTGCAATCACGCAGATATTATATAAAAACAGAAAAATAAGAATACGCGATATACCATGTTCACCAATTTGGCTAGTCTTGCTTATTTGGTGTATTCATTAAATACCTCACACACTCTACAATGATGCATACACCAAACAATATTTTTATAGTAGCTAAAAAACCCGAACTTCTATAATATGGGATCATTAGTCATGATGCCCAATACATTAAAACTCAAGACCGGGTTACTAATAAATCTCCAAGTCCAATTGCACTTTGCATTTGACTTATTTGTCGTAGTGGTCATTCGTCGAACCCGCATAATTATGAGTCAATTCCAACATATAGAAATATCGAAAATACATGTGAAAATATTAGTACACTCAAAATAAAAGAGTCAGTTTCCACAATTAGTATAAAAGTGCTGAGTTGGAATCCCCATTCTAAATGTGGCTTTAAAGCTATTCTTTCTATAGCGCTTGCTTTTTTCGAGAATGGAGTTTAGCCCTTTCACCAGTGCTTATCGAGAGATCAATTGTTTCTAAGCCGACAAAAGCACTGTTTTGCCTACCGACATCGCTCGCTAACCGGTTACCTTTGTTACCCTTTAATTGGCGGGCCTTGGCTTAGTTTTAGAGAACAATAGATGCGATGGTCGCTACTACTTTTTACCAAGATAAAGGCCATCTATTCTAATTAAGGTCATGTTTGTTTGTAAGAATTATAATTTCAAAATTATAATTAATAAGATTATAATTCTAAGACTATTAATCTTAGGATTATAATTTCGGGATTATAATATCTGCTTAAACATGATATTAAATAATCTCTAATATTAAACCATTTTATAATCTCTAGACTAATAGTTCAAAGTCTAAATTTAAAAATAAACAAGACATTTGAAATTAATAGTCTTATCTCAAGTATAATCATTACAAACAAACATAGCTTAAGGGAAGTCAAATTTTATTCAAAATTAAGCACTCTTAGCTTTTTAAGTATGTGTGAGCAAGGAAATCGTACCTTGCTAGGGTTAGGGTTTCGTGTTGGCTGAGGAGGAGAGAAATCCACGAAAAGTACGGAATTGATTGATTGATTGAAGAGGGGAGAAGAACAGGTGAGCGATTACTCCAGCGACACGTGGCAGAACTCTTAGAATCTGAGAACCTTGTTATGGTAGCAAGGATTCAGAGAGCCTTCTTGAGTCTTCGGATTAAAAGAGAATCTCCAAATCTCCTAGTCTTCTAAAAGGTCCAAGAGTCCAAAATCAGGTCCCCTTCCCAATGGAGTGGAAGGGGTATTTATAGGGTTTTCTAGAGAGTGGTCATGTGCTAGGCACATGACCTCGGAGAAATTCTAATTTTACCCTTAGTCATCAGAATAATGCCTAGATCGTCCTGCCCTTCTAGCCATCAATCCAATCCATCAATCAATTCCCAAAATGAGTCGCCTCCACGTGTCTTCTGCTTCGGGACACGTGGAACATTCTCTCAGGTGTTGCTTCTTTATTTCCAACTCTTCCGTCTTTTCATTTAATACGAACCTTAATTTGTACATTTAATTCAATTAGGTCAAGTAAACCCTAATTTGCACTTGGACCCACAGTATGAATTCTCTAATGACTAATTTATTCATGCGCATTCTAAAATATTGAATAAGTTATCTTTGTGAAAACGAGTGATTTTCTATTTTGAAATGAAAGGAGCTAAAAAACAATGAATCTTCTAATGATAAATCAAATTTGAGATTTTTTTTAGAGTGGATGCAATAACTTTATAAGAAAGCTGATATTTATACGTGTTTTTGATATTTTTATATAGTTTTTACTTGAACATGATAAGAAAGTGGATCCCACCTTCATGTGAGATAAGAAAGTGGATCCCACCTTCATGTGAGAGGGGACCATGTAAAAATATCAAAAATTCATATGGAAATAGTGTACCCCTTATAATAATTATATTTTCTCTGTTTACAATATAAGGCCAATGCATAAAATGAGATAATTTTAAAGTTAAAAATTGATAGGATTGAATAAAAATCTTGTAGTTTGCAATAATTACTAAATAACTTGTAATATTCATAATTTTATTGACTTGAAATTATAGCAAGTCAAGTCATTTTTTAATTACTTTATTTCATAACACAATGTCGCTCTGATTGATTTAACAAAGGGGATGATGATGATGATGATGATGATGATGATGATGATGTCTTGCCTGTTTTTGTTGGTTTGCATACATAAGAAAAGCCTCCACTTGGTGACTGCAGGTATTTGAGCAGTGAAGGTTTCCCCTCCCAATTATTACTTATTAGTCTTAAATAAAAGCATATATCATGATCAATGAAGTGAGCAAATTTTTAAAAGAAAAAATCGGAAAGTTTTGTATTTGAAAAGAGGAAACATTGTTAATAATGAGGTGGGGTGAAATTTTTTGATTAGGAACGAAGGGAGTTACCTATTTTATCGCACAAAAATGGATCAAACACCATATATATATGAACTGCCCACTACTATATATTATTAGCTAATTTGTTGCTTACCAAACATAAAACTTAAAACACAATCTAAATATAAACCATTGAGTAATTCATCCATCACATCAAGTGCAAAATCCCATATAAATTCAAGAAAAACAAATCTACAAGCTGAGTTTGTTGAGAAAATATATAAATTCAACAAATTTAAGTATTACCCACAAGAAAAAAACCAATCTACTCCATGTCACATTTGTAGCCACCGACAAATTCCCTGCGAACCTCTTCTTCACATGAATATGATAATTCTTTTGCTAAAAGCTGTCCACTTGGCCCAAAGGCTGCAATGGCAGGAAGGGCCCGCTGTAGGTAGAATAGAAGTTTATCCAACACCAGTGTTCTCTCTAGATTGCTCGTCATGAACTTCATAGCATTTTCCAAGCTAAAAGGATATGCATCAAGCCCCAAAACGTTGTACATGTCAAAAGCAAAGTAATTCAGAGATCGATCAGGATTCAGGCTCAAGAATAATACGTGGAACCTCAGTTCGGCTAAGCTAGCACGGCAGTTTTGAGAACACGACACAACTTTCTACCACTTCCTAACAGGGTATACCAAGGGATATTTCCAAACTCTTCCTTGAATTTGGCCTTCGCAGAGGACTGATTCAAAGTGAGACTGTAATTTAGCAAAATCTCAAAATCTATATCCGGCCTACATTCCAACGATTCCCATTTCCTCTTAAGTTTTCTGGTCCGTTCAATGCCAGAGTATGATTCTTCATAAAAATACAGGCCCACGGTCTTGCCTTGAAGTTTTGAGGTACTTACCTGCAAAGAAAAAATGTATACGAGAATTTAAAATTTCTCAAATGATAGAGAACCTCAAAATAGATATTTGGACTAGCCACAACCAACCGTATTGTATAAAGATAAATTATTAGTCACCCTAGCTAGCAAGCAAATAAATTGACTTACTTCTTTTCCTTCACAAGTAGTTACAAAGTCGCCAAAGAGATCAGTCAATGATAGTTTCTTCCGGTACAGGTTTTTCATGAGTTCTTGATCGTCAAGGTCTACATCGTCAAGGCATGATTTTCTCGAGTGCACTCTTTTATATGGAGGATTAATATTTTTCTAGAATTCGGACTTGGATTTCACTTGCATCTCTTTTGCTTATAATTAGATTATGAAATTCTCGCTTGAATTTTCCATCTTCACCAACAATTATTTTCCCCCAGTGATTTCCATATTCATCAACTTATCATTATCATTATCTTTGGGGTAGGAAATTAATATATAATGAGATGATTTTGCTTTGTTTGGAGGATGCTTGACCCTTGGCCCAACTGGATGTTATTAGATCATGTATGTGAGTTTGCTCCTTCTGTTATTTCGGATAGTACTAAAGTTCCACTTTCTATACATGTATATTAATTTGTACAAATTTTTATATTTTTCGTATATAGTTAATTAGCATGCACATACGAGGTATTATAAGCCAAATGAAGTTAGACCTCAACTTATATCACGCTCTAAAAAATGCAATGTATCCTGGTAATTTGAAGTAAGAATCAAATTTGGCCAAACCACACCAAAAACCGCACGAATCAAGACTAATTAAAACCGCACTAACGGTTCCGTACAGATGTATGGTTTTAGGTGAGTTGAATAACCAAATTTACGGTTCCGGTTTGGTTACTAGCCAAAACCGCACGCATAAAACTGAAACCGCACCATGTGTGTGTATGTATGTATTATCATCTCTAGTAAATTCTAAAGTTACTTTTCACTTGAACACCTCAGAGAAAATCCTAGTCTTGCATTGTCATTTTTTCACCAATTGAAAGAAGATTGTTAGAGGTTATAGAGTCAAAAATTAAGCAATTGGGTTTTGGAATTTCGAATTTGTTTGATGCGTTATTAGGGGGGGGGGGGCAAATTTGTTGGTTCGAGCACTTGATGCATTGATTAAGGTCAATACTATAATAGTAATAATCTAATAGATTGTTTTTCAAATTAGGTATAGTTAGGATTATATTCTATAAGTCCTCCCTGCAATGTATAAGATATAATTTCATTCTATCTCCAAAGATATATCTTTATTAATTTTAGAAAACTAGATAAACCTTCTTACTTGTTATCGAATATAAGGTCTCCATTGTTTTATATAGCGTATGTTTTAGTTTTAAAGCATCATTCCTTTATTATAAACTAAAATTATTTTACGTGTCTCACTATTCTATGATTTGATGGTGAAATATTTGACATGTTTGGCAGAAGGAACTTTGATTCTATGCTTGATATAATTCACATTGCCGACTTTGTCACTAAGTTAATTGCTCGATGTAAGTTCTATATTAAATTTTATTGAAGGCTTAGACTTTTTTGTTGTTTCAAATGGTTTTGGAACCGAAACCGCACCAATTAAAACCGCACCGTACACTTTAAAACCGCACCGCACTAATCACAAAGGTTTAAGCTTGCGCGTTTTGAATTTTTCAAACAAGACTTAAAGCGGTTTAAAAAGCGATTGGACTTCAAACCGCACCAAACCACACTAATGCTCACCCCTAATGTATCCTACATATATATATATATATATATATATATATATGAGTCTCCATCCACAAGAATCCATTGTTGGAACAACCCTTTAGTTCTGCCGCTACAACCTGTAGCGGCTTATAAAAAAAAAAAACTATAATGCCGCTACAGGTTGTCAGTAGCCGACTGGGCCAAGGTTTTGCCCAACAACCTAGGTTCTTTGTGGATTGAATCCTATATATATATATATATATATATGATCTATAACGACTATTTGCTACTAATTATTTTTGGGCAAATGGATCTATAGTCATTCATTAGCTTAATCAACGACCACAATTTGAGGTTGAAACTCGTCATCCGGTACTAATTGATATGAACAATAATAATAAATCTATTATTAACAATAATAATAATAAATAAACAATTACTGTGTGTATGTGTGTGTATATATATATAAGGATATATATATATATATATATATATATATATATATATATATAATGAAATCGTCAGTCCGGAGTTTGGACTGATCAAAAGATCATATTTTTTTTTTTTTTTTTAAAAACTAAAAAAAAAATTAATATTTTATGGAATCGAATTTTTCATAATCTGATGTTTTTTTGGCGTGATTTGGATACCTATACCAAAAAATGTATGTATAATCAGACAGATCGTATACATGTGTTTTATACGATCCAAATCACACCCAAAACACTGTATTATATCAAAATTCAAGTTCCATAATTTTTATTTATTTATTTTAGTTGTTTTAAAAAAAGCAAAAAAAAAAGGTCCTGATTTTGGTCCTGGGTTCGAGTCCTGACCGAACCTACTTATATATATATATATAGTCATGTATTACATGTAGAGCTATGACGACGGATTTTTTGGCTATGGCGGCGATGGCTCGTCGACATAGCCTGTATTAACTTTGACGACGGGTGAAACCGTCGCTATATATAAAAAAATCGTCGTTATAGTCGATCGTGTAATACACAAATTGTAATACATAATATTATTTCTATATATATATATATATATATATATATATATATATATGTAAGACCCCAACTTATTATGAATAAAAATTAAATTTTCTCTATTTATTATCTTAAGGAATTAATTTGATATAATACTTTAGTTATGGGTGAAATGTGCAAATTTTACAAAATAAGCAAGTGGTTATAAAATAATCATTGTTGTTTTATAATATTCGTTTGAGTCATGGAATATTCTTTTTATCGGGAATATTTGTTCGACTACAGCGACCATTTGTAGGGCCCCATAACTTAAATAACTCATTTACGATGAAGTAAACGACAAAAGTTTGAGTTTTATAAATAATCTGCAGGCGTAATTATTACTGAATTAACACCGCTGATTACTCCGGTGGTTAAAATACGATGAATACATGTGGTTACACAAGATGCACCTGCAGATTACAGATGATGTTGTTGAATTATTGATTCCTACGTAAAGGCCTACTACTCAATAATTGTTACGATGAATTATCGTAAATATTTTATTTTATTGATTCAATAATTGCTTTGCGTTGATATTTTATATTATTGTTGTTTTAATAATTGTCACTGCACAGTATTTTCCATTATCAAATCAATAATTCATATTATTTGAATAATATTATTAGATTGCATTATTGGCAATGTCTAGAAAGTTCTGTCAAGGAGAGGTTTGGTCACCTAATTGCGTGCCAGTAAGGAGAAATCTTTATTGGAAAGCCCCCTCTTTCCTGAGAACGGCCTGGTTGTCATAATTGTGATTCTGCAATATTATTTGTGAATAATTAATTATTGATTTATATGATAAGAAAATATTTATTTGATGCGGATATAAATGATGAATTTATTTATGTGGTTATAAATGAAAGAATTCTAGCATGAAATAATTGTTGAAGGTTTGGTATATTTTTGTGGAGTTACAATTATTTCTTCGATAAAATATTTATTTAAATATATTATAATTCTTTAAATAATAATAATATTATTATAATATATATATATATATACACTACAAAAAATGGGCCTTTAGCAACGATTTTTTAAAACGACTTTATAAGTCGTTCTAAAAAGTATATGTTTAGCAACGAAATTTGTCCTTCGTTGCAGATTGTCGATTTTCACTTTTTGCAACGAAATTCATAAGTCGCTGCAAAATTTCGTTGTTAATTCATCATGGAAAAAATTTCGTTAGAAATTTGTTGCAAAATTTTAGGCTACTTGATTTCCGTCATTGTAGGTAGAAACGAAAGTTTTTTTGTTGCTAAAATGGGGACTTTAGTAATGATTTTTCAAACAATGACTTTATAAGTCGTTGCTAAAAGTGTATGTTTAGCAACTAAACGAAACTTGTCATTCGTTGCAGATCAGTGCTTAGGGCTTTCACTTTTTGCAACGAAATTCATAAGTCATTGCAAAATTTGAAACAAAATTCGTTAGAAATTCTTTGCAAAATTTCTAACCACTGATTTCTCTCTCATCGTAAGGCAACGAAAGTTTTTTGTTACTATATTTCGTCATTTAATGTGACCCACATTCATTGGCAATAATTTTTATTTTCGTTGCATATCTTATATAACTTTTTGCAACGACTATTAAAATATTGCCTTAAATTAAGATAATCCCAATAAGCATATTTTTGTAAGACCATATTCGGTATTCGGAGAATTGTCAAAAAATATTCGTATTTAGTATTTAAAAATTATGTCCAAATGTGAAACATATTCAAACCTGTGACATATCATTTGGAATTTTGGTCATTTAACCGCTAGAGCAACACAAGTTATCGGTTGATATCTTGCGAGGATTAATATTTATATCAAAACATGAGATTTCCCCCATATATTCCTTTTTTCTCCTTCACTACATACCATTAATATAATCTCAAGTTATATAATATATAATAATAATAATAATAATAATAATAATAATAATAATAATAATAATAATAATAATAATAATAATAATAATAATAATAATAATAATAATAATAATAACAATAAAGTTACACCAATGGTGTGTAAGTTTTTTTTAACTCTCATTTTTCAATTTCTCCTTTTTCTTGACTTGTAAATTTTTTTATAATCAAATATTAATTTCTCTTTATATCTTGAATTAGAGGGTGTTTGGCAATTACTTATAAGTTGGTTAAACTA
Source organism: Panax quinquefolius (assembly GCA_020205615.1). Taxonomy (NCBI): domain Eukaryota; kingdom Viridiplantae; phylum Streptophyta; class Magnoliopsida; order Apiales; family Araliaceae; genus Panax; species Panax quinquefolius. The sequence goes on from CM035160.1 coordinate 140,310,953, forward strand.
AGTTATATGACATTTGTTATTATTTAGTGTTTGACAATAACTTAAATTTTAACTTTTTTTTACTTATAAGTCATTATTAAATTTTTTCATGCTTCATGTGCTATATTTTTTTATTATTATTACTATTACTATTACTATTATTATAATTATTATTATATTTACTATTATTATTATTACTATTATTATTAATTTTATTATTATTATTATTAGAATAATTATTACTAATCTTATAATTATTATTTTTATTATAATAATTATAATTATTACTATTATTATAATTTCTATTATTATTATTATTATTATTGTTGTTGTTATTATTATTATTATTATAATAATAATCATAATAATAATAATAATAATAATTATTATTATTATTATTATTATTATTAATTATAATAATTATTATTATTATTATTACTATTATTATTATTATAATTATTATTACTATTACTATTATTGTTATTATTAATCATTATTATAATTACTATTATTATTATAATATTATAATTATAATTATAATTATAATTATTATAATAATTATTACAATAATTATAATAGTACTAATAATAAAAAAGTTCGGCTACCATACATGGCTTTTAAAATATAAAATAACGTAATGCTTCCCTGAGAATCGAACTCTGCACTCCCACTCTCCTTAAACAAATGCTTAAACCAACTAGTTATAAGGATTTTTTTTTTATTATAAAGTCGCTTATCCCACACTAAAATACTAAAAATACTAATTACATATTTACATCAATACAAATATACTAATTAAAAAATACTAAAAAAAATCAAATTAAAAAATACTAAAATTAAAAAAATACTAAAATACTAAAATTCAAATTATTTTGTTAATTAATTAAAAATAAAAAATTCAAATTATATCATTAAAATACTAAAATCATAACATATTTACATCATTTATATCATAACAAAACATATTATCATATTTACATATTTACATCATTTACATCATATTTACATCATAACATATTTACATCATTTAATCAAAATACTAAAATTCAAACACTAAAATACTAAAATTTAATTTACTTAAATACTAAAATTTTACCATAGTTGTATAACATATCAAAATACTAAAATTTTACCATAGTTGTATAACATATGAAAATACTAAAAGTCACTTACCCGACACTAAAATACTAATTACATATTTACATCAAATAGTAAAAATACTAATTAATTAAAAAAATACTTAAAAAATCAAATTAAAAAATACTAAAATTCAAAAAAATACTAAAATTCAAATTATTTTGTTAATTAATAAAAACAACAAAAATTCAAATTACATCATTAAAATACTAAAATCATAACATATTTACTTCATTTACATCATAACATAACATATTATCATATTTACATATTTACATCATTTACATCATATTTACATCATAACATATTTACATCATTTAATCAAAATACTAAAATTCAAATACTAAAATACTAAAATTTTACTCAAATACTAAAATTTTACCATAGTTGTATAACATATCAAATATTAAAATTTTACCATAGTTGTATAACATATCAAAATACTAAAAGTCACTTACAAACACTTAAAATACTAATTACATATTTACATCAAATACTAAAAATACTAATTAAAAAAATACTAAAATACTAAAAAAAATCAAATTAAAAAAAATACTACTAAAATTCAAATTATTTTATTAATTAATCAAAATAACAAAAATTCAAATTACATCATTAAAATACTAAAATCATAACACATTTACTTCATTTACATCATAACATATTATCATATTTACATATTTACATCATTTACATCATATTTACATCATAACATATTTACATCATTTAATCAAAATACTAAAATTCAAATACTAAAATACTAAAATTTTACTCAAATACTAAAATTTTACCATAGTTGTATAACATATCAAAATACAAAATTTTTACCATAGTTGTATAACATATCAAAATACTAAAAGTCATTTACCCGACACTAAAAAATAATAATTACATATTTACATCAAATACTAAAAATACTAATTAAAAAAAATACTAAAATACTAAAAAAATCAAATTTAAAAAATACTAAAATTCAAAAACTACTTTCTGCTTGGCTGGTATATTTGACATATTATTGTCATTTAATATAAAGTTGTAATGATTATATCATTTTCCAAATCAAATGATAATGTATTCTCCAATAATTTTCATAGCAAGTCCCCAATTCAATGTGCTAACTACTAACAATCTATGTTCTTGAATTACTCTGAAACCTAAAGGCCAAATTGAGATGCACACACTAGTACAAAATCATAAAAAGACAACGCTTAAAAGATAATATTTTTATAAAAAAGTGTTGTTGTATTTTTTTTACAACATTTTTTAACAAAACGTTGTAAATATATATAAAAAAACGTTATATATTTATAAGGATAATTTTTTGTTTTAAATAGATAACGTTTTAAAAAAAAAGTGTTATCTATTTAAAAAAACACGAAAAAAAACAGGGAATTGAAAATTTGAAATTAAAATAAGGATCGTACGTTGGGTTAGACTTAAACAAGGGTTTCGGTCACTTGCTTCCTTCTGAGTTCTAAGCCACAACAATCCTATACTACCTTATTCCTTCTCTCAATCGAACTGCCACCGCCACGGCACTCCCTCTCCTGACCCTGCGCGGAAGCATGCTCCCGCTATTAAGAGAAGAGGACATCTTCGTTGACGGCATCGTGAAGGAGCAGAAGCAACAGAAAGCGGGTGGAGTGAATGATGACGTGGAGATGGATCCGGATGAGGTGGAGATGATGAAGATGATGAGGATTCCAGTAGGGTTTGATTCGACCAAGGGGAAGCCTGTGGCTGGTAATGATCTTAGTGGAGTGAGAGCGGTGACGAAGAGGATGCCTAGACAGTATATGAATCGTCGCGGTGGGTTTAATCGACCTTTACCTGCTGAACGTAATCGTTGATTTTGATTTTCTTCATTCTTATATTATCACGTTTTTCCCCCTTATTAGCAAATTAATTATATTATACTGTTTCCCCCTTAATAGAAAATTAATTGTTAGTGATGGATATATTGAGGAGGCAACATTAGGAATTTCATTTGTTTACTCTGCTATTGGAATTACAAATTTGAACTATTACTATTTTGGAGCAAGTGTTGATGTTGGGTTCAATTAGAGAACTGATTAAATGGGCAGTTTTAGCAGAGTTCGGCTAGAGGGGGAAAAGGAATTGAGCAGCTCAACCTACTTGTCACCTTCGAATTAACAAGGTAAGCCAATTCAGGCCCCCAATCCTTTTTCCAGTCGTTCCTGTATCTCTAATTGGTAGCAACTGAACTGTTAGTAACTATGAAGCATGAATGGCTGTTATATTGAGATTAATATAATGCAATGACTGCTTAAATGTTATTGAAACTGCTGTGATTGTGACTGTTTAGTATAGTCCTATGCTTGTTGTTGTTTAAGCCATATGGCTGGGGGACAATGAGCTAAGAGATTATGTAATGTATGCATATATAAGGACTGCACTCTATGTGTTTGAAAAATTTCCAAGCTAAGAACTGATTTAGTTTTTGGTTTATGCTAACTGTGATTTAAAGAAAAGGATATCGAATAAACTATATATTATTACTAAGGTATCAAGCATGCTAAAAGATTGCACCTTCTCATTGTGACTAGTTGATTAATATTCAAGATTTATGTTTTGATAAAACAAAACTAAAGTAACATAAAGGAGCTGCTATACTGTTAATATTAGGGTAGCCAGTGATTACTAATCAATGGGAACAACCTCATTAAAATGTTACTTAAGTATGTGGAATCAATGAATCTTACAAAATTTTCCAAAGTTAATGATAATATGATTTCGGTTAGCATGATCTGTGTTACCATATGAATTTCTGTGATGTTAAAAGGACTGATATGCTATTAATGTGGACTGCTATATGCCAAAAGATTAAACTAAGTGTGCAGTCAGAACTTATGACTAGAATATCAAGCTAAATAATCAAGTAAAGTCAGCTATGCTTGTATACTATGTGATTGGTATATTATGCATGTTCAATACAATATAAAAAGATAGTATAAGTTTTTATATCGCACTTTCATGCTATCCTTGTAAACATATGTAAAACCATGTTTATTTTTGAAATTTATCTTAAAGGGAGCTGCTTTAAACCTAAAGTCTTGCATTTAAGTTCTTAAATCATGAACATATAGTATATGACATGTATATGATATGACAATCCTTGTATCGAAAACTTAAAGACTGTCTTGAGAAGTTAGTACAATACCTTGCCAAAAGGGGCTGGTGTAAACTAGAAAACTGCTAGTTGGATTTTTAAGCTGCTGCCATAGGATTTAATTAACTGGTAGCAACATTCTTATGCTATACTGACTGTTAATGCAATAATACTGGACTGGTATGCAGAATGGACTGTGACTATATACTTGTTGTTGTGGCTGGAATGAGCATAAATGACTATTAGAAGTACTTTAGTTACTATGCTAACTGTTATTACATTATATAAACTGTTATGTTGTTGCTATACTATTATGGACTGAATTTAGGCACAAGGAGATAGGTTGGGCTGAGGAGTAATAAGGAGGACACAATTGGCTTTCTTACACGAGCAAATGTCTATGACACAAGTAATTTTAAACTGTGCACGCCACATGTTCGTCAAAAGTCCCAAGTGGACTGCCTTAAGTAAAAGTCAAGTGTTAGGCACAAACAAGGCTGGAAATTATTCATGTATTACCTATACTTATAATTTACAAGTTGAGCCTATTAGGAGGAAATGGAATTCAGACTTACGTCAAAGTCATGCAATGGTGGCTGCTAACATGATGAAAGATAGGGGACTGTTGGAGTACTAAAACAAACTGCTAGCCAAATTTAGCCCTTAATTACACTATAGTATAGTGCAGTTGTGAACCTTAGCACATGACAACTTTGGCTAAATTTGGTAGTAAGAATCCTAGCTTAATCATTCCTTTGGTCCACTGTGTTGAGCAATGGCTGAACCAAGGAGTCAAGCCTAACATCATTTGATAAGCAACTTGGATAACTTTAAAACTCTAGAGGTTAATTAATTAGAGACCTGTGACTGAAAATTTGGAAAAGGGTTATCCGGGCATGGGATGCTGCTAATGGCAGTGGCAAATGGCTTTGGGTAGCTGCTAGTGCAAACTTAAGCAAATCAGTTGGTAGCATCACTTTAGAAGGACAAAATCTTGTAGGAATCCTAAAGTGCTCAAACAGGATTATGGACTGCTATCCTTGGCAGTAACAAGCAAGTGACTGCAGTGCCATTTTAGCAACTAAGTTGGTTTTCTGACTTTCTTTTAGCTGCAGTAGTAAGTTAAGATGACATTAAAAGGTATCAAGGTTTGGAACCAATATTGTCTTAAGACAGCTTGAACCTCATATGATTTTGTACTAACATCCCCATATTGTTTAACTTTATGAGTTATATACTATTCCAACTGATAGCTGACTTGAGGTTACATTCTGAGCTAAGAAGAATCGCAGGGCTGCTAGCAGTTAACTTTATAGGCAACCTCAACTAACTGCTATTGCAGTACTGAGCTTGTTAGACCCAATCGAAACTGAGAATAATTGAAACTGCATTAAAATCCTTATTGTCAAACCTTAATAACGGTTCGCCTCATGAAATAGTATAAACTCAGGGTAAAACTTAGAGGATCATGGATGGGAAAAGAAGCTAGAGCTGCTGTCCTTAAGTAAATAGCAGTTCATAACAAGCAAATGCTAAGGCAGTTTAGATAATCAGTTTGTATGAAAAATAAAATGTGAAGGAAGAAGAAATAGAAGGTAATTACCAAAGTAACCTTGTACACCAAGACTGACTTGCCAAGCAAAAGCTTGTTTGCCACAAGTTGATCAAGTTGGGACTGTTTTGGCATAGGAGAGGAAAAATTAAGAATGTTTCACTTTAATATGCAAGAATAACCTATAAAGTGTTATAAGAATTATAAATTACTCAACCAAATGGTAGATACTTGCAAAAACATAATATAAGCTACCTTGTATGCTAGAATTTCTATAAACAAGGCATGAGACACTTATGTGTTAAATCCTAATAAGATGTAAACTTATACATGTTGTGTGACACCATTAAAGAGAAAAATGGTGGAGATAAAAACATGGATGAGATATTTGAAAAATGTGTTACATATAAGAAATATGGTACTTAGAGAATTTTCTGAGTTGGTTGCTGCACCTGAGGTAGGTTTTGGTGTTCAGGGCTTTCATAACTTTGTAGTTTGCATTATCTTTTGCTATTCGATACATCATGGACATTCTAAAAAAGTAAAAGTCGGTCTGTAAAATTCATTGAAATAAATTTAATCTACAATAGTAGTGTAGATTGAGGACTCACAAGGGAATTGCATCATGTTTGTCACACAATACACAACAGGAACAAAGAAGAAATGAAGACAAGAATGATTGATTGCTGGACCAAATAGTTTTTTGCTATGGTTTCTTGTGTCCACCAAAACTCCACTTGTATGCAAAGAGTTGGAACTTGTTATATTAGTAAACTAACTAAGTTGTAATGATTGGTTGCTTATGATTGTAAAATATATTGCCATGCCCTGAACTAGAATGGACTGTGACAGTATGCTTGTTGTTGTGGCTGGGATTTGTGTTATTAACAGGGTGGAAGGTAAGAAACTTGGTAACTAACTAAAATCATAAGCTTAATAGTTTTCAATTACTTGAATATACCTATATTCGATTGTATGTTGGACTGTTATGGATTGAATTTAGGCACAAGGAGATAGGTAACTAACTAATGTTGTTGTGGCTGGGATTTGTGTTATGGATTGTTATATTAGTAAACTAACTAAGTTGTAATGTGTTCTTTTTGATAACTGATTCTTGTGAGTAATATGTCTCTGGTCTGTAATTTTCAGGAAATTGTCGCCCAAAAAATTATACATGATCAAAGGTGCGGTCTGATTTCTTCAATAAAATATCAATTTTTTTTGAATCAGTAAGCTGATGTAACAGTATGTCACTCCTATTCCTGTATTACCTGAATTCAGAGAAGCCAAAGGTGCAACTGAAACTCCTGAGGACCATACTGACATTTTGGCAGGTCGTCATGGCCCAAATGCTATAAAGGTATTTATGTTCTGCTATTTTCTTTAACCTCTTCTTCTTAATCTTATTTTAAACGCCAACACTTTAACAGACTCACAGCAGATCGTATATAACCATGATGACTCCAGATTTTTTTTTTAATCATATACAGGAGCATCTACTTAAAATGACCACAGAACATCGTGCACAAATGGCCTTAAAACGTGGCAAGTCTAGTCTTGCCAATCAGGTGAAAATCTTCTCATAAGACTATATTTTTGGCTTTAATCTGTGTGTTTGATTCTGAGGGATGAGGAATTCGTTACTTGTTTGTATTTTGTTACTGACAGCTTCTACATGCTTAGTTTCTCTATAGTTTTCATATGGTGCATATTCATTATGATCCTGAGCTTATGAGCGTAAAAGTAAGAATCTCATTCCTTTCAGGCTTCCTCAAGGGCAACAAGAAGTCCAACAAAGAAAGATACTTTACATGGGTCTCTATCTTCTCATTTGGGGTGAAGCAGCTAATGTGCGCTTTGTCTAGATCTGGATACTGGCCTGTTGGCTGGAAATGTCAGTATAGTTACTGGGGAAAACATTAAAGCTTCTTATGGTGGGGACGATGAGTCTTTCCTGCGGAAGGTTATAACACCTATTTATAGAGTAATTGACAAGGTATTTTCTAGTGAAAGCATGCACATTACTTTCAAAGTTTTGGCTTTAGGTTTTTAGAAATTATTGATGCTTATCTATTTATTGTTTTGTAGTAGTGACAATTATCTTACTAGTGTTTATGAAGAGGGTGATGCAAGGTCAACCCTTATCACAATGGTCCAAGCTCTCAACCATACCAAACATGGTGTTGACATCCTATCTGGAACCAGGGTATGAGACAATTAAATTTTAAAATTACTCCATAGTTACTCATTCCTCTCTACAAATGTTGCAGACAAACTATATAGGACTTGCATTGCAACTAATAAGCAAGCATATCTCTTGCTATGAGCATAAAAAAGAAACTCTATTTTTGTTTCAGGTTAGGACACACTTTGCAAGGCCAAATTGGAAAGAAGAGTTCACTAAGGTAGCTTCAAAGCATCCATTTGCCACAGTAGGTAAGGAGACTCGGTTTCAATGTTAGATAGAAGCTTGAGATATATCACACGAATGATTTTAACAACTAATCCTAATTTCCTTAAAGGCAGCATATGCTAAACAATGCTTTAGTAAACATTTGATTAAGATGTTATAGAAAAACACACATGCAGTTGCATTTTATAGGTAATTTAATGACAAGAATAAATAGCACGACCCTTGGTTAAGAAAAACATTGTCACACTAACAATGTTAATTATGTGAAATCTAAACATTGTTATTTAAAATTGTGTGATGATTGTGATTGTTGAATGTGACTGAATTCTGACTTGAGGTCAACATATAATAATAATCTACAAGTCTTGTAACAGAAAATATGTTTACCACTATTCTTACTGAAATTAATTCATGAAATGGTTGATTAAGATTCAATTTTTTTCTTGTAACAAAGCAATCATATAGTCGCACTGAAGGTTCTTTTTCTATTTGGATTTGTAGCAAATGATATTGTGATTGCCTATTTGTCTTTTTCTGCTTATGAGAAATACGGTGTACATTAGTACTACGTAGCATCTCTATTATCTTTGTGTATTGATTTTGGCACTAAGTCTCTGATGACCTATTTGCTTCATTTTCCTGACTTGCTATTATTTTTAAATCTGTGCAGGAAGACTGCTTCTACGACTTGCCTTACAATACTGGGTATCAAATTTATGTGCTACGTTTACGGAAGACAAGGGACAATTATGAAATGTACTCTCTCTATATATGTAGATATATACTTTAATTGAAGAACTGTGGTAGCTTTAGATGGTTAATTGTAAAGATAATGAATGATTATATAGTTGATGATTTTATTAAATTAATAATATTTTAGTTTTTTTATATTTTTGCCATTATTTGCTATGGGGACATTGAGCCAGTCAGGTACACAAAAAGAATGTTAAATTTTGATTTGACAACAATATAATTCGTTACTAAAGCATTGAACAAGTTTTAATATAACAATAATTTTTTATACATTTAGCAACAAATTTTTGTTGCTAATGGCATTAAAAATATAATATTTGGCAACGAAAAATTAACCTAATAACAACGGAGAGGATATTGTTGCTAATACTAAAATAAAAGACAACATTTTTTATCGTTACAAAATCATATCACTTTTCGTTGCATATATAAAGCAACCAAGAATATATAATGTCGCTAATCGATCGACTTTTTCGTTGTTATTGAAAAATAACTAAAGCAACAAACATTTTCGTTCTTTGATTCAAAGATAATGTCGTTGCCAAATAATATAATCAAGAACGAAAATCGTTGCTAAAAAGTTTACATTCATAACGAAAGCAAATTTAGGCAACAATTTTCATAATTTACTACAAACGAAAAATGTCGTTGCAAAATGGTGTCGATTACAATGAAAATGCATGGTCGTTGCAAAAAAAAAGTTCATTTCGTTTGCCATTAGCGAGGCTTTTGCAACGAAATGGAGTTTTTAGCAACGAAATTGAATTATTCTCGCAACAATACATTTTGTTGCTAAAGGATCGATGTCTCTCATGACGAAAGCCAAATTTTGTTGCAAAATGTATTAGTTTTGGCAACGAAAAAAATATTTCGTTCATGGATCAATTAGCAACGCTATTCAAGTGAACGAAAAGACGAACGACATTAAAGTCGTTGCCAAAACCCTTTAGCAAACGAAATTTGACACCTTTAGCAATGAAAATCGGTTGTTCTTTGAAGCCCCATTTTTTGTAGTATATATATATATATATATATATATATATATATATATATATATATATATATATATATATATATAAAGACGTGAATATGTTAAAGAGGTGAGAAGCTTGGTTTGCATTCCTTTATTTTTTCAAAAACCAGTGTAGTGCATGCATTATTTTGGTACAAAACCATGGGCTGCTAATTCATTTTCTCCCAGGGGACCACTAATTGATTGGTGGAGAATTGGCTTGCAAATTTATGTTTTCTATATGTGGGCCTTTAACCAATTAAAAGGAAGAGAAGTTAAGCATGTGCAGGCAAAGAAGGAAAATGAGGAGTTAGGCTTGAAAAATTAGGCAAAGAAGTTAGGCAGAAAATTTAGGCAAATCTGCTTAACTTTTCTCCTTCCGTTGCTATAAATAGGGAGTAACCCCTCCTTCCTCAAACACACTTTCATAATCAGAAATTCATATTCTATAGTATTGTGAGTATTTTTCTTGAGTATAAGAATACTTTGAGCGTAGTTTTTCTGCAAGATTTTCTCAGAATAATAGCCTATATTCCAGTCAAATCCAACTTCTACCAAGGTAAAGGATATTATTTTATTTCAATACTCGTAAGAAATATTATTTTCTTTCATACTCCATAGTATGGAAGGGATATTATTTCATTTCATATTCCTAAATTTGAACTTACTATGGTAAGTATTGCTTATAATTCACGAAATGATTAGAAATTTTGTTTCATCTAATATCATTTCATAGGAATATTAGTCCGAACTTTTATCAAATTTGGAACTTTTCATGACGGTCATCGCTCACGATTCTTCGTTCACGAGTCTTCGTTCACGAGTATTGTTCACGGCATCGTTCACGATTCATTGCTTCACTTCGCATCGCTCACGATTCTCGCTCACGGTCTTTGTTCACAAAAAGAAAAAAAATATTTTTTTTCTTTCTTCCAAGTTATCTGTTGTAACCCTTATTCTTGAAATTAAATCCTTGTTTTGATATTCATTCTTGAATTTTACTCCACTATAGTTTATTATGGAGTATTATTGAACTTGGATAAATTGAAATATGAATCCCTAATATTTATCCTTCTGTCTCACTGGATTCGTTCTTTAAAATATATTTCATCATCCTCAATCCTAAATGATGATATTACTAAATATCTTTGACCCGTAGTGCAAAGATGAATGATTAACTGATGAATATCTTTGACCCGTAGTGCAAAGATGAACATGTGTTGAGATGAACATGACCAACTGGTGATACAAATGAATATCTTTGGCCTGTAGTGCAAAGATGAATATTTGATTAAAGATGTATATTTATTATTGTTACAAGGATAAAATATTGATGATGAATTTTTAAATCTTAGAAGATAGTAAAATTCATTCTCTACGTGACTCTTCTAATGGATTGATGTTTCCGCTGCATTTGTTGATCTAAAACTTTGTTGTCTATTATATTCTATCATATTTTTCCCCGTTGAAGACTAATGATAAATTATTGTATATTATCTTAGTCATAATATTCTTTACTGGGCTAATTGAGCTCATCCTTTTCCTTTTTGTTCCATTTTTTCTTCTCAGGGGGTGAGAACATAGCAGGAACTAGCCGTGGTATGGAGTGATGGTTCATGATATATGTATTAGTAGTCCTCACTATTTTGTAAAATAGTGTATCAATAATTGTAATGAGGACTCCTTTTGAGTTTGTATACTCTCTATTAGACTATATTTGTATTCAAACTCACAGTATATGTGTTGTCGTATTTTGCACAACAATTGTATTACTGAAGTTGTATTGTTTCTGTACCATGTATTTGGCGACTCAGAATGGGTGATGTATACCTATTTTGGGGGCGTCACAGTTGGTATCAGAACTTAGGGATATGGTCTCTGGCGGAGATCGGGGAATAAAACTAGGAGGGGGGAGATGAGTAAATCTTTCGATAGTATGTCCTACCTAAGCTTATTTGTTGGTCGGTCATAATATAGGGATATTATGTGATATGTTAATTTGTTTAATTAACCCTTGTTTTATGGCAGTATTTAAGAATGGCTGCTGAGAATATTAACAATGGAGTGTATGAGACTGTGGAACAACCTTTAGTCACAAACCAGGAGAACGTACAACAGGAAGGCAATATTCTTCCTGTAAATAACACTACTGAGCAAACGATGAATGATGGAATGTTTAGGAGCTTTTTGCGATTCATGCAAAATCGAGATTTAGGACTTCTCGTGTACAAAATACGGGTGGAAGTGATAGCAACGCTTGTGATGCATCACAACCAAAGCGATTCGAGGAGTTGGGACCACGAAATTTATTGGAAAGCGGATCCGATCAAGGAGGAAACATGGGTCAAACAAATTACCAAGATATTCGATGTCTTGGGATGCGAGAAGAAGGTTCCATTCGCCACCTTTATGTTCATGGGTGAGGCGAACTATTGGTGGGAGTCGTGAAGCGTTCCCGACTGCTTTGCACTCAACATGTCTTGGGAAGCGTTTAAAAACTATTCAATGACAAGTACTTTCACGAAAGTATTACGCCATATGAAGGAGGTAGAGTTTATCGACCGAACAAAACAACATGACGATGTCCCAGTATGAGGCGAAGTTCGCTGAGTTATCCAGGTTTTTCACCTCATTTGGTAGAGAATGAGGAACGAATGACAATGATGTTTCTGAGAGGTCTAAAACCCGAGATTCGGCAATATCTTATCTCTCATAAATTTTCTTTATATTCAGATGTTGTAAATAGGGCTCAATTATTAGAGCGAGATAATGAGTATGTTCAACGAGGGAACACCACCAAGGTCATCTGGGTGGCGTGATCATCGAGTAATGAAAACCAAGGGGAGAAAAACATTGGGACAAAAGCGGTAACCACTCGGTGGTAATCGTGGTAGTGATCATAGAAGGAGCCGGGGAGGAGATTTCAAAAGAAAAGGTACAACAATGATAACGTGAAGACGCGTCGGCAAACATCAACTGTTTTGCTTTGGGAGAGAGAAGCGAGCACCGTGCGTTTGTTACAAATCTTGGGAAAGAGGGACACATCATTGAAATTGCCCACAACAATCCAAGGTGTGTTATAAGCTGTGAAAGGAAGGTCATATAGCTAGAGATTGTCTAGTTGCAAAACCAAGTTCAACGGGGATGGTGACTCCAAAGGCTGTCTCGGATAAGTCAAAATCAGCGGTTTCTGGAAGAGCGTTTGTCGTGATTGGCCAAAACGTGAGGAACCCGAACGAGGTGATCACGGGTAAGCTAATCTTGAATTCTTGCGAAGTTTATACCTTACTAGATACCGGTTCTACACATTCTTTTATCTCTCCTGCTTGTGCTCAACGTTTAAACTTGACTCCGGAGAAATTAGACTTTGATTTATCAGTGGAGACTCCGTTAGGAGAAACTTTCGTTACGTCCACTGTTTATAAATCTTGCTTAATCCAAGTTGGCACCATCACATTACATGTGGATCTTATATCTTTAAAGATACTTGCTTTTGATGTGATTTTAGGAATTGATTGGTTAACTACTCATCATGCCAAAATTGATTGTTTTCGTAAGATTGTTAGTTTTCATATTTCTAACCAACCTGTCATACGAATTCAAATAACTAAACCACTAAAATCAGTCACTGTCATATCAAGCCATAAAGCTATTCGTTTATTAAAAAATGGATGTCAAGCTTTCTTAGCCCATGTTATGGATTTGAACAAAGACAAGTCAGATTTGAATAATATTTCTGTTGTTAGTGAATTTCCTGATGTATTTCCTGAAGAACTTCCCGATTATCCCGAACATGATGTTGAATTCTTTATTGACCTTGAACAAGATGCAAAACCCATTTCTAAAACTCCATATCGAATGGCTCTATTGAACTTCGAGGAGTTAAAAGTCCAACTACTGAGAATTGTTAGACATCGGTTTCATTAGTCTAGTACATCTCCTTGGGGTGCTCCAGTTTTATTCGTAAAGAAGAAAGATGGGAGTATCGCGACTTTGTATTGACTACTGAGAATTGAACCATGTCACCATTAAGAATAGGTATCGCTACCTCGCATTGATGACCTATTTGACCAATTCTGAGGAGCATAATTCTTTTCAAAGATCGACCTTCGTTACTAGATATCATCAATTTGAAGATTAAAAGCGAGGATATTCAAAGATCGCCTTGAGAACTTCGATGCGAGCATTATGAATTCTTAGTCATGTCCTTTGGATTGACTAATGCTCTCTGCTACTTTCATGGATATGATGAACCGAGTATTCAAGGAATATTTGGATCGATTCGTTGTTGTCTTTATTGATGACATCCCCATCTATTCCAAAAGCCGTGAAGATCATGAGCACCATTTGAAGTGATATACTTGAAAGGCTTCGTGAAAACAAGCTATATGCCAAGTTGAAGAAATGCGAGTTACGGCTTGAGGAAGTAGCATTCCTTGGGCACGTGGTGTCAAAACATGGAGATATCTGTTGACCCTAAGAAGATTGAAGCAATCTGAAAGTTAGGAGCAACCAAGAAATCGGTGACCAAAGTCATGTAGCTTTAAGAAGAACTTAATTGGTTATTATCGGAGATTCGTGGAAGGATTTTCTTGAATCGCTACTCAGATTAACTCGATTGACTCGGAAGGATACAAAATTTGTATGGAGCGAGGAATGCGAGAAGAGTTTCCAAGAGCTCAAGAGGAGACTCATTTCGGCACCTGTTCTGGAAATACCATCTGGTTCGGATGGATTTGTTATATACAGCGATGCTTTAGGCAAAGGGTTAGAATGTGTTCTCGTACAACATGGGAAAGTCATAGCCTATGCCTCACGACAACTCAAAGAATATGAGAGGAATTATCCTACTCATGATCTAGAGTTGACAGCAGTCGTTTTCGCGTTGAAAATCTGGAGACACTACCTGTATGGGGAGAAAATGGAAATCTATACGGATCATAAAAGCCTCAAATACTTCTTCACCCAAAAGGAACTCAACATGCGACAACGACGTTGGCTCGAGCTACTGAAAGATTACGATCATACCATTCAATACCATCCTGGAAAAGCAAACGTAGTGGTAGCGCGTTGAGTAGAAAGATCGTAATGCGAATGCGAGTCGCGATGTTGTTAACACAAAGACCCATTTTTTACGATTTACAAAGGATGGAGATTGAGTTAAATACTTCAGGGACCCACATGATGTTGGCGAATATCTGAGTAGAATCGACTTTAATCGATAAAGTTAAAAGTTTGCTCAAGCTACTGGACACAGAATGATGCGTATGAAAGAAGAAAGTGCAGATGGTGTTATTCCGAGCGAAGAATCGATGAAGAAGGAATACTTCGAGTCAACTCCAGACTTTATGTTCCTAACGACTCTGACTTGAAGCATAGAATCATGATGGAGGCACACAACACACCGTTTGCAATCCATCGTGGAAGTACCAAAATGTATCATGATATTCGACACACATTTGGTGGAACAATATGAAGAGAGAGATCGCGAGTTTACCTCGAGGTGTTTAACTTGTCGGCGAGTAAAGCGCGAGCATCAAGTGCCAAAGGGTCCATTGCAACCACTTGAGATTCCTAAATGGAAGTGGGAACACATTATCATGGATTTCGTTACAGGTCTTCCCAAAGTTTCTCAAGGCATAAATGCGATTTGGGTTATTGTTGATAGATTAACCAAGTCTGCTCATTTCTTACCGATACGTGAGACTTATTCCCTTGAACGCCTTACTCATATGTACGTGAATGAGATTGTGAAATTGCATGGCATACCAGTATCAATAGTTTCGGATCGTGACCCAAGATTCACTTCACGATTTTGGGTTAGCTTGCAGAAAGCTATGGGCACGGATTTACGATTTAGTTCGGCATACCATCCTCAAACGGACGGACAATTAGAGAGGACTATTCAAACTCTTGAAGATCTATTAAGACTCTGTGTCCTAGATTTCAAAGGAAGTTGGGATAAGTACTTGCCACTGGTGGAATTCTCCTACAACAACAGTTATCAAGCAAGTATAGGCGTGGCTCCATTCGAGGCGTTGTATGGACGAAAGTGTCGTTCTCCAGTATGCTGGGATGAGGTGGGAGAAGCAACGTTGTTGGGACCAGAATTAGTACGCATGACCACAGAAAAGATCCAAATGATTCGACAACGTATTCAAACCTCACAAGATCGACAAAAGAGTTATGCTGATCTTCATCGAAAAGATGTGGAATTTAATATTGGGGATCATGTATTGTTACGTGTTGCACCATGGAAGGGAGTTACAAGATTTGGGAAGAGAGGAAAGCTCAATCCAAGGTTTGTTGGTCCATTTGAGATTCTTGACCGAATAGGAAATGTGGCCTATAGACTCGCATTACCTCCAAACATGTCTCGTGTTTATAATGTTTTTCACATATCTATGCTTCGTAAATATGTTAAAGACCCGAACCACATTATTGAGTTAGAACCAGACGAGATAGCCGAAGATTTAACGTACGAGGAGATACCTGTAAAGATATTGGATAGGAAAGAGCATGTCCTACGCACCAAGGTTATACCACAAGTTAAGGTTTTGTGGAGGAATCATGCTATTGAAGAAATGACCTGGGAGTTGGAATCAGAAATGAAAGCGAGGTACCCTCACCTTTTCGACATTTCAGGTACGTACGTCAATTTTGAGGACGAAATTTCATAAGGAGGGGAGGTTGTAAGACCCCAACTTATTATGAATAAAATTAAATTTCCTTTATTTATTATCTTAAGGAATTAATTTGATATAATGCTTTGGTTATGGGTGAAATGTGCAAATTTTATAAAATAAGCAAGTGGTTATAAAATAATCATTGTTGTCGGGAAATATTCGTTTGGTCGTGGAATATTCTTTTCATCGGGAATATTTGTCATACGGCAATGAACCATTTAATGGGCCCATAACGAAATAAGCATTTGGATGAAGAAAAGCACAAAGTTTGAGTTTTTATAAATAACGGTACGTAATTATTCACAATTAACAACATTGGATTACACGGTGGTTAAAATACTGATGTCTGGCGTGGTTACAAATGCACACGGTATTGCAAAGTATTGTTGAATTATTGATTCTTACGTGAAGGCCTTTACTCGATAATTATTACGATAATTCTTTGTTCAATATTTTATTTTATTGATTCAATAATTGTTTGCGTTGATATTTTATATTATTGTTGTTTTAATAATTGTCAACGCACATTATTTCCCATTATCAAATCAATAATTCATATTATTTGAATAATATTATTAGATTGCATTATTAAAAATGTCTAGAAAGTTACATCGAGGAGAGGTTTGGTCACTAATTGCGCGTATGATGGAGAAATCTTTATTGAAAGCCCTCTTTCCGGGAGCGGCTTAGTTGCCATAATTGTGATTCTGTAATATTATTTGTGAATAATTAATTATTAATTTATATGATAAGGAAATATTTATTTGATGCGGATATAAATGATGAATTTATTTATGTGGATATAAATGAAGGAATTTTAGCAGCATGAAATAATTGTTGAAGGTTTGGTATATTTTTGTGGAGTTACAATTATTTCTTCGATAAAATATTTATTTAAATATATTATTGTAATATATTATAATTGTTTAAATAATAATAATATTATTATAATATATATATATATATATATATATATATATATATATATATATAAGCATGTGAATATGTTAAGGAGGTGAGAAGCTTGGTTTGCTTTCCTTTATTTTTTCAAAAACTGGTGTAGTGCATGCATTATTTTGGTACAAAACCATGGGCTGCTAATTCATTTTCTCCCAGGGGACCACTAATTGATTGGTGGAGAATTGGCCTGCAAGTTTATGTTTTCTATATGTGGGCCTTTAACCAATTAAAAGGAAGAGAAGTTAAGCATGTGCAGGCAAAGAAGGAAAATGAGGAGTTAGGCTTGAAAAATTAGGCAGAAAAGTTAGGCAAATCTGCTTAACTTTTCTCCTTCCGTTGCTATAAATAGGGAGTAACCCTTCCTTCCTCAAACAAACCTTTATAATCAGAAATTCCTATTCCATAGTATTGTGAGTATTTTTCTTGAGTATAAGAATACTTTGAGCGTAGTTTTTCTGCAAGATTTTCTCAGAATAATAACCGATATTCCAGTCAAATCCAACTTCTACTAAGGTAAAGGATATTATTTTATTTCAATACTCGTAAGAAATATTATTTTCTTTCATACTCCATAGTATGGAAGGGATATTATTTCATTTCATATTCCTAAATTTGAACTTACTATGGTAAGTATTGCTTCTATAATTCCTGAAATGATTAGAAATTTTGTTTCTTCTAATATCATTTCATAGGAATATTGGTCTGAACTTTTTATCAAATTTGGAACTTTTCATGATGGGTACTTGTTCACGTATCGCTGTTCAGTCTTATTCACGATTCTTCGTTCACTTTCGATCGCTTTGTTCACGAGTATTGTTCACGGGTACTGTTCACAAAAGAAAAAAAAATATTTTTTTTTCTTTCTTCCAAGTTATCTATTGTGACCCTTATTCTTGAAATTAAATCCATGTTTTGATCTTCATTCTTGAATTTTACTCCACTATAGTTTATTATGGAGTATTATTGAACTTGAATAAATTGAAATATGAATCCCTAATATTTGTCCTTCTGTCTCACTGGATTCGTTCTTTAAAATATTTTTCATCATCCTCAATCCTAAATGATGATATTACTAAATATCTTTGGCCCATAGTGCAAAGATGAATGATTAACTGATGAATATCTTTGGCCCATAGTGCAAAGATGAACAGGTGTTGAGATGAACATGACCAACTGGTGATACAAATGAATATCTTTAGCCTGTAGTGCAAAGATGAATATTTGATTAAAGATGTATATTGATTGTTGTTACAGGGATAAAATATTGATGATGGATTTTTAAATCTTAGAAGATAGTAAAATTCATTCTCTACGTGACTCTTCTAATGGATTGATGTTTCCGCTGCATTTGTTGATCTAAAACTTGTTGTCTATTATATTCTATCATATTTTTCCCTGTTGAAGACTAATGATAAATTGTTGTATATTATCTTAGTCATAATATTCTTTACTGGGCTAGCTGAGCTCACCCTTTTCCTTTTTGTTCCATTTTTCTTATCAGGAGGTGAGAACATAACAGGAACTAGCCGGGGTATGGAGTGATGGGTCAGGATAGATGTATTAGTAGTCCTCACTATTTTGTAAAATAGTGTATCAATAATTGTAATGATGACTCCTTTGGAGTTTGTATACTCTCTATTAGACTATATTTGTATTCAAACTCACAGTATATGTGTTGTCGTATTTTGCACTATAATTGTATTACTGAAGTTGTATTTGTTTCTGTACCATGTATTTGGCGACTCAGAATGGGTGATGTATACCTATTTTGGGGGAGTCACAATATATATATATATATATATATATATATATATATATTAATCCTTACCAATTTAATATCTATAATAGTCTATATACATTCACAAGTATATAAAAAATTAAACTCTTTGTAGGAGTTCCTTTCTTACAAAATAACTAAACTCTTTCTATATATCCTTCCTCTTCTCCCTACTCCCCAACTCCAATCGCATTTGAGCGATGGCATATTGAAATAAGAGGAAATTAAAGGTATCATATGCTTTTTCAAGCCATATACAATTAATGATTCATGGATAAAGTACATTTTAAAGTCTTTTAAAAATAACTAAGTAATTTGATTACACACAAAATATATAAATCATTCGTATTAAGTCATAAATAAAAAGCCCTAAAAATATTTTTCACGAAAAAAATAAAAAATTGGACATAATAAAATAATTTTAAAATAGTTAACTAATAACTGATCTATATTTAAAAGGTAGTAAGAAAATGTTATAATTCATAGTTCACACAGTTCTTCTAAGAGCTCTTAAATTCTCAAAAATTAAATAACTATATTTGAGACCTTTAAGTAATTGTAAATTGAATTTTAGTAAATAAAATTTTTTGAAGTAAGAAATTATAAAACAAATACTTTAGTTCAATTAATAATGTTATGATATATTAATTTTGTTTCTAAAAATCTAACATATATCTCTATCTAGCTCGTGCCCTGAACGGGTTCTACTAATTAATCTCTCATAAAGCCTCTGGCTTTTTAAACGTTAAACTTGAATAAAATTCCTACGCTGCTTCCATAACATTGTTGTTAAGTTGATGCCTAAGCCATCCTTAGGTGTCCACTCAATGTGTTAGGCTAAGCTGTCTGGATGACTTGCTAGAGGGGTAGAAAGGCGCACGCTCAGTTAGGACGACTCATAAACTCCTTGGATGACTTGGAAGCAAATCGGGCGACTTGACGATGTCAAGTATAATTCGACCCAAAGTTTAAATGAGTTAAAAAAAACCAGATTTAGATCGATCGATCAGATCAGTCAAGGCACTTCGCGAACAGGAAACATAGAGAGGGTTGGCGACTCACTTCAACAGTTCGGCGACACCGGCGAGGCAACGACCTCTAGCAACTCCCACGGCGGTGACTTGAGGTATTTTCTTTTCTTCTCGGCTTTTCTTCTCTTATTCCCTTCAATTATTCTCTTCTTTTCGCCTCTGTTACTTTAGTTCTTCGCCTCTACTTCTTCGATCTACTTCTTCACTGGTTTATTGCTTGTGTTGTACGACTTGTCTCTTGTGTGTGCTGACCGCTTAACTGTTTCAAAGTGACTAGCTAGGGATTGGGATATTATACTCTCTCCGTCCCATGATAAAAGTCATTATTACTATTTTGGGTAGTCCTATGTTAAATGTCCACTTTCCTTTAATAACCAAACTTTTACACATTTTTCCTATTATGCCCGTAGCATTAAATATTTCATACTTTTCTTATTCTAATTCTCTCTCCATATTTAATGACATTTGTGATGCCCCCAAAATAGGTATACATCACCTATTCTGAGTCGCCAAATACATGGTACAGAATACAAATACAACTTTAAATATACAACATGAGCTGTGAGTTTTTATACAAATATTGTCTTCTAGACAGTATTCAAACTCAAAATAAGTTCTCAATACTTTTATTATCACACTATTTCATAGAATAGTGAGGACTACTAATGCTATCATCTGGACTGTCACTCCGTTCCCCGACTAGTCCCTGCTATGTTCTCATTTCCTGAAGAGAACAATGAAAGCAAAAGGGTGAGCTCAACTAGCCCAGTAAGAAATATTATGACTAATATAATGTAGAATAAATTATCATTAGCCTTCAACGGTGTTAAACTGATAAAATATAATAAACATCAAGTTTCACTGCAGCGGAACAAGCAATCCATTAGAAGAGTCAAGTAGAGAATAAAATCTACTACCTTCTATGATTTAAAAGGTTTTCATTACTTTTATCGCTGAGACTCAGCTTAATAAATAATCCACATCATCAAATCATCCCTGCACTACAGGCCAAGGATATTCTTTAGTATCACGACCACGAATTATTCATGCACTACGGGCCAAAGATAATCGTGTTTTCATCAACGGTCCTGATCATGCCATAAAACAATTCATCTTTGCACCCTTAGCCGAAGAGAATCCATAACCATAATCATACCAAAAACTGTCCATCAATGCTCTACGGGCCAATAAGGACTTTTTTCACATCATTTGTAACATTACAGTTATGATTATACCGAATAATCCCTGGTCATAATCATACCAAGTCCATCTATACACTACAGGCCACAGATGACTTTCAACATAATATAAACATGAGGATGATTACAATGATATAAGAATTCAATAAAACAAGTTCAAGAATTAATTTATCCAGGAACCAATAACGTCCAAATTGTCAACATGATACTTCTTTGTGGAGTAAAAATTTAAGAATTCTCAGAAGAATATTTGCATGAAAAGATACTGGATGAAGCGCAAATATCAAGGATATTCCACTAATTTCATGGATTATAGAAGTCAAAGCTTTAACTAACTGAGTATCATAGAATATATGAAACTGTAAATTGATTTTCGTCCGCCATGCGGTAATCCACGTAGACAGATCATTTCCACAATTTAATAAGAAATGAATACGAAGGATCATTCACCACGCATGTGGTAATCCACATAGACATGTTATTCAACGAGAATAATAAAGAATGGAATAATGTAAGGATTCACCATGCGTGTGGTAGATATAGCATGAACGAGTTATTCCCAATGAATAATAAATAATGGAACGGATCCGCGTAAGCGCACAGACGTGATATTAAACGGAATAATAAATAATGAAACCGGTGTCCCACAGTAACGCACATGCGATTGTGACGTCCCCAAAATTAGGTATACATCACCCATTATATGAGTCGTTAGATACATGGTACAAAATTC
Organism: Panax quinquefolius; assembly: GCA_020205615.1. Lineage (NCBI taxonomy): Eukaryota > Viridiplantae > Streptophyta > Magnoliopsida > Apiales > Araliaceae > Panax > Panax quinquefolius. The sequence goes on from CM035160.1 coordinate 140,333,315, forward strand.
AAATATAACTTCATTTATATTAATCATTGAACTATCGTATAATACGACCACAGTTAACTGTGAGTTTTAATACAAATATATGTAACTCTCATGGTGCCTCGACCACAACCTTACAATGGTACTTTATATAAAAGTATAGTCAAAAACTGTTTTAGAAATTAAAATCTTTGGGAAGTGCTCAAGGAAACCTTCGTACATAGGAGGCCATGCATCTAGGTTATAATAGATATCATTTGTCCACAGAATTATCCTTGGTTGACCTAATAGACCCCAAAGAAAAATGAGAAGATTACTATCATCTTCTTTCCAATGGTGAGTCTTCTCTTGACATATAACTATCTCCACTGTCTCCAAGTGAATATTATATTTCAAATAAACTCCAAGATCATATAGGTAGTGCCCGTAGATATACTTCAAAGAAGTGGATGTGCACAACCACATCTTATAATAACACGAGGTTGTATGTCATTAGACATTTTTAGATGATAATGCAAAACACACCCTTCCAAAGTTGGGTTACTTCACCTATTTGATTCACCAAATATAACTACTAAATGATGTATAGAATACAACACACTTTTCTATCTTGTTTAGGAGAACCTCCATGACTAGAGACCACCGTTCTATTCCCCTGTTATCCCCGCTCGACCCGTGACACTCTTTACTAACAACACTCTTATTACACGAAAGGAATTGTGAAGCGAAAAGGTGAACACAACTAGCCCAATAAAGAATATCATGACTAAAGATAATTAAATTATCAATAGCTTTCATCAATAATAAATCGTAGATTTAGAACATATGGTAGATGATAAAACTTTTCAACCATAGTTCTGTTGAACGAAGCGATCCATTAGAAGAGTCAAATAGACCATAAGGTCTATTATCTTCTCTATTTTAAAAGTCCACAAATAATGTTCTATCCATATAAAATAAATCAACAGTTCCTGTCCACAATCATATGAATAACTCATAATCATAATTGTGGTTCTAAATTCCTCTTCGAAATCAGGACGAAGATAATTTTCATCACCTATCTTCACCTGAAACATCAAAAATCATGGTTATACCAAATCACAATTCTTATTCATAATCATACTAATAAATTTATCTTTGCACTACGGCCAAAGATATTCATTAACAATTCATCTTTGCACTACAAGCCAAAGACATACAACTGTATTTTAGAAGAATCAAGTAGAGCGTGATATCTACTATCTTCTACAAATTAAAAGTGTATAACTAATATTTTATCGGCGAGACTCGACAATAAATAATCCACATCATTGAATTATCCATGCACTACTGACCAAGGATATTCGTTAGTATCACATCCATGAATTATCCATGCACTACTGACTTAAAGATATTCATTATTATCACATCCATGAATTAATATTTCATCGGCGAGACTCATTTCGATAATTAATCCACATTATCGAATCATCTCGCACTACGGGCCAAGGATATTCATTAGTATCACGACCACGAATTATCCATGCACTCTGGGTCAAAGATAATCGTGTTTTCATCAACTATCTGATCGATCGTGCTATAAAATAATTCATCTTTGCACCCTTGGCCGAAGAGAATCCAAAGCCATAATCATACCAAAAATTGTCCATCAATGCACTACGGCCAATGAGAACTTTTTCCCCATCATTTGTAACATTACGGTCATGATTATCTTACCGAATAATCCTCATTCATAATCATACCAAGTCCATCTATGCACTACATGCCACAGATGACTTTCAACATAATATAAACACGAGGATGATGACAATGACATAATAATTCAATAAAACAAGTTCAAGAATTAATTTATCCAAAAACCAATAACGTCCAAATTGTCAACATGATACTTCTTTGTAGAATAAAATTCAAGAATGCTCAGAAGAATATTTTCATGAAAAGATACTGGATGAAGCACAAATATCAAGGATATTCCACAAATTTCATGAAGTATAGAAGTCAAAACTTTAACCAACTGAGTATAATAGAATATATGAAACTATAAATGGATTTTCGTCGCCATGCAGTAATCCACTTAGACAGATCATTTCCATAATTTAATAAGGAATAAATACAAAGGATCATTCACCATGCATGTGGTAATCCACATGTAGGCGAAGTTATTCCAATGAGAATAATAAAGAATGGAATAACGAGGAGGATTCACCATGCGATGCGATAGATCGCATGATAGGTTATTCCCAATAGAATAATAAATAATGGAACCAAAGTCGTGAAATTACACCGCCAAACGGATGTTCCAATAGAATAATAAAGATTTTAACCGGTCCGTAAAAACGCATGCATGTGGATATTCAAATGTAATAATAAAGATGTAACCAGTGTCCCACGTAAAACGCATGCATGTGATATATTCAAATGTAATAATAAATAATGAAATAATCAAGAATTTCACCAAGTATAGGGTAGCCCGCGTATACAGGTTATTCCAACAGAATAATAAAGAATGGAATAATAGAAGTTCTCTTAATGAATAAGAAAGAAAGAATACCCCTTAAGAGTATAACAAATAATATCCTTTACTATAATAATAATAATAATAATATCCTTTACGAGTACGACAATTATATCCCCTACGATTACAACAAATAATATCCCCTACCTTAAAAAAGAAAAGTATTCCAATCGTGGTAGGGGCGGAATATACTTGAATAAAACTTGCACTACGCCAAAAGCTTTCTTAAACTCTAAAGAAATACGCCAAAATTATAGAAGAAGAACTCTCTATAGTTTCTATCTCTAGAAGTTTCAAATGAATTCATAAGAAATAATGAAGGATTGAGCTTCATTTATAGAAAAAATGGATTTGATATAGTAACTAACTTATGAATCGGTCTAGATTGATTTACTTTAATCTGACGGTCCATATTTAAAGCAAAAATCTTTTAAATAAAATATAATATATTCTATTTATAATCTAATAAAATGAATAACTTTATAAAAGTATTCTACATTTTATATAAAAAAGATTTTACTATGCAAAACACTATGCATGTATTTTATGCGACACTATGCATAATAAAATATAATATATTCTAATTATTATCTAATAAAATAAATAACTTTATAAAAAAGTATTACATTTTATATAAAAGAAATTACTATGCAAAATACTATGCATAATAGAATATTATATATTCTATTTATAGTCTAATAAAACGAATAACTTTATAAAAGTATTCTTTTATATAAAAAAGATTTTCTGTTTTATTACATTAATAATACTAATAAAATAAAACTGAGTGACTTATCACATAAGTATCAATAATAAATACCGTGTATTACTCTTATAACCACGCCAGACATCGTATTTTTTACTACCGAGTAGTTCAACAGTATTAATGGTAAAACTTCCGTCGTTATTTTTAAATAAAATATTTTTGTCGTTTTCTCAATCCGACAATAATTCCGTTGTGGGGTCCACCAATGATTGTGCCGTTGTACGAATATTCCCTGTTAAAACGAATATTCCCCGACCAATCGAATATTATATAACAACTTGCATACTTTGCAAAATAAATTTCACATATTACCCTTAACTTTAAACTTTTATCAATTTAACTATTTACCAAAATAAAAAAATTGAATACTTTTATTTCATAAAATTCTGGGTCTCACACACAGATAGGATATTCCGACAGAATAATAAATAATGGAACCGGTCCGAAGCGTAAATGCACGTATGGATATTCCGGCGAATAATAAAGAACGGAATATTAGAAGAATTTCACCATGTATGCTTATTACTTCACGCCATGCAAGTTATTCCAATGTAATAATAAGAATGGAATAATGTAAGAATTTCACCAAGTATAGGGTAGCTTACAGATACTGAGTTATTCCAATGTAATAATAAAAATGGAATAACAGAAGTTCTTTTTATGAATACGAAAGAATAATACCCCTTACGAGTACAACAAATAATATCCCCTACGAGTACAATGAATAATATCCCTTACGAGTACAACAAATAATATCCCCTACCTTTGAAAGAAGAGTATTCCGACTGGTAGGGCGAGGATATATTCGAAGAAAATTTACACTACGCTCAAAGCTTTCTTAAACTCTAAAGAAATACGCTCGAGATTATAGAAGAAGAACTCTCTCTATAGTTTCTCTCTCTAGTTTCAAATTGAATTAAATAAGAAATAATGAAGGAATGAGCTTCTATTTATAAAAGAATGGATTGCATAGTAACTAATTCATAAACGGTCAGATTGATTTACTTTTAATCTACGGTCCATATTTAAAAGCAAAATCTTTTAAATAAAATATAATATATTCTATTTATAATCTAATAAAACGAATAACTTTATAAAAGTATTCTATTTTATATAAAAAATAATTACTATGCAAAAAAACACTATGCAGACATACTATGCAACACTATGCATAATAAAATATAATATATTCTATTTATAGAATACCTTTATAAAAGTATTCTATTTTATATAAAAAGATTTTACTATGCAAAACACTATGCATAATAAAATATAATATATTCTATTTATAGAATAACTTTATAAAAGTATTCTGTTTTATATAAAAAGCTTTTCTATTTTATTACATTAATAATACTAATAAAACAAAACTTAGTGACTTATCACGTAAACATCAATAATCAATACCGTGTGCTACTATGCAACCACGCGTATTACTGTACTTTTACTACCTAGTAGTTCAACAGTTTTAACGGTAAAACTTCCGCCGTTATTCTCATAGAAATATTTTTGTCATTTTTTCAATCCGACAATAATTCCGTTGTGGGGTCCACCAATGATTGTACAGTCGTACGGATATTCCCCGACAAAAAGAATATTCCCCGACCAATCGAATATTATACAACAACTTGCATACATTTCAAAATTTATAAATACTACCCACAACTATAACACTATCTCAAATCCACACCATAATATTTTAAAAAATATTTCGAGAAAATTAAATCTTTATTAATAAAATCTGGAGTCTCACAATATCCCCTCCTTATGAAATTTCGCCCTCGAAATTTACGTACGTACCTGGTATGCTGAAGAGGTGAGGATACCTTGACATCATTTCAAATTCTAACTCTTGAGGTATAACCTTTGAGTGTTGAATACGATCCTTCTTATCTAAGATTTTAACACGTATCTCTTCATACGTTAAATCTTCTGCTATATCGTTTAGTTCTAAATTAATAATGTGGTTCGGGTCGTCCACATATTTACGTAACCTCGATACAAAAAAACGTTACGAACACTGTGACATACTTGGCGGTAAAACTAGTCTATAGCCACAGTTCCTACTTCATCGAGGATTTCAAATGGGCCAATTAAATTGAGGGTTGAGATTTCCTCTCTTCGTCGATTCTTGCTTCTAGAATAACGCCCTCTTGGACCTTCTTCTTCACATTCATCAGCTCCGGGTATGTAGCTTTAGTGGCTTTAACTTTATCGATTAAAGTCGATTCTAATCGTATATTCGTTATCTTCACATGGGTTCGTATATTCGCACTTGTAACCGCATACGATCTTCTACTCAACGCGTCAGCTACCACGTTCGCACTTCCACGATGATATTGCATGGTATAATCGTAATCTTCAACAGCTCGAGCCAACGTCTTTGGCGTATGTTACGTTCATTTTAAGTAAAGAAATATTTGAGGGTTTAAAAATGGGTTTTATACTGGGGTTAATACAAAATTCGATTTCACGCTCTAGGGGTAGGCTAAGAAGTCTTCAAGAATACGTCAGAAAATTTATTAACAATAGAAATATCATTCAAAACTGTGACCCTCATCCAAGATTTGGATAGCACGTCACATTGTTACCTATCAACTTGCCATCGTCATTCACGACGTTGCCTACAGAAAGTCTGGCTTCGATGCATTCCACACAAGGAAGTCAACAACGAAAGGATCAGGGCTCTTTACTTATGGCTTGATATGACAATGATTGACTTTAGTGGTTTGGTTGCTTGAATTCTCATAACAGGTTGGTTAGGAATATGAAAGCTAACAACCTTACGAAAAGCATGATGAGTAGTTAACCAATTGATTCCTAAAATCGCATCAAAGGGAAGTATTTTCAAAGAGATAAGATTGACATGTAACATGAAAGTGTCGATTTGAATCAACAAGATTTATAAATAGTGGAGGTAACGAAGGCTTCTACTATCAAAGTTTCAACCGATAAGTCAAAGTCTAATCTCTCCAGAGTCAAATTTAAACGTTGAGCGCAAACAAGAGAGATAAAAGAATAGGTAGCACCGGTATCGAATAAGGTATAGACTTCGTAAGCGTTTATGATTAACTTACCCGTGATAACTTCGTTCAATTCCTCGTCACGAAAAACGCTCTCCCTTAAACTACCGAATTTGACTTGTTCGGGACAGTCTTTGGTGTCGTCATTACCACTGGAATTGACTTTCGCTATAGGGCATATTCCACCCTCAATCGCTTCGTCATCAGACTCGCCTCCATGATCTGAATCATTAGCCTTCGATCCATATCGAATTGGGGTTGATCGCAATGTATAGGGTAATTCAAAACTCGATGCTGGGTTCTCCCAATTGCTGTCGAAAAAGAGAAATACATATCATCTATTTTAGCTTTCTTGGATTAGACTTCTCTTTCCACAATATCAACGCGTCGTGTGGCTTTTACCCATGCATCTTTCATTCTCACTCGTTCAGTTGTTTCTTCTTTCAGCTGCTCCTTGACATTTGAATTCTCAGATTCCAGCTTTAATATCGTATACTCTGCCAAAGAGCGCTCCTGTTCAGCTATTGCACATCGGGTAATACAATTTTGAATTGTTACATTCCTTTGCTCCACGACCGCCTTCCGTTCTTCATCCTGCTCTTCTAACTCATGAATACCATTTTGCAATTCTATATTTTAATCAATAAGTTCTTCTAATAAATCCTCCTCAGGTTCCTCTTCTTCTTCACTCTCAGTTGCTACCTTTGCGACTAGCTTGAGTGCAACTTTTAATTCCTCAATCACCACATGGATATCTCTAATCACATTATCTTGATTGGTGATTAGAGGTGTCTCCACGGTCTCATGTGCTCCATTGCTATTTTCAACATTCTCGGATGTCATTTTCAAATACTGCCACAAAACAAGGGTTAATTAACATATCACATATTATCCCTATACTCTGACCAACCAATTAAATACCAAATAAACTTAGGTAGGTCATACTAGCGAAGGAATTCTCCGTCTCTCCCCTCCTAGTTCTTGTCTCACATCTTAGCCAGGGATCACATCCCTAAGCTTTGATACCAATTGTGACGCCCCCAAAATAGGTATACATCACCTATTCTGAGTCGCCAAATACATGGTACATAATACAAATACAACTTTAAATATACAACATGAGCTGTGAGTTTTTATACAAATATTGTCTTTTAGACAGTATTCAAACTCAAAATAAGTCTTAAATACATTTATTATCACACTATTTCATAGAATAGAATCACGTCCGGCGTAAACGCACAGACAGGATATTCAGACAAAATAATAAATAATGAAACCAGTCCCACAGAACGCACGAGACGGATATTCCGACGAGAATAATAAATAATGGAACCGGTCCCATATAAGCGCATGAGACGGGATATTTCACGTAATAATAAAAAAGCGGAATATTAGAAGAATTTCACCATGTATGCGGTATCAGCATAAAAGGTTATTCCAACAGAATAATAAGAATGGAATAACAGAAGAATTTCACCAAGTATAGGGTAGCCCGCGTATACAGGTTATTCCAACAGAATAATAAAAAATAGAATAACAGAATTTCTCTTTATGAATAAGAAAGAATAATACCCTTACGAGTACAACAAATAATATCCCTACGAGTACAACGAATAATATCCCTTACGAGTACAACAAATAATATCCCTACCTTTGAAAGAAGAGTATTCCATTTGGTAGGGCGATGATATACTCAAGAAAACTTGCACCTATGCTCAAAGCTTTCTTAAACTCTAAAAGAAATACGCTCGAGATTATAGAAGAAGAACTCTCTCTATAGTTTCTCTCTAGAGTTTCAATTGAATTCGTAAGAAATAATGAAGGAATGAGCTTCTATTTATAGAAGAATGGACCGCGATAGTAACTAATTCATGAACGGTCCAGTTGATTTACTTTTAATCGATTTTGTCCATATTTAAAGCAAAATCTTTTAAATAAAACATAATATATTCTATTTATAATCTAATAAAACGAATAACTTTATAAAGTATTACATTTTATATAAAAAAAATTACTATATGTAAAACACTACGCAGTACCATGCATGCGATCTATGCATAATAAAATATAATATATTCTATTTATAGAATAACTTTATAAAAGTATTATGTTTTATATAAAAAGATTTTACAATGCAAAATACTATGCATAATAGAATATAATATATTCTATTTATAGAATAACTTTATAAAAGTATTCTATTTTATATAAAAAGCTTTTACTTTTATTACATTAATAATACTAATAAAACAAAACGGTGTGACTTATCACGTAAATATCAATAATCAATACTGGTGTCTTACTATGCAACCACGCGCGTATTCATCGTACTTTACTACCAAGTAGTTTAACAGTTTTAACGATAAAACTTCCGCCGTTATTCTCATAGAAATATTTTTGTCATTTTCTCAATCCGACAATAATTCCGTTGTGGGGTCTACCAATGATTGTACCGTCGTACGGATATTCTCCGACCAATCGAATATTATACAACAACTTGCATACTTTTCAAAATTTATAAATATTACCCACAACTATAACACTATCTCAATCCACACCATAATATTTAAAAAAATATTTCGAGAAAATTAAATCTTTATTAATAAAATCTGGGGTCTCACAACATTATTATGGGCAATTTTGTTATTTTATTCTTCTTCTTAATATGCGTAAAAAGTCCACCAAAACTTTTATCCTGAGACGGAGAGAGTATATAATTGTGTTGTGTCTTGTGAGTTGGAGGCATGTGTTGCCTATACTACTATATTATAATATAGTACATAATTTTATTACTTGTTAGTACTATATTATATATAATTTGTACTATATTATATTATAAGGGCCTAGGAGTATTATATATAATTGTGTTGTGTCTTGTGAGTTGGAGGCATGTGTTGTTGCCTAAACTACTATATTATAATACTAGATGTGTCCCGTGCCTCCGACACTGTATGGACAGTGAGATTTATTCCAAATTTTGGACTACCCAGATGATTTATTGAGTAAGCGGAAAATTTAAAATAATTTATATTTTATTAGATAGATGGATGGTGGAATTTATCTCAAACTTTGGACGGCCAGATGATTTATTGAGTGAGCGGAAAATTCAAAATCATTTGTATTTTATTAGATAGATAGTACATAACTTTATTACTTGTCAGTACTATATTATATATTTCCTCTGTCCCATGATAAAAGTTCTTATTACTATTTTAGGTAGTCCCATATTAAATGTCTATTTTTCTTTAATAACTAAACTTTTACATATTTTTTCCTATTATACATGTAGCATTAAATGTCTTATAGTTTTTTTATTCTAATTTTCTCTCCATATTTAATAGTATAATTTGTACTATATTACTCCCTTTATTCCTAAATAAGTGATATTTTGGAAGAAAAAATTTGTTCCAAATTATCTGTCGTTTACAACTTTTTAGGAAAATAAATTATTTACTTTCCTATATCACCTTTACCTTTTCTCATTGTCCCAAGGAATTCTCACTCTTAGTATTAATAGTTTTCAACTTCCCATAAAGGGGTAGTGACGAAATTTCACACAGATTTTAATTATTAAATGATAGTATTAAATGACTTTCTTAATTCATGTGCAAAAATCTTAAACGACACTTATTTAGGAATGGAGGGAGTATATTATAATTTGTACTATATTATATTTCCTCCATTCTTAAATAAATGTCGTTTAAGGTTTTTGCACATGGATTAAGAAAGTTATTTAATACTATCATTTAATAGTTAAAATATGTGTAAAATTTCATCACTACCCCTTTATAGGAAGTTGAAAACTATTATTACTAAGAGTGAGAATTTTTTGGGACAATGAGAGAAGGTAGATGTGATATAAGAAAGTAAATAATTTATTCTCCTAGAAAGTTATAAACGACAAATAAATTGGAACAATTTTTTTCTTCTAAAACATCATTTATTTAGAAATGAAAGGAGTATATAGTACAAGCTGTCACTGCTGATTGCTGCCTATACTGCTATACTCTCTCCGTTCCTAAAAGATTGTCGTTTTAGAAGAAAAAATTTGTTCCAAAAAGTTTGTCGTTTACAACTTTCGAGGAGAATAAATTATTTATTTTTCTATATTACCCATACCTTCTCTCATTGTCCCAAGAAATTCTCTTCTTTGTCTTAATAGTTTTCAATTTCCCATAGAGGGATAGTGATGGAATTTCAAATAAATTTTACTTGGTAAATGATACTTTCTTAATCCATGTGCCAAAACCTTAAACGACAATCTTTTAGGAACGGATGTAGTATTATATGTATGGTACATAACATAATTCTGCCCCTTTTGTAAAATTAATGTAACATCTTAATGACTGCAGACTGCTGCCTATACTGCTATATTATATATATATGGTACATAACATAATTATGTTCTTTTGTAAAATTAATGTAACATCTTAATGTAAAATTATAAATAGGATGCTTAATTATAAATTTATGGTATTCTATATATACAATATTAAAATTTAAGAAATTAAACATAAATTTAAGAATTATATTGAATTAAACTAATTAAATATTGCAAATTTATCACCATTTGTATAATTTGAAGTTGGTACAAGTTCAAAAAATTATACTTTTACAACTATAATAAAATTATCCATTTTAATTTCATCTTGTTCACTTCACTTCTTGTTGTGATTTGATATACTACAACATGCATTATGAATATGGTAATATATTTATATAAATATTAAATATATATATTTTTATTTGTATAAAATTTACATTGTTAACGACTTGTGGACGACTAGTCGGACGCTTTGTCGCCTAAGCGCATAAGCTACCGGTTGTCGTCTCACCTCGACTTGACTTGTTGCCTTGATAACTATGTTCCAAAACTCCGTCAAATTTCTGCAACCTTCGAGAAGTCCCTCCTGTTCTTGAATAGATACATTTTTCTGTATATCAAAAGCAGCCCATAATGTTCTTTTTCTTTTTTTCTAAGGTTAGCCAATTTTTTTGCATTCTAAATCAAACCCTTGGAACCTCTTGAAATCTTTTTTCTCTTATACTAAATGCAATTAACCAATTGTATTAACCTCTCCCCATTTGCTCAATTAGGTGATATAAACCCTATTCAGCCTTTACACATTTACAAAAATTCAGATTGATTATTTCAATTCAAGGTAATATTCATATTATTTTTTTCTCTTGTCTTCCACTTCCAATTGCAAATTGTTTTAGCATTTCTGTATTCCATTTTTTACTACTACTATAAAATGTGTGGTGTGGTTTTTTTTTCCTTGAAACAAATCAAATTGTTTGATAAAGAAGTTGTGAAAGATGTGATCACTTGATAAAGATGGGAGTAGTTGTTAGAAGAAGAAGAAAGAGGATCAACCGAAACATGTTAGTAAAATTGTGGGCTATGAATTAAGAGACTGTTGTATCTCAAAAAATATCTATTCTTCTCCACCCGAAGTCAAAGCTGCAATATTAAGAAAAATGGGTTGATCACAATTTCAGGGATCCGGTTAGCATGAATTTATTTTTTGGTAAGTTGGTTAATTAATAGATAAAATCTTGACACATGTAAGTCTAGCATGCATTTAAAGACTTCTATTAGTCGATTAATGAAACTACTAAAAATAAATTTCATGCTAACCACTTTCCAACTTCAAAAGGCATGCATCACCTCATAGTGTTGAACAACATATTGGCCGAACCTCACTCTCTCAATTAACATTAAGTTTTCATCAAATTATATAAGTATGGCTGATAGTAATATATAGTAGCTATTAGGACAAATCCATTGACAATTATAAGTCAAGTCAAAATTTTAGAGAGAGTGCATAAAATTTTTTAGATAGAGTGCATAAAATTTTTTAGATAGGGTAAAAATGTATAAAATATTAGAGATAGAAGGTGAAGGAATATAAATATTAAATATAATAAATAATTTATTTAATTGGACCATATATAATAATGGTAAGCTTGAAATTTAAAATATGAGTTGACCTATATTTGACCCATAAGTGTATGGTTGCAATTCACACAACTCATATTAAAAATAAATAATGTGATTTTAATTCTTAAATGAAACTCTAACTCATAACTGTATTTTGTTAAGCCTAATTATCTCCACCCAAGATAATAGAAAAAATTAGACCAAGTAGAAGATCTTTTTTCTTGGTTGGTCTCTTTCCCTTAGTTTCATGATGTTTTGAAAGATTATAATATTCAATAAATATATTATGGAAATTCTTATGAAGAGAGGAAATCTAGAAAAGAACTAGACATGATTCAATCATTTACCTCTATATTCACGATCAACTATGCTATTTCATTATTATAACTTTTTGAATTACAATTTCTTTAAACGAAATATAAAAGTTCTCTCATATTAACCAAAATTCAGTTCTCCGGTGTTGCATATTTTATTTTTGCACTCATAAACTTTTTGTTTGATATTAATGTTTGACTATCTCAACTTTTTATAGAAGTCAAATATTACTCCATATTAGAACATCTTCAACGGCCTCTTCAATCGCTTTGAGATACTTAAATAGGTGAGCCACATTAAAAAATTTATTTCCAACAATCCCCTTCAACCTTAGTCATTAAATCTGCAACTTCATTCTCTCTTTTCAAAACATTTATGAAAGGCTAAAAATATTTATTTTGCTTGATGAATTTGATGTACAACTCATTGAATTGAAGAAACTGATAAGACACAAAATATAAAACTAACAAATAATACTCTTTAAATTGACACATAGGTCAAAAAACTTCATTTTGAAGAGTTTTTTTGCTACTACCGTTGAATGCTCTTAGTGGACTACATCTGTGTTGATTAATATTCTAATGACGCCGAGTTTTAGCCCAAAAGTCTTTAGCAAAAGAAAATTAATATTTTTACATGTTAAAATAAAATTTTTATAATTTTTTTTTTCATTTCATTTAACAAAAATAATATAAAAATATCACTTCCCTTAACAAAAGTTTACGCTCATCAGTCTCAATGTTTTGAATAGACCTGTAAGCAAGCGTAGAGCCAAAATACCGCCGGGTTTGTGGACTGAAATTCAGCGACTTGTGGCCCGGGTTGGCCGACCATGGCTTTTTAATTTTTTTTTTTTTTTTTAAAAAAAATCTGTAAACAAGTGAGAGGATACAGAAAGTAAATCAAAATTAAATGCTGCAAGGTAACGCCCCTCTCATACATATAGTAAATTGCAGTCCTAAGATGCACATTACTCTGTGCATTCTTATCTATACTGTCGCGTCTTATCTTCACCGACCCATTCCCCAGCCGAGTTTCTTGGTGATTCCCTGATGCCAAGGTGGTCATCGTAATGACCCAGCAACATCTCTTCAACAGCCTTATTCTCTCTTCTCCTCCTGACACATACTAACAAGTTAGCTTACTAACTTTTAGCTTCCATCACATTTGCAATATAATAACCGTGTAAATATGTATTTCTTCATTTCCATAGCCAACTGAAATTATTAACTATATGCATACTAACTGATTTTGAAAATAACTAAATCACAGTTTACACCTTATACCAATTGTTTTTGCAAAATCTAATATACTAACTGTTTTCGAAAACCAATTACCAATCTTTGCATATTCAATTCCCATAACTTGATAGCATAACATAATCATTATCAAAACAAAACCCATAATTAATTCAATACATATTATACTAACAAATAAACAAACCCATCTCTGTTAGCTATCTTTGATAATTTCCATATATCTAACTATTTTGCATACATATAACCATATGACTGATATGAGCTAACTTCCAATTTAATTACCATACATATTACCATGTATTCTATTTCTAATTACTGGATAACATGATTATTAATAATCCACACAATTCCAGAATTCCTATCTTTAAATTCCCATCCACGAAATCAATCCAATTTATTCACTAACTGATTGTTTTTGCAATTTATGTTTATGTAATCAACATTTGATAATCTCTTCTTTCTATAAGAACATATAATATCATATAAATCCAAAAATATACAGATAAATTGCTTGCAGCTAAACACAAAAACATATAATATCATAAACCCACAAATATAAATCGGTAAATTCTAGATCTAGTCTAATCCGGTTCATAAACCCTTAAAATATCTTATTGAAACGAGAGCGGAAAATACCTGAGACAGTGAGATGAGGACGTCGAGGAGAATAGAGTAGGGTTTTAGCCTTTTAGGGGAGAGGAGGAACTGCCGAAGTGCCGAACTGTGAAGAAGTGAAGTGAGGTCGAGGAGAATAGCGTTGATCGATCGAAGTGAAGTGAAGTGAATTGAGGTGGTGCTGTATGAGACTCTCTGGTCTCAAACTCTCAATCCCTTACTCCCTTTATTATGCCGGTATTTAGCCTCAGCGAGGAGTCAGGAGATTAGAGATAGAGATAGAGATATGATTTTTTTAAATGATCGGGTGGGCCGGGCGTCCGCGGGCGGATCGTCATTGGGCCAGGTTAAAATTGGGTCGGGTCAAAACGGTCCAATTTTTGATGGACCAAAAAAGTGAAGCTCATAATTCAGTTTTTGACGGACGGGTTGACTCGACTCGCGGGCCTGGGCTGATATTGGCAGGTCTAGTTTTGAATTTGTGTTATTAATGAATAATTAATAAAATGAATACTAGTACCATACAATTGACTAGTTGAGTATGCCTGCCGACACTTTTCATTCATTGGTAGTCATAATAATACTTTAATTCAAAATGCGCTGGACCACCCACCACCTACCACGCACACGCAATAAAGAAAAAATCTTATCTTTACTACTTACCCTTAATTTGTCTTATTTAATATTGAGCCAGCTTATTCTTAATAATATATTCCCACTTGTTTTAAGGTAAAAACTGTGGAAATGTTAGCCCTAGATCCCCAATTGATATAAGAGAGAGACTCCGAAGCTTACACATAATAATCAAACACCATGGTTTCTTCTTCCTCTGTCAAAAGGCTTGGCAACTTGCTAACAAAAGAAGGAATGTTTTTGTGGGATGTGAGTGATCAAGTGCTTTGTTTTCAGACTGAGCTAAATAGTATTCACTCCCTCGAAGATTCAGATCCAGAACTCTACTTTTGGTATGAGAGGTATAGGAAATGAAAGTTCAGAATTTTACACTCCAAGTGTTTACAGGTATGCATGCTATGTTTTATGAAATTTTGAATTAGAAATTCTATGTAGAGATGTTAAAATTTTGAAAATTTTAAACCCATTTTAATTTTGGTCACCCTGATTAATTAATCAACATAGATGTAGTCAACTAATCTAAAGGTGTGACTTGCCCAGAGGCCTTTAGCGAAATAGACAGATACATGGCCTAACTCACCTATACCAACTACACCCACGTCCAACCCCAGTTTATCAAGCTCACATCCAACCCAGCTTATCAAGCCCAAAATACTTGAGGGCTGTCACTTGTGATCCCAACACATACAAGGAACACCGGACTCAAGGGGCAAATTGTTGGGACAAATGACAATGAAATGTTCATTGCAAACCATTCTATCCCAGTAACCTATGTATAAGGGTATATTGGGCATTATAATGGTATTTCATATCTCAAAATAGAAGTGTATCCTTAATTTTGATCGCACAAAAATTGATTTAATTTATCTTATGATAACATGAAGTCGTATGTCATAAGACAGGGTTGTGCACATCCACTTGCTGAGTATATTTACGAGCACTACCTATATGATCTTGGAGTTTATTTGAAATATAATTTTCACTTGGAGGCGGTGGAGATAATTATATGTCGAGAGAAGACTCACCATTGGAAAGAATATGATAGTAATCTTCTCGTTTTTCTTTAGAATTACTATTAGGTCAACCAAGGATAATTCATGGACATATGATATCTATCATAACCTGCATGCACGTAGTCTCCCATATATCGAAGGTTTCTTTCGAAGACTTCAAAGATTTTAATTCTAAAACAGCTTTTTAGTATACTTTTATGTAAAGTATCATTTTATAAGGTTATGGTAGAAGCATATGAGATTTACATACATTTGTATTAAAACTCATGATTAATTGTGGTTAAATTATTCATCTGACGCTTCAACAATTAGATATAAATGAAGTTTGTATTTGATTTTATAATGTGATATCTGGCGACTTCGGAATGGGTCGTGTGAACCTATTTTAGAAGCGTCACAAAATAACTATTATATTAAATAATACTAAATAAATTTACAACAATTTTGAATTTTTTAGAGGGATAAAATAATAAAGTTTTGTCATTTAGATGTTTCAGACATGTCAATTATCAAATAATTTTTTTTCATTCAGATTCAAATTCAACTCATTCAGATTTAGATTCAGCTCATTCAGATTCAGATTTATTCAATTTTTATCAAACATCCCCTAAGACCATAAAATTAGGACAACAATTAATATTATTTTGCACGAAAAACGAGGCAAAGTAAAAAAAATAAAAATGCCGCTATAGCTTGTAGTGGCTAAGCCAACAACAATAGACTTCAAATAATATTACTTTATATAGGAAACAAGGCAACACAATAAAAATAAAAATTTACGATGTATATCAATTTTAATGAGTAATTTACGAGAAGTTGTATTTAATAAAAAAAAATACTAACTCAATTTTTTTACGAAATGTTGTATTTAATAATTTTTTTTTACCAAATGTTGAATTACAAGAGTTCAATAAAATAATGTATATCATAAATTTACTCAAAAATTTAATAAGATGATATATATTATTTAATGAATAAGACAATTGTTACATGTTTTTTCTTCTTATAATGGTTAAGCAATGAGATTCGTACCTATTTTATTTTTCCTAACAAAATGAGTTTAATCATAATCTCAGAATGAGTAGTAAAACTAATAAAATAACATTTTATTAAGTCTCTTATTTAAGAGTTAAAGTTAAAAATAGTGACAATGTACGAAAACAGAATTATGCTTACAAAATATCGTTAATGAAATATTCCATTCGTTTTTAAAAAATTGTAAAGAATATTAATTGAATTTAAGATAAATGCATATTATAAAACTTATTTTAACATAATACTATACAGAACAAAAACTCATTAGTTATTACTATTATGAATATTAAAAGCCATATTAATATAAATAATAGAAGTAGTAGTATTACATCTGAGTATTATTAATAATATTATTATTATTATTAATATTAATATTAAAATAAATATTAATAATATATTCTTAGTATTATTACAATCAATATTCGTAAACAAATTCATCAACTTCTCAATAATATTTTCATTAACATATTTACAAAAAACATAACATAAATAATATAATGAAGCCTATTTTTTTGTCTCAGGAATCCTTAGCACTCGATCGTGATTTCGTTTATCGTGGTTGGTTTCAAAGTCGCAAATTGCACATTTTTGATGAGGCTTTGAAGCAGAGGCGGAACTAGGGGGGCCGGGGGCATCTGACCCTGATATTCTGACGATTTCCCCTAGAGTACCTACCTCATTCACGTCACTGCCGCCGTCATTCTTTGAATTCTTTGTCGCGCTCAGCAAATTGTATTTTTAAAGAAGCGAAGTGTTCGAGAGGGAACGTGCGATGATCGTCTATGGAGTTTCATGCGATATAGCAGTGGGGTTTGGTAGTTGAAGATGGAGGTGATGAGAGTGAAGAAGAAGAAGGCGCCATGGATGATGAGAGATAGAAAAAGAGCTACAACTAGCCTTGCGTTGCGATTTTATGATCTTTGAAGTTGAAGTTGGATTGGTAGTGAAGAGGCTTCATCGATGTGGGTTTGAATTTGGGGTGTAGAGCTCTCTTACAACTAAAGACAATAGCAAAGTCGGGGAATGAGCAAACTAATCTATTATATTACATATATATATATATATATATATATTTTTAAAATTATAATTATTTTTATGCACAATAAAAAAATTAATACATAATATATATATAGATATATTTTAAAAATATATAAGTCCACCACCTTGAAGCGCACACATATGTTTTGAGGTTTTTCATTAATTATTAAGATAATAATCAATTTGATTTTGTATAAATATATGTAATTCAAAAACTTTACGAAAACAATTTATTAAATTTTCATTATGGTAATTAATTAAGTTACATAGTTATGCGTTACCTTCATCGGTTATTAAAATAAAATAATCAATATAGTACATTTATTAGGTTAGTATTATAAAAACATAATTAATATTTTATTCAATTTTTATTTAGATACATAATAAAATTATGTTTAATGATCTATAAAGTATTGAACTAAATAATTATTTTGTAGTGAATTTCAATTTTAATTAATTTAATTTTGTTATGCTATCATTTAATAATAAATCCATTATTATTACTTAAACTTATTTATTACTAATATTCAAGAAGATAAAAGAAAATGTGTTTTTATGTAGATGCGTTTAGTTAAAATTTTAAAAGATAAATATTAGATTATTACATGTTCATGTATATTTTAAATAATATGAAAATAAAAGTGTGAGAATAAATTGAAAAATATTTTCATTTAAAACTAGGAGTATTGTTTTTGTGGAATTAAATAAGTGATATTTTTTTAAAAAATGAAAACGAACAAATTTTGAAAGTGGCGAACAAATTTTGAAAACGAACAAATTTTAAAGCCTTCTTCTTTGTCTTTACAGTCTGGTAGTTTATATTGAGAAGGATATTTTTTCAACAATTGAAAACGAACAAATTTTGAGATGTTTTCAAACTATGCAGACTCACAAGATACAGTTGCCTCCTCTCAGTCGTACAATCGAAAGAAACACTTAAGCGTAAATAAATAAAAAAAAATTACTGATGTATTTTGATCCTCCCATAAAAACCTTCTGGTTCCGCCACTGCTTTGAAGGCATGATTTTCTCGAGTGCACTCTTTAATCTATATTATTTTTTGCGACCCTTTGTTTGAGAAATAATAGGCTGTAAAAACTCATTTTCTTCTGCTTTCTCCTCTTCATCTTCATCGTCATTATCGTAACCCATATCCTGAGGTAGATCTCCAACCGTGCGATCAATGTCGTCGTCTGCCAGTTCAGGAATATATATTCTCATTCGGATCATACTGGTCAACCAACGATTTTCCTCATGTATTCAGTTTAAGAACAGTTTTGTAACCTCGAACTGAGCAAACAACTTTGCTCGCTAACTCCTGGTAATCACTCATCAAAAGATTATAGCGCATTGCTTGATCTTGTTCGAACTCACCAGCTGTGGAGTTAAAGAGTAATTCTTCACCATTGCTCTTGTTCACGTCTCTTGTCCACCAATGAAAAATTATGTCGCTCTGTATTTCTGAAGTACTCTTAAACATGAAATATATCAAGATGTGTCTGCATAATTAACCAGAATGAGAAACCATTTGGTAATTATATGTTACCGACCCCAGCTAACGATTGTTGACGATTTCTTTATATCTTCAACCACTTTCAGTTGCATCTGCAATATACACTGCATAGACCTTAGTATCAGTGACACACAACTCACTAACTTTACTAACATTGTATTTCATGGAATCGACAAATTGGCGTTGAAAACATCTAAATATTTCTTTTGTACACACCTGTGCAACATGAACTTCCAAAGATGAACCGAGTACCATATTCCTTTTTCGATATTTTGTTATGTAGTCGGTCTTCCTCTCTTTGATAAATTGTTTTTCTATAGCCTTCCGACTCTGCACTACAAATTCTTTGATACCTGTTGAAGCATTAACGTACTCATCAAAAAAATGATTCATGCTCTCGCTTCTTCCGGTGGTTGTCATTCCCGTGGTAAAATATCTCTTTGTATACGCAGGAATCCATTTCTCTCGTACCTCATACAAACTTCCAAGCCACTCATTGTTATACAATTCATAGTTCCTTATTAGAATATGCCAACACTCTTCAAACTCCTCGATGGACAATGAATTATACACACAATTGTTAAAATGATCTTTGAATGATGGGTACTCAGAATAAACATGATATAATTCAGGAAATTTATTGTTAATATGTCAAGAACACAATAAATGATAACTAGAAGGTAGTACCGTAGAAATAACATTACCCATGACTTTATCTTGGTCAGTGATGATGGTTGTAGGTGCCTTGCAGTCCATGGCTTCGAGCCATGTCTCTAATACCTAAACGAAAGTGTCCTCTGTCTTTTCCTTTAACAATGTAAACCCAAACAATATAGACTGATAATTGTGTTTGACCCCGAAAAATAGAACAAACGGCATGCCATACATATTTGTCCGGTAAGGTACTGTCAAATATCACAACATCTCCGAACCGTTGATACATAAACCTTGATCGGGTGTCGACCCACAAAATACAAGCTATGCGATTGTTTTCACTCGAAATTTTTTTTTACTGTTACTGTTATGGATACAAATACTGTTACTATTATTGTTATTGTTATTGTAGTTAAACATAATCCGTTACTATCATTTGGTTTTAATTTCTATATATATATATATATATGTTATTGATAGTCAGCAGGTTACTGTTATTGAAAATGTATTTGTTTATGGTCAGCTTTGAAAATGTATTTGTGTTATGCTCTGTATCATTCTTTTGGGTTACTGTTACTGTTATTGATATATGACTAAATTAATAAAAAAAATAGTTATGCCCAAGTATAATATTGGGAGGTTGTAGTACAACAGGGTGAAGATTGTAAAGTAGTTTGTGTTTATGGTTGAGTTTTGGCTTGTTAAAAACTGGATCTCCATTCGAGATATTTTTCCCCATACACACTACTTCTAAGTTCTAGGTGCAAATTTGTACAGCAATTTAAAAAGCCATAGGAATACCAAGGCTCGGTTCAAATGTGTTTTACTAATGCCAATGATTCATTTTGTAAGTCCTGTTGTCGCTAATGTGGTGGTTGTAAGAAGAACAGCCTTGGCGGAATAACTTAACTATTGCAACACTATATATATGTATGTATATGGCACAAACCTGAGAAGAAATCTTGGGGTTGTAATCATTGATGTTAACTATTATCAACTTGTCTATGAAAACATGTTGGCTTGTGAATTTGTTGTTCAGTTGCTGAATCAAATATCTATCCCTCGTATTTGTATCCATACTTTGCAGGTAGATATTGCAACTTTTGTAATAACAAGAAAGCCTACTTTCTTTGTAGGTAGATCTTGCACCTTTTGTCTTTTTATGCTCTAAACAATAAATTCTATTTGTGTTTGTAGATTTCAGCCTAATTTTTTCATATGACAAATTGTTAGTTCTATAAAAAAATTAAATGGGGCCATATCCGACTTGGTTATCAGTGGCAAATTAAAGACCTCAACAATGAGTTATGGGCTGAATTT
The DNA here is from genome assembly GCA_020205615.1 of Panax quinquefolius. NCBI lineage: Eukaryota > Viridiplantae > Streptophyta > Magnoliopsida > Apiales > Araliaceae > Panax > Panax quinquefolius. The sequence continues at coordinate 140,354,934 of CM035160.1, forward strand.
CAGGAGATGTATCAATTTATTAATGAAGTAGAGAATAAAAAGGCAAGTATTTTTTGTTATGCTTGCTTTAATATAATTAAAAAGGTTTGATTCTTGTGTTTGTGCTTCTGTGATGGTAAGAAAATGAGAAGAAAACTAAACCTACTCACATTGAGGTCTTCAGTTTTGATATTACTGATTACATGTTAGTGCTCCCTTGAGAAAGTTGTGATGATGACTTTGATCCACTCCTCAAATTTACATATTACTCTCCTGCTGTCTGTCTTACTTGCTCGTCTATCTCCCTAATCTGTTCCAAGTACGAATTGATGTTTCCTGTAGAAAAAATATTAGACTGCTTCTCAGAACCCGTGTTCTGACCATTTACTTCTTCACTTGTGTGAACTTTTTTATGTTTTCAGTAGTTAACTTTTATGGAAATCAAAGTGACACAGACAGGGTAAGAAATTGATATAAACTGAAGAGGACGAAACCTACTTACAGAGGATAAACAAGACTGACCACAGGCCTGCACATAAACACCCAATCACCCACTAATAAATATATAAATATGTGTATGTGTATGTGTATGTGAGTGTGAGTGGAGTTTCCATATTAATTATATAGAAACATAAGCTGTGAGTTTTAATACAAATATTATCGTCTAGACAATATGAAAAACTCCAATTCAATATTATTACATTTATTTTCCCACTATTTCAATCGAATAGTGAGGACTACTAATCTTGTCATCCCAATCAGTCACTCCGCTTCTCGACTAGTCCCTCGCTACGTTCTCATTTCCAAAGAGAACAATGAAAGTAAAAGGGTGAGCTCAACTAGCCCGAGAGGAAATATTATGACTAAGATAATGCGTAATATATTATCGTTAGTCTTCAAAAGTGTTAAACCGATATAATATAACAACCATCAAGTTTAACTGCGGTAATGAACAAGCAATCCATTAAAAGAGTCAAGTAGAGAATAAAATCTACTATCTTTATGATTTAAAAGGTTTTCATCACTTTTATCATTTGGGACTCAAATTTAATAAATAATCCACATCATCGAATCACCTTTTGCTACTACTGCCGAGATATTCTTTTTAGTATTACGACCACAATTATCCATGCACTACGGGCCAAGAATATTTGTGTATTCATTAATGGTCATGATCATGCCAACAACTATCCATCAATGCACTCTGACAGCCAATGAGGACTTTTACCACATCATTTTGTAACATTACGATTATGATTACAAGAATAATCCCCAATTAAATAATCATACCAAAGTCCATCTATGCACTTTCTGAGCCACGTATGACTTTCAAAAAATAAAACATGAGGATGATGACAATTGTAAAACCCCAATTTTTGAATAAAGATGAATTTTCTATAAATATTATTTTTGAATATTATGGAGTGAAATTGATATAATAGTTGTGGGTAATATTTATAAATTTTGCAAAGTCTGCAAGTTGTCATATAATATTCGATTGGTGGGGAATATTCGTTTTAACGGGAATATTAGTACAACGGCACAATCATTGGTGGACCCTACAAAATTATTGTCGGATTGAGAAAATGACAAAATACTTTATGAAAATAACGACGGAAGTTTTACCGTTAAGCTGTTGAAATATCCGTGTTAAAATACGATGTCTGGCGTGGTTGCATAGTAGCACACGGTATTAATTATTGATGCTTAAGTGATAAGTCACTTAGTTTTTGTTGGTACTTATTAATGTAATAATCTGAAAAATCTTTTATATAAAAAATGAATACTTTTATAAAGTTATTCTATAAATAGAATATATTATATTCTATTATGCGTAGTGTTGCATAGTGTTTTCATAGTAAAATTTTTTTATATATAAAACAAAATACTTTTATAAAGTTATACATTTTATTAGACAATAATTAGAATATATTATATTTTATTATGCATAGTGTTTGCATAGTGCTGCGTAGTGTTTGCGTAGTAAAATATTTTATAAAGTTATTCGTTTTATTAGATTATAAATAGAATATATTATATTTTATTTAAAAGATTTTGTTTTAAGTATGGATAGTCGATTAAAGTAAATCAATCTCGATAGTTCATGAGTTAGTTACTATGCATTCCATTTTTCTATAAATAGAAGCTCATTCATTCATTATTTTCTTACGAATTCAATGAAACTCTGAGAGATAAACTATAGAGAGAAGAAGAAAGTATTCTGCTACTTCACTACTTATATATCATTACTCTTCTTCTTAAGGTAGGGAATATTATTTGTTGTACTACGTAAAGGGTGTTATTCTTTCTTATTCATGAAGAGAATCTGTTGTTATTCCATTTCTTATTATTACATTGGAATAACTTTTATATCTGCTGATCACCCACTATACTTAGTGACATTCTTCTATTATTACATTGGAACACCACATGCATGTGTTTTTACATCTGGACTGGTTAAAATCTTTATTATTATTATTCCGTTGGAACATCACATGCGTGTGTTTTACACCTTGACTGGTTCCGTTTTTATTATTATTACATTGGAACATCTTATCTCATGTGTTTTACACAGGACTGGTTAAAATCTTTATTATTCTGTTGAAACATCCGTCGGTTGCAAATTTTGCACGACACGGTTCCGTTATTATTATTACATTGGAATAACTTTGTACTATCTGCGAAATACCGCATGCATGGTGATTTCTTTTGTTATTCTATTCTTTATTATACTCAGTTGGTTAAAGTTTTGACTTCTATACTCCATGAAATTAGTAGAATATTCTTGATATTTGCGCTTCATTCAGTATCTTTTCATGGAAATATTCTTATAATCATTCTTGAATTTTACTCTACAAAACAGTATTATGTTGACAATTTGGACGTTAATAATTCCTGGATAAAATAATTCTTGAACTTGTTTTATTTAATTCTTATATCATTGTCATCATCCTCATGTTTATATTTTGTTGAAAGTCATCATGGTGGCAGTAGTGCATAGATGGACTTGGTATGATTATGACCGAGGATTATTCGATTGTAATCATGGCCGTAATGTTACAAATGATGTGGTAAAAGTTCTCATTGGCCGTAGTGCATTGATGGGCGAGTTGTTGGCATGATCATGACCATTAATGAATACACAAATATTCTTGGCCCGTGAGTCGTGGATAATTGTGGTCGTGATACTAAAGAATATCCTTGGCGTAATATGCACGGGGTGATTCGATGATGTGGAATATTTATTAAAATGAGTCTCGTCTCAATACTAACGATGATGAAAAACCTTTTAATCATAAAAGATAGTAGATTTTATTTTCTACTTGACTCTTTTAATGGATTGCTTGTTCGCTTCTGCTTAAACTTGATGTACTATTATATTTTATCGGTTTAACATTGTTGGAGACTAATGATAATTTATTACGCATTATTTTAGTCATAATATTTCTTCTTTGGGCTAGTTGAGCTCACCTTCCTTTCACTTTTCTCTTGAGAAAAATGAGAATATAGGCGGGACGAGTCGTGGGAGCGGAGTGATGGTCCGAGAGGATAGCATTAGTAGTCCTCACTATTACGTGAAATAGTGTGATAATAATTGTAATGAGGACTCTTTTTGAGTTTGTATAATCTCTAGTAGATAATATTTGTATTCAAACTCACGGTTTATGTTTTGTCGTATTGTACACAGCAGTTGTATTAGTAAGTTGTATTTGAATTACATACCATGTGTCTGGCGACCAAGATGGGTGATGTATACCTTATTTTGGGGCGTCACGGTTGGTATCAAAGCTTAGGGATATGATCCCTGGCTAAGATGTGAGAATAGCACTAGGAGGGGAGAGACGGGAAATTCCTTCGCTAGTATGACCTACCAAAGTTTATTTGGTATTTAATTGGTTGGTCAGAGTATATTGATAATATGTGACATGTTAATTAACCATTGTTTTGTGGCATTATTTAAAAATGGCAGCTGAAAATGTCAACAATGGAGTGAATGAGACCGTGGCACCTCTAATCACCAACCAGGATAATGTAATATCAGGCGAAGAAGAAATTAGAGATATCTACGTGGTAAGTGAAGAACTAATAGTTGCACTTTTGAGCTAGCGCGAGTAGCGGTGAGAGTGAGGAAGAAGAGGAAGAAGAGAACCGAGAGGAGAATTGGTTAGAAGAAGTTTATGATCAAAACTTAGAATTACAAAATCGTGTTCATGAGTTAGAAGAAGCGAAAATTTGAAGAAGAAAGCGGCGGGTCGTGGAGCAAAAGAGATGTAATGATTCAAAATTGTGTTACCGATATGTGATGCTCGAACAAAATCACGCTTTGGCATAGTATAAGATATTAAAGTTGGAATCGAGAATTCAAATATCAAGGATCAATTTGAAAGAAGAAACAATGACGAGCGAGTGAGAATAAAGGATGCGTGGGTAAAAGCCGCACGGCGACGTGTTGATATTGTAGAAAGAGACGTCCGATCCAAAAAGGCTAAAATAGATGATATACATTTCTCTTTTTGGACAGAAATTGGGAGAACCCAACATCGAGTTTTGAATTACCTTAAACAGAGCGGTCAATCTGAACTCGATATGGATCGAGGATTGATAATTCAGATCATGAATCAGGAGTACAATGAAGCAGATGAAGGTGGAATATGCCCTATATTAAAGTCAATTCCAACGATAGTGATGACACCAAATGCTACCCCAGACAAGTCAAAGCCGGGTAGTTCAAGGGAGAGCGGTTGTCATGACTTCCCAACAAGTGAGGAACCCAAATGAAGTTATCGTGGGTAAGCTAATCATAAACCCTTGCGAAGTTTGTACCTTATTCGATACTGGTTCTACCCACTCTTGTATCTCACCTAGTTGTGTTCAACGTTTAAACTTGGCTCTTAAAAAAAAAATTGACTTTGACTTATCTGTTGAAACTCTGTTAGGAGGAACCTTCGTTAACTCCACTATTTATAAATCTTGTTTGATTCAAATCGACACTTTCACGTTACCTGTTGATCTTATCTCTTTGAAAATACTTTCCTTTGATGTGATTTTTGGAAACGATTGGTTAACTACTCATCATGCTTTTCGTAAGGTTGTTAGCTTTCATATTCTAACCAACTGTTATGCGAATTCAATGCACCAAACCACTAAAAGTCGATCATTGTCATATCAAGCCATAAATAAAGAGCCCCGATCCTTTCGTCGTTGACTTTCTTGTGTGGAATGCTGCACCGGCCGGACTTTACGTAGGCAACGTCGTGAATGGCGATGACAAGTTGATAGGTATCAATGTGACGTGTTATCCAAGTCTTGGATGAGAGTCACAGTTTTGAATGATATTTCTATTGTTAATAAATTTCCTAACGTATTCTTGAAGACTTCTTACCCCTAGAGCGTGAAATAGAATTTTGTATTGACCCCAGTACAAAACCCATTTCTTAAACCCTCAAATAATTCTTCAACCAAAACGAACGTATAATGCACCAAAGACGTTGGTTCGAGCTGTTGAAGATTACGATCGTACCACTCAATATCATCGTGAAAGTGCGAACGTGGTAGCTGACGCATTGAGTAGAAGATCATATGCGGGTACGAGTGCAATATTGTCAACGCAAAGGCCCATTTTGTATGACTTGCAAAGGATGGATATAGAGATAAAGACTCCAAGGACCCACGTGATGATGGCAAATATACGAGTAGAACCGACTTTAATTGATAAATTAAAGCTGCTCAAATTACAAATCCGGAGCTGATGCATATGAGGAAGAAAGTGCAAGAAGATGCGATACCGGAAGCAAGAATCGATGAAGAAGGAATACTTCGAGTCAACTCCAGACTTTGTGTTCCTAACGACCTACGATTTAAAGTATAAAATCATGATGGAGGCGCCTGACACACCGTTTGCAATCCATCTCGGGAGTACCAAATGTATCATGATCTTTGACATACATTTTGGTGGGGCAATATGAAGAGAGAGATAATATTGTTTATCTCAAGGTGTCTAACGTGTCAAGTCAGTCGGTGAAGCATCAAGTACCAAAAGTCCATTGCAACCACTTGAAATTCCGGAATGGAAGTGGGAGCACATTACCATGGATTTAAGTTCTTGGTCTTCCCAAAGTTTCTCAAGGCATAGATGTGATTTGGGTCATTGTTGATAGATTGACCAAGTTTGCTCATTTATTACCGATCGAGAAACTTATACACTTGAACGTCTTGCTCATATGTACATAAACGAGGTTGTAAGATTGCATGGTATGCCAAGATCCATAGTTTACGATCGAGACCCAAGATTCAGCCAGCGATTTTGGGTTAGTTTACAAAAAGCTATGGGCGCAGATTACGATTTAGCTTCGGCATATCATCCTCGAGACGACGATGACGATCGGAGAGGACTATTCAAACTCTTGAAGATCTATTAAGACTCGTGTCCTTGATTTCAAGGGAAGTTGGGACAAGTTCTTACCATTGGTGAAGTTTTTCCTACAACAACAGCGATTATCAAGCAAGTATTGGCATGGCTCCATTCGAGCGTTGTATGGAAGAAAGTGTCGTTCTCCGGTATCTTTGGGATGAGGTGGGTGAAGCAACGTTGTTGGGACGAGTTGGTACATATGACTACGGAAAGATTCAAACGATCCGATAGCGTATAAAAACCTCATAAGATCGACAAAAAGAGTTATCTTTGATCTTCATCGAAAGGACGTGGAATTCGATATAGGAGATCGTGTGTTGTTACGTGTTGCTCCATGGAAAGGAGTTCTGAGATTTGGTAAGAGAGGAAAGCTCGATCCTCGATTTATCGGCCCATTTTAATCCTTGATCGAGTAGGAACTGTGGCTTTATAGACTTGCTTTCTGCTTAGTATGTCTACGTGTTCATAATGTTTTCACATATCCATATTACGTAAATATGTGGAAGACCCGAACCACATTATTGAGTTGGAACCGGACGAAATAGCGGAAGATTTGGCGTATGAAGAGGTTCTGTTCAAATCTTGGATAAGAAGGAACATATTCTACGCACGAGGTTATACCTCAAGTCAAAGTTTTGTGGAGAAACCACGATGTTGAGAAATGACTTGGGAGTTAGAATCAAAATGAAATCAAGGTATCCTTACCTCTTGACATACCAGTCGTATTACCCTAATTTCGAGGCGAAATTTCATAAGAAGGGAGATTGTAAAATCCAACTATTTGAATAAAGATGAATTTTCTATAAATATTATTTTTGAATATTATGGAGTGAAATTGATATAATAGTTGTGGGTAATATTTATAAATTTTGCAAAAGTACGCAAGTTGTTATATAATATTTGATTGGTGGGGAATATTATTCGTTTTAACGAGGAATATTAGTACAACGGCACAATCATTGGTGGACCCTATAACGAAATTATTGTCGGGATTGAGAAAGCGACAAAAATACTTTATGAAAATAACGGTAGGAAGTTTTACCGTTAAGCTTTGTTGAAACACCCTTGTTTAAAAAATGCGATGTACGGCGTGGTTGCTTAGTAGCACACCGGTATTAATTATTGATGCTTAAGTGATAAGTCACTTTCGGTTTTTGTTGGTATTATTAATGTAATAATCTGAAAAAAATTTTTATATATAAAATGAAATACTTTTATAAAGTTATTCTATAAATAGAATATATTATATTCTATTATGCGTAGTGTTCACATAGTGTCTATACGCATAGTATTTTGTATAGTAAAATCTTTTATATAAAACAAAATACTTTTATAAAGTTATCTGTTTTATTAGATAATAATTAGAATATATTATATTTTATTATGCATAGTGTTTGTATAGTGCTGCGTAGTAAAATCTTTTATAAAGTTATTTATTTTATTAGATTATAAATAGAATATATTATATTTTATTTAAAAGATTTTGCTTTAAATATGGATCGTCGATTAAAATAAATCAATCTCGATAGTTAAATGAGAGTTAATTCTTATGCATTTTATTTTTCTATAAATAGAAGCTCATTCATTTATTATTTTCTTACGAATTCACCTGAAACTCTAGAGAGATAAACTATAGAGAGAAAGAAGAAAGTATTCTACTACTTCACTTCTTATATATCCATTACTCTTCTTCTTCGTAGGGAATATTATTTGTTGTTGTACTAAGTAAGAGGTGTTATTCTTTCTTATTCATGAAGAGAAGCGTTGTTATTCCATTTCTTATTATTACATTGGAATAACCTATATACGCTGTGATCTACCCTATACTTGGTGACATTCTTTTTATTATTTTGTTGGAACATCACATGCATGTGTTTTTTGGGACCTAGTTCCAATCTTTATTATTATTTCGTTGGAACATCACATGCATGTGTTTTTACACGGACCTAGTTCCGTCTTATTATTATTACGTTGGGAACACCACATGCATGTGTGTTTTTACACCCGGCACAGTTAAAATTTATTATTACATTGGGACATCCTGCGGTTGCAAATTTTATTATTACGACCTAGTTCCGTTATTATTATTCTGTTGGAATAACTTTTGTCTATCATCATATCGCATGCATGGTGATTTCTTTTGTTATTCCATTCTTTATTATACTCGGTTGGTTAAAGTTTTGACTTATACTCCATGAAATTAGTAGAATATCCTTGATATTTTACGCTTCATCCAAATATCTTTTCATGGAAATATTCTTACGATCATTTTGAATTTTACTCTACAAAAGCGATATCATGTTGACAATTTGGGCGTTAATAATTCTGGATAAAATAATTCTTGAACTTGTTTTATTGAATTCTTATATCATTGTCATCATCCTCATTTTATATTTTGTTGAAAGTCATACATGGCTTTTGTGGTGCATAGATGGACTTGGTATGATTATGACCGAGGATTATTCGGTTGTAATCATGGCCAAGTAATGTTACAAATGATGTGGTAAAAGTTCTCATTGGCCGTAGTGCATTGATGGACCGATTGTTGGCATGATCATGACCATTAATGAATACACAAATATTCTTGGCCCGTAGTGCATGGATAATTGTGGTGCGTGATACTAAAGAATATCCTTGGTAGTAGTGCGGGGTGATTCGATGATGTGGAATATTTATTAAAATTGAGTCTCAGCGATAATGATGATGAAAAACCTTTTAATCATAAAAGATAGTAGATTTTATTTTCTACTTGACTCTTTTAATGGATTGCTTGTTCCATTGCAGATTAAACTTGATGTCTATTATATTTTATCGGTTTAACATTGTTGGAGACTAATGATAATTTATTACGCATTATCTTAGTCATAATATTTCTTCTTTGGGCTAGTTGAGCTCACCCTTCCTTTCACTTTGTTCTCTTGAGAAATGAGAATATAGCTGGGACGAGTCGGGGAACGGAGTGATGGTCCAGAGGATAGCATTAGTAGTCCTCACTATTCTTTGAAATAGTATGATAATAATTGTAATGAGGACTCTTTTTGAGTTTGTATAATCTTTAGTAGATAATATTTGTATTCAAACTCACAGTTTATGTTTTGTCGTATTGTACACGAGAGTTGTATTAGTAAGTTGTATTTGAATTCTGTACCATGTATCTGGCGACCCAAGATGGGTGATGTATACCTTATTTTGGGGGCGTTACAACAATGATATAAGAATTCAATAAAACAAGTTCAAGAATTAATTTATACAGGAACTAATAATGTCCAAATTGTCAACATGATACTGCTTTGTAGAGTAAAATTCAAGAATGCTCGGAGAGAATATTTTCATGAAAAGATATCTTTGGATGAAGCGCTTGAATATCAAGGATATTCCACTAATTTCATGGAGTATAGAAGTCAAAACTTTAACCAACCGAGTATAACAAGGAATGAAAAACAAAAGAAATCACCGTGCATGCGATAGGCCCAGACAAAGGCGGTTTATTCCAACGAATAATAATAAATAATCTAATCGAGTCCGGCGTAAACGCATGCAGACGGGATATTCTAACGAATAATAAAGATGGAACTAGGTCCCAAGTAGAACGCACGCATGTGATGTTCAACATGAATGATAAATAATGGAACCAGTCCGTGGCATAAACGCATTGCATGGGGATGTTCCAACAGAATGATAAAGAATTGACTAACAGAAGAATTTCACCAAGTATAGGGTAGTCTGCGTATATAGGTTATTCTAATAGAATAATAAAGAATGGAATAACAGAAGTTCTCTTCATGGATAAGAAAGAAATAATACTCCCTACCTTGGAAAAACTGGATACTGGAATAGTGAGGTAGCAGACTTCTCTTCTTCTTTCTCTCTATAATTTCTCTCTATAATAATCGCTCTAAAGCTTTTGTGAATTGGTGAGAAATGAAGGAAGAATGCGCTTCTATTTATAGGAAAATATAGTTTCGATAATTGCACGTTTTGGGGCTCGAAAAATTACAGTACAATACCTCTAACTTTTCTTTCATTTTTAATTTAGTCCTGCAAGTATTATCAAACTTGCACCACCTCCCCTAATAGTAAATAATGTGAATCAATAGTATAATCATGTGAAAAATACGAATTACAGTATAGTACCTCCATCTATACCTCCATTTTTAACTTAGTCACGCAAGTATTATCAATCTTGCACCAACTCCCCTAATAGTAAATAATGTGATTCAATAGTACACACATGTGAACAAATAGTTATATAAGCATGTGAATTAGTAGCAATTAATTGCTCATTTATCCGATAAATTACCCGATTTATCAATATAACCCCTAGACATCAATTATCATCGGAGTAGATGTCGATTTCCACTAACACTAATAATCTCAACACAATGGAACTATAAAAATTCATTTTTAATCAACACAACTTATTCATCATTAATATTATAACTCACAATATTTAACAACCAGGTCGTTTCCAGGAAAGAGGGGGCTTTTCGATAAGGATTTTTCCTTATTGGCGCACAATTAGGTGACCAAACCTCTCCTTGACAGAACTTCTAGATATTGTCAATATTGCAAATAATAATATGAATAACTTTGTCGTCTCAATTATTGATTTAATAATATAATATATTATGCAAATGATCTCTTGTGACAATAATTGAATCAATAATATGAGAGATATGATCACAATTCTTTGTAGCAATAATTGAGTATAAGCGAGTGACTTCTCACGTAAGCATCAATAATCAATACTGTGTGCTACTATGCAACCATGCGTATTACTGTACTTTTAACACCGGGTGTTTCAACAGTTAACGGTAAAACTTCCGCCGTTATTTTCATAAAGTATTTTTGTCGTTTCTCAATCCGATAATAATTCCGTTAATGGGGGTCCACCAATGATTGTCTTGGTTATGCGAATATTCCCTGTTAAAACGAATATTCCCCGACCAATCGAATATTATATAACAACTTGCGTACTTTGCAAAATTTGTAAATATTACCCACAACTATAACATTATATCAAATTCACACCATAATATTCAAAAATATATTTCGAGAAAATTTAATCTTTATTCAAAAAAGTTGAGGTCTTACACATACTGCTACAACTAGCCTTTTTTTTTGCTTCATTTTTCTTGGTCTTATGTTTAGAATGCATGCATTCATTTCATATATTTGACATGTATTTCATGTACTACTACTTGTAGGATGTTGATGTTGATGTTGAAGATGAACATGTTGAAAATTCAGGTGATAATAACAAGGATGGAGATTTGTGATTATATATGCATGATAATCTTGTAGGTAATACTTTTTAAAAGTTACTTTTGTTTACCATCAAAAATGAAGACGCGTGATTATGTATATTTTTAAGCTTTAAAGCAATAGTTTTTAAAAGTTAATTTTATTGTATTTAATGAAATTTGTAGTACATTATCTTTCATACATATTTGTAATATATATATTTGCCATACTTTTTATAATTGGATTCCCCTCTATGTTATGCCATAGATGGATATTTCTTTCTTGGGTTAAGTTCAGATGACCACTTGGGGTTTGGACGGTTTCCCACTTAACCACCTGTAGTCAATAAAGCTACATTTAAACTCCCGACTTTTTGAGGTGAAGTGAAAATGTCACTTTTTCCATCTAAATTAACTGTGAGTTGGCTATTGACTTATTTACCCTCCAATTTCACAAACAGAGCTGCTAGTTTCTCACTATGCCAAGCCACCGCATGCTCTTTCTCTTCCTCGCTTAAATCAAATGAGACTTGCATAATCAGCACTCTCACTATATACTCCCTGCCCATCCGTTCCAAACATGAAAAAAAAGGAGTGGAAGGAAACAGTCCCTGCTCCTTTATATTTATTGCCAGCTTCCATTTCGTTCCAAAGAGAGAAAGAAAAAAGAACCAGCCCCTGCTCCGGTGCTCCCTTTCATTCGACCCAAAGAAAAAAAAGAAAAGAAAAAAAAATAGGCTCTCTCATCTCCTCCATTCCAAATTTAATTCAAGCATACCATAAGAAAAATACAGTTAACAATTGAATTGGGGGAAACTTGGAAAGCAATTGCAGCAAGAATTCATCACAAAAAAGGACGTTTATGCGAGTGCGAATGGGCCACATTCAAATTTCAGTGGCTTCCCTCTCACCAAAATCTCCTTATCATCATAAAGGAACTCGCCCCCATTCTTCATAGCACAAAAACTGTAACGCCCCCAAAATAGGTCCATTCCATCCAACCCATTCTGAGTCGCCAAATATATGGTGCGAAAACAACTACAACTTTATTACAAATTGTATGTGCAAAATACAACAACACATATGCTATGAGTTTGGATACAAATATATACCAACTGTAGCACGTCACAATGACACCTTACATAAAGGTATAGTCAAAAACTGTTTTAGAAATTAGAATCTTTGGGAAGTGCTCAAGGAAACCTTCATACATGGGAGGCCATGCTTTTAGGTTATGGTAGATATCATATGGCCACAAAATTATCCTTGGTTGACCCAATAGACCCCAAAGAAAAACGAGAAGATTACTATCATATTCTTCCCAATGGTGAGTCTTCTCTTGACATATCATTATCTCCACTGTCTCTAATTGGGTATTATACTCCAAACAAACACCAAGATTATATAGGTAGTGCTTGTAAATATACTCAGCAAGTGGATGAGCACAACCATGTCTTATGATGACACGAGGTTGTATGTCATTAGACATCTTGTATGATAGTGGCAAAACACCCTTCCAAGTTAAATTCACCTCACCCTCAACATCTATAAACCACCATTCTATTCCCTCGCTATCCCCCGCTCGACCCAGCTACACTTTTATTACCTGAAAGGAATTGTGAAACAAAAGGGTGAGCACTGACTAGCTCAAGAAGAATATTATGACTAAAGATAAATAAATTATCAATAGTCTTCATCAGTAATAAATCAGAGATTTAGAACATATGGTAGATGATAAAACTTTTCAACCATAGTTGCAGCGGAACGAGCAATCCATTAAAAGAGTCAAATAGACTATAAAGTCTATTGTCTTCTCCACGTTAAAAGTCCACCAACAATATTTTATCCCTGTAACATCAATCAACAGTTCCTTTCCACAATCATATGAATAACTCATAATCATAATTGTGATTCTAAATTCCTCTTCTCATCCGGAGACGAAGATAATTTCATCACTGTCTTTACCTAAAACATCAAAGATCATGGTTATACCAAATCACGGTTCTGCTCATAATCATACTAATAAATTCATCTTTGCACCACGGCCAAAGATATTCATCATTCATCTCATCTTTACACTACAAAGCAAAGATATTCAACAATGTCATCTTTGCATTCATGAGCCAAAGATATTCATCAATAATTCATCTTTGCACTACAAAGCTAAAGATATTCAACAACAGGTCATCTTTGCATTACGAGCCAAAGATATTCATCAATAATTCATCTTTGCACTGAAAGCAAAGATATTCAACAACAACAAGTCATCTTTGCATTACGAGCCAAAGATATTCATCAATAATTCATCTTTTGCACTACTGGGCTAAAGATATTCAACAACAGTCATCTTTGCATTACGAGCAAAAGATATTCATTAATAATTCATCTTTGCACTTTCTGATTTAAGATATTCATCAACAAGTCATCTTTGCACTACGAGCCAAAGATATTCATATATCAAAGAAATACATAATCATTTCGGAAGTTATATAACAATAATTATAACCATGTTGATCGATTCACCTTTGCACTTAAGCTAAAAATATTCAATTGTAAATTCAATGGTCATGATCATACTAGTCAACAATTCAACTTTTGCACCATCTTGGCCAAAGAGAACCTATAATTAAGTGATCATACGAATAATGTGAGACCCAGTTTTATCAATAAAGATTTAAATTTTGTTGAAATAATTTTTTAATATTATGGTGTGAATTTAAGATAATATTATAGTTGTGGGTAGTATTTATAAATTTTGCAAAGTATGCAGTGGTTATATTATATTCGATTGGTCGGGGAATATTCGGTTTAGCGGGAATATTAAATACAACAGCTCAATCATTGGTGGACCCTAGCGAAATTATTGTCGGATTGAAAAAGCGACAAAAATATTTTATTGAAATAACGGCGGAAGTTTCTGGTGGTGATCTTGTTGAACTACTTTCGGTAGTAAAAATACGATGTCGTGTGGTTGCATAGTAGCACTTGCGGTATTGATTATTGATGCTTATGTGAGAAGTCACTCGGTTTGATTCCATTATTGTCGATTAATAATATGAATTATTATAGCGATAATGACGTTTTGTTTTATTCAGTATTATTAACGTAATAAAAGCGAAACATCTTTATATAAAATAAAATACTTTATTAAAGTTATTACATAAATAGAATATATTATATTTTATTATGCATAGTGTTGTATAGTGTTTTTGCATAGTGTTTTTGCATAGTATTGCATAGTGTTTGTATAGTAAAATGTTTTTATATAAATAGAATATATTATATTTTATTTAAAAGATTTTTCTTTAAATATGGATAGTCAGATTAAAGTAAATCAATCGGGACCATTCATGGATTAGTTTCTTATGCATTCCATTTTCCTATAAATAGAAGCTCATTCCTTCATTATTTTCTTGAATTCATTGAAACTCTAGAGAGAATTATAGAGAGAAGCTATAGAGAGAAAGTTATAGAAAGAAGAAGAAGTATTACCTACTTCACTACTTCTATATTCAGGTTCTTTTTACGGTAAGGGGTGTTATTCTTTCTTCTTGAAGAGAACTTACATTATTCCATTCATTATTATTACATTGGAATAACTTTTGTAAAAGTGGCATACCTATACATAACTTTGTATCTGTGGCGTACCCTATACTTGGTGAAATCCTTATGTTATTCCATTGCTTATTATTACATTGGAATAACTTTGTATCTGTGATTTACCCTATACTTGGTGACATTCTTCTATTATTACATTGGAACATCACATTGAACATCTGACATTCCGTGTGTTATTTTGGAATATCACATGCGTGTGTTTTACACGGACTGGTTAATTTTTTTATTATTACATTGGAATATCACATGCATGTGTTTTACACAGACTGGTTCCGTCTTTATCATTACATTGGAATATCCTATCGTGTGTTTTACAGGATGCAGTTCCATCTTTATTATTACATTGGAACATCCACATGATTGTGAATTTCACGACTTTCAGTTAGATTATTATTATTACATTGGAATAACACATGTCTGTCACTGAATCTGCGCATGCATGGTGATTTCTTTTGTTATTCCATTCTTTATTATACCCAGTTGGTTAAAACTTTGACTTCTATACTCCATGAAATTAGTAGAATATCCTTGATATTTGCGTTTCATCCGATATCTTTTCATGGAAATATTCTTACGATCATTCTTGAATTTTACTCTCTGAAAGCGATATCATGTTGACAATTTGGGCGTTAATAATTCATGGATTAAATAATTCTTGAACTTGTTTTATTGAATTATTATGTCATTGTCATCATCCTCATGTTATATTATGTTATCTTTGGCTTACGTGCATAGATGAACTTAGTATGATTATGACCGAGGATCATTCGGTATAATCATGACTTGATATAAATGATGTGACAAAAGTCCTCGATGGCACCTAATGCGATGATGGATAGTTTTGGTATGATTATGACCGGGGGTGATTCGGTATAATCATGACCATTGATAATTTGATGAAAATCCTTGGCCAGTAGTACGGGGATGATTAGATGTGGTGGTTTATTTATTAAGTTTGAGTCTCGTGATAAAATTGATGAAAACCTTTTAAAACCTAAAAGATAGTAGACTTTATTCTCTACTTGACTCTTTTAATGGATTGCTTATTCAGCTGCAGATTAAACCGGTTTATCTATTGTATTTTATCGGTTTAACATTTGTTGAAGGCTAATGATAATTTATTACGCATTATCTTAGTCATAATATTTCTTCTTGGGCTAGTTGAGCTCACCCTTTCTTTCACTTTGTTCTCTTGAAAATGAGAACATAGGCTGAGACGAGTCGGGGAGCAAGTAATGGTCGAGAGGATAGCATTAGTAGTCCTCACTATTACGTGAAATAGTGTGATAATAGTTGTAATGAGGACTCCTTTTGAGTTTGTATAATATCTAGTAGACAATATTTGTATTCAAACTCACGGTTTATGTCGTATTATACCACAGCACGTTATATTAGTAAGTTGTATTTGAATTTATGTACCATGTAAGTGGCGACCCAAGATGGGTGGCGTATACCTAATTTTGGGGGCGTCACGGTTGGTATCGAGCTTAGGGATATGATCCACAGCTAAGAGGTGAGAATAGTACTAGGAGGGAGAGCGAATTCCTTCGCTAGTATGACCTACCTAAATTTATTTGGTATTTAATTGGTCGGTCGAAATATAGGGATAATTTGTTACATGTCAATTAACCATTGTTTTGTGATGGTGTTTGAGAATGGCATCTGAAAATCTTTGAGATAAGCAATGAAGCACATGAGAGTGTTGATTCATTTCAAACAAAAGGTAACGACCAACAACACGATAATAATCATCTTTGGTGGCAGCGGCTATCGAACAATGATAACCATCGTGGGGAAATTATCATGCTAAGAATGGTAACCACTTCGGTGGTAATCATGGCAAAGATAATAGAAGTGGAAATTTCAAGAAGAGAAGGTCATTTAGCTCGATTTTGTCGTATAGTGAAGTCAAGTCCAGCTGGGATAGTGGCACCAAAGGCGGATACGGACAAAACAAAATCGGTGGTTTCGGAAGAAGCGTTTTTATGACTTCTCAAAAGTGGGTAACTTAACGAAGTTAGCACGGGTTAGTTAATTATAAATTCTTGCGAAGTCTATACCTTATTAGATACCGGTTCTACCCATTCTTTTATCTCTCTTGCTTGCGTTCAACGTTTAAATTTGACTCCGGAGAAATTAGACTTTGATTTATCTATTGAAACTTCGTTGGGAGAAACCTTCGTTACCTCCACTGTTTATTAATCTTGTTGTTTCAAATAAACACTTTCACGTTACCTGTCGATCTTATCTCTTTGAAAATACTTGCCTTTGAGGTAATTTTTTTGAAGCGATTGATTAACTACTCATTATTCTTTTTGTAAGGTTGTTAGCTTTTATATTCATAACCAACTTTGTTATCACGAATTCAAAGTAACCAAATCCTAAAGTTAATCACTGTTATATCAAGCCATAAGTAAAGAGCCCGATCCTTTCGTTGTTGACTTCCTTGTGTGGAATGCACCGAAGCCAGACTTTCTGTAGGCGACATCGTGAATGAAGATGGCAAGTTTATAGGTATCATTGTGAGGTCTTTATCTAGGTTAAGGGATAGAAGTCACGAGTTGGTATTAATGTGACGTCTTATCCAAGTCTTGGATGAGAGTAATGCTTTTGAATGATATTTCTATCATTAATAAATTTCTTGGCGTATTCTTGAAGACTTCCTAGCCTACCCTAGAACGTGAAATCAATTTTGTATTGACCCCGATCAAAACCCATTTCTTAAACCCTCAAATATTTCTTGAACTAAAATGAGCAGTTACGTGGTTTATGATGAAAGTCATAATAAAAGCATAGAAATAATGAAAATCATGGGTATATGAAGTATTAGTAAGTTTTATGATGAGTTATGTTGGTTAGTATGTGAAAACATGAAAGTTTCTTAGAAATCACAAAGAGTTGAAAATCGAGTTTTGGTGAAAAAGCGTAACATGAAATTCAATTGACCATATCTCCTATTATATTTTGAATTTTTGAGTATGGTCAAGTCCTAGAGTTAGATCTATGAGTTACCTAACTAATCCAAGTGGAATTACTGGAAAAGGTGTTGTAGATTTTTGTGTGGACTGATTTTTAGCAAGGGAGGCCAAAGCTGTAAATTTCAAAAAAGCTACTGCCCAGAAACTTTAAGGGACTGTTTCGGCCACTTAAATTATGAGAAAAATTCTGGCCTTTTGGGACATGAAGGTATATGGTATAAAGTACCTCCTGTCCAAAAATGAGCTCATTCGACTTAAAATGAGCAAGTTATGACTATTTCAATATTTAGGTTTTTCCGAATGAAAAATGCTATAACCGGAGTTCTATAACTCAGATGACCATGAAATTTAAACTAGAAGCTCACGTTAACATGTGTAAGGTCCTGCCAAGATTTGGGAATTTTGGAGTTAAACTTGAGGTAGCTAATTTCTTAAGGAATTAATTAGAAATTGATTTTTGAAAAATAGTAAATGAATTTTAAAATTTCCGAGAAAAATATATTTTCATTATGGGACTATATTATGCTAAATCCCAGAAAAGAAATATTTTTGGGACTGATTTGGTATTTTTCATGAAAATAGTTTAATTCTGAACATATGAGTTAAATATGTTATGTGAAGTAACAAAGTTGAAAATAGGATTTTATGGCTAGAGAATCCTATATAGAGTATATGCATATTTTTTTGAGAGATTTGATAATTGGTGATGATATCTTATGAGTATGGCATTTTGAATGATTAAATGCATTATATGGTAAAAGCGTAAACAATTAAGATAAATTGTTTATAAATTTAAGAAATGATTAAAATATTGTTATAATATTAATGATATTAGATTATGAGATTATTAAGTGATTGATAACATGGGGATATTCTTGAATCTGGATAAATTATATTATAAATGTTTAATATTTATCCTTTATCTCATTTGATTGATTCTTTATATCATTATCCTCATGTTTATATTATGTTGAAAGTCATCATGTGGCTGTAGGTGCATAGATGGACTTGGTATGATTATGACCGAGGATTGTTGGGTATAATCATAATAGCAGTAATTGAAAACACAATTATCTTTGGTAGTAGTGCATGGATAATTTGTGTGGTGATACTAATGAATACACGATTATCTTTGGTAGTAGTGCATGGATAATTTGTGGTGTGATACTAATGAATACACAGATTATCTTTGGTAGTAGTGCATGGATAATTTGTGGTGCGTGATACTAATGAATACATTTATCTTTGTGTAGTAGTGCATGGATAATTTGTGGTCGTGATACTAATGAATACACGATTATCTTTGGTAGTAGTGCATGGATAATTTGTGGTCGTGATACTTAATGAATACCTAATGATTATCTTTGGTAGTAGTGCATGGATAATTTGTGGTCGTGATACTAATAAATACACAATTATCTTTGGTAGTAGTGCATGGATAATTTAATGGGTGGTCGTGATATTAATGAATACACAATTATCTTTGGTAGTAGTGCATGGATAATTTGTGGTCGTGATACTAATGAATACTACGATTATCTTTTTAGTAGTAGTGCATGGATAATTAATTGTGGTTGTGATCTTAATGAATATCCTTGGCACATAGTGCGGGGATGATTCGATGATATGGATTAATTATTGAAATTGAGTCTCGTGAATGAAATATTAATTCATGGATGTGGTAAAAGTCATCTTTGGCCGTAGTGCATTGATAGACTTGGTATGATTATGACCACGGATTATTCGGTATAATCATGACCGTAATTGAAAACACGAATATCCTTGGCCAATGGTGCATGGATAATTCGTGGTTGTGATACTATTAAGCTGCGTCTCAGCATTATTGGTTTTACAGTTGTATATCTTTAGCCTGTAGTGCAAAGATGAATTGTTAATAAATATCTTTGGCGGATTGCAAAGATGAATTTAATATTTTCAACGATAAAGGTATTCAAGGTATCTCACCTCTTTATCTTATCAGTCGTACCCTAATTTGAGGCGAAATTCCATAAGGAGGGAGATTGTGAGACCCCGTTTTATCAATAAAGATTTAAATTTTGTTGAAATAATTTTTTAATATTATGGTGTGAATTTAAGATAATATTATAGTTGTGGGTAGTATTTATAAATTTTGCAAAGTATGCAAGTGGGTTATATTATATTCGATTGGTGGGGAATATTCGGTTTAGCGGGGAATATTAAATGCAACTGACTCAATCATTGGTGGACCCTAGCAATGAAATTATTGTCGGATTGAGAAAAAGCGACAAAATATTTTATTGAAATAACGGCGGAAAGTTTTACTGTGGATCTTTGTTGAACTACTTTCGGTAGTAAAAGTACGATGTCGTGTGGTTGCATAGTAGCACTGCGGTATTGATTATTGATCTTTATGTGAGAAGTCACTCGGTTTGATTCCATTATTATCGATTAATAATATGAATTATTATAGCGATAATGACGTTTTGTTTTATTACAGTATTATTAACGTAATAAAAGCGAAACATCTTTTATATAAAATAGAATACTTTATTAAAGTTATTACATAAATAGAATATATTATATTTTATTATGCATAGTGTTGCATAGTGTTTTTTGCATAGTGTTTTGCATAGTATTGCATAGTGTTTGCATAGTAAAATGTTTTTATATAAATAGAATATATTATATTTTATTTAAAAGATTTTTCTTTAAATATGGACCGTCAGATTAAAGTAAATCAATTTGGACCATTCATGGATTAGTTCTTATGCATTCCATTTTCCTATAAATAGAAGCTCATTCCTTCATTATTTTCTTACGAATTCATTGAAACTCTAGAGAGAAATTATAGAGAGAAGCTATAGAGAAAAGTTATAGAAAGAAGAAGAGTATTACGCTACTTCACTACTTCATATTCAGGTTCTTTTTACGGTGAGGGTGTTATTCTTTCTTCTTCTTGAAGAGAACTTACATTATTCCATTCATTATTATTACATTGGAATAACTTTTGTAAAAGTGGCATACCTATACATAACTTTTGTATCTGTGCAGCACCCTATATACTTGGTGAAATCCTTATGTTATTCCATTGCTTATTATTACATTGGAATAACTTTTGTATCTGTGATTTACCTATACTTGGTGACATTCTTCTATTATTACATTGGAACATCACATGCATGTGTTTTACACGGGACTGGTTAAATTTTTATTATTTTATCACATTTGTTTTTTACAGGACTGGTTCCGCCTCTTTATTATTACATTGGAATATCTTGTGTGTTTTTACACAGACTGGTTAAAATCTTTATCATTACATTTGGAATATCCTATCGTGTGTTTTTACAGGATGCGTTCCATCTTTATTATTACATTGGAACATCACATGGGTGTGAATTTCACGACTTTGGTTTCAGTTATTATTATTACATTGGAATAACTTTGTACATCTCTGATCTGCATGCATGGTGATTTCTTTTGTTATTCCATTCTTTATTATACCCGGTTGGTTAAAACTTTGACTTCTATACTCCATGAAATTAGTAGAATATCCTTGATATTTGCGTTTCATCCATATCTTTTCATGGAAATATTCTTACGATCATTCTTGAATTTTACTCTACAAGCGATATCGTGTTGACAATTTGGGCGTTAATAATTCATGGATTAAATAATTCTTGAACTTGTTTTATTGAATTATTATGTCATTGTCATCATCCTCATGTTATATTATGTTATCTTTGGCTTACGTGCGTAGATGAACTTAGTATGATTATGACCGAGGATCATTCGGTATAATCATGACTTGATATAAATGATGTGACAAAAGTCCTCGGTGGCACATAATGCGATGATGGATAGTTTTTGGTATGATTATGACCGGGGGTGATTCGGTATAATCATGACCATTGATAATTTGATGAAAATCCTTGGCCAGTAGATGCGAGGATGATTAGATGTGGTGGTTTATTTATTAAAATTGAGTCTCGTGATAAAAATTGATGAAAACCTTTTAAAACCTAAAAGATAGTAGACTTTATTCTCTACTTGACTCTTTTAATGGATTGCTTATTCATTTGCATTAAACCGGTTGTCTATTGTATTTTATCGGTTTAACAACTTTGTTGAAGGCTAATGATAATTTATTACGCATTATCTTAGTCATAATATTTCTTCTTGGGCTAGTTGAGCTCACCTTTCTTTCACCGTTCTCTTGAAAATGAGAACATAGTTGGGACGAGTCGGGAGCGAGTAATGGTCGAGAGGATAGCATTAGTAGTCCTCACTATTACGTGAAATAGTGTGATAATAGTTGTAATGAGGACTCCTTTTGAGTTTGTATAATATCTAGTAGACAATATTTGTATTCAAACTCACGATTTATGTCGTATTATACCACACAGCATTTATATTAGTAAGTTGTATTTGAATTTATGTACCATGTAAGTGGCGACCCAAGATGGGTGGCGTATACCCTAATTTTGGGGGCGTCACGGTTGGTATCGAGCTTAGGGATATGATCCTGGCTAAGAGGTGAGAATAGTACTAGGAGGGAGAGCGGGGAATTCCTTCGCTAGTATGACCTACCTAAATTTATTTGGTATTTAATTGGTCGGTCGAAATATAGGGATAATTTGTTACATGTCAATTAACCATTGTTTTGTGGCGAGTGTTTGAGAATGGCATCTGAAAATCTTTGAGTTAAGCAATGAAGCACATGAGAGTGTTGATTCACTCAAACAAAAGGTAACGACCAACAACACGATAATAATCATCTTTTGGTGGCAACGGCTATCGAACAATGATAACCATCGTGGGGAAATTATCATGCTAAGAATGGTAACCACTTGGTGGTAATCATGGCAAAGATAATAGAAGTGGAAATTTCAAGAAGAGAGGTCATTTAGCTCGATTTTGTCGTGTATAGTGAAGTCAAGTCCAGGGGGATAGTGGCACCAAAGGCGGATACGGATAAAACAAAGTCGGTGGTTTTTTGAGGAAGAAGCGTTTTTCGTGACTTCTCAAAAGTGGGTAACCCGAACGAAGTTAGCACGCAAGTTAGTTAATTATAAATTCTTGCGAAGTCTATACCTTATTAGATCTGGGTTCTACCCATTCTTTTATCTCTCTTTGCTTGCGTTCAACGATTAAATTTGACTCAGGAGAAATTAGACTTTGATTTATCTATTGAAACTTCGTTGGGAGAAACCTTCGTTACCTCCACTTTTTTATTAATCTTGTTGTTTCAAATAAACACTTTCACGTTACTGTCGATCTTATCTCTTTGAAAATACTTGCCTTTGAGGTAATTTTTGAAAACGATTGATTAACTACTCATCATGCTTTTAAGTAAGGTTGTTAGCTTTTATATTCATAACCAACTGTTATCTGAATTCAAAGTAACCAAACCCTAAGTTAATCAACATTGTTATATCAAGCCATAAGTAAAGAGCCCGATCCTTTCGTTGTTGACTTCCTTGTGTGGAATGCACAAAGCCAGCCGGACTTTACGTAGGCGACATCGTGAATGAAGATGACAAGTTTATAGGTATCATTGTGAGGTCTTATCTAGGTTAAGGGATAGAAGTCACAGTTGGTATTAATGTGACGTCTTATCCAAGTCTTGGACGAGAGTATGATTTTGAATGATATTTCTATCATTAATAAATTTCTTGGCGTATTCTTGAAGACTTCCTAGCCTACCCTAGAACGCGTGAAATCAATTTTGTATTGACCCCAAACAAAAACCCATTTCTTAAACCCTCAAATATTTCTTCAACTAAAATGAACAGTTTACGTGGTTTATGATGAAAGTCATAATAAAAGCATAGAAATGATGAAAATCATGGGTATATGAAGTATTAGTAAGTTTTAAGATGAGTTATGTTGGTTAGTATGTGAAAACATGAAAGTTTCTTAGAAATCACAAAGAGTTGAAAATCAGATTTTGGTGAAAAACGTAACATGAAATTCAATTGACCATATCTCCTATTATATTTTGAATTTTTGAGTATGGTCAAGTCCTAGAGTTAGATCTATGAGTTACCTAACTAATCCAAGTGGAATTACTGGAAAAGGTGTTGTAGATTTTTGTGTGGACTGATTTTAGCAAGGAGGCCAAAGTTGTAAATTTCAAAAAATGCTACTGCCCAGAAACTTTAAGGGACTGTTTCGGCCACTTAAATTATGAGAAAAATTCTGGCCTTTTGGGACATGAAGGTATATGGTATAAAGTACCTCCTGTCCAAAAATGAGCTCATTCTGACTTAAAATGAGCAAGTTATGACTATTTCAATATTTAGGTTTTTCCGAAATGAAAAAGCTATAACCTAGGAGTTCTATAACTCCGATGACCATGAAATTTAAACTAGAAGCTCACGTTAACATGTGTAAGGTCCTACCAAGATTTGGGAATTTTTGGAGTTAAACTTGAGGTAGCTAATTTCTTAAGGAATTAATTAGAAATTGATTTTTGAAAAATAGTAAATGAATTTTAAAAATTCCGAGAAAAATATATTTTTATTATGGGACTATATTATGCTAAATCCCAGAAAAGAAATATTTTTGGGACTGATTTGGTATTTTTCATGAAAATAGTTTAGTTACGAACATATGAGTTAAATATGTTATGTGAAGTAACAAAGTTGAAAATAGGATTTTATGGCTAGAGAATCCTATATAGAGTATATGCATATTTTTTGAGAGATTTGATAATTGGTGATGATATCTTATGAGTATGGCATTTTGAATGATTAAATGCATTATATGGTAAAGCGTAAACAATTAAGATAAATTGTTTATAAATTTAAGAAATGATTAAAATATTGTTATAATATTAATGATATTAGATTATGAGATTATTAAGTGATTGATAACATGGGGATATTCTTGAATCTGGATAAATTATATTATAAATGTTTAATATTTATCCTTTATCTCATTTGATTGATTCTTTATATCATTATCCTCATGTTTATATTATGTTGAAAGTCATACGTGGCTGTAGTGTATAGATGGACTTGGTATGATTATGACCGAGGATTGTTAGGTATAATCATAATCAAATTGAAAACACAATTATCTTTGGCAGTAGTGCATGGATAATTTGTGTGTCTTAATGAATGATACTAATGAATACACAATTACCTATCTTTGGTAGTAGTGCATGGATAATTTGTGGTCGTGATACTAATGAATACACGATTATCTTTGGTAGTAGTGCATGGAAAATTTGTGGTCGTGATACTAATGAATACACAGTTATCTTTGGCAGTAGTGCATGGATAATTTGTGGTCGTGATACTAATGAATACACACGATTATCTTTGGTAGTAGTGCATGGATAATTTGTGGTCGTGATACTTAATAAATACACAATTATCTTTGGTAGTAGTGCATGGATAATTTGTGGTCGTGATACTTAATGAATACACAATTATCTTTGGTAGTAGTGCATGGATAATTTGTGGTGCGTGATACTAATGAATACACGATTATCTTTGGTAGTAGTGCATGGATAATTAATTGTGGTTGTGATCTTAATGAATATCCTTGGCACGTAGTGCGGGGATGATTCGATGATATGGATTAATTATTGAGCTGAGTCTCAACAATGAAATATTAATTCATGGATGTGGTAAAAGTCATCTTTGGCCGTAGTGCATTGATAGACTTGGTATGATTATGACCAAGGATTATTCGGTATAATCATGACCGTAATTGAAAACACGAATATCTTTGGCCAGTGGTGCATGGATAATTCGTGGTCGTGATACTATTAAGCTGCGTCTCAGCATTATTGGTTTTACAGTTGTATATCTTTAGCTTGTAGTGCAAAGATGAATTGTTAATAAATATCTTTGGCCGGATTGCAAAGATGAACCTAATATTTTCAACGATAAAGGTATTCAAGGTATCTCACCTCTTTATCTTATCAGGTACGTACCCTAATTTCGAGGGCGAAATTCCATAAGGAGGGGAGATTGTGAGACCCCAGATTTTATCAATAAAGATTTAAATTTTGTTGAAATAATTTTTTTAATATTATGGTGTGAATTTAAGATAATATTATAGTTGTGGGTAGTATTTATAAATTTTGCAAAGTATGCAAGTGGTTATATTATATTCGATTGGTGGGGAATATTAGGTTTAGTAGGGGAATATTAAATGCAACGGCTCAATCATTGGTGGACCCCTAACGAAATTTATTGTCGGATTGAAAGCACGACAAAAATATTTTATTGAAATAACGGCGGAAGTTTTCTGGTGGATTCTTGTTGAACTACTCGGTAGTAAAAAATACGATGTCGTGTGGTTGCATAGTAGCTTTACGGTATTGATTATTGATGCTTATGTGAGAAGTCACTTTCGGTTTGATTCCATTATTATTCGATTAATAATATGAATTATTATAGCGATAATGACGTTTTATTTTATTAGTATTATTAACGTAATAAAAAGCGAAACATCTTTATATAAAATAGAATACTTTATTAAAGTTATTCTATAAATAGAATATATTATATTTTATTATGCATAGTGTTGCATAGTGTTTTGCATAGTGTTTTGCATAGTTTGCATAGTGTTTGCATAGTAAAATGTTTTTATATAAATAGAATATATTATATTTTATTTAAAAGATTTTTCTTTAAATATGGATTTGTCAGTTAAAAGTAAATCAATCTGGACCATTCATGGATTAGTTACTATGCATTCCATTTTCCTATAAATAGAAGCTCATTCCTTCATTATTTTCTTACGAATTCATTGAAACTCTGAGAGAGAAAATTATAGAGAGAAGCTATAGAGAAAATTATAGAAAGAAGAAGAGTATTCTCGCTACTTCACTACTTCTATATTCGGTTCTTTTTCTACGGTGAGGGGTGTTATTCTTTCTTCTTGAAGAGAACTTACATTATTCCATTCATTATTATTACATTGGAATAACTTTTGTAAAAGTGGCATACCCTATACATAACTTTTTATCTCTGGCAGCATACCCTATACTTGGTGAAATCCTTATGTTATTCCATTGCTTATTATTACATTTGGAATAACTTTGTATACGCTGATTTACCCTATACTTGGTGACATTCTTCTATTATTACATTGGAACATCACATATGCATGTGTTTTACAGGACACACTGGTTCCGCCTTTATTATTATTCTGGAATATCACATGCATGTGTTTTACACCGGACTGGTTCCGCTCTTTATTATTACATTCGGAATATCCATGCGTATGTTTTACACGGGACTGGTTCCGTCTTTATCATTCATTTGAATATCCTATCTGTGTGTTTTACACCGGATGCAGTTCCATCTTTATTATTACATTGGAACATCCATGGTGTGAATTTCACGACACGGTTCCGTTATTATTATTCTGTTGGAATAACTTTTATCTGTCTGATCTGCATGCATGGTGATTTCTTTTGTTATTCCATTCTTTATTATACCCAGTTGGTTAAAACTTTGACTTCTATACTCCATGAAATTAGTAGAATATCCTTGATATTTGCGTTTCATCCATATCTTTTCATGGAAATATTCTTACGATCATTCTTGAATTTTACTCTCTGAAACGATATTATGTTGACAATTTGGGCGTTAATAATTCATGGATTAAATAATTCTTGAACTTGTTTTATTGAATTATTATGTCATTGTCATCATCCTCATGTTATATTATGTTATCTTTGGCTTACGTGCATAGATGAACTTAGTATGATTATGACGAGAGATCATTCGGTATAATCATGACTTGATATAAATGATGTGACAAAAGTCCTCGGTGGCACATAATGCGGTGATGGATAGTTTTTGGTATGATTATGACCGGGGGTGATTCGGTATAATCATGACCATTGATAATTTGATGAAAATCCTTGGCCGTGTAGTACGGGATAATTAGATGTGGTGGTTTATTTATTAAAAGTGAGTCTCGGCGATAAAATTGATGAAAACCTTTTAAAACCTAAAAGATAGTAGACTTTATTCTCTACTTGACTCTTTTAATGGATTGCTTATTCATTTGCTGCAGATTAAACTGGTTGTCTATTGTATTTTATCGGTTTAACATTTTGATTGAAGGCTAATGATAATTTATTACGCATTATCTTAGTCATAATATTTCTTCTTGGGCTAGTTGAGCTCACCCTTTCTTTCACTGTTCTCTCTTGAAAAATGAGAACATAGTTGGGACGAGTCGGAACGAAGTAATGGTCCGGATGATAGCATTAGTAGTCCTCACTATTACGTGAAAAATAGTGTGATAATAGTTGTAATGAGAACTCCTTTTGAGTTTGTATAATATCTAGTAGACAATATTTGTATTCAAACTCACGGTTTATATGTCGTATTGTACACAGCAGATTATATTAGTAAGTTGTATTTGAATTTATGTACCATGTAAGTGGCGACCCAAGATGGGTGGCGTATACCTAATTTTGGGGCGTCACAAATAATCTACCCATCTTTACACTCAAGTAGAAATATCATCATTAGGGTTATAAGAATGTTATATAAAACAATATAATCAAAACATGGTTTTAATTTCAAGAGTAAGATTCATAAATCAACGATAATTTGGTCGGAGAAGAAAACCAATTTATCGTGAATAGTACCTCAATATTCGTATATAGATACCGTATCGTGCATAAAACCTCGACACGAAAAGATAAAGTTTCATAATAAAATTCATATCCATATTTATAACACCTTAATCCAAATGTTATAAATCACTTAGAAATCTCATAATTTAATATTATTAATATTATAATAATATTTTAATCATTTCTTAAACTTATAAATAATTTAATCCAATTATTTACACTTTAATAATTAATGCATTTAATCATCATAAAATGTCAAACTCATAAGATTTCATCACCAATAACCAAAACCCTCATAAAAAAATCTGCATATACCTCATATATGATTCTCAAGCCATAAAATCATATTTTCCAATTTTCTTACTTCACATAACATATTTAATTCATTTACTCATAACTAGAATATTTTCATGAAAAATACCAAATCAGTTCCAAAAATATTTCTTTTCTGGAATTTAGCATAACATAGTCCCATATTGAACATATATTTTTCTCAGAATTTTAAAAATTCATTTACTATTTTTTATATGGCCAAAACCACCGAATATTTAAATATTTATCATAAATTATACTTTTATCCAACAATTCTGAAATTTACACGGTATACTGATATTATATAGATGTACTCCCAATAAAAATTTCATCAATTTTGGAGTTAATCACAAGGAGTTATAAATAGTTACTTTTAAAATAGTCTTTTCTCATAAAATCCATAACTCCTAATCTATACATCCAAAAATCACCATTTTTGGACACACTCTACAAAACTCATCAAAATATCATTTCAAATTTTTCCAGAATTTTTGAAGGTCCAGAAAAATTTCAAAACTAAAAACATAATAACCCTTAAAATCCTTACTATCCCTTACCTCAAAAAGAAGCGAGATACATTGGAATAATAACGAAACTAACTTGCACCGTATAGCAATACTCAAAGTATACTCAATATACTCACAAGAATATGCTCAAAATATCGAGAGAGAAATAGAGAGAAAACTTCAGTTTCTGGTGTGATTTTCAATTCTAACCTAAGCACCCTATTTATAGGAAATTGCTTAGAACACCAAAGCAGAAAATTGAATATAATATTAATATAATTATACAAATTTTCCTTAGCCCACCTTTTGGTCAAAAACACCAGCCACACATGTTAATGATGTCCAAAAAATACAAAAAACGTTTTTCTAACAAAAATAATTTAAACTCCAAAAATCAATTCACACCCGATATACCGAAACTTCAATAATTCGCAATAAATAGTTCTTTTATCAGAAAATTCGAATCTCGCAACTTTTTATAGGAAATTCAATTCTCTACAACTTTGCAGAAGAAAGATTTTCCAAATTTCAAACAGAAATGAACCGAAATCCACAAACGGGTGATTTTATAGGCTATAATCAAATTTCGGTCAATAATTGTGTCCACCAACACACAAAATATGTGTTAAACATTTAATGCCACAAAAATACTCTTCCTCATCATATACTTATATATTCCACATTCATTATAAAAATATCACCATTAATATATTATTAAAATAATATATTTAAATGAATTATTTTATCAGAAAAAGATAAAATATTAATTTTCAACAATTGTCATTTTAAAAATTTTCTCCATCTATATCCACATAAAATCAATATTTTCCTCATCATAAAAATCAATAATTAATTATTCACAAATAATATTGCATAATCACAATATTAACAACCAGCAGCTTCTCAGAAAGAGGGGCTTTCCAATAAGAATTTCTCCTTCTTGCCGCAATTGATTAGGTGACCAAACCTCTCCTTAGACAGAACTTTCTAGGCATTGCCAATAATGTTATCCAATAATATTATTCGGATAATATGAATTATTGCTCCGATAATGGAAAATATCAGTCTTAAGTGACAATTATTGAAACAACAATAATATAAAATATCAACGTAGCAATTATTGAATCAATAAAATAAAATATTGAATAAAGAATAATTCTGTAACAATTATCGAGTAATGCCTTCTTCGAAAAAAATTATCATACTTCATGAATAGTACTCGTGAATAGTAACTCATGAATAGTAACTCGTGAATAAGAACTCATGAATAGTAACTCGTGAATAGTAACTCATGAATAGTAACTCGTGAATAGTAACTCGTGAATAGTAACTCATGAATAGTAATTAAAAAAAAAATTGAATACTTTTATTTCATAAAATTCGGGGTCTCACAAAAACAATCCCCTGAACATCCGGAAACACAATCACACCCCCCCCCCCCCATTACTCCCAAGATGATACATATATGGGGGGAATAACAGTTCTCACCAAGTACTGATGAGTCATTGGTTCCTGATCATTATCAATGTCATTAAACAGTAAAACCGATACATTCTCCTTCTTCATAGATATATCAAGACAAACATAACCCACTGGCCAAAGCCACTGCTTAAATCAAATGAGACTTACATAGTATTAAACATAGCCTCATAATCTAGCCTTTCTCAAAATTTCATTAAGCTTGTCTCGAATCTCTACAATTTGGGGGTGGAAATGATCAGCAACATGAAACTCGTGAACAACACCATACACCTCAATCCAACTACATCCAGGACTTGAAAGCAACACACAACCACCATTATGCCCACTAGAATCTAGTTGCTCAATGGACTACCCAACCTATATGCTTGCTGCAATCCGAACAATGTTAAACTCATCTCACTAGTCAAACTATTGGGGCTTCTTGATACAGAGGATAAACAAATTAAATTGTTTCTGAACAACAATTCATGTAATTGCTCTTTGACTCTGTTTTCAGATATAATCAAATCAAAAACCGCTATTATCAATTCCATAACTTCGACTTCAATGGTTTTGCTTATAATTTCAACAGTCACCGGAACAAATCCGTTGTAATTTGCTAAAAACTCGCGGTTTTCATCGGAGTAATTCGTGAATTCGATAATTTCGGAGAACGAATTTTTGATCGAGTTGAGTACCTGTTGCTTCGAGACGGTTGAGAAAACCATTGGCGACTGCCAAGAAGCGGCGGCCATGCAATACTCTGGAGGAGGAGGAGGAGTCGGACAAAGACAGAATGAGCCGACGAAGAGTTTTTGATGTTGGAAGCGATCGTATGTGGCGCAGAAGACGATTCTGGGTCTCCCAATTTATCGGCCCGTGGATTTGAAATTGGGGAAGAACCTAGAAATTGGGATCTGGGATGATGAGCACAAGTCGCATGACGTACTATATTATACTCCCTAGCGACATCGGAGAGGAGAAGTTTGATCGGAGAGGAGAGGAATGTTAAAGAGGAAGAAGAAGGGGTATTTTACATTATCAATCCTTTTTGATCATTCATGACCTCTTCTCGCATGGCTTTTTGGCGTCTGACATACACACACAATTAATTTAGATGAAAAAAGTGACGTTTTCACTTCACCTCAAAAAATCAAGAGTTTAAATGTAGCTTTACTGACTACATGTGGTTAAGTGGAAAATCGCCCAAACCCCAGGTGGTCATCTGAACTTAACCCTTCTTTCTTTGACTATTCAACAAAAAAAACTCATGCTTATGATCCCCTAAAAAGCACTAAGCTTTTATGTTTCAAAGATTAGAGAAATTTCTCACCACTCTTTCTAAAGTTACAAGCGGGTACTGAAATGAGATTCAGTTAGCATAAAGTTTTTTTTTGAGTAAATTGGTCAATTGGCCAATAGAACACTGACACACATAGAGCCCCGTCTTCGTGTCAGCACTCTATTGACCAATTGACCAACTTAATTACTCAAAAATGAACTTCATGCTAACCACTTCCACTGAAATGATTCCATTGAAAAATAAAGCGGTGTTAAAATATACGAATTAAACAACAACTAAAAAATGATTAATACCGTCAGAAAAATATATTGTCAAATCAATAAATCTCTCTTATATTGTCAAGTGACAATAAAATAGTTACAAAAGTACCACTAAATATTCATTTATTTTGACAACTTCATTTTTGCTATGTCAATATCAACAATAAAAAAAATAGTAGTTTTCAAAAATACTAATAGCGTAGAGTATGATGCAGTTTGATACGGTTAGAAGCTCAAACTACACATGAAACCGTTTTGGATGCGATTTGACAATTCTAAAATTGCACGTGACACTTTGTAATTGATGAGGTACGGTTTTAAAGCTTACGGTGCAGTTTCATTTGATCCAGTTTCGATTCTAATACCAATTGACATAGTTAACAATAATATTTAATAAATCAAATTCATCTTTACGTAGAATAAGAAATCATACATGACCTTAACAAAAATAACATCAAGCAACAACCTTTAGGTTTGAAATATGTTGCTCATGAATGCTTCAAAATTGTTCAAACCATTACAATACAATTAGAAATATTTCAAACCACAAACAAAAAGTTTATAAGTACATAATATAATTAAAAAAATTTATTATATTTTTAAGAATTTACCTATATAACTTCTAAAAATATATATAATATATATTAGAGCGGTGTGGTTTGAGCGGTGCAGAGCCTCCCAAAACCCCAAAACTACACCCAAACCGCACATGTAGTTTTCTAGCCATTCTAAAACCAATACATACGCCGCGATTTTTTCCGTTTTTGATACGATTTCGAGGCAAATTTCAATTCTTTCCATTTTCCTATGCTTTCACTTCTATCTCAAAACGAGACCATTCAGGTTTCTTTTTACTTTTTTTTTGACATATCAAAACTTTTGGACATAATTTTTAATTAACAAAATTTAACCTTACATTGAAATAATTCAAACCCCTGCTATCCAACTGCTCCTAAAATGCCTCCAATTTCTGCAGCTAAATGAAAAGGAGTCTTTTATAGCATGTAACATCAGATGAAACACGTAAAGATTGGAGCATGAAATTGAGAACAGATAACAAAGAGAATCAAGCAAAAATACAAATTTGACAGGAGAAAACAAAGCAGCTCACTTCCTTCATTTTTCTAATTCTATCCTTAGCCGATCTAAAACCAAATTTGTGAAGTTAATCCAAAAAGGTATTGACAGACTCATAGTTTTATGTTATAAAGTAATAAATTACTCTAATAAATTATTCTAATCAACCTATTTGGACTTGGGAACAATGACCTTAAGTCCACCCATGAAGGGCCTTAATGGCTGAGGAATAACTACAGATCCATCTTCTTGCTGGTAGTTCTCTAGCAAACACACCATCATCCTGGGAACTGCACAGGCAGTCGCGTTTAACGTGTGCACAAACTGCGTTGCAGCCAGGTTTCCTTTACCCTTCTTGAGATTCATTATCGTCGATTTTGGGCGATAGCGAATTCCAAGACGGCGGCTTTGATAGTCGGTGCAATTTGATGCACTTGATATCTGTTGGAAATACATCATATTGTATTAGAAAACTGTCAAACTTAATACAAATTATAACATCATTATTGACTTTCGAAAGTTGATTTGACATATTTTTCAATTCAGAATTTATATGATTCATTATCAATTATTTAACAAAAATCTTATAATTAGTACTACTTTTTACATATTAATCTATGTTGCCAACGGAATGAAATTCATTCACATACCTCTCCATAGCGCCCCAAGCCTGGCATCCATGCCTCCACGTCTAATTTTCGATAAGCTGGTGCACCTAAATCCCCCGAAGCCATGTCCAAAGTTCTGTCAAGAAACTCAACAGAATTGTTGATCAATACACTGAGCCACATACAAATTTAAGTAAACAAATATACATAAAATGGAAGGGAAAGAAATGCCCACTTGAAATGAAGCCCTAGTGATGAGAAGAGGTCCTCCTCTATTCCAATTAGTTCTTCGTGGTAGAAATCGCTTTCCTCTGGTCGGCATAATATGAACATCTCCACCTTGCTAAACTGGTGCACTCGATAAAGGCCCCTAGTCCAGAAACACCACCAATTAATTGATATGATATATAACCCACCCCAAAAGAAAAATACAGGTGAAAAGCACGCACCGACATGCACTCAAAAGGGGAAAAACAGCTATAATTCAAACGCAGGAGACCAAAGTATGGGGGAAACACAATAGTATGTTTCGTGTGCATGACCCTCCATAAAATAATTGCTAATCACTAGATGATCACTGCCAAATCATCCGCATCAATTGACTATTACCCTTTTTTGTATTATATAATTTTATCAAAAACTAAAATAAACTGATGGAAAAAAGAGAGCTCTGCTTGTAGAGTAAATCAGGGCCAGTTAACAGCCATGAAAACGTAAAGCAGCTGTCACAAAAGCAGTGAACCATTTCACTTGTTTGGAACCATGTCTTTCCAACAGATGTGATCATTCCACCTTTAACATGCATTTACTGTTTGGATACAATTGTAGTAAGTAGCACCATACTACATGGAGAACTTATTTAGGAGAAACCACTGTTAAAATACTTGCATGCAAACAGATTTCATTTATGCTCATCAGTGCAGATGAATGGTGTTTGCACTTTACAATCCGAAGCTCTAATAAAAATACAAGTGCACAGAATTATGCAATTCATATACAGAAAAACAAGAGGAAAGGATTATAGAAAAGAACTCAAAAAGATTGAAAGGTTCAAAACAACCCTTGAATGATGTATAATTCAAAATTACAAAGCATCTTATTTAACATATTGAGTTACCTTGTTGCAGTGCCTGCCGCACCAGCCTCTGTACGAAAACAATGTGAAAAGGCCGCATATTTCAGTGGTAATGAAGAGTCTTCAAGAATAGAGTCCATATGGATTCCTCCTAATGGGATCTCTGCAGTGCCAATAAGGCATTGATCACTACCCTCAATAGAGTAGACCTGCCAATTTTGGAAAATTTAAACAACCAAACTCTACTTAGCATTAGTTAGATAAGATCATACCATAATATTAATGAAAAACTATACTAGGAAATCCAAAAACAATTATCATGGAAAGAGGTATAGGCAGAGTGGTCCCATGTTCCATGATGACAGAAAATAATATGACATAAAAACATAAAAATAAATAAAACATTAAGTAAATTCTAATGTCTCTGTGACAACTGCCGAGTCCAATTAACTGCAGAGCCAGTTGGTCATCACCAATTATCACCATTGGCACCCCAAACAAAGGAAAGGTTTAACCAGTGTTACCTGAAACGTGGTATGTTTCGGTACGCGGTACGGGTACGCTACATAACTAAAACGCGAGACGCTAGGATATCTTTACATAAGTTTTTATAGTTACGAATTCTCTTATAATCTAAATTAATATAGGCCTAAGTTTTATAAAAGATTGTTAGTTGACTCAACAAGTTGATTGTTTTATAAATATTTTAGTTCAAATGCAATGTTTGAGCATCCAATACTAAGTTATAATACTGATATTTGTGCAATTATAGTTAAACAACAAAGAAATTTTTCGCCATTGGTATGCTAAATTTAAAGTATTGGTACATAAGAACACCCTGTTTGGGTACGCAAGTACCAATACGCAGTTCACTAGGAATATGAGAGTATCTGGTAACTCTTGGTTTAACACCTAAGGATTATGAAATTGGTGAGGCAGCTTTAAGTAGTTCAGAAGGTTCCTAATAGCACGATAACTATGTCTATATACCTGGGTGTTTGTTGCACGAGGTTGGAAACCACATTTTTCAACAATTGAGGATCTTACAATTTCAGGTGTTGTAAGAGGTGTGAAACCCTTTTTCATGACTTCGGACAGGGTCCAGTTTATGAGGGCCATCTCTAGCATAACTGCCTCATTCTTCAGGTAATAGAATTTTGACCCACTAACCTGCACAAGCATACACAACATTAGAGGAATATCAAATTGACATCAACCAATCTTCTTTCAGTAGTTTGGGTTCTCTTGTTGAGTGAAAGACTGAAAGGCAGCACAAAGAGTCCAATTGATTTAAATTCGAACATTATTTAAAAGTTCTACTAAATGGAACTTGGTTCAAATTGCCACAAAACATTAGATGAATATAAACTTGATGTCAGCCATCCTGATTTATGTGGTTTGGTTCTGTTGTTGAGTGGAAGTCTGGAACCAAAAACAGAAATTGCAACTGATTTAAGTTCTAACATCATTTACAATTTATACTAAATGATCTCAGTTCAAATTTCCTATCCAAGGAAAACTGTGAATCCCATGGCCTTCAAGAAGTGTTGAAAACTTATGAATTATCATACTTTTAGTCATTCCGATACAAAAAAAAATAATAAATTCTAATCATTAATAACATATAGATGTTTGTGGAGATACTAATGAATCAAATGAGTACTGAAAGATTCAATTAAGATGAATGAAGATTAGATAAACACATAACTTTTTGGATGGATGACAAGATGTCCCCACAGGAACTAAATAAACATGACTTATGCCAACGATTCTTTAGAGTTGCGTTTATTGTAATGCCTGATAACTAAAAGTTCAAATAAGGTCTCAAAACTGGGCCACATTTTGACCTAAATTATGTATACAAAGTTACAAACATGAGCATCAAGTTCTAAAACAACTGGCAATGAGTTAACTTGATGTCAAGTGGTTATTGTCAATTTGGTATCCATTCCTCCATATCTGCTTTTCCATAAGCATTTGTTCTCAATGTAAAACCAAAGATTTCAATGGTTTATATCAATAACCTGGTAAGATTTAACATCGAAGACTAAAGCTAACTTAGCAGTTTATTACAGAAGGAAAAGAGAAAGGAGAAAAAAAGAGGGTCACACAAACAAACTAGAGATACTAGAATACCTTCAATTAGAACAATACCTCGACAGCAGCATCAAAATCGAACAGATCAAGTTCTTTCCCGAGTTGGACATGGTCCTTAATAGGGAAGCTAAACTCACGAGCATTACCAACCTACTGAAGAACATTGAAAATGAATAGGAAATCCATAAAAACTATCTCCATAGTGCATATTACACGAGAGACTGAGTGTGTGAAAGAGAGACCATTTTTCTCAATGTCGAACAATCTTCATCCCCTATTGGAACATTTGGATGTGTCATATTTGGAATACATTGTGCTTCCAGCTGAAGTTGATCGGTAATCTTGACTAGGTCTTCTTCCAAAGTAAAAAGACCTTCCCTTAGATTCTTTCCTGAAGAAAAATATATCAGAATGCTTGCACGAATACTTGAAGCAGATAGTTTCAAGCAAGACATGCAAAATTTAAACCTTCTTCTACGAGTTTTTGACGCTCAGAGGGTTCCAATTTTCCTTTCATTTTGTTTGCAACAACATTTCTCTCAACACGAAGCCGTTTAACTTCCTGTTAGATGCGAGTAACAATTAGCCACAACTGAGAAGTAACCAATTTCTTTGTGTAATATAAATTGTATAATTAAGCTACCAAGATATAATTTCCAAGTGAAAATTGTTTTCATCTAAGTTTAACGTGAATTTTTTTTTATTAGTATTTCTTATAAGCACAAGATTACATTAGCTTTTAAATATTTAAAGAATTGAGTCTTTGCTTTAACATAAAAGAGCCGAGAGGAACAAAACAGGTAAATGAGGATATAAATGACCAAATACAATTAGATTTGAGCAGTCACAGCATGCATCTATATCTATTAATGAGAGTTCATTCAAAGATATTATCTACTTTTAGGCTAATATATGAGCTATTAGTTATTAAGGTACAAGGCTACAAGTAACAATTTCCCCTAAGTACACACAAGAATAGAAGCACACAAATTCCTTTCATTAAATTTAAAGAATTTCCAATGTTTCAACTTAGTGCTGGAATCCTTTTAAGTTGAAGAATCAAAGTCATCAAACTCCTCCATTAATTGTTAGGTCACGGTTTACCATGCAACGCGCTCAAACATATATGAACAAAATATTTCTAAAACAGTTAAACCTTATCCAAGGGCAATTTTTCGAATTACCCATTAGCATGTCATTTAGTATAAACTCCTTATGATCAAACATATAACCGGCCTTGATTCTCCATACTGATTCAAACAACCAATGTTGCTTTAAGTGAGCACACCAACTACGTCTAACCTCATGTTTATATTATGAGTGTGAATATAGAACTTACAAATTCAACATTTTGCACACTTGTAGCCTATATAATCAATTGGCTCTAAAAAATTTCCATAAGGAATTTCTTGCAATATTTACATTTTACAAAAAAAAAATAGTAAAAACTTGTAGCATAAGATTAGAACAATAACCAGAAAAAGATTAAAAAAATTAAAAAAAATAATAACATTGTAACAGAGGTACCTAACCTTCTGAAGATTCAGCAATCTATCATACAGCTCAAGAACAAGGTCCAAGTTAGCAATGGAGTTCCTATTCTTAATATTAACTGCAACATCCGCCTTATTGTCTCGAATCCATTTGAAATCAATCGTCGCTTTCCATTGAGGCCTAACTACTAAATCATCATCAACAACAAAAAATTAAAAATTAAAAATTACGAAAAACATTATAAAATTTCAATATCGTACCTTTGTCTTCTGGGAGAGTAATGGGTGGGGTTGTTTGTAGAGCAGGGGAAGAGAGAGCTCTGGGAAGTAACGAAATTGGAGGCTTGTGGGTTATTAGGAGAGTAATGGGTGGGGTTGTTTGTAGAGCAGGGGAAGAGAGAGCTCTAGGGAGTAGCGAAAATGGAGGCTTGTGGGTTATTAGGGTTTTAGAGATAACTGGTCTGAGAAATGATGCGAGTTTTAGGGTTTGGAAGGTCGTACCGCCCAAACAATAGTGCAGCGCCATTGATGCTTGTCAAAGCTAAGCTTCTCTGGCCTTTTTGTTCCGGAGAATAAGAAGGAAGATAATTTAAATGGAAAAGTCTTGGCATACCGGAAATTGGGACACGAAAATTGGACATTTTAATTTTTTTTATTTTTTTATTTTTGTTTGTGATTCTAAAAAAATTTATAGTATTTATTTTACATTTAATTTTAAAATATAGTATTTTAGGTATAATTTAAAATACATACGCATCGTATAACATTATTCTCAGATATGTATCTAAATTATACCTAAATACTATATTTTTGTAAAATTCTCTGTTAATAAATACTATACATTTTTTAGAAATATAAAACAAAAAAAATGAAATGTCCAATTTTTCTCATTCCAATTTTTTCTCGTCTGTATAGAAGCACTCAATTTAAATTATTTAAAGGTAAATAAGGAATTACTTTAAAATAATAAATAATAAATTAAAATAGTATATTACTATCTCGAGATTATAGTTTTTGATTAATTTTCTTCTAAATCTTCTCAACTTTAATTTATTTATTTTTAAAAAAAATAGTAAATTACTTCAAATCTCTCCTATTTTTTCCTTTTCTATAAAAAACAAAATCCACGCCTCAGTCCTCAACCCCACTCTCGCCCTCACCCCCACGCCATCCCACCCCAACCCCAACCCCAATCCCAAACCCCAGACCCCTATCTCACAACAAGAAGTCAACAACAACAAAAAACAGTGAGATTCTTTTGTTAAAAGCTGTTAATAAGAAACATGTTCACCTTCAATTAAAGAAAATTAGTATAATGAAATTTTTAGTGAAAATGGAAAAGTACTTTTTTTAAGAAAATTAGTATAATGAAATTTTTAGTGCAACTAATCGGAAATCTATATATAGCAGATACATAAAAAAGGCTAACCTTAGAGATTTGTGTGTACAATCTATTGCATCACTAACTGATCAAGTACAAGAAAAGTGTAATAATCACTAGGGTCCTTAATACTAATATACAACAATTAGAAAGTAATTATAAAAATAAAATATCCACAAAATAATTACAAAAATAACGCAACACAATATTCGTTGCTAAAATTACGGAACATTAACTCCCTACACGTCAGTTACCGACTTTCATATTTGTAACCAACTGATCTTAAATTCAAACTAATGAAGAAAAAACAGAACAACGACAAATCGGAGAAGACAGATCGGAGAAGACGAATACTCTGACGGCGATGCAACTTTGAGATCGGAAAAAATCGGAGAAGATCAACAGCAATTTCGAGATCATCAAACAACATTACGAAGTTTCATATGTAATTATACATTGTGTTTATGCTTTCGATTTACAATTAGTAACCAGAAACTTACATACTATACTGATTGTTGATTGTTGAATGTTGATTGATTCTTTACAGATTTGTATACTGAGGTATTTGAGTTTAAAATTTATATGCATATAGTTACCTCGTGGTTACTACATACTCGTATATTGATTACCTTTCTTAAGTTTTTTGCTCTTGAATTGGTCACAAAGTCAGTATACTGGTTGTTTTGATTGCAAAATGCATGTAAAAATATGTTTTATATTATGGTTACTAAGTACATATAAATTAGTTACTGTTTATTATTGATTTGGTTACTGTATAATGTTTATTTGGTTGATGTATACTTTTAATGTATATTTTACTGATTTTTTTATATTGATGGTTACTTATTAGATACATTGGTTACCTTCCTGCAACTGTTGGATTTTTAAGTACATATTGATATTTTTTATATTGATTGTTTTTGTTGTAAAATGCATGGAAAAATATGTTTTATGTTATGGATACTAAGTAAATATATGTTGGTTACTGTCTAATCTGAATTTGGTTAGTATATAATACTGACTTGGTTACTGTGTAATACTACCATGGTTACTGCATAATATTACTGTGTTTTATACTGATTGTTTTTATATTGATGGTTACTGATTAACTATATTGGTTACCTTCATACATCTGTTAGTCTTTAATTTGTAACAAAGTCATTACTGATTGTTTTGGTTGTAAAATGAATGTTTATAATCTTGGCTACTAATTACATATATCTGGGTTACTGTCTAATATGTATTTAGATACTATAAGGTGTTTGTTTGGTTATTGTATAATGTTATTGTGTTTTATAATTCTTTATTTTATATTGGTGGTTACTTATTAACTACATTGGTTACCTTCATACAATTGTTAATCTGATTATATATATTGGTTGTTGTATACTATTTAATTAGTTATTGTATAATATTTATTTGGTTGTTGAATAATATTAATTTACACTTGTACTGATATTTTTTATATTCATAGTTACTTATTAGTTACATTGGTTACCTTCATACAGCGGTTAGTCTTTAGTTGGTAACAAACACATTCAACTGGTTATTTTTGACTGTAAAATGCAATGAAAATGTGTTTATGTTCTGGTTACTAAATAGATATATGTTAGTTGTCTAATCTAAATTTGGTTACTGTATAATGTTGTTATGATTACTGTATACTATTAGTGTATTTTATACTGGTTTGTTTTATATTGATGGTTACTTATTGATTACATTGGTTACCTTCATACAACTGTTAGTCTTTAGTTGGTAACAAACTGATGCGGTTGAAGAGCAGACGTGTCAGTTTATGGAAAGATTTGATCCAGTGGCAATTTGGTACTTTCTGTCAAGTTTGGAGTGTCAGATTTTGGCGTTTTTAGAGCTTAATTTCGTTGGAAACGGGTCAACGATCAAAAATCACCGGCTTCGCTCGTGAACTGCAAGGTTTTTCGGTCAAATTCTATCATTTAGCCTTTAAAATTACATGTAAAAATGTGATTTATGTTCTGGTTACTAAGATTATGTTGTTTGGTTACTGTCTAATATTGATTTGATTACTTTATAATGTTTATTCAGTTGTCAGACAATGGAGATGATTCCAGTTGTGCTTTATTTCAACGGAACATAAACAAAATGAGTGTAAATACAGGAATATATAATTATTTAATGTTAGTAACCATTAACCACATGGTTGGTAACATTTTTGATGGTGCACAGTAACCAAAACTGTTATTGATTAATATTTTGATTTTTGATTCCATCATGAGTTGTCAATATAAAGTAAACATATACATTAAATAATTGGTAACTGTTCTGAAACATTTTTATGTAAATTTGGTTACCCATCTAAAATAAAATGGTTGCCTCTATATTCATATTTAGTTACCAACTGAACCATTTCTAAATAACTTTTATAACTATGTAATTTAAAAGTATCCATGAGCTAGATAAATGGGAACCCTCACATGTACATTAAGCACTTGATAACTGTTCTAATATAAGTTTTTAATTATTTGGTTACTAACAAAAACTAAAATTGTTACCCTTATATGCAAGTTTGGATACCAACTGCACCTCTCAAACTATTTTTATTTTAATATGAGATCTATAAGTGACTATCATATATATAAATGGGAACTCTTAATTGGAGTTTCTTATTCCATCATGATGACAGGGTATAAATAAAATATATACATTTAACACTTTATAACAGTCCTGATACAAACTTATATTTATTTGGTTACTAACAAAAACAAAAATGGTTACCATATATGTAGGTTTGGATACCAACCTAACATTTCAACTGAAATAGTTTATGGATACTGTTCTGAACCAATTTTATGTAAATTTGGTTACTCACAAAAAATAAAATTGTTACCTCTATATGCAGATTTAAATACCAACTGTACATTTTCCAGATAATTTTTATGAGTATGTAATTTATAAGTATACATCAGCTAGATAAATAAGACACTCTCATATGTACATTTAACCCTTGATGTTTGTCTTGATACAAGCTTGTAACTATATGGTTACTAATAATAGTAACCATAATGTAACATAATAAAACAGTAACCACATAATTATATGATAAGAACTGCAATTGTGTTTTAATGGTAACCAAAACAGAAATATCATGTAATGAAACCCAGTTTAGGCAATCCATGTATACTAAACAATTATATATTAACCAGAATAAAAAATAAAAGTAACCAAAATTCCACATTGAGGGCACAATAATAGTAATCAAACCATAAGGTAACAGTAACCAAAACATAATAAAGAAGTAACCAAATAGTTATATGAAAGTAACCAGAACATGTTTTAATAATGATAACCAAAACGAAAATAACCTGTATATCCAACCCAGTTTAGGCAACCCATGTATACTGTGACGCGCCCAAAATAGGTATACATCACCCATTCTGAGTTGTCAATACATGGTACAGAAACAACTACAACTTTATTATTACAACAGTAAAACTGTGAGTTTAAATACAAATATTATCTTCTAGACAATATCTATACTCAAATAAATCCTCATCACATTTATTGATACATTATTTTACAAAATGGTGAGGACTACTAAACAATCCTTTCTAAAACCTTCATTCCATACCCCGACTAAATCGTACTCGCTTATATTCTCGCCTCCCGAGAAGAATGGAACAAAAGGAAAAGGGTGAGCTCAACTAGCTTAAGTAAAGAATATTATGACTAAGATAATATACAACAAATTATCGTTAGTCTTCAACAGGAAAAATTTAATAGAATCTGAATAGACAACAAATTTTAAATCAATATTCGCAGTGAAAATAATAATTCATTAGAAGAGTTAAGTAGAGAATGCAAACTACTATCTTCTATGTATGAATTTAAAAGTTCATCGCCTATCTTTTATCCCCTCAGTAACATCAATCAATATACATCTGAATCGAGATATTCATCTTTGCACTACTGAAGCCAAAGATATTCATCGATTAATCATGTTCATTTAAACACTGCTCATCTTCGCACTACTGTGCCAAAGATATTCTTCAGAAATCATTCATCTTTACTACAGCCAAAGATATTCAATAATATCATCATTTAAGACCGAGGATGATGAAAATATTTTTAAAGAAACGAATCCAAAGAAACAAAATAACAAGGATTAAGGATTAAGGATTCGTACTTTGTTTTATCCATGTTCAAAAATACCTCAAAATAATTATAGTGGTGTAAAATTCAAGAATGATCAAAACATGGATACAATCGTAGCTAGTATCCGTAATAGATGTTTTGGACGAAAAGAAGAAATTTTATTTTTCTATTGAATAGTGCCGTATACGTGAATAGTGGTCAGATATCGTGAATAAGTCTCGAGATCGTGAATAAGTAACTCAGACACCAAAAGATAGAAATTCCACAAAAAACATTTTCACGCTTCATGAATAGTACTTGTGAATAGTAACTCGTGAATAGTAACTCATGAATAGTAACTCGTGAATAGTAACTCATGAATAGTAACCCCGACA
This sequence comes from Panax quinquefolius, assembly GCA_020205615.1. NCBI lineage: Eukaryota > Viridiplantae > Streptophyta > Magnoliopsida > Apiales > Araliaceae > Panax > Panax quinquefolius. The sequence goes on from CM035160.1 coordinate 140,399,839, forward strand.
TGAAAAAGTTCCAAATTTGATAAAAAGTACCAACCAATATTTCAGCATAATGATATTGAAGAAATAATATCATTACGAAAAAAAATAATATCCCTTACCTCAAAGAATCAAGATTTTAATGAAAGGTCGAAGTGATGCCGAATGAAACTTGTATCTTGAAAGAACTCTCAAAGTATCTAAATACTCACACAATACGCTCGATAATATAGACAGAGAAAGAGAAAAACTTGTTTACGTGTGATTTTCAATTCTAACTTAAATTTCTATTTATAGGAAAATGTTAGCCTACCAAGCGCACTTGACCAAGCACCGATGGCTTTACTCGCTACTATTGCCACCCACCACATTTGAAATAAAATTCAGCACATTTTTTCACCAACCACAAGTGGGGCCCACTCAATTCTAGAATTTTCCACCAAAATCAATTATAACCCTAATTTCCTAATCACCACCTCTTAAAATTCATAACAAATCATTCGCTCATTTTAACGGTTCAAAATTTGTGGACATATACTCAACTTATGTATGTATAACATATCCAAAAATTACAACGATCCAACGGTTTGATTAAAAATTATAACTCATGCAATACATCGTAAAAAATCTTGATTTGATTTTTAATACCTCCATTCCGAACAAAATTACTTGATAAAAACACCTCAACATTAAATCATTCAATTATAACCACATAAAATAAATAAATCCATCGTTTATAAATATTTTCTTATCATATAAATCAATAATTAATTATTCACAAATAATATTACGTAATCACAATTATGATAACCAGCAGCTTCTGGAAAGAGGGGGCTTTCCAATAAGGATCTCTCCTTCTTGGGCGCGCAATTAGGTGACCAAACCTCTCCTTAGATGTAACTTTCTAGACATTGTCAATAATGTTATCTAATAATATTATTCAAATAATATGAATTATTGATCCGATAATGGGAAATATCGCAAGCGGACAATTATTGAAACAATAATAATATAAAATACCAACGCAAAGAATTATTGAATCAATAAAATAAAATAATCTTGAAAGAATTACATCAGAATAATTATTGAGTAGTGCCTTCTTACGTAAGGATCAATAATTCAACAATATCGTGCAATACTGCGTAGCTTATTGTGCGCAACCACGCGAGACATCAGTATTTTAACCACCGGGTATTCCAACAGTCTTAACCTGGTATAACTACTGTAGTTATTTTTAACCAACTTATACTTGTCGCTTTCTTCATCCAATCGCTTTCCGTTATGGGGCCCACATTGGTCGCTACCATTGCATTTAATATTCCCAACGATCGAATATTCCACGACCAAACGAATATTCCCCGACAATAATGAATATTTTATAACCACTTGCTTATTTTGAAATATTTGTGTATTTAACCCCTAACTATCCACATTAATCAAATCAACCCTTACTATTTCAAAATAATAAATAGAGAAAATTAAATTTCATTAATAATAAGTTGGGGTCTTACAACCTCCCTCCTTATGAAATTTCGTCCTCGAAATTGACGTGACGCGATTCTGTGTTTTCGAAAGGTGAGGATACCTCGCTTTCATTTCCGCTTTCCAATTCCCAAGTCATTTCCTTTATAGCATGATTCCTCCACAAAACTTTAACTTGTGGTATGACCTTTCTTGGCGTAGGGACATGCTCCTTCCTATCCAAAATCTTGACAGTACCTCCTCATACGTTAGGTCTTCTGCTATCTCGTCCTGGTTCTAACTCTATAACATGGTTCGGTCTTTCACATATTTACTGAAATGATATGTGAAAACACATTATGAACACGAGACATACTTGGAGGTAACGCAAGTCTATAGGCTACATTTCCTACTTCGGTCAAGAATTTGAAATGGACCAATAAATCGTGGATTGAGCTTTCCTCTCTTCCCAAATCTTGTAACTCCCTTCCATGGAGCAACTCGCAATAATACACGATCCCCTACATTAAATTCCACGTCCTTTCGATGAAGATCCGCATAACTCTTTTGTCGATCTTGTGCTTGCTTTGTATATCGTTGTCAATCATTTGGATCTTTTCGGTGAGTCATACGTATTAACTTTCGGGTCCCAACAATGTTGCTTCACCCACCTCATCCCAACATATTGGAGAACGACATTTTTCGTCCATATAATGCTTCAATGGAGCCACACCTATACTTGCTCGATAACTATTGTTGTAGGAGAATTCCACCAATGGTAAATACTTATCCCAACCGCCTTGAAGTCTAGGACACACAGAGTCTTAATAAATCTTCAAGAGTTTGAATAGTCCTCTCGATTGTCCGTCCGGTTTGGGGATGGTTTGCCAACTAAATCGCAAATCCGTGCTTCCATAGCTTTTTGCAAGCTAACCCAAAATCTTGAAGTGAATCTTGGGTCACGATCCAAACTATGGATACGGGCATGCCATGCAACCTCACAATCTCATTTACGTACATACTAGCAAGACGCGTTCAAGGAATAAGTCTCCGTGATCGGCAAGAAATGAGCAGATTTGGTTAATCTATCAACAATAACCCAAATAGCATTGATGCCTTGAGAAACCGTAGGAAGACCCAACGAAATCCATGGTAATGTGTTCCCACTTCCATTCCGGAATCTCAAGTGGTTGCAACGAACCCTTAGGTACTAGATGCTCGCCTTTTACACGCCGACAAGTTAAACACATTGAGATAAACTTTGCAATCTCTCTCTTCATATTGTTCCACCAAAATGTATGTCAAGATCACGATACATTTTAGTACTTCCGTGATGGATTGCAAATGGTGTATTGTGTGCCTCCATCATAATCTTGTACTTCAAATCGTAGTCGTTAGGAACACAAAGTCTAGAGTGGACTCAAGTATTCCTTCTTCATCAATTCTCGCCCTAATAGCTCCTTCTTGTACTTTCTTCTTCATACGATATAAGCTCCGGCCGGGTGGCTTGAGCGACCTTAACTTTTTCTATTAAAGTTGGCTCTGCGTATATTTGACATCATCGCACTTTTCGTTCCGCATATGATCTTCTTCGACTCAATCGCCACTACCACGTTACGCTTTACGGTGATGGTATTGAATAGTGTGGTCGTAGTCTTTCAATAGTTCGAGCCAACGTCACCGCCAGATGTTGAGTTCTTTTTGAGTGAAGAAATATTTAAGGCTTTTATGGTCCGAATATATCTCCACTTTCTCCCATATAGATAGTGCCTCCATATCTTTAATACTGAAACAATCTGCGCTAACTCTAGATCATGAGTAGGATAATTCCTCTCATACTCTTTAAGTTGTCACGAGGCATAGGCTATGACTTTCCCACGTTGCATGAGAACACATCCTAACCCTTTGCTCAAGCATCATCAGAGATAACAAATCCATCCGAACCGGATGGTATTGTTAGAAAAAGTCTTAAAATAAGTCTCCTCTTAAGCTCTTGGAAACTTTTCTCGCATTCTTCGCTCCAAACGAATTTTGTATCCTTCCGAGTTAAATTTGAGTTAATGGAGTAGAGAATCGAGAAAACCTTCCACGAATCTCCGATAATAACCAAATAAGCCCAAAAAGCTACGTACTTGATCACCGACTTCGGTTGCTCTAACTTTGTATTGCTTTCAATCTTCACGGATCAACAGATACTCCATGTTTTGACACCACATGCCCAAGAAATGCTACTTCCTCAAGCCGTAACTCGCATTTCTTCAATTTGGCATATAGTTGGTTTTCACGAAGCCTTTGGAGTACCAAATTTCAAATGATGCTCATGATCTTCACGACTTTTGGAATATATAAGGATGTCATCAATAAAGACAACAACGAATCGATCCAAATATTCCTTGAATACTCGGTTCATCATATCCATGAAAGCCGCAGGAGCATTAGTTAGTCCGAAAGACATGACTAAGAATTCATAATGCCCATACCGAGTTCTCAAGGCGCTTTGGAATATCCTCGCTTTTAATCTTGGTGATGATATCCGTAACGAAGATCGATTTTTGAAAAGAATTGTGCCTTCGCAATCGGTCAAACAAGTCATCAATACGAGGTAGAGGATACCTATTCTTGATGGTGACATGGTTCAATTCCCGATAGTCAATACAAAAGTCGCATACTCCCGCCTTTCTTCTTTACAAATAAAATAGGAGCACCCCAAGGAGATGTACTAGGGCCAGATGAAACCGATGTCCAACAATTCACGTAGTTGGACCTTTAACTCCCCGAAGTTCAATAGAGTCATTCGATATGGGGTTTTAGAAATGGGCTTTGTACCGTGTTCAAGATCAATAAAGAATTCAACTTCACGCTTACGGGGTGACCGGGAAGTTCTTCAGAAATACGTCGGAAAGTCAATAACAACAAGAATATTATTCAAATTTGGACGTGTCTTTATTCAAATCCATAACATGGGCTAAGAAAGCTTGACATCCGTTTTTCAATAAACGAATAGCTTTATGATTAGATACTGACGGTGATTGATTTTAATGGTTTAGTTGCTTGAATTGCATAAACAAAGTTGGTTAGAATATATGAAACTAACAACCTTACGAAAACAATCAATTTTGGCATGATGAGTAGTTAACCAATCAATCCCTAAAATCACATCAAAAGCAAGTATCTTTAAAGAGATAAGGTCAACAGTAAGGTAATGGTGCCAACTTGAATCAAACAAGATTTATAAACAATGGATGTAATGAAAGTTTCTCCTAACGGAGTTTCCACAGATAGATCAAAGTCTAATTTCTCCGGAGTCAAGTTTAAATGTTGAGCACAAGCAGGAGAGATAAATGAATGGGTAGCACCGGTATCAAGTAAGGTATAAATTTCGCAAGAATTTATAAATAGCTTACCCGTGATCACTTCGTTTTGGTTCCTCGCATTATGACCGATCACAACAAACCCTCTTCCCGAATCGTTGACTTTGACTTTTCTCGGGACGATCTTTTGAGTCACCGTCCCCGGCTGAACTAGGTTTCGCTTCTGCATAATCTCGAAAGCGATATGTTCTTCCTTTCCACAACTATAGCATACCTTGAATCGTTGTGGGCGCTTTGACCGATATGTCCCTCTTTTCGCATTTGTAGAATATGACCGGTGGTCGTTTCTCTCCCCTTAGAACCGATTCTTTGCAAGACTGCTGTCTTCACATAGTCGTTGTTAAATCTCCTCTTTTAAAATCTCTCCTCGACTCGCTTCTTACATTTTTTCATAACCATGATTACCACCGTAGTGGTTACCATTTCGTCCCATTCTTTTTTTCTCCATGAGTTTATCATTATTCTGCTGATCGCTATCTCCGTACGATCCTCGGTTATGGTCCTCGACCGACCGTACTTTCGTTATCTCGCTCTAATAATTGAGCCTGCTTACAACATCTGAATAAAGAGAAAGTTTATGAGAAATGAGATACCGACGTATGTCTTGGGTTTCAAACCTCTAAGAAACATCCGCGTCATCGCTCCTCATTCTCCACCAAATGAGGTGCAAACTCGATAACTCGCAAACTTTGCCTCGTCTTCGAGACACCGCCATGTTGTTTTGCTCTAATCGATGAACTCCACTTCCTTCATATAGACGAAACACTTTCGTGAAAGTATTTGTCATTAAATAGTCTCCTGAAATGTCTCCCAAGACATCTTGAAAGTCTGGTTGGATAGATGCGCTTCACGACTCTCACCAGTGATCCGTCCGCCGCCACGGAACATAAAGGTGGCGAATGGAACCTTCTGTTCCTCCGCATCCCAAGACATCGAATATCTTGGTAATTTGCTTGACCCATGTTTCCGCCATGATCGGATCCGCTTTCCCTTAAATTCGTGGTCCCAACTCTTTGAATCGCTTGGGTTGTGACAACCCGTGAATTGCTATCATTTCCTCCTCAGATTTTGAACACGAGTCTCCTCGTCGATTTTGCATATTTAATCGCAAAAACTTCTAAACATCCCCTCGCTCATCATCTCGCTCCATGGTGTTGTTCATGGGAGGAACATTGCCACTGCTGCCAGACGTTCTCCTCGTTGGTGAGTCATGACGCTCTCACGCTCTCATTTCCATTGTTAATATTCTCGACGACATTCTCAAATCATCGCCATAAAACAAGGGTTAATTAAGGAAATCAATATATCACATAATATCCCTTATATCTTGACCAACTAACAAATAAGCTTAGGTAGGACACACTAGCGAAGGATTTACTCGCCTCTCCCTCCTAGTTCTATTCCCCGATCTCCGCCAAAGATCATATCCCTAAGCTCGATACCAACCGTGATGCCCCCAAAATAGGTATACATCACCCATTCCGAGTTGTCAATACATGGTACGTAAACAACTACAACTTTATTATTACAATAAGAAAACTGTGAGTTTAAATACAAATATTATCTTCTGTGATAATATCTATACTCAAATAAATCCTCATCACATTTATTGATACATTATTTTACAAAATGGTGAGGACTACTAAACAATCCTTTCTAAAACCTTCATTCCATACCCAGGCTTACGTACTGCTCGCTATATTCTCGCCTCCCCGAGAAGAATGGAACAAAAAGGAAAAGGGTGAGCTCAACTAACTCAAGAAAGAATATTATGACTAAGATAATATACAACAAATTATCATTAGTCTTCAACAGGAAAAATTTAATAGAATCTGATAGACAACAAATTTTAAATCAATATTCGCAATGAAAATAATAATTCATTAGAAGAGTTAAGTAGAGAATGCAAACTACTATCTTCTATGTATGAATTTAAAAGTTCATCGCTCATCTTTTATCCCCGTAACATCAATCAATATACATCGGAATCGGATATTCATCTTTGCACTACAGTGCCAAAGATATTCATCATTAATGTCATGTTCATTTAAACACTGCTCATCTTTGCACTATAGGCCAAAGATATTCTTCAAAATCATTCATCTTTGCACTACTGTGCCAAAGATATTCAATAATATCATCATTTAAGACCGAGGATGATGAAAATATTTTTTAAAGAAACGAATCCAAAGGAAACAAAATAACAAGGATTAAGGATTAAGGATTCGTAATTTGTTTTATCCATGTTCAAAAATACCTCAAAATAATCATAGTGGTGTAAAATTCAAGAATGATCAAAACATGGATACAATCGAGCTAGTATCCGTAATAGATGTTTTGGACGAAAAGAAGAAATTTTATTTTTCTAATGAATAGTCTCAGATATCGTGAATAGTCAGATATCGTGAATAAGAACTCAGACACCAAAAGATAGAAATTCCACAAAAACATTTTCACGCTTATTGAATAGTACTTGTGAATAAGAACTCGTGAATAGTAACTCATGAATAGTAACTCGTGAATAGTAACTCATGAATAGTAACCCCAGACATGAAAAAGTTCCAAATTTGATAAAAAGTACCAACTAATATTTCAAAGATAATGATATTGAAGAAATAATATCATTACTGAAAAAAATAATATCCCTTACCTCAAAGAATCAAGATTTCCTGAATGAAAGGTCAAGTGATCTTTGAATGAAACTTGTCTTGAATAAAGAACTCTCAAAGTATCTAAATACTCACACAATACGCTTCAATAATATAGAGAGAAAAGAGAAAAAACTTTGTTTCGGTGTGATTTTCAATTCTAACTTAGCCCTCTATTTATAGGAAAATGTTAGCCCGTAGAAGCGAGACTTGACCAAGCTACCGATGGCTTTACTCGCTACTATTGCCATCCACCACATTTGAAATAAAATTCAGCACATTTTTCACCAACCACAAGTGGGGCCCACTCAATTCTAGAATTTTCCACCAAAATCAATTATAACCCTAATTTCCTAATCACCACCTCTTAAAATTCATAACAAATCATTCGCTCATTTTAACGGTTCAAAATTTGTGGACATATACTCAACTTATGTATGTATAACATATCCAAAAATTACAACGATCCAACGGTCGGATTAAAAATTATAACTCATGCAATACATCGTAAAAATACGATTTGATTTTAATACCTCCATTCCGACAAAATTACTGATAAAACACCTCAACATTAAATCATTCAATTATAACCACATAAAATAAATAAATCCATCATTTATAAATATTTTCTTATCATATAAATCAATAATTAATTATTCACAAATAATATTACAGAATCACAATTATGACAACCAGGCCGTTCCCAGGAAAGAGGGGGCTTTCCAATAAGGATCTCTCCTTACTGGCGCACAATTAGGTGACCAAACCTCTCCTTAGACAGAACTTTCTAGACATTGCCAATAATGTTATCTAATAATATTATTCAAATAATATGAATTATTGATCCGATAATGGAAAATCTTGCAAAGACAATTATTGAAACAATAATAATATAAAATACCAACGCAAACAATTATTGAATCAATAAAATAAAATACTGAATAAGAATTACCGTAATAATTATTGAGTAGTGCCTTCTTTACGTAAGGATCAATAATTCAACAATACTTGTCAATACTGCAGCTATTATTGCAGCAACCACGCCAGACATCGTATTTTAACCACCGGTATTCCAACATGATCTTAACCAGAATAACTACGCCAAGTATTTTTAACCAACTTATACTTGTCGTTTTCTTCATCCAATCGCTTTCCATTATGGGGCCCACACATGGTCATTTTTGGTGCATTTAATATTCCCAAACGATTTAATATTCCACGACCAAACAAATATTCCCCGACAACAGTGAATATTTTATAACCACTTGCTTATTTTGAAATATTTGCGTATTTAACCCCTAACTATCCACATTAATCAAATCAACCCTTACTATTTCAAAATAATAAATAGAGAAAATTAAATTTCATTAATAATAAGTTGGGGTCTTACATATACTCTCACATGTACATTTAACACTTGATATATGTTCTGATACAAGCTTGTAACTATCTGGTTACTACCAAAAAATAAAATGGTTACCCTTCTATGCATGTTTGGTTACCAACTGTACCTTTCAAACAATGTATCAGACACAACTTAGAAGTAACAAATACGAACCAACAAACAATGTCAAATCACTGGTAATATAATCAAATATGGAATCCCATTTACATAAACTCCAATAAACATTACAGACTCACTAACCATAACAAACATTACAAAAAAATAGGTCATTGCCGATGGACACTGCCGTCGCCAATGACCCTATTGTCGTCGACAATGAGGTCATTGGCGACGGCAGTGTCCGTCGCCCTTCCCGTCGTCGTATGGGTCATCGCCCCTGGCTCCCGTCACTCGCCGTCGGCAAGAGAGTCATTCCCGACGGGGTCATTAGCGACAACCAACCGTCGACCAGTATTTATTGGCGACGGCATTGGCGACGAACAGGAGGGTGCATGCTTTAAACGGGAGGGTGCATGCTTTAAACTCACCTCGAGTCTCTCCCGACTGGTCGTCGATCGAGACCCAGTCAGAAGGTGGGGAGACGACTCTGTGTCGGGCGGTGAACAACGTCTTGACATCTTCTTGAAGGCCTCGCTGTCTTAAATGTTTGCATATCCGGTCCCACACCGCAGTTAGATATGAACCGGGACATCCTTTAGTGTCTGTCCATCAGCCATCTTCATCTGGGCCTTCTTCTTCTAGTCGTAGACCCACTTATGCCAATTTATCTCTAGGTATCTGTGCAAAACCGTCATACCATGGGCTTCCTGCCCATCCTCAAAACGATAATATCTCTGCACATTACAGATTAAGAAGTTTAGTAGACAACATAAATCAAAGAGGTAACAGTATATTCAAATGGAATATAAAACTAGCATATGAATGATTGACATCCTACCCTAAACTCTGCAATAATTAGCTGACGCGTGCGGTCATCCATATCCGCCCACCTCATCCATGGGCTTGAGAATCGGTTGCGGACGATCCCAAGCAACGTGTTCCTTGGCGTGGCGTCAAGGATACTACAATTAAAATTAATACATTGCAAATTACAAATAATATATAAGAACTAAATACTTATGTTATAGTAATATTATATAGGATTATGAAATTACCTATGAGTCCCAACACGACATATAAGCGGCGCCTGGGGGGACTCCCTAGCAAGCCACGTGTTAGTACCCGCGGAGGCCTACGTCGATCACCTATGTAGTGAAATACATCAATATTTATATAAACGAATATAATGTCAATACAATATAAAAAAAATAATAAGACGTATCCCAACAAAACATGTAATTTTACTTGACGATCCGGCCTGATCATCACGCGTAGAATCGCCACGGCCCCCACGACCTGCACGCCCACCACGATCGCCATGTGGTGTGCGCGCCATCCATATGTAGACTGTCAAATTATAAAAAAAATATTATTAAACATTCGTAAATACTATATTTGTGAACAAAGAGGATAACATACAATATATGTGCATGTAAAAGTACGGATTATTCTATATAACTACACATTCACCTTTCAAACCATTAATGCCAACAATGCGAAGCAAAATAATTCTCATTATGTTAGTAATGTAGAGGGTGTGAGAGATTACAAAAACTCCATCTATTTTCTTTCTTTTTTGTTCATTAAAAAATACAAATAACAACACTATTCAAATATATATCAAAAGAATAGAAACCTGAAATTGAAGCAAGTCCAAATGTTGAAAGACCAAATTTTGTACAAAAGAGTTACCTCTTTCTACTTCTGCAAGAAGCATATTTATTTACTGTCAACTATGGTGGCTTCATCACATCCAAGATACAATAGCATGATCAAGCAGTTATAAAGAATTGTGGATTTGAACCCATAAATTACGATATTCAACTAGCATTACATTTACAGCAGAGCTCATGACATCTTACTTGAAGAATATAACACATACTATATGCGAGAGATTTGAATTAAGTAAAATATACAAATACTATATTCGAGAGATTTGATATCAGGGATCCCCTTCCCCTTCATATCAACCTTTCGCCAACTAGTCACACCAAACTCATATCAACCTTCCGCCAACTAGTCACACCAAACTCAACACCATCTTCATTACTTGGAAATGACTCTCGATCAACCACATTTTGTGAAATCGAACTACAGGATCAACCACATTTTAAGAATTCGAATGCAAAAAATCAAGTTGGCAGTTCTATCTTAAAGCCAACTCCTTTACTGATATAGTGCTTTAACATTGAACAAAACTGAATTTTATGAATCCACCGCCACCCTATATTCTCTCCCTTACTTTGAAATCCAGCAAAAAAAACCAATGAAAGCTTTCAATTCAAACTCTGAACAAAACCCTAGACAAATGCTATATCAAACTCAAAAAATACAAATAAGCAAATAGACATACTAACTCCTAGTAGAATACGAGATTCCTTACATACAAATTACAAACAAACAAAACAAAAGTTATGAATCCATAAATCACATATTACATTTTTTTTTCGAAAATTGAATCAATAACAAGGCCCAGACCGTAATTCTTATCAAATTATAACCTGATTTGAATTCGGTGTCAAATATCAAACTGATTTCACTTCTGATACTAACCAATGTGAAGATATGAATCTACAAATTTACTACTTATATAGCAGCAAAGACAATAATTGAAACATACAAATTTAAATTGGAACATACAAATTTACTACTCTTTAAAGCCTGATAACATAAATGCATTGAAGACCCAAATTAAACACTAACATAAATAAATAAATTGGAACATACAAATTAAAGCCTAAGAATAAAAAAAATTAACTTACTAATTGAACCGCCAGAACCAAGATGGACAGGTGACTGCAAAGGCGGAGGCGGACCAAGAGGGACAGCAGAACCAAGTGGGTATCAGTAGGTACTAAGAGGGACAACCAAGTGGGAAAACAAGATGGAGAGGCGACGACAAAGGATGAAGGAGATGACGATATCGACGGCGACAATGGTGCACAGGCGACGACGATGATGCTACACAGGCGACGGCAGAGGTGCAAAGATCGAGCGGGAGAAAGGGAGAAAGAGAATAGAAAGCAGAAATAGAAAAATGAAATTGAGGGATTAAATAGAACCTCATTATCGACGACCAAAGGATTTGACTCAATACTGACGGCAATGCCGTCGCCTATAACCTTTTCCCACGCGCGCGAAAAAAGTCCCACCAAATTTAGGCCCGGGAAGGGTCATTTTCGACGGGCCTCATTGGCGACGGCTATGCCGTCGTTAATGAGCTCTTTGGCGACGGGAATATTGTCGTCGCCAATGACCTTTTTTTTTTGTAGTGAAAGGGTTATGGATGTCCAACAAAAATTAAAGTATGAAATAGTGAAAATTTAGTGGAACTCCCGAAATTGTATATATTTGTACAAGTTCGGATGGGGAAGAGTTACCCAAATGTGCTGCCATCTCTTTGACAAGATGGAAGTTTGAACTGCCAATTTGGTGTGGGTGAAAAAGAGAATATGATGATTACACTACAAAAAAATGGGCCTTTAGCAACGATTTTTCGGGCAACGACTTTATAAGTCGTTGCTAAAAGTATATGTTTAGCAAAGAAATTTGTCATTCATTGCAAATTGTGTCAGGATTTCACTTTTTGCAACAAAATTCATAAGTCGCTGCAAAAATTCGCTATTTAATTCATCAAGGGAAAAAAATTTCGTTAGAAATTGTTGCAAAATTTTCTACCACTTGATTTCCCCGTCATCGCTAAGCAACGAAAGTTTTTTGTTGCTAAAAATGGGGCTTTAGCAACGATTTTTCAAGCAACAGCTTTATAAGTTGTTGCTAAAAGTGTATGTTTAGCAACGAATCTTGTCCTTCGTTGCAGATTGTTTCAGACATTCACTTTTTGCAACGAAATTCATAAGTTGTTGCAAAATTTAAAAACAAAATTCGTTAGAAATTCGTTGCAAAATTTCTAACCACTTGATTTCTCTTCGTGGGCAACGAAAAATTTTTTGTTGCTATATTTCGTCATTAATATCGACCACATTCATCAAGCAACAATTTTTATTTTCGCAGCATATCTTATACAACTTTTTGCAAACGACTATTAAAATGTTGCCTTAAATTAAGATAATCTCAATAAACATGTTTTTGTAAGACCATATTCTAGATTCTGAGAATTGTCAAAAAATATTCATATTTAGTATTTAAAATTATATCCAAATGCAAAACATATTCTAACCAAATGACCAATCATTTGGAACTTTGGTCATTCGATCACCGAGCAACACAAGTTATCCTGTTAATATCTTGCAAAGATTAATATTTATATCAAAATATGAGATTTCCCCATATATTTCTTTCTTCCTTCACTACATACCATTAATATAATCTCAAGAAGTTATATAATAATAATAATAATAATAATAATAATAATAATAATAATAATAATAACAACAATAACAAAGATAATAATAATAATAGTAGTACAAATAATAATAATAATAATAACAATCATAATAATAATAATAGTACTAATAATAATAATAATAATAATAACAATAATAATAATAATAATAATAGTAGTAGTAATAATAATAATAATAATAATAATAATAATAATAATAATAATAATAATAATAAATAATAATAATAATAATAATAATAATAATAATAATAATAATAATAATAATAATAATAATAATAATAATAATAATAATAATAATAATAATAATAATAATAATAATAATAATAATAATAATAATAATAATAATAATAATAATAATAATAATAATAATAATAATAATAATAATAATAATAATAATAATAATAATAATAATAATAATAATAATAATAATAATAATAATAATAATAATAATAATAATAATAATAATAATAATAATAATAATAATAATAATAATAATAATAATAATAATAATAATAATAATAATAATAATAATAATAATAATAATAATAATAATAATAAATAATAATAATAATAATAATAATAAATAATAATAATAATAATAATAATAATAATAATAATAATAATAATAATAATAATAATAAATAATAATAATAATAATAATAATAATAATAATAATAATAATAATAATAATAATAATAATAATAATAATAATAATAATAATAATAATAATAATAATAATAATAATAATAATAATAATAATAATAATAATAATAATAATAATAATAATAATAATAATAATAATAATAACAACAACAACAACAATAATAATAATAATAATAATAATAATAATAATAATAATAATAATAATAATAATAATAATAATAATAATAATAATAATAATAATAATAATAATAATAATAATAATAATAATAATAATAATAATAATAATAATAATAATAATAATAATAATAATAATAATAATAATAATAATAATAATAATAATAATAATAATAATAATAATAATAATAATAATAATAATAACAATAATAATAATAATAATAATAATAATAATAATAATAATAATAATAATAATAATAATAATAATAATAATAATAATAATAATAATAATCCTTCTTTCCTCCTTAAAGTCAGTCAAAAAAAAAGAGAAAGCGAAAATCTCGAGACGCCTCTTCTTCCTCTCTTCGCGAAAAAGTGTGACGCCTCTCCTCCTCTCTCTTCGACTCACCCATCGTAACGATTTTCGCGTTCCCATCAATAATTGAGTCATTTCACAGACAAACCAACACGTAGAGATGTGAGGATTTCTCGGTCGATTAGTTAATTTTAGACCAAGGTAACAAAATTAGAACTTTGTAAACGGATTTTCTTGTTGTATGGGTTGAAATCAGTCTTTAATTCGTTCTAATTTGTCTTTTGGTGTTCAATAATAGCTTTTTTAGGGCTTAAAGTTTATGAGGGCCAAACCCTATAATCTGCAAATTTTGGGGAAGATTTTCTGTTTTCAGTTTTTGTAATAGTATTTAATTACATCGTGATAGTAATGAGGGATTTTTACTGTTGAAGAATGTGTTGCCCTATGAGAAGGGTTCCTTGAACTCAACCTTTTCAAAAATTCATTGTACCGAAAAATCAAAAATTGTTTGCGGTTCCTTTGTTCCAGCTTCATGAAAATGACAAAGTATGTAAACTTCTGATTGTGCATACGTTTTAATATTTCAGTTTTGAGATTCATTTCTTATACCTGGTCGATGTAAAGTAGTTACTAACATATTGTTGAGCTCCTGTTGCCGGTTCATAGAAACTTTCGTAGTAACTTATAACAATTTTTCTTTTCTCTTAATTTTAGTTTCTGCAACTCAAGGTAGATGGTAATGATATTGGTAAAAGCAAGTGCTTTTATGCCCCCACACGCCTGTACCCTTCTAGAGTTGTGAGTTTTTCGTCGTCAACTGTGTATCAAATTGCATGTTGTTTGTTTAGATTTAGTAATTTTGAGTTTGTCAAAATAAAAATCAAGGACCGTGTAAATAGGCATACAGAACTGTGTGCCAAGTGTAATAGAAGATTTAGTTTTTTTTCACATACAATTACTTCAAAGTTGGACACATAGAAGCAGTGTGTATCTTTGTCATAGTTGTTGTAATCTTATACATGCACATTGCACATAGTACCATCTTGTGTATGTTTGTCAAACTAGTATGTACTTCATGTTATCTTGTTCAAGGCATTTTATTTAGTCAGTTGAAGGACTCTGGAATCTTTCTATATGCTCAACCATTTAATAAATAGTGTGGGTAGTCTGTTGGTTTAATAATATTAGTACCACGTAGCAACTATATTGTCTTTGTGTATTGATTTTGGCATTAAGTGCCTCTGGTGACCTATTTGCTTCATTTTTCTGACTTGTTATTTATTTTAAATGTGCAGGAAGACTGCTTTTACGACCTGCCTTACTATACTGGGCATCAAATTCTCGTGCTACGTTTACGGAAGATAAGTAACGAAATTATGAAGTGTACTCTCTCTATATATGTAGATATATACTTTGATTGAAGAACTGTGGTAGCTTTAAATGGTTAATTGTAAAGATAATGAATGATTACGCAGTGGATGATTTTATTAACTTAATAATATTTTAATTTTTTGTATTTTTGCCATTATTTGTTATGGGGACATTGAGCTAGTCAGGTATACAAAAAGAATGTCAAATTTTGATTTAACAATAATATAATTCGTTACCAAAGCATTGAACAAGTTTTAATATAGTAATAATTTTTTATACATTTAGCAACAAATTTTCGTTGCTAATAGCATTAAAAATATAATATTTGGCAACGAAAAATTAACCTAATAACAACGGAGAGGATATTGTTGCTAATACTAACATAAAAGGCAACATTTTTTTATCGTTGCAAATCATATCAACTTTCGTTACACATATAAAGAAACGGTAACATATAATGTCGCTATTAATCGATTTACTTTCGCTGCTATTGAAAATAACCAAAGAATAAACATTTTCGTTGCTAATTCAGCATAATGTTGTTACCAAATAATATAATCAGCAACGGAAATCGTTGCTAAAAAGTTTACCTTCCGCAACGAAAGCAAGCTTAGGCAACAATTTTCATAATTTACTGCAACGAAAAATGTCGTTGCAAAATGGTGTCAATTGCAAACGAAAAAGCATGGTCGCTGCAAAAAAAAAAGTTCATTTCGTTGCCAATTAGCGCCTTTTTGCAACAAAATAGGGTTTTAGCAACGAAATTTTAATTATTCTGCAACAATACATTTTGTTGCTAAATGATCGATGTCTCTGTACGAAAGCCAAATTTCGTTGCAAAATGTATTACTTTTGGCAACGAAAAAAAAGTTCGTTCTTGAATAATTAGCAACGCTTTCATTATGCAACGACAAAGAAAGTCGCCACCAAAAGCCTTTTGACCAAAATTTGCACCTTTAGCAACGAAAAATTGGTTATTCTTTGAAGTTCCATTTTTTTGTAGTGTTACCACTACAACAACAGGAACAAGAACAACTAACTGATGATTATAATTATGATAATCATCATGCGATACGAATTCGATATCTGGGTATGATCCAAACCCGTTCTACGCCGACTCTTTTGTTGAGTGGAATATGAGAACGCCATTGGAGATCATATATGAAGCTTACGAAGGTGAAGAAGATGATCGGAACGACGATATATTAATCGAGAAACAAGAGATAGCAGTTATGGGTACTGAGAGATATCCTTATTTGTCGCTGTATTACCAAGATGCAAGTTTGAACTTTCTTCGTACTGCTGCGCACAAAACTCATTTTGTTACAAATTGCCTTCAACACAGTAAACCACCAATACTAATCCCCTAAATTAAGGAATTATAATTGCACTAATATTCCCCTAAATTAAGGAATTCTAATTGCACTAATATTGTAAATAAATATGAGAAAGTGTATTACTTTTGTAATTATTTTGTGGATGTTTTATTTTTGTAATTACTTTTAAAAATGTACTATAATATTTAATTAATCCTAATCACTGACTCTGGTAATATCTTCACAAGACCCAAACTAGCAGAGCCCATCCTGGGTTTTCTAAAGCCCAGAGCAAATTTTATAAGTGTTCCCCTTTATACAAAATAAATAAATAAATTATCAACTAATTAATTTTATTAAAATTATAAGTGAAAGTATTATGCATACAAGCCAATCATGTATGATGATAAAGCATATACTGTGTAATCAATCTTATTTATTTATTAATAAAAGAATTATTTATTAAAGGCATTTATTATTTACATGGTGTCGCTTTTAATAATATGTGATAAACCCATAGTTTTAAGCAACGCTTTTAGAATAATGATGATGATCATTCTAATGAGATCTAAATTCTTAGAAAGCTTAAAACTAAAATAGTTCCCAATCATTGGATTACTAAATAGGGATTAGTGAATCCGGATAGATTGGTACATACGCTTAACTTTCATTGGATGAGGATGATTGATCTCACGATCATTTGTGTGGAGACACTAAAGCAAGTATGTAGGTGCTTATTAGAGAATAAGTTCATCGAACGTACTCGCTAAGGAATACCTAATGGAGTTTTACTTACTGTCAATAGGAATTCAGTAGTGATAGTAGACAAAATGATCCTTAGACTTGAGATCATCATAGTATCTTATATGTAATGAATTACACTTTGACTTATTCCTTAAGACTCTTAGAGTATATCAAAGGGTATGCTTGGGTGTAATAAGTTATATATGAAGATAATGAATGATCAATAAAGAATCTACCACTTCTAGTAAAAGGAAAGATGTCTATGTGTGATTCGATAAATGACAACCCGTGAATCTTGGCGAAGGTGGAATGAAATTAGAAAGTAGTTTCTAATTTGCATTCATCGGGAGTTGTTCATTTAGGAATCGAAATACATATAATTAAATAAAATAAGACTTGACAAAGAATTCCATGTCTTATATTTAATTGGGACATTGTATGGTAGAAGGATTGAATTGTCGGGTAACTATTTACTCAAAGGTTCTTTTATGATTAATGTTGAAATCTATATTATCCGGAAAGTCGTTGATCGCTAGTGGAGGCTTATCCCTATTGTAGAATAAATATTATTTATTTAAATAAATTATTTGTTAATTTATTTATTTAAATGAGATTAGAATTGTTCTAATTGATTTATTCACAACCTAGCTTAATATGGAGAACCTAAAGGGTCACACCATAAAAGGAAGAATAATTATTTAAGAAGTTAATGGCATAATTGTAATAATATATTAAGTATATTTAATTTAATCTATGGTGATAGAATAAATTAAATAGCTTAATATTTATTATTTAATATTTTAGAAATATTAAATATAAATTAATAAGAGGAGTCTTATTAATATTATTATAATTATTATTATTTTAATTTCTAAAAGGTTTAGGAATTAATTTAATATTAGTACTCTCATTTATTCCTAATTGATTAGGAAAGAAAATTAGTTAAAAGAGTTTAACTAATTATCCCTAATAGATTAGGGAGCCCATTTAATTAAAAGAGTTTAATTAAATAAATAATACCTTATTTTAATTAAAATAGGGTTATATAATATCTTTATAAGAGGAGTCTTATATTAGATATGAGATATACGTAATTCCAAGAGTTGGAGAGTACACCCTTTCTTATTCGGATAGGAAAAACTAGGGTTTGAGCCAAATCCTTCTTCTTGAAAAATTCCTCTTCCTCGGTGGATCACCTATAGAGGCCACACACACTTGGGTGGCTTACATTAATCAAAGGAAGGAATCTACCCGGAGATTCAAGGAGATCATGGAGAAATAGGAGGTGAACTTCATGCACTGAGGAAGCTTTCGTTTCTACAAGGGTATGATTTCATAATTTCTTATTCTTCGCTTAATTAATAATATGCATAAAGGATGATCCGGGTAATTGGTTTGTGAAAAATTTTAAAATCGATTTTATCTCGCTTAAAACGCTTTTGCAATTTGATTGCTACTTTGATTTTCACGAAAACCTAACGATGGTATCATGAGCCAAACTTTATGCTAATTATTAATTATTTTGATTCCATATATGTTTGGGTATGAATTTAGAATTATTTATCAAGCATAATTTGTTGTATAAAATTTTTATTTTATGAAAAAAAAAAAAAGGTTTCGGAATTTTTTTTTTTTATTAAGGCATGATTGCCGAACAAACAAATAAAAAAAAAAAAAAAAGGGGCCAATCCGTGCATTAAAATGAATCCGGTGAATGAGTCCTGATTAAGGTCGGTTGGCGTGGCATGGCTGTTGTTTATTTTTTTTTTTCTAAAGACTTAGTCTTGCAAGGGCCCACGCTCATAATAAAAAAATAAAATAAAAATGATAACCACCGTAATACCTGCCGGCATAATTTGTGTGAATCAGTTTTGTAAACATGTTCCTGCAGGTTTTGGAAAAAGAGTAGGACTTTTATATATATATATATAATTGATATATATATAACAAACGGACGACATTTTTTTTGTTTGTCCAGGAGCATGGTTCGGCCATTTTTTTTAAAAAAGTAAGACTTTTATTATATATATATATAATTGTTATATATATATATATTAATTTTAATAATTTTATAATTAAAATAAAAGAGTTTATTTTAATCTTGAAATTGGATTTCATGCAACATAAAATTTGCCCATTAAATGATACTCATATATATATGGAATGATTTTATTTATTGATACATATGATGATATGTATGATAATAAATGGGATTGATTATGGACAATTGACCAATATGATTGGATTTATTTTAGTTGGATGTTTTGAATGAATGGGTTTTATTAAATGGGGTCTGCATACTCGCCTTTTCTCGGTTTTCTTCTTGATGTAAATTCTATCTCTCTCCTATGTACTTCCCTCGATCACGATCAAGGTTTCTATTTAAATTAAATAGTTTAAATGTAATAGGATTAGTTAGAATTTTTTTAGAAGAGAACCAAGACCAAGATCAAGGAACGCTTGAAGACCCGCTTGTAATGGAGCAGGGTTTAAATGTAATAGTTTTATTTAAATGTTTATTCTTTTTGCACCCTAGGGTTTGACCTTTTGGTTCACTTGGTGGCTCTAGTGAACCAAACTAGAATAAAAGTCCATAATCAATCCGGTAGAATATAGTATTCTATATGTGCATGCTAGTAGTATATATATTATATATTATGCAAACATGCTTCCCATGTTTAATAATATATGACGCGATTTTATATATATATTTGCATGCTACGCTTAAACAAGATGAGACAAATAATAACAAATCCTCAAAGTTTTTATTATTAAGTCTTAAGCGTTCAAAGATATTTAGAATATCGAACGTCAGCTTTCTAGCATGATATAAATTAATAGAGTATTAAATATTTAATATGAGTTTGTTGTGTCACCACAAGGCAAGTATTAAGTATTTAAGATGTTAATTTATCACATTTGATGCTTATA
This sequence comes from Panax quinquefolius, assembly GCA_020205615.1. Classification (NCBI taxonomy): domain Eukaryota; kingdom Viridiplantae; phylum Streptophyta; class Magnoliopsida; order Apiales; family Araliaceae; genus Panax; species Panax quinquefolius. Next base: position 140,420,680 of record CM035160.1, read on the forward strand.
AAGAAAATTGAACAATATTGTTTTGTTGTGTCACCACAAGGGCGATATTTTTCTTTTTTGAATATATGGAAGTGCTAGGTTGGACTTAACTTAGATAATTTTGATTCTGGATGTGCCACCACTTGATCAAAATAATCCAAGAGGCAAAACATAAGGAGTTACATGTTGATGTAATTGACAAGGAGTTGTCTACCTATTTATTTATATATAGTTTGTTGTGTCACCACAAGGCTATATATATTTGAAATGGGATCCTTATTCTCACTAGCAAAAACTTTAATTAGATTTTGCTTAAACTATATATATGAGGGTAATATAGTTTGAAGAAAATAGTGGGAGATACCAATATAAAATAAGACCTAATTTATTTTGGTAATTAATAAATGAATGTTTGCTAAAATATTGTCTTTTTACATGCAAAATTTTGAAAATGTCACATTCACTAATTTCACTGCGAAGCATACTTGATGCTAACAAACTGACCGGACCGAACTACACGGACTGGTTAAGGAATCTGAGAATTGTTCTCACTGCTGAAAAGATTTCTTATGTCCTAAATTACCCGCACCTGCAAAAGTTGCACAGATAACCTCTGAGGAAGAGATTGCTACTTTTAAACAGTGGCAAGATGATGCATCAGTGGCTCAATGCATCATGCTCGCATCCATGAGTAACGAGCTTCAAATTCGTCAAGATGAAAACATGGATGCTCCTACTATGCTACTGCACCTTGGAGAGTTGTATGGTGAGCAAAGTAGAGACCGCTAGATATGAAATATCTAAGGAGCTTTTCCGATCTCGGATGATCGAGGGCACCGCTGCTTGAGACTCATGTCCTAAAGATGATCAATCTGATTGAACGTCTTGGGCGACTTGGGTTTGCGTGGATGGGGAGTTGAGTCAAGATTTAGTCTTGCGATCACTCCCGGACACCTTCTCACAATTTGTTGTGAATTTTCACATGAACAAGTTGGATGTCACTTGCTCGAATTACTTAACATGTTGAAAATCTGTGAAGGTCACTTCCCATCCAAGAAGAACCATGTCTTCATCGGTGGATGATTCTTCCAAGAAAAGGAAGAGGCCCAAGGTATCTTCTCAAAAGCGTAAGAAATCTAAAAGGCTAAGGGAAAGGCGAAAGTGAAGGATCAAAAGAAACTGATCCAAATTAGCAAAGGAATTTGCTTCCATTGCAATAAGCCAAGTCATCGGAAGAGGAACTGCAAGGATTATCTTGCGAGAACAAAAGCGAAGAAGCTTGGAGAAGCTTCAATCCTAATCAAGGTTTGTTTATGATTGAAATTAATTTTTCCCGAAAGTCAATCTTCTACTGGGTATTGGATACCGGATGTGGTTCTCACATATGTAATAATATCACGAGGACCGGTCGTAAGTAGAAAGTCGAAAAGAATGAGGTCGTCCCACGAGTGGGAAATGGAGCAAAGGTTCTTGCATTAGGCATAGGGACTTATTATTTAGCATTGCCTACGGGCAAGTTCATTAATTTAAATAATTGTTATTTTGTTCCAAATATCATTAGAAACATTATTTCTATCTCTCGTATTGGATATGGATGGTTTTAATATTATAATAAAGAACAACAGTTGTTCCATTTATAATGATAATGTTTTATATGGTGTTGGTAATTTACGAAATGGACTTTATATACTTGACTTGCATGAAAATATATTTCAAATTGAACAAACTAATAAAAGGAAAAGAGATGATGTTAATTATACCTTCATGTGTAATCAGTAGACTCTATTATATTAATGAAACAAGATTATCCAAGTTGCATAAAGATGGGCTCCTAGAGCTATCTGATTATGAATCATATCCAACCTGTGAATCTTGTCTCATGGGTAAAATGACTAAATCTCCTTTTAGTGGAAAAGGAGAAAGAGTTACAGAGTTATTAGGGTTGGTACACACAGATGTATGTGGACCTATGACAACGACCACACGAGGAGGGTATTCTTATTTTATTACATTCACTGACGACCACTCAAGATTTGGATATGTGTATTTAATGAAATACAAATCAATCATTTGAAAAGTTCAAAGAGTTCGAAGTGAAGTTGAGAAGCAAACCGGTAAGAGTATTAAGATTCTTCGATCCGATCGAGGAGGAGAATACTTAAGTGGTGAGTTTCTCAATTGTCTCAAAGAAAATGGTATAATCTCACAATGGACTCCACCAGGGACGCCACAAATGAATGGTGTATCTCGAAAGGAGAAATCGAACATTGTTGGACATGGTTCGATCTATGATGAGCTTTACCGACCTTCCGCTTCCTTCCGGGATATGCCTTAGAATCAACCGTACCTACTTAACAAGGTACCTACAAAATCCGTCCCCAAGACCCCATATGAGTTATGGATGGGGAGAAACCAAATCTTAAGCATGTTAAGACTTGGGGTTGTCCAAATTATGTCAAAAGTTTGAAAACGATAAGTCGCAGACTAGATCCGACAAATGTAGATTTGTGGGATACCCTAAAGAAACATCGGGGTATTATTTCTATCATCCAACCGATCAAAAGGTGTTTGTTATGAAACATGCCTTCTTGGAAAAGGAGTTTATCCTCAAGGGGTCAATGGGAGTAAGATATATCTTGAAGAAGTTCAAGAACCACAAAATACTACAGATCAAAGTGAGGTACCTAACCAAGTAGAGATTCCTTCATGCCACACCCTATTCAGAAATCGAAGAGTACCAAAGATACCAGACAAGTATGGACTTGTCATAGAAGATGACAATGAGGTACGATCATAGATGATGATGATCCATTGAATTACTTAACAAAGCTATGAGTAGTAAAGACTCGTAGAAGTGGCAAGAAGCCATGAAATCCGAGATGGACTCCATGTATGAGAACCAAGTATGGACTTTGGTCTCACCACCGGAAGGCATTAAGCCTATTGGGTGTAAATGGGTCTTTAAAAGAAAGACCGGAGCAGATTTGCAAGGTAGAGACCTATAAGGCCCGATCGGTTGCAAAAGGTTTCAAACAAAGACAAGGAGTTGACTATGACGAAACCTTCTCACCAAGAGTAATGCTCAAGTCCATTCGGATTTTGCTTGCGATCGCAGCTTACCATGACTACGAAATCAAGCGGATAGACGTGAAAATGGCCTTCCTCAATGGAAAACTTGAGGAGGATATGTATATGACATTAACCCAGAGGGATTTGTTTCAAAGGTTGGAACAAATCAAGTCTCAGAAGCTACAACGATCCATTTATGGATTAAAGCAAGCTTCTCGTAGGTGGAACATCCGTTTTGATGAGACAATCAAAAGTTTGATTTTATCAAAATGAGGATGAACCATGTGTGTACAAGAAGGTTAGTGGGAGCGCTATTTCATTCCTTGTATTATATGTTGATGATATATTACCGATAGGGAATGATATTCCTATCTTTAAACAATTAAAATCAAGTTATCTAAACACTTCTCCATGAAGGACTTGGGAGAAGCATCCTATATTTTGGGGATAAAGATCTATAGAGATAGATCTAATAGGATGCTTGGCTTATCCCAAGGAACGATACATTGACATGATGCTAAAAAGGTTTAGCATGGAAGATTCCAAAAGAGGTCTCACGCCGATGAGCCATGGAATACATCTCTCCAAGAAACAAGCCCCAAAGACACTGAGAGAGAAAGCCGTATGAGTAAGATTCCTTATGCTTGAAGAATAGGATCTATCATGTACGGATGATATGTACTAGACCGGATGTCGCCATGCACTTAGTGTAACGAGCGAGATATCAATCGAATCCAGAGAGAAGAACACCGGAAGGCGGTGAAAAATATCCTAAAGTACTTAAGAAGAACTAAGGATGTATTTCTTGTCTACTTGGGTCCGAATTAAAACTAGAGGGCTTCACAGACTCAAGTTTTCAAATGCAGACCAAGATGACAATAAATCTGCTTTGGGGTATGTGTTTACCTTAAACGGTGGCATGCGAGTTGAGTTGGAAAAGTTCCAAGCAAAGAAATGTTCTTCGATTCAAAGGATGAGGGCGAGTAGTACATAGTCGCAAGTGAAGTCGCAGAAGGAAGTCGTTTGGATGAAGAAGTTCATTACTAGAACTTGGTGTGGTTCCTAGCATTAAAGGACCAATGCCTTTATTCTCGTGACAACACCGGAGTACATTAGCAAGCTAAAGGAACCCAGTGTCTCATCGTAAATCCAAACACGTGTTCATGGCGATTTCATTTGATCGAGAGATCATTGAAAGAGAGAAGTCACCACAGAGCGTGTGGACTCTCAAGACAATATTGCGAGATCCATTTACTAAAGCGTTAACACAACAAAGCTAGTTTGATCGTCACTTAGAGAAGATGGGTATGAGATACCACGGCGATTGGCTTTAGTGCAAAGTGGGAGATTGAAAGTATTATGCATACAAGCCAATCATGTATGATGATAAAGCATATACTGTGTAATCAATCTTATTTATTTATTAATAAAAGAATTATTTATTAAAGGCATTTATTATCTACATGGTGCTGTTTTAATAATATGTGATAAACCCATAGTTTTAAGCAACGCTTTTAGAATAATGATGATGATCATTCTAATGAGATCTAAATTCTTAGAAAGCTTAAAACTAAAATAGTTCCCAATCATTGGATTACTAAATAGGGGATTAGTGAATCCGGATAGATTGGTACATACGTTGCTTGCTCATTGGATGAGGATGATTGATCTCATGATCATTTGTGTGGAGACACTAAAGCAAGTATGTAGTGCTTATTAGAGAATAAGTTCATCGAACGTGACTCGCTAAGGAATACCTAATGGAGTTTTACTTACCTTCGTCAATAGGAATTCAGTAGATGATAGTAGTACAAATGATCCTTAGACTTGAGATCATCATAGTATCTTATATGTAATGAATTACACTTTGACTTATTCCTTAAGACTCTTAGAGTATATCAAAGGGTATGCTTGGGTGTAATAAGTTATATATGAAGATAATGAATGATCAATAAAGAATCTACCACTTCTAGTAAAAAGGAGAGATGTCCTATGTGATTCGATAAATGACAACCCAGGAATCCTTGGCCAAGGTGGAATGAAATTAGAAAGTAGTTTCTAATTTGCATTCATTGGGAGTTGTTCATTTAGAAATCGAAATACATATAATTAAATAAAATAAGACTTGTGATAATTCCATGTCTTATATTTAATTGGGACATCAGTATGGTGAAGGATTGAATTATGCAGAACTATTTACTCAAAGGTTCTTTTATGATTAATGTTGAAATCTATATTATCTGGAAAAGTCGTTGATCGCTAGGAGGCTTATCCCTATTGTAGAATAAATATTATTTATTTAAATAAATTATTTGTTAATTTATTTATTTAAATGAGATTAGAATTGTTCTAATTGATTTATTCACAACCTGGGTTTAATATGGAGAACCTAAAGGGTCACACCATAAAAGGAAGAATAATTATTTAAGAAGTTAATGGCATAATTGTAATAATATGTTAAGTATATTTAATTTAATCTATGGTGATAGAATAAATTAAATAGCTTAATATTTATTATTTAATATTTTAGAAATATTAAATATAAATTAATAAGAGGAGTCTTATTAATATTATTATAATTATTATTATTTTAATTTCTAAAAGGTTTAGGAATTAATTTAATATTAGTACTCTCATTTATTCCTAATTGGATTAGGAAAGAAAATTAGTTAAAAGAGTTTAACTAATTATCCCTAATAGGATTAGGGAGCCCATTTAATTAAAAGAGTTTAATTAAATAAATAATACCTTATTTTAATTAAAATAGGGTTATATAATATCTTTATAAGAGGAGTCTTATATTAGAGATATGAGATATACGTAATTCCAAGAGTTGGAGAGTACACCCTTTTCTTATTCAGATAGGAAAAACTAGGGGTTTGAGCCAAATCCTTCTTCTTGAAAAATTCATCTTCTTCTCAGTGGATCACCTATAGAGGCCACACACTTGGGTGGCTTACATTAATCAAAGGAAGGAATCTACCCGAGATTCAAGGAGATCATGAGAAATAGGAGGTGAACTCATGCACTGAGGAAGCTCGTTTCTACTAAGGTGTGATTTCATAATTTCTTATTCTTCGCTTAATTAATAATATGCATAAAGGATGATCCGGGTAATTGGTTTGTGAAAAATTTTAAAATCTGATTTTATCTCGCTTCCGCTACGTTTTGCAATTTGATTGCTACTTTGATTTTCGCGAAAACCTAACAATAAGAATTTACAAAAATAAGGAAGAACACTTTAAAATGTTATCGAAGCAAAGAATCATCATACGTACCTACAAAATAAAAATATCAATGAAATCAGTAAAACTAATGAATACCCACTGTAGTCGGCAAGTTTTACTGATTACACAATTGAACTTTTAATTTTTCAAATTACCCTACTAAACTAATTATTATTTTGAAATTGAGTTATTCCGTTTAAAAAAATAAACGGACGTTAATTTTTTATCTACAAAACTAATGAATTACCCACTGTAGTTGGAACGTTTTACTGATTACACCATTGAACTTTTAATTTTTCAGATTACCCCATTAAATTAATTAAAAAATGATTATTTTTAATATTTTCAAAATAATTATTATTTTCAATAAAAAAATATTAGAAACTTTAATTTTTTCCATAAAATGAGTAAAGTTTCATAAAATATAGATTTAAAAAAATTAAAGCTTTATGAAACCTTACCGATTTAAAAAAAATTTGAAAATAAAGTTTATTTTTTTTTGGAATCTATATTTTATAAAATTTTACTCATTTTTTAAAATATGATTTAATTTTCCAAATTTTTTCTTGAAAATAATATTTATTTATAAAAATTATTAATTTCTTTTGTGAAAAAATTGAATCGATTTTTTTAATTTATTTTTACTATTTTTTAATTTTAATTTCTATTTTTTGTTTTTTTAAAAAATTCTAATATTAAGAATGAGCCATTCTGTTAAAAAATTAAGTAGACTTTAATTTAATTTAAAATCACATTAGTTTTTTTTGAATCTATATTTTATGAAACTCTACTCATTTTATGAAGAAAAAAAGTTTCAATATTTTTATTTAAAATAATAATAATTTTAAAAATATTTAAAATAATTATTTTTAATTAGTTTGATGGAGTAATTTGAAAAATTAAAAGTTCAATGGTGTAATCAGTAAAATGTGCCAACTATAGTGGATAATTCATTAGTTTTGCCCAATGAAATCTAAACCACAAAACATCATTTAAAATGTCTTCTTGTTGCAGTTTTAGATGCAAAATCATCAATTATACTATCATATTTAATATTTTCTAACATATCATTTTCAATGCATAATATCGCTAATCTTTTCATTATTTTATTTTTTTATACACATAAATAATGTACATAAGCTTATAAAAAAATTTGGGTCCCCTTCAATTGTGGGCCTCAAGCGATTGCCTTCTATTAGCCTTTGCTTGGTTCATTCCTCGATCCCCTCGAGAATGTAATAAAATTTATACCACTGCAAATTATCTTAAAGATATTCATGTGCTCATGATTTTAATATCAGCTACAAACAATTAATTCACAAATAAACAAACAAACAAACAATTAATTACCCCAAAAGATTTCTAATTTTGAGAACAAAATTGTTTCATAACAAACCCTACAAATAAAAACAAACTTAATTCGATAAATATTTAAAAATAGTGAAGGAAAAAATCAATTAATCAAATAATCAAAGTGTTAATCTTATTAGTTACTACGTAACTAAAAAAGAAGTAGAGCATAGAGTCGATCTGTCTATGGAATAAGATGGAGATGATTTAGAGAACCGATAAAGAAGACGGAAATAGAGACTGTAACGCCCCCAAAATAGGTCCAATCCACCCAACCTATTTTGAGTCGCCAAATACATGGTACAGAAAAAACTACAACTTTATTAATACAATTGTCGTACAAAATACGAAACACATAAACTGTGAGTTTAAATACAAATATTGTCTTCTAGAAAATATCCACACTCAAATAAGTCCTCATTACAATTATTGATACACTATTTTACAAAATAGTGAGGACTACTAAAACAACTGTCTTGAACCATCACTCCACACCGACTAGTTCCCGCTATATTTTCGTCTCCTAAGAAGAAAAATGGAACAAAAAGGAAAAGGGTGAGCTCAACTAGCCCAGTAAAGAATATTATGACTAAGATAATGTACAACAAATTATCATTAGTCTTCAACAGGGAAAAATCTGATAGAATATAATAGACAATAAGTTTTAGATCAACAACTGCAGCGGAAACAACAATCCATTAGAAGAGTCAAGTAGAGAATGAATTCTACTATCTTCTAAGATTTAAAAGTTCATCATCAATATTTTATCCCTGTAACATCAATCAATATACATCTTGAATCAAATATTCATCTTTGCACTATAGGCCAAAGATATTCATTTGTATCACCAGTTGGTCATGTTCATCTCAACACCTGTTTATCTTTGTACTACGGGCCAAAGCTATTCATCAGTTAATCATTCATCTTTGCACTACAGGCCAAATATATTCAGTAATATCATCATTTAGGACTGAGGATGATGAAAAATAGTTTTAATAAAATGAATCTAGTGAAATAAAAGGACAAATATTAAGGATTCGTACTTTAAACAATCCGAGTTCAAAAATACTTCTTAATAAACCATAGTGGATTAAAATTCAAAAATGAAGATCAAAACATGGATACAATAAAAGATAGGAACCATAACAGACAATCTTGGACACAAAAAATAAATTTTAATTTTTTTGTGAATAGTGCCGCATTCGTGAATAGTGTCGTATACGTGAATAGTGCCGTATACGTGAATAGTAACCCCGACACTAAAAGGTACAAATTCTACAAGAAAAATTATTATACTTCGTGAATAGTACTCGTGAATAGTAACTCGTGAATAGTAACCCCGACATGAAAAGGTAAAAATTTCTTAATAAAATTCATACCAATATCTCGATATAATGATATTGAAAGAAATAATATCATTTGCGAAAAAAATAACATCCCTTACCTCAAAAGAATAGTACTTCTGGCTGGAATATCAGATATAACGCTGAAAGGAACTTGCACCGAATAGCAATACTCAAAGTATCAAAATACTTACAAAAATACGCTCGATAATATAGAGAGAGAAAACTTCAGTTTCTGGTGTGATTTTTAATTCTAATCTAGGCACCCTATTTATAAGAAAATACTTAGAACACCAAAGCAGAAAATTTAATAAAATAATAATATTTATTACAATTTCCTACGCCCATCTTAGAATTCTGAACTCAGCACATTTTCAATACAAGTGGGGCCCACCAACATAATAAAAAACATTTTTCTTTAAAAAAATATTTAAAACTTTAAAAATCAATTATTTCGGAACTTCAATAATTCATAATAAATAGCCATTTTATCAGAAAAATTCGATTCTTATGTTCATTCCATAGTAAATTCAATTTTCTACAACTTTGTAAGTTTAAGTTTTTCAAATTCCAAACAGAAATTGACCGAAATCCTCATACGGACGATTTTGTAGACTATAATCAAATTTCAGTCAAAAATGGGGTCCACCAACATGTTTAACATGTTTTTAGCATTTATTGTAACAAAATACTCTTCCTCCTCATTTATTCATATATCACACATTCATTGTAAAGATATCACCATTATTATATTTATTGTAATATAATAATATATTTAAATAAATTATTTTATCAGAAAAGATAAAATATCAATTTTCAACAATCGTCACTTTTCTAAAAATTCCTCCATTTTATATCCACATTGTGACGCCCCCAAAATCGGTATACATCACCTATTCTGAGTCGCCAAATACATGGTACAAAATTCAAATACAACTTAATTATACAACAGTCGTGTAAAATACGACTAAACATATGCTGTGAGTTTTAATACAAATATTGTCATCTAGACAATATACAAACTCAATGGGGTCCTCATTATATTTATTATCACACTATTTCATAGAATAGTGAGGACTACTAATGCTATTATCTGGACCATCACTCTGTTCCCCGACTAGTCTCTGCTACGTTCTCATTTCCTGAAGAGAACAATGAAAGCAAAAGGGTGAGCTCAACTAGCCCAGTAAGAAATATTATGACTAAGATAATACAGAATAAATTATCATTAGCCTTCAACAATGTTAAACTGATAAAATATAACAAACATCAAGTTTAACTGCAGCGGAACAAGCAATCCATTAGAAGAGTCAAGTAGAGAATAAAATCTACTATCTTCTATGATTTAAAAGGTTTTCATGACTTTTATCATTTGAGACTCGAATTTAATAAATAATCCACATCATCCCCTCGCACTACTACTGCCAAGGATATTCATTAGTATCACAACCACAATTTATCCATGCACCACAACAAAGGATATTCGTGTATTCATCAATGGTCATGATCATGCTAACAACTGTCCATCAATGCACTACGGGCCAATGAGGACTTTTACCACATCATTTGTAACATTACGGTCATGATTATGCCGATTAATCCCTGGTCATAATCATACCAAGTCCATCTATGCTCTACAGGCCATACAGATGACTTTCAACATAATATAAATATGAGGATGATAACAGTGATATAAGAATTCAATAAAACAAGTTCAAAAATTAATTTATCCAGGAACTAATAATGTCCAAATTGTCAACATGATACTTGTTTGTAGAGTAAAATTCAAGAATGCTCAGAAGAATATTTCCATGAAAAGATACTGGATGAAGCGCAAATATCAAGGATATTCCACTAATTTCATGGAGTATAGAAGTCAAAACTTTAACCAACTATGTATAATAAAGAATGGAATAACAAAAGAAATCACCAGGCATGCGATAGATCGCATGCAGACGAGTTATTCCAATGTTAATAAATAAAGGAACCAGGGGCATGCGTAAACGCACTGACAGGGATATTCCAATAGAATAATAAATAATGGAACCAGGTCATGCGTAAACGCACCGGCGTGATATTCCAATGAATAATAAATAATGGAACCAGTCATGCATAAACGCATGTACGTAATGTTCCAATGAATAATAAACAACGGAATTGTGTCACGCGTAAACGCATTGCATGTGATGTTCCAATGTAATAATAAATAATGGAATAACAGAAGAATTTCACCAAGTATAGTGTGACGCCCCCAAAATAGGTATACAACACCCATTCTGAGTTGCCAAATATATGGTACAGAAAGCAAACTACAACTTCAATAATACAATTGTCGTGCAAAATACGACAACACATATTGTGAGTTTAAATACAAATATTGTCTTCTAGACAATATCCACACTCAAATAAGTCCTCATTATAATTATTCAAACACTATTTTACAGAAATAGTGAGGACTGCTAAAACATCTTTCTAGTACCATCACTCCATACCCCGACTAGATCCTGCTATGTTCTCACCTCCTGAGAAGAAAAATGGAACAAAAAAGAAAAGGGTGAGCTCAACTAGCCTAGTAAAGAATATTATGACTAAGATAATATACAATAATTTATCATTAGTCTTCAACAGGGAAAAATCTGATAAAATATAATAGACAACATGTTTTAGATCAACAACTGCAGCGAAAACATCAATCTATTAGAAGAGTCAAGTAGAGAATGAGTTCTACTATCTTCTAAGATTTAAAAGTCCATCATCAATATTTTATCCCTGTAACAACAATCAATATACATCTTTAATCAAATATTCATCTTTCCACTACAGGCCAAAGATATTCATTTGTATCACCAGTTGGTCATGTTCATCTCATCACCTGTTCATCTTTGCACTACAGGCCAAAGATATTCATCAGTTAATCATTTATCTTTGCACTAAAGGCCAAAGATATTCAGTAATATCATCATTTAGGACTGAGGATGATTAAAAATATTTTAAAGAAAATGAATCCAATGAGACAGAAGGACAAATAGTAGGGATTCGTATAACAGTTTATCCAAGATCAATAATACTTCATAAATACCCATTTTGAAGCAGAATTCAAAAATAAAGATCAAAACAAGGATACAATCAAAGATAGTAACCATAATAGACATCTTGGACAAAAAGAAGAAAATTCCATTTTTTCGGTGAATAGTGCCGTATACGTGAATAGTAAACCCGACACAAAAAGTTCCAAATTTGATAAAAACGTTCACCAATATTTCTAAGATAATGATATTGAAGAAAATAATATCATTTAAGAAGAAGATAACATCCTTACCTCAAAATAATAACGGTACTTTTGATCTAATATCTGATAGAAAGTCAAGAAGAAAACTTGTATCTTATAAACGAAACTCTCAAAGTATATAAATACTCACTAAAATACGCTCGACAATATAGAGAGAAATAAAACTTGTTTCTGGTGTGATTTTCAATTCTAACCTAAGTGTCTATTTATAGGAAAATGCTAGAACGCCATAGGAGACTAAAATAATAAAATATATTATTTCTTATTTTCTTTACGCATGCCAAGACCAAGACTTGTCAAGGAATGTCAATTCTGAAATTTTTCCAGCAGCCCACATGTTATTAACACCAACCAAAGTGAGTCCCACCCCATAATTTAATAAAAATTATTTTATTTTCTGAAACTTCTGTAATTAATAGAAAATAGCCCGGTTATTAGAAAAATTCAAAACTTGCGTATTTCCATAGGAAATTTAATTCTCTACAACTTTGTAGAATAAAGTTTTTCCAAATTCCAATCAGAAAATACACGAAATCCACAAACGGATAATTTTTAATACCTCTACACCGACAAAATACTGATAAAACACCTCAGCATTAATTCTTTCACTTTTATCCACATAAAAATAAATATATCCATCATTTATATCTACATAAAATAAATATTTTCTTATCATATGAATCAATAATTAATTATTCACAAATAATATTACAGAATCACATTTATGACAACCAAAGTAGTTCCCTCAGAAAGAGGAGCTTTCCAATAAGAATTTCTCCTTACTAGCGCACAATTAGGTGACCAAACCTCTCCTTGACAGAACTTTCTAGACATTTCCAATAATGCTATCTAATAATATTATTCAAATAATATGAATTATTGATATGATAATGGGAAATACTGTGCAGTGACAATTATTGAAACAACAATAATATAAAATATTAATGCAGCAATTATTGAACCAATAAAATAAAATATTGAACAATAATTACTTTAAAAATTATTGAGTAGTGCCTTCTTACGTAAGAATCAATAATTCAAAAATACTGTGCATCCACGCGTATTACTATATTTTAACCACCGGGTATTCCAACAGTGTTAATTCAGTAATAACTACGCCAATTATTAATAAAAACTCTAACTTGTCATTTTTCATCCGATGCTTATTACATTATGGGGCCCACAAAATAATCGCGCTGCGCATTTAATAATATCTCGACAACAAGAATATTCTACGACCAAAACGAATATTCCCAACAACAATGATTATTTTATAACCACTTGCTTATTTTTTGCAAAATTTGCACATTTCACCCATAACCAGAGAATTATATCAAATTAATACCTTATTATTCACAATAATAATTAGAAGAAATTTGATTTTATTTATAATAAGTTGGGGTCTTACAACCTCCTCTCCTTATGAAATTTCGTCCTCGAAATTGACATACGTACCTGGTGTTTCGAAAAGGTGAGGATACCTCCTTTTCATTTCTGATTCCAACTCTCAGGTCATCTCTTCAATAGCATGGTTTCTCCACAAAACCTTAACTTGTGGTATAACCTTGGTGCGTAGGACATGCTCTTTCCTATCCAAGATCTTAACAGGTACTTCTTCGTACGTTAAATCTTCGGCTATCTCGTCTGGTTCTAACACAATAATATAGTTCGGGTCTTTCACATATTTACGAAGCATAGATATGTGAAAAACATTATGAACACGAGACATACTTGGGGGTAATGCGAGTCTATAGGCCACATTTCCTATTCGGTCAAGAATCTCAAATGGACTAATAAATCGTGGATTGAGCTTTCCTCTCTTTCCAAATCTTGTAACTCCCTTCCATGGAGCAACACGTAACAATACATGATCCCCAATATTAAATTCCACGTTCTTTCGATGAAGATCAACATAACTCTTTTGTCGATCTTGTGAGGTTTGAATACGTTGTCGAATCATTTGGATCTTTTCTGTAGTCATGCGTACTAACTCTGGTCCCAACAACGTTGCTTCTCCCACCTCGTCCCAGCATACTGGAGAATGACACTTTCGTCCATACAACGCCTCAAATGGAGCCATGCCTATACTTCCTTGATAATTGTTGTTGTAGGAGAATTCTACCAATAGCAAGTACTTATCCCAACTTCCTTTGAAATCTAGAACACAGAGTCTTAATAGATCTTCAAGGATTTGAATAGTCCTCTCTGATTGTCCGTCCGTTTGAGGATGGTATGCTGAACTGAATCATAAATCCGTGCCTATAGCTTTCTGTATGCTAACCCAAAATCGTGAAGTGAATCTTGTGTCACGATCTGAAACTATGGATACTGGCATGCCATGCAATCTCACAATCTCATTCACGTATATACGAACAAGACGTTCAAGGGAATAAGTCTCACGTATCGGTAAGAAATGGGCAGACTTGGTTAATCTATCAACAATAACCCAAATAACATCTATGCCTTGAGAAACTTTGGGAAGACTTGTAATGAAATCCATGGTAATGTGTTCCCACTTCCATTCCGGAATCTCAAGTGGTTGCAATGGACCCTTTGGCACTTGATGCTCCGCCTTTACACGTTGACAGGTTAAACACCTCGAGATAAACTCTGCGATCTCTCACTTCATATTATTCCACCAAAATGTATGTCGAATATCATGATATATTTTGGTACTCCCAAAATGGATTGCAAACGGTGTGTTGTGTGCCTTCATCATGATTTTATACTTTAAATCAGAGTCGTTAGGAACACAAAGTCTGGAGTTGAATCTAAGTATTCCTTCTTCATCGATTCTCGCTTCTGGAATAGCTCCTTCTTGCACTTTCTTTTTCATACGATCGCCTCGTGTCCGTAGCTTGAGCGACTTTAACTTTATCGATTAAAGTCGGTTCTACTCAGATATTCGCCATCATCATGTGGGTCCTGAGTCTTTAATTCTACCTCCATCCTTTGCAAGTCATACGTAATGGGCCTTTGCATTGACAATATCGCACTTTCAGACTCACATATGATCTTCTACTCAATGCGTCAGCTACTACGTTCGCTTTTCTAGGATGATATTGAATAGTGTGATCATAATCTTTCAATAGTTTAAGCCAACGTCGTTGCCGCATGTTGAGTTCTTTTTGGGTGAAGAAATATTTGAGGCTTTTATGGTCCGTATAAATCTCCACTTTCTCCCCATACAAGTAGTGTCTCCAAATTTTCAATGCGAATACGACTGCTGCCAACTCTAGATCATGAGTATGATAATTCCTCTCATATTCTTTGAGTTATCGTGAGGCATAGGCTATGACTTTCCCATGTTGCATGAGAACACATCCTAACCCTTTGCCTGAAGCATCGCTGTAGATAACAAATCCATCCGTACCAGATGGTATTACCAGAACAGTGCGGAAATGAGTCCCCTCTTGAGCTCTTTGAAACTCTTCTCGCATTCCTCGCTCCATACGAATTTTGTATCTTTCCGAGTCAGCTGAGTTAATGGAGTAGTGATTCGAGAAAATCCTTCCATGAATCTCCGATAATAACCAAATAAGCCCGTAAAGTCACAGACTTGGCCACACCCCACTTTGCTTGCTCCTAACTTTGTCTTGCTTGAATCTTCGCCGGGTCAACAGATACTCCATGTTTTGACACCACGTGCCCAAGGAATGCTACTTCCTCAAGCCAGAACTCGCATTTCTTCAGCTTGACATAAAGCTTGTTTTCACGAAGCCTTTCAAATATCAGCTTCAAATGGTGCTCATGATCTTCACGGCTTTTGGAATAGATGAGGATGTCATTAATAAAGACAACAACGAACTGATCCAAATATTCCTTGAATACTCGGTTCATCATATCCATGAAAGCAAAGGAGCATTAGTCAATCCAAAAGACATGACTAAGATTTCATAATGCCCGCATCGGAGTTCAAGGCGCCTTTGAATATCCTCGCTTTAATCTTCAGCTGATGATATCCAGAACGAAGATCGATCTTTGAAAAGAATTTTGCTCCTTGTAACTGGTCAAATAGGTCATCAATGCGAGGTAGCGGATACCTATTCTTGATGGTGACATGGTTCAATTATCGGTAGTCAATACAAAGTCGCATACCCCGTCTTTCTTCTTTACGAATAAAACAGGAGCACCCCAAGGAGATGTACTAGGACGAATGAAACCGATGTCTAATAACTCCTGTAGTTGGACTTTTAACTCCTGAAGTTCAATAGGAGCCATTCGATATGGGGTTTTAGAAATGGATTTTGTACCCGGTTCAAGGTCAATAAAGAATTCAACATCACGTTCTGGGGGTAGACCGGGAAGCTCTTCAGGAAATACATCAGGAAATTCTCTAACAACAGAAATATTATTCAAATCTGACTTGTCTTTGTTCAAATCCATAACATGGGCTAAGAAAGCTTGACATCCATTTTTAAATAAACGAATAGCTTTGTGGCTTGATATGACAGTGACTGATTTTAGTGGTTTAGTAGTTTGAATTCGTATGACAGGTTGGTTAGGAATATGAAAACTAACAATTTTACAAAAACAATCAATTTTAGCATGATGAGTGGTTAACCAATCAATTCCTAAAATCACATCAAAAACAAGTATCTTTAAAGAGATAAGATCAACTGGTAATGTGATAGTGCCAACTTGGATTAAACAAGATTTATAAACAAAGGGATTTAATTAAAAGTTTCTCCTAACGAGTCTCCACCGATAAATAAAAGTCTAATTTCTCCTGAGTCAAGTTTAAACGTTGAGCACAAAAGTGTGAGAGATAAAAGAATGGGTAGAACCGGTATCTAGTAAGGTATAAACTTCGCAAGAGTTCAAGATTAACTTACCCGTGATCACCTCATTCGGGTTCCTCCTGTTTTGGCCAGTCACGACAAACCCTCTTCCAGGAACTGCTGATTTCGACTTATCCGGGACAACCCTTGGAGTCACCATCTCCGTTGAACTTGGTTTTGCTACAGAACAATCCCGAGCTATGTGGCCTTCCTTTCTAAGTTGTAACATATCTTGGATTGTTGTGGACAGTTTGGGTTGATATGTCCCTCTTTCCCGCATTTGTAACATCTAACTGGCGGTCGTTCTCCTCCCCTAGAATTTGTTGTTGGTCTTTGGTCTTCTGTCTTGATGTCTTCCCATCATTGTTGAATCTTCTTTTCGAAATTTCCACTGACTCACCTCTCCTATTATCATGGCCACGATGACCACCCGAGTGGTTACCGCTTTGTTCGTATTTTTCCCACCTCGTTGGTTATCATCGCTCGATGATCTTTATCCACCACCCAGATGACCGTTGTGGTTCCTCGGTTGAACATACTCACTATCTCGCTCTAATAATTGAGCCACATTGACAACATCCTCCGAACACGGAGAAAATTTATGAGAGATAAGGTATTGACGAATCTCGGTTTTAGACCTCTCGAAACATCCTTGTCTTTTCGCTCCTCATTCTCTACCAAATGAGGTGCAAACTCGATAACTCAAATAACTTAGCCTTTCATCGACACCGCCATGTTATTTTGTTCCAAATGATAAACTCTACCTCCTTTATATGACGAATACTTTTAGGAAAATACTTGTCATTGAATAGTTTCTGAAACGTTTCCCAAGACGTGTTGAGTGCAGCAGACTGGGTACGCTTCACAGACTCTCACCAGTAGTCTGCCTCACCACGGAACATAAAGGTGGCGAATGGAACCTTTTGTTCCTCCGTGCATCCCAAGACATCGAATATCTTGGTAATTTGCTTGACCCATGTTTCCGCCTTGATCGGATCTAGCTTTCCAATAAATACTGGTGGTCCCAACTCCTTGAATTTCTTGGTTGTGACAGATCGCGCGTTGCTATCACTTCCACACGTATTTTGTACATGAGTCTCCCTCGTCTGATTTTGCATGAACTGCAAAAAGCTCCTAAACATTCCATCATTCATCGTTTGCTCGGTAGTGTTGTTTACAGGAGGAATATTGCCTTCCTGTTGCACGTTCTCCTGGTTTGTAACTGTTGGGTTAAATCTATATACGCACAACACGCAAGTATACGTGGTCAACAAGTAATATAATAATAAGTAAAGAATCGTTCCCTCAGAGATTTAACATAAATTTCCCTTGCAACTACCAATTTCCTACTAATCCAAATTTTATTAAACTAATCAATTTCCAGTTTATATAGAAATTATCACAATCATTCAAAAATCAACTTAATAACCACAAACACTAAATCAGAATTTTCAAACAAGTATTGGAGAATTAGGCTAATAACTTCACTCTAAGCACCCCTCTGATTAGTATCACCTTATTCCAGTTTAACTCACTATTCCAGCTTATTAATCAAGAACACATAAGTAGTATTAATTACCTCTCAATATATTAACACCATATTAACCCAAATCCACAATTAAGATAGAATTAAGTCAAACACCTTAATTAATCAACTCACTATATCTCTATATGAATTCCAATTAAGCAAGGTATAATTCCAAGTTCTCTTCACGATTACATGTGATGTCAAGCATATCTCTACCTCAACAATAATCAATAATTTGTTATTCATAAATTTCATGACACATGCTATATTAACTAGGTCTAGATTTATATTTCCTCTCTCAAGTTCATACAAATCCACATAAAATTGTTGATCAAGCAATTCATAAATTCAAGCTCCAATTAATATAGATAAACTGCATAATAGCTATATTAAACTAAAAACCAAGGTTACACAATCATCGTTCCACTTAGAGATCCATTAAAAGCCTAACAAATAATTTAGCCCATAATAAATGAATTAAACACTGAATAAATTAAAGGAAACATCATCCCAATTACAGAGATAGAAATTAGAGAAGAATAATAATACACCACCCTTCTCAGCTTTGATTCTGAAATCTTCATGAATTTTCTCTTGTTCTTCGTTCCTCCAATTCTTGCTTTCTCCAAATCCTTCTTCACGTAATTGAATTAAATGGTATGATCTGAATGCTCTCCAAGTCTATTTTGATCAGCCTTTATCCCCTCCTTTTTCCATGACTCCTAATCCATCTTTAAGTCCTACAAAAGAGAGACTCCTTCCATTCACCATGACTTGCCTCCCTTCAACTTCAAGCTTTTAGTAGCATCGCACCACTTGAATGCCTCCATGACGTGTTCGCGCTAGCTTGCCAAAGAACTTCTCCACGCCCAGTAGCGGTCCGCTCGAAAAAGCCTTCGACACAAATAAGGCTTCGCGCTAAATAGTCAGCAACTTTTTCCTCCCAGTAAGCTCAAGGCCACAAGCTCATTATTTTTACTCGGTCAAATCGCGCTAGGTAGTCAGACTTCACAAGTTGCTCCAAAATGTACTCAGATACTCCCAATTGCTACATGAGTCGGAATTACCTACAACAAACGTAAACCCTATAAAAAATACATGAAAGTACCCAAAAACTAACAAGATAACAAGCCATATAAACATAATTCATGGGTTAAAAATCCACTCATCAAATTCCCCCAAGCTTGAACATTGCTTGTCCTCGAGCAAAAATGCAATTTAATGCAATGCATCTAACATCTAAACTACGAATCCAGAATTAAAACGATACATATGATTTACTCATACAGCCTCAGAAAAATTAGTAAACAAACACCCTTCATATAAAATTCAATTTGCAATCACTATCAGTCCATAATCTCACCCTGTTATTATTAGTACAGTGTGTGTGTGCGCAACACCCATGCTAACCGATAATGAATCAACATAGTTATATAACCAATTTCTTGTCAGGAATCATAAAGTAAAAACTCAAAAATTCAAAGACAAGCAAATTCTAGCATTAGCTAAATAACCAAATTCAGGTTCCGAGAAGGGTATTCATACTCACTTTCTTTCATCTTTTTGCCATTTTTTTAGATAAAGAGATGGTTGGTGAGTGCGTTTTACGCTCCATCTCACACTTGGTTTATGGAGAGTATTTCTTCTCAATCCACCACAAGACATCATTTTTCTTTTTTTTTTCTTTTTTTTATAGAGCTTATATACCCAAATCTTCCCCCAAGCTTAGGTTCATACCTATCTTGTTTACTTTCTCATTTATACTAGCACTATCCTTTAGAAAATATTTATGTAAAAAGTTGAACTAATCCATTAACACAAATGTTGTTACGTGCTATCCGTATTATACTAATTTCAATCAGAACAAGATTCACATCATAATAGAAATTGCATCAAGATTCTTATACTTAGTGATAGACTCGTCTACATAATTTCAATTTCATCATTGGCCAAAGAAAATCACAAAAACGATCTAATAACTGGATTCATGCAACTATATGCAAAAGAAATATAAATAAGTTTGTCGTTTTTTTTATATATATATACTCTCTAATTACTATCATGCAACCTAAATAATGAAATAATGTAAAATCTAAATACCCAATCCCCCAAACTTATATCAAGGAATGCCCTCATTACACAAAATAAGCACCAAAAGTAAATAAATTGATGACTTCCCTGAAATGCGTTACTGCTCATCCTCCGAAGGAGGGTAAGGTGGCAGGATAGGAGGAATCGGCATAACCACTGGTTGAGCATTAGGATTGCAATGAGATAACGCCTCAGCAAGCGTATGGAAGGCATTTGCATTGTACTGATGCATTAAATCTTGACGTTCGGCCAACCACAAAAATTGATTCCTTGGAGCCCGCGTCTGTTCTGCAGTAACTGGTGGTGATGGTTGGCGGATCATGATGTACCCTTCACCACGTGGGTGTGATCGTGCCCCATCCCAGGCTTTGTACCTTTCAATAGTGTCATGGTCAATTATGGCCATTGGTTGTTGTATTGGCTCGGTAGGTTGCCACTGCACTCCAACTTTACGGCATAAGTCTGTAATGAGGAACCCATGAAGCAAACCACCTGTAGTACTCCCACGTAATGCCCTGTCAATTGATTCTTGAATACAATCCCCCACATCAACATCGTAAAATGCAATTGAATTATCTAGATGATAGTGGTGGTGCACAATCCCATACAGAAGTTTAGCCTGTGCCTTCGTCACATCATTTTGGTGGTGCGTGGGCATTAAACGAGCACATATAAATGCATGCCATGGTTTACCATATCGACTAAGTGCTGATTGAGGAAAACTTATATTTTCATTCGTTCCGACTTGAGTTACCCATTGAGTCCTTGGCTTGCATAATCAACTCGTCCAGCTCCGGCAACGCATCTTCATACCGGTCATCGTGTGGTGTCTCCAACCCAAAATAAGCATTGATCGCATCGGCATGAAACGCCACCGGTTTACCACGAACCATGGCAACATGATTGACATGCTCCATTGCATTAGCATAAAATTCCTTAACTATGTTGATTGTCACCGGAAGTGGTTGTTCTACTAGCTGAACCCAATGACGTTCTACAATTTGTAGAGCCATATCTCCATCCAAATTTGCATTTGGCTTCAATCCTTTTTCTAGCACCAAGTTCTTCTTGTCGATGGAGGTCTTGAATCTTTCTGCGGCCATTTCACTCACAAATTTTGTATGGTCATAAGCAGGCCGAGTCGTGGAGGATGATGCTCGTTGGCGTTTATGGGAAGACATGTTGTTTCCGGTGTGATTGGACACATGCAGGTGGTTCTGGACTTTTATCAAACAAGTGGTGGGCGGGTGGATTGTTTCCCCCAAACTTGGATGATTGATGTTACTTTGCTAGCCAAATCGTTACAAACACAAACCCACTCCCTTGGTGTGCAATTCCCCGAATTGACCACTCAATTGATGTCAAAACAGAAAATTTTGTGAAGGATGAAGGGAATTTGCCTACCTTGAAGAAGTTGAAGAAGAATCCAAATCTGTCTGTAATTGTGCAAGGGTTGGGTTAGAATTAGGATTTGATTGTTGTTTGTAAGCCTTGTAGTACCATAACTTCTAGGAGGGTGGGTCTTCATATAGAGAGTAAGAAACCAACGTGGGTGGAGTTAGGAAGGGCAAAGGGTAGTGGTGTTGGAAATTGAAAAGGAGAAGGAAAGTAAAGGGGAGTTATGGGGGATAGAAAGTGCAATAGAAATTGGAGATGTGGAGAGTTTTCATGTATGGAGGAGTGTTGTCTTGATTCAGTGTATACACTTTGCAACTGCTCGAACCTTGCGGTAGTAGTAGAGCGGCGGTCATCAAGCTATATATATAAACAGAGCTCGCTCTGCTACTGGATGTCCAAAAATTACATGGTAGTGGTGCGATCCGCGTTTGAAGTGTACTTTATGAGGCGCTCCTCCGCTACCGTATCCGAAGGTGAGGATGGATGCGTGTGCGTGCCCGCATACCGAGAGTTTGGCGTCTGAAGTGCATTCATGGCAGGGGTTGGCGAATCTGGCTAGTGTCTTTGGCGCATTCATGCAACTGCTCTCATTATTGGCGCGGCTCGTTACTGGTCCGGAAGTGATGGTTGTTGTCCTTGAACATCCTACAAGACATGAAATTATCATATTAAAGTGCGTAGATGACTCGATTCGACCCAAAATATACTACTAATTAAAATAAAAAAAAACTTAGAGCTTGGGTTGCCTCCCAAGAAGCACCTGGTTTAGCGTCGCTAGCTCGACGGTGCCTCATGTATCATTGCGTGTCAGTGAGAGTAATGTTGATAGCATCCCAGTTTGCCTCTCTGCCCCAGTAATGCTTAATTCGTTGTCCATTGACCTTGAACGTTTCTAGTGGATTTCGGTTGTAAAGTTCGATTACACCATGTGGGAACACTGTTTTGATGGTGAATGGGCCCGACCACGTTGACTTAAGTTTGCCGGGGAACAACCGCAATCGTGAGTTAAACAATAGTACCGATTGCCCCGGCTCGAAAGTTCGGTGCACGATTTTCTTGTCGTGCCATTTCTTGACATTCTCCTTGTATAATTTAGCATTTTTGTATGCCTGCAGTCTGAATTCATCGAGCTCGTTTAGTTGTAGCAACCTCTTTTCCCCCCACAGCTGTTTGATCGAAGTTTAGTTTCTGTATGGCCCAGTAGGCCTTGTGCTGTAGCTCGACTGGTAAGTGACACGCCTTTCCGTACAACAGTTGATATGGAGACATCCCTATTGACGTTTTGTAAGCAGTCCGGTATGCCCATAAGGCATCATCTAGCCAGAGCGACCAATCCTTTCGATTCGGGTTCACCACTTTTTCCAAAATTTTCTTTACCTCTCTGTTCGAGACTTCAGCTTGCCCACTGGTTTGGGGATGATAAGCTATCGCCACCTTGTGGTTGACCCCATACTTCGCCAAGAGAGTCAGAATGATTTTTTGCGTAAGTGGCTACCTTAAACATCGATGATAGCTCGTGGCGTAAACCTCGTAAAAATATTTTTCTGTAAGAATTTTACCACCACTTTGGCATCGTTAGTCGGTAACACTACTGCCTCAACCCATTTTGACACGTAATCAACTGCCAGCAAGATGTACTGATTTGATAATGAAGAAAGAAATGGCCCCATGAAATCAATTCCCCATAGATTGAAAATCTCAACTTCTAAGATTGTTTGGAGTGGCATCTCATTCCTTTTCGATATGTTGCCCACTCGTTGACATCTATCACAAGTTTTAACGAATTGATGGGCGTCTTTAAATAACGTGGGCCAATAAAACCACGCTGGAGGACTTTTGTTGTTGTTCTCTCACTACCATAGTGTCCCCTCAGAGGTAGAATTTAATGACACTCATGCAGAATACTATGTACTTCGCTGTAGGGCACACACCTTCTGATCATCTTGTCGACGTATTGTTTGAATAGGTAAGGCTCATCCCACATATACCACTTGACGTCATGAAGAAACTTCTTCTTTTGTTGTCTTGTCAGATCAGGGGGGAGCATATTGCTTACTAAGTAGTTCGAGAAGTCCGCGTACCATGGAAATTCTGCGTTTACCCCAAACAATTGTTCCTCCGGGAATGACTCGTTTATGATGCCCTTGTCCACTTCTTGTGTAATCGGATTGTCCAGCCTAGACAAATGATTATCTACTTGATTCTCCGTCCCCTTCCTATCCTTTATTTCTAGATCAAACTCCTGAAGAAGGAGAATCCACCGAATAAGGCGTGGTTTAGCATCTTTCTTCGCAATTAGGTACCGAATAGCCGAATGGTCTATATAAACAATCACTTTAGTGCCAACCAAGTATGCCCTGAATTTATCAAACACATATACCACTGCAAGCAGTTCCTTTTCTGTAGTTGTATAATTCAGTTGAGTCTCCATAAGTGTCTTGCTTGCATAATATATAGCGTGAAATACCTTATCTCGACGTTCTACCAAAACGGCCCCCACTGCATAGTCGCTTGCATCACATATCAGTTCGAAAGGTATATTCTAATCTGGTGCGAAGATAACTAGGGCTGTAGTCAACTTCTTATTTAACAGCTCAAAAGCCAACTTACATTCTTCATCAAAACTAAACACAGAGTCCTTCTCTAAAAGACTGCACAACGGTTTTGCAACTTTAGAGAAGTCCTTTATGAATCTTCTGTAGAACCCCGCATGTCCCAGAAAACTTCTGATTCCTTTTACGGAACTTGGTGGAGGCAATTTCTCGATCGTATCCAACTTAGCTTTATCCACTTCCAGTCCTTGAGCCGAAACCTTGTGGCCCAAAATTATGCCCTCCTCAAGCATGAAGTGACATTTTTCCCAGTTAAGTACAAGGTTTGTCTCCTCTCATCGTTGTAACACCATTACCAAATTCCCGAGACATGTATCGAAATTGTCTCCATGGACAGAGAAGTCGTCCATGAAGACTTCCACGTTTTTCTCCACCATATCTGAGAAAATGGCCATCATACATCGTTGGAAAGTAGCCGGTGCATTACATAACCCGAATGACATTCTCCTGAACGCGAACGTGCCGTAGGGACACGTAAATGTGGTCTTCTCTTGATCCTCAGGAGCGATGGCAATCTGGTTATAGCCCGAGTACCCATCCAAAAGACAGTAGAAATCGTGACCCGCAAGTCTGTCCAACATTTGGTCGATGAAAGGTAGCGGAAAATGATCTTTTCGGGTTTTCTTATTTAGCTTCCTATAATCTATGCACACCCTCCAACCTGTTACTGTTCTTATCGGTATTAACTCATTATCTTCGTTTTGTACCACAGTTATTCCCCTTTTTTTGGCACACAATGAACCGGACTAACCCACTTACTATCGGATATCGGGTAAATGATTCCAGCATCCAATAGTTTCAGAATTTCCTTCTTTACTACTTCCTTCATAATTGGGTTTAGTCGTTGTTGTTGCTCCACCGTTGGTTTTGCATCATCTTCCATCAGAATTTTATGCATGCAGAACGACGGGCTGATTCCCTTGATATCCGCTATTGTCCATCCTATTGCTGCCTTATGTTCTCTAAGTACCCGTAGCAATTTCTCTTCCTGTAATTTGTTAAGTGCGACAGAAATAATTACAGGCAAAGAATTTGAATTACCTAAATACGCATACATGAGATGTGACACCCCCAAAATTAGGTATACATCACCCATCTTGGGTCGTCAGATACATGGTACAAAATTCAAATACAACTTACTAATACAATCACATATATAATACGATGAAAAACATAACTGTGAGTTTGAATACAATTATTGTCTACTAGAGATTATAAAAACTCAAAAGGAGTCCTCATTACAATTATTAACACACTATTTCACGTAATAGTGAGGACTACTAATGCTATCCTCTCGGACCGCCACTCCGCTCCCGACTAGTCCTCGTTATGTTCTCATTTCACAGAGAATAAGGAAAGAAAGGATGAGCTCAACTAGCCCAGTAAGAAATATTATGACTAAGATAATGCAGAATAAATTATCATTAGTCTCCAACAATGTTAAACTGATAAAATATAATAGACATCAAGTTTAACTGCAGCGGAACAAGCAATCCATTAAAAGAGTCAAATAGAAAATAAAATCTACTATCTTTTATGATTAAAAAGGTTTTTCATCACTGTTATCGCTGAGACTCAGCTTAATAAATATTCCACATCATCGAATCACCCCTGCACTACGACCAACGATATTCTTTAGTATCACGACCACAATTATCTATGCACTACGGGCCAAGAATATTTGTGTATTCATTAATGGTCATGATCATGCCAACAACTGTCCATCAATGCACTACGGGCCAATGAGTACTTTTACCACATCAATTGTAACATTACAGTCATGATTACACCGAATAATCCCTGGTCATAATCATACCAAGTCCATCTATGCACTACAGGCCACAGATGACTTTCAACAAAATATAAACATGAGGATGATGACAATGATATAAGAATTCAATAAAACAAGTTCAAGAATTATTTTATCTAGGAATTATTAACGTCCAAATTGTCAACATGATACTGTTTTAATTCAAGAATGATCAGAAGAATATTTCCATGAAAAGATACTAGATGAAGTGCAAATATCAAGGATATTCTACTAATTTCATGGAGTATAGAAGTCAAAACTTTAACCAACTGAGTATAATAAAGAATGGAATAACAAAAGAAATCACCATGCATGCGGTATTGCGCATAGACAAAGTTATTCCAATGTAATAATAATAACGAAACCAGTCGTCGTGCAAAATTTGCACCGTCGGGATGTTCCAACAGAATAATAAAGACGGAACCGGTCCTGTAAAACACACGAGAGGATGTTCCAACATAATAATAAGATTTTAACCGTGTCCGTGTGTAAAACATACGTATATGATGTTCCAACGGAATAATAATAAAGATTTTAACTAGGTCCTGTAAAAAACACGCATAGGATGTTCCAATGTAATAATAGAAGAATGTCACCAAGTATAGGGTAGATCAGCGTATACGAGTTATTCCAATGAATAATAAGAAATGGAATAACAACAGCCTTACATTCATGAATAAGAAAGAATAACACCCCTTACCGTAAAAAAAACCCAATATAAAAGTAGTTAAGTAGCGAATATTTTTCTTCTATCTCTATAGTCTCTCTCTATAGTTTCTCTCTAGATTTCAAAGAATTCGTAAGAAAATAATGAAGGAATGAGCTTCTATTTATAGGAAAATGGAATGCATAGTAACTAATCCATGAACGGTCCAGATTGATTTACTTTAATCGGACAAATCCATATTTAAAGCAAAATCTTTTAAATAAAATATAATATATTCTATTTATAATCTAATAAAACGAATAACTTTATAAAAGATTTTACTATGCAAACACTATGCGCAGTAATTATGCAAACACTATGCATAATAAAATATAATATATTCTAATTATTGTCTAATAAAGCAGAGATAGCTTTATAAAAGTATTACATTTTATATAAAAAGTTTTACTATATGAAAACACTATGCGAATACTATGCAACACTATGCATAATATAATATAATATATTCTATTTATAGAATAACTTTATAAAAGTATTCTGCTTTATATAAAAGATTTTCGTATTATTACATTAATAATACCAACAAAACCGAGTGACTTATCACGTAAGCATCAATAATCAATACCGGTAAGTGCTACTATGCAACCACGCCAGACATCGCATTTTTTTAACACCGGTGTTTCAACAGCTTAACGGTAAAACTTCCGCCGTTATTTTCATAAAGTATTTTTGTCGCTTTTCTCAATCCGACAATAATTCCGCTAGGGTCCACCAATGATTGTGCTTGTTGTACTAATATTCCCCTGTTAAAACGAATATTCCCCACCAATCTAATATTATATAACAACTTGCGTACTTTGCAAAATTTATTAATATTACCCACAACTATTATATCAATTTCACTCCATAATATTCAAAATTAATAGAAAATTCATTTTTATTAAAAAAGTTGGGGTTTTACATGAGATGTTTAGGGAGTGGCTTGAGGTCAAGAGTTGGTGGCTCCTCCAAAGATGGTTTCAATCTTTTCGTGGCTACCTCTTCCGTGTGTAAAGATTCACAAGGTGTTTTGAATCGGCTTACTCGTGGCAATGAGTCTAACATCTGTAAATAGTCCATAAATTCTGGGTCATCGAGCTCCTCATCCCCCAATAATGTTGTCTCGAGAAGACCGTTGCTCAGGCTCTTTCCCATGTCTTCGTTGACTATTTGATCAATTATTTCCATTCGAAAGCACTCTTCTTCATCCGCGGAGAATTTCATGGCTTTGAAGACGTTAAACTTGACTTCTTGATCTTGGACCCTCATCGTTAATTCACTTTTTTTACGTCGATGAGTGTCCTACCAGTCGCCAAGAAAGGCCTCCCTAGGATGATCGGGATGTTTTTGTCCTCCTCAAAGTCCAGAATAATGAAATCAGCGGGGAATATGAATTTATCAACTTTTACCAATATGTCTTCCACAATGCCTCTTGGATATATGACTGACCTATCTGCTAACTGTAACGAGATGTTCATAGGCTTTGGAGCCTTTGGAGCCGGCAATCCCAATTATGTGTAAACCGATAACAGCATAAGGTTCACACTTGCTCCTAAGTCACACAATCATTTATTGAAAGCCGTGTTCCCGATCGTGCATGAAATGGTGAAACTCCCCGGATCTTTCAACTTAGGTGGCAACTTTCACTGTAGAACCGCTACAAGACTCCTTTATATAGTGCCAATTGTCTCGAAATCTTCTAGCTTCTTCTTTCTAGACAAAATCCCCTTCATAAATTTTGCATAACTCGGCATTTGCTCTAGAGCTTCCTCAAACGGAATGTTAATTTGCAATTTCTTAAATACTTCCAAGAACTTTGCAAATTGATTGTCTAATTTTTGCTTTTGAACTCTTTGCTGAAATGGCGGTAGCGGATACACAACTGGCGTGTCGTCTAACTTTGTTTTCTCAGTTCGTGTATTCACATCCTGTTTTTCTGCATCCACTATGTTATCATTACTCTTATCATCGGAACTAGCTGAATTGTCTGCATCTATCTCAACCATTTGTTTTCCACTCCTCAAGGTAACTGCCTGACATTGTTCATGATTTCCCTTTGGATTTCTTTCGGTGTCACTCGGTAAGGTCCCTTGTGGTCTGTTATTCAATGCTAAGGTAATTTGTCCATCTGGTTTTCCAAATTCTTGATGGCCATTTCTTGTGATTTCATTGCCATTGCTTGGTTCTTCATAGCTACCTCATTATATATAATATACTTCGATAACAATTCCTCTAGATCCGATTTTCTTTCTTGACGTTGAGCTGGTTGTTGTTGATTCTCGAAATCACACAAAATACGATGGTCGTGGAGCTTCTTGATTCGATTATTATTCCACGACTGATTCAGATTTCTGTTCCCCTGATTATATGCATTCTGATATGTATTCTGAGGAATTCTGTTGTAGCTGCTCATGAATTGTACTAACTCTAGGTTGATTGCGCATTGATCCGTCGAATGTTCCCCTGCTCACAATTCACACACAATTGCAACTGTCTGCGTCTGTCCCCCGGACCACATGTCGAACTTCTTAGCAAGTGCTGAAATCTGCGCTGTTATTGCCGTCACTCCATCTACTTCTAACACTTCAGAGACCGTAGGTTGTGTCATTCTTACCGTGGGCCACTGATAATAATTGGCCGCCATAGTCTCTATCAACTGGTATGCCTCCTCGTATGTCTTAGCCATAAATGCTCTTCCCGATGCCGCATCAATACTAGTCCTGAGATTCCCATGTAACCCGTTGTAAAATGTATTCAATTGCAACCATTTGGGCAATCCGTGATGTGGGCATTTCCTAAGCAATTCCTTGTATCTCTCCCACGCCTCATACAGTGACTCCCTATGTTGCTGATCAAACATGGTAATCTCATTCCTCATCTTTGCAATTTTTGCAGGTGGGAAGAATTTTGCTAAGAATTTCTGAGCCAGGTCCTCCCACGTTGTTATCGAACCTGCTGGTAGAGAGTGTAACGAACTCTTCGCCTTGTCCCGCAGAGTGAATGGGAACAAGCGAAGCCTAACTGCCTCGTCCGACACCCCATTATACTTGAAGGTGTCGCATATTTCCAGAAAACTGATTAGATGATCGTTCGGATCGTCATTAGCCATTCCCCCAAATTGCACTGAATTCTGCATCATTTGAATTATCCCAGGCTTGATTTCGAATGTGTTTGCAGCTATTGCAGGCCTGGTGATACTAGACTGTAGCTCAGTCACCTTGGGTGTTGCAAAATCTCTGAACGTTTTCTGGTCTTCGGCAGCCATTTCTTCTTCCTTTTCAGAGTTTTTGAATTCGTCCCTTGTTTCCTCTATCCACTTACTTAACCTCTGAAACCTTCTATCGATGTCGTCCTCAAAAGGAAGCAAGTCTGGATTTTTTGATCGAGTTTGCATAAACCAATATCAAAAACCTGAAATTTGAAGAACAAAACAAAACAAAAAATGTTTAAGTAAAACTCTACTAATTAAACTGATATTTCAAATATAGAAAAAAAAATCTGTATTTAAATCCCCGGCAATGGCGCCAAAAACTTGTTGGGTAAAATCTATATACGCACAACACGCAAGTATACGTGGTCAACAAGTAATATAACAATAAGTAAAGTATCATTCCCTCAAAGATTTAACACAAATTTCCCTTGCAACTACCAATTTCCTACTAATCAAAATTTTATTAAACTAATCAATTTCCAGTTTATATAGAAATTATCACAATCATTCAAAAATCAACTTAATAACCACAAACACTAAATCGGGATTTTCAAACAAGTATTGGAGAATTAGGCTAATAACTTCACTCTAAGCACCCCTCTGATTAGTATCACCTTATTCCAGTTTAACTCACTATCCCAGCTTATTAATCAAGAACACATAAGTAGTATTAATTACCTCTCAATATATTAACACCATATTAACCCAAATCCACAATTAAGATAGAATTAAGTCAAACACCTTAATTAATCAACTCACTATATCTCTATATGAATTCCAATTAAGCAAGGTTTAATTCCAAGTTCTCTTCACAATTACATGTGATGTCAAGCATATCTCTACCTCAACAATAATCAATAATTTGCTATTCATAAATTTCATGACACATGCTATATTAACTAGGTCTAGATTTATATTTCCTCTCTCAAGTTCATACAAATCCATATAAAATTGTTGATCAAGCAATTCATAAATTCAAGCTCCAATTAATATAGATAAACTGCATAATAGCTATATTAAACTGAAAACCAAGGTTACACAATCATCGTTCCACTTAGAGATCCATTAAAAGCCTAACAAATAATTTAGCCCATAATAAATGAATTAAACACTGAATAAATTAAAGGAAACATCATCCCAATTACAGAGATAGAAATTAGAGAAGAATAATAATACACCACCCTTCTCAACTTCGATTCTGAAATCTTCATGAATTTTCTCCTGTTCTTCGTTCCTCCAATTCTTGCTCTCTCCAAATCCTTCTTCACGTAATTGAATTAAATGGTATGATCTGAATGCTCTCCAAGTCTATTTTGATCAGCCTTTATCCCCTCCTTTTGCCATGACTCCTAATCCATCTCTAAGTCCTACACAAGAGAGACTCCTTCCATTCACCACGACTTGCCTCCCCTTCATTTCGCAGACTTTGTTAGCGGTCCAGCGTCGATTCAATGCCTCCATGGCCTTCCAAGGCTTAGCTTCACAAAGAACTTCTCCACGCCCGCTAGCATGCCATTCGACAAACTCTTGACACAACAGGTTCAAGCTAGATAGTCAAAGAACTTTTTCCTCCCCAACAAGGCTCACACAAGAAATTACTTACCTCGGTAGCATCCGCAAGGCTAGGTAGTCAGACTTCACAAGTTTCTCCAAAATGTACTCAGATACTCCCAATTGCTACATGAGTCGGAATTACCTACAACAAACGTAAACCCTATCAAAAATAACATGAAAGTACCCAAAAACTAACAAGATAACAAGCCATATAAACATAATTCATGGGTTAAAAACCAACTCATCAGTAACTAAAGGTTGTTCCACAGTCTCATACACTCCATTGTTAACGTTCTCAGCAACCATTCTTAAATACTGCCATAAAATAAGGGTTAATTAAATAAATTAACATATCACATAATATCCCTATATTATGACTGACCAACAAATAAGCTTAGATATGACACACTAGCGAAGGATTTACTCATCTCTCCTCCTAGTTCTATTCCCCGATCTCATGGAGACCATATCCCTAAGCTTTGATACCAATCGTGACACCCCCCAAAATAGGTATACAACACCCATTCCGAGTCGCCAAATACATGGTATGTAAAAGCAAACTACAACTTCAATAATACAATTGTCGTGGCAAAATACGACAACACATACTATGAGTTTAAATACAAATATTGTCTTCTAGACAATATCCACACTCAAATAAGTCCTCATTACAATTATTCAAATACTATTTTACGTAAATAGTGAGGATCGCTAAAATATCTTTCTAGTACCATCACTCCATACCCCGATTAGATCCTCAAGCTATGTTCTCACCTCCCGAGAAGAAAAAATGGAACAAAAGGAAAAGGGTGAGCTCAACTAGCCCAAGAAAGAATATTATGACTAAGATAATATACAACAATTTATCATTAGTCTTCAACAGAAAAAATCGATAAATTATAATAGACAACAAGTTTTAGATCAACAACCGCAAATAAAAAAAAACAATCCATTAGAAGAGTCAAGTAGAGAATGAGTTCTACTATCTTCTAAGATTTAAAAGTCCATCATCAATATTTTATACATGTAACAACAATCAATATACATCTTTAATCAAATATTCATCTTTGCACTACAGGTGCCAAAGATATTCATTTATATCACCAACAATGTTTCATCTCAACACATATTCATCTTTGCCCTACGGGCAAAGATATTCATCGATTAATCATTCATCTTTGCACTACTGGCCAAAGATATTCAAGAATATCATCATTTAGGACCGAGGATGAAGAAAATATTTTAAAGAAAACGAATCCAAATGAGGCGATGTAAGGACAAATAGTAGGGATTAGTATAACAATTTATCCAAGATCAATAATACTTCATAAATACCCATTTTGAAGCAGAATTCAAAAATAAAGATCAAAACATGGATACAATCAAAGATAGTAACCATAATAGACATCTTGGACAAAAAGAAGAAAATTTCATTTTTTCGGTGAATAATGCCGTATTCGTGAATAAAGCAGATATCGTGAATAGTAACCCCGATACAAAAAGTTCCAAATTTGATAAAAACGTTCACTAATATTTCGGCATAATGATATTGAAGAAAATAATATCATTTAAGAAGAAGATAACATCCCTTACCTCAAAATAACGGTACTTTTGATCGGAATATCGGATAGAAAGCCGAAGAAAACTTGTACCGAACAACAACTCTCAAAGTATATAAATACTCACTAAAATACGCTCGACAATATAGAGAGAAAGAAAACTTGTTTCTGATGTGATTTTCAATTCTAACCTAACCGTCTATTTATAGGAAAATGCTAGAACGCCATAGGAGACTAAAATAATAAAATATATTATTTCTTATTTTCTTTACGCATGCCAAGACCAAGACTTGTCAAGGCATGCCAATTTGAAATTTTTCCAAAGACCACATGTTATTAACACCAACCAAAGTGGGTCCCACCCCATAATTTAATAAAATTATTTTATTTTCTCGAAACTTCAGAATTCATAGAAAATAGCCTTGGTTATCGAGAAAAATTCAAAACTTGAGTGTTTCCATAGGAAATTTAATTCTCTACAACTTTGTAGAAGAAAGTTTTCCAAATTCCAATCGAAAATACCAAAATCCATAAACGAATAATTTTTAATACCTCTACAATCGACAAAATACTTGATAAAATACCTCAAAGATTAATTCCTTCATTTTATCCACATAAAATAAATATATCCATCATTTATATCCACATAAAATAAATATTTCCTTATCATATATATCAATAATTAATTATTCTCAAATAATATTACGTAATCATATTTATGACAACCATGCCGCTCCCGGAAAGAGGGGCTTTCGATAAGAATTTCTCCTTCTTGGGCGCCGCAATTAGGTGACCAAACCTCTCCTTGATGTAACTTTCTAGACATTGCCAATAATGCTATCTAATAATATTATTCAAATAATATGAATTATTGATCCGATAATGGGAAATACTATGCAGTTGACAATTATTGAAACAACAATAATATAAAATATTAACGCAAATTATTGAACCAATAAAATAAAATATTGAACAAAGAATTACCGTAATAATTATTGAGTAGTGCCTTCTACATAAAAAAATCAATAATTCAAAAATATCGCATCTACGCCAGACATCGTATTTTAACCACCGGCATTCCAACAAAGTGTTAATCTGTGAATAACTACGCCGATATTTATAAAAACTCAAACTTGTCGCTTTCTTCATCCGATGCTTATTCTCATTATGGGGCCCACAAATGATCGCTACCGTCAGCATTTTAATATTCCCCGCAACAAGAATACCACGACCAAACGAATATTCCCTGACAACAATGATTATTTTATAACCACTTGCTTATTTTGCAAAATTTGCACATTTCACCCATAACCAGATAATTATATCAAATTAATACCTTATTATTCACAATAATAATTAGAGGAAATTCGATTTTATTTATAATAAGTTGGGGTCTTACATCTTTTATCAGAAAAATTTGAATCTCATGTCTATTCCATAGAAAATGTAATTCTCTACATCTTTGTAGAAGAAATGTTTTCCAAATTCCAATCAAAAAATGTCCAAAATCCACATACGGATGATTTTTAATACCTCTATTCCGACAAAATACTGATAAAACACCTCAACATTAATTCCTTCATTTATATCCACATAAAATAAATATTTCCTTATCATATAAATTAATAATTAATTATTCACAAATAATATTACAGAATCATAATTATGACAATCAGGTCGTTCCCAAAAAAGAGGGTGTTTTCCGATAAGGATTTCTCCTTATTGGCGCGCAATTAGGTGACCAAACCCCTTTTCTAGGCAGAACTTCCTTAAATATTGCCAATAATGCTATCTAATAATATTCTTCAAATAATATGAATTATTTACCTGATAATGGGAAATATCGCGATAATGACAATTATTGAAACAACAATAATATAAAATATCAACGTAGCAATTATTGAATCAATAAAATAAAATATTGAATAAGAATTATCGTAACAATTATTGAGTAGTGCCTTCTTATGTAAGAATCAATAATTCAAAAATATTGTCCAATACCGTAATACTCTTTATCTGACAACCACGCCAGACATCGTATTTTAACCACCGTGTATTCCAACGATTAATTAATAGAATAACTATGTCGTTATTTGTAAAAACTAAAATTTGTCATTTTCTTCATCCGACCATTTTCCGTTATGGGGCCCACAAATGGCTGTTCCATCGTACGAATATTTCCCGACAACAAGAATATTCCACAATCAAACGAATATTCTCCGACAACAATGAATATTTTATAACCACTTGCTTATTTTGAAAAAATTGCACATTTCACCCATAACCAAAGAATTATATCAAATTAACACCTTATTATTCAAAATAATAATTAGAGGAAATTCGTTTTTATTTATAAAAAGTTGGGGTCTTACACATACTACCTTAACTGAATGTATTACTTTATTCCTTAGGACTTGCTCTTCTATTAATAATTTGAATAGGCATTTCTTTGTAAGTTAAGTCCTTCTCAACATGAATAGGCTCATACTCTATTATGTGCTTATAATCTGGCTTATAAGGTCGTAATACCAATACATGAAACACATTGTGTATACATTCTAACTCTGGAGGTAATGTTATTACATATATAAGCTACCTCTCCTACCATTTTTAATATCTCAAAAGGTCCTATAAACCTTGGAATTAATTTCCTCTTCTTTTTAAAGCTTATCTTTCCTTTCCAAGGAGATACCTTCAGAAATGTATATGAGCTGACTTCAAATTCTCTTTTCTTTCGATGCGGATCTACATATTTTTTCTGTCTGTCTTGAGCTGCTACCAATCGTGTTCGTGTCAACTTAAATATTTTTGTTGTTTGCTGTACCATTTCACGTCCTAGCATTTGACGTTCTCCTACTTTATCCTAGCACAGTGGAGTTCTTCACTTCCTCCCGTATAACGCTTCGTAAGGCGGCATGCCTATACTTGCGTGATAACTATTGTTATAAGCAAACTCTATTAGCGGTAAAATTTTCCCGACGTCGAAAGGTTACAATGGACCTTTTGGCACTTGATGCTCTGCCTTGACACGTTGACACGTGAAATACCTTAAGATAAACTTCGCGATCTCTCTCTTCGTATTGCTCTACCAAAATATATGTCGAAGATCACGATACATTTTGCTACTTCCAAGATGGATTACAAACGGTGTGTTGTGTGCCTCCATCATGATTTTATACTTCAAATCAGAGTCGTTAGGAATACAAATTCTGGAGTTGACTCGAATTATTCCTTCTTCGTCGATTTTTGCTTCTGAAATAGCACTTTCTTGCACCTTCTTCTTCATATTCATCAGCTGGTCCGTAGCTTGAGTAGCTTTAACTTTATCGATTAAAGTTGGCTCTACTCGTATATTTGACATCATCACGTGGGTCCTCGAAGTCTTTAACTCTATCTCCATCCTTTGTAAGTCATATAAAATGAGTCTTTGTGTTGACAATATCGTACTTGTACCCGCATACCATCTTCTACTCAACGCGTCAGCTACCACGCTCGCTTTTCCAGGATGGTATTGAATGGTATAGCCGTAATCTTTCAATGTAATTTCGCCAACGCCATTACCGCATGTTGAGTTTCTTTTGAGTGAAGAAATATTTAAGGCTCTTATATTCTGTATAGATCTCCACTTTCTCCCCATACAGGTAATGCCTCCAGATTTTAAGTGTAAAAACGACAGCTGCCAACTCTAGATCATGAGTAGGATAATTCCTCTTATATTCTCTGAGTTGTCGTGAGGCATATGCTATGACTTTCCTATTTTGCATGAGAACACATCCTAAACCTTTGCCTGAAGCATCGCTGTAGATGATAAATCCCTCCGAACCTGATGATATTGTCAGAACAGGTGTTGAAATGAGGCTCCTCTTGAGTTCTTGGAAGCTCTTTTCACATTCTTCGCTCCATCCGAATTTTGTATCTTTTCGAGTCAGCTGGGTTAATGGAATGGCGATTCGAGAAAATTCTTCCACGAATCTCCGATAATAACCAGCTAAGCCCAGAAAGCTACGTATTTCGGTTACTGACTTAGGTTGCTCCCAACTTTGTATTTGTGACGCCCCCAAAATAAGTATACATCACCCATCTTGAGTCGCCAAATACATGGTACAGAAATCAAATACAAACTTCTTTTATACAATTCGACAAAACGTAGCTGAGAGTTTTTACACGAATATTGTCTAAAAGACAGTATTCAAACTCAAAAAGAAGTCCTCATTACAATTATTATCACACTATTTTATAAAATAGTGAGGACTACTATAGCCACCATATCGAACCATCACTTCGTTCCCCGACTAGTCTCGGCTACGTTTTCATTTCCTGAAGAGAACAATGAAAGCAAAAGGATGAGCTCAACTAGCCTAGTAAGAAATATTATGACTAAGATAATGCAGAATAAATTATCGTTAGCCTTCAACAATGTTAAACTAATAAACAACAAGTTTAACTGCAGCGGAACAAGCAATCCATTAGA
The DNA here is from genome assembly GCA_020205615.1 of Panax quinquefolius. Taxonomy (NCBI): domain Eukaryota; kingdom Viridiplantae; phylum Streptophyta; class Magnoliopsida; order Apiales; family Araliaceae; genus Panax; species Panax quinquefolius. Next base: position 140,458,658 of record CM035160.1, read on the forward strand.
AGAGTCAAGTAGAGCATGATATCTACTATCTTCTATGATTTAAAAAATTTATCATCAATTTTATCGTTGAGGCTCAGCTTAATAAATAAACCACATCATCGAATCATCCCTGCACTACAGGCCAAGGATATTCATTAGCATCAAGACCACGAATTATCCATGCACTACAGGCCAAGGATATTTGTGTTTTCACCAATGGTCATGATCATACCAGCACCTGTCCATCAATGCACTACGGGCCAATGAGGACTTTTATCACATCATTTGTAACATTACGGGTCATGATTATCTTTGAATGATCCTCGGTCATAATCATACCAATCAACAAATCCATCTATACACTACTGGCTAAAAGATAACTTTCATCACAATATAAACATGAAGATGATGACAATGATATAAGAATTCAATTAAATGAAAGCAAATGATAAATTTTAAAGATTTATAATTTATTTTATCCAGAATTTAATAATGTCCAAATTGTCAACATGATACTGCTTTGTGGAGTAAAATTCAAGAAGAATATTGTATCAAAAATGATTTGGACCGAAAAGAAATCAATTTTTTTTCATGAATAGTACTCTGGGTGAATAGTACCCGAGTGAATAGTACTACGTGAATAGTACTTTGGGAATAGTATCTCGTGAATAGTACTTCATGAATAGTACCCGTGAATAGTATTTTGTGAATAGTACCCCGTGAATAATACTTTGTGAATAGTACTGTATAAATGAATAGTACTCATGGACAGTACTCCGGAATGAAAAGCTTAAAATTTAACAAGAATGTGCAGAAAATATCCTTGTGAAACGATACTAGATGAAGCACAAATTTCAAAGATATTCTACTAATTTCACGGAGTATAGAAGTAATACTTTATCAAAATGAGGGTATAATCAGAATACGAGATTTAAATAATATTACTCACATACTACAGAGTATGGAAGAAAATATTATTCCTATGAATCTTGAACAAAATAATATCCCTTACCTTAGAAGAAGACTGGATACTAGAATAAGGAAGTAGTGGAATACTCTTCTACTTTCTCTCTATAGCTTCTCTCTCTATAATTGCTCTTGTGAGTCTTAGTGAATTGGTGAGAATGAAAGAAGAATGAGCTTCTATTTATAGGAAAATATAATTTCGATAATTGCACGTTTTGGGGCTCGAATTATTACAGTATAGTTCCTTCATCTTTTTTCCATTTTTAATTTAGTCCTGCAAGTATTATCAATCTTGCACCACCTCCCGTAATAGTAATGCATGTGAACCAATAGTTCCATTCATGTGAGCAAATAGTTATATGCATGTGAACTAATAGCAATTAATTACTCATTTATCCGATTAATTACCCGATTGGTCAATATAACCTCCAGAAATTAATTATTATTGAAATAAATGTCAATTTTCACTAACACTAATAATCCCAACACAATAGAAATATCAATTTCATCTTTAATCAACACGAACTTATTCATTATTAATATTATGAACCGAGTATTCAAGGAATATTTGGATCACTTTGTGGTCATCTTTATTGATGACATCCTTATTTATTCCAAAAGCCGTGAAGATCATGAGCAACACTTGAGGCTGACACTCCAAAAGCTTCGTGAATACAAGTTTTATGCCAAGTTGAAGAAATGTGAGTTCTGGCTTGAGGAAGTAGGATTCCTTAGGCACGTAGTATCAAGTCATGGAATATCTGTTGACCCGGCAAAGATTGAAGCAATTCAAAGCTGGGAGCAACCTAAATCAGTGACCAAAGTACGTAGCTTTCTCGGCTTAGCTGGTTATTATAGGAGATTCGTGGAAGGATTTTCTCGAATAGCTACTCCATTAACTCAGCTGAATCGAAAAGACACAAAGTTCGGTTGGAGCGAAGAATGTGAGAAGAGTTTTCAAGAACTCAAGAGGAGACTCATTTCAAAGACTGCTACGACAATACCATCCGCTCGGAGGGATTTGTCATCTATAGTGATGCTTCGGGCAAAGGGTTGGGATGTGTTCTCATGCAACATGAGAAAGTCATAACCTATGCTTCAAGACAACTCAAAGAATATGAGAGGAATTATCCTACTCATGACATAGAGTTAGCAGCTGTTGTCTTTGCACTTAAAATTTGGAGGCATTACTTGTATGGGGAGAAGGTGGAGATCTTTACGGATCATAAAAGCCTCAAATATTTCTTCACTCAAAAGGAACTCAATATGCGACAACGACGTTGGCTTGAACTGCTGAAAGATTATGATCATACCATCCAATACCATCCTGGAAAAGCGAACGTGGTAGGCGACGATTTGATTGTAAGATCATATGCAAGCACGAAAGTGCGATATTGTCAACACAAAGGCCCATTTTGTGTGACTTGCAAAGGATGGAGATAGAGTTAAAGACTCCAGGGACCCATGTGATGATGGCGAATATACGAGTAGAACCGACTTTAATTGATAAAGTTAAAGCTGCTCAAGCTACAGACCTGGAGCTGATGCGTATGAGGAAGAAAGTGTGAAGGTGCTTGCTACGGGAAGCAAGAATCGATGAAGAAGGAATACTTGAGTCAACTCCGGACTTTGTGTTCCTAACGACCACGATTTAAAGTATAAAATCATGATGGAGGCGCACAACACACCATTTGCAATCCATCTCGGGAGTACCAAAATGTATCATGATATTCTTCATACATTTTGGTGGAGCAATATATGAAGAGAGATAACGCTGCTTATCTTAAGGTGTCTAACTTGTCAACGAAGTTAAAGCGGATCATCAAGTACCAAAAGGTCCATTACAACCACTTGAAATTCCGTAATGGAAGTGGGAGCACATTACCATGGATTTCGTTCTGGGGCCTTCTTAAGGTTTCTCAAGGTATAGATGCGATTTGGGTCATTGTTGATAGATTGACCAAGTCTGCTCATTTTTTACCGATACGAGAAACTTATACACTTGAACGTCTTGCTCATATGTACATAAAAGAGATTGTAAGACCGCATGGTATGCCAAGATCTATAGTTTTGATCGAGACCCAAGATTCACTTCACGATTTTGGGTTAGTTTGCAGAAAGCTATGGGCACAGATTTACGATTTAGCTCGGCATATCATCCTCAGATGAACGGGCAGTCGGAGAGGACTAATCAAACTCTTGAAGATTTATTAAGACTCTGTGTCCTTGACTTCAAGGGAAGTTGGGATAAGTTCTTACCATTGGTGGAGTTTTCCTACAACAAAAGTTATCAAGCAAGTATTGGCATGGCTCCATTTGAGGCGTTGTATGGAAGAAAGTGTCGTTCTCCAGTATGCTAGGATGAGGTGGGTGAAGCAACGTTGTTGGGACCGGAGTTGGTACATATGACTACGGAAAATATTCAAACGATCCGATAACATATAAAAACCTCACAAGATCGACAAAAGAGTTATACTGATCTTCATCGAAAGGACGTGGAATTCGATATAGGAGATCATGTGTTGTTACGTGTTGCTCCATGGAAAGGAGTTACGAGATTTGGAAAGAGAGGAAAGCTCAATCCTCGATTCATCGGCCCATTTTTAATCCTCGATCGAGTAGGAACCGTGGCTATAGACTCGCTTTCTGCAAGTATATGTCTCGTGTTCATAACGCTTTTCACATATCCATGTTACGTAAATATGTGGAAGACCCGAACCACATTATTGAGTTAGAACCGGACTAAATAGCGGAAGATTTGACGTATGAAGAGGTTCCGCTCAAATCTTAGATAAGAAGGAACATATTCTACGCTCTAAGGTTATACCTCAAGTCAAAGTTTTGTGGAGAAACCACGATATTGAGGAAATGACTTGGGAGTTAGAATCTGAAATGAAATCAAGGCATCCTTACCTCTTCGACATACCAGGTGCGTACCCTAATTTTGAGGGCTTAAATTTCATAAGAAAGGGAGGTTGTAAGACCCCAACTTTTATGAATAAAGATGAATTTTCTATAAATATCATTTTGAATATTATGGAATGAATTTGATATAATGTTATAGTTGTGGGTAATATTTATAAATTTTGCAAAAGTACGCAAGTTGTTATATAATATTCGATTGGTCGGGGAATATTCGTTTTAATAGGGAATATTCGTGACAACTGATTAACAATCATTGGTGGAACCCAACAATGTAATTATTGTCGGATTGAGAAAAACGACAAAAATACTTTTTTGAAAATAACGGCCGAAAGTTTTACTGCTTAACTGTTGAAACACCCGTGTTAAAAGTACGATGAATAATGCCGTAGTTACACAAAGAGTACACGGTATTGATTATTAATGCTTACGTGAGAAGTCACTCGCTTTTATTCAATTATTATTACGATAATTCTTCGTATAGTATCTCACGTTATTTGATTCAATTATTGTCAATATTTTATAATCAATAATTGAGATGACAAAGTTATTAATATTATTATTTGTAATATTAACGATGTCTAGAAGTTACATCGAGGAGAGGTTTGTTCACCTAATTGCGGCGCTTGATGAGGAGAAATCCTTATTGAAAGCCCCTCTTTCTTAGAAACGACACGGTCGATTAATATTGTGAATTATAATAATGATGATGAGTTTTGTTTTATTAGTATTATTAATGTAATAAAATGCAAAAAGCTTTTTATATAAAATAGAATACTTTTATAAAGTTATCTGCTTATTAGACAATAATTAGAATATATTATATTTTATTATGCATAGTATTTGCATAAGGCTGCGTAGTGTTTTCATAGTAAAATCTTTTTATATACAATAGAATACTTTCATAAAGTTATTCGCTTTATTGGATTATAAATAAAATATATTATAGTTTATTGTAAACCAATCTGACCGTCTGCTTAAAGTAAATCAATCGGACCGCTCATGAATTAGTTACTATGCGATCCATTCTTCTATAAATAGAAGCTCATTCCTTCATTATTTCTTACAAATTCAATTTGAAACTCTAAAGAGAGAAACTATAGAGAGTTCTTCTTCTATAATCTTGAGAGTATTTTTTAGAGTTTAAGAAAGCTTTGAGCGTAGTGCAAGTTTTCTTTGAGTATATCCTCGCCTCTACTAGTCAAAATACTCTTCTTTTTACGGTAAGGGATATTATTTGTTGAACTCGTTAGGTATTCCTTCTTTCTTATTGGTGAAATTCTTTTGTTATTCTATTCTTTATTATTACATTGGAATAACTCAGATATACAGGATACCCTATATGGGGAGAAAGTGGAGATTTATCTGGACCATAAAAGCCTCAAATATTTTTTTCACCCAAAAAGAACTCAACATGCGCAAGAACGACGTTGGCTTTGAACTATTGAAAGATTACGATCACACTATTCAATATCATCTGGAAAAGCGAACGTAGTAGTGACACATTGAGTGAAGATCATATCTTGATACGAGTGTGATATTGTCAATGCAAAGGCCCATTCTGTATGACTTTTGCAAAGGATGGAGGTAGAATTAAAGACTCTGTGGACCCACATGATGATGGCGAATATATGAGTAGAACCGACTTTAATCGATAAAGTTAAAGCTACTCAAGCTACGGACCGGAGGCGTACGTATGAAAAAGAAAGTGCAAGAAGGAGCTATTCCGTATTGAGAATCGATGAAGAAGGAATACTTAGATTCAACTCCGGACTTTGTGTTCCCAACGACTCGATTTGAAGCATAGAATCATGATGGAGGCACACAACACACCATTTGCAATCCATCTCGGGAGTACCAAATGTATCATGATATTCGACATACATTTTGGTGGAATAATATGAAGAGAGAGATCACGGAGTTTATCTCGAGGTGTTTAACCTGTCAATGTGTAAAGGCGGAGCATCAAGTGCCAAAGGGTCCATTGCAACCACTTGAGATTCTGGAATGGAAGTGGGAACACATTACCATGGATTTCGTTACAGGTCTTCCCAAAGTTTCTCAAGGCATAGATGCTATTTGGGTTATTGTTGATAGATTAAACAAGTCTGCCCATTTCTTACCGATACGTGAGACTTATTCCCTAGAACGTCTTACTCGTATGTACGTGAATGAGATTGTGAGATTGCATGTCATGCCAGTATCCATAGTTTCGGATCGTGACCCAAGATTCACTTCACGATTTTGGGTTAGCTTGCGAAAAGCTAAAGGGCATGGGCGCGGACGCATTTATCTGATTCAAAGATACCATCCTCAAACCAGACGGACAATCGAGAGGACTATTTAAACCCTCAAGATCTATTAAGGCTCTGTGTTCTAGATTTCAAAGGAAGTTGGGATAAGTACTTGCCACTTTGGTGGAATTCTCCTACAATAACAGAGTTATCAAGCAAGTATAGGCATGGCTCCAATTGAGGTTTTTGTATGGATTTAAAGTGTCGCTTCTCCAAAGATAATCGGGACGAGGTAGGAGAAAGCAACGTTGTTGGGACCAGAGTTAGTACGCATGACTATAGAAAAGATCCAAATGATTCGACAACGTATTCAAACCTCACAATATCGACAAAAGAGTTATGCTGATCTTCATTGAAAGAACGTGGAATTTAATATTGGGGATCATGTATTGTTACGTGTTGCTCCATGGAAGAGAGTTACAAGATTTGGAAAGAGAGAAAAGCTCAATCCACGATTTGTTAGTCCATTTGAGATTCTTGACCGAATAGGAAATGTGGCCTATAGACTCGCATTACCCCCATATATGTCTCGTGTTCATAATATTTTTCACATATCTATACTTCGTAAATATGTGAAAGACCCGAACCACATTATTGTGTTAGAACCAGACGAGATAGCCGAAGATTTAACGTACGAAGAAGTACCTGTTAAGATCTTGGATAGGAAAGAGCATGTCCTACGCACCAAGGTTATACCACAAGTTAAGGTTTTGTGGAGAAACCATGTTATTGAAGAGATGACCTGGGAGTTGGAATCAGAAATGAAAGGGAGGTATCCTCACCTTTTCGAAACACGAGGTATCGTATGTCAATTTCGAGGACGAAATTTCATAAGGAGGGAGGTTGTAAGACCCCAACTTATTATAAATAAAATTGAATTTCTCTAATTATTATTGTGAATAATAAGGTATTAATTTGATATAATTCTCTCGGTTATGGGTGAAATGTGAAAATTTTGTAAAATAAGCAAGTGGTTATAAAATACTATCATTGTTTGGGAATATTCGTTTGGTCGTGGAATATTCTTGTTGTCGGGAATATTCGCATTTGCACAAGCAGATCATTTATGGGCCCCCATAATGTAATAACTGGGCTTGGATGAAGAAAACGACAAGTTTGAGTTTTTATAAATAATAAACGTAGTTATTCTGAGTTATCACTATTGGAATACCCGGTGGTTAAAATACGATGTCTACGGCGTGGATGCACGTATATTTTTAAATTATTGATTCTTACGTAGAAGGCACTTTACTCAATAATTGTTACGGAATTACTGCTTAATATTTTATTTTATTGGTTCAATAATTACTGCGTTAATATTTTATATTATTGTTGTTTCAATAATTGTCAACGCACAAAGATTTCCCATTATCGGATCAATAATTCATATTATTTGAATAATATTATTAGATAGCATTATTGACAATGTCTAGAAAGTTACATCGGAAGAGGTTTGGTCACCTAATTGCGTGCGAAGAAGGAGAAATTCTTATTGAAAGCCCCTCTTCCTGGAACTACCGGCTCATTGTCATAAATGTGATTCTCGTAATATTATTTGTGAATAATTAATTATTGATATATATGATAAGGAAATATTTATTTTATGTGGATATAAATGATGGATATATTTATTTTTATGTGGATAAAAATGAAGGAATTAATGCTTGAGGTATTTTATCGTCATTTTATCGGTGTAGGTATTAAAATTATCCGCTTTGTGGATTTCGGTATTTTCTCGATTGGAATTTGGAAAACTTTCTTCTACAAAGTTGTAGAGAATTAAATTTCCTATTGAAACACGTGAGTTTTGAATTTTTCTGATAACTGGGCAATTTTCTATGAATTACTGAAGTTTCAGAAAATCAAATAATTTTTATTAAATTATGGGGTGGGACCCACTTTGGTTGGTGTTAATAACATGTGGGCTGCTGGAAAAATTTCAAAATTGTCATGCCTTGACTAGTCTTGGTCTTGGAATGCGTAAAGAAAATAAGAAATAATATATTTTATTATTTTAGTCTCCTATGGCGTTCTAGCATTTTCCTATAAATAGACGGTTAGGTTAGAATTGAAAATCACATCAGAAACAAGTTTTCTTTCTCTCTATATTGTCGAGCGTATTTTAGTGAGTATTTATATACTTTGAGAGTTGCTGTTCGATACAAGTTTCCTTCGGCTTTCTATCCGATATTCCGATCAAAAATACCGTTATTTTGAGGTAAGGGATGTTATCTTCTTCTTAAATGATATTATTTTTTTCAATATCATTATGCCGAAATATTAGTGAACGTTTTTATCAAATTTGGAACTTTTTATGTTTGGGAGTTACTTATTCACGATACTGGCAAGACTATTCACGATACTGCACTATTCACTTAATCAAAGATTATTCACCTAAAAATGAAATTTTCTTCTTTTGTCCAAGATGTCTATTATGGTTACTATCTTTGATTGTATCCATGTTTTGATCTTTATTTTTGAATTCGCTCAAAATGGGTATTTATGAAGTATTATTGATCTTGGATAAACCGTTATACTGAATCCCTACTATTTGTCCTTCCGTCTCAATCGGATTCGCTTTTATTTAAAATATTTTTCATCATCCTCTCACCCTAAATGATGATATTATGAATATCTTTGGCCTATAGTGTAAAGATGAATGATTAATCGATGAATATCTTTGGCCTGTAGTGCAAAAAGATGAACACGTGTTGAGATGAACACGACATTAACCGGTGATATAAATGAATATCTTTGGCTCAGAAGTGCAAAAAATGAATATTTGATTAAAGATGTATATTGATTGTTGTTACATGTATAAAATATTGATGATGGACTTTTAAATCTTAGAAGATAGTAGAACTCATTCTCTACTGACTCTTCTAATGGATTCTTCATTTTCCGCAATTGTTGATCTAAAACTTGTTGTCTATTATAATTTATCGATTTTTCCTGTTGAAGACTAATGATAAATTGTCGATATTATCTTTGTCATAATATTCTTTATCGGGCTAGTTGAGCTCACCCTTTTCCTTTTGTTCCATTTTTCTTCTCGTGAGGTGTAAACATAGCAGGATCTAATGGGTAATGGAGTGATGGTACTAGAAAGATGTTTTAGCAAATCCTCACTATTTCAGTAAAATAGTGTTTAAATAATTATAATGAGGACTTATTTGAGTGTGGATATTGTCTAGAAGACAATATTTGTATTTAAACTCACAAAGATGTGTTGTCGTATTTTGCATTTACAATCAGATTATTGAAGTTGTAGTTTTCTTTCTGTACTACGTATTTGGCGACTCGAATGGGTGTTGTATACCTATTTTGGGGCGCCACAAAAGAGCTATTTATTATGAATTATTAAAGTTTTAAAATAAATATTTTATTAAAAACATGGTGGGCCCCACTTTTTGTTGGTGAGAAATGTGTTAAAGATTTATTTCAAAAGTGGTGGGCGTGAATAAGAAGCAGTAAAGCCATCGTGTAGTTGAGTCTCGCTTTGGCGTTCCAAAGATTTTCCTATAAATAGGGTGCTTAGTTAGAATTGAAAATCATACCGTAATCATAAGCGTTCTCTATATTATCGAGTTTATTTTTGTGAGTATTTAGATACTTTGAGAGTTGCTATTCAAAGGTGAAGTTTTCTTCACCTTTATACACGATATTTCAAATTTAAGAATCTGCTCTTTTGAGGTAAAGGATGTTATTTTCTTCGTAAATGATGTTTTTCTTTCAATATCATTATGCTGAAATATTGGTATGAAATTTATTATGAAATTTCTACCTTTTCATGTCGAGGTTATTATTCACGTATACGACATTATTCATGTATACGACACTATTCAAGAATATGGTACTATTCACGAGTACTATTCACGAAGTATGATTTTTTTGTGTGTGGAATTTCTATCTTTTTGTGTCGGGGTTACTATTCACGTATACGACACTATTCACGTATACGACATTATTCACGTATACGGCACTATTCTCGAATACGACACTATTTAGAGAAAAATGAAATTTTCTATTCTTTGTCCAAGATGTCTATTATGGTTACTATATTTTATTGTATTCATGTTTTGATCTTCATTCTTGAATTTTACTCCACTATGGTTTATTACGGAGTATTTTTGAACTTAGATTATCTAAAGTACGAATCCCAAATTTTTGTTCTTTTATCTCACTGGATTCATTTCTTTAAAATATTTTTCATCATCCTCAGTCATAAATGGTGATATAACTGAATATCTTTGGCCTGTAGTGCAAAGATGAATGATTACCTGATGAATATCTTTGGCCCGTAGTGCAAAGATGAACAGGTGTTGAGATGAACATGACCAACTGGTGATACAAATGAATATCTTTGGCCCATAGTGCAAAGATGAATATTTAATTCAAGATGTATATTGATTGATGTTACATGGATAAAAAATTGATGGACTTTTAAATTCATAGATGATAGTAGATTTCATTCTCTACTTAACTCTTCTAATGAATTATTATTTCCGCTGCGAATATTGATCTAACACTTGTTGTCCATTATATTTTATCTGATTTGTTGAAGGCTAACGATAATTTGTTATTCATTATCTTAGTCATAATGTTCTTTATTGGGCTAGTTGAGCTCACCATTTTCTTTTTTATTCCATTTTTCTTCTCAGGAGGCGAGAATATACGGTAGTTACTAGTCGGGGTATGGAATGATGGTTCTAGACAGTTGTTTTAGCAGTCTTCACTATTTTGTAAAATAGTGTATCAATAATTGTAATGATGACTTATTTGAGTTTGGATATTGTCTAAAAGACGATATTTGTATTTAAACTCACAACATATGTGTTGTCGTATTTTGCACAACAAATGTAATAATGAAGTTGTAGTTATTTTCTATACTATGTATTTGGCGACTTAGAATGGGTGATGTGTACCTATTTTGGGGGCGTCACAGTATGGAGAAACCACAATGTCGAGGAAAAAATGTGGGAACTCGAAGAAAAGATGAAGAAGAATTACCCTCAGTTGTTTGACTAACGTATATCGAGATTCTAGGGACATAATCCTTATAAAGGGGGAATAATGTAACAACTGAGAAACACGGATTATAATGTAAATTAATTTTATTTGATTATATTGAATAAAATTATATTATATGTTTATTATAACGAGTAAGCGAGTTGAATGTCGTTTTATAACCTAGAAGGGATTTATGATCGTAGTATTCTGGCTAAGTGCTAGAAATAAAGTGTGTGAATTTTCAAGATAAAAATCAAAGCTTTCCAGGAAATTCTTCGAAAAACACTATTCATCCATTTCTGCTCGAAAATTATTTTTGAACTTTCGGGAAATACATAACGATAGAATTTTGAGGAAAGATGGATTATCTAATAATATTTCAGTTATGACAAATGTAGTTTTTCATCGCGTACTCAATTCGAGAATGTTAGGAAAGTGAAGATTTGAAAAGTAATGATTATGTATAATAAGAAAATTATTATACGAGGAAAGAATATGAGTATAATACAAGGTATTGTACAAGTATATATGAAAGATAATATGATGTATATCATGAATATTATATGAGAAGAATATGAGAATTATACGCGAAGAATACGAATAAGTCTTAATGGACTATTAAAGATTGGACTTAGACTTTGTTGAGCCCAAACTAATGAATTAACAAGCCCATATGAAAGGTGATTGAGGCCCAATGAAAAACTTAATCAAGGCCCAAATGGTGGTGGCCAAGCTTCTCTTGGAAGCTTGGTGGAATAGTAAGGAGGTGACATTTAATGCTTTGTGATGACTCAAAAGTTGTTGGTGTGAAATGGATAGTAGATGATGGTTTTTTAGGTTTGAATGGTGATTGATGAGGGGGTGATTTGCTAGAATAGAAACTTAAGGGTGTTATTATAGGATATCATAACCTAAGTGACCAAAGCATGAACCAACATCAATTGTCTTTAAGATCCCATTTTGCCCTAAACCTTGAAATCCTATAAATAGGAGGCTTAAACTTCATTTGCCATTCCTTAAGCAATTCACCAACACTTGAGTTTATATACTTTGAGAGAGAAAAGAGAGAATTTTGAAATTGCCAAAGAAAAAGAAGAATAAAGCTAGAACATCAAGAGGTAATGAAACTTGAACCTTTAGTCTTCATCTCTTCAATTTGATTTTTGATAGAGAAGTGATTATTGGTGGATCATGTCTCAAAAGGAGTAATAAGGAGGACTTTAAACATTAATAACTATGTATCAAGTGAAATCATAATCAAATGATAAAGAACATAATGAAGAGAATATGAAAACTTAACATATGTTGTTGATGGACAAATTTAAAACCAGCATGTATAGGATTAGATGCTATATGCTTGTTTAAGATGATAGATGTTCGAATAATGGAATGAATCCATTTTGAACGAAGTAAAAATCTCGTATAACAAAGTTATGGCGAAATTTCGAAGAAAAGGCAATAAACGTTGAAATTATAGTTAATTAGGATTTCGGAAGGGAAGTGAAATGTTAACAACGAACCTAGTTTAAATCCTCTCAATAGTTTATATTGAGAGAGTTTTGAGCATTTCTTTGGTTTGTAGAGTATACTATTTGGAGTGCTACTCTATTATACGTTGTCATTGTATTCTGAGAGATAAGTGCTATCAACTTTGAGTATCGTAAAGAGGGTATAATTGTTTTAAAGATATAGTACAAAATACTAACCTTGACAAATTTATTTTTACAATTTAAAGATAAATTTATATATATATAATTTTCATTATGTTTTAGTAACAAAGAACCACCGCTATCAAGCAAAGATTGTTGGAAATGGGTTTGTCAAAATAAATATTAAAGCATTTTGAAGGCTTAATTTAATGTGGGATCCACACTTCGAAATGTCTCAGTCCATACACCAATGTGTTCTCTTCCACAAGGAGTATAACGTGGTATATTTATATGATCAAATCCATTAAGAATTGAATGAGAAAATTGTCTCCAAAGTCACCTACTTGTAATGTTGGAAATTGCAAAAGTCCCATATAGGGCATAGAGGGGAAAATGAAGAACATATATATAGGATGTTTGCTCAATGGGAAGGGCCCCAAGGGCACCCCACTTTAATGGAAGGAGAGGACCTAGCTAAGGCATGCTTCAACCCACAAGCGCCGCCGCCCGTCCGTCCGTCGATCGACGGTAGGGCTCGGGCAAGGTGGGTGGGTGGGTGGGTCATGATATATATATTTTTTGGAAAAAATCTATTTAATGTTTTATTAGATTTTGTTAAAATGATTATCATGATACTACGTAGTTTTGCCAGTTTTGCCAACGGTAATAAACCGCGCCAACGGTAACATACCAACCGCAAAATTATTCTATAAATAATCGATGTGGGCGCCTAAAAGAATTCATTAAATTTTCCCGTTCCTTCCCTTCTACAGAAATCCCGTTCTACAGAAGCTTTCTCGTTCCTTCCCTTCTATAGAAATCCCGTTCTGCAGTATTTCCCATTCCCGTTCTGCAGTTTATTTCCCATTCCCGTTCTGCACAGAATAGTTTCCCGTTCTGTTTCTGCAATAATATTGTGCAGTAAGTTTTTTATGTTTTCTTCATGCATGCATTAATTCATACAATTCAGTACATAACATAAAATTGTGTTCGTAGTGTTCTTAATTTTGAAGTGCTTCTAATTAAGAACTGGAAATCCGTTTTATCTTGGGAAGCAATTATTCATTTAATCCTTAGCACCAGTGAGGGAATAAATTTGCTTTAAGGAGACTTTGTGAATTCAAAGGACTCGAATTTATCTATATAAAATTATGTTCATTTATTTATATTAAATAATACTATATAAATATATTACTTAATACAATCTTAAAGCAAATTTACATGTTCTAAATTGTAGTATTATTTAAAATCGCTTGTTTATGTGAATGTAAAAATGGGTTTTGAAAACAAATTTAATGTATATATTGCATTCGGAAATTTAGTGCATGTTAATACATGCTAATATAAAGTATTCATTATTAGATATATTACGTAAATATTATATATATTACTCAGATAGTTAATTTATATATTACATTATTATATATATTACATATTAATCGATTTATATATATATATATATATTTCTCGTTATTGTTTACATATAACAATTTATTTAGTTTGCATGTTAATATACATAATATTCTGTTATTGTTTGCAAATTAAAATAATAGTTTATTTTGTTTACACGTTAATATATACTATTGTGATAACATTGTGCAAATATTCTGCAAAACAAATTTGTAAACAAAATTTGTTACATCTTGTACAAACAGAAATTTGTTTTTGTTTATTGACAATTGTCTTCTTTGTATAATAGAAATGGCATCCACTAGTACCATTCCTGCCGTGAGTGTGTCTCATGGAGAGAAGCCTAAAAGGTTCAATGGAACTGATTTCAAGCGTTGGCAACAAAAACTGCTCTTATATCTCACCACATTGAACTTGGCAAGGTTTCTACAAGAAGACTGTCCTACTCTTGTTGAAGGAGAAACTGACAAGGAAAAGGTGGCTGTTGTTGACGCATGGAAACATGCGAATTTCCTTTGCAGAAACTATGTGATGAATGGTTTATATAATATATTATATAATGTATATTGTACAATTCAAACTGCAAAAGAACTTTGGGAATCTTTAGACAAGAAATATAAAAGTGAAGATGCTGGCATGAAAAAATTCATTGTCGGTAGATTTCTTGATTATAAAATGGTAGATTCTAAAGCAGACATCACTTAAGTGCAAGAATTACAAGTAATTCTACATGATATTCATGCTGAAGGAATGTCATTAAGTGACTCATTCCAAGTTGCTACAATGATTGAGAAACTTCCACCATCATGGAAATACTTCAAGAATTATTTGAAGCATAAACGCAAAGAGATGAATCTTGAAGAACTGATTGTGCGACTTAGGATTTAAGAGGACAATCGAGTATCTAAAAAGAAGAGTGAGAAAAACTTATATGAAACAAAGGCTAATGTGGTAGAACAAAGGCCAAACAACAACAAAAGAAAGCGTGAAGGAAATTCTAATTTCAAAGCCAAGATGAAATTCAAAGGCAAGTGCTTCAATTGTGGCACTCCAGGACATAAATCAAATGAATGTCGCAGGCCAAAGAAGTTCAAGAAAGAACAAAAAGCTCAAGCAAATGTGATAGTACTGGAAAAACTGTCTGAAAATGTTTCAGACATTAATCTCTCTGCAATTGTATCCGAATGCAACTTGGTAGGAAACACCAAAGAATGGTGGGTGGACACTGGCGCTACTTGCCACATTTGCTCCAACAAATGGATGTTTTCTACCTACAAACCAGTAGAAAATGATGAGCAACTCTTCACGGGAAACTCCTCATGTTCAATGGTTCAAGGACGTGGAAAGATTATACTGAAAATGACATCTGGCAAAGAACTGACTCTGAATGAAGTGCTTCATGTGCCAGATATCCGCAAAAATCTAGTGTCTAGATCACTGCTTAACAAGAATGGTTTCAAGTTGGTGTTTGTGTCTGATAAATTTGTTCTTACCAAGAATGATATGTTTGTAGGAAAGGGTTATATGTCTGATGGGCTCTTTAAGATGAATGTAATGACTGTTGTACCAAAGTCTATTGATAATAATAAAATTAATTCTTCTGCTTACTTGTTGGAATCTTCAAATATATGGCATGCTAGATTAGTACATGTTAATTATGATACAATTCGTAGATTAATTAATTTAGAATTCTTGCCTAAATTTGATATTAATAAAAAACATAAATATGAAATTTGTGTGGAATCTAAAATGACAAGATTACCTTTTCATTCTGTTGAAAGAAAAACTGAACCTTTAGATTTAATTCACATTGATATATGTGATTTAAAATATGTGCAAACTAAAGGTGGAAAAAAATATTTTATTACCTTTATTGATGATTGCACAAGATATTATTATGTATATTTGCTAAGAAGCAAAGATGAGGCTATAGAAATGTTTCAACTTTATAAAATTGAAGTTGAAAACCAACTTAGCAAAAACATTAAAGAAAAAGAAGTGATAGAGGTGGTGAATATGAATCACCATTTGAAGAGATTTGATCTACTCACCAGATTAGTCACCAAACTACCGCTACTTATTCACCTCAATCTAACTAGATTCTGGCCGAACGCAAGAACCGAACATTGAAAGAAATGTTGAATGCTATGTTAACTAGTTCTGGAGCACCCCCAGAATTTATGGGGAAAGCTTTGCTTTCTGCAAATTATATTCTTAACAAAGTGCCTCATAAGAAAACTCACAAAACACCTTATGAATTATGGAAAGGTCATAGACCTTGCTATAAATACTTAAGAGTGTGGGGGTGTCTAGCAAAAGTAATGATTCCTAAACCTAAAAAGGTTAAGTTAGGACCAAAAACCATAGATTGTGTATTCATTGGTTATGCAAATAATAGTAGTGCTTATCGCTTTCTTGTTCATAAATCTGATATTCCTGACATTCATGTTAATACATTTATTAAATCTAGAGATGCATCGTTTTTTGAGAATGTGTTTCCATATAATAGAAATAAAGAGATAAATTCATACAAAAGACATTTGGATGCTACTGGTATAAATCCTGAAAATATAGACAAAAAGCTTATAGTGGATGAACCTAGACGTAGCAAAAGGGCAAGGACTTCAACGTCTTTTGGGTCGGTTTTTCTAACATTTTTGTTAGAAAATGATCCTCAAACATACAAAGAGGAAATATCCACTCCAGATGCTTCTCATTGGAAAGAAACAATAAATAGTGAAATTGAATCCATCATGCAAAATCATACATGGGAATTGGTGGACCTTCCACCTGGTTCTAAACCCTTAGGGTATAAATGGATCTTTAAAAAGAAGATGAAAGCTGATGGTTCAATTGATAAATATAAAGCAAGGCTTGTTGTTAAAGGATATAAGCAAAATGAAGGATTGGATTATTTTGACACTTATTCACCTGTCACAAGAATTACATATATTCGAATGCTAATAGCGATAACATCTTTAAATAGACTTGAAATATATCAAATGGATGTAAAGACTGCATTCTTAAATGGTGAATTAGATGAAGAAATATATATGGAACAACCTGAAGGTTTCATAGCTCCTGGACAAGAGAGGAAAGTATGCAAACTTGTTAAATCCTTGTATGGATTAAAACAAGCACCAAAATAATGGCATGAGAAATTTGATAATGTTATGTTATCAAATGGATTTAAAATCAATGAGTGTGACAAATGTGTTTATGTGATGCCCCCAAAATAGATATACATCACCCATCTTGAGTCGCCAAATACATGGTATAAAATTCAAATACAACTTAATAATACAACTGTCGTGTAAAATACGACAAAACATAAGCTATGAGTTTTAATACAAATTTTGTTATCTAGACAATATCCACAATCAATGGGGTCCTCATTACATTTATTATCACACTATTTCATAGAATAGTGAGGACTACTAATGCTATCATCTGGACCGTCACTCCGTTCCCCGACTAGTCCCAGATACGTTCTCATTTCCTGAAGAGAACAATGAAAGCAAAAGGGTGAGCTCAAGTAGCCCAGTAAGAAATATTATGACTAAGATAATTTAGAATAATTTATCATTAGCCTTCAACAAAGGTTAAAAAGCGATAAAATATAATAAACATCAAATTTAACTGCAGCAGAACAAGCAATCCATTAGAAGAGTCAAGTAGAGAATAAAGTCTACTATCTTCTATGATTTAAAAGGTTTTTCATCACTTTTATCGTTGAGACTTAGCTTAATAAATAAATCACATCATCCCTGCACTACGGCCAAGGATATTCATTAGTATCACGACCACAAATTTTCCATACACTACGGGCCAAGGATATTCGTGTATTCATCAATGGTCATGATCATGTCAACAACTGTCCATCAATACACTACGGCCAAGGAGGACTTTTACCACATCATTTGTAATATTACGGTCATGATTATACCGAATAATCCCTGGTCATAATCATACCAAGTCCATCTATGCACTACAGGTCAAAGATGACTTTCAACATATTATAAACATGAGGATGATGACAATGATATAAGAATTCATTAAAACAAGTTCAAGAATTAATTTGTCCAGGAACCAATAATGTTCAAATTGTCAACATAATCTTGCTTTATGGGATAAAACTCAAGAATGCTCGTAAGAATATTTCCATAAAAGATCTCGGATGAAGTGCAAATATCAAGGATATTTCACTAATTTCATAGAGTATAAAAGCCAAATATTTAACCAATCGAGTATAATAAAGAATGGAATAACAAAAGAAATCACCGTGCATGCGATAGACCACACACAGATGTGAGTTATTCCAATGAATAATAAGTAACTTGGAACCAGTCGAGAACGGGATATTCCAACGAATAATAATTAACGGAACCAGTCATGCGTAAAGCACGCATGTGATGTTCCAACAGAATGATAAATAATGGAACTGAACCATGTATGTAAAGCACATACAGGATGTTCCAATGAATGATAAAGAATGGAATAATAGAAGAATTTCACCAAGTATAGGGTAGTCCGCGTATACATGTTATTCCAACAGAATAATAAAGAATGGAATAACAGAAGTTCTCTTCATGAATACAAAAGAAATAATACCCCTTACCGTAGAAAAAAAGCTGGATACTAGAATAGTGAGGTAGCAAACTTCTCTTATTCTTTCTCTCTATAATTTCTCTCTATAATAATTGCTCTAAAACTTTTGTGAATTGGTGAGAAATGAAGGAAGAATGAGCTTCTATTTATAGGAAAATATAGTTTCGATAATTGCACATTTTGGGGCTCAAAATATTACAGTACAATACCTCCAATTTTTCTTTCATTTTTAATTTAGTCCTGCAAGTATTATCAAACTTGCACCACCTCCCCTAATAGTAAATAATGTGAATCAATAGTTCAATCATGTAAATCAATAGTATAATCATGTGAAAAATATGAATTACAGTATAATACCTCCATCTATACCTCCATTTTTAACTTAGTCATGCAAGTATTATCAATCTTGCATCAACTCCCCTAATAGTACAAGAATGTGATTCAATAGTACACACATGTGAACAAATAGTTATATAAGCATGTGAATTAGTAGCAATTAATTGCTCATTTATCCAATAAATTACCCGATTTATCAATATAACCCCCAGACATCAATTATCATCGAAATAGATGTTGATTTCCATTAACACTAATAATCCCAACACAATGGAACTATCAAATTCATCTTTAATCAACACGAACTTATTCATCATTAATATTATAACTCACAATATTTAACAACCAGGTCGTTCCCAGGAAAAAGGGGGCTTTCCGATAAGGATTTCTCCTTGACAGAACTTCTAGCCATTGTAAATATTGCAGTTTAATAATATGAATAACTTTGTCGTCTCAATTATTGATTTAATAATATATCATATAATGCAAATTATATTGTGACAATAATTGAATCAATAATATGAGAGATATGATACAGCAATTACTGTAGCAATAATTGAGTATAACTGAGTGACTTCTCATGTAAAACCCCAATTTTTTGAATAAAGATGAATTTTCTATAAATATTATTTTTGAATATTATGGAGTGAAATTGATATAATGTTATAGTTAGGGGTAATATTTATAAATTTTGCAAAGTACGCAAGTTGTTATATAATATTCGATTGGTTCTGGAATATTCGCTTTTAACAGGGAATATTCGTATTAACCAAGACAATTATTGGTGGACCCTATTAACGGAATCATTGTTTGGATTGAGAAAACGACAAAAATACTTTTATGAAAATAATGGCGAAAGTTTTACCGTTAATCTGCTTTGAACACCCGGGTGTTAAAAGAAATACAAAGATACGCGCGTGGTTGCGTAGAAGAGCATACCAGATTAATTATTGATGCTTACGTGATAAGTCACTTAGTTTTGTTGGTATTATTAATGTAATAATACGTAAAAATCTTTTTATATAAAACATAATACTTTTATAAAGTTATTCTATAAATAGAATATATTATATTCTATTATGCATA
This sequence comes from Panax quinquefolius, assembly GCA_020205615.1. Taxonomy (NCBI): domain Eukaryota; kingdom Viridiplantae; phylum Streptophyta; class Magnoliopsida; order Apiales; family Araliaceae; genus Panax; species Panax quinquefolius. The sequence continues at coordinate 140,478,918 of CM035160.1, forward strand.
GTGTTCCATAAAGTATCGCATAGTATTTTTGCATAGTAAAATCTTTTTTATATAAAATGTAATACTTTTATAAAGCTATTTGTTTTATTAGACAATAATTAGAATATATTATATTTTATTATGCATAGTGTTTGCATAGTGCTCGCATAGTATTTGCATAGTAAAATCTTTTATAATGTTATTCATTTTATTAGATTATAAATAAAATATATTATATTTTATTTAAAATATTTTGCTTTAAATATCGAATTGTAAGATTAAAGTAAATCAATCTGACCGCTTAATGAGTTAGTTACTATGCACCCATTTTTCTATAAATAAAGCTCATTCCTTCATTATTTTCTTACGAATTCAATTTAAACTCAAGAGAGATAAACTATAGAGAGAAAGAAGAAAGTATTTTGCTACTTCACTACTTATATATTCAAGACTTTTCTTCTTAAGGTAGGGAATATTATTTGTTGTACTCATAAGGGGTATTCTTTCTTTCTTATTCATGAAGAACTTCTTACATATTCCATTCTTTATTATTCTGCTCGAATAACTCAGTATACGCTTAATACCCTATACTTGGTGAAATTCTTCATTATTTCATTCTTTATTATTCTGTTGGAATATCTTGTTCATATGCTTTTACGTTGGACTGAATCCGCTCTTTATTGGTATTCATTTGAATAACTTGTCTATCTGGCACCGCATGCATGGTGATTTCATTATTATTCCGCTTCTTTATTATTCTGCTGGAATATCCTATCTCGTGCTTTTAAGCATGACCCGATTCCGCTAATTATTATTCTGTTGGAATAACACTGCCTATGTGAAGTACCGCATGCACGGTGATTTTTTTTTGTTATTCCATTCTTTATTATACTCGGTTGGTTAAAGTTTTGACTTCTATACTCCATGAAATTAGTAGAATATCCTCGATATCTGCGCTTCATCCAAAGATCTTTTATGGAAATATTCTTCCGAGCATTCTTGAATTTTACTCTACAAAGCAAAAGATCATGTTGACAATTTGGACGTTATCGGTTCTCGGACAAATTAATTCTTGAACTTGTTTTATTCAATTCTTATATCATTGTCATCATCCTCATATTTATATTTTTTGAAAGTCATCTCGTATTCCTCAGTAAGTATAGATGGACTTGGTATGATTATGACTGTGGATTATTCGGTGTAATAATAACCGTAATATTACAAATGATGTGGTAAAGTCCTCATCGTCCGTAGTGCATCGATGGACAAATTGTTGGCACGATCACGACCATTAATGAATACACAAATATTCTTGGCCCGTAGTGCATGGATAATTATGGTCGTAATACTAAAGAATATCCTCGGCCGAAAAGTGTAAGTGATTCGATGATGTGAATTATTTATTAAGTTGAGTCCCAAATGATAAAAGTGATGAAAACCTTTTAAATCATAAAAGATAGTAGATTTTATTCTCTACTTGACTTTTTTAATGGATTGCTTGTTCCATCCGCAGCTAAACTTGATGTTTGTTATATTGTATCGCTTTAACACTGCTTAAGGCTAATGATAATTTATTCTCGCATTATCTTAGTCATAATATTTTTTATCGGGCTAGTTGAGCTCACCCTTTTCTTTCACTCAAGTATCTTCGTGAAATGAGAATATAGTCGGGACGAGTCTGGGAACCAGAGTGATGGTCCTAGTTGGTGCATTAGTAGTCCTCACTATTCGTGAAATAGTGTGATAATAATTGTAATGAGGACTATTTTTGAGTTTGTATACTCTCTAGTAGATAATATTTGTATTCAATTTCACGCTTTATGTTTCATTATTGTACACGATAGTTGTATTATTAAGTTGTATTTGAATTCTGCACCATGTATCCAAGCGACTCAAGATGGGTGATGTATACCTAATTTTGGGGCGCCACATCTCACGTAGAAGATCAATAATCAATACCGTGGTACTATGTAACCACGCCAGACATCGTATTTTTTACTACCGGGTAGTTCAATGCTTTAACGGTAACACTTTCACCGCTTTTTTTTATAAAAAGATAATTCATCATTTTCTAACTACGACAATACTTCATTGTGGGTCCACCAATGATTGTGCTTGTTGCATTTAATATTCCTGTTAAAACGAATATTTCTAACCAATCGAATATTATATAACCACTTGCTTACTTTGCAAAATTTGTAAATAATACCCACAACTATAAAATTATATCATATCCACACCATAATATTTAAAAATATATTTCGAGAGAATTTAATCTTTATTCATAAAAGTTGGGGTCTTACAATTATGTCAAAAGTACTCAAAAGGAATATGTCATTGTTTGTCTTTATGTGGATGATATGTTAATTATGGGTAGCAATAATGAAGTTATCAACTCTACCAAACGAATGTTGTCAAATAGATTTGATATGAAAGATTTGAGGGTTCTTGATATAATATTAGAATCAAGATTTCTAGAA